>CM062369.1:32358963-34758963 GCA_031216125.1 Dalbergia cochinchinensis
TTTTCATAGACTTATTTTCAAAATTTAAAACCAAGTAAAGTTCTGAGATAAAAAGAGTAACAATTAACGATTAATCATAATGCGTCATAGGTGTATTGTATTGAAAGTTGGGGTGTTACATTGTTATCCCCATACAAATATCCTACATAACTTTCTTTAATAAAATCCTCTACTCCTTAAAATTTCCTAAGCTAGCTATGGAAGTTTGTTTCACTCAAGGACTCCTTATTCTTTCTTATATATTCTTCACTTAAGGTCCTTTGAAATTTCTTCTAACATATATATTGGTCATTATTAAGGTCCTATCAACTCTTCTTTCAAAAGTCACCTTATCATTGAGGTGGGGTTATTCAAATATTTTTGGGATACTTAAATATAGTTACCACCAAAGTCCTATTGCTCAAAGCATAATGACATGAAACCCTACTTCAAAAGTTAGGTGTTTGGCTAATTACGGGTATTACAAATTCTCTAACTAGTGGGCATCCTTAATAATTAATAGCTGAAGTTTGGAGGATACTACTATGTGAAGTATATTCCATAGATATGAGAATTGTACAAGCTTAGTAAGATCGTCCAACAAATTTCTCATACACTAAATGGCCTAGAGTCTAGCTATATTATTAAATTCACTGGTTGTTACTCTTCACTTTCTTTTGTGAGCCTCATATAAATTATTTTTTCTTTTTAGAATAGGCGGTTTGAAATTCGGAGACATAAAAAGATAAGATTATAATGTCGATGTGATACACTTAATAAAGAAAATCATAATTATTGAAACAACGAGTACCAATAACCTAACAAAGGACCAACAATGAGAAAACTATTCAAACTAATGTTATTTCAAGTAAGAATACAACTCCAATGCAAATTCTAGCTCTATTAAAGCAATCTTCGAAAAAGAGATATAAAGTTCTCACTCAACAATATTAATTTTTCTCTCTTAAGTTCTAACCCCTATACAAGTCACTTGTGAATGTTATATATAAGGAATTATGAAGTGAAGAAAGATCTATATTTTAAAGGATACATTTTTCCCCTACACCTGCTCTTCTTGCTAAATCGTGCTCTTATATGGCACATAAATGGGGATCTTTGTCAAGCAAATGATGTAAGGAGGTAAGCTAATACTCAGGCCCTCAAATGATCCAAGATGACAAGACTTTTTCTTGAATCTTGTTCAAATGTGTCATTTATGCCTTTAAAGAATGTGCAAAACATTGGTCAATCCTATTAATACTTCTTCTAGTGTCCTAAAGCAACTTGTCCTTCTACTTAGTAGTGATGCTAGGGCTAAAGTGGTTTTATATTTTATTTTCTTAAGGAACACTTTTATCTTATCTATTACATGCTTTTTCCAATAGTTCATTTGGCTTGTAAGGCATTTCTTTTCTTACTCATTCTAATCTATTAGCTATGTTAGCTCTGTGTCTTATTTATTTTTTAAGTGCTTATTTGGAAGTGTTTGTTAGTCATAGGGCATTTTGACTTCTTTGTGAGTATATTCCAAAAATTGCATTGAACGTTGACTCTATTAGAAATATCAAGTCGAGAATCATGAGTGAACAAGTGTGAAGTAATGACTTCCTAATGTATCAAACATATACATTAAAATCAAATAGTTGGAATCTTGAGCGTGCCAAAGCTCTAGAAGAAAATGACTAGATGGAGTAAGTATCCCAAATTCATCTTAATTGTAGTTATTAAAAGGCACCAAGCACAAACTTAAACTAGGATTGTGATCTCAGTATATTATTCAAAAGTGTTAGGTTGTGGAACTAAGTAAACCTCTCATATAGAACTAGCTTGATTATTATTAAACCAAACTATAAGAGATACCAATATATCAATGTCTTCTAAATCACTTAGAGAAAAATAACTTTTGCACTAACTTCCAAAGAAGAATACTATGTGCAATGCCTTCATATGCTGAATCAAGTGATTAATAGAATCCATCTTAGCCCTAATATTAGTAGAATATTATCAGAAAATAACTTAGTTTTTCAAAGATAAAACCAAGTTCTTAAAAAGATGTCTAAAGACAATTCAACCCACATTCTAGCATCCTTTAGCCAACTACATTAGATTGCTTATGGAGATTGACTCATTTTCAATCCCTAAGCAAGAACAATTTATTTACCTTAATGTAGGTTATAAAATGGGACTAGTGGATATCACTTTTTGACCTTTTCATTCTCAACAATTCTAGTATAAATAGGTGGCACTGTTGGCTTTTCCCCACTTTTTGACCAGAATCGCCTCTGCAAGAAACATTAGATGAAAATTTGGGCTTGATATATTCGATGGTGGATGCTTTGTAAACAAAACCCATGTTCCTTTATCATCAAACCTTGGCCTGACAATCTAACATCATGTTCTTGAACTCATATCTCATTATCTTTATATCAATTTGTTGAAATATCAATAAAATAAATATGGAATGTACAATAATTATCACGATAATAAAAAGGAGATTTGGATTTGGAGTTACCTACGTAGAGATATTAAATATGGGAAATTCATAGCTGTAACTTGATTTGCTAATAAAACATAGCATCAAAAGGAAAAAATCTTAGAGGATTGCAAGGGAGAAACTTTTCCTATGCCAC
The DNA here is from genome assembly GCA_031216125.1 of Dalbergia cochinchinensis. Classification (NCBI taxonomy): domain Eukaryota; kingdom Viridiplantae; phylum Streptophyta; class Magnoliopsida; order Fabales; family Fabaceae; genus Dalbergia; species Dalbergia cochinchinensis. The sequence continues at coordinate 32,361,573 of CM062369.1, forward strand.
AGTAAGTTTGTGTCTAATAGTCTTAATAGGGCAATTAAACACCCTATATATGGTTAGGAGTGGGGGTATCCTTATTTAAAATAACCTGATGCTTGAAGTTTTTCCATTATATATAATAATCTTGTACACAAGGAGCACTGCTTAACGATTTTAAACCCAAACAAAAAAAGTGATCACATATTAATTTTTACCTTAAACAATAGGCTCTAATTATTTTGATATTCAATTAATTTGGGTCTAAAAACAATTTTAAATTAAATTATTTCTTTCATAAAAAATAATCTAACAATTTTCTTTAACAATAAGCTCCTTTATTCTTCTCCTTCACTACGAGTTGATCTTCTTTATTTTTCTCTTTCATTATTAAACTATACCATTCTTTACTCTTCTCGTTTGCATTTTCATTCCTTAGTTGAATTCAATATACTCTCTAGAACTGTTTATGCTCTCTCTAATTATGGGGCTTCTCAACCATAATTTTCCCAGCACTAGTTCATTTTTTTCTCCTCTTCATTTGACATCCTTCTTTCTCCTCATCCCTAATTATTATACTTCTCCTACATTAGTGTTCAATAGTGCCTAAACTTACCCCTATTAGTATTAGCTCCAACCTTTTAATAACATATTTATTTCTTCCAACCTCCTCTCTATTGTACTAATATGGCTTCCAAGGTTGCTCCCATGGTCACCATCCAAAGCTCCCAAGATTGGTAGCTCTAACATCAATTGACAGGCACTAGTATTTGAGAGAAGAAATTAGAGAAATAACATAATTTCATTAGTATACTTAAGTTGACAAAAATATGGTATTAGACTTCGGTCTTTACTATTAAGCTCAAACTAATTTCCTATCTTTCCACTCTCTAACTCCAATATGAATAACCATACATACACAAATATCACAAAATTCATCATTTTTCAAATTTCTATTACAAACTAAGTAGGTCAATTATACACTAAAAGAGCTCTAATTCCCTTGTAATGACTTTTGAAATTTCTTTTAACATGTATATTAGCAACCCTTATGGTCCTATTTTGTATCATAGATATTTATTTACTATTCATATTCTACCTCTTCACATTCACCAAGGAGTACAATATGACCAATTTACTTAAAATCATAACAATGTTCTCATTATGAATATTTTGTTCACTTGGTTTAGTAGATTTTTCAATCAATTGATAATATTCAATGCGTGTAATAGATAAAAACAACTAATCATTTTCTTCATCACTTGTCAATTTGATTATCACAAATGTTAGGCAAATAGTGAGTAGAAGAACAATACTAGAGTGACATACCTTCCAATAACAAGATTTGAATGTCTTTTTCCCCACATAAAATATTCCACAATCATTGTGAAGGCAACAGTAGTTCGCCTAAGGGTGGTATACATGGGAATATTTATGCCACGCACAGCTTCCATGGTCACCGCCTTCCACCAAAAAAGCATGGTTAAAAAAAGGAGTGTCTATCTCTATGTAAATGAAAAAAATTGAAAATGTAGTTAAATACTTACTACATATAGCAAATATGTTAATGCAAGAGGAAGAGCTCGAGCTAATGTCTTGGAGGGCACAAACGTTGTTGGGTTGTAAGAAGTACTTTGGTGTTCAGAAGTTGTGAAAGAAACTATCGTCAACGATTTGATAATATAGAGAATAATAAATGCACACACCATCTGAAACCAACATAAAATATACATTTTTTTCAGTTTGAAAGAAAAAATAATTGAATTATTGAGAGAAAAAAAAACTAAATTAGATAATAACTATAAGCATAGTCATGGAAAGTGTATTGACCGATTCATAGATGTTACGGGATTCAGTCAATAATGACATGCAACAAAAAATTAAGGTTAAGTGATGAGAAATTACAGTATGATTAAGAAACATTAGCATAAGGATACTTACAAATCACCATAAAAGATGTACTACCTGAGAAAATGACATAATAGTTGCAAATGGGAACTTGTACGAAGAGAGGGCTGCTTTATTAAACATAACCAAGAGAACTACAAAAAAATCAATGAAATCATTGCAAAAAACATTAAAAATTGCACATTATCCTACTTGAACCATTAATCAAGAAAGATCAAAATAGAAAAAAAAAAAACAAAACAAAAGACTAGGCACATGTGAAAAATATATTGCTTCAATGTTATTGAAACTTTTAAAAAGTAAAAGACTAGGAAAACTAATTTAGATTGGCCTAGTTGTTGATAAGTTATTTAAATTTCAGTACTAAAATCAAGAGAGATCAAAATAGAAAAAAAAATTACTAGGCACATGTAAAAAATATATTGCTTCAATATTAGTGAAACATTTAAGAAGTAAAAGACTAGGCAGACTGACTAAGATTGGCCTAGTTGTTAATAAGTTATTTAAATTTTAATACTAAAATCTATTATAAAAGTAATAAGGTCAATGTATAAAAACAATGTATCATACACAAGAGAAAATTGTCAATTGCTATGTTTTATACGATAATTTGGTCTATTAAAAAAAATAAGGAACTATATAATCATTGAGAATTATCAACCTGACTAGAATGTTGAGAAACAATAAATAGAGCTCAAATTAGATTTTGTGCAAAAGGATGGAACCATGAATTTCATTTCCCCTTAAGGCATTGGTTAATATACAAAAGGCAAGAAAATGGAACAAGAGGTGGTTATCACTACAACAAATCAATAGGTGATGAGTGTATTTTAACAAGGAGAACAAGGAATAACACATACATGCTACTAGAAATAGATTATGTATCTTTTGGAATATCTTTGTACTTGCTTTGTTATTTTCTCTTCTATAAATGTTTTGAGATGTTTGTTGTTCTAGTCTCGGCAAAAAGCAAGAGATTAAGAGAAGTAGCTGTAACGTCCCGATTTTTTCCTGTGTACAAATGACTAAAATGCCCTTGAGGTCATTTTTACCTAAAAATTGAGGATAGCTAATCCAGGCTATCCTCTAGTGGTTGGTTTGATGTTTGAAAGGGAATGGATGTATTGTTAAGTCTATTAGAGGTGAAAACCTCAATTCCTGGTTTTCTCGTACATAAAATTACCAAAGTACCCCTGTAGTAATTTAATGCGAGATTAATTGCTAACTGAACCCGGACTCTACCAGGAGTTTGAAAACGTTGTTTTTAAGGGATGCATGACGTCTGCATAAGCCTCGATGGTCATGGGGAGTTTTGTGCAAAATTACCGTTTACCCCAGATTAAGGGCATAATGCGCTTAACTGTGTGATTAAGGAAACATAAGCAATATTAGGCTCTAATGAAAGATTAATAAATTTTGATTATTAATCTTGAGTCAAAATAACTAATCGAGTTTGATTATGGCCTAAGATTGCTTAGGAAATTTTAAAATCCCTTCCTTAATCTAAGACTTTGTGCCATGTCAAGTACAATAGTATTTTCTCTTTCAAATTCCCTAAATCATGGAAACCATGATGGAATGAGATTCCTAGCTAATAAAGGTGGATTTCCACTAAATGAGCAAGATCACTCTCTAACTATATCTTGAGTGGCCTTAATCACTTGGTTACTAGCCTGAACACTTAATTACCAATCCCTAACCTTTTTGCGTAATTAAATTTACCTCTAATACATCTTCTAACCTATATGAGATGAAAATATCTCCCTCCCCATACTCCCATATGGCCGGCCACTCCTTCCCTATCACATCCTCACATTTCATTTCTTTTATACACTTACACACTCAAAGAAACCCACACTTCACCATTTACTTTTTTTGGATCACAAACTTGTCCAAGAATCTAGTCTTACAATTCTCTCCTCTTTTTCCTCTTTTGAAGATTTCCTTTTTCTTCTTCCTCCACCACAAGAACTACCATCCTCCACTACCTATCAATCTCAAACCACCACACCAACACCAAAGGCCACTCCTAAGAAGCACAATCTTTCCATCATTAAACACAAAAACTTAAGAGAAACCTCTTTTCCTCTTTTTCCTCTCTTGGCCGAAATTATTGTTGTCTCAAGAGAAGATTTTTCTTCTCATTTTCTCATACAAGATCAAGCTCTTCCCTTGCAAACAAGAAAATATCTTTGGTAGGGATTTTTGTTTTGAGTTTTTGTCTTGATAATGATGGATGAGCTTTGCTCTTTTCTTCCTTTCCATTTTCAGTTTGAGCTTTCCTTCTTCCTCTCTTTATTCTTTTGGTTTTGTTGTTGTTGAATGGTTAAAAACCATGGCTTGATGATGAGGATCTTTGATATTGGTTGTGATACCATCATTTCTTTGACCTCTAGAGCTCAAGATTTGATTTTTGGTTTCAAGAGAAAAATGAGCAAAGATTATTGTTCTTGAATTGTTTTTGTTTGAGCTTGATGATGAGTCCAAGGGAATGAGGTTTTTGGAACCACGGTATTGAGGGACTCTAAAGCTCATTTCCATTTTGTGAGGTTGATTAAGGTTAAGCAGTTGTTCCTCTAAAAGTCTTGAGTTTGGAGCTTAAAGAAATAAAATGAGATGCATTCATGTTTATATTTCGAGTACTTGCATCTCATGTTTAAATTCCAGGTCTTTCATATCATATTTATTTCCATGTTATCACTTTAAATCTTGAAGATAAGAAAAGGAACTTGCATTTCATGTTTAAATTTCAAGTCTAGCATATTTATATTTCAAACCATCACTTAAGACTCAAAGATTAAAAAAGGACTTGTATTCTTATATTTATATTTCAAGCTCTTGCATTTTCATGTTTAAATTCCAAGTCTTGCATATCATGTTTATATTTCAAGTTATCACCTAAAACCTAAAGCTCAAGACTTGCCTCTTTCATCTAAAATTGATATTTTGATCTTAAACATCTCAAGAAGTTAGAGATCTTAAAGTTGACCTTGTTGATGATGAATCTTGGCTTTTATCATATGTCAAGAGATTTGAAAGATTAAAGGACTCAAGAGGAGTAAAATGTGAGTTTGATTTTAAAGGAAAGGTTGGAATGATGTTTAAAAAGGTTTTAAAATGAATGGATAACTTGGGGGATGTCAAAACTTGAGTTTTCCAACTTTTGAGGTTTCTGGTAATCGATTACCAGCATGCTGTAATCGATTACTAGTATGTCTTTGATGCATGAAAATGAGATTTTGGCCTTGGTAATCGATTACCATCTTCTGTAATCAATTACCAACATGTTCCTGAAAACCCAGAATGTATTTTCAACACCTGTAATCGATTACATGGCCCATGTAATTGATTACCAAAAGCTTAAACTTACTTGTTTTGAAAATCTAAACTATGTAATCGATTACCAGCTCATATAATCAATTACCAAAATCTGAAATATGAGAATAAGTGTGTTTCTATTTGAAATAACATGGACTGATGAATTTGCATGCTTGACCTTGAATTACATGAATGATAACTGTATACATATATCCTGTGAGCATAGCATGTGCACTAGCTGAGTCTGGTCCTTGATTTACGGTATACTGGATAGGAGCATGTTTATTATTATATTGAATTATAACTTGTCTAAGGATATATGCAATGAATGTTGAGCATGCTTATGTGATTAATTACATGATGAGTTGTCGTATGATATGATTATACTCAATTGATTGAGATGCATGATTTTTTTGAAGATTATGAGCATGACATGTTGAATAATAAATTATGATTGCATTGCATCTCTAACAGAATATGCCACGAATAAGTGATACAAAACTTAGGAAATGATCCTCTAGACTCCCCAAATTATAGGTTATGAGAGGTGATCCAATATGATGGCCCTCTAGACTCCTCGAATTAAAGGTTATGAGAAGTGAACCAATAATGTGATATGTTCATATTTGTATTCATAAGTAACATGCTAAGTTTAACGTGACATAAAATATATGAAAATAATCCTTTAGACTCCCTGAATTAAAAATTATGAAAGGTGATCCTATGCCTCCTATCCTGTACTCTAGAAGTCAGGAATTAGCTTATTGAGAGGATAAGTGTAAGCTAGTGATGATTAGTGAGGTATGAGCTCATAACCTAGAAATCTCAAAGGAAAGAATAATAGAGTGGCTTCCAAGGAAAAGAGAATGAGAAGTTTAAGTTACCTAAGAGATTAATGAGAAAAGATCATGTTAAAGGAAATTGTATTCTTTATGTGATGACATTTGCATTGTGTTATTTTTTATGTACTTATGGTTTATCATGTTGCATTTTTGTATTAAGATGCATGCTAAAATAGGTGGGCCCTAGATTAATAACATTTGGAATTTAATAATTGAACCTTATGCATATGTCCAATAGTTCATAATGAAACCCGAGGTTCTTGAGGACGTAGATGATAACACTAGATAGGAGGCGAGAGCCTTACTGAGATTCTTTTACAAGTTTCTCATTCCCTCTTTCTTTCTTTCTTTCCATCCCGTATTTAGAGGAGAATGGCTTCGGTCATGATCTTCGTTGATGCTCCTACTTGAGAGATGCACTTCGATGCCACCTATTAGTCGTACTATTTCTTGGGTTGTTGTGCCGTTTGCCTTTTTGTATTCACAGAGCGTCCTTTTGCACACTCAGTCTCTAGCTTCTGATTTTCTCCCGCCTCTCCGTTCAGTGACGACCTCGTGTTTAAGCTTGCTCGACCACGTGGGGAGTAGAGCCGCCACACCCATCCTGTTGCTTTTGCTGTTCGAGACTACCCCGAGTACGTTCCCCGGTCACCTCCCTATACGATGCACTTGGAGATAGACCCGTCTGAGGACTCCGCCACCTAGTGTCCTTCAGAGGGTTCCGCACCTACCGTACCTATGGAGTTAGGAGGTGGTAGCCAAGCCACTGTGACCCAACCCATAAGAGGAGGTAGGGTAGCCATGCGACCACACCGCGGTGCTCACGTCCGTCTGGCTCACTGTTTGGCCACACCCGATGAGTTAGCTCAGTGGATTGCATACCTTCCTCCCTCCGTGGGAGGGCAGCAATAGGAGCAAGTAGTGGACCCTAGCACGTGTGCTCATGTCATGGCTATGATAGCTTTCTTTTGTATTTTAGAGGTTATTTATCTTGGTGCACCCCAGTAGGTGAAGTAAAAAGGAGAGACCTTGGCTAGTTATACCTTTGTCCTTTACTTTTTTGTGTTTTATGGATGACTATACTCTCCCAACCTTTAATGATGGGCATGATGCTACTATTTAAGTATTTATGTTATGGCATGTAATATGAAACATTTGATGTTTGTAATATATGCCTCCATGATGTTGTGTTATGCTTATGACTTGTGTTCACCTTAATCCATGTATTCTTATGATGTGCTTAGTTTCTTTTCATTTTGCATACGAAGCAAGAGATGTAGTTCTTTTAAGTTTGCGTGGCTCATGTTTTGTTTTAAGTTTAAAAAAAATTCATTCATATTTTCACTAAATATTTTAATAACTTAAAGTTAAGAACTGAAACAAAAGAGAAATGACTAATAATTAACTTAAATGTATCCTAGTCGTGTTTGGTTAAATATTTCTGCTTGGTTCGTCCCCAAACGACATTGTACTGGGAGAGATCCAGGCTCTGATACTATTTGTAACACCCTCTACTGCTTTATGGATTGATGACTATCCCCACAAACTAACACGGATCTTTTCAGCATGCTTTGTCCTCACTCATGCACTTCCTGGGAAGTTTTCCCAGGAGGTCACCCATCCCAAAATTGCTCCAAGTCAAGCATGGTTAACTATAGAGTTCTTTAGTGATGGGCTACCAAAAAGAAGATGCAACTTGTTGGTATAGGTAGTGCAAATTAATTCATATAAGCACTCCTTAACTATATAATCTCATACGTACATAGTCTCAGGATCTCTCTCATTCGGGTGTGTAATCAATTCATTCATGTACCTCTCCGCTTAGAAGTTTGCCAGGAGCTGCTCCTTGTCCTTGCCTTCTTACATCGGCAATCACTTCCCGACTTCGTCACCGAGTGTTATAGTAGGTGGTTTAGATTAGCCTATCTAGACCTTACCCATGCAGTAATATTTATTGGGGATAGGACGTCTTGGCTATTTAATGTGAATGGGCCTAGGTTTGTGGATGGGGAATTCATACGGATCATATGGCTTGGGCCTACGGATAGGGAATCTGTACAGATCACATGCTTGATACTTAAATCACTCGACTTAAGACATTTTAGTTTGTTTGCCTCTAGTTGACTCGATACTGAGGACTTGTGGTACTCATGAATATCCAAGTAAGGTTGGATGGCTTTCTACCTACAAAACCCGATCGACAATATAATCCTTACCAAGTATGACTCGATCCATGATTGAATCCATACACAACCTGGTGGATCAGGACATATGAACACTTTAATCCTACATTCTCCTTTCCTTGAATCTCTCTACAATCCTTTCCTTCAATCTTTCTACAATGGTCATCCATCCCATTATGGTCATCACAATGGTGATTCTCCCATTGTGATTACAAGACCATATATGCCAAAGAGGGGGGGAAAAAGGAGATCATCTTCTTAGCCTAACCCTATCGAAACAAACCTAGTCATGTCGGATACTATTCAAGCCAGTCACACCTAAGTTCATCAAAAACTTAGTTTGGTATGCTTAGCACATTGTCCCACGGGATTTCACCCTTAATATTTTGTATGCTTAATTGATTAGCTCACTTGATTACCCAACTTCCTGTTGTCCCATCAAATATTCCACAAGTTTTACCTAGTATGAATTGCAATTGGTCGTTTCTAGTTTTCTATTCATAGGTGTAGGTCTAGTTCACTATGAACCGAATGGCCACCTTTAGCCTCCCTATATGATTTTAGGCTTTTTCTCTCATCACCCTTGCTGGACTTGAGACTAGGGAACTTGTGGTCCATCTAGTCACACGATACTTAAATCACTTGACTTAAGACATTCTTAGTCTCTTCACTCTTCGAGAGCTCAAGATGAAGGGCTTGTAATCTTTATGGGTTCCCTATCCACGAGCTTAGGCCATGTGATCCAAATAGGTTCTCTATCCATGGACCCATGCCTATTCACATTAAATAATTAGGACTTTACATCCCTTATAGATATCACTGCATAGGTAAGGTATAGCTAAGCTCATCTGGACCACCCACCTTTCCCACCTTATCTACTTCTAGCTAAGACTAGAATAATTGTAAATTTGGTTCCTTCCTTTTTGGAAGTCTACTGAGCCTACTATATTGTAAAAATAAAAAAAGAAAAATCTTTACTAGTGCAATTATCTGACACCATAAGAAAAATTTATTGGATAGATACAACTCTAATATCACCTCATATTTTGACATGTTCACAATAAAATTGGTGGAATTGTGAAACAAGTGATCACATATCTCAGATAAGGTGCATTCTCAGGTGCAAAGGAAAGAGTTTTCTACAACTGTAGAAATGAGGTTTACAATATTTTACTCAGTGGTTTACAACTTTCTCATGCAAGACTTACAACTTTTTTTTTTGTAATTACCTTTAGGAATGTTTCTATTATTCACATAGGTTTACAACATTAACGCATGGGTTTACAACATTTTACACATAGGTTTACAACTTCTGCACCATGCAGAAAACTCTTTCTTCTACACCGTGCAGAAAACTCTTCCTTTTGCACCGTGCGGAAAACTCTTCCTTCTGCACCTGAGAATTTCCCCTCAAATAAAACTAGTGGAGCGCACTTTTCTTGTGTGTGTAACTAAATGTGTTAGCATTGTGCTCATATGAGAATCCCTCCATTATAAAATGATTTCACCCAAAACGTAAATAAGAGCATTATTTTAGGGTTTTCGATGTAATTTTTACAGTCATAATAAAAAATGTTTCAATTTTTGTGTTGACATGTTTCTTAATTTTTGGTGAGGGTGAGAATTTTGGAGTTCAGGTGAGGAAAGGGGTGGACTTGAGAATCGAATCCTATGTGTAATGCTAATGAAGCTAAAAAAATATTTGTTGGGTTGGGAGGGTAGGGGCTGCCCCATCTTGCAGGGGAAGGACTAAGAGTCGAACTTGCTCCCTCTTGGTCTGGTATTTTTTTTTTCCTTTGGCCAAGAAGATTCATTTCATGAATGAAGAAATATGAACATAGTACATCCATCTATTTTAGGAGGGAATCTATGAAATAACCAAGAGCACAGATCCACTAGACAGTTAGGCAAACACATTAGCCTAGTCACAAAGACCTTACCCATAATATTAACCATAAAACTAATAAGCCTATACAATAAAACCTTGATGATTCTAGAAGTATTCTTTTCCTGTGCAAGCTTCCTTTCAAATCAAGAATCCAAACTAAAGAGAAATTTTTTACACAGGTAAGTTGCTCTGTAATAATTCTCTAAGTTCTTCCGGTAGTTAGTCTTCCTCTCTCTGTTTTTTTTTTTTTTAATGTTGTTTTTCTCTCAAGTTTGTTACACATAAAACACTTTAAAAGACACAGGCGTGATGTACACGTAGAAGAAACAAGGAAAATAAGAAGTCTCAAATCACCACCACTAACATAGGTTACCGATTTACCTATTATGATACGGTACTCCGAAGTCACCAACAGTATAAGCAACCACGAGAAAACCACTATATGAGCTTTTCTTTACTACTTACTATTTAAATATTACTCTATTAAGAGAAACTCACAACAAGGGATAGGATGAGACCACAAAAAGTGAGCGAAAAAATAAAAGGGAAAGGGGGTACAGTTGAACCACTATGCCTTGGCCATGTCGACCTGTCTCTTTGAATGAAAAAATCAAAACTGGGTACAGTTGCTTAGCCCGACATGCATGCGCGACAATAATATAGCCCGTTGGGTTTCCTCAAAAAGCAAGCAATATGGAGAATATGGCGCCTTAAAAATCATAATCCAATCAACTTACTCGATGAAAGTACTACCACTGAACTACTTTCATTAAAGATAATGCCTCATTTTCTGAAATTGACACATGTAAATAATGGAGCACTGGTAACCTTGATACTGACTTTTCCTTCATAAAAGCCTTCGGATCACATCCCAAAAGGGGACAAATCATCTACTGTTTATATTATAACAATAAGGGGCACAAGTTCTCATCCAAATCCTCAAATCTTTCACATTTGGTCCCAAGTCCCCAACCACCTGCTATCTTGGATCCATATCCCAAACTAAGTGGACCGCGTAGGTTAAGGACCAAATTGGTCCTCGAGATAAAATATTTAAACTTAATTTGGTGCCTCAAATACATACGCAATTTAGTCCTTTTTTTAGTATTTTAAAAAATATGCATAACATCAATTTATTTATTGAAAACGTTTTAATATCAATTTAATCTTTAAAAGATATATAAGATATCATTTTGATCCCTAAAACATATATGTGATATTTATTTGATTTTCATTTTCTATAAATTTATAAATTTACTGGCATCACACATATCTTTTAAGAACCCACCAAGTACCCTCACATGTATTTTTGAAGTATTAACTTGGTATAAAAGATCTCTAAAGGACCAAATTAAACTATGCCATAAATATCTTTTAGAAACTAAATTAATGTCAATAATTTTTCAAGCATTAGACTGATGTTATATATGTCATGTTGGGATCAAATTGCCAGCTTAATTAAGAAATGTTGACAAAATACCTATTTTTATCCCTCAAAATTTAAAAGTCCCAAATTATTCTCTCATAATGATAAAAATATAACAAATTAATCCTTCCATAAAAATTCACACAATTTTATCCCTTATAATTTTTCAAATTGTGGGGGACCAGTTTAAAACTTTTAAATCTTAAAGGATTAATTTATCTTGATATATTTTCAAGGACCAAAATAAGTATTTAGTCAAAATTTATTTAACACCTACAAAAGGACAACTATTACTGGTCATTCTAAGGGTATACAAACGGCAGGTTGTGTTAGGCCAAATCCAAACCCGAATTGATTTCTAGATTGAGTCAATTTTTTTGAAATCCAAATCTGACTTGATAATAAATCGTCTAGTGATCGAGTCAAATCAAGTCAACTTGATGCTCAAATAATATATAAGGATCTAGACATTATATATAGTAAAGTTATTATATTTTACAAGTAAAATATATCAAATCAACAATAGCTATTTTTTGATATATATTTTAAATCAAAACATATCAATATATATATAAAAGAATTACCTTGATTTTGGGCAGAGTTTGACCACCCTCAAGTATAACTCGATCTTGATTCAAAAAATGGATCTGATCAAATTTCAATATCTGAATCTACTTCAAAAAGCTTTGGGTCGCGGCAGCAAGGGGGACGAGCCGGCTTACGAAGACGCCTAGGTTTTTCCTTTCTAGTACGGAGGGAGTAATTAACGATTTCTCTGTCTCTTCTTGAGTTGCGTCGATGCGCCCCCGACCATTGCTGCCCCATTGCGCTTCTCCCCGCGCTGCCCCTTCTCCCTTCTGTCGAACCGCCTCTCTCTACAGAGTCACAGAAACCTTTTCCCCATTTCTTGGTTCAAAGTTATTGTGCTCAATATGGGATGGACTGATGGCAGCACTATCAGGAAGGGGTCCTGCTGGTTAAGATTAGCTCATCATTCTTCTCCTTGTTAAGGGACAACGGGTTATTAATTATTATTCTCATGCCTTCTCTCTCCCCCCCAAATCTTTTCTTTCTTTCTTTTATCTCTTTTTTTTTTTGTCACAGCTTGTTTCGAAAATGAAGAAAAGTAAATGAATGAGGGTGTTTCAGTTTCCTGTCCTTCATTAATTTTTGTGTTATTGTACTATTGTTCTTAGCTCTTGTGCGTTACTTCTAGTTTGTGTATTTGAACTGTTTGCAATAAAAGGGTATCAAATTGTTTAGATGCTCCTGCATGTTGATTCAACTCGTGCGTTGGAGGAGTGGGGGACGCCGGTGGTGGGTGATGGAAACTTGGTGGTGGGAGTAGAAAATTTAAAAAAGTGACGAAGGGTGAATTTAGTAAATGAAAAAGAAATTGTTTTTTTTAATATTAGAATATGAATAGAGAATTACTTTTTAAATAATAATAACTTTTAATCTCAACCTTTAGATCCAAATCCAAAGCCTAAGAATTAAGGTCCAAAACGGTCCCTAACTCAATTGGAAGTACTGTAGAATCCTCCCTATAACAACAACAAATACTAGAATGAGAATCGCTGGATGAACTTCAAAATAACGTTTTTCGCGCAAGGAGTCGAAGCTACCATTTCTTGACTCCCTTTCTCATGATCTGCTCAATTAATCCTTTGAGATATCTAACTGAATAAATCACAAATAACCTTGGACTTATACAGAAGATCACAAACTCTATAATTCTAAACTTTGTCTGGGTAAGAGATCGACTATTTATCATACAAGAGAAAAAGCAAAAAATCATTAAATTTTTATTTCTGGTCACCCAAGTCAAATCATTCAGCCAATATATGAATACAAGATGAACAAATAAGCAGACAATTTCTTTTTTAAAGAAAAAAAAAAGCAGGTGAATGCGATCCACATGGCAGTGATAAAATTTAGTCATAGCTTGAACAGAGTTAATGATATAATTAGAAAAAAAAATCCTTGACCAAATATAATCAACAATTTCAAATACCAATGTAGACAACAAATAAGATAATGCTGTAAAAGAATGGAAATCCAACCGGAAGCGGCCATGTAGGACAGTGCAGCGTAGACTCCTTTTCTTGTCATGGTTGAACCTTTTACTTGTTTCTCCTCATCCTTTTCACTGTTCTTGGGGCCAGAGAGTCGCAGTTTCATATTCTCCACGGACTCCATTGATGTTTGCTGCTTTCTGCTTTCTGTCCCTTAGAATATTTTAGCTGAGAAGTGGTTATGTTATAGCAAGGCAGAGCCACAGGTGGAAGGAGAAAGAGGAAAAGGACCTTAGTTAAACACTTAACACCCAATATAAGGGAACATTTATATTATAACTTGTTCCTGGCAAATTTTATCATGTATTTCTCCTTTTTTTTATCATTTCTAAAGTAAGAAACAAAATTGACAAGATTTTATTCTCCATTTTATGTGAATTGGATATAAATGTAGCGTATATTTATTCTTTTTATTCTGCAATAAAGGTCATAAATATATTAAAATGTCATAGATATACATAAAAATATTAAATTTAGTAACGAAATATATATATGGTCAAATGTTGTCGTTAATGTGGTCAAGATGTAGTAAGTACTCAAAAAGTTAATACGCAAATTATTCAATAAACGTTACATATAATAAAGTTAAAGTTGGCTTTAAATATTTTATTTTCTAGTTATTTTTTTTGGTGCACTATTTTGTATTTATCTAATCCTTATTTAAATCATATAAAATAATAATTTTTAATTAATATTTATTTATATGAAAATAATATTTTTAAAAAATATGATGATTAAAATATTTTAAAGAAAACTGTTGTCTTAAAGATTTGCAGTACAATTCTGTTCGATATACTAATTAACTTTGTATACAACTATTTCTTTAGGGGGAAAAATAATATCCGGTCACGGAGAAAGATAATTCATGAATATGATAAGAGATTTTCACTTATTTTTTTATTTTAATTTTGAGTCATAATAACGGCAATAATATATAAGTTTAATTTTAATTTATAGATAATATCATCAAATTATGTATTATCATATCAATAAAAGTGGTTAAGTCTTATACTTATAATTTAAAAAATCATGCAATTGGGATGATTAGATTAAATGGTAGAATAAACAATTTATATTATCAATACATAAAAATTATACTTTGATCAAATAAAATATTCTATCTATACCTATAGATTTTCTTAATTGGTGGTGGAGACGAATTTAAATGTATAGTTATTATCTAACTTGCATAAAATGTCTTTAAAATGCAACACACACACACACACACACATATATATTTATATATATATATATATGGGGATATGTTTATATTAGGGATATGTCTTACAAACTTCAATAATTTTTTATAGGTATAAAATTTTATCAATCCAATAATTGAATTCAAAGTTCTTATCCAATAGATCAAATATATCATATTTCAAATAGTTTTAAAATGATTTAATATTTCATTAGGCTACTTTATTTTAATGGATAATATATTTTTTTAAGAAAAAGTAAATATCAATCACTAGAATACATGTCTATTATTATCCAATTTTTTTAAAATTTGGCAAGCTTAATAGTTAATATAATATCATATAACTCAACAATTAGATCAATAATTAAATTCAATTTCTATGAAGAATAACTGAATGATGTAAGTATACATGACTTACACTTAGTACAAATGGAGTCCCGCTCTATGAGTGGGGAGTGAATTCTATTAACACTAGGTATAAGTCTTGAAAACTTCCTATACTAAAAATGAAACTATTTAGTATTAAATAATTTTTTTGAATAGTATCAACTGCTTAATGGAAGCAGAGATTAATCTCATAAAGGTATAGGAGATATGCGTGAATCTTGCCTCTAGATACTTTAGTTAGATATTTACAAAAATAATAATTTTTTCCCGAATACTAAAGAACTTCATAGAAAATTTCTTCAAAGCGAGTCAATTTGCAGGTTTTGTTAAATATATATTTTGATATATTTATTGATAAAATTTTATAATTAAAATATTTCAAAAAATTGCATTACATTTAAATCCATAATGTAAATAATTTATGATTCAGATAGAATACGTACATGATTACATATATCTCATGGCCAAGGGTTTATCTTTTTTATGAGAGCTTCAACCACAAAGAAATTACTCATCGCTATTAGCAAAAGATACTGTGGAAAAAAAATACATGATTACATCTCCAATGTACAACTTTAATCATATTATTTCAAATCAGTTAAAGAAGAGTATCAATTAAAGTTAATTAGATGTTATTATAATTTAGAACATACAAATTAGACTGAATAATCTAAAACATAATATTATTTAAAAAAGGATAAATTTATGTTATTAGCTTTTATCTTTTTACGTGTATGATATTAGTTCAAAAATAAAATAATTTAAAAATAAATGTTGAAAATATTAGCTAAAATATTATCACAAATAAAATAAGTGAAAATATAGTAATTTTTTAATAATAAAACTAGTAGATGCTTGAGTACTAAATTAAAGAATTAGAACAAAAATAAGTAAATCAATAAATGGCACAATAGAAACAAAATAACTTATCAATATGGTTGATTAAGGCACATTAGGCACTGAACTTAAAAGTGTTTCGTTATCAAAAGTTAATTACTTAGTATAAATAATTTTCATGCCTAATACTTTATAGAATATAACAGTCACTTCTTACTAACTTTGCATTTGAACTAGTGAGGTACATAAACAATTTGCAAGGATTGCTAAGGAAACTAAAAATATAATAGAAAAAAATTCTAAGTATTGATAATGTATTTCTTCTTTTTTTTTTTGGTAGTATGTAATAGGCCAAAAACCCAAAAAGAGAACGGTGGGTAAAACTAACATGGCAAAGATCCACATGGAAAGCAAGAGAAATAAATCTAGGAGTTTCTAGGAGTTTGGGAAGAAGAAGTAACTCCTTTAGGCAATTTCGATTAACTATAGCAATTTCGATTGCATCGTGTAATAACTATAGCAATTTAAAAATTAGCGGACTCGAGAGTTGTTACTTATAAATTAGCAGACCTTTCTTAATTAACTATAGCAATTTCGATTGCATCGTGTAATAATTAGCATAATTTGATTAAAATATATAACAAATATACAAAATGTAACATCCTAATTTTTAACCTAATACTCCTAGAACGTATTTAGGTTAACCATTAGTCTATTATCTTTTTAGTCTCATTCTTTAAACCTTTCTTTAAAATACTTAGCGGAAAATATGGGTAAAATTTTTTTTGAAATACGGAAACAAAGTGAGAGCCGCGGATACGCATAAAGCAAAACGCGTGGCTAACATACAAAGAAAAAAACAATCATTATAGACGTAACATAAAATCGTAAAGGAATATCATCATAACTGAGTACAAGAAAGTCATAACATAGATATAGAGTCATCACATAAGTTTAGTACAGTCATCCATAAATGAAAAGTGAAGCAAATACACATGAATCCCCCATCTCCAAAAGTGCACCTAAAAATAGATAACCCCTAGAGCAAAAGTAGGCTACCCTAATCTAGTCAAAAGCTCGAGCACCAGAACAGAATTGTAGTCTCCTATTGCTGATCACCCATAAATGGAGGAACGTATCCAATCCACTAAGCTATCTCGGCCGAAGTGGCTATACGTTACATCGGTCGGGCATGGGCTCCTCAGTGGGGAATCATCCTCACTCGACCTCCGCGCACCGGCTGTGTGACGGTGGCCTCACTGCCCTCCCCAAAATCCATCGACACGGTAGGGGAGGAACCCTCGAAAGGCACCTGAGTGGCAGAGTCCTCAGAAGGGCCCGTTTTCGAAAATGATGAAGGGGAGTGGGGTACGTACTGTAGGAAATCCCAAATAGCAGATGCGGTCAGTGGGGTGCGGCGAGTCCGCTCCTCATGGGGTGTGAGCGCTCAAACACCAGGTCGTCGCCAAACTGTGAGGCTAGGGAGAAACGAAAGTTGGAGACTGGATATGTGAAGGGACGATCCATGTAGACAAAAAGACAAACGGCACAATGACCCAGAAAATCATAAGAACAATGGGCAGGGTCGTAGTGCATCTCCCAGGTGGGCGCATCAACGAAGATCATGAACGTTGCCATCGAGCTCTGAAGACGTGACGAAAAGAAAAGATAGAGGGTGTGAGAATCTTAGCGAAGAATCTCAATAGGGTATTCTACTATCACGGTGACATCATCTACGTCCTTAGGAACCTTAGAATTAATGTATGAAATAAGTAGCATGCATCAAGTTCATTTTTTAAACTTTAAAACGTAGTTAACCAAGGTCCGCCTATTTTAGAATGAATTTTAATGTCATGGATGCAGCATAACAAAGTATGAATGCATGACGATACGCTAGGCAGAAATCAATTAGACATTCGTAGAGAAATCGTCATCATTTAAGTGGCATAAAGTGACATATGTCTCTCATATAAAAAATTTCTCTTTCTTTAACTATGTGACATTCCAACATCGTACTTTATATCATAGGGATCACCCTAAAAACTTCTCTAGGTTATGAGTTCATACCTTAACTAGTCGTCACTAGTTCTTACTTATCCTTGAATAAGCGTAGTAATAATAATAATCATAATCGTACCATAACGCGTTGCACTGGTATTACAGCGAATATTGTCCTCTTTGGGGTGTTACATATCGCCATCCCCCAGAACACGTTTACAGTTCTATGTCACATCAAAACCTCATATATATATATATATATATATATATTTGAAAACTTTCTAAGCCCTCAATTTGGTGGAAATTTGACAACGTAACAGCTATACACCGAATTTCCCCAAATTTTGCTTTATGCCACATAAACAAATACAGCATGTGCTTTCAATCATAAATTCATATTCAAGACAAACCATCAAGGTTATGCCAACATCTTATACATTCACTTGGGATAATGAAGTTCATTATGCAACATACCTACAAAATCTCATGTTTTTAACCCTTACGGGCCTAAGTCTTGAAATCTAACTAACCGATTATCCATTCCTAACCTCTTATGCACCTAAGGGTTCACAACTAGAGATTTTTATTGATGTTAATGATTATGAACATTCCTAAACAGTACCTAATAGCTAGGGGCAGAATTAGTTTTGCTTGATTTTGAGGTTCTAGAAGTCACGTCTCTAACTCTTTCTAAGTTTCGTCTTCACCTAAGGCACTATAATTAATTCCTAGACCAATTATGAGTGCTTCCTCCACCTATATACTTGAATTAACATGTTTCTATCATTTTTAATCATACCGAAATAGAATCCATTGTTTGATCCTTGAGAGTCCTAGAAATCATGTTTTTATGGTTTTCTAGTTGCTAGTTTCTCTATAAGAGCTAAGATTCAATTCTACCTCAAACGTTACTAAGTTTTTCATGTTTAAACAATCCTAAACAGAATTTTATCCTACTAAAACAGTTTTGCCAACAGCTATCATTCAATGGATCAAAAACTTGCAAAATCTCAACTTTACAGTTTTCTAGTAAACTAGTTTTCTATCTAACATGCATAGAATAGTCTCCACTTCAATTCTTATCAATCAATACATACACTAACATATTAATCATCACCAAACAGTAGCAAATATCCCAAGGCAAAACCGAAATATTTACAAGTCCAAAGAACACATGATCCACATTTTTGAGGCATATAATGTACTAGTTCCTCTTGGAATCATTTTAAAACTTCTAAAACTCTTTGGAAACCACTATATTTCATTGAAATCATTAAAAATGAGTAAGGGCAGTAGCTATTTTAAATTACTCATGATTGTAATTTAAAACATAAAATCATCCTTGAGGTATTCCTTGAGTTCACCTATGCCTAAGAAAATCCTAAGACATAGATTTTTTTTTTTTTTGGCATTTGTGACTAGATGAAACTCACACCAAGCTCATCCTCATCACATGGCCAAATTTTTGCATTCAAGAGAATGCTCCCATATCCAACCTGTAACACCCTAATATTCGACCCTATACTGCTAGCATGTATTGAGGCCAAATATTAGTCATTACTTCTTGATTCAGTTCTATTATCTTTGAAATTACTTACTAAAAATACGAGCCAATTTTTTTTTCCTTTTAAAACTCTTGGTAAAGTATGAGCCGCGTATAATGTAATCGAACGATATCGTAAAGTGTGGAAATGTAAACATATAAAAGGCTCCATACCCAGTATCATGAACACGTATACTGAAATACCTCATACATTAATATATAAAATGCCCACCAATAATAGCGAGACTGTTCAATGTATAGAATCCAATACAGCTGAAAAGCAGGAAATACATGGAAACATAAAAGATACATGTGAGAGAACACCCATACCCAAGTGCATCTGAAATGGATAACCTCAACACAAAAGAAGGTTTATCCTAACTACGTGTCGTGTGTGCACTAAGAACTACCCTCTAAACCATACGACTAAAGTCATAGGTAAGGTGGGACGTAGCCGATCCACGGGCGAAGCTCAGCAGGAGTGGATACTTGGGCATGTCCTTCGCGTCAAGGTCGCATCTCGGGCATCCGGGCCCTCCGTGGCTCAGTAACCGTCTCCTCGCTGCCTACTGGCATACGTGGGGGAGTGGGGGCAGAGTCCTCTCCATACATGTGGGTGGGTAGCTCCTCCGAGGGGTCCTCCTCTGAATGCTGCGAACGGGGTACATACTCAGGTACAGTGCCCGAGCCTGTAGTATAAGTCCGGAGAATCCTCTCGTTGCGTGTGCGAGCACGCTCAAAAACCATATTGTCACCATAAGGTGACATTGGTGAGAAAAGAAAGCTATCTACTACAGGATGAGCAAACGGCCGTCCGGGGAACATGAAAACACGAACTGTGCAGCGGCCCTCAAAATGATAAGATCCGTGCTCTGGATCATTGTGGAACTCCTTCGTAGGTGTCTCAATGCAGAACACGAACGTCGCCATCTGAATATGAAGAAGTGACGGAAAGGGAAAGATCGAGGGGATGAGATTTCTTACTAAAGGAACTCAGTAGGGTTTTTCCTCCTATCTAGGTGTCATCATCTACGTCTCCAGGAACCTCGGTTTCTTAGTAAAAACATGGGCATATAATGGTTCAATTATGAAGTTCGCAAATGTTAACCTCCGAGGCCCATTCCTTTTAATTATAAAACTTCTTGGTTACGTAGTCTATAAGTCATAAAACTTGAATCATAAGTCATGGTACGTAAAATCATAAATCATGGATCATGGCACATAAATTCATAATTCATGGTACATAGAAGCATAGTTCTTGGAACATGGTACATGGTAGTTTATCTTGGTTACTGTAGGTGACATTCAAACCTCATCATTTTCTTCCTGGGGCCACCCTAACTGATCTCCCGTTGGAGAGACTTCTAGGTTATGAGCTCATACCACGCTAGTCATCACTAGCACATGGACTTATCCCTTTTGATAAGTTAAAGGTCCCGACTTAAAGTACGGGTCTAGGGGGCTAGAATCACCTCATCCCCACCCTTAGTTTGGTGGTTCAAAGGATCATTTTCTCATAGTTTAAGTCACCTTAAGTCTTAGCATGTTTTATTGAGATACCACCTAGTTCATGCATGTCACATATCTATTGTTACAACATAGGCATCTCTAAGTTCTTGAAGAACAATCACATGCAATAATAAAACTATCATTTAAGAATAATAGTTCACATAGCATCATACAAGTCATGAGGTAAACATCAATTCATTGTTCATAGAGTAATGCATAAACCTTTCTCTTAAGAGTGAAAACCCTCAATCGGGTAACCTCAAACTTCCAAATTATTTCATTACACCTCCAAGGGATTGATTAACCTCATTACCACAATTTATTAAGTCCTAAAACCTGATTAATTATGGCTGGACAACATTAGGCAGTAAGCTAAATTAGATGAATTATGGTGTTCTAAAAGATGCATTTTAAACCCTTTCTCACGTCCGACTTTTTCTATGATGCAACAATTAATACCTAAGCCAATTATGAGTCACTCTCACTGATCTAGACATCATATAATGCGATTCTATGGATGTTAACTAAGCTGGAATAGAATTTATATTTTCTGTACTTATGGGGGCCTGGAATTCACATTTCAAGCAATTAAGGTTACTAAGCATGCTCTACAATGTCTAGAACATTTATCATATACTTGGCAAGGTATTTAAACATATTTAAACCACCCAAAACATGATTTAAGGTGCTGGAAATGAACAAGGTAAAACCAAAAATTTAAGATCATCAAATCATGTATAAACTTCCTTTTCAATGTACATAGGTAGCTAGTTTCTCTTGGAACAATTTTAGGACTTCAAAAACATCTTAGAAATCAATTTATCTTGTCAAGAACTCTTATAAAATACATGGGGCAGTAGCTCTTTAGTTTCACTCATGGTTGAGATCCTAAATATAAGAACATACTCAAAATATCTTTAAATATCACCTATGTTTAGGAAAAATTTAAAACATAAACTATAGGCTCTTGTAACTAATGAAAAATCATCCTAGAGCTTTCATCATCACATGGCCGGATGCATTTTCAAGAAGATACCTCCTTGATTTATCTTTTCTCAAGATGAAATGGGCAAGTCTTTGAGCTCTAGTAGTTTTAGGTGATAGCATAAGAGTAAACGTGCTATGTATTCCATTTTTATAGTCCATTAGGAAGTAAAGTGATAGCTCAAAGTAAATATGAGATGCACATTCAGTTTTAGTCTTTGAGTTTAGTGATGACTTGAAACATAACATGAAATGCAAAGCTTGAATTTAAACGTGCATTATGCAAGTTCATTCTTTATCTTAGGGTTTAGTGATAGCATAGGAAGTAAACGTGCTATGCAAAGTATAAAATAAACGTGAATGCAAGTTGCTTTTATATCTTGTCTAGAGCTCTTACAAGACCTTAAAAAGGAACATAGTTCCAACCTAAACCTCATCCTCATAAGAAAAGAAAACTATTAGTGCTAAGATACTCAAAATAAATCATAACCTCAAAGGTTTTGAAAGTGGCCGAATCATCATCAAGAAGAATGAACCATTTTAAACTCTAGGGACCAAGATCTTGATGATCTATGACATCAACATCCTAAGTCTTCATCATTGAGTACATAGCTTCCTTCAAAACCAACATTTATAGCAAAGTTCATGCTAAAGAAGAAAGCAAAACTACAACCATACTCAATTTAGGGTCAAAGTTTCAAGCTTTAGAGTTTGTTCATGTGACAAGCATCAACATGAAACTCTCATCATTAAGCTTCCATTTTTCCAAGCCTTAGAAGCCTCCATGGCCGAAAATATAAAAAGAAAAGGGGAAGTCCAAAAAGTGTTCAAGAGAGACATAAACTCTTTCTTTACTCAACCTTGAAAAAGGATGAAACTTTCCTTTTAAAAAGAGATTCAAGCTTTAAGGGTTGTTAAGTGACAAGCACCATCATGACGCCCTCATTATCAAGCTTTCATTTTTCTAAATGTCAAAGGCCTTCATGGCCGAAAAACATGAGGAGGAAAAGAAAGAAGATCCAAAATGTTCAAGAGAAACATGAACTCATCCTCAACTAAACTTGTAAAAGATGAAGTTTTTCTTTAAGAAAACTGAAGCTTTAAAGGTCTTATGAGAGATGGACTCATGGTCACATCTAGAGAACACTCATCATCAAGCCATCATATCCAAGGCCTTGAGGCCGAAAACTAAAAGGAAAGAAAAGGAAGAAACAGAAAAAGAAAACAACATGGAGGTTCAACCATTCATCATTTCCCAACAAGATTCAAACATAAAGATCAAAGACATATTTTAGAAAGGTTCCCTACCTTGTGTTTTTCGAAAAAGAGAGGAAGAACTTTGAGCTTGAAGAACTCTTGAAAGCTTGAAAGAAAGAGGAAGTAAGAAAGCTTGGGACTTTTCGAGAAGTGAGCAAAAGAATGAAGTTGTGTAGTGTTGTGTATTTATAGACAAATGAATCATGAAGGAGTTGAGGGGGAGGAGCATGGCCGAAGATTCTTGAAGAAGGAAGAGGGAAGAAAAATCTCCTTGTGTTGTCATTCATGGTGTGATTGAAAGCATAGTAGGCATGAGTCAAAGGGTGGTTTTTGAAAGACAACTTGATTGACTACATAAAATACATTTTTTTTGAATTTTGGGGGGAGAGTGGCCGAAAATCATAAGGCCAAGGGAGGGAAGATTTCATGCAATTTAATCATATACTAATGAGGTGTTTAGGAGCAAACAAGGTTAGGTCACTAATTAAGGTTGTACAACTAAGTATTTAGGTGAACTAATTAGGTGATTAGGGCCATGTGTAACATCCTAATTTTTAACCCAATACTCCTAGAATGTATTTAGGTTAACCATTAGTCTATTACTTCTTAGTTTCATCTTTTCTTTAAATTACTTAGCTGAAAATACGAATAAATTTTTCTTTTTGAACTTGAAAACAAAAACGTGAGCCTCACATTAATATAAAACCTTTCGTTCGTCATAAACATAACTTACAAGGAAAAGAAATCACATATAAACATGAAATACAACATTATATTAACCACATATCATAACCACATCATTATAGTTACATAGTACTAGCATCAGTGTTCACACCAAAACATGCATATATATATATGAAATACTTCTTATCCACCTACGAGGTTGGATAAGTAACAACCTAGAGACTATCCTATCTATTCTTCCGCAACGACCCTCGGCATCCATTTGCTGAAGTGACCTTTAAGCATAAACCTCAGAAGAAGTCACGAACCTCGTTACTATCCTTGTCTGGAGACGACACGGAAGAAAAGAGAGGGATGAGAAACTTATTCAAGATTCTCAGTAGGGATTTCCGACTCTAACACAAATGTCATCGTCATTGTCCCCAGCCACTCCGGTTTTCATTATAAAAAGGGTGTGCATACATAAGGATCGATTTTAAACTTCTTAAATCTATTTATCCGAAGTGGGTGTCTTTTAACATGAGTCTTAATGATATGAATGCAATAGATATTGAATGAATGCATGTCAATACCATATGCAAACAGTACTAGCTTTTTAGCAAGTATAGCATTCATAGACATAGTGCATGATACATGGGTCATAAAAACATAGATCATAAAACATAGAACATGGAACTTGATACATAGTACATGGTACATAAAACATGAATCGTGGAATGTAGAACTTGGTACTTAAAACATGGTGCATGGTAGCTTAACTTGGTTACTTAGGTGACGTTGACATATTGTTCTTTTCTTCCTGGGGGCCACCCTAATATTTCTCCCTTTTGAGAAATCTCTAGGTTATGAGCTCATACCCAGCTAGTCGTCACTAGCATCTGGACTTATCACATTGTGATAAGTTAAAAATCCCAACTTAAAGTACGGGTCTAGGGGGCATAGAATCACCTCATCCCCACCTATAGTTTGATGGTTCCAAAGGATCATTTTCTCATAGTTTAATATCACCTTAAGTCTTAGCATGTTATGACAAGATGCCCCATAGTTCATGCATGTTACATATGAATCACCTCATCCCCACCTATGGTTTGATGGTTCCAAAGGATCATTTTCTCATAGTTTAGTCATAGCAAGATGCTACATATTTCATGCATGTCACATATATCGTGTAATTCTAACATAGGCATCTTTAAAGTTCTAAAGGGAACCATAACATGCAAATGATACAATCATCATTTAAGAGCAATAACTCGCATAGCATCATAGTGGTCATGAGACAACACAATAATCCATCATCATTCACATAGAACATATAAATCATTCCCTTAAGAATAAACCCCTAAATCGGGTAACCTCAAACTTCCAAATTATTTCCTTATGCCTCTAAGGGATTGATTAATCTCATTACCATAATTTATTAAGTCCTAGAACCTAACTTATTATGGCTGGGCAGCATAGGCAGTAAGCATAGTTTTGATGGATTACGGTGTTTTAGAAGTTGCATTTTAGATCCTTTCTCTTTACTGACTTTTCCTATGATGCAAGAATTAATACCTAAGCCAATTATGAGTCACTCTCACTCATCTAGACATCATATAATGTGATTCTATACACTTAAACAAGGCTGGAACAGAATGTATAAGTTCAGTTCCGTAGGGGTTCTAGAAACTACGTTTCAGACCCTTTTTAAGTTCTGTCTTCGCCTAAGGCGCTATAAATCATCCCTAAACCAATTGTAAGGGATTCCTATACATATAAACTAATTATAAAACATGATTTCTGCACCTAAGGGTTGCTAGATAGAAACAATTTTACTTTTTATTCTAAGTGTTTTAGAATTCACATTTTCAAGCATTTCAAGTTACTAGGCATGCCTAAGATGCCTAGAACCTTTATCATACATAAGGCAAGGTATTTAAACACATATAGACCACACAAAACAGAATTTAAGGTGCTGGAAAATAAAAGGGCAGAATTGAAACTTGACGGCATGTAAATGCTCAAAATAAAACATTTCTAGTTCACATAGTTTGCTAGATTCTCTTGGAACACTTTTGAAACTTATAAAACTCTTTGGAAATCAATTTATCTTGTCAAAACCTTTACAAAAGACATAGGTCAGTATCTATCTATTTTCTTTCATGGTTAGGATTTAAATCATAAAACATGCTTGAAGCATTCTTCAAGACTACCTATGCTTAAGAAAATCCTAAAACATAGGTTATAGGCCCTTGTAACTAAATGAAACTCATGCTTGAGCCATTATCATCACATGGACGAATGCATATCCAAGAAATACCTCCTTAATAGATCTTTTCTCAAGATGAAATGGGAAAGTCTTTGAGCTCTAGTATCTTAGGTGATGACATAAAATAAACGTGCTATGCATTTCAGTTTAAAGTCCTTTAGAAAGTAAAGTGATAGCTCAAAGTGAATATGAAGTGCATATTCATTTTCATTCTTTGAGTTTAGTGAGGACTTGAAATATAAAATGAGATGCAAAGCTTGGAATTTAAACATGCATAATGCAAGTTCATTCTTTATCTTGGGATTTAGTGATGACATAGAAAATAAACGTGCTATGCAAAGCGTGAAATAAACGTGAATGCAAGTTACTTTTACATCTTGACTAGAGCTCTTTTAAGACTTTAAAAAGAACTAAGTTCCAACCCAAAACTCATCCTCACAAGAAAAGATAAGAAGCTTTACTAAGCCTTAAAGATATAAACATAAAGGGACCTATGTCATATTCTTTATTAATGCCCAATAACCCCTATCTAGAGAGAACTCTAGAACGTGCCGGCCAACTTTAAGGTTGACAATGGTAGGTTATGGACTTTTTGAAAACCTTATTAATTTCTTTTTTTTTCTTGGATAAAACCATGGTGAGTTAAGCAAAACATAAAGAGAATGAACTCATAGAGGTGGTAACCTCAAAAGAATGGAAATGGCCGAATCCTAGCAAGGAATAATGGACCATTTTTAAACCCTAGGGACCAAGATCTTGGCGATGTGTTAACACCAACATCATGAGTCCTCATCATTGAGTACTTAACATCATTCTAAACCATCATCAAAACAAAGTTCATGACAAGTTAAGGAAAGGAGAAAATCGAAAACCATGTTTGTTTGAAACATAGATCAAGCTCTAGAGGTTGTTCAAGTGCTAAGCACCATCATGAAACCTTCATCATCAAGCTTACATTTTTCCAAGTTCAAAGGCCTTCATGGCCGAAACCTTGAGAGAAAGAAATGAGGTTTTTAAGGGTTCAAAGGAAACATAACCCATTCTTGAATAAATCTTGAAAAAGATGAAACTTTTCTTTTTAAAAACTCAAGCTTTAGAGGTTGTTCATGTGACAATCATCAACATAAAACCCTCATCATCAAGCTTCCATTTTTCCAAGCATCCAAGGCTTACATGGCTGAAACATTCAAGGAAAAGAAAGTGAGGTTCCAAGAGATTCAAGAGAAACATAGCTCATACTTGACTAAAACTTGAAAAAAGGTGAGGCTTTTCTTCAAAAAGATTCAAGCTTTAGAGGCCTCATGTTGAGATGAACTCATAGTTACATCTTGGAGAGCACTCATCATGAAGCCATCATCATCTTGGCCTTGAGGCCGAAAATAAAAGAAAAGGAAAAGGATGAAACCGAAAATAAAACTTCATGGATGTTCATCCAAACAACATTTTTCCAACAAGATCAAGACATAGAGAACAAGGAAAGCATTTTTAGAAAAACTCCCTACCTAGTACTTGTGCTCTTGAAGATGGAGAAATGTTTGATCTTGAAAAACAAGAAGAAGAAATCTCCTTTGAACTTGGGTATGTATTTTCGGCCAAACAAGGAAATGGAGGAAGGATGTGTTGTTGGCTTGTGTTTGGACTTGGATGTGTATTTAGAAGAAAAAGAGATGAAGATTGGAGGTGGAGAAGGTGGCGGTTTTGGCTTGGACAAGGAGGAAGAAAGGAAAATTTGAGAGAACTTGGAGAGACTAGAACTTGCTCTTGGAAGTTTAAACTTTACAAATGAACTAAAGTAGCAAAATGTTCACCAAGGCAAGCTATATATAGAGCCTTGAGTCATGAATGAGTGGAGGGGAAGAGGCCATGTGGTTTTCTTCTAGAATAAGGGAAGTGTGTGGAGGAGAATGAATGAGAAGTTGTCTTGGAGACATGGCCATTTGTGTGCCACACATTCAAACAACATGTGATGCAAAGTGGAGGGAAAAGTGGCGCCATTTTTGGGCAGCCATGGGGGCAAAATTCATCTCTGCTAATCATGGTTTAAAGGTGTGTTATGGATTAGACTTAGGATTAAGGGTTATTAAGTAGGTACTTTAAGTAAACTAATTAGTTAATTAAAGCTATAATTCCTTAGGTTAGAAGTGGTCTTGTAGGTTTAATGGAGTCAAAACCTCTATGACTAGTGATGTGAGTGTGACAACTTTTCTTGGAAATGGGAGTGTGAATAGTAAAAATACTATTCATAGATACTTTCTCCCTTTAAAGGAAGAGACTAGAATTAAGTTTGAATTTCCTTAAGCAATTCTAGGTTTCAATTAGTTTTAAATAATGATTTTGGCTCTAGATTAATTATGGAAATTAATTAACCTTTAATTAGAGCCTAATATTGCCTAGGTTCTGAGTTAGATAACCCATTAAGCCCAAAATGCACTAAGCATGGGCAAAATCGTAATTTTACTCAAAAACTGCCCGGGACCACCGGGACTTAAACAAACCTTAAACAAACATAGTTCATGCCTTAAAATCATTGTTTTGAACTTCCGGGCAAAGCCTGGGTCAAAACGGAACTTAAAACTGCCTTAAATTACTGTAAGGGTATTTTGGTCATTTACACGCAGAAACCTCAAAAATGAGATTCTTCTGCTCTATTAAACACGCCATCACATATAATCCCCTTCAAACATTACAATAGCCCTATGAGGATGGCCGAGGTCGGCCGCCCTCAATTTTCAGGTAAAAATGACCTCAGGGGCATTTTAGTCATTTTTACGTTTAGAGAAAATCAGGGTGTTACACCATGAAAATGGGAGTGGGAATGAGAGTGTTCTTGGGAATGGGAGTGTGAATAGTGAAAATACTATTCATAGTTGTTTTTTCTTTAAAGGAAAAGAAGAATTAAAAATGAGTTTTAAATTTCCTTAAGCAATTTTAGGTTCTAATCAACTTCAAATAATTATTTTAGCTCTAGATTAATTAAGGAAATTAATTAACCTTTCATTAAAGCCTAATATTGCTTAGGTTTGAGTTAAATAACTCATTAGGCTTAAAATGCACTAAGCAGGGGTAAAATCGTAATTTTTACCAAAGTTGCCCGGGACCTCTGGGAGTTAAACCAACATAGTTCATACCTTAAAATCATCGTTTTTGATTTCCGGGATGAGGCTGGGTCCATCAAAACTTAAAAACTACCTTAAATCTGTACAAGGGTATTTTGGTCATTTACACATGAAAACCTCAGAAACAAGATTTTTCTGCTTGTTAAACATTCATATACATATAATCCCCTTCATATATCATAAAAGCCCTGTGAGGATGATCGAGACCGGTCGTCCTCGTGTTTTAGGTAAAAATGACCTCAGGGGCATTTTGGTCATTTAAAAGTTTAGAGAAAAATGGGGCATTACACAACTTTTTTTTGAGATAAATGGACAAGTCTTTGAACTCTAGAATCTTTAAGTGATAATAAAAGCATAAACATGATATGTTCTTCATTTTATTCTTCATTAGAAAGGTAGAGTGAAGGCTCAAAGTAAATATGATATGCAACTTCATTCTTATCTTTACGTTTGAGTGGTGACTTAAAAAATAAATATGCTAGACAAGGAGACATAAACATGAATGCAAATCCAATTCTTTATTTTAGTGCTCTAGGCTCCACAACAATCGACTTTAAGGCTGAAATAGGCGAGCTTCGAGATTAATTATTAGGTAATATGAAGATGCAAACTCTTGTTTTAACCTTTACATTTTAGGTGATGGCTTGAAATAGATATGCTAGGTAAGGAATGTAAATATAAATGCAAGTTCATTTTATATTCTTTCCTAGAGCTCATACAATACTTTACAGGAATATAAACCTCAATCCAACACATATCTTGACAAGACAAAGTGAGCTTTAGAGTTCTTTGTCCCAAGGTTTTCAAAGAGACTTTATGGTTTGAACATCATCAAGCTCAAGGAAATGGGCTTAAGGGATTCAAATCACCTAACAACTTACTTTAACCAAAACCTTGAATCATCAAAGAAAAGAAAATAAGGCCAAAGCCAATAGGAAAGAAAAGGGAAAAGGAAACCGAAACCAACGTTGAAGAAAAGGAAAGGAAACACCAAAAATGTGTTAAGATCAAAACTAAGTTTCAAGCTTTAGAGGTTTCTCAAATGATAACCATAGAACCATTATCTTGAAACCTCATCATCAAGCTAACATTTTCTTTTGAAAGAAAGGCTCCAAGGCCGAAAATCAAAGACGAGAAAAGAAGTTCCAAAAGCTAAGAGAAACTAACAAAAACTCATTTTTTTACAAAGTTTTAAAAGACAAAACTTTAAGGAACAAAATCCCTACCAAATGGTGAAGAGAAAAGCTTGATCTTTGAAGAGGAAAAGAGAAGAAAACTTGTCCCCAAGTGGCTTGAGGTTTTCGGCCAAGGGAAAGAAAAGGGAAGGAAATGTTTTTGTGTGAATTTGATGTATGAGGGTGTAAGCTTATGTGTTTGGATGTTGATCTATGGTGGTTGTGTGGTGGTTTGAGGTTGTGAGGGGTGGTTCTTTGATTGAGATGGAGAAGATGAAGAAGAAGAGAACTCTTGAAGAAAATGAGAGAACTTGAGACAACTCTTGAAAACTCAAAGCTAGCAAATGATCTAAAAGTGACTCAAGTTCATCCAAGCAAGCTATTTATAAAAAATAAAAGAAATGAGGTTATGAAAGGATGAGGGGTGGCCGGCCATGCGGAGGAAAAGAGAGAGGAAATATCTCTTCCAATGTAGCATTCAAGGTAAGATTGGAGGTATGGCTAGATAAGGTTTAAAGTATGGTGCAAGGCATGGTGTAAACATGGTTCTTTGTGTGTTTGAATTTCAACATGTGATTGACAAATGGAGGGGGGAAGTGGCCGAATATGCATCAGCCAAGGGGGGGAGGAGATTTCTCATTTTAATTGTGGTTTAGAGTTGTGTTTAGGTGTGTCTTTGATTAGGCTTAAGATTATGAATTTGTGAGTAAGTGTTTATGTGAGACATAATTGTAGATAATAATTCCTTAATTTAAGAAATTGGAGAGAGAAAACACTATTCAAAATTCCAAGACTTGAAATCTTAAGTTTTATAAGAGGTTTAAGTTTAATCTAAGCAATTTTAGGTCCTAATTAACTTCAATAAATCATTTTGACTCTAGATTAATTATGGAAATTAATTAATCTTCAATTAGAGCTTAATATTGCTTAGGTTTGTTTGAGTACATCATTAGGCTCAAACGGCACTATTCTAGAGGCAAAATCGTAATTTTGCACAAAAATTGCCAAGGACCACCAGGACTTAAATAGATGTTTCCACACACATGAAATCATCATATTACACTTTTTGGGAAAGTTCCGGGCTCGAATGACACCTATACCCGCGAAAAATGCTACAGGAGTATTTTGGTCATCTTGGGCCGAAAATTTGAAAAATGAAATTTTCACCTTCGAGATCATTCCCAACTCATCTAATCCCCTTCCAACATTAAGTTGACCCTTTGGGAATTGCCAGACCGGCTTTCCTCTGATTCTGGGTGAAAAATGACCTCAGGGATATTTTGGTCATTTTTACTCAGATAGAAAAATCGGGACGTTACACAAAACATTTATTTAATATAAATTCAATTACATAAGGAAGCTCTACTATGAGATTTAATATATATACAATCTTTATTACATTTACCTACACAATTTCTTACAACTATATACCACATCAGAAAAGCATCAACTCCTAAACTACTGCAATCTCGAGTTTCACTCACATAGCAGCTGCATCATTCTCTGGATCAACCTGGAGACGACACGGGAACACAAACACATAGGGGTGAGAATTATACAATTCTCAGTAGGACAACTCCCCAAAACTCACTCATAATGTCATCGTCATAGCTCCAGCCACTTTGGTTTATTCGAAAAAGAGTGATCTTGCATTTTATAACCATGATTCATTTTTGAAGTTCCAAATCGTACTTTCAAAATGGGTAGTTTTCAATGATCAATCACTTAATGCATATATATTATAATGTTCAAACATCTAGTAAATTATCCTAAGCAAACAATTCAAAAATAACAACCAACACATAAGTAGAAATTTTATTCTTACAAGCATTATCAAGTAAACTTATATTCAGAAATAATAATAAATCACGTCTTTCTTTTGGATATATCAAAGGGAATTCTCTAGTTTTCTCTTGTGGCCACAGAACTTAATTGAATGCATTTTTCTCTTTTCATTTACATAGAAAAGACTTAGTTTATACCCAACAGGTATCTGCTGTGGACAACTCCACAATGGATAGTTTATACCAAATGGTATTTATAGTGGATTACACCATACAAGGGAAATAGCCTGCTTATCAGGACTGAGCTCATTCCTATACGTGATCATCGCACTTCATTTTTTTTCCTCTTCCAAATCTCACACAAATCTATTCCTAGCTGATACATCTACCGACTCTGATTATCTCTAGGGAAGTTCCTCTTTATGGAAGTTCCTCTTTTTGCCTTCCCCTCATTCAACATAAGTCTTGTTTCTATTTTCTCTATATGTCAGAACATGCATGAGTGAAATTCACATATTCTCTTTTGCCACAAATATGTATCATTCACTTTTCTTTTCCAAATGCATGCATAAGGCACATATATGCATTCATTCATAATATGATTCCAATCAGGCCTCAAACCATTCCTTAAAGTCACTAGCATGCATTCATATATATCATACTTGAACCCAATGTCATTATTTTATCAATTTAAACCATCAATTCATTTTCAGGACAATCACAGATTTCCCATATCCATAACACAAATTATTTTGCATTTCAAACCATCAAATCCAAGGCTATAAAAATTCTCAAGGACACTTCAATATGTCCCCATGATTCTCTGAAAATTTTAGAGTTAAAAGAGTTTTCTAAGTATGATAACAAAATTCAACAAAGTTAGTGGTCAGAGACCACTTACACTCAGCTTAGAACTAGAAATGAATAATTTTTAACCCTAGCAAATGAACCCAAAAAATTTGAAATAAAAATCCTGGTAAAATCTCAAGATGTCTCTAATATCCTGTACAAATTTCAAGGATAATTCAATCATTTGCTATAGTAATAAAATTAGACAAATTTACAGCTCCAGTTCCAATAATTCAGGCAGTATTGATACACTTTCGGTTCATGATTTTTCTCAGGCAGTTAGAGTCTTTATCATGCTCCATGAAAATTCTCAGAGTTGCCTTAGGATGTTACCTTTAACATATAATTTTTATAACTCATGACAATGACCACAATTGCACCAGAAAATTCATGAATAAATCCTACCCTGTTGAAATCCGAAAATCCAGCAACATTGTTGAAAATCCCTTTTCACAAAAATGATTACTAACAACATCAAACCGCTCCACCAAAGTTAACAGATCACTATCAATATATTATCAACCAATTCAACCAAAAATACTCAATGAATTCAATAAGGAAATCATAAAAACAGAGTTGAAGTAAAAGAGGTTTAAAATGCCCTACTCTTGGAAACTAGTGTGTCTTTGGGTTTAAAATGCTCCAAGATGGATTACCTTTACTTCAAAGCTCCCAAATCACACCGAACTCTTCCTAAATCAGTAGGGAAGTGAGGTATCAAGATGAGGATTGATGGAGAATTGAAATTCCAATCAGTTAGTTTGATAGATTATGAGAAGTAGAACAAGTTTAATGAAGGAAGTTTGAAATTTTAGCAAATTTAGGCTAAGATTGAGGATTTGAATCAAGTTTCTTGAGCTCTTGAGATACAAAAATGGAGGTGGTTGTACTTCGCTAAGAATGACAAAGTTTTGTGGAGTATTGAAAAAGCTTGGTCTTATATTTATCTTGTAATTATAGTTTAGATATTATATAATATAAATACACAATTCTTAAAGAAAGAAAGTAAAATGGATGGGTAGGATTTAATCTTGAAAAATAACACCCGATGACAAAGTTAGGAAGTGATCATCGATATAGGAAGGCACAAACAAGGAGCGTCTCCTGGCAGATTTCCAAGTGGAGGGGTACATGAATGAACCGATGACATACCCGAATGAGAGGGATCCTGGTACTGTATAGGTATGGGACTATACAGTTAAGAAGGGCTTATACGAATTGATTTGTACTACCTATACCAACAAGATGCATCTTCTTTTCGGTAGCCCATCACTAAACAACTCCATAGTTAAGCGTGCTTGACTTGGAGCAATTTTAGGATGGGTGACCTATTGGGAAGTTTTCCTAGGAAGCGTGTGGGTGAGGACAAAGCATGCTGAAAAGACCCGTGTTGGTTTGTAAGGACAGCCGTGTCAATCCATAAAGCAGCAGAGGATGTTACAATTGGTATCAGAGCCTGCACCTCTCCCAGTATGATGTGGTTTGGGGACGAACCAAGCGGAAGCTGATGCGCATGTAACTCCCATTGACGAAGTCAGGGAGTGATCGCCGGTGCAGGAAGGCACGAACAAGGAGCGGCTCCTGGCAGACTTCCAAACGGAGCAATACATTAATAAACCAATGACACACTTGAATGAGAGGGATCCTGAGACTGTATAGATATGAGACTATATAGTTAAGGAGGGCTTATATGAATTGATTTGTGCTACCTATACCAACAAGATGCATCTTCTTTTCGGTAGCCCATCACTAAAGAACTCCATAGTTAAGCGTGCTTAACTTGGAGCAATTTTGGGATGGATGACCTCTTGGAAGTTTTCCTAGGAAGCGTGTGAGTGAGGACAAAGCACACCGACAAGACCCATGTTGATTTGTGGGGACAGTTGTCAATCCATAAAGTAGCAAAGGATGTTACACCTACCGCTGATCTGATCTTTAGGTGGAGATATCCCTTTAGCTATTTTACTATTATGTCCTCGCAGTTAGTTTTAGATACTTCTCTAGACATTCCCTGATCATATGTCCTGGCTTTCCATGGCGATAGCATACATACTGCCTAGTCAAGCAAGGTCTATCCTCATGGTTCTTCCCATATCTTGGGCAATCTTGTCTCATAGTTAGTTTTTGTTGCTGTTCATTCTGATATGGACCTAGCTAAAAATATTTCTCTAAGGGTAAGGCTCCCTCATAGTTTTGGTTTTCAGGTAGCAATCTCTTTTTAGAATTGTCCCTAACAAACTTGGCAATTGCGAGCTTCCTATTGTATCCTTCTACTAACCAATATTTTTCCACCAAGGCCGCATACTTTCTAATCTCTAAAAGTCCCACAGCAGCTTCAATGTCTTCTCTTAGTCCACCTTCATATTTAATGCACTTTCAAGCTTCATCAGGATTATATTGATAAATGGTGGAGAATATGCAAAGCTCCTCAAATATAGAAGTGTATTCTACCACACTCATGTTTCCTTGCTTGAGCTTCATGAATTCCAGTTACTTTTCATTTCTTATAGAAGTAGGAAAGTACTTCTAGTATAAGGCTTCCTTGAAACTATTCCAAGTGATTATGGCCTAAGAAGCCCCAAGCAATCTCCTAGTTCCACTCAACCAAAACTCAACGTTAGCTTTGAACATATAGGTAGCGTATGCTGCAACATCCTCCCAAATACAACGTCATCCTTAAGTCATGATATCGAACTCGAAAGTTGTTACTTATAAATTAGCGAACCTTTCTTAAGTAACTATAGCAAATTCGATGGGTTTATGTAATAACTAACGTAATTCAATTAAAATATATAATGAAAATATAAAACATTTATTTACTATAAAATCAATTACATAAGGAAGCTCTACTATGAGCTTTAATACATATACAATTTCTATTACATTTCCATACATATAACTCCAACAAAGTACGGTAAAGTAAAAACACCAACTACTAAGCTACTGAAATCTTGAGTTCTTTCACGTAGTAGCCGCATTCTCTGGACCAACCCGAAGGCGACAAGAGAACACAAAAACACATAGGGATGAGAATTATACAATTCTCAGTAGGATAACTCCCCAAATACACAATCATAATGTCATCGTCATCGTCCCAGCTACTTCGGTTTATTAAGAAAATGTGAGCATGCAACATATATCAAAGGTTCATTTTAAAGTTCAAAAATCAATTCTTCGAAGTGGGTCTCTTTCATTATTTAATCGCTTAAAACGTGTATCTCATAACATTCAAGATCATTAGTAATTCATTCAAGACGAGTATTTAATAAAATATACATGTACATATGGCAATTGCAATAATCTTTCCATGCTCTTGACATAATAAAGGAGACTTTCCTGTGCCCTTGTCATATTGAAGGGGACTTTTTGTGCCCTAAAGAGCACCTTCCCATGCCTTTTATAAACAAAAGGGACCTTTCCCGTGCCTTTTATAAACAAAAGGGGAGCTTTTCATGCCTTTTACACATTATAAGGGATCTTTCATCTACTTAACATATACATTATCATCAAGCTCATATAAGTATCCATTCACAATATGATTTTCAATCACGTCTCATAAACCAATCTTTTAAGTTGCTAGCATGCATTCACATACATTATACTTGAATTAAGGGATATTATGTCATCAATTCCATGCTGTAGTTTACTTTCTAGCACCTTGGTAGATTTTATACCATTATAGCACAAATTTATTTGCACCTCAAACATTCAATTTAGAGTCTATAAAAATTATCCAAGATACTTCAATATGTCCACAAGATCCATAAAAATTTCAGAGCAAAAAGATTTCTCTAACTATGCTAACAAAATTCGACAAATTCGAAGGTCAGAAACCCCATATTCACAGCCAATAGCCATAGTTCCCAATTTTATTACTCTATCAAATGATCATATAAAATCATACAAAAATTCAAGGTCGGACTTCAATATGTCCTCAACATCTTGTAAAAATTTCAAATGATAATTCAATCATTTGTTATGGTAAGAAAATTATACAATTTTATAGCTTCAGTTTCAATGATTTTGACAACATAAGGACCATTTCGACATCTGATTTTTTTTTAAGGCTGTTTGACTCAAAATCAGAAACCAAGAAAATTCATGGGACTAGACCAATATGTTGGCTCCAACATACATTTTTTTCAACTCATGAAAATTCCTACAACATGTCCAGAAAATTCGTGATCACACTGCTTATAAAAAAACCAAAAATCCAGCAGCTTAGTCAAAAACTTCTTTTAACAAAAATGATTTTCTAATTTCATCTAAACACTTCATTAAAATTAATACATCAATATCAACATAACATCAACCAATATAACTAGAAATTTTAGATTGAAACCCATCAAAATTTCTTAGAAAAATTTTGAATGAAAAAGGCCAAAGAAAACCCTACCCTTAGAAGCTAATGTCTCTTTGTCTCTTATATACATCAAGATAAATGTTTTCCACCCCAAAACTCTTGAAACCCACTCAAACCCTCTTCAAATAAGTGATGAATGAGTTATTAAAGTGAGGTTTTGAAGAATCTAATCAGTTATATTTGTGGAGGTTGAAGTGTAGAACAAGTTTACTTAAGAAAGTTTTTGATTCTAATAAGATTTGGTCTAGGATTTTGGAGGTTGAAACTCAAAGTTATCAAGGGTTTTGATAAAGAAAAAAAATGAAGTCTTTTTGCCTTCTCTCTTTGGCAGAAGCTTGAAGATGAAAAAGGAGGTTAGGTGTGTTAAATTTATCACTTAAGAAGTGCTTTGATTGGTTGGAAAATAAAGCATGAATTCTTTTCATTAAAAGGATTTAACATCAATGGCTAGGATTTGATCTTTCATCCAAGATGAAATCCTAGCCATTCATTTGGTATTCAAGTGGATATACTTCATTATTTATAGATATTAACTAGTTTTCGGTATTAGAAATCACACATTGAAATTTCACCAAACGGGTGAAACAATGTACCTGAGTAACCAAACATTGCTTGAAAATAATTTCGGGTATAAAATCTTTATTTCTACCTATTTCTAAACATAATCTTATAATTTATCAATTTTTGACATCTCCGGGGCCCAATTCTAGGGTTTCGGCTATCCCGATGGGCTTCTGGGGCTGTAAGTTACTATTCATTTTTTTTTTTACAAATCTGTTAAACCATCCTCATCATTGTTAAAATTGTTAGATTTTTGAAATTATGATTAATAAAACTCATTAATTTTTAACTAATTTTTGGGGTGTTACATTACCATCCACCTTAAAAAGAATTTTACCCTCAAAATTCATTTGAAAACAATTTCAAAAGACAAATTCATGAATCAAACAAGGAATTCACACATAATTCAAATAATTCAATCAAATCCTAAACGTTCCTACCTTAGATCGAATTTTTGGGTGGTGACGTCCTCTCAGCACTTATGGTGAAGACCCTACTCTAGTGTTGTGGCTTTGTAGTTAGTTTTGAGTTTCTATTTGGACGCTCTCTCATTATGTGTCCTGGCTTTCCACAACGATAGCATACGTTTTACCCAGCCAAGCAAGGTCTACCCCCATGGTTCGTCCCACATTTTGGACAATCTTGGCTCATGGTTGACCATTGTTATTTATCCTTATGTGGACTTGGTTGAAACTGATTTTTCAAGGACGGGTCATCCTCATAGTATTGATCTTCAGGTACAAGTCTTTTATTAGAGGTGTGCTTAGCAGATTGAGTAATTACTAGCTTCTTATTGGAGTCCTTTGCACGATGACACTTGTTTACCAAGGTTTCATAATCCCTAATCTCCAAAAGACTCACAGCTGCCTCAATATCCTCACATAATCCTCCTTCATACTTCATGCACTTCCAAGTTTTATCAGGATTACGTTGATAGATGGTTGAAAATTTCCAAAACTCTTCGAACTTTGCTACGTACTCTGCTACACTCATGGACCCTTGCTTGAGTGCCATGAACTCCAACTCCTTTGCATTCCTTATAGAAACAGGAAAATACTTGTGATAAAAGGCCTCCTTAAAAAATTCCTAAGCAACTTCAATCTAAGAGGCTTCAAATAATCCCTTGGTGCCAACCCACCAAAATTCTGCATCAACTTCTAGCATGTGAGTAGCAAAAGCTACTTTTTGGGTTTCGGTGCAAGGAAGAACCGAGAAAATCTTCTCCATGGCTTTAATCTATTCTTCGGCTTTATTTGGATTGAAAGCTCCTCCAAAAGGTGGAGGATTTGCTTTTCTGAACTCAGCAAATTTTTGATATTCTACATCCACCTCGTTCCCTCCAGGGTTACCAGCCGAGTTCTATTCCTCATTACAGCCCAACCTTTCCATCATTCGATTAGCGACCACTGCTTGTTCCCTCATCGCCGTGGCCATCTCACAGAACGTATCCATCATATCGGCTTCACTTCTAGCTCCGCTCTTAGTACGCTGATTAGAAGTCATTGGTTCATGTCACACCAAACAAAAATTATTGAGTTGATCAGGCTCAATACCAAACTAAGTGTGGCAACAACCCACAACATTCCCAACCAGCAGTAACACACATATATAAAATTATAATACATGACATTTACTAAGGAAGCATAGTCAGTCCATTCCTTAAGGCCCTACTAGGATGAACTGCTCTGATACCATAATGTAAAATCCTCCTAAGTATAACATCATCCTTATGTCATGACATCGAACTCGAGAGTTGTTACTTATAAATTAGCGAACCTTTCTTAAGTAACTATAGCAAATTCGATAGTGTGAACACCATATTTTGTCCAATTTTTTTTTTATTTATTTGTATAAAAGAGTTTAGCCCATTTTAATTTGTTCAAGCCCATTGCATTTTTTTTCTTTCCGTTACAACCCAAAATTTTTTTTTTATATTATTATCCATTTTAGCCCAGTCCCGTGTCTAACCCAAAAAAAAAAAGTCGGTTCATCAGATTCTTCTTTTATGTTTCTTTTCTTTTGACCGTTTAAGGGAAGAGGAAACAGACAACATGATGAGTTCCTCTCCCTAATGGCATCATTCCTTCCCTTTGTGATGATCACAGGTTTACCAGCCAGCTGTAAATGAGATCAACAATAATTTCATTTGACCAGGTAATTTCATCAACAACTGGGGAAAGGGGATCATAATTTTTGAAAGAAAAATAGCAATCAACTAGCAAGAATTCAAACACAAACAAAAAAAAAATCAAAAAATACATTCTGATCATTCAGCTGACAGAAGCAAATCAACAATAATCCAACAACAATCTAGCAACAATTCCAGCAAAATAATCCAGCAACAACAGGAAAGAACAAGGTAAAATCTAGTAACAACAACAACGGTTTCATCATTATTTAAAATTTATAGAAAAAGAGAACAAAAGAGGAAAAGGAGGAGGAGGCTGTGACGGTGCTCCACCCCCTACCACCATGCCGCGGCCTCTATGTCATCATCATCATCATCACAAGCTCCTCCATGTCCCCTCTTCTCCTTCCCCAATGGTCCACCATAGCCACCCTTAGTTGCCCACATCGCCATTGTAACGCCTCGATTTTTACTGCTATGCAAAATGACTAAAATACCCCTAGGTAATTGTACACAAGATTTGAGGCCAAAATAGTTCAGGCCATCTTCAATAGGATATTTTGATATTAGAATAACATTATATGGTGATTAAATAGCAATATGTGCAAAAATCGCGATTTTCAATTTTTCAATGTACAAATGACCAAAATGCCCCTAAGGTCATTTTTGCCCCGAAATTAAGGACGGCCAGTCCAAGCTATCCTCAATGGGTTAGTTTTATGCTTGAAGGGGACTATGTGTGTTGTAGATGTGAAAATATCAACTTCAATTTTTTTTACCGCAAGTGAAATTACCAAAATACTCCTGTGGTAATTTAACACGAGATTAAGTAATTTCTGAACCTAGTCATCGCCCGGGAGTTCAAAATGTTTATTACATGTGTAATTTGATATTTGAAAATGTTCGGGTGGTTTCGGGAAGTTTTTGTGTGAAATTACCATTTTGCCCCTAATTAACAATAAATGAGCTTACTTACGTAATCAAATAAATATAGGCAATATTAGGCTCTAATTAAAAATAAATTAATTTTATTTATTTATCTTGAGTCAAAATAATTATTTGAGGTAATTTTAAAGCATAAGATTATTTTAGAAAAGATTGTTTTTCTTTCTTAGTTAAAAAGGGGTTCTTAAGACACATAATAGGAAATTAGTGTATTAAATTTCTTTTTCTTAAAAATAAAATATATTTTAGATTTTTTTTTATTACTTCAGATTATTTGCACTAAAAATTCCACTACATATGTTGGCCATTTAATTTTGTAATGGAGCACCTTAAATATTTGATTATTAAGCACTTACTTTAGTTTATCAATTTCTTTTCCACTAACAATTTCTTTTTCTCAAAAATAAAATATATTTTAGATTTATTTTTGTTTTATTACTTCAGATTATTAGCACTAAAATTTCCACTATAAGTGTTGGCCATTTAATCTTGTCTTGAGGAATTTTAAACTCTTGATGGTTAAGCCACTTACACTAATTTATCATTTCTAAACCATTACAAATTAAATACCCATCAAATATATGTCCTACCACTCACAAAAGTTGAAACAAATACTCCCCATTATAGCCATTAATGCAGCTGCCGCACCCCTAAAATCCCTATAAATATGTGTTTTTCCAAGCCTAATTCACACACAAACATTCATTCTTACCATTTGCATTTTTGGTTGTAGTCTTGCTCACAAAAATTAGCCAAAAATCCTCTCTTCTCTCTCTAAATACAAAGCTCTCTTCTTCTTCCTTCTCCACCTCCAAGAGACTCCATTCTTGATATCCATCCAAGTTCCCAAGCTCAAACAAACACATACATACCATAAACCAACCCCTAAGCACCTAAACTTTCCATATCCAAACACAAGAACACAACAAAAATCCTCCCACCATTTCATCTTCACTTGGCCAAATATATACCATCACTAAGATCAGATTTTTTTCGTTGATATCTCATACAAGATCAAGCTCTTGCTTTAATTAACAAAGAAACAACTTGGTAGGGATTTTATTTCATGTTCTTTCTTTTGTTCTTCCTTTATATTTTCGATTTTTATGATTTGATAATGACCATGGCTTGATGATGAGGAATCATGGTGGTGGTTGTGAATCCATCATTTAAATGTCCTCTAAAGCCCAAGATTTAATTCTTGATGACAAAAGATTTCTAAAGGAGTTACTAAGTCTTGAGTTTTAAGCTTAATAAGACATAAAAATGAACTTGCATCCATATTTATGTTATAAGTTCTTGCATATCATATTTATATTTCAAGCTTTTCATAATCATATTTATATTCCAAGTTATCACTTTAATTCTTGAAGATAATAATATGAACTTGCATATTCATATTTACTTTCAAGTTGTCACCTAAATCATAAATACCTAAGAATGAATTTGCATCTTTATATTTATATTTCAAGCCTTGCATTTCATATTTATATTTCCAAGTTATCACCTTATAATGATAATAATAAGGTTACAAGACAAGTTTATGATTCTAGTTATCATTTAAATCTTAAAGTTCAAGATTTACTTGTTTTATTTTTAATGACAACTTTGATCATGGACACTTCTCATCTATTTATTTTTGGCACTTATATAATTCTGATTTAAAGCTTGATATACTTTATTTTTAGGTATGATCTTGTCTTTAAATTTGTACAAAGAAATTTTGAAAGACCTAGAAATTACAAAGGATTAAGAATACGGTTTTTCTCATGATGCTAAAATTGTAGTATTCTGATCTAATCCTTTAGAACTGGAAAGGTTACTGATTTAGGATGTTTAGATGAGTTCAAATCGCTAATAGTTATTGTAAAAATTATTTTTGGTACCATAGATGCATAAAAGGGTAGTTACAAGTGTTAGTTTGGGCCGTTTTGCAAAATGCAGAAAGTTGTGTTTTGAACTATCAACTATGTTATTTCAGCCAAATGATTTTATTTAAAGCTACTAATGATGTTGAATGTGTCCATGAGTCCAAAATACCATTTATGAAGTTTATATAAAGTTTTAGAAATTTCGATCGTCGTTAAATATTAAAAACAAGCGATTTTGCACTTTGACCCCTAAAATGTATTGAAATTTGGTTTCCGGCCTTAAAAGGTTTTTTTTTATGATGAGTTTATAACGGTTTCTAATAGTTATATGTCTATTAAAAGTATTGGTTAATGTTAAAGATCTCTAGTTTGTGAGAAGGTGTTACAAAGGAGTATTTGTATTTTGACCCGTAACCTTTGAGAAATTGTGATTTGACCCTTTGGGGCTTAAGCGTAAATGTTGATAAATTTGATGGCATGAATGCGGTTGATATCTTGTGAAGGCTATATTCATGTATTGAAACTTATATGGCTTATGGATATATGCAATGAAGTATGATGCATGTTTATGTAGTTTAAGTTATGGTATGTTATAATTATGCTTGATAAATTGAGATGCATGATTCCATGAAGTTTATGAGCATGAAATGTTGAAATGATGAGTTATTCATATTTGCATCTCTATATAACATGCCAAGGTTAAAGGTGACATAAGACACATGGAAATGATCCTCTAGACTCCCCGAATTAAAGGTTATGAGAGGTGATCCAAATAGGAAATGATCCTTTAGACTCCCCGAATTAAAGGTTATGAAAGGTGATCCTAAAGCCCCCTATCCCGTACCTTAAGAGTCGGGAATTTAACTTATCAAAAGGGATAAGATTGCGCTATTGACGACTAGTGAGGT
This sequence comes from Dalbergia cochinchinensis, assembly GCA_031216125.1. Lineage (NCBI taxonomy): Eukaryota > Viridiplantae > Streptophyta > Magnoliopsida > Fabales > Fabaceae > Dalbergia > Dalbergia cochinchinensis. Next base: position 32,405,531 of record CM062369.1, read on the forward strand.
ATGAGCTCATAACCTAGAACTCTCGAGAAAAGAAAGAATTATAGGGCGGCCCCCAAGGAAAAGAGAATAAAGAAGTTTAAGTCACCTGTAAGAATGATGATCATGATGTTCTTTATATCATATGCATTGTTTTATGAATTTTATGATATTATGTATATGATATTGACATGCATCCATGATTAATATGTTGCATTCATGACATTAAGATTCACGCTAAAAGATACAGGTCTTGGCTAATGATATTTAGAACTTAATAAATGAACCTTATATATATGTTCACCATTTTCATAATTAAACCCGAGGTTCTTGGGTACGATGACGATGACACTTGTGTTAGAGTCAGGAAGCCCTACTGAGATTCTTGTATAAGTTTCTCATCCCTTTTCTTTTTAGTGTCGCTCTCAGACAGGAATGATGGGGTAGTTCGTGATTTACCCTAAGACTGGACGAGGAGCTACGGAGATAGTTTCCTTTGGATATTTAAAGTGATCGTATCTTATTTATCAGTTTGTATTCTATTAATGGATATACATTAATGTCCTTACGTTTAGAGGACATCACTATTATGATATTGTTGTTAATGTGTTATTCGAGTTTATGTTATGATTGTATTATGTATTTAACTGTTATTTGTCTCTAACATCTCTTACACAGGTAAGATGAATGACGCTAGATACTTATAAAGCGCGGCTCATGTTTTGGTATTTAAGTTCAAAAAAAAAATTTACCCATATTTTCACTAAAGTATTTTCAAGAAGTTTGAATTATGATCTGGAACAAAAGAGTATCAACTAATAATTAACTTAAATGCATCCTAGGCGTATTGAGTTAAATATTAGGGTGTTACAGCCATCGCCGCACAGTTCCCCTTTACAGAGCCATGCGCATCATCGCAAGCCATCGCTACCATGGATCCACCACTGCCGGCCTCCTCTTGCACACCACCGCAAAGCATCACCACTGTTCGTGGCCCTCATCTGCTAGTCTCGCAGCTTTCTCTCTACAACCAAACATCGCGCGAACCACCGCCACCACCGTAACCTCTCAATCTCAACGCCGCACACCAGACTTGGCCGGACTGCCTTGCGAAACTCCTGTCACCGCCGCAAACCCGCTGTGAACCTCAGCCTCAGATCCCCAACCACCGCCGCGAAGCTCTTCTCTCTCTGCTTCCCTTCCTCTCCTCCGCCAAGCTCACTTCAACCTCGGATCTACCATCATCGCGTCTCCATCCCACCCACCAGCTGATCTTCTTCCTTTTCACCCCAACCGGCCGCCAGTCCCGCACCTCTCCCATCTCTCCACCTCACGAACAGACTACCATATAAGCTTCAGATCGGCGCTGGTCCCCGTGAGTCCACCAACACCACCGCCTACTGCTGCCGGTTTGATCAAATTCACGGCATCCTTCTTCCTCGCTTCGTGGCTTCCCGTAGGTGCCGCTGTGTCCCCATTCCCAGCATTCTCTATCTCTTTCTCAATCTCTCGGATTCCCTCTCTCTCATTATTCCCCTCTATCTCTTTTTCTCTATTTGTGCATGTGTGTGTTAAATGAGAGAGCCGCGTGAGTGTGTGCGTGTGTATTTATGAATGAGATTGGGAATATATGTGTGTGAAAGAAAGAGAGATGTGTGTCCGTGTGTGTATGGGTGGGGAGTAGGTGTGGTGATAAGCCCCACTCCCTAAATTATTATTATTATTATTATTATTGTTGTTGTTGTTGTTGTTGTTGTTGTTGTTGTTGTTTTGATAGTGTTGTGTTTAAGTTTATTTGCATGATAATTGTTTATTTTAATTTTAGTTTCTGGCTTGCTTGATTGGAGTTTAATTATTATGGTTCAAAACAAACTAAAAATAAAAAGGTTTTATTTAATTTAGTTCAAATAAATACTTGAATAGTTCGATTTACTGAAAAGGGTTTGTGTTTTTTTTTAATAGTCATCTTAAATCATTTGAGTAAAGTAAAAAGAGTGATTAAATTATTTCTTTGATTTTGAGTGGATTTAGTGTTTTTTTTCTTTTTTAAAAAAAATTGAAAAGGAAAATATTTATTAAGTTTTTTTGGTTGGTTAAAAAAATATTTTCTTTCCACTTAATAATAAAAAGCATTTCCAAAAATCCTTTTCTTTTTCAAAAATTAAAATCAACCAACACTTTTTTATTCTCTTTTAAATTAAAATCAACAATACGCTTCTTTTTTTCATTTTAAAATCCACACAATAACTTGTGATATTGATGTATGGCTCACCATCCTCAAGTTTCATAAGAATGTAAGGGTTTATTGTATAGTTCATACTATCTTAAATCCTGTGCAAGAATGGGTTTTATTTTTATTTTTTGAAAAAATTATTTTCTTCAATAAAATCAACCCAACACACAAATATTTTCTACAGAAGTACATGCCTTTGAGTTCCTCATTGTGTAACGCATCAATTTTTCTGTCTGAGAGGAAAATGACCAAAATGCCCCTGAGTTCATTTTCTGCCCGGAATTCGAGGATAGCCGGCCCGGAAGTCCTCGAAGGGCCAACTCAATGTTTGAAGGGGATTGGATGGCCCTTGAATGGTTTCGGAGGCGAAAATCTCATTTTCTACAGTTTCGGGTCAAAATGACCAAAATACCCCTATAGCGTTTTTACGCGGGTAAAGGTGCCGTTGAGCCTGAAACTTTCCCTGAAGGTTCAAAACAATGTTTTCAAGTGTTTAAAAGTGTCTATTTAAGTTCCGGTAGTCTCGGGCAGTTTTAGTGCAAAATTATGATTTTGCCCCTAGAATAGTGTTTTTGAGCCTAATGATGTAATTGAGCAAACCTAAGCAATATTAGGCTCTAAACGAAATTTAATTAATTTCCATAATTAATCTAGAGTCAAAATAAGTCATTAAAATTAATTAGAACCTAAGATTGCTTAGATTAAACTCAAAACCCCTTTTCTTTTAAAGAACTCAAAGCTTCTAGAACATAGAATCCTGAATAGTGTTTTCATTATTCACTCTCTACACCTCAAAAGGAAGCCTAGGATGTAGTTGAAGGCCTAGGATTAATAGAGATAGACTCCTCTAAAAGGCTAGAATGCCCACTAATCATAACCTACATAGCCTTAATTACCTATCCTTTCACTTACACATTTTACTATGAACTCCTAATCTTAGGCCTAATCCAAAAATACACCTAAACACATCACTAATCCACAATTAATAAAACAATTTCCTCCCCTTGGATTCCTCTATAAGTGGCGCCACCTCATACCCTATACCTCATAAGTTTGTTCACTCATACATTCAAGGAACTATGCCTAAACCTATGCTTAAACCTATGCCTAAACCCATGCCTATAACCTCACCTTGAAATGACACAACCAAGAGACATTTTCCCTCCTTTTTCCCTCAATATTTCGGCCACCCTTCCCTCTACTCACCTCTCCATGTTTTGTTTCTCTATAAATAGCATACATGAGTAAAGTTGAGACACCTTTAGTCACTTGGCAAGTTTTAGTTTTCTAGAGCACTCAAAGGCTTTCTTTTTCTCTCAAGTTTCAAGAGTTCCTCTTCTTCAACTTCTTCTTATTCTTCATCTTCTTCAACCTCATCCCACTAGGTAGGGATTTTGTTCTTTAAAGTTTTGTCTTTTAAAGCTTTGCTAAAAATGAGTTTTGTTAGTTTCTCTTGGCTTTTAGAACTTCTTTTCCTCTCTTTGATTCTTAGCCTTAGAGCCTTTTTTCTTTAAAGGAAATGTTGGCTTGATGATGAGGTTTCAAGATAATGGACTCATGATTACCCTTGAGAAACCTCTAAAGTTTGAAACTTGGTTTTGATCTTAACACATTTTGGTTATTCCTTTTCCTTTTCTTGGAACAAGTTTCGGTTCCTTTTCTTTCTTCCCCTTTGATTTTCGGTTTCTTTTCCTTTCCTTTGCAAGGATTTCGATTCCTTTTTCCATTACTTTGCTTTTGTTTCTCAAAGAAAGGTTGTTGGTTGTTTTGATCTCTTGATCTATTTCCTTGAATTTGATGATGATATTCAAACCATAAGGTTTCTTTGACACCTTGGTATAAAGAACTCTAAAGTTCACTTTATCTTGCTATGATAAGTTTGGGTTGAGGTTTAAGTTCCTTTAAAGTCTTGGAAGAGTTCTAGTAAAGATATAAAAATGAACTTGCATGTTTATATTTTTAGCCCCTCATATTTATATTCCAAGTTCTTGCATCTCATATTTACTTTTCTATGTCATCACTAAATTCTAAAAACTAAAGAAAAGAACTTGCATTATCACGTTTAAGTTTCAAGCTTTGCATTTCATGTTTATATTTCAAGTCATCACTTAAGAACGTAAAGATTTAAAACGAGAGCTTGCATATCACCTAAAATAATCTCAAAAACTTTCTATTTCGGCCTTAAAGTCGATTGTTGTTGGACCTAGAGCACTAAAATAAAGAATTGAACTTGCATATTTACTTTCAAATTTTTCATATTTACTTTAAGCCTTGCATATTTACTTTTAAGCCTTGCATATTTAATTTCAAGTTCTTGCATTTCATAGTTACTTTGAAGCTCTCACTTTACTCTCTAATGAAGAATAAAATGGAATGCATAGTACGTTTACTTTTTGTCATCACTTAAAGATCCTAGAGCTCAAAGACTTGCCCTTTTATCTCAAGCTAAAGTTTGCTTATGGAAGCATTCCCTTGAATGCACAATTCGGCCATGTGATAATGATGAGCTTGGTGTGATTTTCATCTAGTCACAAGTGCCCATAATCTATGTCTTAGGATTTTCTTAAGCATAGAAGAACTCAAAGAATATTTCAAGTATGATTTTACGTTTTAAAACTCCAATCTTGGGCCAACTCAAATAGTTGTTGCCCTTGTTTGGTTTATGAGGATTTTAAGGAAATAAGTTGGTTTTCAAAGAGTTTTAGAAAGTCCTAAAATGATTTCAAGAGAAACTAGTAACCTATATGTCTTGAGAATGTAAGAATATGTATTTCTTGGGAGCTATGCATTTCGATTCTGCCATGGTATGGTTGCTGCTGTATGATGATGTTTTGACATGTTAGTATGTGTAAAAATTATATACGTTGAGGTAGGAGCCTTTCTATGTATATTAGGAAAGAAACTAGTCTTACCGATTAACCATAAAGTTGAGTTTTAACATAGTTTTGACCCATTTAGCCACTGCCAAAACTGTTTTAATGGGATAATATTCAGTTTAGAATTGATTAATCATGAAAAACTTGGTAACATTTAATGTAGGATTGATTTTTAGCACCTACAGGGAAACTAGTAACTAGAAAACCATAAAAAAATGCAATTCTAGAACTCTTAGAACATTTAATTTTTAGAATCTGTCCAGCAACCTCATAATATGGAAAACATGGTGTATAATTAGTTCTTAGGCATGGAAACGGCTCATAATTTGTTTAGATTTAATTTATAGCGCCTTAGGCGAAGACAGAACCAAGAAAGGGTCTAAAACGTAGTTTCTAGAACCCTGTAATCACAAGATGTAAACTCTGCCCTTAAGGCATGATGCTGTCCAGATTCAGTGATAGACATAAATATTTGTAAGAATTGTTAGTTGGGAATCCTGAGGTGCATAAAAGGTTGATAGCGAATGTTAGAATAATTATACCTAAAGTTGAAGATCTGTAAGGATCAAAGCATAAGACACCATAGGTCCCAAGACATAATGAACCTTATGACTTCCAGTAGATGTATGATTGATTATGAGAATGATTTGATGTCTTATGATGATGTTGAATGGTTATGCATGTCTTACAAGTTTCGTGGCATAAAGCAAGTTTGAAGGAAATTCGGTGTATGCCATTACGCTGCCGAATTTCCCATCAAACTTGAGAATTTGAGAAAAGTTTGTGAAAACTCCTGGGTGACACCGGTTTCGGCCGAGCACCCCCCAGGAAAGGTTTTGGGTGACACCGGTTCGGCCGGGCAACCCCAGAACAGATGTGACGTAACACTGAGACGCATTTCTCTCGCTACAGTGGGGAGGAAACAAATCTGTGAGGGTATTGACATTGAGCTTGCCAAAGCGAACAATTTGCTGTGTACTAGATACCAGTAGAGCGTTTCAAAGAAGGAAATGATCCTAAGATAGGTGATCGAAGAAAGTTATGTATACCACCTCTATTAGCCCATATCAAATCTAGTGACGACTAGTTAGGATTGAGCTCATTCCTAGGCGATAGGTGAGATGTAGTTTGGTGACCAGATTATTGCCGGGCCGGTAAGTCGGTTGGATTTTTGGTGGATATGTTAAGAGGGTGGTCTTTAAGAGAAAGAATTCAAGAGTTTGACTTATGAGAAAAATGTCACATGGAAAGTACTATGCCTTTTTATGCCACGTATATGATTTATGTTTCTATATGTTGGGTCCAAGTGTTATGACTTTCATGTTAATGTACATATGGTATTGTCATGCATTCATCAAATATCTGTTGCATTCATGTCATCAAGACACATGCTAAAAGACACTCACTTCGGATAAATAGATTTGAAAAGCCTAAAACCAATTCTTATGCATATACACCCTTTTCATAATTAAAACCGAGGTGGCTGGGGACGACGACGATGACACTTGTGTTAGAGTCGGGAATCCCTACTGAGAATCTTGAATGAGTTTCTCATCCCTCTCTTTTCTTCCGTGTCGTCTCTAGATGAGGATTACAACGAGGTTCGCAACTTCTTCTAAGGCTCGTGCTTAAGGGTCTCACTAGCAAACGGAGCAAAGGGTCCCTGCGGGAACATAGATGGCTTAGATTTTGGGTTGACACTTATCCAACCTCATAGGTGGATAAGGATCCCTTCATATATATGTGCATGTTTTGATGTAAATAATGGTACAACAATGCTAGTAATTTACGTATTTATGAAGCTGTGATGATATTATGTTGTTATGTATAATGGTACCTTTCAAGGGTATGTATGGTGTGATTACTTTTTCTTGCACGATGTGGTTATGACGAACGTTAGGTTAGCGCACGGCTCGCATTTTGTTTTCAAGTTTCGAAAAAGAAAAATTTATTCGTATTTTCCGCTAAGTATTTTAATGAAAGGTTTGAAAGAATGAGACTAAAGGGTAATAGACTAATGATTAACCTAAATATATTCTAGAGTATTGGGTTAAAAATTAGGATGTTACACATTGCACCAGAGGATACCTAGGCGTAGCCAACAACTATCAAGCCAAAATCCTTTTAATAAAATATGTCCTTTGTTTCTTGTTTAAGTTTTAGCTTTATTTCTTTGTAAATATGTAATTGATGTAATTCTTTGGGAAAAATAAATATTATAAAATTATAATCAAATTGCATAATAAGCTCTAGGGTAACCATATTTATACAGATGTATTAGGGGTACAGTGGGATTAAATTTCCACCATTCCCTAATCATAATCAGACTCCCAAATCTCAAATCTCTTTTAAAAGATCAATTTACAAATCAAAAGGTTTTCCAATTTTAACCAGAATTAAAATTGGTGATAACTCCCTATTTTATTTTAAAATCGGTTGTCATTCCCATCGGGACGCTCTCCGAGCATGTTGTGACAGATGGGTTTGTGTAACGACTAGTGTAATTCAATTAAAATATATAACGAAAATGCAAAACATTTATTTACTATAAAGTCAATTACATAAGGAAGCTCTACTATGAGCTTTAATACATATACAATCTCTATTACATTTACATGCATATAACTTTAACTAAGTACGGTAAAGTAAAAACATCAACTACTAAGTTACTGAAATCCCGAGTTCTTTTACGTAGCAGCCACATCGTTCTCTCTATCAATCTGGAGGCGACACGGGAACACAAAAACACAAAGGGATGAGAAGTACACAATTCTCAGTAGAGTAACTCCCCAAATACACAATCATAATGTTATCGTCACCGTCCCAATCACGTCGATTTATTAAGAAAATGGGAGTATGCAACATATATTAAAGGTTTATTTTAAAGTTCAAAAACCAATTCTTCGAAGTGGGTCTCTTTTATTATTCAATCACTTAAAACGTGTATCTCATAATATTCAAGATCATAGTAATTCATTCAAGACGGGTATTTAATAAAATATACATGTACATATGGCAATTGCAATAATCTTTCTGTGCCCTTGACATAATAAAGAGGATCTTCTCGTGCCTTTTATAAACAAAAGGGATCATTCCCGTGCCCGTTATAAACGAAAGGGGAGCTTTTTGTACCTTTTACACATTATAAAGGATCTTTCATCTACCTAACATATACATTATCATCAAGCTCATATAAGTATCAATTCACAATATGATTTTCAATCACGTCTCATAAATCAATCTTTTAAGTTGTTAGCATGCATTCACATACATTATACTTGAATTAAGAGATATTATCTCATCAATTTCATGCTTTAGTTTACTTTCCAGCACCTTGGTAGATTTTATATCATTATAGCACAAATTTATTTGCACTTCAAACATTCAATTTAGATTCTATAAAAATTATTCAAGACACTTCAATATGTCCACAAGGATCCACAATAATTTCAGAGCAAAAAGAGTTCTCTGACTATACTAACAAAATTAGATAAATTCGGAGGTCAGAAACCCTCTATTTGTAACATCCCCTGCTGCTTTATGGATTGACGACTGTCCCTATAAACCAACACGGGTCTTTTCAACGTGCTTTGTCCTCACTCGCACACTTCCTGGGAAAACTTCCCAGGAGGTCACCCATCCCAAAATTGCTCCAAGTCAAGCACGCTTAACTATGGAGTTCTTTCAGTTTGGGCTACCGAAAAGAAGATGCATCTTGTTGGTATAGGTAGTACAAATCAATTCATATAAGCCCTCCTCAACGGTATAGTCCCATACCTATACAGTCTTAGGATCCCTCTCATTCGGGTGTGTAATCGGTTCATTCATGTACCCCTCCGCTTTCAAATCCGCCAGAGCCGCTCCTTGTCCATGCCTCCTTGCACCGGCGATCACTCCCCGACTTCGCAATCCCCGGGCATTACATGCCCACCAGCTTCCGCTTGGTTCGTCCCCGAACCACACCGTACTGGGAGAGGTGCATGCTCTGATACCATTTGTAACATCCCCTGCTGCTTTATGGATTGACGACTGTCCCTATAAACCAACACGGGTCTTTTCAACGTGCTTTGTCCTCACTCGCACACTTCCTAGGAAAACTTCCCAGGAGGTCACCCATCCCAAAATTGCTCCAAGTCAAGCATGCTTAGCTATGGAGTTCTTTCAGTTTGGGCTACCGAAAAGAAGATGCATCTTGTTGGTATAAGTAGTACAAATCAATTCATATAAGCCCTCCTCAACGGTATAGTCCCATACCTATACAGTCTTAGGATCCCTTTCATTCGGGTGTGTAATCGGTTCATTCATGTACCCCTCCGCTTTTGAAGTCTGCCAGGAGCCGCTCCTTGTCCATGCCTCCTTGCACCGGCGATCACTCCCTGACTTCGCAATCCCCGGGCGTTACATGGAGCAAAATGTAACACCCTAATATTTAACTCAACACGCCTAGGACGCGTTTAAGTTAATTATTAGTTATTACTCTTTTGCTCCAGATTTAAATCAACTTCTTTAAAATACTTTAGTGAAAATATGAGTAAATCTTTTTTTGAACTTAAATACCAAAACGTGAGCCGTGCATCCTAAGTATCTAACATCGTTCACCTTTTCTGCATAAGAGAATTGTTAGAAACAAATGACAAGTAAACACATAATACAATCATGGCATAACATAACTCAAATAATAATATCATATCAATAAGTGTGTCATAATAATGATGTCCTATAAACGTAAGGACATACATATCCATAAATAGAAATACAAACTGATAAATAAGATGCAATCACTCTAAAGGCACATATCCAATGAGAAACTATCTTCGTTAAATCTCTTGTTCTATAGCAAAGCTCCCACGACCATTACTCAAAGCCACGAACTACTTCATCATGCTTGTCTGGAGACGACACGGAAAAGAAAAGGGATAAGAAACTTATACAAGAGTCTCAGTAGGGCTTCCCGACTCTAACACAAGTGTCATCGTCATCATCCCCAGGAACCTCGGGTTTAATTATGAAAATGGTGAACATATATATATAAGGTTCATTTATTAAGTTCTAAATATCATTAGCCGAGGCCCGTATCTTTTAGCATGAATCTTAATGTCATGAATGCAACATATTAGTTATGGATGCATGTCAATTTCATATACATAATATCATAAAATCCATAAAGCGATGCATATAATATAAAGAACATCATGATCATTATTCTTACAGGTGACTTAAACTTCTTCATTCTCTTTTCCTTGGGGCCGCCCTATAATTCTCTCTTTTCTCGAGAGTTCTAGGTTATGAGCTCATACCTCACTAGTCGTCACTAGCGTAATCTTATCCCTTTTGATAAGTTAAATTGCCAACTCTTAAGGTACGGGATAGGAGGCATTAGGATCACCTTTCATAACCTTTAATTCGGGGAGTCCAAAGGATCACTTCCTATTCGGATCACCTCTCATAACCTTTAATTCGGGGAGTCTAGAGGATCATTTCCATGTGTCTTATGTCACCTTTAATCTTGGCATGTTATATGGAGATGTAAACATGAATATCACAATTATAACTCATTGATTCATTATTTCATGTGCATATCAATGAATCAAACATAATTATAACATGCCATAATGTAAATCGCATAAACATGCATCATATGTCATTGCAAATATCCATAAGCCATATAAATTTCAGCACATCAACTCATTCTTCACAACACATCATTCACATTCATCTCATCATATTGTCAATATTTACGTTTAAGCCCCAAAGGGTCAAATCACAATTTCTCAAAGATTACTGGTCAAAACATAATTACCCCTTTTTAACATCTACTAATAAATTAAAGATCTCTAACATTAACCAATACAATTCAAGAGGCATATAACTATTAGAAACCATCAAAACTCATCATAAAAGCCTTTTAGGGCCATAGACTAAATTTAACACATTATAGGGGTCAAAGTATAAAGTTACTTATTTTGACACTTATCAAAAACCAATACTTGTAAAACTTTTTCTAAGCATTATAAATAGTATTTTGAACACATAATAACATCAGATATTATTACTAACCCTAATTAAAATCCTTTCATCAAAATTACATAATTGATAGTTTAGAAACACAACTTTCTACATTTTACAAAATGGTCAAAACTAACACTTATAATTATCCTTTTCAACCTCTAAGATACCAAAAACAATTTTTACATCTAATACTAATAATTCTAAGGTATATAAAACATATGATCAGTATCTAATCAGTGAGGAATTAATTCAGAAAATTCATTGTCTAAAGCTTTGTAGAATTACGATTTTGATCCTTTTTATCTACTAGTTTATCACAAAAATGCTAAAAACAATTCTTACATCAATTATAAGTAATTTATAAACATTCAAAGCCTTTAAATCAATATCCTAACTATTTTATTTAAATCAGGTCAGTAGCATAATTTTCAAATCATAAAGCTTGAGAAAAGCATAAATTCAAACATCTTTAGATTTCTAACTCTAACAAAATTATTTAAGTAGCTTAAAGACAATATCAAAGCCTTAGAAATAAAATAAGCCAACCTTAATATCAAGAGCATCAAGAGGCAAGAAATAACATAATTTAAATATATCCACAAAAATAAAATTTCTATTTAAGATTAAAGAGGTAAGTTTTGAGCTTTAAAGGTTTAGGTGATGGCAAGAATCATAAACATGCTATACAATCCATTTTTATCATTATAAAGTGATATCTTGGAAATATAAATATGATGTGCAATACTTGAAATATAAATATGATTATGCAAAGCTTGAAGTATGAATATGAAGATGCAATTCATTCTTAGGTCTTTATAATTTACGTGATAACTTGAAAGTAAATATGAATATGCAAGTCCATATTATTATCTTCAAGAATTAAAATGATAACTTGAAATATAAATATGAAGATGCAAAACTTGAAATATAAATATAATTGTGCAAAGCTTGAAATATAAATATAAATATGCTAGCTTATTTTTAGATCTTTAGTGATAACTTGAATCATAAAATGCATTACTTGAAATTTAAATATGATATGCAAGAGCTTGAAACATAAACAATGGATATAGTTTCATTTGATTATCTTGTTAAGCTCAAAACTTTTAGAGAATTAAACTCTTTAACCTCAATCAATCTTAAATAAAGGAAGTTAGCATTAGAGTCCTTATTATCAAGATCCCAAGAACCATATTCCATAGTCTTATCATTAAGCCATAAATTAGAAGTCATTAGGAGGAAATAAAGGAAAGAACATGAAATAAAATCCCTACCAAGTTGTTTCTTGTTCTCAAATGTTAAAGCTTGATGTCTTAAGAAGTGAAAACAAGAAAATCTCCTCTAGATGATGATGATGGCTTCGGCCAAGACAAGAGCTAATGGAGGAAGGATTTTTCTTGTGATTTGTGTTTGATAATGGAAAGGTTATGTGTCTAGGAGTTGGTTTATGGTTGGAATGTGTATGCTTGAGGTTTAGAGCTTGGTTAGAGGTTGGGAATGGAGGCTCTTGAATGTGAATAAGGAAGAAGAAGAAAGCTTGAAGTATTGAGAGAATTTGAGAACTTTGAGCAAACTTTGATCAAGAAAACTATCAAGTAACTAAGCACCAAGGCTATGGATGTTTGTGTGAACATTTTAGCAATGGAAGAGCTCTTATTTATAGGCCAAGGAAGGCCATAAAACCGTGCATCTAAGGCTGGAAAAATGGGATTTTAATTTCATTTTTCAATTAAAGAAACATAGAGAAAGAAAGCATAATGTGTAGTCATAATTGTGTTCATGTATCATGGCTTGAAAATGCATAAAATATTATGTAAATGGGAGGCAAGGAATCATGGCTGATGAGGCTGAACATGGATGGATTTCTTTTGATTATATTTAGCCAAAAAAATAATGAAAAAGAAAGCTAAAGGTATGGTGTCATGTTGGATATGTTTTCATGTTGAAAGAAAAGCAATAAAATATGGTTATTTGGGCTGATCATGGGTGCTAGTTTCTGATGCTTTCATGATCAGATTTGTGTTATTTTATAAGTGATAAATCATGTATTAGATGTGTATTTACTTAGGTAAAAGATTAGTAATTGATAGGTTAGTGAAAGCGGTAAAGGTCAAGTGTTTAGGACAAATCAAGACAAGGTAAAAAGAGAAATCTTACGCTAGTAAATGAGGTTAATTTCAAATGTGTAAAAACCAATTTGTAACTTAGGTTCTAATCTTAGGATAAGAAAATGTAAATGTACAAGATTTTACCGAAACCGTAATTTTAATTTTGACCTAAAACATCACTAACTTTATGAGCTTCTAAAAAGACAAGGAAAGGTAATTTAAATTTATCTTAGGTAAATCTTCACTCTAATTACCTCAAGTAATTATTTTTAACCTTGGGTAATTAATTTTAAACTCAAGGTTAATGAATAAAATCAATTTGAGTTCAAATAGAGTTTTAATACTATCTTAATTACACAAGTAAACCTATTTTACCACAACTAGGGGTAAAAAGGTAATTTCATATAAAAACACTCAGTAAATATTGGACAATCTCAAATCATACTTGAAATAGCTATTTTGAATCTTTGAGTGAAAATCGAATTCAGAAATTATGTAATTTCATGAAAAATTACTGCAGGGGTAAAACGGTAATTTTACTTACGGTAAAAATTGAGAATTGAGATTTTTACCTATAAGGCACTTATAATCCCCATCAAGCCTTAAACTAACCCCTCAAAGATAATCTAGATTGGTTATCTGACTTTCTAGGTAAAAATGACCTCGGGGGCATTTTGGTCATTTTACACGTACAGAAAAATCGGGGTTTGCGACTTTTGCAGGAATCGCTAAACAAGTCTCCTATGATGTTTCTCTAATGTTATATTCCTTATTGAGAATTATTTGATCTCGAATTATGTATAAAAATTACCTAGGGGTATTTTGGTAATCTTAACATAGCAGTAAAAACTGGGGCGTTACATTTCTCCCCTCCTTAAAAAGAATTTCGCCCTCGAAATTCGTTACCTGTAAAAAGCTCGGGATACTGCATCTTCATATCTGATTCCAATTCGCATGTGTATTCTTCTAACTTTCCTCGTCCCCATGCTACCTTGACCAAGGGTACAGTCTTGTTTCTCAGTTGCTTGACTTCTTTGTCTATGATTCTCGTAGGTGGCAGGTTGAAAGTCAGGTCTTCCCTTAATTGTACTTACTCTGGCTCTAATACATGGCTAGGATCTGATTGGTACTTTCTTAATTGAGAGACATGAAAAACATCATGGAGGTTGGATAAGTTGGGTGGTAAAGCTATTCAGTATGCTACAGGCAGGCTGACTAAGGATTTCAAATGGACCAAGAAATGCTGGGCTCAATTTCTTGACTCTCATAGCCCGACCTATGCCTGTGGTAGGGGTGATCCTAAGGAATACATGTTCTCCCTCTTGAAATTCTAGCGGCTTTCGCCGTTTGTCCGCATAGCTTTTCATCGACTTTGAGCGGTGAGAATTCTATCCCTAATCCTTTTGATTTGTTCCGTGGTTTCCCTCACAACATCAGTCCTATGGACTTTGTTCTCCGGGTTCATACCAACATAGAGGGGATTGGCACTTTCTACCATATAGGGCCTCATACGGTGCCATACCAATACTTGCATGGTAACTATTGTTATATGAAAACTCAATCAATGGCAAGTATCTATCCCAGCTCCCTTTTTGGTCCAACACACAAGCCCTTAACATATCCTCAAAGGTTTGAATGGTTCTCTCTGATTGACCATCCGTTTGAGGGTGATAAGCCGTGCTTAAGCATAGCTTTGAACCAAATGCCTTTTGAAAGGCTCCCCAAAAACGTGACGTAAATCGCGGATCTCGATCCGAAATTATCGTCGATGGTACTCCATGCAACCTTACTATCTCTTGGATGTATAACTGAGCTAACCTATCTAAGGAGTAAGTCACTTTAACGTAAGAAATGAGTCGACTTAGTTAATCGGTCCACGATTACCCATATTGCATCGTGACCTGCTTGGGTCCTTGGTAGTCCAGTCACGAAATCCATTGAGATACTATCCCATTTCCACTCGGGGATTGATAGGGGTTGCAACATTCGCAGAGGTTTTGGTGCTCAATCTTCACCTTTTGACAAACTAAGCACTTGCTTACCCAGGCACTCACATCCTTCTTTAACCCGGGCCACCAAAACATCTTTTTCAATTCCTGGTACATCTTGGTGGTACCAGGATGGATGGTAAAATGGCTTTTATGGGCTTCCTCCAAGATTTCTTTTCGAAGGTGACCAATTGCTGGTACACAAATCCTTCCTTCAAACCTCCATATACCATCGGTACCTTGGGCGAATTCTTTTAATTTTCCCGCCTGCACTGCCTCTAAGGTCTCTTGAAACTCTCTATCCTCTTGTTGGGCTTGAGTAATCCTTTCCCTAAAGTCACTTGTTACACTAAGATGGCATGCCTTTATGCTCTTACTGGTCAAGGTCATCCCTAGGTTTAGGTCTCTAAACTTTTCAATCAATTCAATTTCCTTAACCATCATGTGGGATAGGTGCAATGATTTCCTACTTAAGGCATCTGCCACTACATTAGCCTTGCTAGGGTGGTAGTTCAACTCAAAGTCATAATCCTTCAAAAACTCCATCCACCTTCTCTGTCTCATGTTTAGCTCTTTTTGATCAAAGAGATACTTTAGACTCTTGTGATTGGAAAACACCTCGAAGTTTACTCCATACAAGTGGTGTCTCCATACTTTTAGAGCAAACACTACGGCGGCTAACTCTAGGTCATGGGTGGGGTAGTTTGCCTCGTGAGGCTTAAGTTGCCGCGATGCATAGGCTACCACTTGCCTATTCTGTATCAATACACAACCCAATCCTTTCCCGGAAGCATCGCAATATACCTCAAAAGGTTCATTGGGGTCAGGCAGCACTAAAACTGGGGTTGAGGTTAACTTGTGTTTCAGCTCTAGAAAGCTCTTTTGACACGCTGGGGTCCAAGTAAAAGAGGCATTCTTCCTAGTAAGCTTAGTCAAGGGTAAAGAAATCTGGGAAAATCCTTTAATAAACCTACAGTAATAACCTGCTAGGCCCAAAAAGCTCCTAATCTCAAGATTCTGGTGGTAGGTCTTTCCCAATTCATCACAGCCTCTATCTTACTAGGGTCAACAGCAATACCCCCTTTTGACACTACATGCCCTAAAAACTTTACTTCCTCCAGCCACAATTCACACTTAGACAGTTTGGCATATAGTTTCTTCTCCTTTAAGATTTCCAAAACTATCCTCAAATGACGCTCATGCTCCTCGTGGGTCTTCGAATAGATGAGAATATCATCTAGGAAAATAACCACGAGTTGGTCTAAATAGGGCTTGAAGATCCTATTCATATAGTCCATAAACACAGTAGGAGCATTAATCAGTCCAAATGACATAAGTGCGAACTCAAAGTGTCAAAATGGGTTCTAAAAGCAGTCTTAGGTATGTCCTCATCCCTAACTCTAATCTGATGGTAACCTGACCTCAAGTCTATCTTTGAGAACATCACCGCTCCTCTCAATTGATCCATTAAATCATCAATCCTAGGCAAAGGGTATTTGTTCTTTACTGTTACTCGGTTCAATTGCCTATAATCAATGCATAACCTCATACTTCCATCCTTCTTCTTAACAAGTAGGACCGGGGCTCCCCATGGTGAAACACTTGGTCTCACAAACTTCTTCTCTAAGAGCTCCTCCAATTGAGTTTTTAACTCAGTTAACTCAAGAGGTGACATCCTATAGGGTGCTATGGATATTGGTCCTGTTCCCGGAACTAACTCTATGGAGAACTCAATTTCTCTTTTTGGAGGAAACTCGGGTATATCATCAGGAAACACCTCAGGATAGTCTCTCATAACAGGTATCTCATCAAGATTTTGCTCAAAGTCTACATCGCTAGCGGCTAGGAGAACATATCCCTTACTTTCATCCTTACCACAATTTATTTCTACAGCATTTATGTACAGACTTAGGGGTTTTCTAGGTTCACTAGGGATAGGAAGAAAAATGATAGACTTCTCATAACAATTTAACATTACACGGTTAGCATAAAGCCAATCCATGCCAAGAATTATGTCTAGACCCTGCATAGGTAAACAGACTAAATCTAGGACAAAAGATCTACCTTCAACAGTAAAATAACAGTTTAGGCAACATCTACAAGTTCTAATAGGTTTTCCAGTGGGGGTGGAAATAGTAAGATCAAAGGGAAGTTCTGACACATGCAATTTCAGGGACTTAGCACAAGCATGGGATATGAATGAGTGAGTAGCGCCAGAGTCAAATAGTACAATTAAGGTTCTACCATTCATCTCACACTTACCTTTTATGAGGTTCCGTGACTTTGTCGAGTCCTCTGCACTAAGGGTGAAGACTCTTCCTTGGCGTTGTGGCTTGGGGTTAGAGGCTATTGGGTTCCTCTCTGTGCATTCCCGTGAGTAGTGACCGGGCTTTCCACACCGGTAGCAAATATTCTGGCCCAACAAGCAAGGCCGGTCACCGTGTTGCTTTCCACACTTTGGACATTCAGCACCAGGGGTAGGTCTTGGAGGTGCGGCTGGGGTCCATTAGGGTGCTTTTCCTTTGGTTCCACTTGATCCTCCTTGATGAAAGTCCTTCTTAGGGCCTTGTGGCCTAAACTGCGGCTGGCTTTGTGGTCTCAGTTGTGGCCTGAAGGGGGGCCGATTTTGCGGCTTGAACCTTGGGGCTTGGGGTGCCAGCTTCTTCTTATAGTCCTCCGCCTTTGCTAAGCTCAGCCTCTTGTTACCTTCCTCGATAATGCGACATTTATTGACCAGGGTAGAAAAATCTCTAATCTCCAAATGAGCAACAGCGACATTTATCTCTGCCTTTAACCCGGACTCGTATTTCATGCACTTCCAAAACTCATCAGGGTTACCTTGAAAGATCCTTGAAAATTTGATCAACTCTTCGAATTTTGCAGTGTATTGCGCAATGTTCATATCCCTTTGGGTTAGCTGCATGAACTCTATGTCTTTGGCATTTCTTATGGACTCTGGGAAGTACTTTTGATAGAAGTGGGTCTTGAACAACTCCCAATCAATTGGTGTCCCGGACGCCTCTAGTAACCTCTGTGTGCCAGTCCACCAAAACTCGGCATCTGCCTCCAGCATGTAGGTGGCAAAGGTCACTTTCTATTCCTCAATGCAAGCAATCACTGAAAGGATCTTCTCCATGTTCTTAATCCATTCATCAGCGTGATTTTGGTATCAGAGCAGTTCGATTCTCATGGAGCCTGAGGATTGGACTGACTATGCTTCTCATGCATAATGCGATAGTTATGTCATGTGTAGTTGTCTTGTTGTTAGAATAAGCTATAGGGTATATATGCATGACTGCTGTATTGGGAGGTGCCATGGGAACTAGCTCACTAAACATTAAGTATTGAGCCTGATCACCTCAGTGTTTGCTGTTTTGTGTACTTAGGAACCAATGGCACGCCAGACGATGAATAGGACTTCTAACAGTGATGAGCAGAACAACGCAACTGCCGAAGCTCTAAGGGACATGGCAAGGGCCATGCAAATGATGTTCGAGAGAATGGATCGCCAAAACGAAAATGGACGCTGCCCCGTTACCGCTGAAGGCCTTGAGCATTCAAGATTTGAAGAATTTCGTAGAGCGAACCCACCATCCTTCACAGCCAACAGTCATAGTTCCCAATTTTATTACCCTACAAATGATCATATCAAATCATATAAAAATTCAAGGTTAGACTTCAATATGTCCTCAACATCTTGTAAAAATTTAAAAGAAATGACATAATAACGAGAAGGATATAACAACATATGAATAATTAAAATGCAATAGATACAACATGAAGGAGATCAGAGAAAGAGAGAAGACACAAAGGTTTTATACTGATTCGACCAAATTGTCTACATCTAGTACTCAATAATTGTTGAAGTTCTATTAGTATAACTTTCTCAACTTGAGAAAGCAAAATATGGATAGCCTTTACATTAGCCTTCCTAAGCTCTTACTTGTGCCAGTAGACTAACTCAGAGACTGTCACAACTTGAGTATTCCTTTTACTAGCCTCTCTAGGCTAAACCGAGCAGTATTGTACTAGCCTCTCCAAGCTAACATGAGTAGTATTGTACTAGCCTCTCCAAGTTAACCCGTGATCAGTAGCAACCTTACATTGAAAGTAGTCTTGACACTGGCCTCTCCAAGCCAAATCGTGAGCAGTAGCAACCTTTACTATCACGTTGAAAGTAGTCTTGATACTTGCCTTTTCAAGCCAAAATCGTGAGCAGTAGCAACCTCTATTGTCATATTGAAAGTAGCCTTGCCACTGGCCTCTCCAAGCCATAACCCAGCAATCACTACCAAATCAAAGATACAAAGGTTAAATATTTGGGTTGCCACTCAAACTAACTTACACTCAAGTTTTCTTAACATATACACAACAAGTTCTTGGAAAAACTTGAATAACTTCCTTCTATTACTTCTTCCCTACGAAGAGCATAAATCTAACTAAGAATGTAGAAAAAAAATTTTCTTACACTTCAAGGATAAAAACCGATTACATGATAAATAATGAATATTCCAGGAAGTGGGAAAAGATTTTACAGAGTTTCCTCTCTTAAATCTTCAAATCTCTCCTACACTTCTCTAGTCTTGTACGTGAATCAAAGAAATGAGTATTTCACTTTCGTCCCTGAATAGTACGGGATCATCTCCCTGTATAATGGTCCTTTTTTATGACCATTGTCCTTGATCAGTTCTTCAAGTGACACATGTTAATAATCAGTCGTGTCTTGAAAGAAACAGCTAGAAGAGAGATAGACAGATTTGTTATAATGGTTGCAGAAGCCGCTGTAATGTTGATTTTTCTGATCTTTCTTCCAAAACTACTTTCTATTTTTTGAATATGCTTTCTGAACTCCTCCTTTGTAAAGTCAGGGTGGTTGATCAATCAAATAGAAGAGATGACGTACCAATTTGAAACTGGGTTTGACTTGAACATTTGAAATTCAAATTTCAAATTTCCCTCCTTTTCCTATAGCATTCTATGCTCCACTCACAAATGAGCTTTCTGAAGTGCACAATCAGTTCCTTGAAAAGATTTCTAATTTGTGATCTTTAATCCAATCTTCTTTGCTGATGATATCTTTGCAATTGTGATGATTAAAGATTAAGTAACATGTTGCTCAGTCGTTCTTCAAAACATTTTTTTTAAATTGCCTTTATTGTCATTCAAAACAAATAAGTGCAAAGGGTTCTGGAGCTAACACACACATGAGTAGGTACTTACCTTTGGAGTTCAGTTGAACTCTAGCTTTTTGTTGCTCTATCCACCTAATCCTGGGTATTTCGCTAGATGATGAGGGTGCATCGTCTGTTCCTAGGACTTTCTCCCTTGAAACATAATCTTCTTCTTGTATAATTTCCTACAGTCAAGACTTATATATTTTTTGAATAGTTCCATTCTATCTCTCCAATATGCATAATCTCCATCATCAAAGAATAATGGTCTATTGATGAAGTGACCTTCAGCTATGTGAATGTTTTGTGTCATCTGTTCCTCTGATCTTTGTCATTTGCAGTTGTTAGATTGCTCAACCTCTTAGAGGCCAAGCTCTGATGCCACTTGTAGGTAAGAAAGCACACGAGAAAGGGTTGAATCGTGTTCTTTCTTTTTCTATTCTTGATGAACTTCTAAAAAACAGAAACTTTATCAAAAAGTTATCAAGTGTAACATTTGTAATGCAGCGGTAAATAGCGTTAGTAACTTCAGAAAGAAAGCTTTCTGAATTAAATGAGCAACAGAAAAATGTAAAGTAGTTTCTCAAAATAGATACTGATAATAATACAAATATGGAAATAAAAAGGAGATGAAAAGGAAAAAAGATGCAATATAAAGAGTTTTATACTAGTTCGGCCAATCTTGGCTACATCCAATTCTCAACAACGGTTGAATTTTACTAAATCTTTCTCCAACCTGAGAAAGAACAAAGATAGTCTTTACAGTAGCCTACCCAAGCTATGTTCAATGACCAGTAGACAACCCCTACTATCACACACTAAGTAGCTCTTTACCAGCATCTTTAAGCTGAACCGAGTAGTCTTGCACTAGCCTTTCCAAGTTAAAAAAAAAATCGTGAGAAGTAAAATACTTTTACTGTCATGTTGCAAGTAGTATTTGGCAAGCCTCTTCAAGCTACCTCACACTTATCACTTCTGAATCAACGATACAAAGGTTATATGTTTTGGTTGCCACTCCAACTAACCTGCACTCAAGATTTCTTTGAATTTACAATGAAAGATCTTGGAAATTCTTGAATGACTTATTTCTAAATTTCCTTCCTTAGAAGAATGTATGATCTATAAAGTGTAGAAAGAAGATTTTATATACAAGAAAATGATTTACAAACAATGAAGAATTTTACAAAAAGATGAAGGGAAAACTTGGTAGTGTTTTTGCTCTATTTTTCAGTGTTAAGTCATATCTTTGAAGAGCACAACATCCCTATTTATAGAAGTCTTTCTTGAGATCGTTGCCTTGAATCAGATCTTCCAGGAACACATGTTCGTCATCCATTTGTAACTTAAAAAGATGGTCTAAAAGTATAACCTACCTGCTTATCAAATCAGCTTGCAGAAGCCAGTGTGAAAAAAAAAGGTTTCTAATGTCCTTCAAAAACTATTTCTTACTATCTGAACCATGGTTTTTGAATTCTTTCTTCTAAAACATTTGAATAGTTGACTTCTAAGATAAAAGAGATGATTAAGCAATTCTGACATAGGGATTTGACATTTTCAAATGCAAATTTGAATTTTGAAATTCAAATTTTCCCTTACTCTTCTTGTTGAAAACACTGTTTTACTGAAAGTAAACTTTCTAAACTTCGGTATCATTTCATTGATGCAAAATAAATCTTCGTGTCTTCAATCATTATTTGTTGATAATTCAAACTTTAGCGAAAGAGATGATTGAAGATAGTAGATCACTTTGGCCTCATAGATTATTTGATATCTCCCTTTCAAGTGTACTTTCCAAAGTCTCAAAAGCTTGATTTTTTTGCAGCATTGATATCTTCTTCAAATCGTTAGTCTTTTTAAGCTTGAATAAGAATATAGTATTCACTTCTTTCTTAAATCATATCTCTTAACATGAGATAAACATATTTACACATGAAGAGTGAATTTTATCTTCGTTTGAGTAAGCCTTATCTTTGCTAAATGATAGAGACTTGTTATGATCTTATAAGAAACTCAAGACAAACATTAGTCATTCTTTAAAGTATTTTCTTTAAATTGGCTTTGTTTTCATTCAAAACAAATAAGCAAATATCGACAGGGTTCTAGGGCTAACATGTAACGCCCTGATTTTCTGTTTGAGTGGAAAATGACCAAAATGCCCCTGAGTCATTTTCGGCCCGGAATTCGAGGATGGCCGACCCGGCAGCCCTTGAAGGGACAACTCAATGTTTGAAGGGGATTGAATGACCCTTGTGTGGTTTCGGAGGCGAAAGTCTCATTTTCCGCAGTTTCGGGTCAAAATGACCAAAATACCCCTATAGCGTTTTACGCGGGTAAAGGTGCCGTTTGAGCCCGAAACTTTCCCCAGAGATTTAAAACCATGTTTTTACATGTTTCAAAACATCTATTTGAGTCCCGGCAGTCCCGGGCAATTTTAGTGCAAAATTACGATTTTGCCCCTGAAATAGTATTTTTGAGCTTAAAGACATAATTAAGCAAACCTAAGCAATATTAGGCTCTAAACGAAGATTAATTAATTTCCATAATTAATCTAGAGTCAAAATAAATTATTAAAATTAATTATAACCTAAGATTGCTTAGATTAGATTTAAATCTTTTTTCTAAAACTCAAGATTTCACTCTTGGAATCTTGAATAGTGTTTTCTCTCTCCAATTCCTTAAATCAAGGAATTGTGTCTAGAATTGTTTATACACTAAAATGAATTCATAACTCACTAATGATGCAAGAACACTCTTTAATTATGTCTTGACAACCTTAATTACCTATTTTTCTCACCTAAACACTTTCTTACAAATTCCTAATCTTAATCCTAATCAAAGACACACCTAAACACAACTCTAAACCACAATTAAAATGCAAAGAGAACCCTCCCCATGGCTGATGCATTTCGGCCCTCTCTCTCTCTTTTACCACACATGTTGAATTGTTTCTCACTCAAAGAACCATGCTTAAAGCCATACCTTGAACCATACCTCACCATACTTTGAACCATACCTCACCATGCCTCAAGACCACATTATCTCACCTCATGGAACTCATGGGCTGCCTCCATGCTGTATGGCCGAAGCTCCTCCCCCTCCTTGCACCTTTAATTTGCTTCATTTCTCTATAAATAGCTTGCTTGGGTGAACTTGTATCATTTTGGATTCATTTGCAAAGTGTAAGTTTTCAAAGAGCACTTCAAAGCTTCCTTTTTCTGTCAAGTTCAAGTCTTCAAGTTCTTCAAGTTCTTTATCCTCTTCTCTCATTCCAACCTCCTAATCACTAGGTAGGGATTTTCTTTCAAGAGTTCTTTCATTTAAAGTTCTTAATTTCTTTATGTGTTCATAGTTTCTCTTGAATCCTTTTTAGAACTTCTTTTCTTCTCCTGTTCCTCTTTGTTTTTCGGCCATGAGGCTTGAGGATCAAAGGAATGGGAGCTTGATGATGAGAGTTTCATGATGATGTTCATCACTTTAACAATCTCTAAAGCTTGATCTTTGTTCTTGAGTTAAAGATGTTTTTAGTTTTCTTCTTGAATCTTTGAAACCTTTCACTTTGATGATGTTTTAAAATGGTTAACATGAACTCAATGATCAGAGCTCATGATGTTGGTGTTAATGCATCATCAAGATCATAGTCTCTAGAGTTCCAAATGTTTCTTTTCTTCTCCAACAATTTCGATTCTTCTTCCTTTTCTTTCTTTAAGGTTTCGGCCATATTGGCCAAGGAAGTTCACAATGGCTTGATGATGAGAGCTTCTAGATGATGACTATGTGTTCATCACAATGAGGCCTCTAGAGTTTGAGTTTTAATAAAAATGTTATTTATGTTTACATTCCAAGAAAAGAAACTTTGTGTTTCAAAGAACCCTTGAGGTTCACTCTTGTTTTACTTTATCTTGTCATGATAAGTTTGGGTTGAGGTTTGAGTTCCTTTAAAGTCTTGTATGAGCTCTAATAAGAAATAAAATGAACTAGCATTCATATTTAAATTCAAGCTTATGCATTGCATGTTTATTTTGAGCTTTGCATTCATATTTAATTTCCAAGCCATCACTTAAAGTTAAAGGATAAAGAATGGAGTGCATCTCATATTTACATTCTTGCTTAGCATATTTACTTTTATCACTAAGGAACGTAAAGATTTAAAATGAGAACTTGCACTATCATCTAACTAAATCTCAAAACCTTTCTATTTCGGCCTTAAAGTCGATTGTTGTTGGGCCTAGAGCACTAAAATAAAGAAATGAACTTGCATATTTATATTTCAAGCCTTGCATATTTATACTCCAAGTCTTACATATTTATTTTAAGCCTTGCATTTTTATATTCAAGTCTTGCATGTTTACTTTAAACTCTCACTTTATTTTGTAATGAAGAATAAAAATGAAGTGCATAGCATGTTTAAATTATGTCATCACATAAAAGATCTTAGAGCTCAAAGACTTGCCCATTTTATCTCAAGTTAAAGTTTAAATGAGGGAGCATTCTTTGAATGCATGATTTCGGCCTTGTAGTGAAGATGAACTTGGAATGAGTTTCATCTAGCTTCAAGGGCCCATAAGTCAAGTTTTAAGAATCCTTTCAAATCTCATGAATTTGTTTGAGTTTACGATCAACAAGGTTCTATGAATTTAATACTCTTTTGAGGAGGGATCAAGTGGTCACTGACCTAAGAATGCTTTCAGCTCTTTTACAAAGTAAAATGGTTTGCAAACGAGTTTTAGAAGTCCTAAAAATGGTTCCAAGAGAAACTAGCAACTTATACGTTTTAGAAAATATCAAGTTATGCACCTTTTGGAAACTTAAGGTTTCGGTTCTTCCATGATGTGTTTGCTACCATGTGATGATGTTTTGATGTGTTTGAATAAGTAAAAATTATGTATGATGAAGTAGGAATATTTCTATGCAAGTTAGGAAAGAAACTAGCTTTCTAGAAAAATCGTAAAGTCAAGATTGAGCATAGTTTTATCCCATTTAGTTATGGACACTGCCCAAACTGTTTCAATGGGGATATAATCAGATTAGGATTGATTAATCATGAAAATTTTGGTTACATTTGAAGTAGGAATGAATTTTAGCACCTATAGAGAAACTAGTAACTAGAAAACCGTAAAACCGCAATTCTAGAACTCTTAGAACATTTAATTCTTAGAATCTGTCCAGCAATCTTATAATGTAGAGAACATGGTTTATAACTAGTTCTTTGATATAGGAATGACTCTTAATTGGTTTAGGTTTAACTTATAGCGCCTTAGGCGAAGACAGAACCAAGAAAGGGTCTAAAACGCAAGTTCTAGAACCCCACAATCCTAAGTTTAAAGTGCTGCCCCTAAGGAGGGATGATGTTCAGATTTAATAGAGAGCATGAATAATAATAATTTTTGTTAAAAGAGAACCCTTAGGTGCATAAAAGTTTTGCGGAAGATGATAGATTAATTACATCACAAGTTTAAGGCCCGTAAGGGTCAGAGCATAAGACACCGTAGGTCCAAGTGCATAACGAATTTTAATGTTGCTTGTGAAAGTATGAGGATTATTATGAGAATGCATGAATTTATGATGAATGATGCATGTTTGATTGACTTATGTGGCATAAAGAAGAATTTGGAAGAAATTCGGCACACTATAGCTATGCCGTCGAATTTCTGACAAATTCGGGACTCAGAAAGTTTTTGAAAACCTATGAAATTTTTATGAGGTACTAAGATGAGTTCTCAGATGACATCGGTTCGGCCGAGCACCTCCAGAGAACTCATGTGACATCCGTACCAAGATTAATTCTTGGGTGACACCGGTTTGGCCGAGCACCCCCAAGAAATGCCCCCTAGCTCGTACTGGATAAGTCGGGATTATGTTTATGATTATGTTACGCTTATCGAGATTGATAAGTAAGAACTAGTGACGACTAGTTAAGGTATGAGCTCATAACCTAAAGATGTGACACTTTCTGGATGACACCGGTTTGGCCGAGCACCCCCAGAGCGCTTGTCTTTTAGGGTGGCCTATAAGGAAGTTATGATGATTATGTCACAAAGAGAATTTAATTGCCACTTTATGCCACTATTATGATGTTCTTAAGGAT
The DNA here is from genome assembly GCA_031216125.1 of Dalbergia cochinchinensis. NCBI lineage: Eukaryota > Viridiplantae > Streptophyta > Magnoliopsida > Fabales > Fabaceae > Dalbergia > Dalbergia cochinchinensis. The sequence goes on from CM062369.1 coordinate 32,431,977, forward strand.
ATGATGATTATTCTTGTATTAAGTAGAGCCATGCATACATCCTTTAATATGTTTGCATCCATGACATTAAGAATCATGCTAAAATGAACGGACATTGGCTAAATTATGTTTTAGAACCTAAAAATGGACTTAATGCATGCTCACTTATTTCGTTTACTAAACCCAAGGTTCCTGAGGACGTAGATGATGACACCTAGGTAGTAGGAGACCCTACTGAGATTCTTTAGCAAGATTCTCACTCCTTCTATCTCTTTCTTACCGTCACGTCTTCAGATGGCGACGTTCGTGATTTTTGTGGACACCTTGACGTGGGAGGTGCACTATGACCTGGATCACGGGTCATATCATTTTGAGGGGCAGTGCACGATGCGAGTCTTCATGTTCGTGGGACGTCCCTTCGCTCACCTCGTGCATACCCATCGTTTCTCCCCGACAGCACCTTACGGCGACGACGAGCGGGTTTTTGAGCGCGCGCGTATGCATAATGAGAGAGTGCTCCGCATGCATACCGCCGCCTCAGCCATGCGTGACTGTCCCGATTACGTGCCCCGGACCTACTTCTCGGAGACCAACCCGTCCAAGGACCCGCCTACCCATCCGTATAGCAAGAGCTCTGCCCCCACTCCACCACTGATGAGGGAGGGCAGTGAGGATACCATGACTCAGCCACGGCTTGCACGACGAACGGAGATGCGGTCACATCGCGAGGGTCACTCTCGATCCCCATTCCGCCTCTTCACGCCCGAGGAGCTCGCCCAGTTTCCCGGATATGTACCTCACTCATGAGATGGACGTCAATAGGAAGTGACGTACGACCGATGGAGTACTCGAGTAGAGCACAGACCACTTAGATGGGGATGAACCTTCTTTTGTTTTAGAGGTCATCCCATTAGTTGCACTTGGGTAGGGGAGTTGCTTTTATAGTTTTCGTTGCACTTTCTCTTGTATTTCCTTTTTAGTTGGATTGCTCATGTTGTATCAAACTAAGCCCCACTCTATACAAGTGGGCATATCACATATTATATAAATATGCAATTCAATATTATTATGATGTGCCTTTACTTGCTTATGCCATGTTGCTATGAGATGCTTGCTTTGTTACTTTTCATGCATTATTAATTAACGTGTCGCGTGGCTCTCACTTTGCTTTTATAAATTCAAGAAAAAATTTTACCAGTATTTCCGCTAAGTATTTTAAAGTAATAAGGAAGCTAAGACGTAACAGACTAATAATTAACCTATTTATGTTTTAGAGTATTAGGTTAAAAATTAGGATGTTACATAACACTTATCACTTATGATTCCAATCTTCTTTTCATATAGGAGCATTTATAATGGGCACTCACATTTATATATGTGTAATATCATCATTAAATTCACATAACATAAATGAGATCAAGTCAAAGACATTTTCATCATCTCTTCAACCAATCAGTATGTTGCCAGAATTTTGATTCTAAAGAAAATTATGAAACTACTACTAAATCTCATCAAAACAAGGCTTTTCTGAGTTAATTCATCATTGTCTATGAGACCCTGTAAAAATTTCAATGGAAAATAAGGTTTCTAGCTATGTTAAAAAATTTCACAAATTTGAAAGTTAGAACTACTTAGTTTCAGCCAACAGCCAGAAGTCTCAATTTTTCTACCCTATCAAATGAACAGATAAAATCCTACAAAATATAGAGTTAAACCTCAAAGTATCCTCAATACCCTGTAAAAATTTCAGCTAAAATTCAATCATTTGATATGGTAACAAAATTAGACAATTTCAGTGCTCCAGAATTGATTATTTAGGCAGAAACCTTAACCAGCTCGATTCTTCCATTTTTAAAAATAGCAAAAGTGTTTAAAATGACTTGAGGAAAATACTGAGAGAACTTAATGTGTTTGCTTCATCACATAAAAATTTAACCTCAAGATAAGGTTTTAAATAGGTCAAAAAAATCGAATAAGTCCACCTGCTTGCTTAAATTCTGGATTTCTAGCAACATGGTTCTTAACATATTTTGAGAAAAATGGTATTCTAACATCATCCGATCACTCCACCAAATTAAACACATCAATACCTATTTATTATTAACCAATATAACTAAAGATTTCTAGCCAAATCAAGTAAAAAATTTCAGAATAAATTTTGAAAGAAAAGAGGCCAAAGAAAGCTCTACTTGTTACTAGAAGCTCCTTGTACTTGTCTTAGCCTTTGCTTCTAGCTCTACACCTAATTTTCACTTTAAACCAGCCAAACCTTCCTCTAGGATAGTAATATAATATTTACCTCTTGATGGTGTGATGGAAAAAGAAGCCTTGGAAAAAAGTTAATTCAAAGATTTCAAGTGATAGTTTCATGTTTGTGCTAACTTATTGGTACTTGATGTTGTAGTTTATGTTTTTGTAAGTTTGTAATGGTTTGAAGAAGAAAAGAATAGAGAGAAAGCTGGCTGAACTTGAAGGATGGAAATGGTGAATTTTGATTTTATTTATTTGAAGATAATGTACATTAATCAATTATGAAAATGTTTTTCTTAAAGATAAATATTGTAATTTTGTGAAATTCTTATCGGTTAGTCGTAAAGGTAATGATGTGGCTTCTCCTAAGCTACACACTTGTCTAGTGAAATGTCCAATTTGTATTGCAAGTTTCATATGGTATAGGAAACTGTGCATTGATATTTTACCGAACAGGTAAAATATCAAACTCAGGAAAACAGATATTGCTTGAAATTTAATTCCAAGTCTAAAATCTTCATTCCTAGCCATTTCTAACCTTAATCTTATTTTTTCTCAGTTTCGAGTATCTCGAAATCCAGATTCTAGGATTTCGGTGGTCCTGACGAGCTTGCAGGGCCCGCACAATTTATATTCACTTTTCTTTTGTTCATCAAGTCATTCTTATTTTGACTAATCCTATCAGAATCATAAAATTCTAATTAATAATGTCTAATAAAATTTTTGAAATAAATTTTGGGGTGTTGTATTCATAATTTGATGATTCAGCATCCAATCTAAATCAACAAAATGAGCAGTGAAATAAATATAACCCTCAGTAGTACAAGCTGTCCATAAATTAGAGTTAAGCAAATCCTACTAGGAATAGAAGCTAATGTTTGTTTAAGCTTCTCCTTCTCCCTCATATGAATCTTCACCACATCAAACTTTGCAATATTCCTAGAAGGGTCAAATACATTTTATCCTCCTGAATTTTAGGTCATGTACAATTTAAAGCCTGACTTTTCAAAACGTACATTACGACACCCTAAACTTTTCAAACAGTGCAAAAAAATGCTACTTTTCAAACAGTGTATTATGATTCCCTAAACTTTTCATGCAAAAAAATGCTACTTTTAAATCATAGTAGGATGTCGAGTTACAAACAATAAAAAAATAGCAGAGTTAATTGTACATAGTATTCACAGATAACGTGTCAAATTGCACAAATTAGAAACATCAGGGGGTTAAGTACATATAAATATTACCTTCATTAGTTGTCAAAATTATACTGAAGGGTGTTTTGCACAATTTGGAAAGTTTAGGATGTGACGATGCACATTTTGAAAAGTTGGAGTGTAAATTACACGACCTAAAATTTAGGGGGATAAAATGCATTTATCCTTTTCTAGAAATAGGAATTTCATTTTGATTCAAATACTTTATCAAACTCCTTGCGCTCAATGAACTTAAAGGAAAAATCACGTTCAATTATATCATGTGATCAATCTTCCAGGATTTCAATTGTGCTTGCATGCCCATAATCATTTGGCCAACATCTTCAAACTTAATTTGTTTACACTTTTTGATTTGATAGTTTAAAGATGATGTCCCATACAATTTAACCCTACTTTATATTCCTGATTGCAAGCATTACTTTACTCTTTCTATTCCATCCTCTCCAACGCCAATTTTTGTGAAAAAAATTCTAGCAAGGACTTAAGTTTTTTTCTAATTCAATTCTAATTCTCCTACCCATGTCCCAACATCCTTACTTTCAAGCTCATTACTAATAAGGAAATTATGTTTAACTGATTCCATTTTAACAATAACACAAAAAATGGAACCCTAAATTCTACAAAGCAACAAATCGAAATGTAACATCCTAATTTTTAACCCAATACTCTAGAACATATTTAGGTTAATCATTAGTCTGTTACTTCATAGTTCTCATTTTTACGTTGAAATACTTAGCGGAAAATACGAGTAATTTTTTTTTTTGGAATAAAAAGTGAGAGCCGCGTGATGCGATAAGCGGCAAACCATGTAAAGTAAAACAATTATCTCACAACATCATAACATAAGGCACAACATGAACATCACTGAATATCATCTCATATTTATATAACTTGCCCACTTATAAGTGTGGGTCTTAATTTAGTACAAGGGAAATGCATAAAAGAAAAATACAACACAAGCATAAACATAATCTACTCCCCTACCCGAGTGCATCTAATGGGATAACCTCTAAACAAAAGAAGGTTTATCCCCATCTAAGTGGTGTGTGCTCTAACCGGGTACTCCGTCGGACGATCGTCACCTCCATCGGCGTCCATCTCGCGAACGAGGCAAATATCCGGGAAACTGGGCGAGCTCCTCGGACGTGAAGAGGCGGAACGGGGATCGAGTGTGACCCCCGCGGTATGGTCGCATCTCCGGTCGTCGTGCAAGCCGTGGCTGAGTCACGGTATCCTCACTGCCCTCCCTCGACGGTGGGGAGAGAGGCGAGCTCTCGCTATATGGATGGGTAGGCGGGTCCTCGGACGGATCGGTCTCCGAGAAGTAAGTCCGGGGCACGTAATCGGGATAGTCTCGCATGGCTAGGGCGGCGGTGTGCGTGCGGAGCATTCTCTCGTCGTGCGTTCGCGCGCGCTCAAAAACCCGCTCATCGTCGCCATAGGGTGCAGTCGGGGAGAAGCGATGGGTATGCACGGGATGAGCGAAGGGGCGTCCTACGAACATGAAAACCCGCACCGTAATTGTCCCTCAAAATGGTATGACCCGTGAGTCGGGTCATAGTGTACCTCCCACGTCGGCGTGTCCACGAACACTACGAACGTCGCCATCTGAAGACGTGACGGAAAGAAAGAGATAGAGGGAGTGAGAATCTTGCTAAAGAATCTCAGTAGGGCCTCCTACTACCTAGGTGTCATCATCTACGTCCTCAGGAACCTTGGGTTTAATTATACAAATGAGTGAGTATGCATTATATCCAGTTTTAAGTTCTAAACACAGTTTAGCCAAGGTCCATTCATTTTAGAATGATCTTAATGTCATGAATGCAACATAATAGAAGATGTATGCATGGCACTACCTAATGCACATACATAAAACATAACATCAAACATCATCATTCTTAGTGGCATAAAGTGGCAATAGAAACATTCATATGGGACAAACTTAGTGACATAATCATAATCATGAAACATCTCTTCCTCATGGGCCACCCTAAAAGACAATCGAACTGAGGGTGCTCGGCCGAACCGGTGTCACCCAGAACGTGTCATACATCTAGGTTATGAGCTCATACCTTAACTAGTCGTCACTAGTTCTTACTTACCACTTAACGATAAGCGTATCATAAATCATAAATCCCGACTATCTGAGTACAGGTTAGGGGGCAAAACTCTTAGGGGTGCTCGGCCGAACCGGTGTCACCTAAGAGTATAAAATGGTACCGATGTCACATGAGTTCTATGGAGGTGCTCAGCCGAACCGGTGTCATCCTAGAACCCATCTTAGTACCTTAATTTTCAAAATCTCTTTAAGTCCCCAAATTTGTCGGAAATTCGACGGCACAACGGTCATTACATCGAATTTCCTTCCAAATTTGCTTTATGCCACATAAACATATAACCTCATGAATTCCTCATATGAATAACATCATCATCATCATTTGCATACTACATGCATCATCATAAAACATTCAAACGCTTACCCTCACAGTAGCTTATGCTTTGACCCTTACGGGTCTTAATCTTGAGATATAGTTCTCTACATCCGTCGCTCATATCTTTATGCACCTAAGGGCTCATAGTTAATCATCATTCCTAATCCTCATGTTCATACTTAAATCTGAAAAGCATAGGGCAGAATCTCTAACTTGTGTTTACGGGGTTCTAGAACTTACGTTTAGACCCTTTCTTGGTTCCGTCTTCGCCTAAGGCGCTATGAATTAAATCTAAATCAATTATGAGGCATTCCTATGCTTAAGGACTAATTATTAATCACATTTATCATGTTGTAAGGGTGCTGGACAGAATCCAGAAAAGTAAACATTCTAAGAGTTCGAAACTTGCACTTTTACGGTTTTCTAGTTACTAGTTTCCCTATAGGTGCTAGAATTCGATTCTAATCCAAATGATACCAAGTTTTTCATGTCTAAACAATCTAAATCTGATTATGTTCCCATTAAAACAGTTTGGATTAGTTCCATAAACAAATGGGTCAAAACTATGTTAAATTCTAGCTTTACGGTATTTCTAGTTAGCTAGTTTCTTACCTATCATGCATAGGATCGCTTCTACATCATCACATGATATTTTCACACGTTCCAACACATCAAAATATCATCATACAGCATCACACTCATCACATCAGAACCGGAAACATTTAACTTAAATGAGAGAGTTAAATTGACATTTCTAGGTACATAAGTTAACTAGTTTCTCTCGGAATCAATTTAGAATTTCTAAAAACTCTTTGTAAATCATTTTAATTCATCAAAAGGCTAAGAGAAGCCTTAGGTCAATGACCAAAATATATTTCATCTCCTAAAAGGGAGTAAAGTCATATCTCATGACAACATAACCTTGAAAAGGTTTGTAAAGCTTTAAAGAAAACTTAGAACATAGACTATTGGTCCTTGTAGCTAGATGAAAACTCATTGAAAGTCCATCATCACTACTTGGCCGAAAATATGCATTCAAAGAATGGTTTCACATTAAACTTTAACTTGGAATGAAATTGGCAAGTCTTTGAGCTCTAGGTGCTTAAATTACACATAAAATAAACGTGCTCATGTTTTTCATTTTTAATCTTGCTTACAAAATAAAGTGATGACATAAATTAAATATGCAAGGCATAAACTTAAACGTGCAAGCTTGAAACAAGAACTTTAAAGAAAAGAATTCATGAAAGAAAATCCCTACTTGGTGTGATGAACTTGAAGATGGAAGAAGAAGATGAAGAAGATGAAGAACTTGAAGAACACAAGAACTTTGAGAGAAAAAGAAAAGCTTTGAGTGTTTCCTAAACTTAGCAAATGATCTAAAAGTGGTGCAAGCTCCTCAAGGCATTCTATTTATAGAGAAATGAAACAAATGAAGTGTGTGTGTGGGTTGAAGGTGTTCGGCCATGAGGGTGCAGAATGGAGGCATCCATGAGTTCCATGAGGTGAGATAATGTGTTCTTGAGGCATGGTGAGGTATGGCTTAAGGTATGGTGAGGTATGGTTCAAGGTATGGCCTCAAGCATGGTTCTTTGAGTGAGAAAATAATTAAACATGTGGTCAATGGGGGAAGAGGTGGCCAAAATGCATCAGCCCATGGGGGAGGGTTCTTTGCATTTTAATTGTGGTTTAGAGTTGTGTTTAGGTGTATCTTTGATTATGCTTAAGATTAGGAATTTGTAAGAAAGTGTTTAGGTAAGGAAGATGGGTAATTAAGGTAGCCTAGACATAATTAAGGAGTGGTCTTGCACCATTAGTGAGTTAAATCCTCAATTTAGAGTCTAAACAACTCTAGACACATTTCCTTGATTTAAGGAATTGGAGAGAGAAAACACTATTCAAGATTCCAAGACTAGGAGTCTTGAGTTCTAAAAAGGGATTTAAGTTTAATCTAAGCAATTTTAGGTTCTAATTAACTTTAATAAATTATTTTGACTCTAGATTAATTAGGGAAATAAATTAATCTTCGTTTAGAGCCTAATATTGCTTAGGTTTGCTTAATTACGTCATTAAGCTCAAAAATACTATTCTAGGGGCAAAATCGTAATTTTGCACTAAAACTGCCCGGGACCACCGGGACTTGAACAGAGACCTCTAGACACATGAAAACATGTTTTTAAACCTGTGGGGAAAGTTTCGGGCTCAAACGGCACCTTTACCCGCGTAAAAACGCTATAGGGGTATTTTGGTCATTTTGACCCGAAACTGCGGAAAACGAGATTTTCGCTTCCAAAAGCATTCAAAGGTCATTCAATCCCCTTCAAACATTGAGTTGACCCTTCGAGGACGACCGAGTTGGTTACCCTCGAACTCGGGTCAGGAAATGACCTCAGGGGCATTTTGGTCATTTCCCTCGGACAGAAAAATTGAGGTGTTACACGAAACACAACAATGAACAACAAATTAATAGCCACAGAAGAATCCACATAAAGAGATAAGAACAACCAATTAAGACCCAAATCTACTGCATAGTCATGGTAGTGCCAAATTTAATGGAAAAAACACAAATGAAATTTCATCTAAATCATCTTGAATTTCTCTAGTTCTTGAAATTGAGGTTTCAACTCTATTGTTTTTACTTAAAATAAGGAAAATTTTGAATTGAAGATTCAATCTTGAGGTTTCATGGCAAGGAAAAGAAGATTTGCGGTCACCTAAAAACATGTAAAGAGAAGCCAAGATCAAAGGAAGAGGAAGAATTCCCACCACCTTGCTGCCAACTTACCAATCATCATCGTTGCTCTTTGGCTGCCTCGAAATAAAACTATCAAAGAAAGAGAGAGAGTCTTAAAACAATCTAGAAAAAGTGTAAGAGAGCAAGAGTTAGAGAGAGATTACCCGAGATGGATGAGCTAATAAAGCCCACTGCCATCGCCACCGTAGCCAAGATTAACTTTGAATGGCCTTGCGATGGATTAATTGAATAGAGACAGAGGGAGAGTCAAAGTAAAACCCAGAAAGAGTGTACCAATGAGAGAGCTCGAGTTAGAGAGAGAGGTTACTTGAGATGGAGGCCACTGAGCTTGACTCTTTTCTCTTGGTGTGAATGCTACTGCCACCGCTTCTTACATTAGGAACATGACTTAAGAACATATTTGGTTTGCTGAAAATCAGAAAAAATAAACAAACAGGCCCTAACACCTCGTTTGGAAAGCTTTTAAGTAATGGAATTGAATTGAATTCCAAGAGGAATTAAATTCCATCAGGAATTGAATTCAATTCTTATGTTTGGAATGAGTTAGTAAATAACAGAATTGAATTGAATTCCTTGATTTGGAATCTATCAGAAAATGAATTGATTTGTATAATTTTTCCATTTTGTCCTTAATTTATATATCAACCAATCAGAACCCCATTGGAAGCCATAGCCATTATTATCATTGTAACTCATCTCCACCATAGCACAAACCCATAAACTGAAACCCAAACTACATCATCATCATCACAACCCCATTCACAAACTATCATTATCACTCATCATCGACCACCAACAGCCATTAGCCTACCATCACATCACTTCCTAAACTCAACCAAAATCAAATACCCAATCTTCATACAAACCAAATTTTTTCTTAAAACTTCAATAAAAAAGAGAGGAAGATGAGAAGAGGTCGCGGTTGCTGCACCCTCACCTGAACAGCGCCCAAGCAACCCATGCCTCTGCCCAAACCAACTGCCGCCTTTCAAAACGCGACCAACCACTGCCAGCCCCTGTGAAACTAGAGCAACCACCAAAGCACAAAACCAACAACAACATGGGAGAAGAAGTTCAAATCTTCAGTTTTTGATATACTTTCACTTGATGATGTGGAGGTGGACATGCGCTTGAGCTCTAGTGGCTGACGGCGGCCGTGGATGGACGGCAGCAGTGGAGGAGCGGGCCTCAAGTTGCAGCAGGGAAAAGGCTCTAGGGCTGCGCAAAATGGGAGAAGAAGCATACATATTACATATATGAGGAGGGCTAATTTGGTAATTTCAAATTTTCAGATGAATTCCCTCACCAATTCAGACCTAAACAGATTTGATTTATTTTGGAGGGTGAGAGTGGAATTGAATTCCAATTCCTTGACAATTCTTAGATAAAAATTTGTTCTAAATGGTGGAATTGAATTCCAATTGCCGAAGGAATTGAATTCCACCACTTTCCAAACGGACTGTAAGGTTTCTATTTCAATCTTCAGATTATTTATGTGAATTGTGAATATGATGTGTGGAGACTAAAGAGTGATGTGATAAATGAATCGGATAGGGTTTATTGGGCTTGGGTTGGTGGGATTTATGTCGTAGCAAGTCAGCAACACTTATGTGATGTCTGTTGTTGCTGTGCACTTTTTCAAAAAAAAAAAAAAAAAGCCAACCTGCGAGCTCAACTTGCCTTAACCCATCTCAACCGATGGACCAAACGGATTGGGTCAGATAGGTTGAAAAAAAAATATGATCAGTACCATCCCTTTGTAGACTTGAAAAATAAACTAAATATAACTTAGGGAAATCAAAAGTGGGTTATAAAAATGCATTCATCTATATACAATAGTGTAGACATAGAGTAATCTAAGGCTACATCATATAAATAATTTTATATTAATATTCAGAAATATTTTTTAAAAAATTACAAATTGTCAAAGTCATCGCTAATTATTAGTATATACCATTCTAAATTTACTAATTACGTCAAAATTTATGAAATTACAATTCACTGCATCCTGCGCAATTTGTCAACACATGATTCAACCATTTTCATTAAATTATTTGACTAAAGAGTAAAAGACCTTCCAATATCACCGCCCCCCCACACCCAATTGCCACCAAATCAGCATCCACCTTTCTCCCTCGTTCCATACAAGTCACAACCACCTCAGCAAACCCCCAAAACCAATTCCATCGGGAACCTCTCCTCCCAAATCCAAAACTCAAACTCGCGCTCTTCAACCCCCCCACAAACACACACACACACACACACACACCCTCCAATCTCTCTTTCTCTCATGGCTCTCTCGTCTCTTTGCTCTACCAAATTCCTGGCCATCCTGGTGGTCCTTACGGCCATGCCCTTCGGCATAATCGTGTCGCTCGAGCGAGCCCAGCCAGCCAGCCACGTGTACCACTACCACGGCTCCGGGTGGTTAAGAGAGTGCGCAAAGTGGGACCCAACGCACCGCCGCTTCATCGTCTCTTTCTTCGAAGGCGGTCTCGGCCAGGTTCCGGTGCCGGACGAGGCGGAGAAGCAGGCGGGGTTGGAGGAGGTGACTTTGGTGAAGGAAGTGAACTTGGCCGGAAATGCGACCCTTGGCATGGCCATCGATCCGCCCAGGAACCGTGTTCTCGTTGTTAACGCTGATGTGTTCGGGAATCGGTATGGTGCGCTTGCTGCCTATGATTTGTCCACATGGAAGCGCCTATTTCTCACGCAACTCAGCGGTCAAAGTAAGCTTCTTCGTCAACCCTACTTTACGACCTTTATCATCATTCGCACACGCACTTCATGTACATGCCTTTATCTTATGAGTAATATTTGATATAATTACGTAATAAATATATATTATATATTTTATATACTTTTATTATATATGAAATAATATTTTTATTTTTATTTTTTTAAAAATTAACTATTTTATTGTTAGTTTTTTGAAAAAAAATTAAATATTTTATTGTTAATTTGTTAAAGAATAATGTTTGTTGCTGAACTATTTTGCTGTTTCACGACGTCAACCTGTATTGATTTAGGTACAAAATATAGATAAATGAGGTGGTATAAGCTATAATCTTTTTTTTTTTAATCAGAAGTTAGTATAAGTTATAATAAAAAAATTGACTTGTTGAAAATAATAATAAAATTATACGATCTTAATGCTTGAAAACGAACTACATATCATTAATTAAATGAATAGATAATTGATTTTTTTTAAGAAAATGTGACGATGAAAATTGTATAAAAATAAAAATTATCAGGGTGCTTGAAAAGTCTCGAAATTGAATCCATTCAAGAAATAATTTTTTAGTTTGAAACCAATTAAATGCATAGAATTAAAATTCAAAGAGGGTACAATTCTTTCCAAATGCTCAAAAATAATTCAGACCAAAACAGGTCCGATTTGCTGCAATAACTTAGAGGATTTGAGGTTGAAAGCCAAATCCTACTGAAAATATACTTAAACCCTGCTTATTATATTCCCTTTTTCTTTTTTCTCTATATATTAAAAGTATCGAAAATACTTTTAGTACGAGAAAAATATTAAAATAAAGAATTAAATTTTTTTCATACATATATTTCAAAAAATGTAATGGAATTCTTATGTAATTTACTAGTTTATTTTAAAAATAAAAATTCAAATCATTATACTATTGAATTGAAGTGTTGATGAAGTCAATTGACTCAATTCTATCTCTTAATTCAAAACAACCTCTATATTTGTGCAAGTTCGTGAGAGTATAATTATTTAATATGTAGTGTATTAATTTCAAGAAACCTTATCTAGGAATGGGTGAATTGTTTTTGGTTTATCATATTCATTGTAAATAAGAACTTAACTGATAATATTTCATCCAATCAAATCGTCTGTGTATATAATAGTTGAAGTAATAGAGAAGAGTAAATCATAATTTATTTATATGATAGTATGTGATTAAATAATTATGTAAAAAATTTATATATTATATACATTACGATTAAACCCATAAAATAATTAAAAAATATTTTTTCCTTTTAACTTTACGGTTTTCACTCACTCTATGTCGACCAATGGCACCCTTAACGTTTGAATTTAGTGTTCGTACTTTTTGGATGTCATTTGTAATTTTATAACGCAGAAGTTTTGGAACGATGTATAAAGCGAGCTGAACAGTTCAAGATGCTCTTTTTTGCGATGTGCGACCTCAGTGGAGCGTTGTTGTCGTCTTTACTCACATTTTTTATTAAAAAATATATCTACACGTCTGGTAGTATCTGTGTTGCTGCCGGCGTATGATGCTCGCCTTTGGATGTCCTTTTCTTTTTACAGCTTTTTTTATTAACACCGGTAAGGACATTAGCAGGATATTTTTCAAGGAAATTGGTAGATATTCCTCAAAACTTTTGCCGTACTTTTTCGATAATCAAAACTTTTACCTGCTGAATTATTATAAGTATAATAATGTGTGACAGCATTCATGCCTAAACAATAATTAGTAATTTGAGCTAGAATAGCTATGGCGAATTATGATTAATTATATCGCCTAAGAACGTTGTAACCTTTTAAATTGGTAATAATGTTATAATATAGTGTTTGATATACACACGTAATTTAATTGACAATTCAATTTAACTTGTTTGATATTTGCACTGAATAATTATTCAGTTATAAATTATTATTAAAATTAAGAAAATAATAAGTGAAATATCAATATTACTTAAAAATTAAGAATAGTTTATTAAATTATCTTTATTTTTTTAATATTCTAATTTCTTTTTTCCTTCTTCACAAATGAATCAATAGTATTTAATAGAGGTATTATTGGTAAAAAATAATTAATACTACCTAAATTTTTAAAATGAACAATTATTTCTAAACAAAATAAACTTTTAAAATGGATAATTATTCAAGGGTAGATATTATTAATCATTCATTATTAAGACAAAAATTAAAAATGATATTATATAGTAATTACTATCATTATAGTAATTACCATCATTATATAATAATATTTATTATGAATAATTACTAATTATTAATTATTGTCATAATAATTATTATTGTTTTAATAATAATGAAATTCCTTTTATACCCATTATAATTTTAGGGTACCAATTCCTATTATCAATAAGTGATTATTGTTTAATTATTATGAATCTCACTATTTTCAAATAATTTATATTTTTTTATTTTTTAATATTTTGAAAAATTGCCTACCGTGGTTTAATTTTACCCGTTAATTTTGACAAGGTACGAGTACCTTTAAGAAAGTTGAGTGTCTATGATAAGTCCCCTAATAATAATAATGTTGGGAGGATTACCACAGACACTTTTCATGGGGGCCAATCCACAGTGCTATTAAGACGAAAATGTATATTAACTTGGTAATCAATCCGTTAGAAATGAAGTATATATAACTAAATGAGGCAATGTTGTGAGTCCAGATAGTTTTAGATCACATTACGACTCTAGAAATATAGATGATCCCATAACAACCACTCTCTGGGATTAGAAGAATTTATAGATTTTGTCTAGATCCTTTTAGATTTTTTCTTCAATTGATTTAGCTCTTTGATATGCATATAACGCCACAAAACTTGTCTGCAAATGTACCAGTCCATTTCAGTGAACATGTGGGTAGTTGTCGTGTCGCCTCAATTTATTGAGTTATGAACAAATGCATGCGAACATACCGAAAGGAAAGGTCCCTACCTCTTTGTCTCTCATTGCATGTCCTACCATATCACTTGTTGGTTCTTATATGGAATATAGCTCTCTCTCTCTTTTTGTTTGCATGAGGTGGTTTGGTTGCGGTGACCTTATAATTGGAACGTACTGGTAACTGGCACGCTGCTATCATTTGAAACATTCCACAGTTCTTTATTGTGCTAATTTAGGATTTCCCGTTTGGATGCAGGCGATGAGAAATCTTTTGCAGACGATGTTGCAGTTGATGCAGAAGGCAATGCATATGTCACTGATGCAAAAGCCAGTAAAATCTGGAAGGTTGGGGTGGAAGGGAACCTCGTATCAATCATAAGAAGCCCACTGTTCACTCCGAGAGAGTGGTACAAGAACTTAGTTGGGCTAAACGGCATCGTTTACCACCCTGATGGATTCCTGATTGTGATCCACACTTTCACCGGCAACCTGTTCAAGATTGATTTAGCGAAAGGAGATGAGGAAGTGAAGATAATTAAGGTAGCCGGAGGCCCTCTCTCGTTCGGAGATGGGTTAGCACTACTGTCTCCTGCCAAGCTGGTGGTTGCCGGCAGCTGGCCCTCCGGGAGATTAGTGGAGAGCTCAGATGGGTGGGAAACAGCTTCCGTTGTGGCAACATTCTCTGGGCCTATGCATCGCTTGGCCACATCAGCTACTGTGAAGGATGGGAAGGCGTATCTAAGCCATATGATTGGAATCGGGTACCCCAAAAAGAAGTTTGCTATTGTAGAGGCAGTTTTTTAAGTGATAGTTTCCTGAATTTGAGAGACTGGGGATGAGGGATTCGTAATTAAGGGGACATTTGGTGTGCCTTCGCTCATTTATGTTGTCCGCAGGGGTTTTAGTTTCGTAGCATTTCTTTTCTCTTAATGGTTTCCTTGAACTCTGAATCCAGCCTTTGTATCTTGAGTGGCCCGAGTATGTGGCTTGTTGTGGTGAGTATATGGAAAGGCTTTTCTTTATTATTAGGCCATTGCATTGAAGGCATGAGGAGAACAATGTATAAATAATACTCGTTCCGTCCACTTTTAAGTGTATTCTTGGAAAACATTTAAGATTTGGTTGCGTGTTGTATCCATTGGGTACGAGAGTAATAGAAACATATTAACGCAATTAAAATAGAGTTAAGAGAATAAGAATTGACACAAAATATTTACGTGAAAATCCCCTGATGATGAGGGAAAAACCACGGGTAAGACTGAGAAAGATTTTCACTATGTGAAAGATAAAATTACACCTCTCTCTATAAAAATAGGATAAACTCTTAAAACACACACACACACACTATATATATATATATATATATTTCTCTGGAATTGCTCACCATTTCTCTGTGATGCAAGAAACTAAATGCGAACCTCTCCTTTTATAGATGCTTGAAAGTTATTATGCAATCAATGCACAGTAACTTGTGATTTCGGTAGTTACACTAAACACGTGCACAGTAAATTTTATTGTGTATGTTTGAAAATTTTGCCTCTGATTATGTTTTTATTCATGTGTGCATAGTAAAAATTCTACTGTGCACCATTTGAAAATTCAAAGGTGGCTTTACGTCATTCACAATCTCTCACTTAAAGTCACTTTTAATGAGTTTTTAAAACCTTTTCTCATCTTGCCAGTTCTCTATTGCCTACGTTTCTGATAGGCCATAGGAAGATCTTCACCATTTAAACTTGTCAGTATTGATCAACTTTGTCATAACATCTGCTAAGTTGTCTTTTGTGTGAATCTTCTGCATATCCACATTTCCTTCTTCTACTATTTCTCCAACAAAGTGATATTAAACACCTATGTACTTCGTTTTGGAATGAAAGGCTGGATTCCTTGCAATGTACAAGGCACTCTGATTGTCACAATACATAGTAATCTTTGACTGTTTGTGCCCGAGTTCTTCCATTAACCTTTGAATCCAAATAGCTTTCTTGCAAGCTTATGTAGCTGCCATATATTCATCTTTTGTAGTAGACAGAGCTATAACAGTCTGTAACTTGGATAACCAGCTCACAGCTCTGCCTGCAAGTGTGAACACATAGCCTATAGTAGACTTTCTTTTATCAAGATCACCTGCAAAATCTAAATCGACATATTCTCTGACAATGAACTTTGATCCTCCAAAATATAGTGCAACACCAGAGGTTCCTTTAATGTATCTCAGAATCCTCTTCACAGCATTCCAATGCTCATTTCCTGGATCTGCTATAAACCGATTGACCACTTCAACTACTTGAGCAATATCTGGCCTTGTACAAATTATGGTGTACATAAGGCTTCCCACTGCTTATGCATATAGTACTCGAGACATTCCGTCCTCTCCGCTTCACTACTAGGACACATACTTGAGGATAATTTGTAATTCACAGGAAGTGGGTTGAAACTGGCTTACAATCTTGCATGTTGAAGCGCTGCAAGATTTTCATCAAATAATTCTTTTGTGAAAGCCAGATCTTCCTGTCTTTTTCTATCTCCAGGAATTTGCATCCCTAAAATCTTGTTTGTGGGCCCCAAGTCCTTCATATCAAACTCCCTAGCCAATTGTGCCTTCAATTCTTGGATTCGATCTTTGTTGGGGCCTACCACTAACATGTCATCCACATACAATAACAGAATGATGAAAACATTGTTACTAAACCTCTTGTAGTATACAATGGTTTGAACTCAACCTATTGTATCTGAGACAAATTATGAAGGAATCAAATCTCCTGTACTAACACCTTGGTACCTGCTTTAGACTGTACAGAGGTTTGGTCAACCTACAAACCAAGTTTTCTTTTCCTTTTTCCTCAAAGCCTTTTGGTTGAAGCATATATATCTCCTCTTCAAGTTCTCCGTAAAGAAATGCAGTTTTCACATCTAATTGCTCAAGATGTAAATCAAATGCAGCACACATAGCTAGTACTACTCTGATGGTGCTAAGTCTGACAACTGGAGAAAATATCTCATTGAAATCAATACTTTCCTTCTGAGAAAATCCTTTTACAACCAGTCTTGCACGATATCGTTCCACTCGATCATTGCCATCTCGTTTGATCTTATAAACCCATTTGTTGTCAATGGCTTTTTGACCTTTTGGAAGTGCAACAAGTTATCATGTTTTATTCCTATGCAAGGCCTCTATTTTTTCCTGCATTGCTACCATCCACAAAGATGCATCCGGACTATTCAAAATTGTGACGCCCAGGGATTGCAAAGTCAGGGAGTGATTGCCGGTGTAAGGAAGTACAAACAAGGAGCGACTCCTGGTAGACTTCGAAAGCGGAGGGGTACATGAATGAACCAATTACACACCCGAATGAGAGAGATCCTAAGACTGTATAGGTATGGGACTATACAGTTGAGGAGGGCTTATATGAATTGATTTGTACTACATATACCAACAAGATGCATCTTCTTTTCGGTAGCCTATCTCTAAAGAACTCCATAGTTAAGCGTGCTTGACTTGGAGTAATTTTGGGATGGGTGACCTCCTGGAAAGTTTTCCTAAGAAGTATGTGAGTGAGGACAAAGCATGTCGAAAAGACCCGTGTTAGTTTGTGGGGACAGTCGCCAATCCATAAAGCAGCAGGAGATGTTACAAATGGTATTAGAGCCTGGTTCCTCTCCCAGAACGGTATGGTTCGGGGACGAACCAAGTGGAATCTGGTGGGCATGTAATGCCCAGGGATTGCAAAGTCGGGGAGTGATCGCTGGTGTAAGGAGGCACGGACAAGGAGCGGCTCCTGGCAAACTTCGAAAGCGAAGGGGTACATGAATAAACCGATTACACACCCGAATGAGAGGGATCCTAAGACTGTATAGGTATGAGACTATACAGTTGAGGAGGGCTTATATGAATTGATTTGTACTACCTATACCAACAAGATGCATCTTCTTTTCGGTAATCTATTTCTAAAGAACTCCATAATTAAGCGTGCTTGACTTGGAGCAATTTTGGGATGGGTGAACTCCTAGGAAGTTTTCCTAAGAAGCGTGTAAGTGAGGACAAAGCACGCTGAAAAGACTCGTGTTGGTTTGTGGAGACAGTCGCCAATCCATAAAGCAGCAGGGGATGTTACAAAAATCTCCTAAAAGGTTGATGGCTCTCCTTCTTCAGTTAGAAGACAAAATACGTCATGACTTGCCATAACATAGTCTGAATGCCATGTTGGTGGCTGTGTTTGGCGTGATGATCGCCTAACTACTGTATCATTGGCCTCATCTAGTACTTGTTCATCATGCTCTGGTTCTGCTTCAGAATCTATTTCTCTAGATTTCTCATCTATCTGAACTGTAGTTGTCTCCTTGATAGTGCTATCATTTCTTTCTTCATTTTGCAGTTCATTTTCTGCAAATATAATATCCCTGCTGACAATAACCTTGTGGGCGTTGGGATCCCACAAGCGATACCCCTTTACACCGTCAGCATAACCCAAGAATATACATTTCTTGGACTTTGGGTCTAACTTTATTCTTTCTTGGATGTTGTACATCACATATGTAGGACATCCGAGCACTTGCAAAGAAGAATAATCTGTCAGTCTGCCATTCCACATCTCCATTGGTGTCTTTAAACCAATCGCGGTTAATGGAGATCGATTAATCACGGAACAGGCAATTTTGACTACTTCTGCCCAGAAAGACTTGGCTAAACCCGCTGTTCTCAGCATTGCTCTTATTCTTTTTAGGAGAGTCCTGTTCATCCTCTCTGCTACAAAATTTTGCTGAGGTGTATATGCAACAGTGAATTGCCTTTGAATACCCTCATGCTTGCAAAATACTAGAAAATCTCTATCTGTATATTCTCCTCCATTGTCTGTCCTCAAACACTTGATCGTCTTCCCGGATTCAAGTTCCACTCTTGCTTTGAAGTCTTTAAATATTGGAAACACTTCTGACTTATTCTTGATTGGGTATACCCATAGTTTCCTAGAGTAATCATCAATAAAGGATATAAAATATTTTGCTAGTCCTAGGGACATTTCTGGTGACTCCCACACATCAGAATGAATCAAGTATAGAATGTGCTTACTCTGAGCAGTTGATCTACTAAATTTCAATCTATGCTAGCTCACAAAACAGTAAGTTCACCGATTTGAGCCCGGGAATGAGATTACGTTCTGCAAGAATCTTCAAACCCTATTCCGACATGTGGCCTAGTTTGCGGTGCCACATCATCACCGTTTCTTCTTGACTTGCTGATGCAATTGATGCATTTGCCTCTTACAACGTATCTCCTTGAAGCATATATAGATTTGCTATGGTCTTTTATGCTTTCATCACCACAAGAGCACCTTTAACAACTTTCAAGATCCCACCTTCAATATGGGTCTTGCACCTGAGGTCATCCAGTTGCCCAATAGACAACATATTCTTTTTCAAGCCATTCACGTGTCGCACTTCTTGAATTATTCGAATAGCAGCATCAAACATTTTTATTTTGACAGTACCAACACCAGCAATTTCCAAGGCATGATCATCTCCCATGAACACAGATCTTTTCGAGACAGGTTCGTAAGTGTAAAACCAGTCATGGTGCTTTAACTGCATTCTTCTTATTATACCCACAATCTTTCTTCAAGTGCCCTCTTATGCCACATTGGTAGCATTTGAAGTTCTTCCTTCTTCTGACTTTGATCTACTCCGACTATGACTCCCACTAGAGTCACGCTCTGTTGAACTCCCTCTCGTCACCAACAATGCCTCTGCTTGCTTTGAGCTTTCCAATCTATCTTCCTTATTCTTATGCGTGGACTCTTCTTCAAGGATGGCACTAGCGACATCATCAAAGAATAGATAGTTGGCAGTATTATTATTTGTGATCTTGATGATGAGTTGATCATATATATTAGGTAGACTTTGAAGTAGAAGCTCTTCACTTTTATTCTCCACTATTTTATAATCTGATGCTGTGAGTTGGGAGAATAAAGTGTTTAGATTGTTGATGTGGTCCATCACTAATGTGGACTCACTTATCCGAAGAGCATACAGCCTCTTCTTTAGAAATATTCTACTGTGAAGTGACTTGACCTTGTACAATTTGACAAAAGCATCCCAGATTTCCTTTGCTATCTTCTTTTCTGTAACACTGGACAATACTGAATCAACAACATTATCATCCATCTCCTTCCACTTTTCATTAGTAATATCGGCAGGTCTACTTTCAATTGCTGGTAAGCAATTATCCTTCCTCAAGATTGCCTTTATCTTCAATTTCTATAGGGAAAAATTACTCCCATTGAACTTCTCAATCTCAAATTTTGCTGTCATGGTGTTTACCGGGATCTGTTTCTCTACTAGACCGGTTAGTTTTTTTTCACTGTGAATAGTACCATATAGGTGAACAATGTCGTATACGTGAACAATATGTATATTTATATCGTATATGGAACAAATCCAATATACATTAACAATACTGTAAAAGTATACAACTACATGTATAAATAATAACTGAAAGTAGTAACCTGCAGCGAACAACAACCAATGGCTATGATAATCACCAGGGAGAAATTCTTTTTTGATGTGGAAGATCAAACTAAGCTGTAACCACAAATATACTAAGAATAAATCCCACCGAACCAAAGCTTTGATACCACTGTTGGGTACCAGAGTAATGGAAACAGATCAACGCAACTAAAATAGAGTTGAGAGAATAGAAACTGACACAAAATATTTATGTGAAAAACTTCCTAATGATGAGAGAAAAACATGGGCAAGACCAAGAAAGATTTTCACTATGTAGAAGATAAAATTACACCTCTCTAAATAGGGAAAAATTACTCCCATTGAACTTCTCAATCTCAAATTTTGCTGTCATGGTGTTTACCGGGATCTGTTTCTCTACTAGACCGGTTAGTTTTTTTTCACTGTGAATAGTACCATATAGGTGAGCAATGCCGTATACGTGAACAATATGTATATTTATATCGTATATATGGAACAAATCCAATATACATTAACAATACTGTAAAAGTATACAACTACATGTATAAATAATAACTGAAAGTAGTAACCTGCAACGAACAACAACCAATGGCTATGATAATCACCAGGGAGAAATTCTTTTTTGATGTGGAAGATCAAACTAAGCTGTAACCACAAATATACTAAGAATAAATCCCACCGAATCAAAGCTTTGATACCACTGTTGGGTACCAGAGTAATGGAAACAGATCAACGCAACTAAAATAGAGTTGAGAGAATAGAAACTGATACAAAATATTTACGTGAAAAACATGGGCAAGACCAAGAAAGATTTTCACTATGTAGAAGATAAAATTACACCTCTCTCTAAATATAAGGAGAGAACAATAACACCTTCTCTTATACTAGGAGAATACCCCTCTCTCTATAAAAATAGGAGAAACTCTCATAACATGTAACGCCCCAATTTTTACTGTAATTTTTACTGTCATTAGAAATTACTCAATTACCAAATTACCGTAGGTAATTATTACATAAGATTTGAGGCTGAACAATCCTCAATAAAGGAATATAACATTAGAAGAGAAGTTAGAAACGATTCATGCGAGAGTCGCAAATCCCGAATTTCTGTACGTATAAAATGACCAAAATGCCCCTGAAGTTATTTTACTCAGAAAATGAGTATCGTGGGCCCCACCTATTCTTAAGGGGATATTTTGAGGATAATAAGGGATTGTTTGTGTTACGTGTGTTAATAGAGTAGAAGGATCTCAATTTTGAGTTCCAACGCGCGAAATGACCAAAACGCCCATGTGGCTGTTTTAACTCCGATGTGCGTGCCGACTGAGCCCGAACCTCACTAAAATGTTTTAAAATGTGTTTTTAAGCCATGATTAACCATTGGTTAAGCTCAGGTGGCCTCGGCGATTTTTAAGTGAAAGTACGATTTTGCCCTGCTTTTTGGCGCTTTGCGAATTTCGGGATTTTTGATTCGATATCTGAAACCTAAGCAATATTAGGCTCAAATTAAAGCTTATTAAATTCTAAATATTAATCTAGAGTCAAAATTATGTATTTAGATTGATTAGAACCCAAAATTGCTCAAAAACACCCAAATTGCTTACTAATTCACTTAAACCCTTAACCATAAATTCTCTAAATTACATGAATACCTTGCCTACACCTAAATAATGCATGGAACACACAAATTTCACTTCTTTGGGCTGTAATGGACGAAATTATTGATTCCATTATGCAGCTGTATTATTGCCAAAAGTTGCACTAAAACAAAATGCCAAAATGTCACCATAAGAGACATAATTCCTTAATTTCATACAACTTTGTCTAAAATGATTTTTCCCCCCTTATTTCTCCTGCAAAATTCCGTCCACTACCTCATCATTTTGGCCAATTAGAAGCCTCAAAATCTTCTATAAATAGGCTTGCTTGAGTGGTCTTGGAATGCTTGGTTCATAACTAGTTTTTAGGAGCACCAAAAACTTTCTTTCTTCCTCCTCTTTGGCTGAATTCTTCCTTCAATTTTTTCAAAGAGATTTTGTTTCATTTCACTTCAAGAAACCAAGTTCTCTTCCTCTTCTTCAACTCAGATTAGGTAGGGAGTAGTTTCTAAATTTATTTCTATGCTTTGAGGAGTTGTGTTTTTAGCTCAAAATGATGAAATTATGAACTTGCCTTAGCTTTTCATTTTGGTTTTCCTCTTCAATTTTTCTTTAACCAATTCAACCATATGGCCTAGGTGGAACTAAGATGATGGCTTGATGATGAGGACCTTGAGGGTGGGTTGTAAATCCATCACAAGTTAGGCCTCTAAAGCTTGAAAATTCCACTTGATGCAAAACTTTAAAGAATAATGCTTTATGATGCTAAAACAAAGATTTTTAGTTTAGAACTTGAAAGATGTATTTTCCTTTTATGTTTTATTTCTTGTTAAGATATGTATTGGGTTGAATTTATAATTCTTTTAAAGTCTTGAAGGAGCTCTAGTAAAGAAACAAAATGAATTTGCATCCATGATTAAGTTTATGCTTTGCATAACCATGTTTACCTCTATGTCATCACTAAATTTTCAAGAATGAATAAATGAACTTGCATTTCTCATGTTTAAATTCCAAGCTTGTATTTCATGTTTATGTTTCAAGTCATCACTTAATCTTTCAAGATAATAAAGAGGTTGCATCTCATATTTAATTTATGCTCTCACTATATTTTATAATGGCTAAAAGAATCAACGCATGACATGTTTATTTTATGCCATCACCTAAAGATCCTAGAGCTCAAAGACTTGCCCATGTATCACAAGCAAAGAAATATGATTATTGGAGTTAAAGAATTTATTCTTTAAAAAGTCTTGAGATTGGAGCTTAAAAAGATGTAATAATAATTCTCTTCTCCCTCTCTGGTCTGTCATGCGGACTACACGCTCCGGTTTCTTAATATTCTCTTCTCCCTCTCGTCCTGTGCGGATTACCGCGCTCCAGCTTTCTTGTATCATGTTTATATTTCAAGTTCTTGCATCATGTTTAATTTTCAAGTCATCACCTTAAATCTTAAAGATAAAGAAATGGAATTGCATATCATGTTTATAATTCCAAGCTATCACCTTATAAAGATAAGATTAAAATAAGGTTGCATAGCATGTTTATAATTCTAAGATGTCACCTAAATCTCTAAAGCTCAAGACTTACTCCTTTTATCTTAAGTGAGAATTTTAATTTTGAAGATCCTCCCAAATTTGACAAAAGAACTAGTTTCTAAATGAGTTTTAAGGCTTTGCAAGGATTTTACGGGGAACTAGTATTTTATATGCACTTAAAATATGATTCTATGTAATTGCATGAGGTTCATGATTCAGCCACTGATATGAGTTTAGTATCAATGTGTGATAATGATTTGATATGATTGAAGTTGTGATAATTATGGTTTATTGTTAAGAGAATGATTCATAATTGGTTTAGTAACTAATTAGTTCTATAATTGATAATTCTATGTAAGGATTGGATGCTTATTAAGTACTTGATATCATTGAATGATTTCCTGGCTTGCATGTTATAGTTGCTGTTGTAAATAATGAGAATGCTTATACATGAAATGTTCTTTATTATGTAAAATTTACCTTTGTTGCTAGAAGAAAGTGTATCATTGTAAAAGTGTAATTTGGAAAGGTTCTGCCTAAGGAAAGACTTGGTATTTAAGCGTGTCTATTGTGACCCACCTCTCTTTCCTGGGAATCTCCCATATGCATGATTACAGTTGATATATATTATTCTAGCTTAAGACTATAAATGAGAAAATGTTATGATGTTTATGAATTGTATTATGATATAACATGCAAAGATTTAATGGTGACTTAAACTTATAAGAAAATGATCCTTTGGAACCATCAGACTATAGGTGGTGAAAAGGTGATTTTAGCCCCCTAACCCGTTCTCTCAAAAGGGATAAGTATATGCTAGTGACGACTAGTAAAGTATGAGCTCATAACCTAAATTACTCCCAAAAGGGTGGAGTATAGGGTGGCCCAAGGAAAATAATGATGATGATAAGATTTTAAGTCACCTAAGGCACTAAAGAAATGAAATATGTGCACTGTGTCCATGTGTAGCTAATATTATATGACGTTCTTTTATGCATGTTATTTTGATAATGATGATGAGGAATATGATGTAATGATAAAGGAAAAGTTCATTGTAAATATGACATGTTAAGAATAAGATGCATTATAAGACGCATGATTAAAAATTGTGAACCTCGGTTAAGTATTTGTCCTAACTTAAAATGAATCTTTGCATGCTCACTATTTTAGAATAATCCCGAGGTTCCCGGGACTTTGATGATGACACTGTAGAAGGAGGTACCCTAATGAGAATTCTTTAGCAAGATTCTCACTCCCTTTTCTTTATTTCCGTCATTGTCTCCAGATTCAAATGGCGACATTCGTCTGTTCATTGATACCCCTACTTGGGAATTCCACTATGATCCGGTGCATCGCTCGTATCATTTTGAAGGAGGTCTTGTGATTCGTGTTTTTATTTACATAGGTCGTCCATTTGCACATCCTGTCCCTAGTTATCGATTTTCTCCTACTTCTCCCTATGGCGATGAAATGGTTTTCGAACATGCACGTCCACTTGATGAAAGGATGTTACGTTCTTATCCCGCTTCATCCCCTGTCCATGGATTTCAGTATGTTCCCAGACGAGATATTCTGAAACTGATCCTTCAGAGGACACTCCTACTCATGTATATTCTGAGAGCTCTGCTCCTACTCCCACACGTGTAAGAGAGGGTAGTGAGGAAACAGTTGTTCAGCCGAGGTTAGCGAGAAGGCCGTCCATGCGACCCCAGCCTGGTGCATCTCATGTGTCCTCTCCCGAGGGAGCTCATCAGTGGATCGGATTTATTCCCCCATTTCCAGGACAGTGGGCATAGAAGGTTCTTAGTAGATTTATGTGTGTTCATGCACCCTAGTTTTAGGATAACCTTCCCGGCTTATGGAGTTATCTAGTTTAGGGGCATGTATTTCCTTATGTATATTTTCTTTTGTGGGTTCGCATAAGATAATGATGTATGAACATAACCCACCCTTTGAGTGAGGTTATTGTATGTAAATATATGCTATAATGTGCTTATGGATGTTATCTGATGGAGCCTAAGTGATATGATGTGATATATTCTTAAACGTCTTATTATACTCCGCTTACTCGTTCACGTTGTACTCGACTCACGTTTTCAATTATGTGTTTTAAAAAAAAAAATGGCTCGTAATTTCACTAAGTATTTTCAAATTATGAAGAAAGAACCAAAGCAAGGAGTAAAGTCTAGTCATTAATCGATTCAACCTAGGTGTATCGGTTAATTACTAGGTGTTACATTTTGGTATCGAGGCGATTCGATTCTCATGGAGCCTGAGGATTGGACTAGCTATGCTTCTAAAGCATAATACGTTAGTGACGTCATGTGTAGATGTTTATCATTAGGATGAGCTTGAGGATTAGAAATACATGACTACTTTATGTTGAAAGTACCATGGTAACTTGCTCACTTTGCATGGAATATTGGGCCTGATCACCTCAGTGTTGCTGTTTTGTGTGTATAGGGACCAATGGCACGTCGACAACAGACTAGGAGCGCAGCACAGAATAATCAAGACAACGAGACAGCCGAAGCACTCTGCGACGTAGCAAGGACCACGAGAATGATGATGGAACGAATGGATCAGGATCGTCAAGCCAATATGAATCAGGGACATGAGATTCCTAAACATGCCTGTTTCGGGGAGTTTCATAAGGCAAACCCACCAGTTTTCAAGGGGACACTGAATCCAAATATTGCAGATGAATGGATTCAGAATATTGAGAAGGTCTTTGCTGTAGTCCCATGCTCGGAGGAGCAAAAGGTCACCTTCGCTACTCATATGCTTGAGGGTGATGCCGGTTTACGGTGGGCGGTGTTCGAAGACTCCTGGAGACGGCAAGCGTGGACATTGATTGGGAACTATTCAAGGTCCATTTTTATGAAAAGTACTTTCCAGAGTCAGTTAGAAATGCCAAGGACATTGAATTCATGCAACTTGTCCAGGGGAATATGAATGTGGCCCAGTACACTGCCAAATTTGAAGAACTCATTAAGTTCTCAAGAATGTACCAAGGAAATCCTGATGAGTACTGGAAATGCATTAAATACGAGTCAGGGTTGAAGGCGGAACTTAATGTGGCAGGTGCACATTTGGAGATTAGGGATTTCTCTACCCTAGTTAACAAAACACCCCAAGGTCAGATAATATTACCAAAAAGTTGACACCTCAAGGTCAGCAGTTCAAGAGGCAGAATCGACCTCCATTTCCCCCTCAATCAAGACCACAAGGGACACAAAGAAATTTTCAACAAGGAAGGCCAAACAACAACAATCGCTATAATAACAACCGCTACAACAATAACCCCAGTAACAATCACAACAACAACAATAACAACAATAAAGGGAAAGCACCACAAAGAGGTCGATACCTCCACGGCCTGCGCCATCCATGGAATGTCCCAAGTGCGGCAAGAATCATGGGAGCATGCCATGTCGAGCCGGAATAAACGTGTGCTATCGGTGTGGAAAACCAGGTCATTACTCCCGAGAATGCACGGAAAGAAACCCGCCAACCCCCAATCCCAAGCCGCAATACCAGGGAAGGGTATTTCTCATTAATCTTGAAGAAACAACGAAGTCACGAAATCTCGTGGAAGGTAAGGGTAATATGCATGGTAAAGACTTAATTGTACTATATGATTCTGGCACTTCTCATTCTTTTATCTCTCATTCATGTGTTAAAAGCCTTAATTTACCTATGGTGAGCTTCCTTTTGACCTTATTGTTTCTACCCATTTGGAAAACCCGTTAGGACTTGTAAATGTTGTTTAGATTGTAGTTTATTATAGATAATAGATCCTTTGTTTTAGATCTTATTTGCTTACCCATGCGAGGTTTAGATGTGATTCTTGGCATGGATTGGCTTGAGGCCAACCGTGTACTGTTAAACTGTTATGAGAAAACCATCACTTTTCTTCCTGTTCCTATTGAACCTAAGAAACCCATAAGTCTTTACATAACTGCTGTGCAAATGGAATGTGGTAAGGGTGAGAGTAAAGGTTACATTTTCTTAGCCGCTAGTGATGTAGACTTTGAGCAAAGTATCAATGAGATACCAATAGTAAGAAATTATCCTGAAGTATTTCCAGATGAGATACCAGAGTTTCCCCCCAAGAGAGAGATAGAGTTTTCCATAGAATTGCTTAGGGTGCAGGACCTATATCCATAGCCCCATACAGGATGTCCCCATTAGAATTGACCGAGTTAAAAACTCAATTGGAAGATTTATTGGAGAAAAATTTTGTTAGGCCTAGTGCATCACCTTGGGGAGCCCCTGTGTTGTTTGTAAAGAAAAAGGATGGGAGTATGAGGATGTGTGTAGATTATAGGCAGTTGAATAAAGTAACGGTGAAAAACAAGTATCCTCTCTGCCTAGGATCGATGATTTGATGGACCAACTGAAAGGTGCGGTAGTGTTTTCTAAGATAGATTTGAGGTCAAGCTACCATCAAATTAGAGTGAGAGATGAAGACATACCTAAAACGGCCTTTCGTGACTGGATCTGGCCATTTTGAGTTTGCAGTAATGTCCTTTGGGTTAACCAATGCTCCAGCTATTTTTATGGATTACATGAATAGGATCTTTCAGCCCTATTTAGATCAGTTTGTAGTTGTCTTTATAGATGACATTCTCATATATTCTAAGACCCATGAAGAGCATGAATGCCACCTGACCATAGTACTGGAGATCTTGAAGGAAAAGAAACTATATGCCAAGATTTCAAAGTGTGAGTTTTGGTTGGATAAGGTGCAATTTTTAGGGCATGTAGTATCTAAGAAAGGAATTGTCAGAGATCCTAGTAAGGTAGAAGCGGTAGTAAACTGGGAAAGACCAACCACGGTAACTGAAGTAAGGAGCTTTTTGGGTTTAGCCGGTTATTACCGTCGATTTATCAAGGGATTTTCCCAGATTGTCCTACCTTTGACCAAGCTGACTAGGAAGAACACCCCTTTTTCATGGACCCCGAAGTGTGAAAAGAGCTTTCAAGAGTTAAAACGCAAGCTAACCTTTACCCCTGTTTTAGTGTTACCCGACCCCAATGTGCCTTTCGAGGTATATTGTGATGCTTCAAAAAAGGGTTTAGGTTGTGTATTGATGCAAGATAGGCAAGTGGTGGCCTATGCATCAAGACAACTCAAGCCACATGAGGCAAACTACCCTACCCATGACCTTGAGTTAGTCAGTCGTGTTTGCTCTAAAGATTTGGAGACACCATTTATATGGAGTTAAGTTTGAGGTGTTTTCCGATCACAAGAGTTTGAAATATCTCTTTGATCAAAAAGAGCTAAACATGAGGCAAAGGCGATGGATGGAGTTCTTGAAAGATTATGATTTTGGATTGAACTACCATCCTGGTAAAGATAATGTAGTAGCTGATGCTTCTAGTAGGAAGTCCTTACAAGTGTCCCGTTTGATGGTGAAGGAGGTTGAATTGATTGAGCAATTTAGGGACTTAAACCTAGGAATGACTTTGACCACTAAGGGCATCAGAGCTTGTCATCTTAGAGTGACAAGTGAGTTCAAAGAAAGGATTGTTCAAGCTCAAGGGGACGATCTTTGAGTTTCAAGAGACTTTAGGAGGCGATGAAGGCGGGGAAAGTTGATAGGTTTTACCCAAGGAATGGACGATTTGTGGAGGTTTAAAGGTCGAATATGTCTACCTGCTAGTGGTGGCCGCCGGAAGGATATTTTGGAGGAAGCCCATAAGAGCCATTTTACCCTTCATCCTGGTGCCACCAAGATGTATCAAGATTTGAAGAAGATGTTCTGGTGGCCTGGAATGAAGAAAGATGTGTGCACATGGGTGAGTAAGTGCTTGGTGTGTCAAAAGGTGAAGATTGAACACCAAAAACCCTGTGGAATGCTGCAACCTCTGTCGATCCCTGAGTGGAAGTGGGATAGTATCTCCATGGATTTTGTGACTAGATTACCGAGGACCCAAATGAATCATGACACCATATGGGTAATCGTGGATCGATTGACGAAGTCAGCCCACTTTTTACCTATTAAGGTGACTTATTCCTTGGATAGGTTAGCACAATTATATATTCAGGAGATAGTAAGGTTACATGGGGTGCCGTCGACGATAATCTCGGACTGGGATCCGCAATTTACGTCACGATTTTGGGGAGCCTTTCAAAAGGCATTTGGTTCAAAGCTGTGTCTAAGCATGGCCTATCACCCCCAAACAGACGGTCAATCTGAAAGAACTATCCAAACCTTGGAGGATATGTTAAGGGCATGTGTTTTAGATCAAAGGGGAAGTTGGGATAAGTACACGCCTTTGATTGAATTTGCATATAACAATGATTATCATGCAAGTATCGGTATGGCACCGTATGAGGCCCTCTATGGACGGAAATGTCAATCTCCCTTATGTTGGTATGAACCCGGAGAGCAAAGTTTACTCGGACCTGATATTGTGAGGGAAACAACGGAACAAATCAAGAAGATTAGGGATAAGATTCTTACTGCTCAAAGTCAACAGAAAAACTATGCGGACAAGCGGCGAAAACCGCTAGATTTTCAAGAAGGGGACCACGTGTTCCTAAGGATCACCCCCACCACAGGCATAGGCCGAGCAATAAAAGTAAAGAAATTGAGCCCCAGATTTCTTGGTCCGTTTGAAATCCTTACCAAAGTAGGATCTGTAGCCTACCGTATAGTCCTACCCCCGAGTTTATCCAACCTTCATGATGTTTTCCATGTCTCTCAGTTAAGAAAGTATCAATCTGACCCGAGTCATGTACTAGAGCGAACATGTACAATTAAGAGATAAACCGACATTTAACTTACTACCCACGAGAATCGTCGACCAGGAGTTAAGCGAGTTAAGGAACAAATTTGTACTTCTGGTCAAAGTAGCATGGGACAGGTGAAACCAAAGAACTTACATGGGAGCTGGAATCAAACATGAAAGCACAATACCCCGAAGTTGTTCTCGGTAGCAATTTCCTGGAGCGAAATTCTTTTTAAAGAGGAGTAATGTAACGCCCCAATTTTTCTTGTAATTTTTCTTGTCATTAGAAATTACTCAATTACCGAATTCACTGTAGGTAATTATTACATAAGATTTGAGGCCGAACAATCCTCAATAAAGGAATATAACATTAGAAGAGAAGTTAGGAACGATTCATGCGAGAGTCGCAAATCCCGAATTTTTGTACGTATAAAATGACCAAAATGCCCCTGAAGTTATTTTACTCAGAAAATGAGGATCGTGGGCCCTACCTATTCTCAAGGGGATATTTTGAGGATAATAAGGGATTGTTTGTGTTATGTGTGTTAATAGAGCAGAAGGATCTCAATTTTGAGTTCCGACGCACGAAATGACCAAAACGCCCCTGCGGCTGTTTTAACTCCGATGTGCGTGCCGACTGAGCCCGAACCTCACTAAAATGTTTTAAAATTTATTTTTAAGCCATGATTAACCATTGGTTAAGCTCAGGTGGCCTCGGGCAGTTTTTAAGTGAAAGTACGATTTTGCCCCTGTTTTAGGAAGTTTTGCGAATTTCGGGATTTTTGATTCGTATACCGAAACCTAAGCAATATTAGGCTCAAATTAAAGCTTATTAAATTCTAAATATTAATCTAGAGTCAAAAGTATGTATTTAGATTGATTAGAACCCAAAATTGCTCAAAAAGACCCAAATTGCTTACTAATTCACTTAAACCCTTAACCGTAAATTCTCTAAATTACATGAATACCTTGCCTACACCTAAATAATGCATGGAACACACAAATTTCACTTCTTTGGGCTGTAATGGATGAAATTATTGATGCCATTATGCAGCTGTATTATTGCCAAAAGTTGCACTAAAACAAAATGCCAAAATTTCACCATAAGAGACATAATTCCTTAATTTCATACAACTTTGTCTAAAATGATTTTTCCTCCCTTATTTCTCCTGCAAAATTCCGTCCACTACCTCATCATTTTGGCCAATTAGAAGCCTCAAAATCTTCTATAAATAGGCTTGCTTGAGTGGTCTTGGAATGCTTGGTTCATAACTAGTTTTTAGGAGCACCAAAAACTTTCTTTCTTCCTCCTCTTTGGCTGAATTCTTTCTTCAATTTTTTCAAAGAGATTTTGTTTCATTTCACTTCAAGAAACCAAGTTCTCTTCCTCTTCTTCAACTCAGATTAGGTAGGGAGTAGTTTCTAAATTTATTTCTATGCTTTGAGGAGTTGTGTTTTTAGCTCAAAATGATGAAATTATGAACTTGCCTTAGCTTTTCATTTTGGTTTTCCTCTTCAATTTTTCTTTAACCAATTCAACCATATGGCCTAGGTGGAACTAAGATGATGGCTTGATGATGAGGACCTTGAGGGTGGGTTGTAAATCCATCACAAGTTAGGCCTCTAAAGCTTGAAAATTCCACTTGATGCAAAACTTTAAAGAATAATGCTTTATGATGCTAAAACAAAGATTTTTAGTTTAGAACTTGAAAGATGTATTTTCCTTTTATGTTTTATTTCTTGTTAAGATATGTATTGGGTTGAATTTATAATTCTTTTAAAGTCTTGAAGGAGCTCTAGTAAAGAAACAAAATGAATTTGCATCCATGATTAAGTTTATGCTTTGCATAACCATGTTTACCTCTATGTCATCACTAAATTTTCAAGAATGAATAAATGAACTTGCATTTCTCATGTTTAAATTCCAAGCTTGTATTTCATGTTTATGTTTCAAGTCATCACTTAATCTTTCAAGATAATAAAGAGGTTGTATCTCATATTTAATTTATGCTCTCACTATATTTTATAATGGCTAAAAGAATCAGCATGATATGTTTATTTTATGCCATCACCTAAAGATCCTAGAGCTCAAAGACTTGCCCATGTATCACAAGCAAAGAAATATGATTATTGGAGTTAAAGAATTTATTCTTTAAAAAGTCTTGAGATTAGAGCTTAAAAGATGTAATAATAATTCTCTTCTCCTCTATCGTCCTGTGCGGACTACACCGCTCCGGTTTCTTAATATTCTCTTCTCCCTCTTTGGTCACTGTATGGATTACCGCGCTCCAGCTCTTGTATCATGTTTATATTTCAAGTTCTTGCATCATGTTTAATTTTCAAGTCATCACCTTAAATCTTAAAGATAAAGAAATGGAATTGCATATCATGTTTATAATTCCAAGCTATCACCTTATAAAGATAAGATTAAAATAAGGTTGCATAGCATGTTTATAATTCTAAGATGTCACCTAAATCTCTAAAGCTCAAGACTTACTCCTTTTATCTTAAGTGAGAATTTTAATTGTGAAGATCCTCCCAAATTTGACAAAAGAACTAGTTTCTAAATGAGTTTTAAGGCTTTGCAAGGATTTTACGGGGAACTAGTATTTTATATGCACTTAAAATATGATTCTATGTAATTGCATGAGGTTCATGATTCAGGCAGTGATATGAGTTTAGTATCAATGTGTGATAATGATTTGATATGATTGAAGTTGTGATAATTATGGTTTATTGTTAAGAGAATGATTCATAATTGGTTTAGTAACTAATTAGTTCTATAATTGATAATTCTATGTAAGGATTGGATGCTTATTAAGTACTTGATATCATTGAATGATTTCTGGCTTACATGTTATAGTTGTCGTTGTAAATAATGAGAATGCTTATACATGAAATGTTCTTTATTATGTAAAATTTACCTTTGTTGCTAGAAGAAAGTGTATCATTGTAAAACTGTAATTTGGAAAGTTTCGCTAAGGAAAGACTTGGTATTTAAGCGTGTCTATTGTGACCCACCTCTCTTTCTGAGGAATCTCCCATATGCATGATTACAGATTGATATATATTATTCTAGCTTAAGACTATAAATGAGAAAATGTTATGATGTTTATGAATTGTATTATGATATAACATGCAAAGATTTAATGGTGACTTAAACTTATAAGAAAATGATCCTTTGGAACCATCAGACTATAGGTGGTGAAAAGGTCATTTTAGCCCCCTAACCCGTTCTCTCAAAAGGGTACAGTCGGGACTTTAGCTTATCAAAAGGGATAAGTATATGCTAGTGACAACTAGTAAAGTATGAGCTCATAACCTAAATTACTCCCAAAAGGGTGGAGTATAGGGTGGCCTAAGGAAAATAATGATGATGATAAGATTTTAAGTCACCTAAGGCACTAAAGAAATGAAATATGTGCACTGTGTCCATGTGTAGCTAATATTATATGACGTTCTTTTATGCATGTTATTTTGATAATGATGATGAGGAATATGATGTAATGATAAAGGAAAAGTTCATTGTAAATATGACATGTTAAGAATAAGATGCATTATAAGACGCATGATTAAAAATTGACGAACCTCGGTTAAGTATTTGTCTGAACTTAAAATGAATCTTTGCATGCTCACTATTTTAGAATAATCCCGAGGTTCCTGGGACTTTGATGATGACAACACTTTGTAGAAGGAGGTACCCTCTTTGAGAATTCTTTAGCAAGATTCTCACTCCCTTTTCTTTATTTCCGTCATTGTCTCCAGATTCAAATGGCGACATTCGTCCTGTTCATTGATACCCCTACTTGGGAATTCGACTATGATCCAAAGGCATCGCTCGTATCATTTTGAAGGGAGGTGCTTGATTCGTGTTTTTATTTACATAGGTCGTCCATTTGCACATCCTGTCCCTAGTTATCGATTTTCTCCTACTTCTCCCTATGGCGATGAAATGGTTTTCGAACATGCACATCCACTTGATGAAAGGATGTTACGTTCTTATCCCGCTTCATCTGCTGTCCATGGATTTCCAGAGTATGTTCCGAGATGAGATATTCTCAAACTGATCCTTCAGAAGACACTCCTACTCATGTATATTCTGAGAGCTCTGCTCCTACTCCCACACGTGTAAGAGAGGGTAGTGAGGAAAGCAGTTGTTCACCGAGGTTAGCGAGAAGGCTGTCCATGCGACCCGGCTGGTGCATCTCATGTGTCCCTCCCAGGGAGCTCATCGATGGATCGGATTTATTCCCCATTTCGGGGCAGTGGCCATAGAAGGTTCTTAGTAGATTTATGTGTGTTCATCCACCCTAGTTTTAGGATAACCTTCCCGGCTTATGGAGTTATCTAGTTTAGGGGCATGTATTTCCTTATGTATATTTTCTTTTGTGGGTTTGCATAAGATAATGATGTATGAACATAACCCACCCTTTGAGTGAGGTTATTGTATGTAAATATATGCTATAATGTGCTTATGGATGTTATATGATGGAGCCTAAGTGATATGATGTGATATATTCTTAAACGTCTTATTATACTCCGCTTACTCGTTCACGTTGTACTCGACTCACGTTTTCAATTATGTGTTTTAAAAAAAAAAATGGCTCGTAATTTCACTAAGTATTTTCAAACTATGAAGAAAGAACCAAAGCAAGGAGTAAAGTCTAGTCATTAATCAGATTCAACCTAGGTGTATCTGGTTACAGAACACACTATATATATATATATATATATATATATATATATATATATATATATATATTTCTCTTCGGAATTGTCCTCTGTTTCTCTGTGATGCAAGAAACTGAATGCAAACCTGTTCTTTTATAGAAGCTTGGAAGTTACTGTACAATCAATGCACAATAACTTCTTGTGATTTTGGTAGGTGCACCAAATACGTGCACAGTAAATTTTACTGTGCATGTTGAAAAATTTGCCTTTGATTATGTCTTTATTCATGTGTACACAGTAGAAATTCTACGGTCCAACATTTGAAAATTCAAAGGTGGCTTTACGCCACTCACAGTGTCTAGATACATTGATTTTTCAATGTACTAAATCTCAACTGTTTTCCAATAAGACAGTTAAAAGTGGACAGAGACAGTATATATAACTTGAGACTATTGAGTTAGTGTTCAGATATGTACAACCTTCGTCCTGGCTCACCCACTTTTGATGTTTGCTTATGACGTCTGCATCCTGCAGAGGTTAACAATCTATCTTGATCTTTCCACTTGATCCTATATATATATATTCACTTAAAATTAAGCACCAGAAATCCCACTTGTGGGGTGAGTAGATAGTGCCGAAGGAGTTGCTTGGATAGGGATATCATTTTTTCTATTTTTTTTTCTGGTTGCTCTTTCCTTTCTAAAATTTTATGATTTTATAATTTAAAAATTACAATTTACGTATATATTTATGTGTAAGTATGTGATAATGACAAAATTAAATTATAATACTTAGAGAAAATTATACTAATCTCCTTTGAGGGTTAGTGTAATTACACTCGTTAATCTCTCTATTTTATAAAATTACATCAACATCCCCTACATATGTTAATTTTTTAATTTAAATGATAAAAAAGATCATTTTAAACATATATATGATTATTAGTGTCACGACCCGACTTGGGCACATGACCGACATGTGAGGAATCCTCGTTCTCACGTAAGTCTCGTGACCTCTGAGTCTCTCTATATGCATAAAATAATATGCTTTTCATTCTAAAATCATAACTTCCTCTAAAACTCTGTGTAAAGTTTATATTTAGAATTATAAAACTAAAATACTTGATATATGAAACTCTAAAATTATCTTTATCATACTCTGAAAATCCATTAACACGTGAATTAAATCATAAACACATCTCAGGTTTATTTCATAAACTCTATTCAAGCCCTATAAGTTCAATCCATACTTGTGAATTGGAAATATATATAGCTGTTCAAATACTGAAATCAAATACATAATATGAAAATAACGCATGGTTCGGATCCTACCTGCACACCTACTGGAGTACTCTACTCTAAAAAGATTTTAGCTAGGCCTTACTTCAAAGTAAGACTCACCACCGAGAATGGAAACGTCTGTCAAACTGAAAGCTGAGCCATATCTGCACCTGCAACTATGAGGAAAAAGGGAGAAGGGTGAGTCAACGGACTCAAAGAGTGAGGTCTCACCCATCACCCACATGGGACAACCAAGGAATATACTATAATACAATATACATGCAATAATCATAAACTGTTTGATATTCATGTACATAATCTCATAGAAAATATATCTCTGTATTCATAAATTCATAGAAAAATATCTCTAAAGTCTTACTTCAATAAGAAAATCATTTCTCATGTACATAATAGCTCTTAAATCAAATATTCTCCGAAAAACATCATTAATCTCTGAAAATATAAATAACGGTATTCTAATAAAGAAACAAGAATCTTTGGTTATGCCCCATTCATGAGACATAACAAAATCTCTGGTTATGTATGTCA
The DNA here is from genome assembly GCA_031216125.1 of Dalbergia cochinchinensis. Taxonomy (NCBI): domain Eukaryota; kingdom Viridiplantae; phylum Streptophyta; class Magnoliopsida; order Fabales; family Fabaceae; genus Dalbergia; species Dalbergia cochinchinensis. The sequence goes on from CM062369.1 coordinate 32,469,099, forward strand.
ACCATGGCATAACAAAATCTCTGAACTCTGGGGCACCTAAATAGGTCCCATTTCTGATTTTTCTAACCCTGGGGCCAACTTGGTATACCAAGGTTAACGGAGTAACTGTCGTTAACTCACAGTCTGTTTCTCTATAGTTACCATAGGTTTTCTCAGTCATAAAATACTTATTTCTCTAAAACTCTCTCATATGCTTATGCTCTACTTTGGAAATCATCATAATATTTCACAAATCTCTAGACATAATCATATCCATACTCTAACTCTCTATAAAACAGTTTGAATATGAAAACTCTTGAAATTCTAAAAGCTCTGGCTTATATAACTCTAGCAACTTGATTTTAGCATAATTGTGACTGTGAAATCATGCTTAAGGATCACCCGCTTACAGGCATTTTAATTTCAAGCTCACAGAATATGTATCTAGCAGTTACTACCAATTATACTGAATTCCATATTTTTAGAATATCACAAAACTGTATTTTTAAAATCTCATTTCTCAAGAAAATTTCTGGTATTATAGTAAAACATCTTTGCTCTATATTCTTTGCAAAAATATCATAACTGATACTTTAAAATCATATTTCGAAATCTCTAGTCTTGAAGTATAAGTATGTCATAACTCTTGAAATATATTGGATATTGTAACGCCCGGGGATTGCGAAGTCGGGGAGTGATCGCCGGTGCAAGGAGGCACGGACAAGGAGCGGCTCCTGGCGTATTTTCAAAGTGAGGGTACATGAATGAATCGATTACACATCCGAATGAGAGGGATCCTGAGACTGTATAGGTATGGGACTATACAGTTAAGGAGGGCTTATATGAATTGATTTGTACTACCTATGCCAATAAGATGCATCTTCTTTTCGGTAGCCCAAACTGAAAGAACTCCACAGTTAAGCGTGCTTGACTTGGAGGAATTTTGGGATGGGTGATCTCCTGGGAAGTTTTCCCAGGAAGCGTGCGAGTGAGGACAAAGCACGCTGAAAGGACCCGTGTTGGTTTGTGGGGACAGTCGTCAATCCATAAAGCAGCAGGGGATGTTACAAATGGTATCAGAGCCTGCACCTCTCCCAGTACGGTGTGGTTCGGGGACGAACCAAGCGGAAGCAGGTGGGCATGTAACGCCCGGGGATTGCGAAGTCGGGGAGTGATCGCTGGTGCAAGGAGGCACGGACAAGGAGCGGCTCCTGGCAGACTTCAAAAGCGAAGGGATACATGAATGAATCGATTACACACCCGAATGAGAGGGATCCTGAGACTGTATAGGTATGGGACTATACAGTTAATGAGGGCTTATATGAATTGATTTGTACTACCTATGCCACCAAGATGCATCTTCTTTTCGGTAGCCCAATCTGAAAGAACTCCACAGTTAAGCGTGCTTGACTTGGAGCAATTTTGGGATGGGTGATGTAACATTCCCAATTTTTCTTAATATAGCATTACATTATTATAGCTTTTTATTAAATAGCTTGAGGATCTATTTTTAGCAAGAAATATTCAGGGGTAATCATAGATTATAGAAAGAATGTAATTTCTTATTATAAAATTACAAAAAATGTCATTGATGATAAAGCTAACAAGAACCTTAGAAAAGTTTAGAAAGTATCAAAGAAAAATTAAAGAAAAAATTATAAATATATTTCTAAAAATAATTTTGATGATAAATATCAATATTTGGTAAATTTGTATAATATTAGTATTATTACACAAAAATAACCTAATTTAGTATGTAAAACAAGCTCCGAAAAATCCTAGAAAAAAATTCTAAGTCTTATAAATTCTTTTTTTACTAATTTATGATATTAGATAAAGAGGACCACAAAATGGGATTTTTCATTAGACCATAGATAGTATTAAAAATCACTTTAATATTTATTTAATTAATTTTGACTTAAATAAAGCTTAAAATATCTAATTAACTACTTAAAGCTTTAAGATAATTTTTATAAATCTTGATTAATCTCAATAATATTCTTAAATGACACCTAGAATTGTCTAGAAATCAGTCTCATAAAAAAATAATAATATTTATAATAATATATATTTGAAAGTGAAAGATATTTCCAAAGCTAACCATTTTTGACTAAGACTTTCAAAAATGGTGAGCTTATTCCCTTATCACGTTGGATAGCTCAAAAACCACTTGGAAGGCTGTAAAAAGTTTTTTACATATTTTATTTAAAGATAATTAGATATTAATTAATTTAAAAATGGACTAAACTAAGGTAAAAATACATAAAAAATATTAAAAATTATACAAAAAATTCATAAAAATTATGGATAATGTATAAATAAGGTAAATATATGTTCTTGATAATAGATTAGAAAAAAATAATTTTCGTGATTATTTTATGAATTATTTAGTATATATAACTTTAAGATAAACAATATAAAATTTGTCATTTTCATATATTAATCATTCAAGACAACTTGCCAACCTTTACAACTTTATTAGAGATAAGATTCAGACATATGGGCTGTCAAAGAAAAAGATAATAATAATTTAATGATAGTTAAATAAATTATTAGTTAATTAATTTCTAATAAAACTAGTAATAGTCTAAAATACCAAATAAAATACAAATGATTATAAAAATTTGTATGAATTTCGTGAATCCATGCATTACATCTCTAATAACCTTATGATGATGTTTGGTTAAAAAAAAAAATAATAATAAAATTATTTACTAATTAATTAACTTAATTAAGATTGACTAGTTTAAGTAAATTTACCTTATTTTGAATAATTGATTATTAAATTATATGTAAATATATTAAAATTTAATAAATGTCTTTAAATCATGTCACTAACATTTTAGTATGTCTTTAAATGATAATTGAGAATTTATTAAATTATTTAATGTTAACTTTAATATTTAATTAATTAAACTAATTAAACATGACAAATAAATTATGAAATTATTAATATTTTAATCCTAGTCTTTATCTATAAATAGCACACCTCTAAACACAACTGCACACTTCATTTTTCAGCCTAAAATCTATCAAAAAATTGTAGTCACCATTTCTCTCTTCATTTCCTTTATTTTTCACAAAAATAGTTACAAAATTTTAGCAAAAACACCTCTAAACCATCATCTCTTCTTATCATCATCCAACACCAACACTTCACAGCCCTATATATGAATTTTAGCCCTTAGAAAAGGCTTAGAGAAATTGAAGAAGTTGCTGGTTTAGCCTTGGTGTAGCTACGTTTCTAAAGCTCCGAGAACAAGTAGGGATTTTCTTTCACTTCTAAGCTTCATGTATGATTTTCTTGTATGATGTTGTGCTATATGATATTCAAAAATTATGTTTATTGTTTTTAATATCTTTGAATGATTTGAAAGTGGTGACATAAAATACTTAAACTATGTGTATATGATGCATATTTATTATCTACTTATGTGATTGAAAATTACGATTAAAGATCATTCTTAAATTTTGATTATGCTTTCTTCAAATATCTAAATATTGTGTAAATTCATTTTAATGTGTTAAAACGTGTATTTTCAATTAATAAAGCCTTGAGCATAAGTTGTGGTATTTTAAGGTGATATAACTTGGTTTTAATCTCATTATGTATTGATTGTAAAATATTTTTGATTTATAAAAAGTGTTTTATTTAATTCATTATAATGAATGAATTCTAAACCTTTGAGCATGTAGTATGTAGCTTGGTTTATGTGTTATGTTCTTCTGGGACCATTAAGACTTAATAAGATATAAAAAGACACAAAAAAAAAATATATTTATATTAATCATGACCTTTACTAGGAATTTATGAATCTATAAACATTATATGGACTATTATGAATCTTTAAGACTCATTTGGACTTGATTTAGACAGTTATGATCATTATATTTGGACTTAAACTATGGACCTTGAATTATTGACCTTGAATTATGGACATTGGACTATGGACCTTGGACTATAAATATTTGACATGATTATACATTTATTAACATAAGGAAATATTATTTACAAAGATTTTAAGTTATGGTCCCATTAGGAATATAGCATGTAAATTAGCTAGTTTCTTGCTTGAAGTGGTTTTTCTAATGGGTATAATTTTGTTTATTTTTTTTAATATTTCTTGAAAGATTCAATTGCTCTTTTACCTTGCTCTATGATCATATTTTTATATAAATGAAAAATATTTTTACCATATATATATATATATTTTCTAAAGATAGATTTAAAATAATTTTTGTATGTACATAGACCTATGGAATTAGTAAAGTTATTATATGAATATTTGAAATTGAATTATTGCATGATTAAAACTAAGATAAGCATATTTTACTATAAAGAAAGTAAATTTATTATAATAGTATGATTTGGTGCTTCATTGATAATTACAGAGAAAAATGGGTTTTATTAATATTTTAAGAATCCTATGTTGTTTGGATTTATGTGAAAATATGGAAAATCTTATGGTCTGTATGTGAATATCAAAGAAATTGTGAAAACTTCATGTAATTTTCATAGTTTATGAATTCTATACGCACTATGTAAAAGGGATACATGAATAAGTGATACTGGCCCGCCTGGTAGCGGATAAGGACTTAGTAAACACTTAGTCTTGCAGTTGTTAAATGACACCTCGGGCCCTGCCATGTTAGCGGACAAGGACTTGGTGTATATTGCAGTGATGTCTTGGGCCCTGCCGTGTTAGCGGACAAGGACTTGGCATTCACTGATCTGACTAGGGGACGCCCTAGTAATGAGAGCTCTCACAAATTCAATATGAAGCAAACCTTGCAGACTATAACCATTAAAAGGAAACATGATATAAAAAAAAAAGGGAGTTTTACACTTACACTTCTTCTACTGTATTTTATTATGATTGATATTATGTGCACTTCCATCTTGCTTGACAATAGTAAAATATAATTTGAACTAATATGAAAGATTGCATTTTGCTGCACTCCTGCTTTATTCTTAGCCTTTTTGGGATGAAGTAGGACTCCCCTGGAAACATCACCCTGCTAGGAGACTTTTCTCACCCCTTTTCTCTGATGTTTCCAGATAGCATGGATTGTCATCAGCAATGAAATGGATATAGCCTTGGACTTAACTTCTAAATAATCAGATTCTATCATGTGTGCTAGATAGAATATTTACTATATGTTACCAGACTTGGAATATGTCATATTGTTGTATTGAAGTTTTCTTTATGTATCTTGAATATTTAATGTGTACTGTACCCTATGAATTGATGTTGGCAATGAAGTATGTTTTCTATAGATGATAGTTGTCTAAACTATGGGAATTAGTGATTAATAAATAATAGTATTAAAATAGATTCTTTGTCATTTAAAAATCATCCTTAGGTCACTGGATGTAAGTGTATCACTATGAATGTGTAGTTTGGAAAGGTTCTGGCTAAGGAAAGACTTGGTATTTAAGCGTGTCTGTTGTGACCCACCTCTCTTTCCTAGGAGCCTACCAGGTACATGAATTACAGTTGATATACATTACTCCGGTATACGACCATAAATAATAAACATTCAAAAAAAAAACTCTACAAATGTATGATGTCCAAAATAATTATTTAAGGTCCAATAATTTAGATTTTAGGAGAGTGTTACAGGTGACCTCCTGGGAAGTTTTCCCAAGAAGCGTGCGAGTGAGGACAAAGCACGCTGAAAGGACTCGTGTTGGTTTGTGGGGATAGTCGTCAATCCATAAAGCAGCAGGGAATGTTATAGATATAGTAAAAACTTATTAAATTGTATAATCTCATACTAAATCTCTTCATGAATATATATATATATATAACATTTTCCTAGCATTCTATACATCAATCATGGTCCTATGGTTTTCTAAATACATAATTCATGCTCTTTAAAAATCATATTCTTTGTCTAGATTGCCATTCTTGCAAAATCATATATATATAATCATAATTTCATCTCTAATGTCATATTTGACAATTATTATGCATAAAACATATTCATAGTGACTAAACTAAGGCTATGAGATCAAATCCACTCACCTGGAGGGGAGGAAGTAGTGGCATCAATGCCAACGAATTTTTGGATAGGAGGAATGACACTAATGTCTGTTATTAAAGTCACAAAACTCTAGGTTAGTCTCTGATAACCTCTAGATTACTCAACATAACTCTAACAGCATGGGGAATTAAAGCTGTGCTCGGGCACTCTTGCTACAGTAAACACTTTTTGTTGTAGTGAACAAACATCGCTGCAGCGAACAACCCTCGCTGTAGCAAGTCCTCGGCCCGCTATCTCGCTACAGCAAACATACTTTGCTAGAACGAGTCCATCTGCAGAATCCCGCACCTTTACTCAACGATAACAGGAACAGAGATAAAAAGAGTACCCAAACTCTAAGTTATGAAATGGGAATGAATGGAACAACAAAAACCCATAAATCTTGTACCTTTGATCTTGGATTGAGATGGAATGAAGTGGGATTGAGTGGAAGAGGGTTTGGAGAGAATTAGGGTGTAGGGTTTCCAGAAATGGGATCAAAATCCCAACCTGGGGTTTATATATTGGGCCAAAATGAAAAGGCATCGTTTCACTTATATTGTGCTGTCATCAGCCCCGCTCGCTGCAATGAGTATTGCTTACTGCAGTGAACCTTCTGACTTGCTTCCTCACTACAGCAACCATAACTGGCTGCAGCAAGCCTGTTTGTAGAATCTTGCAGCACTCGCACCCTAACTCCATCTCTTAACCCTTTGCATCACCAAGGCTTTCCCGGTAACACGAGAGAGTCTCGGGTTTAGGTCTAGGGTCTCGGGTTTAGGTCTAGGGTCTCGGGAGATCCTATGGCCGTACCGGACTCCTCCAAGGACATGTGTACCTGAGGTATAACATTCTTCCCCCCTTAAAAAGATTTGGTCTCCAAATCTGAACTTGCATAACTGGAGGATCAAAGAGAAGGAAAACTCGAGCACATGGGATTCAAGGATGGGCCTGAATGCCTGAAACAGTCTGACATGATACTCTGGCTGCATTGACTGATACTATGGGAGACAATTCCATTCTGAAGGCCACCGCTCTGTTACTCTAGCTCCTTTTCCCATCAAGGTGGCACTGGTTCAGATTGTGATACTCACCGCCGGTGGCTCCGCCTCTATGGCAGCTTTTTCCACGATGCCAGTCCTGGATGAGCATGTATGCTCCATCGCCTCTTGCGCATGTGAGCTTACAAGGATGGGGCTAAACGTCATTCGTATCCTTGCTCTGATTCTCCTGCTCTAGTGTTTGACATCAACTGATACCATAGGGACTCCTAGTCCTCAGCTTCTGAACTATCCCACTCTCTACGTGCATCTCATGCATTGGAAACCAAACTACTCTATATGCTCACATAAAAAAATGCAAAACAACATGACATTCATATATATTACTTTTTATCAGCTTGTTTCAACTCTCTAAATCATGTTCATCATCTATGTGCCCATACTTCTAACATGCATACATGTAATAATCCCATCACACTCATCACACAGGCCAATCAAACAATCATAGCTTACTCTAAGAACTCTAAACATCATACCATGATAACATGTCTTATTGGTTCCTGTGAACTACACTTCTTGCCTCATGACCCTTAGCCCTTAATCAAACTTCTTCAAACGTAAAAGCATACAATCAAGCATCCAATCATATCTACACATAGTACGAGTTCATGCAATGAAGATGTAACACCTTAATATTTAACTCAATACACCTAGGATGTATCCAAGTTAATTATTAGTTATTATTCTTTTGTCCCGGTTCTTAGTTTTAGTTTATTTAAAATACTTAATGAAAATATGGGTAAATTCTTTTCTTGGAACTTAAAACGAAAAACATGAGCCGCGCATGCCAAAAGAACTACGTCATGCGTTGCGCATAATAAGAACAATCTGAAGCACATCATGGACAAGAACTAATTACCAAATCATACGCATAGCATAACATCATGGAGGCATACATTAATAACATCAAAGGTTCCATAATACATGCCATAATACAAATACTTAATATAGTAGCATCAAGCTCACCAATTAAAGGTTGAGCAGTACAGAGATTCAAAAGCTAAGCATAACTAAAATATAGGTAACCCATCAGGGGTACACATCTACTAGAAACTAGGATGCGAGCATGTATGTAGGCAAGATAACTCCTAAGCGTCATAAACGGGAAAATCTATGTCTCTGTTTCTGCAATGCCTCTCTGATTTCAACCCTCGTGCAATTCCCATGCTAGCATTTCAAGGTAGCCTATGAACATCACCATCAACTTGTTCTGAAAACGAAGATGGAAAGAAAGGGATGGAATGAGAAACTTATAAAAGAATCTTAGTAGGAAAACCATCTCCATGCACGTGACATCATTATCGTCCCCAGGAATCTCGGGTTAAATTATGAAATAGTGAGTATGCATAAGGTTCAGTTATTAAGTTCTAAAATACCAATTACCGAGACTCGTTCATTTTAACAAGAGTCTTAGATGTTATGAATGCATCATACCTCATTATGCAATGCATGTCAATACAAGGTGCAACATACTATATAGAGACATATGTAAACATGGCATGAATTACTTTCATTTACTTTAGGTGACTTAATCATTTATCTTCTTTCACTTGCGAGCCACCCTATTAACCTCTCCTCTTAAGAGTTCTAGGTTATGAGCTCATACCTCACTAGTCATCATTAGCATAATCTTATCCTATGATAAGTTAACACCTGACTCTTAGAGTATGGGATAGGGGGCAATAGGATCACCTTTTATAACCTTTAACTCGGGGATTCCAAAGGATCACTTCCTTATTGGATCACCTCTCATAACCTTTAATTCAGAGAGTCTAGAGGATCATTTCCACATATTTTTATGTTACCTTTAAGATGTAAAAGCACAACTTATCATATGATGTCACATGCTTTCATATTACTTTCATATATGCATCTTAAACATTTCAAGTGAAAACATAACATGCTATAACAATATTTATGCAAACATAATCATTGCATACACATCAAATACATCAAACCATAACACTTTATAAAGCAAGCACTCATAATAATTCGTTAATCGATTAAACTTCTAATCAGGTAAACCCAACTTTTGTATTTATTTGTTCATGCACCTAAGGGATCAATCCCAATGATTCTCATTCATTATTAGCCCAAAAACATTACTTAAACAAATCTGGACAGATTTGAAATAAAAATGAAATGAACTATTTCGGTGTCCTTATAAAATATGTTTTTGACCCTTTTCTCATTACCAACTTTTCCTATAATGCTAGAATTAATTTCTAAGCCAATTATGGGTGATTCCTATATGTTTATTAAGTGTTAAAAGCCATTTTTACTTAAGTATCACATGCTATAAAAGAAAGTATATTTTTATTTTAAAGAGTCATAGAATTTACATTTTTCGATTTTTCTAGTTACTAATCTTTCCTTTAACTGTCACAATGATTAATATACCCATTAATAACAATTTTTGCATGTTAAGAGCACTCCAAACAACATACATCAATTATGGAAAGTTTTGAACCGAAACTAAAAATCTAATTCCCTAAGAGCATACAAAATTGTGAACCAAACATTTCTAGTAACTAGTCTTTCTTAAAATTTTAACTCTAGATCAAAGAATATTCCTTATCCTTATGGTAACCCAATAAATAACCTTAGATTAGTAGAAAAATTAGAGAGCTTAAAAAGGATGTTTATATTTAAACAAATATGCATTCTGTGAGCCAAAGTTCTCATGTGAGTTGTGATGGTGAGTCTTGAACACTAGGTTAATTGAGTGATAACATAAATTTTATCATGCGATGCAAGCTTCATTTTTAATCTTGGCCTTATAGGTGATGGCAATAGAAACACAAACATGTTATGCAAAGCTTAAATATAAATATGAGAGTGCAAACTCCAATTTTAATCTTTACGTTTAGATGATGACTTGAAAAGTAAATATGCTAGATAAGAAAATATAAACGTGAATGCAATTCCAATTCTTTATTTTAGTGCTCTAGGCCCCTTAGAGTATTCACTCTAAATCAACAATCAACTTTAAGGTTAAAATAGGTAGGCTTCGAGATTAATTATTTGGTGAGGATATGAATACAAAGGTGCAAATGTAAACTTCATTTTTAGTCTTTACTATTATAAGGTGATGGCAAGGGAATATAAATATGAAATGCAAAGCTTGAACATAAATATGAGAATGCAAGCTTTATTCTTAATCTTTAAGTTTAGGTGGTGACTTGAAAAATAAACATGCTAGGCAAGAAATATAAATATGAATGTAAGTTCAATTCTTTATTTTAGTGCTCTAGGCCCCTTACAGTTTTTACTTTGAATCAACAATCAATTTTAAGTTGAAATAGGTAGACTTCGAGATTAATTATTTAGGTGATGACAAAGAAATATAAACATGAATGCAAAGCTTAAATATAAATATGCAATGCAAGGACTTGAAATATAAATATGAATGCAATCCATTTATTATCTCTTTGAGTCCTAGGCTCAAAACTACCATTTCATTCTTTAAAATAACATAGTATCTTTATTTGCTAAAAACCTTTTTAAAAGTGAAAACTTCAAGCTTTATAGGTCAAATGAATGATGGTTTTGCATCTAACATCAAAGATCCTCATCATCAAGCCATGGTTTCTTCATTATGTAGGCCATCAAGGCCGAAAACAAAGAGGAAAGAAAAGGAAAATAAAGAATCGAAAAAAAAGATAAGGAAGAAGGAAGAATCAACATTGTAACATTTCAAACCAAGAGTAAAATAAAAACAAAGAATAATAATCTTTAAAACAACTCCCTACCTTGGATGTGTTTCGTTGATTGAAAGAGAGTTTGATATTAGGAAAAGGAGTAGAGGAAGAAGAAGGAGAAGAAGAAATCTTTGAGATGAAAAAAAAGAAAGCTTTGGAGGTGTAAGAGAAATGAGCAAACGGATTCTTTGGGGAGCTTCTCCTATTTATAGAAAATTCTCAACATGAGGGGAGTGAGAGGGAAGAGGTGGCCGGCCATCATGGAGGGAAAAGGAAGAAAAAATCTCTTGTGCATATCATGTCATGGAGTGGTAAATGTATGACAAAGTATGGTCCTAGACATGGTTCAAGGCATGGTGTCTTTTGATTTTGTGGAATTAAATAAAATAAGATGAGATGAATGGAGGGGTGGCCGGTTGTATTAAGGGAATGGGGGAGGAGATTATCTCATTTCTTTTGTGTTATGACATGGTTTAGGAAATAGGTTTCATTAGGTAATTGATTAGGAGTTGTAATTTAGGTGTTTGGGGTGAGAAAAGTGAGTAATTAACGTTATCTAAGGCAAGGTTTAAAGAGTTGTCTTACTCATTAGAGGAGTCAAACTCCATTCAAACCAAGATTCCCAATCACATCCATTGGTTCCTTAATTTAAGGAAATTGAAAGGAAGAACACTATTCAATGATTCATGACATAATGTCTTGATTTTAAGAAAGGGATTTTGAGTTTCTCTAAGTAATCTTAGGTTCTAATTAATCTCAATTAATTATTTTGACTCTAGATTAGTAATTAGAATTTAATAATCTTTAATTAAGATCTAATATTGCTTAGGTTTCGTTAATCATATCATTAGGCCCAAAATGTACTAGCCGGGGGCAAAATGGTAATTTTTTGCAAAAACCTCTCGGGGCTACCCGGGCTTGACCAAAGGCCAAACATCACTTAAAAACATCATTTTAGACTTTTGGGTGAAGTCCGGGCTCAATTGGCCCTTAATTCTGTGTTAATTAGACACAGGGGTATTGTGGTCATTTGGCGTGGAAACGCCAAAAATTGAGATTTTTATCTCTAATAAAGCATACAACACAATTAATCCTCTTCAAGCCTTAAAATATCTATTTGAGGTCTGCCTGGACTGGCTTTTCTTAATTCCCAAGTAAAGATGACCTCAAGGATATTTTGGTTATTTGTACACAGGAAGAAAAAATTGGGGTGTTACAGAAGACAAACAACATGCTTCTTGTCTATCAACTTCTCATTATTAGATTACCAAGTTGTGACTTAACCATGGTAGATTTCATTTAGATCCTTCTCGTCTAGCTTACATATAAAGATTAGGGAAAAGAACATGCATCCTATTCACATAAGCTCTTGATGTTACTCTAATCATGTTTCTATAATGCCATTCTGAATAAACTATCATACAAATACATGAGATTTTATTTCATGTTACACAACTTTTGAAAACACCTTTGTACACGTAACATAAAACAAAACATTTCCTCAAATTCTCTTCTTTCATAAAACATGTAATCACAATTTACAAAACTTCTTCCAGAAAATCCTTTCATTTAGAATTTGCAAAACTTGAGCCAAAGACTCAGGTATTCATAAAACTCTTCTTAAGGATACTAACATGGTTCTCATATCACATGCCAAGTTCATAAACATCACATCATGATAATACTTAAGGAAACCATATCTCACTAAATACGAACTTTCAATATCATGGAAAACCATTCTACTCTTTATTCCAAAAGGCATATTAGACAAGCATGCACATGTGTGAGATCACATCTTTAACAAATATGAACACATCATTCATTCACTCAAGCCATAATACTGACAAATCATGCTAAATTATTATGAGAACACGCAAAACCATGCACCAGGGCTCTAAATGCCGTACCATGTACAAGTACTCTCTAGTCTGATTCTAGGTCTCTACGATGCAAAGCTAATTACTTACATGCTTGCTTATACTTACACATGTAGTCATGCAATCTTATTACTCCTCCTTTTAGGCTCTAAATTATCTTGATGAATACGTTTCTGGGGAAACCTTCTAATAACTTATTCATGCAGGCTCTAATCATAGCAAGGTAACCTTCATAGCTTGCAACACTTTTTTTCTTTATATATATATATATATATATATATATATATATATATATATATATATATATATATATATATATATACTTATACATGTAGTCATGCACTCCTATTACTCTTCCTTTTAGGCTCTAAATTATCTTGATGAATACGTTTCTGGGGAAACATACTAATAACTTATTCATGCTGGCTCTAATCATAGCAAGATAACCTTCATAGCTTGCAATACCCTTCTTCTTTATATATATATATATATACCCATGAAAGAAAACAAGAGATGGTTAAAATATTCTAATGTTATCCATACACATAATCACTCACCATGGATGCTCGAAACTAGCCTAGCAACTCATATCATGTAGTTATCATACAGAGCATGCATACTAAACTCATGTCATGTAGCATTACAAAGGTCATCCAAAAACTTATCTGGTACTTCATATAATACGGCTAACCTATTCTTCATGCATACTATATTTTTGTCACTCTAAAATCACAATTACAAACACATATCATGAATAATGCACACTCTAAAAACAAATCATGTGATAATACATTTCCATAAACATGACATGCAAGATGTTCATGGCATCCAAGATTATTCCAAATAACTTAACACCTCAAAAACAAATCATCAATCTTAGAGTATGCCTATGTGCATGATTCATGCTTCCATTGGGATCCTACCCACTAACTCTAGGTCATGCTCATGCGAGCTTTGTTCCTTATGCGAATTCTCTTCCTCCAAATATTGAGTTTCTCTACTCCTTGCCTTGTAACTTTCAGAGATAACGGAAATCATAGATGGTGGGTGTGCCTCATAGGCACCAACCTCTATAGGGTTCTTTGCCCGTCTAATAACTAGGTGTGACCAATCGGTCGTCACTGAAATCTGCGATTCTAGCTGGCTATTGCCTTATCCTCTTTGTCATGCGATAATGGGACACGTTAGGGAGAAGGCACTGAGGAAGGTGGCCTTGGCCAACAGTACCCGCGACTGACCTCTATCTGAGCTAACTATTTCTGTTTTTGCTTCATCTTAATGCACTCCAGCTTGGTTGTGCTCACTGACTATCTCTGACATGTTCGAGATGGCCCACTCAAGGCACCAGACGCAATTGGTATAACTGAGGTGGTGTTGCTGTGGTGACGATGATCATCAGGTAGTATAGCACACTCGAAAAGAAAGACAAGGATAAGAGGCTGAATCAAGAATTCCAACGAATGACAAGGACTCTAACTGAACCTTGATATGACTGACTACTCTAAAGGCCTCAAATAACTTCACGTTAGTGCAAATGGCCACAGTTCCATTCACATAAATGTCATGCTATTTGTGGACACTTACTCCAGTACCATGCAGGGAAACCTAATGCTCTGATATCAACTTTGTCACGACTCGACATAGGCACATGACTGGCACGTGAGGAATCCTCGTTCCCACATAAGCCTCATGACTTTTGAGTCTCCCTATATGCATAAAATAATATGCTTTTCATTCTGAAATCAAATCACAATTTCCTCCAAAACTCTGTATAAAGTTTATATCTAGAATTATAAAACTGAAATACTTGATTTATGAAACTCTAAAATTATCTTTATCATACTCTGAAAATCCATTAACACGTGAACTAAATCATAAATACATCTCAGGTTTATTTCATAAACTCTATTCAAGCTCTATAAGTTCAATCCATACTTGTGAACTGGAAATATACATAGCTATTTAAATACTGAAATCAAATACATAATATGAAAATAATACATGGTTTGGATCCTGCTTGCACACCTACTAAAGCACTCTACTCTAATAAGACTCTAGCTAGGCCTTACTTTAAAGTAAGACTCACCACCGAGAATGACAATGTTTGCCAATTTGAAAGCTGAGCCACATCTGCACGTGTAGCTATAAGGAGGAAGAGAGAAGGGTGAGTCAACAGACTCAATGAGTGAGCTCTCACCCATCACCCACATGGAACAACCAAGGAATATACTATAATACAATATACATGCAACAATTATAAACTGTTTGATATTCATGTACATAATCTCATAGAAAATATATCTCTATATTCATAAATTCATAGAAAAGCATCTCTAAATTCTTACTTTAACAAGAAAATCATTCCTCATGTACATAATAGCTCTTAAATCAAATATTTTTCGAAAAACATTATTAATCTCCGAAAACATAAATAACAATATTCTAATAAAGAAACACGAATATCTGGTTATGCCCCATTCATGAGATATAACAAAATCTTTGGTTATACATGTCAACTATGGCATAACAAAATCTCTAAACTCTGGGGCACCTAAATAGGTCCCATTTCTAATTTCTCTAGCCCTAGGGGCGACTTGGTATACTAAGGTTAACGGAGTAACTGCTGTTAACTCACAGTCTATTTCTCTATAGTTACCATAGGTTTTCTCAATCATAAAATACTTATTTGTCTAAAACCCTCTCATTGCTTGTGCTTTACTTTGGAAATCATCATAATATTTCACAAATCTCTAGACATAATCATATCCATACTTTAACTCTTTATAAAATTGTTTGAATATGAAAAATCTTGAAATTCTAAAAGTTCTGGACTCATATAACTCTGGCAACCTGACTTTAGCATAACTGTGACTATGAAATCATGCTCAAGGGATCACCTGCTTGCAAGCATTGCTATTTCAAGCTCACAGAATATATATCTGGCAGTCACTATTAAATTATACTGAATTTCATATTTTCGAAATATCACAAAACTGGATTTCTAAAATCTCATTTCTCAAGATAATCTCTAGTATTATAATAAAACATCTCTGCTCTATATTCTTTGCCAAAATATCTTAACTGATAATCTAAAATCATATTTTGAAATCTCTAATCTTGAAGTATAAGTATGTCATAACTCTTGAAACATATTGGATATGCTAAAAACTTATTAAATCGTATACTCTCGTACTAAATCTCTTTATGAATATATATAAAAAAATTTCATTGTACTCTATATATCAATCATGGTCCCATGATTTTCTAAATACATAATTCATGCTCTTTAAAAATCATACTCTTTGTCTAGATTGCCATACTTTCAAAATCATATATATATAATCATAATTTCATCTCTAATGTCATATTTGACAGTTATCATGGATAAAACATATTCATAGTGACTAAACTAAGGCTATGAGATCAAACTCACTCACCTGGAGGGGAGGAAGTAGTGGCGTCAATGCCAACGGATTTTTGGATAGGAGGAATGGCACCAACGTCTGCCATTGAAGTCACAAAACTCTAGGTTAGTCTCTGATAACCTCTAGATTACTCAACATAACTCTGACAACATGGTGAATTAAAGCTGTGGTCGGGCTCTCTCGCTGCAACGAACACTTTTTACTGTAGCGAACAAACATCGCTGCAGCGAACAACCTTCGCCGTAGCGAGTCCTTGGCCCGCCATCTCGCTGCAGCAAACATACCTTGCTGTAGTGAGTCCATCTGCAGAATCCCATACCCTTACTCGACGATAACAAGAACGAAGATAAAAAGAGTACCCAAACTCTAGGTTATGAAATGGGAATGAATGGAACAACAAAAAGCCATAAATCTTTTACCTTTGATCTTGGATTGAGATGGAACAAAGTGAGATTGAGTGGAAGAGGGTTTGGAGAAAGTTAGGGTGTAGGGTTTTTGGAAATGGGTTCAAAATCCCGACCTAAGGTTTATATATTAGGCCAAAATGAAACGGCGTCATTTCACTTATACTGTGCTGTCATTGGCCTTGTTCATTGCAGCGAGCCAGCTGAGGCTCACATTCGCTGTAGCGAACCTTCTGACTTGCTTCCTCGCTGCAGTGACTATAACTCGTTGCAGTGAGCCTATTTGCAAAATCTTGCAGCATTAGCACCCTAACTCTATCTCTTGACCTTTCACATCACGGGGCTTTCCGACAATACGGGTAGGTCCCGAGAGACCCTAGGGCCATACCGGACTCGTCTAAGAACACATGTACCTGAGGTATCACAATTAGTGACAAAATTATAATATTTTGGATAATATTTTATATATATTGATTAAAATTCTCCTTTTTGTCTTAAACGATAATTATAAGTTTCATCTTCATATGATAAAAAAAAATATTTCATCCAATCAATTGTGTAACACATTAACTTTTTTCGTCATTCAAACTAACAAACTAGTATTTTCAGGAGAAATCTATGTAAATTATAGTAAACATCAAGGAAAGTCAATAATGATTTTATAAAATAAAGTAATGTTGAATGTAATTATATTAAATTTTAAGAGAGAATAGTGTAATGTCTTCTGATATTAAAATAGGTTAAATTTGTGGTATGTTCATCTGCTTGCTAAGATTAAGTGAGCTAATAGTTAAAAATTTTAGGCTGTTTAAGCTAATTTAATTTTAATTCATTCTTTTGAACTCGGAGGTTGAACAACCTAACCCATCGAGTTACATTACAAGAAAATGATTAGTTTGTGGCAAATAAATGTATAACAAGTTTGCTCAAATTTGCCAGTAATATAGGATTTGTACTAGATATTGGGCCACCTGAAATTTCCAAGCTACTTTTGCTATAAACCACTTTGTAGTTTTGCATAGTTATTTTCCACTCTAATTTAATTTGAGCCAGACATTTTTCTTTTAATTAGTGACAAACATTTACCTTCAAATTAGTGGTGGAGTACGTGGACCGACATAAACGACCATTTCGAGGAAAACATGACATCTTTATATTCATACAAATACCATCAAACCAACGAATCCATTTTAAACATTTTAAGTTTATACAAACAAGAAAGGGAGATATTTTATCTTAACAAAACCTTGAAAGATTTGTTTTCAGCATACTTCTAACTACATCTTGTTTCCATAAGAGTTTAACTTTTGTTGAAAAACATTGGCTTAGAGCCCCAAAATGAAGAACTAATAAATTGAGAGAGAAAAGATGTAAATTCATTTCACTATATATATATATATATATATATATATATATATATATATATATTATTGATGGTATCAACAATTGTTTATATAGATGCTATGGCATATTCTAGAAAGAAAATCAAATCATATGGTATATCCTAACAGTTTTTGCCTAGAAATTCTAGTATGGATGCATGTTCCTTCAAGTGTCCATGCGAGCGGGGTGAGGTATTTGTAAAATCACTTTAATACTCAAGTCAGTAAATGAATGACGCATAAAGTGGTAAAAGTATGAGATTATGTTATATATAGGGACATTGTGCCCCTTATACAATGAGATTACCCCTATAGATAAATCAGGCTATGATCTTGACTGAATAAGGAGATTGCGCCATGAGATTTAGGAGGTAGCGAATATGCTCTATAATAGTCATAATTGGAGAGTAATATGTCTTGAATTTATGCCTATTGTAAGATCATAGGAGATCTTGTTGGAATTATGCCTAATGACCGATCTAGGCTACATCATTAGAGGATCCATAAAAGAATTCCCTTCCACATAGTTGGCTTGTAGGGCCCTAGTAGGAAAAAGTTTCAATTAAAATAATAAAAATAAAACAAATAATAAATATGAAAAAAAAGTGTTCACAATAATACAAAATTGAACAGAAAAATATATAACACAATAAGAATAAATTGAAATAGGGTGACTTGATAGTATTATTGACTGAGGCGTGCTAGGCACTGAGCTTAAGAGTATTTCACCACCACGAGAAAGTTAATCGGTGCAAATGGTCTTCATGGTTAATACTCCCCAAGATACAACAGTCACTTCTCACTAACTCTGCACATGAACTAATGAGACTACACAGGAACAACTAAATTGGATTGCTCAAGGAATTAAAGATATATCGTGAGTAACAATTTTGTGTTATACTTCTTTTTCTGCGTCCCACATCCTTTTATAAAGTAAAATAAAACCACATTTTCATTGCCAAATGGTCACGGAATAAAGTGTATTAAAACTCATTGAAATTGTCAATCATTATAGGTTTTCCAAAATCATTGACATTCAATATATGAATGTTGTTCAACATTCAACTATTGCTTGATTTAGTTAAATATTATTTAAAATATTAACTTTTGAAATATTATAATAATAATAATAACTTTAAAATATAAAATAAATTAAAATACAACAAGCCCACAAATATTTTAAAGTTATTTATATAGTTAAATATAGTTCCATGAGCATGAGAATTCAATGCATAAGTACCAGTGTCTTATCGACTATGAACTAGCACCTAGAGTAAATAAAATTTGAATCACAGAAATGCCGGTGAGATTAGAACCTCTATGAATCTTCATTCCACATGTGACTCAGTGATCTCATTACTCACATTGTCTTCTCATCCAAAGTTGATCAACATAATGTGGCATATTTTGGCCTCACACCATTACCTGGATTTCATGAGTGGCTCTAGAGAGTTTGCCCAAGCTCCCATAGAGGCAGCCCTACCCCAACCACTCACATAGGTGAATCTATTAAGTGTACACTACAGTCAAGCACACTACTCATTTATGAGTTATAGATTCATTAAGAGTATAAATTTACCCTTTATTTCACTATAGTCACACGCTATCCCTCAAATTTATATACCTTACAGATGAACTACATTGGATAGTGTTTAAATGATTGACAAGTGACTTGTTTTTACCCATATGAACCTATACTTTGAGGAATTCTCAAATTTAGGTTGGGTTACCATCACTTTCAATCTCTGAATCGGGCTTTAGTCCTATCCCCTTCGATGTATCGCTCCCTAGCTTTCTGCTTAGTGGCTTGGTAAGAGGGTTTGCCAAATTCATCCCTGACCTCACATAACTTATGGAAATGATTCCATCATTTAGCAGTTGCTTCACAAAATTATGATGTATACGTATATGCCTCTGTTTTCCATTATAAACTTTGTTGTTTACTCTTGCTATTGTCGCTTGGTAATCACAATGTATAAATATGGAAGACAAGGGTTTCTTCCACAAAGGAATCTCAATTAAGAGATTTCTTAGCCATTCAGCCTCAGATCCTGCTAAGTCAAGAGCAATAAACTCAGTCTCCATAGTGGATCTAGTTATACAAGTCTGCTTGGATGATTTCCAAGTGACAACACCACCACCAAAGGTAAAAATGAATCTGCTCGTGGATTTAGTCTCATTTGAATCAGAGATCCAGTTAGCATTAGAGTACCCTTCAAGTGCATCTGGATATCCCCCATAACGTAGATCGTAGTCTATGGTACCCCAAAGGTATTTCGTAACTCTACACAAAGCAGTCCAATGATCCTTATTAGGATTATGTGTATATCTACTCAATCTATTCACAGCATAAGCAATGTCAGGTCTTATACTATCCATTAAGTACATAAGACTACCAATTATTTGAGCATATTGAGCCTATGACATAGCATTCCCATTATTATTTTTCAAATGTAAACTACCATCATATGGAGTGCTTACAAGCTTAGAATCATAAAAATCAAATTTTCTCAACAAAATGTTCTTAAGATATTCTAAAACCATTTTTTAATTTCTTTAGCTTAATCCCCAAAATCAAGTTGGCTTCTCCTAAATCTTTCATGTCAAAATTTGATGATAAAAGTTGTTTAGTTTTATTAATCACATCAATGTTAGTTCCCAAGATAAGCATATCATCCACATATACACAAACAATAACACCATTTAAAATATCATCAAATTTACTATAAATACACCTATTAGAATCATTTACATTATAGCCATCTTGCACCATTACTTTATCAAATATTTCATGCCATTGCTTAGCCGCTTGTTTAAGACCATATAAAGATTTAATTAATCTACATACTTTGTTCTCATTATTAGGAACCACAAAACTTTCAGGTTGATGCATATATATTTCTTCTTCTAAATCCCCATTCAAAAAATCAGTTTTAACATCTATTTGATGTATTAATAAATTATGAATAGATGATAAAGCAATCAAAACTCTGATAGAAGAAATTCTAACCACAAGTGAATATGTATCAAAATAATCTAAGTTTTCCTTTTGTGTATAACCTTTAGCCACCAACCTAGCTTTATATTTTTCAACTGAACCATTAGCTCTTAATTTCTTTTTAAAAATCCATTTACATCCAATTGATTTTACTCCATTAGGTAAATCTACTATCTCCCATGTATGGTTAATCATTATTGACCCTATTTCACAATCAATGGCTTCTCTCTATAAAGGACCATCTAGAGATGATATTGCCTCATGGTATGTTAAAGGATCTCCACCCATTAAAAATGTGTAAAAATCATCACCAAAATTAGTTTCTTTTCTTTCTCTTTTACTCATTCTAAGTTCAATTTCTTTATTTTCAGAGCTACTAGGTTCACAAGCATTTCCAGATAAAGGTTTCCTTATAGGAGTTTTCAAAGGAAATACATTTTCAAAGAATTCAGCATTTTTTGATTCAATAATTGTGTTTATATCTAAAACATCACATCTTAATACTAAAAATCTATAAGAAGCACTCTTTTCAGCATATCCAATAAACATACAATCACAATTTTTAGATCCAATTTTTCTTTTCTTTGGTTCAAGTAATAACACTTTTGCTAAACACCCCCACACTTTAATTTGGAGGTGCATAGGCACTTATTAGGATAGCATTCATTATTTCTTTTAGTGTTCTATTCTTTCTTTCAACTACTCCATTGGATTCTGGTGAATAAGGTGGTGTTACCTCATGAATTATTCCACATTGCTCACAAAAATTATTTAGAGAAATTGACTCATATTCTCCTCCTCTATCAGATCTTAGTCTTTTCACTTCAGCCCTATAGATTTTAAATTTTTCTTCAGTTTCATCTTTGCTTCTTAAAATATAGACATATGTGTATCTTGAAAAATCATCTGTAAAGGTTATATAATATCTGTTACCTCCTCTAGTCATAGTAGATTTAAATCATCTATATCTGAATGTATTAAGCCTAATAAACTTGTCTCACGAAATTCTACAGGCTTACATGTTTTCTTTGTAATTTTAGCTTCTACACATATTGGACATTTATCGTTATTATCTATTTTCATATCATTTATAATCCCTAGTTCTTTCATTTTCTTAAGAAAAATTAACATGTCCTAATCTACCATGCCATAAATCAAAAGAATAAGAATTAAAACATGCATTTTCATTTGTGATACGTGAAACATTTAGCAAAGATAAAGCATTACTGAAACATTCTTTTCCTATAAAATTTTCCTTTTTAGTTAATATAACTTCATCATTTTCAAAAATAACTTTAACATCAGCGTTAGCCAACATGGACATAGAAATTAAATTATAAGATATTTCATGTACATAGAGGACATTTTTTAGTGAAAGAGTTTTCCCAGAAGAGAGTTTAAAATTCACAAGTCCTTTACCAATTACTGTAACTCTTGTAGAGTCACCAACATATATATCTTCCTCTCCTTCCTCTACATCAATGTAGGAGGTATTTTTGTTTGAACAGATATGCCTAGTAGCCCCACAGTCTACCACCCAATAATTTTCCTTTATCATAAAATTTGTTTTAGTGACAATTGCACAATATCTAAATGGCTTGTAAGTATGGTACTTACCTGTTGTGTTGTTAAAAAGAAGTTGAGATTTGTTATCCTCGACTGCCAAGATTGATAACTTGGAGTCGTTGACGAACCTTTGGCATTTCTTTTTCTTCTAAAATAAGACTTTGCATCTGCTAAGCGAAAGGACACAACTTGCACAAAATGTAAATTGGATTAATAAAATAATGATAATAACACAATGCAACTTAGATCAACACTTAAAAATTATTGAAACATGACTGAAGTATGATATACTCTTAAGATTGTAGGAAAAAGTTTCAATTAAAATAATACAAATAAAACAAACAATAAATCTAAAAAAAAAAGTGTTCACAATAATATAAAATTGAACAGAAAAATAAATAACACAATAAGAATAAATTGAAATAGGGTGACTTGATAGTATTCTTGGCTGAGGCATGCTAGGCAATGAGTGTAACACCCCGATTTTTCTGTCTGAGGGAAATGACCAAAATGCCCCTGAGGTCATTTCCTGACCCGAATTCGAGGGTAACCAACTCGGTCATCCTCGAAGGGTCAGCTCAATGTTTGAAGGAGATTGAATGGCCTTTGAATGCTTCCGGAAGCGAAAATCTCATTTTCCGCAGTTTCGGGTCAAAATGACCAAAATACCCCTATAGCGTTTTACGCGGGTAAAGGTGCCGTTTGAACCCGAAACTTTCCCCAGAGGTTTAAAAACACGTTTTCATGTGTCTAGAGGTCTCTGTTCAAGTCCCAGTGGTCCCGGGCAGTTTTAGTGCAAAATTACGGTTTTGCCCCTAGAATAGTGTTTTTGAGCTTAATGATGTGATTAAGCAAACCTAAGCAATATTAGGCTCTAAATAAAGATTAATTAATTTCCGTAATTAATCTAGAGTCAAAATAAATTATTAAAATTAATTAGAACCTAAGATTGCTTAGATTAGATTTAAATCTCTTTTCTAAAACTCAAGATTTCACTCTTGGAATCTTAAATAGTGTTCTCTCTCTCCAATTCCTTAAATCAAGGAAGTGTGTCTAGAGTTGTTTAGACTCTAAATTGAGGATCTAACTCACTAATGGTGCAAGACCACTCCTTAATTATGTCTAGACCACCCTAATTATCCATCTTCCTTACCTAAACACTTTCTTACAACTTCCTAATCTTAAGCATAATCAAAGATACACCTAAACACAACTCTAAACCACAATTAAAATGCAAACACAACCACACATGGGCTGATGCATTTCCGCCACCTCCTCCCCCATTTGACCACATTTTGATTTGTTTTCTCACTCAAAGAACCATGCTTGAGGCCATATCTTGAACCATACCTCACCATACTTTGAACCATGCCTCACCATGCCTCAAGACCACATTATCTCACCTCATGGAACTCATGGGATGCCCTCCAATTCTGCACACATGGCCGAAGCCCTCCTCCTCCATGTGCACCCTTCATTTGTTTCATTTCTCTATAAATAGAATGCCTTGAGGAGCTTGCACCACTTTTAGATCATTTGCTGAGTTTAGGAACACTCAAAGCTTTTCTTTTTCTCGCAAAGCTCTTGTGTTCTTCAAGTTCTTGGAGCTCTCCATCTTCTTCATCTTCTTTATCTTCTTCTTCCATCTTCAAGTTCATCACACCAAGTAGGGATTTCCTTTCATGTACTCTCTTCTTTAAAGTTCTTGTTCTAGCTTTATGTTCATAGTTTCTCTTGATTCTTTTTAGAACTTCTTTTGCTTTCCTTGTTCTTTCTCATTTTCGGCCATGGGCCTTGAAGTTCAAAGAAATGAGAGCTTGATGATGAGAGTTTCATGATGATGTTCATCACTTGAAATAAACTCTAGAGCTTGATCTTTGTTCTTGAGCAAAAATGTTTCTAGTTCTTCCTTTCTTGAACTCTTGAGAACTTTAGTTTTGATGGTGTTTTAAAATGGTTCTAAGGACTCAATGATAAGGTCTCATGATGTTGGTGTTAATATATCATCAAGATCATGGACTCTAGAGTTTCAAAATGTTCTTTTTGTTCCTTGAAATTTCAGCCATTTCCTTTTCTTTTACATGCAAAATGTTTTGATTTTCTAAAAATGTTATGTTGAGTTCTAAGAACTCTAGACTTTACTTTATCTTGGTTTGATGAGTTTGGGTTGAGGTTTAAGTTCCTTTAAAGTCTTGTTAAGAGCTCTAGAAAAAAATGAAATGAACTTGCATAATTTATTTTATGCTTGCATTTACATTTATATTCTTGTTATGCAACTTTACTTTCAAGCTATCACCTAAGAACATAAAGATTAAAATGGAACTTGCATCATCACTTAATTTAATTCTCAAAGCCTTTCTATTTCGGCCTTAAAGTCGATTGTTGTTGGGCCGAGAGTACTAAAATAAAGAATTGAACTTGCATTATCACCTAATTAATTTCTCGAATGCCTATCTATTTCGGTCTTAAAGTCGATTGTTGTTGGGCCAAGAGCACTAAAATAAAGAATTGAACCTTGCATATTTACTTTCAAGCTTGCACTTTTAAGTTTATGCCTTGCATATTTATTTTGAGTCATCACTTTACTTTGTAAGCAAGATTAAAAATGAAAAGCATGAGCACGTTTACTTTATATCATAACTTAAGAACCTAGAGCTCAAAGACTTGCCCATTTCATTTCAAGTTAAAGCTTAATGTGAATGCATTCTTTGAATGCATGTTTTCGGCCAAGTAGTAATGATGGACTTGCAATGAGTTTTCATCTAGCTACAAGGACTAATAGTCTATGTTCTAAGTTTTCCTTAAAACTTTACAAATCTTTACAAGGTTATGTTATCATGAGATGTGATTTTATTCCCTTTTAGAATATAAAATATATTTTGGTTACTGACCAAAGGCTTCTCTTAGCCTCTTGATGAATTAAAATGATTTGCAATGAGTTTTAGAAATTCTAATTTGATTTCAAGAGAAACTAGTTAACTTATGTACCTCGAAATGTCAATTTAATTCTCTTACTGAAGCTCCATGATTTCGGTTCTGTCATGATGAGTGTGATGCTGTATGGTGATGTTTTGATGTGTGAAAATATCATATGATGATGTAGAAATGATTCTATGCATAATAGGTAAGAAACTAGCTAACTAGAAATACCGTAAAGCTAGAATTTAACATAGTTTTGACCCATTTGTTTTTGGAACTTATCCAAACTGTTTTAATGGGAACATAATCAGATTAGGATTGTTTAGACATGAAAAACTTGGTAACATTTAGATTAGAATTGAATTTTAACACCTATAGGGAAACTAGTAACTAGAAAACCGTAAAAATGCAAATGTAGAACTCTTAGAACATTTAGTTTTCTGGATTCTGTCCAGCAATATTACAACATGATAAATGTGATTTATAATTAGTCCTTAAGTATAGGAATGCCTCATAATTGATTTAGATTTAATTTATAGCGCCTTAGGCGAAGACGGAACCGAGAAAGGGTCTAAAACATAAGTTCTAGAATCCCGTAATCACAAGTTAGAAATTCTGCCCTATGCTTTTCATATTTGAGAATGAATATGAGAATTAGGAATGATGATTAATTATGAGTCCTTAGGCGCATAAAATATAAACGATAGATGCTAGAGAACTATATCTCAAGATTAAGACCCGTAAGGGTCAAAGCATAAGCTACCGTAAGGGTAAGCGTTTGAATGTTCTATGATGATGCATGTGGTATATAAATGATGATGATGTTATTCATATGAGGAATTCATGAGGATATATGTTTATGTGGCATAAAGCAAATTTGGAAGGAATTCGACGTAATGCCATCGTGCCGCCGAATTCCCGACGAATTTGGGGACTTAAAGAGATTTTGAAAATTAAGGTACTAAGATGGGTTCTAGGATGACATCGGTTCGACCGAGCACCTCCATAGAACTCATGTGACATCGGTACCCATTTATACTCTTAGGTGACACCGGTTCGGCCGAGAACCCCTAAGAGAATTGCCCCCTAACCCGTACTCAGATAGTCGGGATTTATGATTTATGATACGCTTATCGTTAAGTGGTAAGTAAGAACTAGTGACGACTAGTTAAGGTATGAGCTCATAACCTAGAGATGTGACACATTCTGGGTGACACCGGTTCGTAGAGCACCCTCGTGAGCGCTTTGTCTTTTTAGGGTGGCCCATGAGGAAGAGAAGTTTCATGATTATGATTATGTCACTAAGTTTGTCCCATATGAATGTTTCTATTGCCACTTTATGCCACTAAGTATGATGATGCTTGATGACATGATTTACGTATGTGCATTAGGTAGCGCTATGTATACATTCTCTATTATGTTGCATTCATGACATTAAGATCATCCTAAAATGAATGGACCTTGGCTAAACTATGTTTTAGAACTTAAAAATGGACTTAATGCATGCTCACTCATTTTGTATAATTAAACCCAAGGTTCCTGAGGACGTAGATGATGACACCTAGGTAGTAGGAGGCCCTACTGAGATTCTTTAGCAAGATTCTCACTCCCTCTATCTCTTTCTTTCCGTCACGTCTTCAGATGGCAACGTTCGTGGTATTCGTGGACACGCTGACATGGGAGGTGCACCATGACCCGGACCACGGGTCATTCCATTTTGTAGGTCGATGCACGGTTAGAGTATTCATGTTCATGGGTCGACCCTTCACTCCCCTTGTACATTCCCATCGTTTCTCCCCCGTTTCACCTTTTGGCGATGACCTGGTGTTCGAGTGCGCACGTCCCCGAGAGGAGAGGCTTCGCCGTACTCCACCGTCCACGTCCGCCGTTCGAGACTACCCCTAGTATGTACCCCGTTGCCCGTTGTCTTTTTCGGAGACGGATCCTTCCGAGGATTCGGCGATCCAGGTGCCCTTCGAGGGATCTTCCCCCACCATACCCATGGACCTTGGGGAGGGTAGTGAGCCCATCGTGACTCAGCCGAGGCTTGCACGACGACCGGAGATGAGGCCTCGCCGTGGAGGTCACTTCCGAGCCCC
Organism: Dalbergia cochinchinensis; assembly: GCA_031216125.1. Classification (NCBI taxonomy): domain Eukaryota; kingdom Viridiplantae; phylum Streptophyta; class Magnoliopsida; order Fabales; family Fabaceae; genus Dalbergia; species Dalbergia cochinchinensis. The sequence continues at coordinate 32,496,537 of CM062369.1, forward strand.
GTCCCGCCTATTCTCGCCGGAGGAGCTTACTCAGTTTCCTGGTTACGTGCCACGCTCGAGGGATAGTCGCCAGTAGGAGGCTGTGGATGGCCCGGGTTAGAGCACACACCACTTAGATGGAGATAAACCTTCTTTTGTTTAGAGGTTATCCCATTAGATGCACTCGAGTAGGGGAGTAGTTTATGTTTATGGTTATGTTGTATTTTCTTTCATGTATTCCTTTGTACCAAATTAAGTCCCACACTTATAAGTGGGCAAGTTATATATATATATGAGATGATATTCAGTGTTTCTCATGATGTGCCTTTATGTGCCTTATGCTATGACATTATGAGATGTATGTTTTGTCCGTTACATGATATATCGCATCACGCGGTTCTCACTTTGTATTTCAAAAAAAATTTACCATATTTTCCGCTAAGTATTTCAAGGTAAAAATGAGAACTATGAAGTAACAGACTAATGATTAACTTAATTATGTTCTAGAGTATTGGGTTAAAAATTAGGATGTTACACTGAGCTTAAGAGTATTTTACCACCACAAGAAAGTTACTCGGTACAGATGGTCTTCACGGTTAATACTCCCTGGGATACAACAGCCACTTCTCACTAACTCTGCACATGAACTAATGAGGCTACACAGGAACAACTAAATTGGATTGCTCAAGGAATTAAAGATATATCGTGAGTAACGATTTTGTGTTGTACTTCTTTTTCTGGATCCCACATCCTTTTATAAAGTAAAATAAAACCATGTTTACAGTGCCAAACGGTCACAGAATAAAGTGTATTAAAACTCATTGAAATAGTCAATCATTATAGGTTTTCCAAAATCATTGACATTCAATATATGAACGTTGCTCAACGTTCAACTATTGCTTGATTTAGTTAAGTATTATTTAAAATATTAACTTTTGAAATATTATTATTATACTAATAATAATAAGAAGAAAAATAATAATAATAATAACTTTAAAATATAAAATAAATTAAAATACAACAACCCTATCTCCAAGCTCCTTAGGGGTGAGCTGAGGTTCCTGCCCTATACTTTTAGTCTAGTATATAGCTCCCAAACATCGTCATAGCTGAGTTGTTGGCACCGAGGTATTCGTGCCGAAGCCCTTGTGCCAAGCACTATGTGCTGAGATCGATTAAGTAGAGACTTTGTGCCTGGTTTGTAACACCTTCCAAAGTACAATATTATCCTTAATTAAGCTATAATATCATACTTAGGAGTTGTTATTAGTAAGTTAACGAACCTTCCTTAAGTAGTTATTGTAATACCCTCCCAAGTACATTATCACCCTTAAGCCATAATATCAAACTTGGGAGTTGTTACTAGTAAGTTAGCAGACCTTACTTAAGTATTTACAACATATTCAAGCTAGCAGGTAAAGCAATAACTATTCGATAGTTCTATTTAACTATATAAAAAGGAAACAAAGCAATTAAAGAATACATAATATGTATATTATGACAGTAATGCTGTAGAATATGTATCCAAATATATGAAAAAGCTCTTCTATGAGCCTTCACAGAACATGTGTCTTAAACATTTCTGTGTATACAATAGCTTACAATGGTCTTTGGTATGTTCAATTGTCTAATTTTATTACTGTACCACGTGATCAAATTTTACTTTGAAATTTTTACAGAGTGTTTTAGACACTTTGAGGTTTAACCATGAATTTTTATTGAATTTACTGAGTTCATTTACTATAGTAATAAAATTTGGAATTTTGACTGTTGGCTGAGATGAGGTGGTCGCTAACCATAGATTTTGTACAATTTTGTTAATATAGCTTGAGAGCTTGTTTTGCCATGAAATTTTTATAGGACCTTATAGACATATTGAAGTGTCATGGATAATTTTTGTAGCTTAGATGTTGATTGTTTGATATGCAAACTAATTTTGCTACTGAGGTGTGAAATCTGCCTAATGTGCTGAAAGTGTATAAATGCATTAATTGATTATGTAATGGCATTTGACTCAAGTATGATGTGTATGAATGCATGCTAAAGACTTTAAAGACTGGTTTATGAGGAATGAATGAATGTCTATATGTGATTAATGCATGCATTTGGTAAAAAAAGGAGTAAATGATGCATATATGTGGCAAAAAAAATATATGAACTTCAATTATGCATGTTCTGACATATGGGCAAAACATAAACAAGACTTATGTTGAATGAAGGGAAAGACAAAAAGAAGAACTTTCCTAGAGATATTATGAGTCAGTAGACGTACCGACTAGGAATAGATTTATGTGAGATTCAAAAGAGGAAAAAATAATTGAGTTAAGTGATTGAATGCTAGAAGAAACTCACTTCAAAAGGATGATTTTGAACTTTGAAATAAATCTTTGTTATGTAATGCATGAACACAATTTTTTTAATAAACCGAAGTGGCTAGGACGAATATGATGAAATTGATTACTATGTATTTGTGAATACCCTATTGATAATTTCATAATTCTCACCCCTATGTTTATGTGTTTCCATATCATCTCTAGATTTCCTAAGAGTACGATAAAGCTGTATTAATGAAAGTGCATATTTTATAAAAGCTTGATGGCCGAAGAACACTATTAGTTTTCATTTGGATGTACTTATGTTTATAGAAGACAGATGTATATTGAGGCTCATATAAGAGCTTTTTCATGTATTTGAACATATATTATGTTTTTCTTTTATATATTTAAGCATATATATGACATAGTTACTGATCAACTCGCTTTACTTCGCCATAGATACTTAAGTAAGGTCCACTAATTTATAAGTAACAACTCCCGAGTTTAATGTCATGGCTTAAGGATGATATTGTACTTGGGAGAGTGTTACAAAGAGCTTACACAGACTTTTGAAGAATGCCCAAACTGGGGCAATTTAATTTGACGACAAGGGATCAAAGAAGAGTCATTTGACAGAGGATGAGGAGTCAACTATCAAAGACGCATAGTAGAAAATTGCAGTCATGGTCATGAATTCAAGTCCAATGTAACTAAATAATTAATCAAATGAGTTAATTCAATCAAATTTGCACTTTTTCCAATCTTTCATACCCTATGCTCACCTTTCATCATCATCAATAGGAGCATTCTTTCAAGGGATTAAATCATTGTTCTCTTAGAAAAATGATGTTTGGATATGACAAATTAGGGCAATTTTTATTTTTCTTCTTCTTGTGAAGCTTGCTTTTCATGTCAAGTCATCCATTTGTTGTATCGTCAAACCATTGAGGTCTTGTTGTCATGGTAACACCTGAGGTTGTTTTAAAACAAAATTATTTTGACTTTATTAATCAGAATTTTATGATTCTGATAGGGTTAGTAGAGATAAAAATGATTTGATGGAGAAGGAAAAAAAAACATGAATAGTAACCTTGCGAGCCTGTCGGGACCATCAAAACACTAGAATTGGGATCCTAAGATACCCGAGACTGAGAAAATATAGGATTAAGGCTATAAAAGGTTAGAAATGAGAATTTTTGTCCTGAAATTAAATTTCAGGTAATATCTATTTTGTTGGTACGGTATTTTACTCGCTCGGTTAAATTATGATGTGTAGTTTTTACACTGTATGAAGTTTGCAGTATAACTTCCCACCTAATAAGACAAGTATATGGCCTAAAGAAAGACACACCCTTGCCTTTTCCAAGGCGCAATAGGAATATCACAAAATTGCGTGTCATTATCTTAAGGAGGATCATTTTTGTAAAGGAAAATTAATATGTATAATAACATAAATACACAAAATAACACAACCCACCATTTCTTCTCTAAGTTCTCAGCCAAAACCCTAAACCATAGCCAACATCATCTTCTTCCTATAGAAATGACCAATTCATAACTTGAAGACCTAGTATGCATATAAGAACTCCATAATTCAAAGCATATCTTACACACTAACTCTTACAACTCCTAAATCAAATTGCTGCTGTTCTACAGAAGGATTCACTTGGGTTAAATCAAGAATTGATCATAAAAAGCTTTGAAGGAAGTCAAGAAGAAAAGTTAAAGTTACAAGAGCCAAGTAAGGCTTTATTTATCCTCTTTTCTTTCAAAATTTATTTTGAAATTTTCTAATTGATTGAGCTTAGAATTTTTAATTTTATTAGTTGAAAATACATAGATATTGATGTATTTAATTTGGTGGAGTGATTGGATGATATTAGAAAACCATTTTTTTTAAAACTTACTGTGAACTATATTATTGGAAATCCAGATTTTAAGCAAGTGTGTGAACTTGTTCAATTATTTTGACTTGGTTAGAGACCTTAGCTTGAGCTAAAAATTTTAAGTGATGAAGCTAATATGTTAAGGTATCTCCAATATTTTTCTTGAGTCATTTTAAACATTTTGCTATATTTAAAAATTGAAGAACCGAACTGGCCAGGTACCTACATAGTCAATTCTAGAGCACAGAAATTGTCTAATTTTATTGCCACACACAATGATCAAATTTTGAACTAAAATTTTGCCAATGGTATTGAGGACATCTTGAAGTCTAACTCTGATTTTTTATAGGGTTTTGTCTGTTCATTTGACAGAATAGACAAATCGAGACTTCTGGCTATTGGCTGAAACTAAGTAGTTTCTGACCTTTGAATTTGTGGAATTTTGTTAACATAGCTAAAGACCTTGTTTTGCTTTGAAAATTTTATAGAATCTCATAGAAATGTTGAAATAACTAAAATAGTTTTTCTCTATTTTGATGAGATTTTGTAGTTGATCCATAATTTTTTTTAAGGCTGAAAATCAAGCCAGCACACTAAACTAGCTAAAAATGTGATAAAATGATAATGACTTGATCTCATTTATGCTATATGAACCTATGGATGATGTTAGGCACATATGAATATAAACACTTATTACAATTACTTATATGTGATAAGAAAGCATATGATTATGTTTCTTAAGCTAGAGAAAGTAAATCCGATGTGTCGAGCAAAATAAACCTAACTAGGAATAGGTCTGTGTGAGAATTGGAGAAAATAAATCCAATAATCATATATAGGAATAAGCTTAGTCTTGAAAAATGGTCTATTATCTAAGAGTGGAATAAGCCACCATTGTCAAGGGCTAAGACAGTTAAAGAAGCAATTGTTTTAAATTACTTTTTATGCCATATGCTATATGAATGATGTTTTATTATCCAATTGAGATCAAAGTACTTATGTAATGAATTACCATTATGCATTTTAATGTGATGATTGAATAAAGAAATCTGCTTTGGATAAAGATTTTATAGATGAAGATAACTGTTATTAGTTATTTATTCGCATGCAAATATTTTTATAATTAAACCGAAGCAGCTGAGGTAGATAACGATGACAATTATATGTGTGGAAGTACCCTACTAAGGATTTTAGAATTCTCACCCCTATTTGCATTCCATGTCTACCTCAGATTCAGGCGATGGCATCAATGGATTTTCTTCTTGAGTTGCCACACTTAGAGTGGCATTATGACCCTATTTTAGACTCTTTCTTCGCCCTCACGCATGCCCAACTATGTGTATATATTTTTTTCTCCGTCGTTTGTTTGCTAGTTCGGTTTTAAGTCCACTGTTTGTTCCTGAGTTTTCGTTTGATGGAGTTCCTCTCCACATGGCACATCTCATGATCATCCAGTCACCACCTGTACCACAGGTACCCAATGTAGATATGGCCCTTCCTCCTCTTGATCCTGCCCTTACGCTAGCACCATCATCCCCTTCTAACAACAATCTGTCTTCCAACCTTGGCTCACCTCTAAGAGGCAACATCATCGCTCTGATGGCAAATAGCTTCCTCTAGAGAATGTGGTGACTTACAGTTGTTCATATTATGTTGTAGTAGCATAGTGGATATTTGCTGACTGCTAGACTTGGTTGAGATAGAAACCCTTCGTATATAGCTTTTTGATGGGTGTTTCTATAGAGCAAGATTATGTTTTTATATTTTGATGTACTTTCAGTTGCAGTATTTGAAGCATAAAATCGGCTCGCGAGAGTTCTTATATTTTGTTTAAAGCTGTTTTGTTTTACCCCCTTATCTAATCAAAATATTTTGCTTAGATAACTTTTAAAAGTTAACTATCATGAATTATATAGTAATATATCATTAAGTGACTTGAAAAAAATATTTTACACTGTTAGTGCATGATATATATATATACACACACACATACAGTTAAAAGAGTTTTATTAATTAATAAATTAAGGCTTAAATCTGGGTATAAAATAGCAGGTAGTAATTTGGATATGATACATCAAGTTCTATTGTCACTAAAAATCATGGTAGAATCAAATAACATTTTGATTTTGCAAAACTAATCTTTGGAAGAGATTTGAGTCCATTATTATTTGGAAAGGGTAAAAATTAAATTTTATTTCATCTCTAATATATCTGTATAAATACGGTTATCTTAGAGTTTGTTATGTAATTTTATTTATAACTTTAAAAATATTTTTTTTCTCCCTAAAATCATCACAATTATATACAAAATAAAATAGAGGATTAAGTACAATCAAAAGAACAAATTTAAGTTAAAAATTAATTTTAATTTGACAGGTGTTGTGTGGGCCATCATGTCCTCTAATCTTATGAGGGATTCAAAGACATGTTTTAGAGGGGAATAAATGAGAGAAGAGAACTTATAGTGTAAAATTATATTACATGTCATCCCCCTTCTCTCTCTTGCTTTTTAAAATTCAAACTCACAAACATATCCTAAGAAAATGATTGCGTTGATTGATTTTATATAACATAGAAAGAAAAAAGTTTTGATTGATTTTATTTAAAAAGAAATTTTAACCAAAAGAGATAAAATCTGCCCTCTCACATGATTTAAGTTAGCACTAGGTTACTCACTAAATTCTTATAATTCAACAATGATGAAGGAAACATCCACCTCTTAATCATAACTATTAAGTGTTGCACGGAGAAAAAAAAAATCAAACACAATTTTATTTATTTTTGTATATTTTTATTGCTTAAACTAAATACTCGACTAAATACAACAAAGATTAAACGAAAGCTTGACCCAAAAGAACTAGCTGCGTGAATAAAATTAAAATCAAAACAGCAAGACAAAACCATAAAAAAAAAGAAATAATAATAAAAGAAAGAAAACAATGCTTAACGTATCAAATTAAGTAGAAGACCTGACAATCTAAAAACATAGTTCTTGGTTTGATGGAGGGTACCTTGATGGCTAGCGGTTGTGATGGTGGTGTGAATGCATGGGGGTGTGTCTATGATGAAGCAGGTGAGGTGATTAGTTTTAGAGAGGTATGGTAAAGATTATGGTAACTAATGACGGAGGTGACGGGAAGGAAAAGCTTATGATGAACAAGATATATCATGGTAGGGGATGGTTGGATGATTGGGTACACTGAATTGCTATGGTTAATGATGATCAAGGAGTAGTGATAAGTAAGAAAGGGATGGTTTTAATGGATGCACGGAAAGCAATAAGATATTGAACGAGATTACAAAGAAGTGTTAGAAAAAATGATACACCTTGAAGCTCAGTACTCTTGAACTCTTCTCCCAATTTTGTCCGTGATAGTTAACCAGTGTTAGTGTGCATGTTCCTTTGTGTGTGACTGTGTCAGTCAATGATGGGGAGTGGTCATTATATAGAAAATACGGTGTTTTTTGGGAAATCAGCTAGGATATGGTTTCGATTTAGGGCCATTCAAAGTTGGGCCCGATAGGATTCTGATTTCATTTGTTTAGAGTCAGTTAAGATCGGGTTGTTTAGGGTACAAGTGAGGGATTTAAATTCAAAATTTTATCTTCTAAATATACATAAAAAAAATTAACAAAAAATTATAGTATTCAGAGTTATCAATCTTTACTTGTTTCTTACTCGGTTAGTGAAAAAAATAGTAGTTTTTGATACTTTAGTTGTAAGCAACAAGTAAAAATATGAACATATCTTTTTACAATGGGAAAAGCAAATGCATGTGAAAATAAAAATATGTGAAAATTAAATACATGTGAAAATAAAATCATGTAAAAAATAAACGCATATGGAAACTAATTGCATGTAAATATAAATGCACGTGAAAATAAAAGCATCAGAAAAATAAACGAATCTAAAAAGTATTCGTATGTGAAAATAAAAACATGTGAAAAAGTAAACACATATGGAAAGTAAATACATGTAAAAATAAATACATGGGAAAAGTAAAATCATATAAAAATTAAAAGCTTGTAAAATGTAAATGATCGTGATCGAGATGGAAAAGTAAATAATTGTGATCGAGACAAAAAAAAAACAAATTATGACGTGATAATTTGAGAAGAGAAAATGATGTGATTATGTGATAAGTGTGGAAAAGTAAATGATGTAATAATTATAGAAAAGTAAATGATGTGATGAATGTGATAAGTGTAATGATGTGATAAGTGAAAAAAAAAAGTGAATGATGCCGGAAGTGCAAGAAAGTAAATGATGCGATAATTATGATAAGTGTAATAATGATGTGATGAGTGTGATAGTTGTGAAAAAGTCAATGATGTAATTAGTGCGGTAGGTGTGGAAAAGTAAATGGTGTGATTATATAAATGAGTACAAAAAAATAAATGATATGATAATTACAAAAAAATAAATGTTGTGATAAGGGTGATGATTGAATATGCAATGATAATATGATGAATGATAAAGTGACAATGACAAATGTGCCTTGATGATTTGATGATGCAGAAGATGAATGCCCTAACATGATAAGATAACTTTATGAAGAGAGAAAATTTTGCCCCAGTTTGTAGCATGGAAAATGTTGATAACATGAGCATGATGAATGGTAGTGATGAAGCCTTGATGATAAAACCTAGATGATTTGATAATGCAAAAAGTGTATGATCTAATATGATAAGACAACCTTGTATATGATGAATGATATGATGATGATAAAACTTAAATGATTTGATGATGAATGATGAGAAAATTTCACAAAGAAAAATTTGCCCCAATTTGACATATGACGATTATAACGCCCGCTTAATTACAATGTCCCACCTAGGCTGTGACACCATAACTAAGAGTGTGATACTACATATCATATTCGCGTACCAAATAATAATAGTTTACTTATTTGTCTATCAATTTTTGTTCAAGGACAGTTACTTATTATTCTTATTCAATTAAAATGAAGTATTAGCGTCTAGTGACATATAGATTAAACATTATAAGAGAGGAAAAGATAGTATGTAATAGAGTACCATCTATTTTTCTATAAGTGCTAAAACATCAATAATTTTGTTTATAGACAAACGAGCACATAGGCTGTTTTAGTGGATATCTATAATATACAGACAGTTAGGATACAGTACACAAAACCCTAAAAGTCTACGCAGGGACTATCGAGATCACGCATTCTTAGTTCTGATTATTACAAAAGATTTATGCCTTATTCCTGGAATGAAAAAACAAGAAATTGCCAAGCTAGGGTAACTAAAAGGAAAAACAGATATGCCTCGAATCCAAACTTCGATACATTGTTCCCACTAATGTTCTATCATACTTCGTTCCACTAATTCCTAGCTTTTTGATCATTTTATTGTTGTATCATATAATCTTACCCATAATTTAGGCATACATCATCTGCATACTTATTATTAGTTTCCCCCCTCATGAGAATCGCTTTTATGTCTCTGAAGATAATATGGTGGAGGTGGTAGAAGCCAAAATTTTGTACATCGTGGACACAAGGCCATGGTTCATCAATGGGACTGGTGTTTCTTTGCCCTGCCTTGAGTAACTGCTGGATCATCTCTCTTGGAACCCTCAGGTTTACGAGCCCACGGTGGTGCTTGGTCTGGACCATAGCGATAATCATAGAAGAGCTCCTCACTAGCATCAATGTGTTCCTTGGCGAATATGCCTACTCGATGATCTCCAGCAACCAGCATCACCTACGTAACCAGTAAAAGAGGCCAATAGTTGCGACCACTTAAAAGATCAACTCTAAGCCACGGAGACCGTAGTGTTAAGTCTTAAAGCTTCCCAAAACTTTCAGTTTCTGGACTCACCTTTGCGTAGCAGTTCGGGTTTGATGAGTGGTTTGCAAATTTCAACTTGTCTCCTTTGCGATAAGCATCAAGAACGTACTGCGAAGAAACAGACAGCAGAAAGGGAAACAGTAGATTGGTGAAAGATAACAGAAATTCACCACAACAACCAAGCCCTTTCTCTTTTGGTTGGATTTGTTACATGGACCAAAGGATGCCTTTCAAAGGTAGTAGAAGTATAAAAAAATTATGTGATCACCTTCATATAAATCACCATGAAGATTAAATCAATAGAAGAGCTAGAACACAACCCCGATGAAAGAAAAATTTAGATGATGTGAGACACTTGCCTGATCATTCAAGTCAAAAAGGAAAGAGGAGTTTGCACGGTCATATATTTTGCCACGCTTATCTGCCTCACGGTGGGAGATCAGTTCACCTGTGTACTCTCCGAGGTAATCATTTTTGTTAACTGGGTTCTGAAAAGTCATCACCAATTAGTGGCGGGAACAAGTTGACGTCAGTAGAAAAATAACAAGTTCCATGAATAACCTTCAAGAAGGCTCCCCATCCTGCAACATCGGACTTTGCCAAGAGAATCTGACAGATGTAGAAACGAGAAGAACAATGTCAGACACATGCATGCTTTATGAAATCATGATTTTGATTCACAAGATTGAAATGCAGAAAATTTTAGAAACTAATCTCAGAATTACTGACCCTCTGTTGTTGCCTTAACAGAAGCCTCATATTTCCACATTGACCATCTCCACGCCGAGGGGGCTCCCCTAATAAACCATCCCCACAACTGTATAAAAGAATGTAATATCTATAAGCATTGGAAAATATTTAGGGGCAGGGGGTACTTCAAAAGTCCAAATAACATATAAAAGAGGAAAAGGTTAACAAAGTTTCAACCGACACAGTGCCAAGGGAATTAAAGTGTGCTGTCAAATGACAAGGTAATGAGGTGAAGTGGATAAATATCAATTCATGTTTTCCAGAGGTTCCTGTATTATTATCATTATTATTTCGAGGGGGGTGTTATGCTAGTTAAAAAAATTATTTGTCCAGGTTTTGCCTAATTTTGTTTAAGGGTGCCTTGCATTTTTTTAAAAAGGATAAATTTTACTGCAAATTTCTACGAAGTCAACAATTATAACCAATATAGTATTACATATAAAAACAATTCATGTGTTTCTACTCAATAGCTTAGACTTTTAGAAGAGATGGTTTATGACAAGGTGTCAGATCTTCTACGACCAAGTGGTCTAGAAATCAATCCCTATGTTTTGTCCATGCTCAAATCCAAAAGAGAGGCATAATAGATATAAAATCATTCATATACTTCTACTCAATAGCTTAAACTTTTGGGAGAAACAGTTCATAACATATATAGTTCATTAAGAATTCAAAGGAATATAAGACTGTTTTGAGTGCAGCTGAAAGGGCGCTTTTACCTACACAACAGAAATTGGAATATAACATTTTTTGAAGCATGTCTACTGAAATCAATATTTGGAATTGATACTCCCCTGCTGAAATTTGTGATGCAAATAGCCGACTAAGCTTTGAACAAATGAATATTTGCTGAACCCATAATACTTCTAGAAACCAGAGATAAACAAAATGGTTACATCATTCTAAACTTGGTTTCTCAAATCAGCCAAGATATACAGATGTGAGGTTAAGGAGGACAGAAAAATTATCAAAGGTTTGTCAGAAAATTACCTAAAAAGCCAAACAGAGTCAATATGGCTCAATTATTCAGATATATAGTACTTGTCATGATTTATGACTTCATTAATTAGGTGAAGTATTATAAATGAATGAGACATGTAAATTCAAGAACCTATGCGGCATAAAATTCAGAGCACAAATATTTGACAAAGTACCTGACCCAGCAATTTCGACAGACATCTGGATCACATTCTCGTCCAGCAGCAAAGCATGGGCATTGTCGACTTCTGCATTGACTCTTGGCACAATGGCATCCTCTAAACCGGTTTTTGCAGCTCTTTGAACAACTGAAGGTAGAAGAGCTAATTTACTACATTTAAATCATAGTTTGTTAACAATTACATTATTCAGATTGTAAAATAATTCACAAAGTCAGTTGAAACTGCATTTTATAGGAGCCTAGCTAAACACGTCATGTAAAATGAGGTTTTGAAGCAATAGCTTCTTTATGTTGACAGTTATATATCTCGTCACGCTGAAAGAAATGATAGTTTTTGTTTTATATGTTCAAAGCCTTGGCTAACCAAGAAACCATATTTGACAGCCTATCCAGATCACCCTCATTAGATTTAGTCAACAGCCTCCATAGAGCGATACCAAAATAATTCAAACTTAAAAACACATGGACACAAGAAACATGAAACATCCTGCCATTTTTTGTTTTCTGTTTCATTAGTTAAAATGCTACATAACTAAATGGAAATTGACATACCCGCAGTATTTTTCACAGCAAGTTCCAACATTAACACAAGGGCATTGCTTTCCACACATTGACTGACATCCACATGGTGTATACTGCTTGCAAGATTGGTTTTTCCCATCAGCAATTCTTTTCCATATTGATGGGTGGCCAGCAGATTTCCAGGAATATTTAAACTTCCTCGTTTTGCCCCTTTTTCTCAGCAATCGTGACCTTGATGCCATATCTTGGTCCTAACACGAAAACAGATTCAAAGCAATTTTGTGGCATCTGAATTGTAGGGTACTTCATACTCATAAATGTTGATAGACGTTGTCAGCACAAAAATTTGTAATAACAAATTCAAGTCTGCAAAGCTGAACATTCACAATGATACTTCTTTATTTTTTTTAAAGTAAGAACTCAAAAAAAAATAGAGATTCAAAATAGGAGGAACAAGAATCTTCCCAAGGCTACAAAGAAACTAGAGAGTTAAGAAAGAAGAGAATATATATCAGCTTAAAGAGTAACTCAATCCCTTAGCTTGTACAACCTATAAGCACCCTATTTAGTAGGGAAATAAAATAAATGCTAGAAAACCTCTGGCACTCAAATAACAACAACAAAATTCATACTTTTTAAAGTTCAATGTATAACCAGATGGTTCAGATACAAGTTATCCTGTGTGAACAAGAAATTTCAGAATCTAATAATGTTGGTTAGTTTATATAAACTTTTTTCTGGGGATACACTCGGTCATAACCATTTGTTACATTTCAATAACCAAACCTTATCTCATCGATTGGGGTGTTTTGGTACATTACATATGAAAAATTTTATTTTTGATATTCATCATTTTTAAACTCTAAACCCAAAAATAAAAATCATACAAAGACAATCAAGACAACAGGAGAAGACAGAAGAATGTAGGGCAAAGAAGATTTTTGATAGAAAGAAAGCTTGTAATTATTCTTACCGTGCACTCTGCATCAATTTTTCCCTTGCAGTCCATGATTGAAGTTGGTGCAACAATAGATCTGTGGGGTATTGACACTCCACCAGCATGCATGTAACTAGCTATTTCCATGCAAGTCTTCAATCCAGAAAGCAAGTTCCTTGCTATGAGGCAACTGCAGAGGATGAGTTGCACATTATATGAGTACAAACTTAATTAGTTTAGACCTCCACATAAAATACAACATTTATAACTAGATAATGCATTCTGCTTTAGTTTTATTTACTTATGAATCGTTAGTCACAATTGCGAAAGCTAACTGCTAAGAGGATTCAAATGAATTTCAAGAGTTGCTGATTACTTATTGAGATAAAAATAAAGTTTGAAAAGTGCAATCAACTTCAGAGATGTATTATTGATTGCATCATACAATGACGAGCAACAATGGAGCCCAACACTTGCAGAAAAAACAACAATGTTTTATAAATGTACAATCACAAGCATGATATGATACATGGATATATGTCAAACATATGACAAGTACAGTAATGGCATTACCTATGCTAAACCAATTGTACTGTTTCTTTGTAGTTTGGGAAGGGAGAGAAGTTACTAAATGAGAAATGCCGTCTCTTTTAAGCAATATTTCAACTCATTTGTTTGTCCCCCACTCCCCTCCCCAAACCCCATCCCTGCATGTGGGGGCAGGTTCAGTCTCCTCTACATATGTAGTAGTGATCTCCCCCACCTTATCACTTCCCTCTTTGGAGGGAAGAGGTGGAATGAATAATAATTTGTTTGAGAATATGATTGCACAATAATTCATTACTTTCAATAATAGTAAATAATTTACTATAATCTGTCGAGAATGCACAAGGAAAGTCCAATAAAAAACTTACAAAGTTCTTCAAAGTTGGTTTTCCTTTTCCCACATAATCACACATGTCTTGAAGAAGAATAATTGCAACTGGAGCTAAAACAAGAGGATGGGTTTGTAGCATGTAATAGAGGTACTTCCAGAGCAGTGCAAAAAAATAAAAATAAAAACAAACACAAACTGACTTGGACAGTGCACAAAACGGACAACACAAACAAATTAGATGCAAGAAAGTGCCCACACACACTGACACTAAATTTATGACCCTCATGAGCCTTGCATTTCTCAACAAAACAGTGCGCGTTGAAACAAAGAAAGCTCCATACCTATTTCTGCCAAACATTTCCACTCCCTTCAAGTATAAGTCTTTCTCTAGAGGTTTCCAATCTGGGATAGTTAGCATCCCACCTCCTTGTCCTTCCATCAGATTAGACAACTTAAATGCTGTCTCTGTGGCATTTTTTGATCCATCCCCAACACTTTGGTCATGCTCACCAAGACCAGTGCTAGAATAAACTATCAATTTATTTGAAGTATCTTCAAATTTGTCCAAAGCTGCACAAGCAGTTATGTGTTCACCATCATCACATGCAGCCAAATTGAAGTTCTTGCTATAATCACTAATTACAGTAGCTACATCATTGGCGATTCCCTTCTGCTTTTTACAATAATTCTGACCATCATCAGGAGGCAATGTTGATTCACATAGTGCTGTCTCAGACGGATTTGAGATCTTCCGTTTCCCCACACTTTCCGAGACAGGAACATTTAAATTGAGATCTTCATGACAATCAACTTCAGTTGGCAAAGGTGTGGTACACTGATTACCAGGTACCTCAGCACTCGAAGATGCCAATAACTCCTCTGCCTCTTCCATAACTGTAGTTTTCTTCTCCTGAAAAGATCCAGGAATTGAATTCTCTGACAAGCTTTTGACAACTTTCAACTGCAGGCAAATCAAATAGCAATCAGTCTTGAAAATTTTCCCCATAAAACATGTGAGAAACATTGACTAGTTGTACTCTCAGAAATTGTTGCTTGGTGTGCGTAGATACACAAACATGCACAAAGCAGGTCCTATTAAGGCTACAAATAAACAGAACAACATAGAAATGCCACCATATTTATTGCATACTGATCCGGCAGTCAATGAAAAGTTGAAAACATTCCAACCAGAATACCAGCAGAGGAAATTTCTTTTTGCCTTCTTGACCCATTTTCATTTCTTTTGAAATTGAAAAGAAGTTAAAGTTCTGCTTTCTTACCTGCATCAAAATATAGAAAATATTCCAAATCTCAGACTAGGAAGAATAATACCTGCAGGTAACACTGATCACTGCATGGAATTCTGTCACCTTCAGGGTCAGACCAAACAGTCGACTTTTCACTCTGCCATGTAAGCGATCAAATTAACTATCTGGTGGAAGTAGCTACAGATTTAGTTTAAAATAGAGTAAATACTCAAATTAATTTGCCAGATGTTTGTCCTCTAAAGATTTTGGATATCAATTTTGTTCCTTAATGTTTAAAATAGATACCAATTTAGTCCTCCTCTGTATATTTAGGAATTAATTTGATTCTTAAGTTGATGGTTATTTTATACTAGGAAGCACCAAATTGATATAAAAAATATTTCAAGGTTAATTTGATGTCTTGCATATCTTTAGAGGACCAATTTGAGCATTTAATCATTAAAATAACATAAGGAACTGGTCCTTACAGGATATATTAAAGGTTGAGAACAGCCATGCAAACGACAGTCAAAAACCTGCTCTAGGAAAGGAGAAAAGAATATGCATGTTAAACATCATAATAGACAATATGATGTTGATTAAAATGTTTAAATGATAATAATTTAGCATGTACCAGGCATCGGCGACAGAAAAGGTTATCGAAAGAATCTAATGCAGCATTCAGGCTTTTCTCCAGACATATGCCGACAGAAGATTCAAATTCTACTGCATCTTCTGAATGCTGGTCCAACCTATGAATGCTGTTTTCCTTTATGATTTTGTACCTTTCCTGCATATTTTCACAAGAACAATTTCTCCACGAAATAAAAAAAAGGCTTCTCGCTATAAAAACCATGTAAAATTTATTTCTTTAACAATTAATGATTAATAATCATCATGTATTTAACCCATGTTATTCTAGCTTACCTGAATTTCTAAACTGGTGCCCCCAACAAACTGGCTCACAATATTCACTACATCCTCATTTAACCCATGTTCCTCAAATGCCATCCTAGTAAATTCAAGAGCCAAGACAGTAAGGATTTTTAGAATATTTTCAAGAAAGAAGAAGCTTTGAACATGTGAATAAAGAGGCAAAATTATGGGTATGAATTCAAATATGGCATTACAAATCTTGTGTGATCATGATACAAGTCTTATTTCCTGAATTGCTCAAGCCACAATGGAAACCATTGGAGCTAAGATAAAGCGTTTATGTTACTTGAAATTAAACCTGTTATTTACAGATTCATATAGCCCAGTTCAGATGTTACAATCAAGATCGATTTTCCTTGTTTCCTTAATTCCGTATTCACAAAGACTGGATCTTTTACATGCAACTCTATCATCACCATTTTAACATACCATAGAACTCGGTCTTCAGCCTCAGAAAATTCATGTTTTTCTTCCTCTGGTTCTGTGAACTCTTCCTCACTGTCACTACATATCAGTGCTTCACTTCCATGTTGATCATAGTAAATACGCCTTCTTCCAACAACTGACTGATCTTCAGCCATTTTCTGATTTCTGTTGCACATGAAAGATTTTGAAATACAGAAAATGTATTAGACAATAGGCATACTGACTAATCAATAAGACTTAAAATATTTAAGTTTCATTTTAAAATGGGACGCAATTCAAGAAGCAGGTGCTTTCCCTTTTGCAAAAATTTCACATCAGGCACAGCATGACTGGAATCTAAATATTTGAAATTCAAACTCGCCTGTCCAAAAATATCCAAGATGTATATGGGGGTAAGCTCTCAACATATGGAATCTTGATGGTTGTAGCAGGTGATACATCTTGATTGTTTTGGTCTTTATCTCCTGAACCTTGAGAGAAAGCCTTAAATTTACATAAAGGCTGGTCAATTCTTGAAGAAAGCATAGGACGTGCACTATTTTCCTCCATCTGTAAAGATCCGCGGCTTGATATTGCTGAGATGATCCCTGAAATATGACATTGTAGCTTCTTCTCATTCCTCTGAAGTTTTTCCTACAGAAATGTAAAAAGATTAATCGCAAGCTGACCAGCAAGGTGCACAAAAAAGAAGCTATCTCAACAGCAAATTTTTCTATTAAATAAATTTAAATAAACTACCATGACATAAAGTTATAAAAGGTTGTGATTAAATCAAAAACTTTACCACACGGTAAACGAAAAAGGTCTTATATGGTACCATCAGTTAATTTGCATGTTTTGTTTCGCTTTATTTTTTTATTATGTGTTTTAACCCGGGCACTGGCAGTATCCAATTTTCCAGGGAACAGGTCCAAGAATAACTGAACCAACAAATGAACAAATGGAGTTTGCTCAAAATAGAAAATACTACTATAAGGTTTGTGTCATTTTCCTCGAAAAACAGTGAATGACCAAAGAAGTTATCTGTTACTCCAAATGGAAGAATTTCGTAAGATTGCTATCTATTTCTCAGAGAGTCAGAGGGTTATTAAGAGTGGATTGAGGGAAATGAAGAAAAGGAGAGTTGTAACTGAACAGTCCTTTTCTCTGATGTCTTGGCGGCTTCTCTTCTCTGCAATGAAATCCATCCTGAAATAACTCGCTATTTGATTCAATAATACGGAAAACCAGGTTGCTCGAATTTGAGGATATAATTGGTCTATGTTCTTATGACATTCAATTATATCTGGCCATCATACACAGGACTATTAGTATACTTACACCCTAATTGCAAACTTACTTTGATGGATACAATTCTCTCCGCCTGGATTTTCCTTTTCAATTGATTTATCTTGGCCGACAAGGCTCCAACAGCATCATTTGATGACTCCCCATGTTGTTTCTGTCAATATTACAATATAGAATATTACAGATATTACTTCAAAGACCAGAACCCAGAGTAACAGACATTTAAAATTAAGAAAAGAAAGGTGTCCGAAAAAAAGTATCCTCGGTAAAGAATGTAATATTTCAATTCTCACGCGATTTATCTGATGAAATATGATCAATTGTTACAGTATTCAGAGTACAGAGAGAGAGACAGAGGAACAGAGTGTCATTAGGGACTGCCCTTGACTATGCGATTAAATTCAAAATTCCAAGAAATCAACCGAATTAAATTCTGAAACATAGTTATGATGGCGATTCCGGGAAATCAGAGAACAAATTGAAGCACCTAAAAGACTAGCTATACATATTGTTTGAACTGGAGAAATAAACAGGGATAGTGGAGGTTGTGAAAGGGAAACTAACTCGAAGTTTGGAAGCAGACTCGGTGGTTTTGGAGACCATGGACGCTGTGATGAGATCAGTGAGCTGATCGAGGGAGGAGGAGGAAGAAGAGCGAGAGGGAAAGACGCAGTAAGTGTCAAGTGTGTGTTGTGTTGTTGTGCCTTGTGTTGAGAAAGAAGAGAGGAGAAAGTAACGCTTTTGACACGTTTAATGTTAGACAGCGAGTGAGTGGTGACTTGGCCTACAGCGGAAACAAGCATCGTAATTTCTGGTTGCCGTTTCATGTTGCGCCAGTCACTGTGGCTTTTGTGTGTACGCACTCCGCAGGGCCACTGTATATTGTCCAGGAGGAAACCCGAACCGGAGAATGTATTTGTTCAAAGTTGTACTCGTTGAACTAAGGTTTAACCGTCTCAAGTGGTATATAATAAGAGTTTAAAGGTAATACATCAATAGTGTAAAAGAGTTTTACACTGTCATTCAATTACATATTTTCTTTTGTATGACTTTTCAAATAAAAATTAAAAATAATTATATTTACTGATATGTCACTATATGATTTTTTTACATTGTGAGTATATTCTAATTAAATTTATAAAATAATATATTTTTTTTGTTTAAATTTATAATTATTTATAAAATTTTTATTTGTTTTGGATTTGGCCCTATAAAATTTTAGTTTGTTTTGGTCCAGTAATAAGTTTTCTATTATCTTTTTATTTTTTTGGTATGGATATTAACATGAAAAAGGGCTACCCATCAAATCCCCAAGCAAGAAAAAAGATACAAACAAAGCCCAACGTGCTTCAAAGGCATGAAGGGAATTAACAAGATTTGTATAACAAATGTTATCTAATGACAGCAATCTAAAGCACCAATTAGAATGCCTTAAGTCTTTGATAGCTAACTGGGCACTACACCATGTTTCTACTAGTCCAACCAATACACATTAGGTTTCCTTCTTCTCTCTACTGCAAAGCAACATTGGGATGATGATTGATAAGTCCACTGCGGTGGCGAGACCAGCGGCATCACAGAGGGCAACATGGATGGCGGATAGTGTTGTGGTGTCATCCTTTCCTTCTTTGGCAATGAGTTGCAGCTTGCAAATGACGCAAAAGAAGAAGAAGACCAACCTAGCAAAAAAGTGGTGTCACAGGAAGGAGGGCAGCATGGAGTACAAGTGACATTGCGGAGAAAGGGAAGCGTAGAGCCAGATCCACCAACCCAAAAAACATCGCCGATTCACCAATTTTCACAATTTTGCCCGATTTTGACATGTTCTTGACCGGTTCTGGATGCCAACGATTAAAGGCTAATCACCAGACTGGCAAGGTGTCTAATTCTCAGTTAACCCGATGGGACTGGCTGGTCCGGCCTGGTTTTCTCTTGCTTGATATTTTCTGTTTTTCTTCTTAGTATTTTACCTTTGAGTTCTTTTAGCTTTGTTGTTTTAATTACAATCCACTGTAGGTGTAACCATGGTTTACACAGTTAATCAATTATCCCTTGACACGTCATCTTATTTATAATTAATTTTATTTTTCATTTTAAAAAATAAAAAATGTTGATAAAGATTGTAACTACACCATTACTCCCATTCTTTCCTCACCAATTAGCACTCTTTTTCCCCTTCCATCAAGCCAAATTGTGAAATTGTAACGCTGGTAATCGATGACATAGCCCATGTAATCAATTATCAGAAGCCCAAACATGTATATTTTGGAAATTTAAACTGTGTAATCGATAACCAACTCATGTAATCGATTATTATAACCCGAAATGTGTAAATAAGTGTGTTTCTACTTGAAATAACATGGATTGATGACCTTGTATGCTTGACCTTGAGTTATATGAATGATGATCGTTAGTATAACTGTATACATATATCCTGTTGAGCATAGCATATGCACTAGTTGAGTCCAGTCCTTGATTTTCGGCATACTGGATAGGAGCATGTCTACTGTTATACTAGATTATAACATGTTTAAGGATATATGCAATGAATGCTATGCATGCTTATGTGAATAATTACATAATGAGTTGTGGCATAATATAGTTATACTTAAGTAATTGAAATGCATGATTATGAGCATGATAAGTTGAATGATGAGTTATGATTGTGTTGCATCTCTAAAATAACATGCTGAGGTTAGGTGATACGAATCTTAGGGAAATGACCCTCTAGACTCCCCAAATTAAAGGTTACGAGAGGTGAACCGATAAAGTGATATGTTCATGTTTGCATTTCTAAGTAACATGCTAAGTTTAAGGTGACATAAAACATACGAAAGTGATCCTTTAGACTCCCTGAATTAAAGGTTATGAAAGTTAATCCTATGCCCCCTGTCCTGAACTCTGGGAGTCGGGAGTTAGCTTATCGATAGGATAAGTGTAGGCTAGTGACGATTAGTAAGGCATGAGCTCATAACCTAGAACTCTTAAAGGAGATAATAATATGGCGGCCCCCAAGGAAAAGAGAATAAGAAGCTAAGTCACCTAAAATATTAATGAGGAAAAAATCATGCTAGAAGAGTTTGCATTCTATATGTTATGACATTCGATTTGTGGTAGTGATTATGTGCTTGTGGTTTATCATGTTGCATCCTCACATTAAGACGCATGCTAAAATAGGCGGGCCTCATATTAATAATATTTGGAACTTAATAATTGAACCTTGCATACATGCCCACTATTTTATAATGAAACCCGAGATTCCTGAAAACGTAAATGATGACACTAGTTAGGAGGCGAAAGCCCTATTGAGATTCTTTTATAAGATTCTCATCCCTTCTTTCTTTCTTTCCATGCCGTCTTCAGAAGATGATGGCTTCGTTCGTGATCTATGTTGATGCACCCACTTGGGAGATGCACTTCGACGCTACTCATCAGTCAGACCATTTCGTGGGTCGTTGTGTTGTGCACCTTTTTGTATTCACGGATTATCCTTTTGCACATATGGTCTCTGGCTTCCAATTCTCTCCCACCTCTCCATTTGGTGACGACCTCGTGTTTGAGCATGCTTAGCCATGTGGGGAGCAGACCCGCCATACTCGTCCTGCTGCTTTTGCCGTCCGTGACTTCCTCGACTACGTTCACCGATCATCCCCTCACCCGACAGAGTCTGACCCGTCTGAGGATTCTACCACCCAGCGTTCTTCGGATGGTTCCGCACCTACTGTTCACATGGAGATTAGAAGCAGTAGCGAGGCCACTGTGACTCTGCCCGTGAGAGGAGCTAGGGGAGTTATGTGTCCACACTGAGGTGCCCACCTCTGTTCAACTCATTGTTTGGCTACACCTAATGAGTTAGCTCAGTGGATTGGATACTTTCCTCCCTTCGGGGGAGGCCAGCAGTAGGAACGAGTAGCGGACGCTGGACGCTTGTGTATAAGACTTGGAGATGATATCCTTCTTTTGCTTTTTTGTATTTTAGAGGCTATCTACTTTGGCGTACCCTAGTAGGAGTAGTGGGGAGAAGAGATCTTGGCAAGTTGTACCTTTGTTTCTTTTCTTGACATTTATGGATGACTGTACTATCCCAGTCTTTAATGGTGGGTATGATGCTACTATATTAAATATTTATTTTTTGGTGTGTAAAATGGAACATCTGATATTAGTAATGTATGAATCCATGATGATGTATTTTGATTATGACTTGTGTTTATTTTCATCCATGTGTATCTATGATGTGTTTTTAGTTTCTTTTCAACTTGTATGCGAGACAAATGGCATTGTTCTTTTAAGTTTGCGCAGCTTATGTTTTCGTTTTAAGTTTTCAAAACAAAAAATTATGCATATTTTCGCTAAGTATTTTAACAACCTAAAGTTAAGAACTGAAACAAAAGAGTGATAACTAATAATTAACTTAAATGCATCATAGGCGTATTGGGTTAAATATTAGGGTGTTACATTTTGGTATCAGAGCAGTTCGGTTCTCACAGAGCCTGAGGATTGGACTGACTATGCTTCTTAGGTATGATGTGATAGTTACGTCATACGTAGTTACTTTATCAATAGGATAAGCTTAAGGATAGAGATGCATGACTGTTGTATGTGTGCACGTGCCACGGTAACTATCTCACTTTACATGAAGTATTGAGCCTAATCACCTCAGTGTTTGTTGTTTTGTGGTGCGACCACAAAAGACTTGTAGATGTTACTTAAGTTGTTATTTCATTATTGAAGGTGGACTTTTTGTTCTAGACCTAGTTTGTTTACCTATGCATGGATTAGACATGATTCTTGGCATGGATTGGCTTTATGCCAATCGTGTAATGTTGAATTGGTATACCAAGTCTATCAATTTTCTTCCTATCCCTAGAGAGTCTAGTAGATCCTTAAGCCTTTAGAAGCCTTTACATAAATGCTGTAGAAGTCAATTGTTATGGGGAGAAGAGTAAGGGATATGTTCTTCTAGCCATTAGTGATGTAGACTTTGAGTAGAATTTTGATAAAATACCCATAGTAAGAGACTATCCTGAAGTATTTCTAGAGGAGATACCCGAGTTCTCTCTGGTGAGAGAAATAGAGTTCTCTATAGAGTTAGTTCTGGGAACAGGACCTATATCCATAGCACCCTATAGGATGTCCCTTCTAGAGCTAATCGAGTTGAAAATCCAGTTGGAGGAGCTTTTAGAGAAAATTTTTTTGAGGCCTAGTGCATCACCATGGTGAGCCCCAGTTTTGTTTATCAAAAAGAAGGATGGGAGTATAAGGTTGTGTGTTGTCTATAGGCAGCTGAACCGAATAATAGTAAAAAACAAGTACCCTTTGTCTAGGATTGATGATTTGATGGATTAGTTGAGAGGGGGCGGTAGTGTTCTTGAAGATTGACTTGAGGTTAGGATATCACCAGATTAGAGTGAGGGATGAGAACATACCCAAGACGGCTTTTAGAACTCAGTATGGACACTTTGAGTTCACGATGATGTCGTTTGGACTAACTAATGCTCTTACTGTGTTCATGGATTACATGAATAGGATCTTTAGACCCTGTTTAGACCAGTTTGTGATTATTTTCATAGATGACATACTCTTCTATTCGAAGACCCATGAGGAGCATGAGCGTCACCTAATGATGGTTCTGGAGATTCTGAAGGAAAAGAAGCCATATGCCAAGTTGTCTAAGTCTGAATTTTGATTGGAGGAAGTGAAATTCTTAGGGCATGTAGTGTCAAAAGGATCTATCGTGATAGATCCTAGTAAGATAGAGGCTGTGATGAGATGGGAAAGACCTGCTATAGTAACAGAGATATAGAGCTTTTTAGGGCTAGCTAGCTACTATCGTAGATTCATTAAGGGATTTTCTCTAATTTCCTTATCCTTGACCAAGCTTATTAGGAAGAATGCCCCTTTTGTTTGGACTCCTGAGTGCGAAAAGAGTTTCCAAGAACTAAAAGTGAAGTTAACCACAACCCTAGTGCTAGTGTTTCCTGACCCCAATGTACCTTTTGAGGTATATTGTGATGCTTCAAGGAAAGGTTAAGTTGTGTGCTGATGCAGAATAGGCAAGTGGTAGCCTATGCATCCAGGCAACTTAAGCCTCATGAAGCAAACTATCCCACCTATGACCTTGAGTTAGCAATCGTGGTGTTTGCTTTGAAGGTGTGGAGACACCATTTGTATGGAGTGAAGTTTGAGGTGTTCTCTGATCATAAGAGGTCTCAAGTACCTTTTTGATCAGAAGGAGTATAATATGAGGCAAAGGAGATGGATAGCATTCTTAAAGGACTACGACTTTGGGTTGAACTATCATCCCAGCAAGGCCAATGTGGTAGTTAACGCCTTGAGTCGGAAGTTATTACACCTGTCACATATGATGTTAAAGAGGACAAAACTGATTGAGATGTTTAGAGACATGAATTTGGGGATGACAATGACCACTAAGAGCATGAGAATGTGCCACCTTAGTGTAATAAGTGACTTCAAAGAGAGCATTACTCGAGCTCAATAGGAGGATGAGGAGTTCAAGGAGGCATTAGAGGCATGAAAGTTAGGAAAGTTGAAGGGTTTACCTAAGGAACCAATAGGCTGTAGAGGTTTGAAGGCCAGATTTGTATGCCGGTGAGTGGTGACCTCTGAAAAGAGATTTTGGAGGAGGCCTATAAGAGTCATTTCACCATTCATCCTGGTACTACCAAGATATATCAGGACTTGAAGAAGATGTTTTGGTAGCCTAGATTGAAGAGAGACGTAGGGACATGGGTAAGTAAGTGCTTGGTTTGTCAGAAGGTGAAGATTGAGCACCAAAAACCCTATGGAATGTTGCAACCCCTATTAATTTCCAAATGGAAATGGGATAGCATATTGATGAATTTCGTGATAGGGCTATTAGGACCCAAGCGGGCCATGATGCCATATAGGTAATCATGGATCGACTGACTAAGTCAGCCTAGTTCTTAGCTATCAAGGTAACTTACTCCTTGGATAGGCTAGCCCATTTGTACATCTAAAAGATCATGAAGTTACATGGAATGTCGTCACGCTTTTGGGGAGCCTTCCAGAAGGCATTTTGTTCGAAGTTGTGCCTAAGCACGTCTTACCACCCTTAAATGGATAGCCAATCTAAGAAAACCATATAGACCTTAGAAGATATGTTGAGGGCATGTGTATTGGACCAAATGGGGAGTTAGGATAAATACGTATCGTTGATCGAGTTTGCATATAATAATAGTTATCATTCAAGTATCAGTATGACACTATATGAGGCCCAATATGGGAAGAAGTGTCAATCCCCTCTGTGTTGGTATGAACCCAGAGAGCAAGGCATGATTGGACCCAAAGTTGTGAGATAGATAACTAAACAGATCAAGCGAGTTAGGGATAGAATTCTTATTGCTCAAAGTCGACAGAAAAGCTATGCTAATAAGCGGAGAAAGCCATTGGAATTCCAAGAGGGAGAACGTGTATTCCCTAGGATCACCCCTACAACAGGCATAGGACGAGCCATGGGAGTCAAAAAGTTAAGCCCCAGATTTCTTGGTCCTTTTGAAATCCTTGGTCGAGTCGAGTCAGTAGCATACCGAATAGCCTTACCACCTAACTTGTCCAACCTACACGATGTCTTTCATGTCTCTCAGTTAAGAAAGTATTAGTCTGACCCTAGTTATATGTTGCAGCTAGAACAAGTACAATTAAGGGAGGACTTGACCTTTAACCTGCCACCTACAAAGATCATGGACAAAGGAGTCAAGCAGTTACGGAATAAAGCCATATATTTGTTCAAAGTAGCATGGGGACAAGGAAAAGCGGAAGAATTCACGTGGGAGTTGGAATTGGAGATGAGGATGCAATACCCCGAGCTCTTATCAGGTAACGAATTTCGAGGGCGAAATTCTTTTTAAGGAAGGGAGTAATATAATGCCCTGGTTTTTCCATGTGTCCAAATGACCAAAATGCCCCTGAGGTCATTTTTACCTGGGAATCAAGGATAGCAAGTCCAGGCTATCCTCAAGGGGTTAGTTTGATGCTTTACGGGGAATAGATGTGTGAATATTAGTGTTAGGGTGAAAACCTCAATTTCTGATTTTTTCATACGTGAAATTGCCAAAATACCCCTGAGATAATCCAACGCGGGATTAATTGCCGACTAAACTCGGACATTACTCGGGATTTTGAGATGTTGATTTTAAGGGATGCATGACATCTATATAAGCCTGGGTGGTCCTAGGAAGTTTTGTGTAAAATTACCATTTTGCCCCTGACTAAGTGCATAATGAGCTTAATTGTTTGATTAAGGAAATATAGACAATATTAGACTCTAATTAAAGATTAATTAATTTTAATTATTAATCTTGAGTCAAAATAATTAATCAAGGTTATTTAGGGCCTAAGATTGCTTAGGAAAGTTCAAAACCCCTTCCTTAATCTAAGACTTTATGTCATGTTATGTGCAATAGTATTTGTAACGCCCCGATTTTTCTGTCTGAGGGAAATGATCAAAATGCCCCTGAGGCCATTTCCTGCCCGGAATTCGAGGATAGCCGGCCCAGCAGTCCTCGAAGGGTCAACTCAATGTTTGAAGGGGATTGGATGGTCCTTGAGTAGTTTCGGAATGAAAATCGTGTTTTCTGCAGTTTCGGGTCAAAATGACCAAAATACCCTTATAGCGTTTTATGCGGGTAAAGGTGTCGTCCGGGCCCGAAACTTTCCTCAAAGGTTTAAAATGACGTTTTCATATATTTAAAAGTATCTGTTTAAGTCCCGGTGATCCTGGGCAGTTTTTGTGCAAAATTACGATTTTGCCCCTGGCGTAGTGCTATTTGAGCTTAATGATGTAATTAAGTAAACCTAAGCAATATTAGACTCTAATCGAAGATTAATTAATTTCCATAATTAATCTAGAGTCAAAATAAGTAATTAAAATTAATTAGAACCTAAGATTGCTTAGATTAAACTCAAAATCCCTTTTCTTTTAAAGAACTCAAAGCTTCTAGAACATAGAATCTTGAATAGTGTTTTCACACTATTCACCCTCTACACCTCAAAAGAAAGCCTAGGATGTAGTTGAAAGCCTAGGATAAATAGAGATAGACTCCCTTAAAAGGCTAGAATGCCCACTAATCATAACCTACATAGCCTTAATTACCTATCCTTTCACTTACACATTTTACTATAAACTCCTAATCTTAGGCCTAATCCAAAAATACACTTAAACACATCACTAACTCACAATTAATAAAACAATTTCCTCCCCTTGGATTCCCCTATAAGTGGCGCCACCTCATACCCTATACCTCACAAGTTTGTTCACTCATACACTCAAAGAACCATGCCTAAACCTATGCCTAAACCCATGTCTACACCTCAGCTTGAAATGACATAACCAAGAGATATTTTCTCTCCTTCCTCCGCTCAAATTGTGCCACCTAGCCTCCTCCCTTCACTCCTCTCATGTTCATTTCCTCTATAAATAGACACCCAAGGAGCTTGCTAGAACCTTTGCTCATTTCTCCCACACCCCCAAATACTTTCTTTCTCTCAAGCTTCAAGGAGTTCTTCTTCTTCTTCTTCACCCTCAAGAGCAAGTTCTCTTTCTCAATTAAGAAAACACATCCAAGGTAGGGATTTTGTTCTTTAAAGTTTTGTCTTTTAAAGCTTTTCTAAAAATGAGTTTTGTTAGTTCCTCTTAGCTTTTAGAACTTCTTTTCCTCTCTTTGATTTGTAGCCTTGGAGCCTTTTTCTCTAAAGGAAATGTTGGCTTGATGATGAGGTTTCAAGATAATGGACTCATGATTACCCTTGAGAAACCTCTAAAGCTTGAAACTTGGTTTTAATCTCAACACATTTTGGTTATTCCTTTTCCTTTTCTTAGAACAAGTTTCGGTTCCTTTTCTTTCTTCCCCTTTGATTTTCGATTTCTTTTCCTTTCCTTTGCAAGGATTTCAGTTCCTTTTTCCATTGCTTTGCTTTTGTTTCTCAAAGAAAGGTTGTTGGTTGTTTTGATATCTTGATCCATTTCCTTGAACTTGATGATGACGTTCAAACCATAAGGTTTCTTTGACACCTTGGTATAAAGAACTCTAAAGTTTACTTTATCTTGCTATGATAAGTTTGGGTTGAGGTTTAAGTTCCTTTAAAGTCTTGGAAGAGTTCTAGTAAAGATATAAAAATGAACTTGCATATTTATATTTCTAGTCCCTCATATTTATATTCCAAGTTCTTGCATCTCATATTTACTTTTCTATGTCATCACTAAACTCTAAGGATTCTAAAAAAAGAACTTGCATTATCACGTTTAAGTTTCAAGCTTTGCATTTCACGTTTATATTTCAAGTCATCACCTAAGAACTTAAAGATTAAAACAAGAATTTTCATATCACCTAATTAATCTTGAAGCCTTTCTATTTTGGCCTTAAAGTTGATTGTTGCTGGGCCTAGAGCACTAAAATAAAGAATTGAACTTGCATATTTACTTTCAAGTTTTGCATATTTACTTTGACCCTTGCATATTTACTTTCAAGCCTTGCATATTTAATTTCAAGTTCTTGCATTTCATATTTACTTTGAAGCTCTCACTTTACTTTCTAATGAAGAATAAAATGGAATGCATAGCACGTTTATATTTTGTCATCACTTAAAGAACCTAGAGCTCAAAGACTTGCCTTTATTATCTCAAGTTAAAGTTGGTTATGGAGACATCCTCATGGATGCATATTTCGGCCATGTGATGATGATGAACTTGGTGTGAGTCTTATTTAGTCACAAGAGCCAACAATCTATGTTTTAAGATTTTCTTGAGACCTCAAGAGTTTTATAAAATTATTACCAATAAGATTTATGAATTAAACCTCTTCTAGGAATGTTTTAAACTAGCTATTGCCCTGTGGCCATTCTTAGTCCCTTTCATGAAATAAAATGGTTTTCAAAGAATTTTAAAAGTCCTAAAATGATTCCAAGAGAAACTAGCAATTTATATGTCTTGAAAATATGAGATTATGTGTTCTTTGGAGCCTATGCTTTTCGATTCTGCCATGGTGTAGTTGCTGCTGTATGATGGTGTTTTGACATGTTAGAATATGTAAAAATTATGTATGTTGAGGTAGGAGCCTTTCTATGCATGTTAAGAAAGAAACTAGTCTTACCGATAAATCGTAAAGTTAAGTTTTAGCATAGTTTTGACCCATTTATTTTTAGCCACTGCTAAAATTGTTTTAATGGGATAATAATCAGATTAGGATTGTTTAATTATGAAAAACTTGGTAACATTTGATGTAGGATTGAATTTTAGCACCCATAGAGAAACTAGTAACTAGAAAACTGTAAAAATGCAATTCTAGAACTCTTAGAATATTTAATTTTCTGTTTCTATTCCAGCACCTTTGGAGGATTGTAAAACCATGTTATGCCATGTTTACTTGAGTGAGAATGACCCTTAATGGTTTAGGAATTAATTCTAGCATCATAAGAAAAGCCGGTAACGAGTAAGGGCGTAAAACGCAACTTCGAGAACACCTTAAATCATAGAATTTCATTTACTACCCATGCTGTCCAACTTTGATTGATGATGTTCTTGAGGTTAATAATCAGCGGCAATGACGATGATTAGTCCCTTAGATGCATAAGGAAATAATTTGACAATTTGAGTTACCCAATTTAAGTGTTTGGCCATTTAAGGGAATGTTTATGAGATGATGCATTCACGTGATATTTGATGTTATGTAGGTATTGGCATAGGATTCATCATTTGCATGTTACGGTTTCATTTGAAACATTAGAGATGCATATATTAGAAATATATGAAGAATTATGACATTTATGAGATATGTGTTGCATCTTGCTATAACATGCCAAGACTTAAGGTGACTTGAAATATGAGAAAATGATCCTTTGGACTCACCAAATGATAGGTGATGAAAAGGTGATTCTTACTTAAGGTGATTTAAAACATGAGAAAGTGATCCTTTGGACTCACTAAACAATAGGTGATGAAAAGGTGATTCTTACTTAAGGTGATGTAAAGTTTGAGAAAGTGATCCTTTGGACTCACCAAACGATAGGTGATGAAAAGGTGATTCTTGCTTAAGATGACTTAAAATATGAAAAAATGATCCTTTGGACTCATCAAACTATAGGTGATGAAAAGGTGATTCTTGCCCCCTAACCCGTACTTATCAAGTCGGGACTTCAACTTATCAAAAGGGAATAAGTTTATGCTAGTGACGACTAGTGAGGTATGAGCTCATAACCTAGAAGTACTCTCAAAAGGGAAGAGTAATAGGGTGGCCCCAGGAAGAAAAAAAACTTAAAGTCACCTAAGGAAACAAGGAATGCCATTCATGAACCATGTTCTATGCACATCATGTATGTTATGTAGTTAGATGTATGCTTTAAAGTTAATGTTGCATAAAGTATTGACATGCATATCATAAAGATGTATGATGCATTCATTACAAGACTCATGATAAAATGAACGGGTCTCGGTAATGGATGTTTAGAACTTAATAAATGAATCTATTTGAGATTCTTGTATAGGTTTCTCACCCCCTATCTTTCTTTTCCATCTTTGTCTTTAGACAAGGCTGACAAGGACGTCCGAGGACTGCCCCGAGGTGTTGACATGGAAGTAGCTTGATGGTCAAGAATAGAGTGACGCAGTGGAAGCGAGGACGTAGTCTTAGCTTATTTACACCATAAGTTTTGTGTGTAGTTTGAATTGTTGTATGCTCAACCTCCATGGGTGGGCCCGATATATTTGGTGTGATGTTATTATGGGATGTCCCTATACTATTAACACTATTAATGTTTGACTTGATATTTAATGATAATGTTATATGATGATGTGTCGATGGTTGTTCTTTCTATGAAGCTTATCTGGTGTTTCCGTTTATATTATTCTTTTGTGTTTATGCTTCACGGTATGCGAGGATCATGTTTTTGTCTATGTTTTCAAAAAAATATTCTACCCATATTTTCCACTAAGTATTTTAAAGAAAGGTTTTAAAGAATGAGACTAAAAGAGTAATAGACTAATGGTTAACCTAAATACGTCCTAGGAGTATTGGGTTAAAAATTAGGATGTTACATATTTTCTCTCTCCAATTCCCTAAATCAAGGAAACCATAATGGGATTGAATTTCAAGCTAATGAATTTTGACTCCACTAAGTGAGCAAGATCACTCTCTAATCATGTCTTGAATGGCTTAATCACTTGATTTCTTGCCCAAACACTTAATCACCAACTCCTAACCTATTGCCTAATCAAATCCATTCCTTAAACCATATCCTAAACACAAATGAAATGAAGATATTTCCCCTTAAACCCCCTTGCATGGCCGATGGCCTTCCTTCCCCATTTCACTCTCACATTTTGCTTTTTAACACTTATACACTCAAAGGAAACCCATACTTCACCATTTGCTTTATTGGATTTCAATGTTGTCCCAAAATCTAGTCAAGAATTCTCTCTTTTCTCTTATCTTAAACTCCTTCTATTCTTTCTCCTCTACCACAAGAACCTCTATCCTCCACTACTTCTCCACCTCAAACCACCACATCACCACCATAGACCACCCTCAAGATACACAACCTTTCCATTCCTAAACACAAGAACTGAAGAAAACCTTTCCACCCATTTTCTTCCTCCTTACATGAATCCATCTTAAGCTCCAAGAGAAGATTTATTTTTCTTATTCTTTCACAAAGATTGTAACACCTCGATTTTTTCTGTCTGAGCAAAAATGACCAAAATGGCCCTGAGGTCATTTTTTACTCAAAATTCGAGGATAGCCGACCCGGTAGTCCTCGAAGGGTCAACTCGATGTTCGAAGGGGATTGTATGCAAATGAATGTTAATAGAGTAGAAAAATCTCTTTTTCTAAGCTTTCGGGTCAAAATAACCAAAATACCCCTATAGCATTTTTGCGCGGGCATAAGTGCCGTTGAGCCTGGAACTTTCCCAAAAGATTTAAAATAATATTTTTATTAGTTTGGGCATGTCTGTTTAAGTCCTGGTTGTCCCGGGCAATTTTTGTACAAAATTATGATTTTATCCCTGGAATAGTGATTTTGAGCTTAATGACGTAATTAAGCAAATCTAAGCAATATTAGGCTCTAATCGAAGATTAATTAATTTTCATAATTAATGTAAAGTCAAAATAATTTATTAAAGTTAATTAGAACCTAAAATTGCTTAGATTAAACTTAAACCTCTTTTAAAACTCATATTCCAAGTCATGGAATCTTGAATAGTATTTTCTCTTTCCAATCCCTTAAATCAAAGAATTGTGTCTACAATTGTTTATACTTCAAAATGAGTTTTAATCTCACTAATGAAGCAAGAACACTCCCTAATCATGTCTTGACATTCTTAATTGCCCATTACCTCACCTAAAACATTTACTTAGCAACTCCTAATCTTAAGCCTAATCAAAGATACACCTAAACACACCTCTAAAACCACAATTGAATGAAGGATTTTTTCTCCCTCCATGGCATGATGAAACCGGTGCCACTGCCCCCTCCAATGCATCACATGTTAATTCATTCAAACACTCAAAGAAGCGTGCCACACCATACCTTGAGCCATACCTATACCATGCTTTGTACCTTACCTTTGAGTGACTACATGGAAAAGATATTTTTCCTCCCTCTATGCCCATGAGTACTGCGGCCTCTCCCCCTCTATTCACTCCTTCACACCTTGTTTTTCTATAAATACCATGCTTAGGTGAACTTGGTCACATTTGGTTCATTTACTAGCCTAAGTTTTCAAGAGTTGTCTTAAGTTTTCTTATTTCTTCAAGAGTTCTCTTTTTCTTCATCTTATTCATCCCTACCAAAGAACCATCCCTCACAACCTCAAACCACCACATAACTACCATAGATCACCATTAAAAGACATAAGCTTGCATCCTCACACATTAAGCTCACACAAAAACCTTTCCTTCCTTTTTCTTCTTTTTTGGCCGCAAACCTCAAGCCCACTTGGAAGCAAGTTTTCTTCTCTTTCTCTCCTCAAAGATCAAGCTTTTTTTTCTTCACTACTTGGTAGGGATTTTGTTCTTTAAAGTTTTATCTTTTAAAGTTTTGTTAAAAATGAGTTTTTGTTAGTTTCTCTTGACTTTTAGAACTTTTTTTCTTCCCTTTGATTTTCGGCCTGGGAGCCTTTCTTTTAAAAGAAAATGTTGGCTTGAGGATGAGGGTTTTAAGATGTTGATCATGAGATTCTTCACTCGTGTAACCTCTAGAGCTTTAAAGTTTTGTCCTTTTCCTCCTTCATGGCTTTGGCCTTATTTCTTTTTCTTTGATGTTCAAAGTTTTGTAAAAAAGAAAAAAAAATGGGTTGTAGTTATTTTGATTTCTTGATCCATTTCCTTGAGCTTGATGATGATGTTCAAACCATAAGGTTTCTTTGAAACCTTGGTACAAAGAACTCTAAAGCTCACTTTGTCTTGTTAAGATATGTGTTGGATTGAGGTTTATATTCTTTTAAAGTTTTGTATGAGCTCTAGTAAAGAATAAAATTAACTTGCACCCATATTTAAATTTATGCCTTGCATATCATATTTACTTTACATGCCAACACCTAAAACTTAAAGATTCAAATAAGAGCTTACATTTTCACATCACCTAAATAAATAACTTGAAGCCTACCTATTTCAACTTCAAAGTTGATTGTTGATTTAGAGTGAATACTCTAAGGGGCTTAGAGCACTAAAATAAAGAATTGGATTTGCATATCATGTTTATAGTTCAAGTCATGACTTAAACTTTAAAGATAAAAATGAAGTTGCATCTCATATTTATTTCAAGCTCCTACTTTACTTTCTAATGAAGAATAAAATAAAGTGCATATCATGTTTATATTCTTGTTATCACTTAAAGGTTCTAGAGCTCAAAAAATTGTCCATCTATCTCAAGAAAAGTTAGATACGAAAGAATTCTCTTGAATGCATAATTTGGCCATGTGATCGTGGTGGACTTGGTGTGAGTTTCATCTAATCACAAGTGCCAACAATCTATGTCTTAGGATTTTCTTAAGCATAGGTGAACTCAAAGAATGTTTCAAGTATGATTTCATATTTTAAATCCCAACCATGAACGATTTAAAATAGCTACCGCCCTTATTTATTTTATGATGAATTTAATGAACTAAATTGGTTTCTAAAGAGTTTTAGAAGTCCTAAAATGATTCCAAGAGGAACTAGAAACTTATATGTACTAAAAATGAGATTTTCATATGCTACCCGAGGTGTATCATTTCGGCTCTGCCTTGGCATGTTTGCTACTGTTTGGTAATGTTTAATATGTTAGAATGTGTATAAATTGATAAGAATTGGAGTGGAGACTATTCTATGCATGTTGGATAAAAAGCTAGTTTACTAGGAAACCGTAAAGTTGTGATTTTAGAGGTCTTTGGCCAAATTAACCTTAGCCACTATCAAAACTGTTTTAGTATGATAAAATTCTGTTTGGGATGGTTTAACTACGAAAACTTGGTAACTTTTGGTGTAAGAATGATTTTTAGCACTTAGGGAGAAATTAGTAACTAGAAAACCGTAAAAAATGTGAATTCTAGAGCCTTAAGGATGTAGATTATAAATTCTGTTTTAGAAACATGATAATTTGGTGATAGATGGCTGAATACTTGGTAGAATGTGAGGGATGTATTCATAATTGGTTTAGAAATTAATTATAGTGCCTTAGGCGAAGACGGAACTTAGAAAAGGTTTAAGACAAAGTCTCCAGAACCTCATAATTAAATGATATCAATTTTGCCCACATTTTATGATGATGTCCAGAATTGTTTAGGATCATAAAAATAAGTGAGAATTATTAGTCATGAACCTATAGGTGCATAAAAGGTTAAAAATGGATAATAGGTTAGCTAGATTGCAAGTTTAAGACCCGTAAGGGTCAAAGGCATAAAACTTGGTGAGTTAAGTAACCTAATGAAGTTTGTTATTTCAAAGGAATGTATGTTGACTACGAGTTGCCTTGAGCATAGCATATGCATTAGCTTAGTTCGGTCCCTAATCCCGGCATACTGGTTAGGAGCATGAATACCTTTCAAGAATGTTAAAGTGATGATGTGTAGATGCATGTGTTATGAAGAACATGTTTATATGACTTGATGGTTTATTTTGAATATGCAATTGTGATTGAATGTACATACTCTATATGTTTTGTGGCATAAAGCAAGTTTGGGAAAATTCGGTGTATAGCCGCATGCTATCGAATTTTCACCAAATTGGAGGACTTAGAATGTTTTTTTGAAAGATATGAGATACGTTCTGGGTGATATCGGTTTAGTTGAGCACGCCCAAGAATAAATGTGACATAGTACTGAGATGCGTTCTGGGTGACATCGGTTTAGCCGAGCACCCCAAGGAACAAAACCATGAGGGTATTGACAAGCTTGCCAAAGCGGACAAATAACCGTGTACTAGATACCAGTAATTGCGTTTCAAAGAAGGAAATATTCCTATGGACTCCCCAAATTAAAGGTTATGATAGGTGATCCTTATGTCCCCTAGCCCGTAATCTAGAAATCGGGATTATTATGTTACGCTTATCATAGAATAAGTAAGAACTAGTGACGACTAGTTAAGTATGAGCTCATAACCTAACGATGTTTTTAGGGTGACCCCCATGATGCAAAGTATGATGTTTAATGTCACATAGCTTAGAAAAGAGACAGTTCCACAAGAAAAGTTATATGCCACTTTATGCCACTTATATGATGTTTCTTGATGTTGTGTTCTATTATTTTCTTGCATAATGTATTATCATGCATTCATGCTTCGCTATGTTGCATACATGACATTAAGATTCATTCTAAAATGAACGGACCTTGGATAATTATGTATAAAACCTAAAAATGAACTATATGCATGCATACCTTTTTACAATAAACCCAAGGTTCCTGAGGATGTGGACGATGTCACTTAGGTAGGAGGTCCCCTACTAAGATTCTTTAACAAGATTCTCACTCCATTTTCTTTTCCGTCGCATATTCAGACTTCGATGATGACGTTTGTGGTCTTTATCGACACCCCGATGTGGGAGGTTCACTTTGATCCGGAGCACCAGTCCTACCTGTTTGAGGGGAGCTACACCGTCCGAGTTTTTATGTTTTTGGGGTGACCCTTCGCACACCCTGTTCATAGTTATTGCTTTTCTCTGACTTCCCCTTTTGGTGACGATATGGTCTTCGAGCTTGCGCGGATGCACAATGAAAGGATACTCTGCACGTATACTACTGCATCTGTCGTTCGTGACTTCGCAGACTATGTTCCCCGTTCCAGGCATTCGAAGACTGACCCATCAGAGGATCTGCCTACCCACCGATATTCCTAGAGTTCTGCCCCCACTCCTCCATAGAGGGTGGAGGGTAGCGAGGAGACGGTTACATAGCCGAGGTTGGCATGGAGGCTAGCTATGCGACCTTGACATGGCGCCCATGCTCAGCCATCTCGTGTGCCTACTCCCGACGAGCTTCATCCATGGATCGGCCATGTTTTGCCCTATCCGGACTACCAGTAGTAGGTCTCTTGGAGGATCATTAGTGCACACACTACCACTAGTTTAGGATAATCTTTTTTTTGTTCTAGAGATTATCCATTTTAGGTGCACGAGGGTAGGGGGTGATTTCCTTTATGCTTTCCTTTGTATTTTCCTTTCAGTTGTATTTGCACTTATGATGTATCGAACTTATCCCGCCTTCCATAGGCGGGCAGTTATTATATTAATATAATATTATTGTGGTGTGCACATGATTGTCCAATGTTATGAAGTTATTTGATGCTCTTATCTTGCGCCTTTTTTTATATAAGTTACGTTTTATGATAACGCTCGCTTATGATATGCATGGCTCTTGGCATTTATGTTTCAAAAGAAATTTGACCCATATTTTCTGCTAAGTATTTTAAAAGAAGGATTAAAGAATGAGACTAAGAGTAATAGACTAATGGTTAACCTAAATACGTTCTAAGAGTATTGGGTTAAAACTTAGGATGTTACAAAGATCAAGCTCTTTCCTTGCTAATAAGAAAATAACTTTGGTAGGGATTTTTGTTTGAAGTTCTCTTTCTTTTTCTTTGCTTTGTTTTTGGTTTTGGTGTTGGTTGGATGGTCAAGTTCATCCTCCTTTTCTTCTTGTATTTTCAATTTTTGTTGTTGGTTGGGTACCCAAAACCATGGCTTAATGATGAGGGTTTTTGATGATTGGTTGTGTTACCATTATTTGTTTGACCTCTAGAGCTCAAGGTTTGATTTTTGGTTTCAAGAGAAAAATAAGAAAAGATTGTTTTATTGGTGTTCTTGAGTTGTTTTTGTTTGAGCTTGATAGTGAGTCCAAGGAAAATGAGGTTCTTGGAACCATGGTGTTGGTGGACTCTAAAGCTCATTTCCATTTTGTGAGATTGATTGGGATTAAGGAGTTATTCTTTAAAAGTCTTGAGTTTGGAGCTTAAAGAGATAAAAATGGAATTCACTCATGTTTATGTTCCAAGTTCTTGCATCTCGTGTTTAAATTCCAAGCCTTACACATCATGTTTATTTTCCAAGTTGTCACCTTAAATCTTGAAGATAAGAAAATGGGCTTGCATTTCATGTTTATATCTCTTGTCTTGCATGTTTATGTTTCAAGTTATCACCTAAGCCTTGAAGACTTAAAATGAGCTTGCATCTTCATATTTAAATTTCAAGTCTTTCACATCATACTTATATTTCCAAGTCCTCATCTTATAATGACAAAAATTAAAATGAGACTTGCATAGCATGTTTATGATTTTAGCTATTACCTAAATCTCTAAAGCTTAAGACTTGCCTCTTCTATCTAAAATGGATGTTTTGATTCATGAATACTTTATGATGTTGGAATGATATTTAGAAAGGGTTTTTAGAATGAAAGAATGACCTAAGGAATGTCAAAACTTGAGTTTTTCAACTTGTGGGGATTTTGGTAATCGATTACCAGCATGTCTTTGATGCCCGTAAATGAGTTTTTGACTATGGTAATCGATTACCATCTTCTGTAATCAATTACCAAGATGTCCTTGAGGGCCCAAAATGTGTTTTCAACACTGATAATCAATTACCAGCTCATGTAATCAATTAGCAGCAAGCTAATCAAGCCAAATTGTGAAATTGTAACACTAGTAATCGATTACATAGCCCATGTAATCGACCACCAGAAGCCCAAGCATGTTTGTTTTGGAAATTTGAACTGTGTAATCGATTACGAACTCATGTAATCGATTACCAGAACTCGAAATGTGTAAATAAGTGTGTTTCTACTTGAAATAACATGGATTGACGACCTTATATGCTTGACTTTGAGTTATATGAATAATGATCGTTAATATAATTGTATACATATATCCCGTTGAGCATAGCATGTGCATTAGCTGAGTCCGATCCTTGATTTCTGGCATACTAGATAGGAGCATGTCTACTGCTATACTAGATTATAACATGTTTAAGGATATATGCAATGAATATTGTGCATGCTTATGTGAATAATTACATGATGAGTTGTAGCATGATATAGTTATACTTAATTAATTGGTATGCAAGATTATGAGCATGATATGTCAAATGATGAGTTATGATTGCTTTGCATCTCTAAAAGAACATGCTGAGGTTAGGTGATGCGAATCTTAGGGAAATGATCCTTTAGACTCCCCGAATTAAAGGTTATGAGAGATAATTCAATAAGGTAACCTTCTAGACTCCCCGAATTAAAGATTATGAGAGGTGAACCAATAAAGTGAGATGTTCATATTTGCATTTCTAAGTAACATGCTAAGTTTAAGGTGACATAAAACACACGGAAGTGATCCTTTAGACTCCCCGAATTAAAGGTTATGAAAGGTGATCCTATACCCCCTGTCTCGCACTCTGGGAGTTGAGAGTTAGCTTATCGAGAGGGTAAGTGTAGGCTAGTGATGACTAGTGAGATATGAGCTCATAACTTAGAACTTTCAAAGAGAGAATAATAGGCGGCCCCCAAGGAAAAAAAATAAGAAGCTAAGTCACCTAAAAGATTAATGAGGAAAAAATCATGCTAGAAAAGCTTGCATTCTTTATGTTATGACATTCGATTTGTGGTTATGCGCTCATGGTTTATCATGTTGCATCCTTGCATTAAGACGCATGCTAAAATAGGTGGGCCTCGGATTAATAATATTTAGAACTTAATAATTGAACCTTATATACATGCCTACTATTTCATAATGAAACCCGAGGTTCCTGAGGACGTAGATGATGACACTAGTTAGGAAACTAAAGCCCTATTAAGATTCTTTTATAAGATTCTCATCCATTCTTTCTTTCTTTCTATCCCATTTTTAGAGGATGATGGTTTCGTTCGTGATCTTCGTTGACGCCACTTGGGAGATGTAACACCCCGATTTTTCTGTCCGAGGGAAATGACCGAAATACCCCTGAGGTCATTTCCTGACCCGAATTCGAGGGTAACCAACTCGGTCGTCCTCGAAGGTTCAACTCAATGTTTGAAGGGGATTGAATGGCCTTTGAATGCTTCTGGAAGCGAAAATCTCGTTTTCCGCAGTTTCGGGTCAAAATGACCAAAATACCCCTACAGCGTTTTTACGCGGGTAAAGGTGCCGTTTGAGCCCGAAACTTTCCCCAGAGGTTTAAAAACACGTTTTCATGTATCTAGAGGTCTCTGTTCAAGTCCCGGTGGTCCCGGATAGTTTTAGTACAAAATTACGATTTTGCCCCTAGAATAGTGTTTTTGAGCTTAATGATGTAATTAAGCAAACCTAAGCAATATTAGGCTCTAAACGAAGATTAATTAATTTCCCTAATTAATCTAGAGTCAAAATAATTTATTAAAGTTAATTAGAACCTAAAATTGCTTAGATTAAACTTAAATCCCTTTTTAGAACTCAAGATTCCTAGTCTTGGAATCTTGAATAGTGTTTTCTCTCTCCAATTCCTTAAATCAAGGAAGTATGTCTAGAGTTGTTTAGACTCTAAATTGAGGATCTAACTCACTAATGGTGCAAGACCACTCCTTAATTATGTCTAGACCACCCTAATTATCCATTTTCCTTACCTAAACACTTTCTTACAACTTCCTAATCTTAAGCATAATCAAAGATACACCTAAACACAACTCTAAACCACAATTAAAATGCAACTAATCCTCTCCCAAATCTCATGCACATGGCCGAAATTCTCTTCCCCATTTGACCACATGTTGAATTGTTTCTCACTCAAAGAACCATGCTTGAGGCCATACCTTGAACCATACCTCACCATGCTTTGAGCCATACCTCACCATGCCTCAAGACCACATTATCTCACCTCATGGAACTCATGGATGCCTCCATTTCTGCACCCTCATGGCCGAAACCCCTTCAGCCACACACACACTTCATTTGTTTCATTTCTCTATAAATAGAATGCCTTGAGGAGCTTGCACCACTTTTAGATCATTTGCTAAGTTTAGGAACACTCAAAGCTTTTCTTTTTCTCTCAAAGTTCTTGTGTTCTTCAAGTTCTTGGAGTTCTTCATCATCTTCATCTTCTTCTTCCATCTTCAAGTTCATCACACCAAGTAGGGATTTTCTTTCAAGTATTTCTCTCTTTAAAGTTCTTGTTCTAAGCTTTATGTTCATAGTTTCTCTTGATTCTTTTTAGAACTTCTTTTCTTTTCCTTGTTCTTTCTCATTTTCGGCCATGGGCCTTGAAGTTCAAAGAAATGAGAGCTTGATTATGAGAGTTTCATGATGATGTTCATCACTTGAAACAAACTCTAGAGCTTGATCTTTGTTCTTGAGCAAAAATGTTTCTAGTTCTTCCTTTCTTGAACTCTTGAGAACTTTAGTTTTGATGGTGTTTTAAAATGGTTCTAAGGACTCAATGATGAGGTCTCATGATGTTGGTGTTAATATATCACCAAAATCATGGACTCTAGAGTTTCAAATATTTCTTTTCTTGCCTAGATGTTTCGGCCATTTCCTTTTATTTTATATGCCTTATGGTTTGATTTTCTAAAGATGTTGTTTTGAGTTCTAAGAACTCTAGGCTTACTTTATCTTGGTTGGATGAGAAAGGGTTAAGGTTTAAGTTCCTTTAAAGTCTTGTTAAGGGCTCTAGAAAGATAAAATGAACTTGCATAATTTAATTTATGCTTACACTCATATTTACGTTCTTGCTATGCATCTTTACTTTTAAGCTATCACCTAAGAACATAAAGATTAAAATGGAACTTGCATCATCACATAATTTAATTCTCAAAGCCTTTCTATTTCGGTCTTAAAGTCGATTGTTGTTGGGCCTAGAGCACTAAAATAAAGAATTGAACTTGCATCATCACCTAATTAATTTCTCGAATGCCTATCTATTTCGGCCTTAAAGTCGATTATTGTTGGGCCAAGAGCACTAAAATAAAGAATTGAACCTTGCACATTTACTTTCAAGCTTGCACGTTTAAGTTTGTGCCTTGCATATTTAATTTAAGTCATCACTTTATTTTGTAAGCAAGATTAAAAATGAAAAGCATGAGCACGTTTATTTTATGTCGTAACTTAAGAACCTAGAGCTCAAAGACTTGCCCATTTCATTCCAAGTTAAAGTTTAATGTGAAACCATTCTTTGAATGCATGTTTTCGGCCAAGTAGTGATGATGGACTTGCAATGAGTTTTCATCTAGCTACAAGGACCAATAGTCTATGTTCTAAGTTTTCCTTAAAGCTTTTCAAATCTTTTCAAGGTTATGTTATCATGAGACATGACTTTATTCCCTTTTAGAAGATGAAATACATTTTGTTCATTGACCTATGGCTTTTCTTAGCCTCTTGATGAATTAAAATGATTTGCGAAGAGTTTTAGAAATTCTAAATTGACTCTAAGAGAAACTAGTTAACTTAAGTACCTAGAAATGTCAATTTAAATCCTTTACTGAAGCTATATGTTTTCGGTTTTGATATGATGAGTGTGATGCTGTATGATGATGCTTTGATGTGTTAGAATGTGTAACAATATCATATGATGATGTAGAAACGATTCTATGCATAATAGGTAAGAAACTAGCTAACTAGAAAT
Source organism: Dalbergia cochinchinensis (assembly GCA_031216125.1). Lineage (NCBI taxonomy): Eukaryota > Viridiplantae > Streptophyta > Magnoliopsida > Fabales > Fabaceae > Dalbergia > Dalbergia cochinchinensis. Next base: position 32,538,741 of record CM062369.1, read on the forward strand.
ACCGTATAGCTAGAATTTAACATAGTTTTGACCCATTTGTTTTTGGAACTTATCCAAACTGTTTTAATGGGAGTATAATCAGATTAGGATTGTTTAGACATGAAAAACTTGGTAACATTTGGATTAGAAACGAATTCTAGCACCTATAGGGAAACTAGTAACTAGAAAATCGTAAAAGTGCAAGTTTAGAACTCTTAGAACATTTATTTTTCTGGATTCTGTCCAGCACCCTTACAACATGATAAACATGATTAATAATTAGTCCTTAAGCATACGAATGCCTTATAATTGATTTAGATTTAATTCATAGCGCCTTAGGCGAAGACGAAACCGAGAAAGGGTCTAAAACGTAAGTTCTAGAACCCCGTAATCACAAGTTAGGAATTCTGCCCTATGCTTTTCAGATTTAGGTGTGAACATGAGGATTATGAATGATGTTTAATTATGAGCCCTTAGGTGCATAAAATATGAGCGATGGATGTTAGAGAACCATATCTCATAATTAAGGCCCGTAAGGGTCAAAGCATAAGCTACCGTAAGGATAAACAGTTGAATGTTCCATGATGATGTATGTATTATGTGAAGAATGTTAATGTTATTCATATGAGGAATTCATGAGGATATATGTTTGTGTGGCATAAAGCAAATTTGGAAGAAATCCGGCGTGATGCCATCGTGCCGCCGAATTTCCGACAAATTTGGGGACTTAAAGAGATTTTGAAAATTAAGGTACTAAGATGGGTTCTAGGATGACACCGGTTCGGCCGAGCACCTCCATAGAACTCATGTGACATCGGTACCATTTTATACTCTTAGGTGACACCGGTTCGGCCGAGCACCCCTAAGAGAATTGCCCCCTAACCCGTACTCAGATAGTCGGGATTTATGATTTATGATACGCTTATCGTTAAGTGGTAAGTAAGAACTAGTGACGACTAGTTAAGGTATGAGCTCATAACCTAGATGTATGACACGTTCTGGGTGACACCGGTCCGGCCGAGCACCCCCAGTTCGATTGTCTTTTAGGGTGGCCCATGAGGAAGAGATGTTTCATGATTATGATTATGTCACTAAGTTTGTCCCATATGAACGTTACTATTGCTACTTTATGCCACTAAGAATGATGATGCTTGATGTTATGTTTTATGTATGTGCATTAGGTAGTGCCATGCATACATCTTCTAATATGTTGCATTCATGACATTAAGATCATCCTAAAATGAATGGACCTTGGCTAAAGTATATTTTGAAGTTTAAAATGAACCTAATGCATGTTCAGTCATTTTGTATAATTAACCCCAAGGTTTCTGAGGACGTAGATGATGACACCTAGGTAGTAGGAGGCCCTACTGAGATTCTTTAGCAAGATTCTCACTCCCTCTATCTCTTTCTTTCCATCATGTCTTCAGATGGCGACGTTCGTAGTATTCGTGGACACGCCGACATGGGAGGTGCACCATGACCCGGACCACGGGTCATTCCATTTTGTGGGTCGATGCACAGTTAGAGTATTCATGTTCATGGGTCGACCCTTCACTCCCCCTGTACATTCCCATCGTTTCTCCCCCGTCTCACCTTTTGGCGATGACCTGGTTTACGAGCGTGCACGTCCCCGAGAGGAGAGGCTACGCCGTACTCCACCGTCCGCGTCCGCCATTCGAGACTACCCCAAAGATGTGTGCCCCGCGTTCGCCGTCGTCTTTATCGGAGACGGATCCTTCCGAGGATTCGGCCACCCAAGTACCCTCCGAGGGATCTTCCCCCACCATACCCATGGACTTTGGAGAGGATAGCGAGCCCACCGTGACTCAGCCGAGGCGTGCACGACGACCGGGGATGCGGCCATACCGCGGGGGTCACGCTCGATCCCCGTTCCGCCTCTTCACGCCCGAGGAGCTCGCCCAGTTTCCCGGATATTTGCCTCGTTCGCGAGATAGTCGCCAGTAGGAGGCCGTGGATGGCCCGGGTTAGAGCACACACCACTTAGATGGGGATAAACCTTCTTTTGTTTAGAGGTTATCCCATTAGATGCACTCGGGTAGGGGAGTAGATTATGTTTATGTTGTATTTTCTTCCATGTATTCCCTTGTACCAAATTAAGTCACACACTTATAAGTGGGCAAGTTATATATATATATAAGATGTTATTCAGTGTTTTCCCATGATGTGCCTTTATGTGCTTTGTGCTATAACGTTATGGGATGTATGTTTTGCCCGTTACTTGTTACATCGCATCACGCGGCTCTCACTTTATATTTCAAAAAAAAATTTACCCGTATTTTCTGCTAAGTATTTCTAAGTAAAATTGAGAACTATAAAGTAACAGACTAATGTTTAACCTAAGTATGTTCTAGAGTATTGGGTTAAAAATTAGGATGTTACAGGAGATGTAACACCTCGATTTTTCTGTCTGAGAGAAAAATGACCAAAATGCCCCTGAGGTCATTTTCTGCCCGGAATTCGAGGATGGCCGGCCCGACAGTCCTCGAATGGTTAACTCAATGTTTGAAGGGGATTAGATGGCCTTGAGCGGTTTCGGAGGTGAAAACCTCATTTTCTACTGTTCGGGTCAAAATGACCAAAATACCCTTATAGCGTTTTCACGCGGGTAAAGGTGCCGTTGAGTCCGAAACTTTCCCCGAAGGTTCAAAACAATGCTTTCAAGTGTTTAAAAGTGTCTATTTAAGTTCCGGTGATCCCAGGCATTTTTAGTACAAAATTACGATTTTGCCCTTGGAATAGTGTTTTTGAGCCAAATGATGTAATTGAGCAAACCTAAGAAATATTAGGCTCTAATCGAAGGTTAATTAATCTAGAGTCAAAATAAGTCATTAAAATTAATTAGAACCTAAGATTGCTTAGATTAAACTCAAAACTCCTTTTCTTTTAAAGAACTCAAAGCTTCTAGAACATAGAATCTTGAATAGTATTTTTACTATTCACCCTCTACACCTCAAAAGGAAGCCTAGGATGTAGTTGAAGGCCTAGGATTAATAGAGATAGACTCCTCTAAAAGGCTAGAATGCCCACTAATCATAACCTACATAGCCTTAATTACCTATCCTTTCATTTACACATTTTACTATAAACTCCTAATCTTAGGCCTAATTCAAAAATACACCTAAACACATCACTAATTCACAATTAATAAAACAATTTCCTCCCCTTGGATTCCCCTATAAGTGGCGCCATCTCATACCCTATACCTCAGAAGTTTGTTCACTCATACACTAAAGGAACTATGCTTAAACCTATGCCTAAACCCATGCCTACAACCTCACCTTGAAATGACGCAACTAAGAGACATTTTCTCTCCTTTTTCCCCTCAATATTTCGGCCACCCTTCCCTCCACTCACCTCTCCATGTTTTGTTTCTCTATAAATAGTATACATGAGTAAACTTGAGACACTTTTAGTCACTTGGCAAGTTTTAGTTTCCTAGAGAACTCAAAGGCTTTCTTTTTCTTTCAAGTTTCAAGAGTTCTTCCTTTTCAACCTCTTCATCTTCTTCAACCTCATTTCACTTGGTAGGGATTTTCTTTTAAGAATTTCCTTCATTTAAGTTCTTATTCTAGTTATGTGTTTATGGTTTCTCTTGAGTCTTTTTAGAACTTCTTTTAGTGATGAGGACCCATGGTGTTAGTGTGAATACATCACTAAGATCATGGTCTCTAGAGTTTCAAATGTTTCTTTTTCCTTCTTAAAAGTTTCAGTTCTTTCCTTCTCTTTCCCATGATTTCGGTTTCTTTCCTTTTCTCTTCTTCATAATTTCGGCCAACACTTATTGGATGATCCAACATGGTAGCTTGATGATGAGAGTTCCAAATGGTGACTTTATGTTCTGTAACACCCCGATTTTTCTGTCCGAGGGAAATGACCAAAATGCCCCTGAGGTCATTTCCTGACCCGAACTCGAGGGTAACCAACTGGGTCATCCTCGAAGGGTCAACTCAATGTTTGAAGGGGATTGAATGGCCTTTGAATGCTTCCGGAAGCGAAAATCTCGTTTCGCAGCTTGGTCAAAATGACCAAAATACCCCTATAGCGTTTTTACGCGGGTAAAGGTGCCGTTTGAGCCCGAAACTTTCCCCAGAGGTTTAAAAACATGTTTTCATGTGTCTAGAGGTCTCTGTTCAAGTCCCGGTGGTCCCGGGCAGTTTTAGTGTAAAATTACGATTTTGCCCCTAGAATAGTGTTTTTGAGCTTAATGACGTAATTAAGCAAACCTAAGCAATATTAGGCTCTAAACGAAGATTAATTTATTTCCCTAATTAATCTAAAGTCAAAATAATTTATTAAAGTTAATTAGAACCTAAAATTTCTTAGATTAAACTTAAATCCCTTTTTAGAACTCAAGATGCCTAGTCTTGGAATCTTGAATAGTGTTTTCTCTCCAATTCCTTAAATCAAGGAAATGTGTCTAGAGTTGTTTAAACTCTAAATTGAGGATTTAACTCACTAATGGTGCAAGACCACTCCTTAATTATGTCTAGACCACCTTAATTATCCATTTCCCTTGCCTAAACACTTTCTTACAAATTCCTAATCTTAAGCATAATCAAAGATACACCTAAACACAACTCTAAACCACAATTAAAATGCAAACACAACCACACATGGGCTGATGCATATTCAGCCATCTCTCTCCTTTTACCACACAATTTGAATTGTTTCTCACTCAAAGAACCATGCTTGAGGCCATACCTTGAACCATACCTCACCATACTTTGAACCATACCTCACCATGCCTCAAGACCACATTATCTCACCTCATGGAACTCATGGGCTACACTCCCCTTGGCCAAAAACATATCAGCCTCTCATCCCCTCCATTTGCTTCATTTCTCTATAAATAGATGGCCTTGGGAAGCTTGCACCACTTTTAGATCATTTGCTAAGTTTAGGAACACTCAAAGCTTTTCTTTTCTCTCAAAGTTCTAGTGTTCTTCAAGTTCTTCAAAGTTCTTCATCATCTTCATCTTCTTCTTCCATCTTCAAGTTCATCACATCAAGTAGGGATTTTCTTTCATGTATTCTTTCTTTAAGGTTCTTGTTCTAAGCTTAATGTTCATAGTTTCTCTTGATTCTTTTTAGAACTTCTTTTTCTTTCCTTTACTTTTTCATTTTCGGCCATGAGCCTTGGAGTTCAAAGAAATGAGAGCTTGATGATGAGAGTTTCATGATGATGTTCATCACTTGAAACAAACTTTAGAGCTTGATCTTTGTTCTTGAGCAAAAGTGTTTCTAGTTTTTCCTTTCTTGAACCTTTGAGAACTTTAACTTTGATGTTGTTTCAAAATGGTTCTAATGACTCAATGATGAGGTCTCATGATGTTGGTGTTAGTATATCACCAAGATCATGGATTCTAGAGTTTCAAACATTTCTTTTCTTTCCTTGAAGTTTCGGCCATTACCTTTCCTTTTCATGCTAAATGTTTGATTTTCTAAATATGTTATGTTGAGTTCTAAGAACTCTAGACTTTTACTTTGTCTTGGTTTGATGAGTTTGGGTTGAGGTTTAAATTCCTTTAAAGTCTTGTTAAGAGCTCTAGAAAGATAAAATGAACTTGCATAATTTATTTTATGCTTGCATTCATATTTACATTCTTGCTATGCATCTTTATTTTCAAGCTATCACCTAAGAACATAAAGATTAAAATGGAACTTGCATCTTCACTTAATTTAATTCTCGAAGCCTGTCTATTTCGGCCTTAAAGTCGATTGTTGTTGGGCCTAGAGCACTAAAATAAAGAATTGAACTTGCATTATCACCTAATTAATCTCTCGAATGCCTATCTATTTCGGCCTTAAAGTCGATTGTTGTTGGGCCAAGAGCACTAAAATAAAGAATTGAATCTCGCATATTTACTTTCAAGCCTGCACGTTTAAGTTATGCCTTGCATATTTAATTTTAAGTCATCACTTTACTTTGTAAGCAAGATTAAAAATGAAAAGCATGAGCACGTTTAGTTTACGTCATAACTTAAGAACCTAGAGCTCAAAGACTTGCCCATTTCATTCCAAGTTAAAGTTTGATGTAAACCATACTTTGAATGTATGTTTTTCGGCCAAGTAGTGATGATGAACTTGCAATGAGTTTTCATCTAGCTACTAGGACCAATAGTCTACGTTTTAAGTGTTCCTTAATGTTTTACAAATCTTTATAAGGTTATGTCATTATAAGATGTGATTCCAATCTCTTTTAAGGGATGGAATATGTTTTGGTCACTGACCCAAGGTTTCACTTAGCCTCTAAATGATTTAAAATGTCTTCAAAGAGTTTTAGAAGTTCTAGATTGATTCCAAGAGAAACTAGTTAACTTATGTACCTAGAAATGTCAATTTAAACTCTCTTAATAAAGTTGAATGTTTTCGATTCTGATATGATGAGTGTGATGCTGTATGATGATGTTTTGATGTGTTGGAACGTGTGAGAATATCATATGATGATGTAGAAGCGATCCTATGCATGATAGGTAAGAAACTAGCTAACTAGAAATACCGTAAAGCTAGAATTTAATATAGTTTCGACCCATTTGTTTATGGAACTAATCCAAACTGTTTTAATGGGAACATAATCAGATTTAGATTGTTTAGACATGAAAAACTTGGTATCATTTGGATTAGAATCGAATTCTAGCACCTATAGGGAAACTAGTAACTAGAAAACCGTAAAAATGCAAGTTTAGAACCCTTGGAACATTTATTTTTCTGGAATCTGTCCAGCACCCTTACAACATGATAAACATGATTAATAATTAGTCCTTAAGCATAGGGATGTCTCATAATTGATTTAGATTTAATTTATAGCGCCTTAGGCGAAGACGGAACCGAGAAAGGGTCTAAAACGTAAGTTCTAGAACCCTGTAAACACAAGTTAGAGATTCTGCCCTATGCTATTCAGATTTAAGTATGAACATGAGGATGATTAATGATGTTTAATTATGAGCCCTTAGGTGCATAAAATATGAGTGACGGAAGTTAGAGAACCATATCTCATGATTAAGACCCATAAAGGTCAAAGCATAAACTACCGTAAGGATAAACGGTTGAAAGTTCTATGATGATGCATGTAGTATGCGAATGATGATGATGTTATTCATATAAGGAATTCATGAGGTTGTATGTTTATGAGAGTATATAGTGTTGATACGTTGATGCTCACGCCATGATGCGTTATGCAAAATTATGGTATTATGATGCTTATGATGCACACGATGATTATGATGCCTTATGTTGGTATTGAATGGCTATGTATGCTCTATATGTTTGGTGGCATAAAGCAAGTTTGATGGAAATCCGGTGTACGCCGTTACGCCGAATTTCCCATCAAACTTGAGTACTTGAGAAAAAGCTTGCGAAAACTCCTGGGTGACACCCTGCTCGCCGAGCACCCCCAGGATAGGTTCTGGGTGACACCGGTTCGGCCGAGCACCCCCAGAACAGATGTGACATAGTACTGAGACGCATTTCTCCCGCTACGGTGGGGAGGAAACAAATCCGTGAGGGTATTGACATTGAGCTTGCCAAAGCGGACAATTCGCTATGTACTAGATACCAAAGAGAGCGTTTCAAAGAAGGAAATGATCCTAAGATAGGTGATCCAAGAAAAGTTATGTATACCCCCTCTATTAGCCCATATTAAATCTAGTGACGACTAGTTAGGAATGAGCTCATTCCTAGGCGATAGGTGAGATGTAGTTTGGTGACCGATTATCGCTGGCGGTGAATCGGTTGGACTTTTGGTGGATATGTTAAGAGGGTGGTCTTTAAGAAAAAGAACTTAAGAGTTTTATTTATAAGAAAGATATCACATGAAAATTACTATGCCTCTTTATGCCACATATATGATTCTTGTTTCTTTATGATGTGCCCAAGTATTACGATTTTCATGTTAATGTGCATATGGTATTGTCATGCATTCATCAAATATCTGTTGCATTCATGTCATTAAGACACATACTAAAAGACACCCACTTCGGATAATTAGATTTGTAAAGCCTAAAACCAATCCTTATGCATGTACACCTTTTTCATAATTAAAACCGAGGTGGTCAGGACTACGACGATGACACTAGTGTTAGAGTCGGAATCCCTTGAGAATCTCGAATGAGTTTCTCATCCCTTCCTTTTCTTCCGTGTCGTCTCTAGACGAGGATTACAACGAGGTTCGTGATTTCTTCTGAGGCTCGCGCTTAAGGGACACACTAGCAAACGGAGCAGAGGGTCGCTGCGGGAGCATAAATAGCTTAGCTTTTTGGGTCGACACTTATCCAACCTCATAGGTGGATAAGGATAATTTCACATATATGGGCGTGTATTGATGTAAATGATGGTACAATGATGTTAGTAGTCTATGTATCTATAAAGATGTGATGATATTATGATTGTTATGTATAATACTATGTTTCATGATTATCAATGGTGTGGCTACTTTTCCTTGCACGTTATGGATATGATGAACGTTAGGTTAGTGCGCGGCTCACGTTTTGCTTTCAAATTTCAAAAGAAAAATTTATTCATATTTTCCGCTAAGTATTTTAATGAAAGGTTGTAAGGAATGAGACTAAAAGAGTAATTGACTAATGATTAACCTAAATATGTTCTAGAGTATTGGGTTAAAAATTAGGATGTTACATGTTCACTACAGAGAAATCTCTAAAGCTTGAGTTTTCATGAAAATGTTATATAGTTCACTTATGGCTTTGTTTCTTTAAGGAATGTTATTTTGAGTTCTAAGAACTCTTGTCTTTACTTTATCTTGTCATGATGAGTTTGGGTTAAGGTTAAAGTTCCTCTAAAAGTCTTGTAGGAGCTCTAAGAAGAAATAAAATAAACTCGCATTCATACTTATATTCAAGCTTATGCATTGCATATTTACTTTGAGCTTTGCATTCATATTTATTTTTCCAAGCCATCACTTAATGTTAAAGGATGAGGAATGGAGTGCATCTCATATTTACGTTCTCATCTAGCATATTTACTTTTCATCACTAAAGAACATAAAGATTTAAAATGAGAGCTTACATTATCACCTAATTAATTCTCAAAGCCTTTCTATTTCGGCCTTAAAGTCGATTGTTGCTGGGCTTAGAGCACTAAAATAAAGAAATAAACTTGCATGGCATATTTACTTCAAGTCTTGCATATTTAAATTTCAAGTCTTGCATATTTATTTCAAGCCTTGCATATTTATATTTCAAGTCTTGCATATTTACTTTAAAGTTCTCACTTTACTTTATAATGAAAGATAAAAATGAAGTGCATAGCATGTTTAGATTATGTCATCACTTAAAGACCTTAGAGCTCAAAGACTTGCCCATTTTATCTCAAGTTAAAGTTTAATATGGAAGCATTCTTTGAATGCATAACTTTGGTCATGTAGGGATGATGAACTTGGAATAAGTTTCATCTAGCTACAAGGGCTAACAATCTAAGTTTTAAGATTTTCTTTAAGCCTCATAAATTTTATGAAGTTAAGACCAACAAGATTTATGAATTTAATCCTCTTTTAAGGAAGTTGGTTATTGACCTAAGGTTGTTTTTAGCCCCTTTGGTAAAATAAAATGGTTTGCAAAGATTCTTAGAAGTCCTAAATTGGTTCCAAGAGAAACTAGCGACTTATATGCTTTAGAAAAGTCAAATAGTGTATCTTTTTGGGGCTTGACATTTCGGTTCTGCCATGATGAGTTTGCTGCTGTATGATGATGTTATGATGTGTTAGAATGTGTGAAAATTTTATATGATGAGGTAGGAACACTTCTATGCATGATAGGAGAGAAACTAGCTTCATAGAAAAACTGTAAAGTTGGAATTTAACATGAGTTTAATCCCTTTAATCCTAATCAATGCCCAAATTGTTTTAGTATGATAACAATCAGTTTTGGATTGATTAATCATGAAAAATTTGGTTACATTTGAAGTATGATTGAATTTTAGCACCTATAGAGAAACAAGTCACTAGAAAACTGTAAAAGTATAATTCTAAAACTCTTAGAATATTTAATTTTCTGATTCTGTACAACACCCTTATAATGTAGTAAAAATGATTTATAATTAGTTCAAGGCTTAGGAATACCTCATAATTGGCTTAGATTTGATTTATAGCGCCTTAGGCGAAGACGGAATTGAGAAAGGGCCTAAAACATAAGTTCTAGCGCCTCGTAATCATAGATATATAATTCTGCCCTTGGAGTAAGGTGCTACCCAGGTTTATTAAAGAACATAGGCTACAGTAAGATTTATCCCTAGGTGCATAAGAGGTCGGTAGGGAATGATAGAATAATTACATCTCAAGCTTAAAGCCCATAAAGGTCGAAGTATAAGATACTGTAGAATCAAGAGCATAATGAGTTTCAATGTTACATGTGGATGTATGTTTTATTTGGGAATGATTATGTAAATGTATGAAATTATGATTGAGGATACATGTTCTAATTGTTTATGTGGCATAAAGCAAATTTGGAAGAAATCCGGTATGCCGCTGTTATGCTGCCGAATTTCTGATAAATTTGGGGACTTAGAAAGTTTTTTGAAAAAAAATCCATGAGATTTTCTTAAAAAGAGATGAGGTACTAAGATGAGTTCTTGGATGACACCAGTTTGCTGAGCACCTCCAAAGAACTCATGTGACATCAGTACCAAGATGTATTCTTGGGTGACACCGGTTCGGCCGAGCACCCTCAAGAAATGCCCCTTAGCCCGTACTAGAAAGTCGGGATTATGATTATGATACGCTTATTGGGATTGATAAGTAAGAACTAGTGACGACTAGTTAGGTATGAGCTCATAACCTAGAGATACGACACGCTCTGGGTGACATCGGTTCGGCCGAGCACCCCCAGAGCAAATGTCTTTTAGGGTGGCCCCATGAGAAAGTAAAGTATGATGATTATGTCACAAAGTTTTCCACCTGAGATTTTAATTGCCACTTTATGCCACTACTATGATGTTACTTGTTATTATGATGAATATTCGTGCATTAAGTAGTGCTATGCATACATCCTTTACTATATTGCATTCATAACATTAAGATTCATTCTAAAAGGAACGGACCTTGGTTAACTATACTTTAAAAGCTTAAAAATGAACTTAACGCATGTTTACTTATTTTATATACTAAACCCAAGGTTCCTGAGGACGTAGATGATGACACCTAGGTAGTAGGAGGCCCTACTGAGTTTCTTTAACAAGATTCTCACTCCCTCTATCTTTTCTTTCTGTCACGTCTTCAAATGACGACCTTCGTGCTGTTCATTGACACCCTCACCTGGGAGGTGCACTACGACCCGGAGCACCGGTCATATCATTTTGAGGGGAGCTGCATACTTCGAGTGTTTATGTTTTTGGGATGCCCCTTTTCTCACCCTGTACATAGCTATCAATTTTCTCCGACTTCCCCGTATGGTGATGACATGATATTTGAGCGAGCGTGGACACACAATGAGAGGGCGCTCCACACATACTTTGCTGAGTCCACCGCCCATGACTTCCCCGACTATGTCCCCCGTTCGAGGCATTCGAAGACTGACCCATCAGCGGATCCACCCACCCATCCATACTTCGAGAGTTCCGCCCCTACGCCCCCGCTGAGGGTGGAGGGTAGTCTGTGGATCGGCTATATCCCGCCCTATCCGAACTGCTAGTGGTAGAGGTGCTCGAGGAGTGATAGTGTACACACCACACGTAGATTAGGGTAGCCTTCTTTTGTCCAGAAAGGTTACCCATTTTAGGTGCACTAGGGTGTGGGTGTAGTGGGGAGGAGAGATCTTGGCTAGTTGTACCTTTGTTTCTCTTCTTGACATTTATGGATGACTATACTATCCCAACTTTTAATGGTGGGTATGATGCTACTATATTAAATATTTATTTTATGGTGTGTAAAATGGAACATCTGATATTAGTAATGTATGAATCCATGATGATGTATTATGATTATGACTTGTGTTTATTTTCATCCATGTGTATCTATGATGTGTTTTTAGTTTCTTTTCAACTTGTATGCGAGACAGATGGCATTGTTCTTTTAAGTTTGCACGGCTCACGTTTTTGTTTTAAGTTTTCAAAAAAAAATTACCCATATTTTCGCTCAGTATTTTAACAACCTAATGTTAAGAACTGAAACAAAAGAGTAATAACTAATAATTAACTTAAATGCATCCTAGGCATATTGGGTTAAATATTAGAGTGTTACAGTCTATCTAATACTTAGTGGTAGGTAGGGGAAATCTTAAGGTATTTGTTAGATATTCTATATTTATATGAAGTTTCCATGCCTGGATATGGTTTTTATGAATGCACTTGCATACTATGTTATCAAGGATTTGGCTCCTTTAAAAGTGAGGAGGTTTGTAAAATGCACAAGTGAGGGGTTAACACCCTTGGATCATTTAGTGAAATCTACGCATGATGCACGTGTGATGGAAGCTTTTGATGCAAGAGTAAGTAACCTCTCACTTTTATAGTTTACCAATCTCCTCACTTTAGAGGAGCCAAATCTTGTGAGTTATACCATTTAAGGCTTTTTTTTATGTTTTGCAAGTTGCCATGTTCCCTTGTCGAAAAATTGCTAGAGGTAGAAAAGTTGACCCCTGACTTCAATGTAATGTCTATTATCCCTAAAGAAGCATTTAGTTTGAGATATCCTCATAGTTATAATATGTAGATTTCTTCTTTGATTTTTCAGGAATTTTAGACACAAAAATTTGGATATAAAAGTTCCTGTGATGAAGCAAAATTCTTTCTAGCTACATATACTAATAAGTATTGTACTAAAAGGTACCTTCCCATCCTTTTTATTTAAACATTCTGTCCTTTGTGATCTCTAAATGAAAAACATTTAAAAATATTACTCCCAATTTTCAAGTGAAAGTCAAGATGTTACATGCTTCCAAAGTTTACTCACTATACCTAGAACTGTTTGAATATAAGCCTTTGTGTAGGGATTTAGGGACAATAATGATTCGAGATGATTTTACTACAAGTAATTGTGAGGCGGAAAATAAACTTGCAAGTGCTTTTCAAATGGACCATCTTGACACTAGAGAACAATAAAATATGGAACTCTTAGAGCCTCTACTAAAGCATGGTGAAATCAAGGATTAGTTTTATGAGTACATTCACCAATTTATCACCACCAAGGAATTTGAATATGATTGGGAAGCAATGATTGACAAGTATGGGTTACAGGATTGTCATAACCTAACTAGGGAACGTAAGTGGCACTTGAGGGACTAGGTCCGTAATAAGCCTTTTGGATAACATGACTCACTGAATGCATGAATTATCACGATTTTCATACTTAAAACATAGTTTTGTTTAAATCATTATCAACTTCTCTATTTACAGCATAATATTAGAATTCATTAAATTGAATTATTTCAACCTGCATAGTCATGAGTTTATCTTGATTAAATTCAACATGTGCTAAAGCAGTTCATAAAAACATAAACTGCTTTATTCCATGATCTTAGTCAAAATCTGAAAATCAATTTAATACTTGAAAATTGAATTGGGGATATATATCTAACAAGTCACATAAATTTTTAATTATAAACTACCTTTCAAATCCATACTAAAATTCAAAAAATAAAATAAAATAAAGAAGTACATATTCTGGAAACAAATACAAAATCTCAAAATAGAATGCATGTTTTGGATCCTGCTTGTAACTATTGGAGTACTCTGATTCTAACATAAACCTAAACTAAGCCTCACTGAAATGTAAAGCTTACCACTAGAATAGCTAAAGACTATTGAATTGGTAGCTGATCGATAACCTGCTTTGCAATTGTGACTTTTAGGAGAAAGGGAAAGGGGTGAGTCAATAGACTTAGTGAGTGAATTCTCACACATCACCCACATGGAACAACTAATAGGATATACATAATATACATGCATCAAACAAAATCATTGTAATATCTACATGCATAATTACATAGGAAAACATTTCTGAATACATGATACGGTAATTACTAGAGAAACAAGAATATCTGAACATGATAAATCTGTACATAATAATAATAATAATAATAATAATAATAATAATAATAATTACTCCGATCTTTGAATTCTAAAAGAGTACCTAATAGGGTCCCTAAGGTGAATATTTAACTAGGTTCTATTATTTGAATACTCTAAAGGGGCGAGATTGTTCTTAGGCCTACAATTTGGCACCATGACTAATGATCTTACAATCGTTAACTTTCGGTCTATTCCTCTATAGTTATCATCTAAAACTAATTTGCTAATAAACTGGATAAAATTGAAAACTCTAAATGCTTTGAATTCATATAATTTTAACAATCTAACTTTAGTATAACTATGGCCATGAAATCATATTCAAGGGATCACCAGCTTGTAGACATCCTGATTTCATAAGCCCACAGAGTATGTTTCTAATAATCGCTACGAATTATACTGAGTCCCATATAAAACTAAAATTCTATAATCTTGATAATATATCTTTCCAATAAGATAAATAGTGCCCTACTCAATATTTTTCCAACAAATCATAACTTAAGATCTTGAAAGCATAATTAGGAGTTTCAAAGTCTTGAAAACATATAATAGCATCAATCCATATCTTGTGCCTAAAAATTTGGTAACTTGCTAAATCACATATTTTTCAATAAATCTTTTCATGAGCATAGAAAACATTTTTCATGGCATACATAATCAGTCATGGTCTGATGGTTTTCATAAAACACATTTTTCATTCTATAATAAAAAATCATAATTTTTGCTAGCTTGGCATCACTTGCATAATCATATTTATAACATATTTTTCACTTCTAAATTCATGTTTAGCAATCATAATACTACAAACATAATCATAATATTTAAAATAAGGTTATGAGTTCAAACCACTCATCTTGAAGGGCCAGGTGAGAAGTATCACCACCAACTTGACACTGGGAGCTAAGGATGGCACCAACAACTATCATAGAAAAGCATAGACATATGAATAAACTATGAGCTTACTAGAACAACTCTGAACATTGGGAGAGCACTTAGACTTGACAAGAACTAAGAACATAAACACTCTAACTCATAAACATGAAGGAAAGGAGAAGAAATAACCTAAACACTATGAATAATCCTTACCTTGAGGTTTAGAGGAGGTAGGATTGAGAGGGGATGATAATGGAGGGGTGGAAGAAGGAGGAATTTTAGAGTTTTTTTATTTTTAGGGGAAAAACACATATGGGGAAGGTTTATATAGGGAAAGGAGGTCACTAAACAGAATGACATCATTTTACACCTGTTTTGATACTGGGGGCATTGCTATAGCGATTGACTGAGGGAACCATCTTCTGCGCATGAACACTTGATTGCTATAGTGGTCCAACCCAAATCGCTACTGCTATAGCGGTCTTAGATAACTATATTAGTCTCAGAAGTGCATGATCTACACTTTATTGCCTTTCCACCAACACTGTTGGGTCCTAGGAGACCCTAAAGCTACACCTAGACTCATGTGGACCTGAGGCATCACAAACTCCCCCCTAAAATAGATTTGGTCCCCAAATCTAAACTTGCACATCTTAAAGACCAAGGAAATAGGATACATGAACTGGTTAGCACTACAGGGATAGGCATGTATGCCCGGAACATGCTAACACAATACTCTGGCTGCATAGCTAACAGGCCAAAAGACGGTGACATCTTGAAGGCCACTACTCTGTTACTCTAGCTTAGGATGCCATTTACCACATCTAGGCAGCTCTACCTCGAAGGGCAGCTCTTTCCTTTGAGGCAACAAAAGGCGCCTATCATAACGCTTACACTAAGGGTGTAACACCCCGATTTTTCTGTCTGAGGGAAATGACCAAAATGCCCCTGAGATCATTTCCTGGCCTAAATTCGAGGATAACCAACTCGGTCGTCCTCGAAGGGTCAACTCAATGTTTGAAGGGGATTGAATGGCCTTTGAATGCTTCCGGAAGCGAAAATCTCGTTTTCATGATTTGGTCAAAATGACCAAAATACCCCTATAGCGTTTTTACGCGGGTAAAGGTGCCGTTTGAGCCCGGAACTTTCCCCAGAGGTTTAAAAACATGTTTTCATGTGTCTAGAGGTCTTTGTTCAAGTCCCGGTGGTCCCGGGCAGTTTTAGTATAAAATTACGATTTTGCCCCTAGATTAGTGTTTTTGAGCTTAATAACGTAATTAAGCAAACCTAAGCAATATTAGGCTCTAGACGAAGATTAATTAATTTCCATAATTAATCTAGAGTCAAAATAATTTATTAAAGTTAATTAGAACCTAAAATTGCTTAGATTAAACTTAAATCCCTTTTTAGAACTCAAGACTCCTAGTCTTGGAATCTTGAATAATGTTTTCTCTCTCCAATTCCTTAAATCAAGGAAATGTGTCTAGAGTTGTTTAGACTCTAAATTGAGGATCTAACTCACTAATGGTGCAAGACCACTCCTTAATTATGTCTAGACCACCCTAATTATCCATTTTCCTTACCTAAACACTTTCTTACAAATTCCTAATCTTAAGCATAATCAAAGATACACCTAAACACAACTCTAAATTATAATTAAATTGCAAAACAAACCTCCCCTTGGCTGCAACATGGCCGAACAGCCATGCCCCCTTTGGCCACATGTTTAATTATTTTCTCACTCAAAGAACCATGCTTGAGGCCATACCTTGAACCATACCTCACCATACTTTGAGCCATACCTCACCATGCCTCAAGACCACATTATCTCACCTCATGGAACTCATGGATGCCCTCCAATTCTGCACCCTCATGGCTGAAACTCATCAGCCCATTCACACCCTTCATTTGTTTCATTTCTCTATAAATAGAATGCCTTGAGGAGCTTGCACCACTTTTAGATCATTTGCTAAGTTTAGGAACACTCAAAGCTTTTCTTTTTCTCTCAAAGTTCTTGTGTTCTTCAAGTTCTTGGAGTTCTTCATCATCTTCATCTTTTCTTCCATCTTCAAGTTCATCACACCAAGTAGGGATTTTCTTTCAAGTATTTCTTTCTTTAAAGTTCTTGTTCTAAGCTTTATGTTCATAGTTTCTCTTGATTCTTTTTAGAACTTCTTTTCTTTTCCTTGTTCTTTCTCATTTTTGGCCATGGGCCTTGAAGTTCAAAGAAATGAGAGCTTGATGATGAGAGTTTCATGATGATGTTCATCACTTGAAACAAACTCTAGAGCTTGATCTTTGTTCTTGAGCAAAAATGTTTCTAGTTCTTCCTTTCTTGAACTCTTGAGAACTTTAGTTTTTATGGTGTTTTAAAATGGTTCTAAGGACTCAATGATGAGGTCTCATGATGTTGGTGTTAATATATCACCAAGATCATGGACTCTAGAGTTTCAAATATTTCTTTTCTTGCCTAGATGTTTCGGCCATTTCCTTTTCTTTTATATGCCTTATGGTTTGATTTTCTAAAGATGTTGTTTTGAGTTCTAAGAACTCTAGGCTTTACTTTATCTTGGTTGGATGAGTTTGGGTTAAGGTTTAAGTTCCTTTAAAGTCTTGTTAAGGGCTCTAGAAAGATAAAATGAACTTGCATAATTTAATTTATGCTTGCACTCATATTTACGTTCTTGTTATGCACCTTTGCTTTCAAGCTATCACCTAAGAACATAAAGATTAAAATGAACTTGCATCATCACCTACTTTAATTCTCAAAGCCTTTCTATTTCGGCCTTCAAGTCGATTGTTGTTGGGCCGAGAGCACTAAAATAAAGAATTGAACTTGCATCATCACCTAATTAATTTCTCGAATGCCTATCTATTTTGGCCTTAAAGTCGATTGTTGTTGGGCCAAGAGCACTAAAATAAAGAATTGAACCTTGCATTTTACTTTCAAGCTTGTACGTTTAAGTTTATGCTATACATTTTACTTTCGAGCTTGCACATTTAAGTTTATGCCTTGCATATTTATCTTACGTCGTCACTTTATTTTGTAAGCAAGAGTAAAAATGGAAAGCATGAGCACGTTTATTTCATGTCATAACTTAAGAACCTAGAGCTCAAAGACTTACCCATTTCATTCCAAGTTAAAGTTTAATGTGAAACCATTATTTGAATGCATGTTTTCGGCCAAGTAGTGATGATGGACTTGCAATGAGTTTTCATCTAGCTACAGGGACCAATAGTCTATGTTCTAAGTTTTCCTTAAAGCTTTTCAAATCTTTTCAAGGTTATGTTATCATGAGATATGACTTTATTCCCTTTTAGAAGATGAAATATATTTTGGTAATTGACCTAAGGCTTCTCTTAGCCTCTTGATGAATTAAAATGATTTGCAAAGAGTTTTAGAAATTCTAAATTGATTCCAAGAGAAACTAGTTAACTTAAGTACCTAGAAATGTCAATTTAAATCCTTTACTGAAGCTAAATGTTTTCGGTTCTGATATGATGAGAGTGATGCTGTATGATGATGCTTTGATGTGTTAGAATGTGTAACAATATCATATGATGATGTAGAAACGATTCTATGCATAATAGGTAAGAAACTAGCTAACTAGAAATACCGTAAAGCTAGAATTTAACATAGTTTTGACCCATTTGTTTTTGGAACTTATCCAAACTGTTTTAATGGGAGCATAATCAGAATAGGATTGTTTAGACATGAAAAACTTGGTAACATTTGGATTAGAAACGAATTCTAGCACCTATAGGGAAACTAGTAACTAGAAAACCGTAAAAGTGCAAGTTTAGAACTCTTAGAAAATTTATTTTTCTGGATTCTGTCCAGCACCCTTACAATATGATAAACATGATTAATAATTAGTCCTTAAGCATAGGAATGCCTCATAATTGATTTAGATTTAATTCATAGCGCCTTAGGCAAAGACGGAACCGAGAAAGGGCCTAAAACGTAAGTTCTAGAACCCCGTAATCACAAGTTAAGAATTCTGCCCTTTGCTTTTCAGATTTAAGTGTAAACATGAGGATTATGAATGATGTTTAATTATGAGCCCTTAGGTGCATAAAATATGAGCGACGGATGTTAGAGAACCATATCTCATGATTAAGACCCGTAAGGGTCAAAGCATAAGCTACCGTAAGGATAAACGGTTGAATGTTCCATGATGATGTATGTGTTATGTGAAGAATGTTAATGTTATTCATATGAGGAATTCATAAGGATATATGTTTGTGTGGCATAAAGCAAATTTGGAAGAAATTTGGCGTAATGCCTTCGTGTCGCTGAATTTCTGACGAATTTGGGGACTTAAAGAGATTTTGAAAATTAAGGTACTAAGATGGGTTCTAGGATGACACCGGTTCGGCCGAGCACCTCCATAGAACTCATGTGACATCGGTACCATTTTATACTCTTAGGTGACACCGGTTCGGCCGAGCACCCCTAAGAGAATTGCCCCCTAACCTGTACTCAGATAGTCGGGATTTATGATTTATGATACGCTTATCGTTAAGTGGTAAGTAAGAACTAGTGACGACTAGTTAAGGTATGAGCTCATAACCTAGATGTATGACACGTTCTGGGTGACACCGGTTCGGCCGAGCACCCCCAGTTCGATTGTCTTTTAGGGTGGCCCATGAGGAAGAGATGTTTCATGATTATGATTATGTCACTAAGTTTGTCCCATATGAACGTTACTATTGCCACTTTATGCCACTAAGTATGATGATGCTTGATGTTATGTTTTATGTATGTGCATTAGGTAGTGCCATGCATACATCTTCTATTATGTTGCATTCATGACATTAAGATCATCCTAAAATGAATGGACCTTGGCTAAAGTATATTTTGAAGTTTAAAATGAACTTAATGCATGTTCAGTCATTTTGTATAATTAAACCCAAGGTTCCTGAGGACGTAGATGATGACACCTAGGTAGTAGGAGGCCCTACTGAGATTCTTTAGCAAGATTCTCACTCCCTCTATCTCTTTCTTTCCGTCACGTCTTCAGATGGCGACGTTCGTAGTGTTCGTGGACACGCCGACATGGGAGGTGCACTATGACCCGACTCACGGGTCATACCATTTTGAGGGACAGTGCACGGTGCGGGTTTTCATGTTTGTAGGATGCCCCTTCGCTTATCCCATGCACACCCATCGCTTCTCCCCAACTGCACCCTATGGCGACGACGAGCGGGTTTTTGGGCGTGCGCGTACGCATGACGAGAGAGTGCTCCGCATGCACACCGCCGCCTTAGCCATGCGAGACTATCCTGATTACGTGCCCCGGACCTACTTCTCGGAGACTGACCCGTCCGAGGACCCGCCTACCCGTCCGAGGACCCGCCTATTGAGGGAGGGCTCTACCCCCTCTCCCCTACTATTGAGGGAGGGCAGTGAGGATACCGTGATTCAGCCACAGCTTGCATGACTACTGGAGATGCGGCCATACCGTGGGGGTCACGCTCGATCCCCGTTCCGCCTCTTCACGCCCGAGGAGCTCGCCCAGTTTCTCGGATATTTGCCTCGTTCGCGAGATGGACGCCAGTAGGAGGTGACGATCGTCCGATGGAGTACCCGGGTAGAGCACACACACTTAGATGGAGATGAACCTCCTTTTGTATAGAGGTCATCCCGCTAGTTGCACTTGGGTAGGGGAGTTGCTTTTGTAGTTTCCGTTGCATTTTCCCTTGTATTTCCTTTTTAGATTGTATTACTCATGTTGTACCAAATTAAGTCCCACACTTATAAGTGGGCAAGTTATATATATATATAAGATGTTATTCAGTGTTTTCCCATGATGTGCCTTTATGTACTTTATGCTATAACATTATGGGATGTATCTTTTGCCCGTTACTTGTTACATCGCATCACGCGGCTCTCACTTTATATTTCAAAAAAAAAATTTACCCGTATTTTCCGCTAAGTATTTCTAAGTAAAATTGAGAACTATGAAGTAACAGACTAATGTTTAACCTAAGTATGTTCTAGAGTATTGGGTTAAAAATTATGATGTTACAAAGGGCAACCATTTCTATAGTGCAAGTCCTAGGTCGATAAATAAACTCCACTGCCTCATGTGCACATGAGCTCTTAAGGATAAAGGTGTTAGATCTAGAATCCTTTAGGAAGCATCAACACTAAAATGTTTTGAGTGACAACAAAACCAATTTCATGAAAATATTTTGAAGAAGGACCAATCTTTCACTTGAGTTTCTTGAGTACTAAATAGGACTATTCACATTAGCATACAAGTCCCTAAAATGAGGTTATTTTCACAATAGCATGTGTAAACATGATTAATCTAATTCGAAGAGATTTATAACTTAAAAAAAGTGAAAAATAATTCTTAAGATGGATGTTGGTATGGTGAGCACATGAAAGGAAATTCTCAAGAGCAAGAAACCAAGACTCATATTGTCAGAAAGTATTCTACGACTTTAGAAAATGTCATTCAAGTGAAGATTTCAATCTAATTCTGAAGCAAAGTATGGTTACCATCTACAGTCATTATGATCGTGATATTTCCTCTACAGCAACCTCTAATTGAAGTATGAAAGATCAAAAGGAAAGTCTAAAAACTAAAACAGCACTTCAGAAAGCACGTTTACTACAAATATTCATTTTACAAATGTGGGAGGGAAAATTGAAAATTCAAATTAAAGTCAAACTCTTGACTGATAGTGATCTCTCTTTTTAACTTGGTTATCCATCCCAGCTTCTAGAAGAAAAAGTTCAGAAACCTCATTTAGAAAGCAAAAAGTAGTTTCTAAAATGGATTCATAAACCTTTATTAGGTAACAGCTTTTGCAACTACAAAAGTAACTGACATGCCACACTACTCTTCTAGATTGCATTTCCAAGACACAAAAAGATGATCAACACGTGTCACAAGAAAAATAGATTAAGGGAAAAGGTCATAAATGAAAGATCAAGTATAAAAAGAGGTCACGTACTTACAACTGAAGACTTTTGGCTAAATATTTTGAAAAAGCTCTCAAGAACATGAGACTTTCCTTCATCTTCTATAAAGTTATTATAGCTTGTAATTAGTTTCTTTCTTTTGTAAACTTTTCTTTCTTAGTTCTTATTAGATAACATCTTTTTCCAAGGAAGAATTGTTAGAAAGAAGTCATTTAGTTTTCAAATCATACAATATTTTATTCTGAGAAAACTTGAGTGTTTGATAGTTGGAGTGAACCAACCCAAACACATTCTCCGTACCTCGATCTACTTGTGGTCATTATGAGGTAGCTTGAAGAGGCTAGTTAAAGACTACTAGGAAGTGACAGTAGAGTGAGCTACTGGTCACATAAGATAGCTTGAGAAGGCTATTGAAAGGCTATCTAACTTTCTTAAGGTTGAGAAAGAGTTAATTAGTAGAACTCAATAGTGGTTGAGAATTGAATGTAGGCAAATTGGCTGAACCAGTATAAAAAGATCTTGTGCAATATTTTCTTTTTCCCTTAATCTCTTTTATATTTTGCTTTGTGCTTATTATAATTATTTTTCTAAAAAATTCCTTAAACCTATTTTTCATATTTTTGTCTTAGTTTAGAAAGTCGCTTTCTTACATATATTGACGTTATTTTCACTGCACCTTAAGTTTATACTTGATTCTTTTTAGTTAAAGTTTTTCATAAACAAAAAGGAAAGAAAAAGTCAAGCACGATTCAACCCCTCTTCTCGTGCACTTTTCAACCTACAATTGACATAAGAGCTCAGGCCTCTAAGGGTTGAATATTGTAATGACTGCATAAGTTAAAGATCTAAGGGATAAATGCCACAAAATATCCATATTGCAGAAGGATACTCCATTAACAGCCACCATTCTTTGATGGTGGAGATTATGCATACTTGAGAGATAGAATGGAATTGTTCATTAAATACACAAGTCTTGACTTGTGGGAAATCATTCCAGAAGGAGACTATACTCCTATGGAAGAAGTTCCTAGAATTGAAGATGCACCCTCTACCTCTAGAGAAGTTCCCAGGAGTAGGTGGACATAGCAACATAAAGCTAGAGTTTAATGACCTCAAAGGCCAAATACCTACTCACATGTGCACTAAGCAAAGCTGAATATGATAAAATTATTGCCTATGACACAACTAAAGAAATCTAGGACAAACTTCATATACTGCATAATAGAACTGATCAAGTCAAGGAGACAAAGATTAGTACTTTGGTCCATCAATATGAGGTATTTAAAATGACTGAAACAAGGAAGTATTAATGACATGACAACTAGGTTCATGCACATTGTGAACAACTCAAAGGCGTGGGTAAAAAACTATTTAAACTCTGAGATGGTAAGGAAAATCTTAAGAAATCTCCCTGTAAAATGGCTTCTTACGGTCATTGCCATTACTGCAGCTAAAGACCTGTAAACTCTTACCCTGGATGCACTCAGTGGGTCTCTCAAAATCCATGAGGTGGTGTCCAATAGCCCAGGCTACCTTATGAATTGATGATTGTCCCAACAAACCAACATAGGGTCTTTTCAGCATGCTTTGTCCTTACTCACACGCTTCTTGGGAAAACTTTCCAAGAGATCACCTATCCTAAAATTGCTCTAAGTCAAGTACGTTTAACCATGGAGTTCTTTAGTGGTAAGCTACCGAAAAGAAGATGCATCTTATTGGTATAAATAGTATAAATCAATTCATATAAGTCATCCTTAACTGTATAGGCCCATACCTATACAGTCTTAGGATCTCTCTCATTTTAGTTTGTAATCGATTCATTCTTGTATCCTTCTGCTTAGAAGCTTGCTAAGAGCCGCTCCTTATCTGTGTCTTATTGCATCAACGATCACTCCCCGCCTTTGTCAGCCCCGGGCATTACATGTCCACCAGCTTTTGCATGGTTCATCCTCTAACCACACTGTACTGGGAGGGGTGTTGTTTTGATACCATTTATAGCAGCCCAGGCTGCCTTATGGATTTATAATTGTTCCTACAAACCAACATGGGGTCTTTTCAGCTTGCTTTGTCCTCACTCATACACTTCCTAGGAAAACTTTCCATGAGGTCGCCCATCCCAAAATTGCTCCTAATTAAGAACACCTAACCATGGAGTATTTTAGTGATGGGCTACCGAAAAGAAGATGCATCTTGTTGGTATAGGTAGTATAAATCAATTCATATAAGCCATCTTCAACTATATAGTCCCATACCTATAAAATCTTAGTATCCCTTTCATTCTAGTGTGTAATTAGTTTATTCATGTACCCCTCCGCTTAGAAGCCTGCTAGGAGCCGCTCCTTATCCGTGCTTTCTTGCACCGACCATCACTCCCTACCCTTGTCAGCCCCAGGCATTACATGGTGCTCTTTGAAGTTCATGGTAAATCCATAAAGAAGAGCAAGTTTATGGCTCTAAAGTTTCTACACATGAAGCAGGCTAAAGGTAAAACAATGAAAGTTGTTGAAATATCCAATGAAGAAGAAGAATTAGAATATGTGTCTGAAGAAGAAAATGTAGATAAGATCTCCATGCTTGTGAGAAAGCTGTCTAGAGCTTGGAAGAGCATAACAAAGAAAAGAAAAGACATCCACTTCAAAAAGGATAAGAAAGGCAAGGAAAAATGGATACCATAGCCTATTACAACTGTGGAGAGAGGGGACACTTCAAGACTGATTATCCCAAGCTTAAGGCTTTACAGAAAAGGTTCCCTTCAAAGAAAAAAGGAATACTAGCCACTTGGAGTGATTCAGAAAAGGAGAAAGAAGGTTTAGAAAGCCAGGATGAGTTTGAAGATGTAGCAAACTTATGTTTCATGGCTGGCTATACTTTAGAAGGAGAGCTTGAGGTAAAGACATCTTTTGAAATTGATCCTTCTTATGATGAATTGCTTGAAAAATCTCAGACTTTATCCTTTCACTATCTTAATCTTAAAAAGAACCATCAAAAAGTGATTCTAGATCTTGAAAAGTCCAAAATAGATGTTGATAATCTAACGCAACAAGATTAAAGAAGAAAATAAGTTTTTAAGTATTAAACTTAAAGCCTTAGAAGTTGAAGTCACTGATGAAAATTAGAAAATTCATAAAGTAATTTTTGAACTTTAAAGGGTGTCAAAACTTCTCAAATATAATTTAGAAAAGATGGTTAATAGCTCTAAGAATCTTGAGCTGGTATTTGGTGGTCAAAGGTCATACTTTCAAAAAATAGAGTTGGGATATGAGAGTGAGATAGATGAGAAAGTAAAAGCAATTTCATCAAAGAAGGTAAGGAATAGAGTGTCTTGTATTTTCTGCCACAAGAAGAGACACCCCTCGAAGAAAACTAAGCTAAAAAGACCCAAGAAAGTCGAGGTACCTAAGTTAAAAGCTATTTTTCTTGCAAGTTTATTTGAGAATGAATGTTGACAAAGACAACAAATAGTACATGGACAGTAGCTACTCAAGATGCATGTTTGGTTCCAAAAAGTGGTTTAGAAACTTGAAATCTAATAACTCTAGATCAGTAAAATTTGCTGATAGAGGTAAAACCAAGGTTATAGGTATAGAAAATGTTGGTAAGGATGACTTTCACCAAATTTCTTATATTTTACTAGTAGATGATCTAGCTCACAATTTGTTGACCATAAGCTAATTTTGTGACCAAGGTTCTAATGTCTTGTTTAATGCACATGCTTTTAAAATTGTAAATCAGCCAATTCTATGGACAAGTCATTTTATTTGGCAAGAGACTTAATAATACCTATATGTTATTCTTGGGTGACTTTCTAGATCAAGATGAAAATGTCTTGCATCCTTCATGGATGATAAGTTGGAATGGCATAAAAAGCTTGGACATTCTTATATAAAGCTTATCTTTGAGCTATCTCAGAAGGAGCTTGTTAAAGGTCTGCCAAAGATCAGATATAACAAGGATTCAACTTGTCATTTCTGTGAGAAAGGCAAGCAAACTAAAGCTTCTTTCCATAATAAAAAATGGTTTCAACCACTAAGCCACTTGAGCTTTTACACATGAATCTTTTTGAACCAACCAACATTGAATGTCTTGTTAGAAAAAAAATATTGCCATGTCATAGTAGATGATTTCCCTATATTTACATAGGTTATCTTTCTAGCTTCTAAGGATGAGGTGGTTGAAAGATTCAAAATTTTTGCAAAATGTGTTTGTATTGAAAAGATTCTCAAATTAACTATATTAGATCATATCATGGAGGAGAATTTGAAAATCATATTTTTGAAGAGTTTTGTGAAAACCATGGCATCTCCTGAGTTCTCTGCATTTTAAACTCCCTAACAAAGTAAGGTTGTAGAAGGGAAGAATAGAAGCTTGCAAGAGATGGCTAGAACCACGCTTTTAGAAAGTTGTTTATCAAAAGGTTTTTGGGATGAGGCTATAAATACCTCATGCTATATTCAAAACACTATTCTTCTAAGGCCAATCCTAAAAAAAAACTCCTTATGAGCTATGGAAGGATAGAAAACCCAAATATCATATTTCCATATATTTGGCTCATCTTACTTTGTTCTTAACACCAAGGACAAACTCGCAAAGTTTGATCCTAAATTTGATGATGGAATCTTCATAAGATATTCTTCAGTCTCAAAAGCTTACAGGGTGTACAACAAGAGAACATTGTATGTTGAAAAGATAATCCATATCAAATTTAAAAAGTTTAAGAAGGATTTTGCGAATGATTTAGAGGAACTATAAGATAATCTTGAAAAATTGAACCTTAGAGAATCCTTAGAAAGCAAGCAAAAGAAAGTACAATCTTTAGAAATTAAGTTCTAGAACATAATCAACTCAAAAAGCTTATTTAGAACTCCAAAGGTCCAAAAAGTGACATTTTTTTACCATGAAGAAGAACAATTTGAAGATGAAAAAGAAATTGAAGAACAACAAGCTACTGTAATGCCCCGATTTTTCTGTCTGAGAAAAAATGACCAAATTGCCCCTGAGGCCATTTTCTGCCCGGAATTCGAGGATTGCTGGCCTGGCAGTCCTCGAAGGGTCAACTCAATGTTTGAAGGGGATTAGATGGTCCTTGAGTGATTTCGGAGATAAAAATCGTGTTTTCTGCAGTTTCGGGTCAAAATGACCAAAATACCCCTATAGCGTTTTTACGCGGGTAAAGGTGCCGTTTCAACCCGAAACTTTCCCCAAAGGTTTAAAATGATATTTTCATATGTTTAAAAGTATCTATTTAAGTCCCGGTGATCCTGGGTAGTTTTTGTATGAAATTACAATTTTGCCCCTGACATAGTGCCATTTGAGCTTAATGATGTAATTAAGCAAACCTAAGCAATATTAGGCTCTAATCAAAGATTAATTAATTTCCATAATTAATGTAGAGTCAAAATAAGTTATTAAAATTAATTAGAACCTAAGATTGCTTAGATTAAACTCAAACCCCTTTTTTCTTTTTAAAAACTCAAGTTCCTAAGACATAGAATCTTGAATAATATTTTCACTATTCACTTTCCATACTCCAAGAAGCCTCAGTAAAGTAGGATTTTGACTCCACTAATGGGCAAGAATGCTCATTAATCATGCCTTAAAATAGCCTTGATTACCTATCCTTTTACTTACACACTTACTTATAAGTTCCTAATCCTAAGCCTAATCAAAGCTACACCTAAACACACCTCTAAACTACAATTAAATAAAAGATTTTCCTCCCCTTGGATCCCCAAAAAGTGGTGCCACCTCATCCCCTCTTGCATTACTAATTTGTTCACTCATACACTCAAAGAAGCATGCTACACCATGCCTAAACCCATGCCTACACCATGCCTTACACCTTACCTTGAAATGACATAACTAAGAGATATTTTTCTCCATCCTCCCTTCCCCAGAATGGCGCCACTTTTCCCCCCATTTTCACCCCTCATGCTTCATTCCTCTATAAATAGCATGCTTGGATGAACTTGAACCACTTTTGGTTCATTTGCCAAGTTGAGTTTTTGAGAGCACTTTAAAGCTTTTCTTTTTCTCTCAAGTTCAAGAGTTCTTCTTCTTCAACTTCTTCATCTTCTTCTCTCATCTCAACCTCCAATCACTTGGTAGGGATTTTATTTTAAGTGTTTCATTCATTAAAAGATCTTATTTAGTTATGTGCTTTATGATTTCTCTTGAATCTTTTAGTTCTTATTTCCTTCTCTTTTCTTTTTTTTTTCGGTTTCTTGGCTTCCTTTTTCTTCCTTTTAATTTCGGCCATAATGGCCTATCTTGGAAGAAAAACCATGGCCTATCCAAAAGTTCTTATTTAGTATCCTTGAGAAACCTCTAAAGCTTGAAACTTGGTTTTGATCTTAACATATTTTGGTTATTCCTTTTTCTTTTCTTGAAACAAGTTTCGGTTCCTTTTCTTTCTGTCCCTTTCATTTCGATTTCTTTTCCTTTCCTTTGCAAGGATTTCGGTTCCTTTTCCATTACTTTGCTTTTGTTTCTCAAAGAAAGGTTGTTAGTTATTTTGATCTCTTGATCCATTTCCTTGAACTTAATGAGGATATTCAAATCATAAGGTTTCTTTGACACCTTGGTACAAAGAACACTAAATTTCACTTTATCTTGCTATGATAAGTTTGGGTTGAGGTTTAAGTTCCTTTAAAGTCTTGCAAGAGCTCTAGTGAAGAATGCCCACTGCCCTTGATCTTCTTCCTATTGGTGCAAAGATCTTTCAAGAATTTTGCATATTTTGGAATTTGCTTTATTCCATCCAATAGAGGAATATTCATTTGCACTTTTTTGAATGTTTCCCAAGTTTCAAAATCCAATTCTGATGCAGCAGACTTTCTGGGTTGGATCTTTTGTAGGAATGGCAATGAAGGAAGGAATTCTGGAGCCTTGGTAGGTTCTGTGGAGTGTTGTAGCGCTAGTTGACCACTGCAGCACTCACCCGAGGAGTGTCCTGGTGCCAAGCTCCTATCTAATGATTCTGTGGAGCACTGCAGCGCTGGTTGACCATTGCAGTGCTCACCCGAATGCTCTTTGGGCTTGCCTTTAGCTTGCTCTTTTTCCTGGACAGGTCTAGTCACTTTTGGAATTTTCATTCCAGACCTCAGAGTGATTGCAAAGACATTTCTTCTTGGATTAGGCACTGGTTGAGATGGTAGCTGGGCAGCTGGGGCCTGCTGGCTTTGACTATTTTTCATCCGAGTCACCTCCTCTCTCAGCTGGGCATTTTCTCTTCTAATTTCCTGCATTTGCTCCATCATCATCTTCATCATCTTCGTCATGGTGGGATCTGAAGTTGGAGGTGCAAGAAGGGCCCGTTGCCTCTAATCAGGTGCCAAATACTTCTGCTGTGAGGGTTGGCCCTGTGGTTGAGAGTTATTTCCCCACTTCAAATTGGGGTGATTCTTCCAGCTAGAGTTAGAAGTATTTCCAAATGGGAACTAGCCTTCCTGATTCTGAGGTTAACTTTGGAAGGGGTATGTTGCGGCTACCCCAGTGGTTGAGTCATCTTGCAGGGCTGGGCATATATCTGTGTGATGTTCCATGAAGGTGCAAATGCCACAGACAATAGGAACTACTAGAGTTGTTGCCTGGCTTACCATCAATTGCTTCATAAAGTCAGAAAGCTACTGTAAAGTCTAGGTCAACAATGGGTTCTCTATTTGGCTCATTCCATGAAAGCTCCTTGTATTGGCTATAGTCCTGGAACCAAATTGCTGAAAATTGGCAGCCATATGCTCTATCAAAGCATGTGTCTCTGCCAGGGTCTTATCCAAAGGTGCCTTTCCACTAGCAACATCTATCATGCATCTATCAGCAAGTACTAACCCCTCATAAAAGTATTGAAGGAGGAGTTGCTCTGGAATCTGATGGTTGGGGCAACTTGCACAAAGGAGCTTGAATTGCTCCCAATACTCATGAAAAGTCTCATCTGACTGGCAGATTCCAGATATCTCTTTCCTGACAGAAGCCACTCTAGAGGTAGGAAAATACCTCTCCAAGTCTTCATTCCTGTCCAACTATTGACAACCCGATCAGGAAGATTGAAGAACCAATTTTCTGCTGCACCCTCAAGGGAAAAGGGGAATGCTCTCAGTTTAACATCATCCACCTCTACCCCATTGGGTCTCATGCCAGAACACACCATATGAAGCTTCTTCAAATGCTGATAGGAGTCTTCTCTGTAACGTCCCGATTTTCTGTCTGAGTGGAAAATGACCGAAATGCCCCTGAGGAATTCGAGGATGGCCAACCAGGCAGTCCTCGAAGGGCCAACTCAATGTTTGAAGGGGATTGAATGACCCTTGAGTGGTTCCGGAGGCGAAAGTCTCATTTTCTGCAGTTTCGGGTTAAAATGACCAAAATACCCCTATAGCGTTTTACGCGAGTAAAGGTGCCGTTTGAGCCCGAAACTTTCCCCAGAGGTTTAAAACCATGTTTTTACATGTTTCAAAACATCTGTTTGAGTCCCGGTGGTTCCGGGTAGTTTTAGTGTAAAATTACGATTTTGCCCCTAGAAGAGTGTTTTTGAGCTTAATGACGTAATTAAGCAAACCTAAGCAATATTAGGCTCTAAACGAAGATTAATTAATTTCCCTAATTAATCTAGAGTCAAAATAAATTATTAAAATTAATTAGAACCTAAGATTTCTTAGATTAGATTTAAATCCCTTTTCTAAAACTCAAGATTTCACTCTTGGAATCTTGAATATTGTTTTCTCTCTCCAATTCCTTAAATCAAGGAATTGTGTCTAGAATTGTTTATACACTAAAATGAGTTTATAACTCAGTAATGATGCAAGAACCCTCCTTAATTATGTCTTGACAACCTTGATTACCCATTTTCTCACCTAAACACTTTCTTACAAATTCCTAATCTTAATCCTAATCAAAGATACACCTAAACACAACTCTAAACTACAATTAAAATGCAAGAAAACCCTCCCCATGGCTGATGCAATTTCAGCCCTCTCTCTCTCTCATTTACAACACATGTTGAATTGTTTCTCACTCAAAGAACCATGCTTGAAGCCATACCTTGAATCATACCTCACCATACTTTGAACCATACCTCACCATGCCTCAAGACCACATTATCCCACCTCATGGAACTCATGGGCTGCCCATGAGGCTGATGGCCAAAATTTCCTTCTTCATTTGCACCTTCCATTTGCTTCATTTCTCTATAAATAGAATGCCTTGAGGAGCTTGCACCACTTTTAGATCATTTACAAAGTTTAGTTCTCTCCAAAGCTTTTCTTTTTCTCTCAAAGTTCTAGTGTTCTTCAAGCTCTTCAAAGTTCTTCAAGTTCTTCATCTTCTTCATCTTCTTCTTCCATCTTCAAGATCATCACACCAAGTAGGGATTTTCTTTCAAGTACTTCTTTCTTTAAAGTTCTTGTTCTAGCTTTATGTTCATAGTTTCTCTTGATTCTTTTTAGAACTTCTTTTCTTCTCCTTTTTCTTTCTCATTTTCGGCCATGGGCCTTGAAGTTCAAAGAAATGAGAGCTTGATGATGAGAGTTTCATGATGATGTTCATCACTTGAAACAAACTCTAGAGCTTGATCTTTGTTCTTGAGCAAAAATGTTTCTAGTTCTTCCTTTCTTGAACTCTTGAGAACTTTAGCTTTGATGGTGTTTTAAAATGCTCCTATGAACTCAATGATGAGGACTCATGGTGTTGGTGTTAATATATCACCAAGATCATGGACTCTAGAGTTTTCAAATATTCCTTTTCTTGCCTAGAATGTTTCGGCCATTTCCTTTTCTTCTACATGTTCAATGTTTTGATTTTCTAAAGAGGTTGTCTTGAGTTCTAGGAACTCTAAGCTTTACTTAACCTTGGTTGGATGAGTTTGGGTTGAGGATTGAGTTCCTTTAAAGTCTTGTTAAGGGCTCTAGAAAGATAGAATGAACTTGCATAATTTATTTTATGCTTGCACTCATATTTACATTCTTGCTATGCACCTTTACTTTCAAGCTATCACCTAAGAACATAAAGATTAAAATGGAACTTGCATCATCACTTAATTTAATTCTCAAAGCCTTTCTATTTCGGCCTTAAAGTCGATTATTGTTGGGCCAAGAGCACTAAAATAAAGAATTGAACCTTGCATATTTACTTTCAAGCTTGCACGTTTAAGTTTATGCCTTGCATATTTAATTTAAGTCATCACTTTATTTTGTAAGCAAGATTAAAAATGAAAAGCATGAGCACGTTTATTTTATGTCATAACTTAAGAACCTAGAGCTCAAAGACTTGCCCATTTCATTTCAAGTTAAAGTTTAATGTGAATGCATTCTTTGAATGCATGTTTTCGGCCAAGTAATGATGATGGACTTGCAATGAGTTGTCATCTAGCTACAAGGACTAATAGTCTATGTTCTAAGTTTTCTTAAAGCTTTACAAATCTTTACAAGGTTATGTTATCATGAGATATGACTTTATTCCCTTTTAGAAGATGAAATATATTTTGGTCACTGACCTAAGGCTTCTCTTAGCCTCTTGATGAATTAAAATGATTTGCGAAGAGTTTTAGAAATTCTAAATTGATTCCAAGAGAAACTAGTTAACTTATGTACCTAGAAATGTCAATTTAGTTCTCTTATTGAAGTTAGATGTTTTCGATACTGTCATGATGAGCTTATGGCTGTATGATGATGCTTTGATGTGTTAGAGTGTGTGAAATTACCACATGATGATGTAGAAATAATTCTATGCATGATAGGTAAGAAATTAGCTAACTAGAAATACCGTAAAGCTAGAATTTAACATAGTTTAGACCCATTTGTTTTTGGAACTTATCCAAACTGTTTTAATGGGAACATAATCAGATTAGGATTGTTTAGACATGAAAAACTTGGTAACATTTGGATTAGAATTGAATTTTAGCACCTATAGGGAAACTAGTAACTAGAAAACCGTAAAAATGCAAATGTAGAACTCTTAGAACATTTAGTTTTCTGGATTCTATCCAGCAACGTTACAACATGATAAATGTGATTTATAATTAGTTCTTAAGCATAGGAATGCCTCATAATTGATTTAGATTTAATTTATAGCGCCTTAGGCGAAGACGGAACTGAGAAAGGGTCTAAAACGTAAGTTCTAGAACCCCGTAACCACAAGATAGAAATTCTGCCCTATGCCTTTCAAATTTGAGTATGAACATGAGGATTAGGAATGATGATTAATTATGAGCCCTTAGGTGCATAACATATGAGCGACGGATGTTAGAAAACTATATCTCAAGATTAAGACCCGTAAGGGTCAAAGCATAAGCTACCGTAAGGGTAAGCGTTTGAATGTTCTATGATGATGCATGTGTTATGTGAAGGATGATAATGAATTTTCAAAGTGGCTTGTGGACGTATGAGAATGATTATGATTTGATGTCTTATGATGATGTTGTATGGTTATGCATGTCCTACAAGTTTCGTGGCATAAAGCAAAGTTTGAAGGAAATCCGGTGAACGCCATTATGCTGCCGAATTTCCCATCAAACTTGAGAATTTGAGAAAAGTTTGTGAAAACTCCTAGGTGACACCGGTTCGGCCGAGCACCCCCAGAACAGATGTGACATAACACTGAGACGCATTTGTCCCGCTACGGTGGGGAGGAAACAAATCCGTGAGGGTATTGACATTGAGCTTGCCAAAGCGGATAATTCGCTGTGTACTAAATACTAGTAGAGCGTTTCAAAGAAGGAAATGATCCTAAGATAGGTGATCCAAGAAAGTTATGTATACCCTCTCTATTAGCCCATATTAAATCTAGTGATAACTAGTTAGGTTTGAGCTCATTCCTAGGCGATAGGTGAGACGTAGTTTGGTGACCAAATTATCGCCGGGCCGGTGAATCGGTTGGACTTTTGGTGGATATGTTAAGAGGGTGGTCTTTAAGAAAAAGAACTTAAGAGTTTTACTTATGAGAAAGATGTCACAAGAAAAGTACTATGCCTTTTTATGCCGCGTATATGATTTATGTTTCTTTATAATATGCCCAAGTATCACGATTTTCGTGTTAATGTGCATATGGTATTGTCATGCATACATCAAATATCTGTTGCATTCATGTCATTAAGACACATACTAAAAGGCACCCACTTCGGATAAATAGATTTGTAAAGCCTAAAACCAATCCTTATGCATGTACGCCTTTTTCATAATTAAAACCGAGGTGGCTGGGGATGACGACGATGACACTAGTGTTAGAGTTGGGAATCCCTACTGAGAATCTCGAATGAGTTTCTTATCCCTTCCTTTTCTTCCGTGTCGTCTCTAGATGAGGATTACAACGAGGTTCGTGACTTCTTCTGAGGCTCGCGCTTAAGGGACACACTAGTAGACGAAGTAGGGTCGCCAATGAGGCATAGATAGCTTAGCTTTTGGGTTGACACTTATCTAACCTCATAGGTGGATAAGGATGAATTCACATATATGGGCATGTTTTGATGTAAATGATGGTACAATGATGTTAGTAGTCTATGTATCTATGAAGATGTGATGATATTATGGTTGTTATGTATAATACTATGTTTCATGATTATCAATGGTGTGGTTACTTTTTCTTGCATGTGATGGTTATGACGAACGTTAGGTTAGTGCGCGGCTCGCATTTTGCTTTCAAGTTTCAGAAAGAAAAATTTATCCATATTTTCCGCTAAGTATTTTAATGAAAGGTTGTAAGGAATGAGACTAAAAGAGTAATAGACTAATGATTAACCTAAATATGTTCTGGAGTATTAGATTAAAAATTAGGATGTTACATTCTCCAAACAGCCTATGGAATTTAGGCAAAGCATGTACCATATATCCTTTAAGCTCAAAATTATTGTCTAGCCTGGGGTAAGTAATGGCCAAGGGCTACTGGGTAAAGTCAGGAGCAATGAGCTCCCTGAGTGTTCTATTTTGATCTCCCATGTTACCTATATTTCCTGAAACACTAAACAAAGGATCAGAATGCTCAAATGGTTCCGCTTGTTGACGCCTTACATGTCTAATTTTTCTCGAAGTTTTCTCAATTTCCGAATCAAGAGGTATTAAATTTCCAATAGACAAGGAACACCTCATACAAGTGAACAAATATTTTTTTTGTTTCTTTTTTTTAATGCAAAAAAATAAAAACAGTAAATAAATAAATAAAAATTAAATAAAAGATGAAAAAAAAAATAATAAACAACTAAGTTTTAATGCCTCCCCGACAATGGCGCCAACATTTGATGTGAGCTTTCGTGACTCATAAACAAATTAAAATTTATAAAGTGATAAGTTACACCAAAAATGTAGTAAAGGACACAACTTAGGTCATCTCTCAAGGAGGCTTCAATACTTAGTTGTGAAAATTGGGGGTTTTGAAAAATGGAAATTATAGCAATGGAAATTAAAAGATAATAGCAATAATAGAGAAGGCACTAGTGCAAGATATTCCTAGGATTCAAAATCAATTATCATTGAACAACTATTAAACCCATTGATGGCTATTAATAGTAAATTATTGGCAATTGTACTAGTGATCAATCAACCTCTAAAATTTGACCAATACAAATAACTAATAAACGACGATCGCCAATCTATTTAGAAATCACATTGATTTAATGAGCCAATTGCTATAGCCTAACTGCCAATCAGAAAGTTAATTCTAATGTTCTCCCTCAAACATAAACCAATAGATCTACCAATTTATGCCCAAAGGGTCTCCCTAAACGACAATCGCCAATTTAGTTATTCTAATAAAGATTATAGCAATCACCACAATAATTAAAGGAATGGAAACTATAGAACATTAAGAAAACCAATGCATTTAACATAAACAAAGGGTCTCAAATGTCATTCTAATCTATCCGGAAATCCCTACACTAGTAAAGAAATCTACTCCTCCATCTCTGGAGGATTACAATAATGAAGATAAAAGAACCTGCAAATAATAGCAATGATCCTTGCCACAATCTCCAAGACAAAGCACCTTCACCAATGGAACCCTTAGAGAGAGAAGAATAGAGAAGGAGAAGAGAGAGAATA
Organism: Dalbergia cochinchinensis; assembly: GCA_031216125.1. Lineage (NCBI taxonomy): Eukaryota > Viridiplantae > Streptophyta > Magnoliopsida > Fabales > Fabaceae > Dalbergia > Dalbergia cochinchinensis. The sequence goes on from CM062369.1 coordinate 32,574,588, forward strand.
ATAACAACTGAAAGTGGTGGCTTAAAACTGAGTAAAAAGCTAGGGTAAAAGTCTATAATAATCCTTTAAATACTTCTCTCTAAAATAGTCTAAACTGGGCCCAAAAATAGGTTAAACGAGCTGTTCTGCATCATCGTACGAGCGCTTCAGTACTAATGAGCGTTGCAGCGCTCAACAGTGAGCTTTGCTGATGAATGCCATTTTACAGGTTACTGTTGAGCGCCACAGTGCTAGACAGAATTGAATCTAGCCTCGGCACTAGAAATAGCAATTGTAGCCTTCTAAATAAGCTTTCCAGCACCACCAAAATCACCTCAATCGGACATTTGTAGCTCCAGATATTGCGAAAATACTAACTGGAGATCAAGTTGGATAGCATCAGAACATCAGTAACCTTTAATTTTGTGACTCGATTTTCATCAAGATACTCTTAGAACTGGGTTTTGAGCTTAACATAAAAGTTGTAGAGGACTTCTTAAGCTTTCCAAAACATCTTTATTTGTCTTAATCCGATCCCTTGTTCTTGACAATTGCATTTGATCCAAAGCTCCTGTACTCAAGGCCATACTCAAAGAGACAAGTCAAACGCAATAGGATGTAATTACAAATTATCCCATAATCAATGCAAAAGCCATCAATTCTATGAAAATCACACAATGAGGGATAAATCAAAATCCTTATTAATTATGTCAACAATACAGAAAAACTCATGTAAAAAGCTAAGGTTTAGAAGTAAGATAAGTGGCACAAATGCCCCTTATCAATACCCCTTACTAATGTTCTCCAGGTCTAACGTGCTTGCTAACTACCTCATCTAGATTTTAGAATGCCCTACTCAAGAGAACAAATGCAACTAGTACTGATTGATATAGTGCTGCTATGGGAATGTCTCATCATTTGGTAACATACTGTGCTATTTAGTAATATAGAGTTTAAGAGTTTTATAATCTTATCATTTTGTTCCATTACTAAATGAAACTTCTCAAGAACAAGGGAAATAAATTGACATATCTTTTCTATTTGTTCTTTCTATTCCTTGACTGATAGTGCTTTTGTTACATGGATCAAGGAAAATACAAGTAGCTTTTGTCTCATTACAATAGTTGAATATTTCATCACTAACTTCATATTTCCTTAACTAAACAAGTGGGTGCAGAGGTACTACTGTTAGCTTTAGAACCTTTGTAAGAAGCTTTAATGAAATGTATTTTGAATGACAACAAAGCTAATTTAAAGAAAAATACTTTGAAGATTGACTAATGTTTATCATGATTTTCTTGAAGTAGTAAGCATGCTCTATCGTTAGCATAACAAGGCTTATTCAAGCAAGAATAATTTCACTTTACATGTGCAAACATGCTTTATTTCATTTTAAGATATGTGAACTAAAAGGAAGTGATAATTATGTCCATATACGAGCTTAAGATGTCTAACTATTTGATGCAAAATCAACAGTACAATAAACCAAGATTTGGGACTTTAGAAAGTAGTACTGAACTTCAGAAAGTACACCTAAAATGAAGATATCAATCAAACATTGAAGCCAAAGTGATATATTATCTTCAATCATGATACACGTAATGCTTCATCCATCAACAAGCTTTGATTGAAGGCAAGAAGACTCAAGAATCATTAAGGAAATGATACTATGCATCAAAAAACTCACTTATAGTGATACAGTACGTTCTACAAGAAAAGGAGGGAAAATTTGATCAACACGTGTCACTTAGAAATCTGATCAAGGGCAATGGTCACAAGGAAGACCATCTATAAATAGAGATATTATGCTTTCAAAGAAAAAAGAAAGATGCCACATAAAGAGCAAAAACTACATGAAAATTTCTCCTCATCTTCTTGTAAAGCTCATTACTTTTTGTAATCATTTTCCTTACTTGTAAAAATCTTCTTTCTACAATCCTTCATTGTTCATAAGTTCTTCCAAGAAAAAATAGCTAGAAAGAAGTCATTCAAGTTTTTCCAGGTCCTTCATTGTAAATCTTAAAGAAACTTGAGTAAACATAAACCTTATAACCTTGATCCAGTAGTGATCAGTGTCAATTAGCTTGGAGAGGCTAGTCAAAAGACTACTTCTAATGCGATAGTAAAAGTGTTTTATTGGTCACGGTTTAACTTGAAGAGGCTAGTCAAAGACTACTTAGTTTGGCTTGGAGAGGCTAGTCAGAGACTTCTTAGTTCAACTTGAAGAGGCTGGTGAATAACTATTTGGTTTGTGATAGTAGAGGTTGTCTATTGGTCACTAGTGAGAGCCTGGGAAGGCTATTGTAAATACTATCTTTGTTCTTTCTTTGGTAAGAGAAAGATTTAGTAGAAATCAATTGTTGTTGAGAACTAGATATATGCAGGTTGGCCGAACTGGTACAAAAAATCTTGAGCAGTATCTTTCTTCTCCTTTATCTCTTATTTTATTTCTACATTTAGTTTATTTACTGTGTCTCTTTTGGAAAGCTTTCTTTTACGCATTTATTTCATATTCTTAGTTCAGAAAGTTCACTTTCTAAAGTCACTAACGTTGCATCCACTGCACTTCAAGCTTATAGCTTAATAGTATCGTGGCCAATTTTTTTTAGAAGCTAAATAGGGAAAGAAAAAGTGAAGCATGATTCAATTCCCCTTCTTATGTACTTTCCTACCTGTACCTACAAGATATAGAACTGAAATAAGACCTTTCTTAGAATTTAGTGTCTTATTTAAAAACATTTTATGCAGAAGTTAAACTATATATGGTTGACATAGTTTTTTATAATTACTATGCGATTTTAAGATTGAAAGCATTTTGTTTGATTCTATATGATTTCTATAATTTTGTTAATGTTAAAAGTGTAATGTTACTTTGTGACTAGTGATGCTTATAGTTAATCTTAATTTGGTTCATCATTAACATTTTATATAGAAATAAATAGTTAGAGAAGTGATGTATCATTAATTCTTTCTATTAATTAAATGAAAAATTCAATTGATTATATAATATTCACTGACAAGGGCATACTAAAGAAAAAGAATAATTTATAATGACTTGTTCAAACCATTTTTCAATATATGGCTTCTCCTACAAGCTTTTGGACTTTAGAACTTGGATAGAAACTTACCTAGTATAAATGAAATCAAATTTGCAATCATGATTGGCAAACTGAACGTTTGTTCCAATCTTTCAATCAATTAATATATTTTAAATAACAAATTGGATTTCTAGAAATTCACATTTGTTATCAACTCATACATATGCATGCTTTCAGGCACAAAAGCATGTAGACAAATGCTAATAATATAATAATCAAGTAAAAGCATGAGGACATAAAGGTTAATATTATCGTAATCAAATAAACAGAGATGAGACAATCCAAAATTGACCATAAACTTCAACATAGCTAATCAATTTGATATATAGAATTGGTTTGAACATAAATAATCACACCAGGATCATATTTTCCCTATATTTTTCACTTCTCTAAATGACTATAAAGTCACAATTGGCTATTAAGGTTGATATAAAGGCTACAACACCAATAGTGATTATCATGAAAAAAGCTAATCTCTTTCTTTAGAAATGTTGCCATCACAAGAGTAGCTTTGTGCGTCGACAACACTGATAAGCGCATTTATGCCGCTTATCTTGCTATAAATCTTAGCTTTTTTAATGAGTTTTATTGCATTATGGATGCAATTAATAAGGATTTTGATTTATTCTTCATTGTGTGATTTTGATAGGACCATTGAATATTGCATTGAATTTTAGGAACAATCTTAAATTATACCCTGTTACGTTTAACTTGTCTCTTTGAGTATGGTTTTATGTATAGGAGCTTTGGATCAAGTGCAAAATGTCAAGAACAAGGCTGGAAACTCTTGGAAAGTAGCTTGGAGTTGAAAAGGAGTAGAATCATGGAAGCTTGCTCTCGAGTAAGCACTGCAGCGCTTGGCAGAGTGGCAACCATCAATTTCTTGGCCTCATTGTTCTGGTGAGCACTTCAGTGCTCATTAAGCGCTGTAATGCTTGTGAGATAGCAGACTAACAGATCACTTATCTGTTTTTGGGTCCACTTTAAACTATTGAGAATGCAGTATTTAAAGGATTGAGACAACTATTTACCCTAGGCTTTAGTCTTAGTTTTAGATCTACAATTAGGTTGCTATTATTCTCTCTCTACATTTTCTTTTCTATTCTTCTCTCTCTTAGGGATTCCATTGGTAATGGTGCTTTGTCTTGGAGATTGTGGCAAGGATTATTGCTATTATTTTCATGTTACATTTATTTTCACTGCTCTAATCCTTCAGAGATGGAGGAGTAGATTTCTTTACTAGTGTACGAGTTTCTGGATGGATTGGGATGATGTTTAAGACCCCTTTTTGATATTAAATGCATTGGTTTTCTTAATGTTCTACAATTTCTATTCTTATAATTATTGTGATGATTGCTATAATCTTTATTGGGATAACTAAATTGGCGATCGTCGTTTAGGGAACTCCTTTGGGGCATAAATTAATAGATCTATTGGTTTATGTTTGAAGGGGAATATTAGAATTAACTTTTTTATTAGCAGTTACGCTATAGCAATTGGTTCATTAAATTAATGTGAATTCTAAATAAATTGATATCTCATTTATTAGTTATTTGTATTGGTCAAATTCTTAGAGGTCGATTAATGACTAGTAGAATCGCTAGTAAATTATTACTAATAGCCACCAATGAATTTAATATTTGGTTAATAATAATTAATTTCCAATACACTAGTGATTTCTTCATCATTATTATTAACTTTTAATTGTAATTTCTTTAAATCTTATACTTCAAAACCATCAATTTTCACAATTAAGTGTTGAAGCTTTCTTGAGAGATGACCTAGGTTGTGCCCTTTACTATATTTTTTGTGCAACTTAGCATTAAATTAATTTTCTAGTTTGAGGAAGTAGCCGACAGCCTCCATCAAACACCCAACTATTTGTTGACAATATATTTCACCCAATTCTTTTGTGGTTATAAGCATGTTCTATCTTTTCAATAGTGGTTTATGGAGTTAACAAAATCAACAAATTAGCCTTCCATTAAGTATATAAGAAAGCTTATAACACCACTACATGCTTGGGAAGAAAAAGAATAAATGATATATAATCATTGACATTATCAAAGATAAACTATGTAAATTGTGTTTCTTCAAAATACCAGAAAGCAAAAAACAAAATTAATTGCCCTTAGTGGTTGACCTTGCTTTTAATTTAATTTCATCATTTTGAAGGCAGTGGTTAAACTAAGTTTTCATAAATCTCTACAAACAAGGTTATGAGCAAGATTGGAAGTTCAAAAAGGAGGGGAAAAATCTAATTTTGTAAGTTAAATATAGGAGGTTCAAAAGGTTAAACACCATAAACATCTAGACAAGTAGTTTAGTACTATAACATCAAAGATTTTAGTTAGCCACATTAGCTGAAGGCAACTTTCAATGTCATAACAATGATTTTCTTTTCCCATTCATTATTGTTGGAAGAAAGGAAAATATTTAATGATGTTTGAAGTTTACAATAATCATGATTCCATCAATAGAACAATAGTACCATTGTCTCAAAGGTTTGTGATTTTTATTATCAAACATTACTAAAATGAGGAAAATCTTACTCAAATATTAAGCAATAATACAAGCATTGTGCAAATGCATGAATGAATAACCTATATCATGGTAGACATTTGATATCAATAGGAATTTCCTTTTATACCTGGTTATACCTGGTGAGTCTATCTTAAATGAAAAATACAAATGTTGCACGACTAGGTACATATGAACACAAAGGGAACAAACTAAAAATCAGGAAAACACTAGCAAAGGTGACCAAGATACTTTTTCCCTCATTTTTTTAAAAAAGAAGAAAGAAGTGTCCTAGTATAAATAAAAACAAAAACAAAATAGCATGATGAAACTATAGGTTGTAGATGAAAACTGATGAAGAAGGTTTTCATGCATTCCACCTCCATTGCCAAAATTGTAAGAACAAACTAAGTTGATTAATTTTAAATAAAAATAAAAAGACATTGAATAAAGGATGGAGACTATTACTTCAAAGTGAAGGTAACACATGCTTTCACTTTACCACAATCCTTAAATCTCTATATTCCTATAGCATTCCTCCTCGTAGCATTTGTAGCAAATAGTTAGTCACTAGAGTTCAAACATTTTCCTAAAGGATAGCTACAACTTACCAAACACCTTGATAAAGTATAAGTCCTATAAACATACAAAATAACACAAGGCCTACATTTCTACAAAATTAACAAAAGAAATCCTTATGTTAACAAACTTCTATCATCTTAATTTTTGTTTTCCCCTAACCTGATAACAAGTACCTAACAAGAAACAAGAAAAATGGGTTTTTCAGGAATTAAACATTGTAGGAATTAATCCAATGAAATTAAACATTCTTTGAACAACATTTTCCTATACTATCAAACAAATGGGTGACAGTCTTATTGTGTTTCAAGGTGCATGCCACGATGGTCTGGAAGGATGGAGCTTCGAACACCGCAATGGATTGTTGATAATGCAAGCCACAATATGTCACAACCCAAAAATTGTGATCGGCGCATCAGGGATATTATCCCTTGTGGAAGTCTTCTGGAATTAATTTCATGCAATCATGTGTAGTAAATAAAAATCATAAAAATAAATAAATAACTAGATAAACAAATTTCTCAAAACTTCTTCAAAGCTTTATTCATAAAATACATAAAATATATAATTCTTCTAAATCATTCCAACATCCATGACTTAAATAAACAATCTTAGATAATGCTCTGGAAGAAATTACATAAAATATTGTTGTAGCAAAATAACATAACTTCGAAATAACCATACATCTAAGTAATGTCCAAGGACCCTACCTGAACATTACCGAAGCACTCTATTCTACCATGATCTTGCTCTAAGCTTCACCACAAAGTCAAGCTTACCACCTTTGAAAGCGATTCTGAAATTTGCTAAGGTTAAGTCTAAACAATAACTAAATCTATAACTATGACTATAAAAGGGAGGAAAGAGTAGGGTGGGTTCATCTATAATATCCTCCCGAGTCCAACATCAGTCTTAAGCATGACATCAAACTCGAGAGTTGTTACTTATAGATTAGCGGACTTTTTCTCAAATATCTATAGCAAGTTGGATTAATGCATGTAATAACTAAGCGTAATTCTATTAAAATATATAACAAAGAAACACAACACTTATTGAATACATAACTAAGTACAAAAAGAAGCTCTTCTAAGAGCTTTAATACATATACGTTGTCTATTACATTTACGTACACATAACTCTAACTAAGTACAGTAAAGTAAAAACATCAACTACTAAACTACTGCAATCCCAAGTTCTTTGGCATAGCAGCCATATCATTTTTTGGATCAACCTGGAGAGGACATGCGAATACAAATACATAAAGGTGGGAACTATACAATTCTCAGTAGGGTAACTTCCTAAAAACTCAATCATAATGTCATCATCATTGCCCCCAGCCATTTCAGTTTATCAAGAAAATGTGATTATGCAATACATATTAAAGATTCACTTTTAAAGTTCTAAAATCATCCCTCCGAAATGGGTAGTGTTTAACAATTAATCACTTGATACACATATATCATAAAGCTCAAACATATAGTTAATAATCCTAATCAAGTAGTTAAATAAGATATGAGTATGCATATGTTAAATGTAGTGGACTTATCTTAAAGGGACCTGGTTTCGCTTGTGACAATAGAACTCAACTCAGTGTATTTTATCTTTTCATTAACATAGAAAAGACTTAGTGTATACCCAATGGTATTTACTGTGGACAACTCCACAATACATAGTTTATACCACATGGTATTTATAGTGGTTCACGGCATGCAAGGGAAATAGACTGCTTATCAGGACTAAGCTTATTCCTATTCATGATCATTAGACTTCTTTTTTTTCTTTTTTCCAATTTCACACAAATCTATTTCTAGCCGATACGTCTATCGACTTATAATATCTCTAGGGAAGTTCCTCTTTTTGCCTTCCCTTTATTCAACATAAGCCTTGTTTATTTTTTTTGATATGTTAGAACATGTACAAGTGAAATTTATGCATCCTCTTTTCTCATATAACTGTATCATGTGCTTTCTTTTCTCAAATGCATGCATAAGCCACATGTAGGCATTCAATCACAAGTAATTCTCATTTGTGCCTCATAAAACAATCTTTAAATTGTCTAGTATGCATTCATACTCATCATACTTAATCAAGAGTCATTATATCACCAAATCAATACCTGAGTTCATTTCAGCACAAATACAGCATGTTGGCAGAATTCATGCCTAAGGAGTACAATTTATTATGCCTATCAAAAATCCATTGCAAGGGCTAAAAAACAATTCTCCAAGACACCTCAATGTGTCCACAAGGCCCTATAAAAATTTCAAAACAAAAATCCTTCTCTAACTATGCTACAAAATCAGACAAACTTGGTGGTCAGAAACCACTCAGCCTCAGCTTAGAACCAAAATCTCATAATTTTTAACCCTAAAAAATGATTAAATCAATTCAAAATAAAAATCAAGGTTAAACTTCAAGACTTACAACATCTGTAAAAATTTCAAGTGATAATTCAATCATTTGGTATGGTAACAAAATTAGTAAAATTTACAGCTTCTATTCCAACATTTTAGGCAGTAAATAGATCACTTCGGTTTCTAATTTTTTAAACATAGCAAAAGTGCCCAGAATGGATCCAAATGTCACTAGAAACACCTTAACACGTTAGCTATATCCCATAAAATTTTCAGTTGAATCCAAGATCTCTAAATAGGTCAAAAGATTTGAAAAAATTCCTTGCTTGCTTCAGTCCGGGATTTTCCAACAACAATGTTCATGCAATCTGATTTTTTTCAAGTAGAAAAGTCCTTAACATAACCAAGAAAAATCATGGAGTTGCCTTAGAATATTAACTTCAACATACAATTTTTATAGCTTATAAAAGTATCTACAATTACACCAAAAAATTCATGATCATGCCTTGCTTATGAGGAAACTGAAATTCCAGCAAGCCTAGTTAACACTTCTTTCGTAAAACTAAAATTTTCACATCACCAACACACTCCACCAATATAAATACACCTACATCTATGTGTAATCACACATTAAAGGTAGAAATATCAATTTTCAAACAATCATAATCAACCAAAAATAGAATTTAACCAAGTAAGAACACAACACCCTACTTTGAAAACTTTAGAGCTCTATACTCCAAAGTATGCTCTAATTGATTTATCTTCACTTCAAGGACTCCAAAGCAAGCCCCAAGCCCCCCTTGGGCAGTGAGGAAATGACATATCAAAATGAGGATTGATGGAAAATTGAGATTTCAATCAGTTAGATTTATAGGATTTGATGTGTAGAACAAGTTTAGTGAAGGAGGTTAGAGGTTTTGACAACTCTATGCTAGTGTTTTTGGGTTTTGAAAGCTTAAGCTCTTTGAAAATGGAAGATAAAGTTGCTGCCTCTATTATGGCCGAAGGTGTTGGCTTCTTTTTGAAGCTTGGAGTTGTGTTAATCTTGTAATAAATAGATATATATTATATATTATAAGTAGATAAGCTTTAATCTGAGAAAGAAAAATGGTGGCTAGGATTAAATATTGTAATTGAAGATTGAATCTTAGTCATTCATTTGATATAAGTGGATAATCTTCTTTATTTTGTATAGATTAAATTAGCTTTCGGTGTTAGAAATTGCATACCGAAAGTTCAACGATTAGGTAAAACACCGTACACAGGAAATCAAACATTTCCCATAAATTAATTCTAGGTATAAAACTTCATTTCTAACCTTAACCCTATATTTTCTCAGTTTTGGGTATTTCCAAGTCTCGATTCTAGGGTTTCGGCTGTCTCGACGGGCTTGTGGGGCCCACAGGTAACTATTCACCTCGGTCTGATTTTTTTTTTTGTTACATCTCCGTTGGGCATGGTTTATAAAATGTTCAGATTTTTGAAATTATGATTAATAAAACTCAAATTAATTTTTTTAAATTTTTTTTCTTGGTGTTACATCATCAAAAAGGAAGGTTGCCCAGTTACCTATTAGGGTTGACCCATTTAACCCACGGGTTAAACAGATCAGGCTGAAAATGAACTTTTGTTAAAGAAGCCAAAATTTTTAGGCTCAACCCTCACTTTTCTATGGGTAAATGGGTTTTGCCCATTTTGATGGCCATACTTACAAGCCTAGTTAGAGGAAAGAAGTTTGATAATATGCACAAAAACATCTATTTCCAAATTACATACTAGAAAATATGGTAATAAGCATCCAAGTTCTTTTAGGAGCAAAAAAAAGCTCTTTTAGGAGCAACCAGAAAAAATAAAAGCAAGTTAGTTAGTATCATACAAAAATTAGTGAATTTTCTCTTTGGCAAGTAGAGAAACTCGGCAAACACCATGCACTTGCCGAAAAACAAATTTACCAATAAAAAGAAAAAGGGTCAAGAAAAGCAAAAGAAGGGTCAATTATTTTAATATGGAACTTGAGTTGTAATAATACAACAATAATATGGAATTTAAGGTATAATTACATGTTTGTGGACTTATGAAATCTGACATTATTTTGAGAGAATTTCAAAGCATACTTAATGTTTAAAAGCAAAAGCTCGCACAGTGCAAGATTTGCAAAGGAGTTAAAAAAAAACTTGCACAGTGTCAGATTTGCAAAAGAAAATTAAAAAAAAATCACATAGTGTTTGCATATGCACAAGCACTTCAACTGAAGGGAACCATTATAATGACTAGGGTAGGGCCTTTTCTGCACTTCCATATCATAAGCAAACTACAAAATTTAACTCTGAATACGTTTTGAATGTGAAGGAGATATTTTATGATTTCCAACTCCTTGACAATTCTACTTTTGTCAGATTTATAATGACCCCTTCAGGGAATAGGTAGCTTGTCCAATGGACAAGTGAAACTAGTGGCTAGGACATAGTCCAGTCTAAGCCATCAGTTCGGTGTGACAACTATGCATTGTGTGGTGCAAATTCTATCTGCAATTCTGCAAACACTCTAGATTGTGTATGCCTTAAAGGATTTGAACCAAGGTTTACAGGAGAGTGGAACAAGTCAATTTGGTCTAGTGGTTATGTTAGGATCAATTGAGTTGTAGCAAAGATGGGTTCGTGAAGTACACAGGCATGGTCCTTCCTAATACATCTTCTTCTTGGTATAATAAAGACTTCAAGAATGTGAGAAGTTATGTCTGCAAAATTGTCCCTGCATAGCATATGCAAATTCGGATAAACGTGGTGAGGGAAATAGCAACAATGAAGGAATAGCAAATACCGTGTGAGTTTTTTTTTTCGTTTGCAAATCTCGCACAATGAGTTTTTTTAAAATTAAAATTTCTTTTACAAATCTCGCAGGTCTTTTTTTTCCATATTGGTTTTGAGATTACAATATACACTTATATGGATTTAAGGATGAATTTACGTTGGGGTGGTGTCAAACAAATCTCACCACAAACAAGTTTTCGTAAAAGTGAAAAATAGAGTATTTTAATGGAAATCTCGTTATACCCTACATATTAAGTTGTCACTAGCGAGATTTTGGGGAATCTTGTCTTTGGCGAGATTTCAGAGGGAATCTTGCTAGTGGTGAGATTTTGATAAATGTATTAAAATATTAGACTCTCCCTATATAAACCCGCTTCCGTCTTCTCTCAACATCTCATTCTTTTAGTTTTAATTTGTGAGAAAGTGTCGTATGCGTTTATACAAAGTGAAAGAGAGATAGAAAAAAATGGGTTAGACTAGAGGAAGATTGGGTCACTCTTCATGCTTTTTCTTCTAATTATTACAATTTTCTTTTTTGTGTTTTAGTTCCAAAAAAAGTCAGTCACTCTTTTTCCTTCTCTATTCATTTGTTTGTTTGTGTTGGTGGGTTTTTTGTGTTGGTAGTCCCATATCGAAAAAAAAGTGATATATGTGTGTCAAAAAAATGTTATGTGAGTGAGACAAAAAAAAATAGTATTACAAGAAATGGATGGCATTGCAAATATAATAGTGTATTTCAATGGAAATATTATTACAAATACAAGTGAAGGTGTCACATTTGTATGCGAGAATCTATCATATTTTTTTATTCCTTGTACCATGTCGTTTACGGAGTTAGAAAGTAGTCTTAAACAATGCATAGATCTTGAGACTCCAAAAATAGTGGAGAAAATAACATACAGGTATCCAATATCAATTTTTGGTGGGTTCACTTAGTATCAAGTAATCGAAATCAGCAATGATGACCACATGCAACAAATGTTTCAAATATACCACCAGCATCAAGTAAAAGTATCCGCCATCGAGTTGTATGTTGATTTCAAAGAAGCAGCTCCTATTTTTTACCATCAAGTTGTCAATGAGGAGGAAGAGGCTCACCCAAACACATTTCTAGAGGGAGAGGCAAAATGGGAAGAAAACAATAGTGAGAGTGATGAGGCGAAATTTGCAAGCAAATATGAAAGTAGTGATGGTGGTGCCGCTGATATGGAGCTAGATGATGAAGCAGATGATAAGCATGTATTAAACACAATTGCTATTCAGCATTCGTTTGGGGAGCCATCCTTCATGCGTAGTTTAGATCTTGAAGCTATGAATGCACCTGATGTAACACCCCGATTTTTCTGTCCGAGGGAAATGACCAAAATGCCCCTGAGGTCATTTCCTGACCCGAACTCGAGGGTAACCAACTCAGTCATCCTCGAAGGGTCAACTCAATGTTTGAAGGGGATTGAATGGCCTTTGAATGCTTTCGGAAGCGAAAATTTCGTTTTCCGCAGGTTCGGGTCAAAATGACCAAAATACCCCTATAGCGTTTTTACGCGGGTAAAGGTGCCGTTTGAGCCCGGAACTTTCCCCAGAGGTTTAAAAACATGTTTTCATGTGTCTAGAGGTCTCTGTTCAAGTCCCGGTGGTCCCGGGCAGTTTTAGTGCAAAATTACGATTTTGCCCCTGGAATAGTGTTTTTAAGCTTAATGACGTAATTAAGCAAACCTAAGCAATATTAGGCTCTAAACGAAGATTAATTTATTTCCCTAATTAATCTAGAGTCAAAATAATTTATTAAAGTTAATTAGAACCTAAAATTGCTTAGATTAAACTTAAATCCCTTTTTAGAACTCAAGATTCCTAGTCTTGGAATCATGAATAGTGTTTTCTCTCTCCAATTCCTTAAATCAAGGAAATGAGTCTAGAGTTGTTTAAACTCTAAATTGAGGATTTAACTCTCTAATGGTGCAAGACCACTCCTTAATTATGTCTAGACCACCTTAATTACCCATTTACCTTACCTAAACACCTTCTTACAAATTCCTAATCTTAAGCATAATCAAAGATACACCTAAACACAACTCTAAACCACAATTAAAATGCAAACTAATCCTCCCCATGGGCTGATGCATTTTCGGCCACATGCTCCCCATTTGACACATATTAAATTGTTTTCTCACTCAAAGAGCCATGCTTGAGCCATACCTTGAGCCATACCTCACCATGCTTTGAACCATACCTCACCATACCTCAAGAACACATTATCTCACCTCATGGAACTCATGGAGAGCCTCCAATCTGCACCCTCATGGCCGAAACCTTCTCCTCCATGAGCTCCCTCCATTTGTTTCATTTCTCTATAAATAGAATGCCTTGAGGAGCTTGCACCACTTTTAGATCATTTGCTAAGTGTAGGAACTCTCAAAGCTTTTCTTTTTCTCTCAAAGCTTTTGTGTTCTTCAAGTTCTTGGAGTTCTTCAAGTTCTTCATCATCTTCATCTTCTTCTTCCATCTTCAAGTTCATCACACCAAGTAGGGATTTTCTTCCATGTGTTCTTTCTTTAAAGTTCTTGTTCTAAGCTTAAAGTTCATAGTTTCTCTTGATTCTTTTAGAACTTCTTTTTCTTCCCTTTACCTTTTCATTTTCGGCCATGGGCCTTGGAGAACAAAGGAATGAGAGCTTGATGATGAGAGTTTCATGATGATGTTCATCACTTGAAACAAACTCTAGAGCTTGATTTTTGTTCTTGAGCAAAAGTGTTTCTAGATTTTCCTTTCTTGAACTTTTGAGAACCCTAACTTTGATGTTGTTTCAAAATGGTTCTAATGACTCAATGATGAGGTCTCATGATGTTGGAGTTTGTATATCACCAAGATCATGGATTCTAGAGTTTCAAACATTTCTTTTCTTTCCTTGAAGTTTCGGCCATTACCTTTTCCTTTTCATGCTAGATGTTTGATTTTCCAAATATGTTATGTTGAGTTCTAAGAACCCTAGACTTTTACCTTGTCTTGGTTTGATGAGTTTGGGTTGAGGTTTAAGTTCCTTTAAAGTCTTGTTAAGAGCTCTAGAAAGATAAAATGAACTTGCATAATTTATTTTATGCTTGCATTCATATTTACATTCTTGCTATGCATCTTTATTTACAAGCTATCACCTAAGAACATAAAGATTAAAATGGAACTTGCATCTTCACTTAATTTAATTCTCGAAGCCTTTATATTTCGGCCTTAAAGTCGATTGTTGTTGGGCCTAGAGCACTAAAATAAAGAATTGAACTTGCATTATCACCTAATTAATTTCTCGAATGCCTATCTATTTCGGCCTTAAAGTCGATTGTTGTTGGGCCAAGAGCACTAAAATAAAGAATTGAATCTTGCACATTTACTTTCAAGCTTGCACGCTTAAGATTATGCCTCGCATATTTACTTTCACGCATGCACGCTTAAGTTATGCCTTTCATATTTAATTTCAAGTCATCATTTTACTTTGTAAGCAAGATTAAAAATGAAAAGCATGAGCACGTTTAGTTTATGGCGTAACTTAAGAACCTAGAGCTCAAAGACTTGCCCATTTCATCCCAAGTTAAAGTTTAATGTAAACCATACTTTGAATGTAATGCTTTTCGGCCAAGTAGTGAGGGTGGACTTCCAATGAGTTTTCATCTAGCTACTAGGACCAATAGTCTATGTTTTAAGTGTTCCTAAAGTTTTACAATTCTTTATAAGGTTATGTCATTATAAGTGGAGATTCCAATCTCTTTTAGGGGATGGAATATGTTTTGGTCACTGACCTAAGGCTTCACTTAGCCTCTTGACGATTTAAAATGTCTTGCAAAGAGTTTTAGAAATTCTAAATTGATTCCAAGAGAAACTAGTTAACTTATGTACCTAGAAATGTCAATTTAATTCTCTTATTGAGGCAAGATGTTTTCGGTTCTGATGTGATGAATGTGATGCTGTATGATGATGTTTTAATGTGTTGGAATGTGTGAAAATATCATGTGATGATGTAGAAGCGAACCTATGCATGATAGGTAAGAAACTAGCTAACTAGAAATACCGTAAAGCTATAATTTAACATAGTTTTGACCCATTTGTTTATGGAACCAATCCAAACTGTTTTAATGGGAACATAATCAGATTTAGATTGTTTAGACATGAAAAACTTGGTATCATTTGAGTTAGAATCGAATTCTAGCACCTATGGGGAAACTAGTAGCTAGAAAACCGTAAAAATGCAAATGTAGAACTCTTAGAACATTTAATTTTCTGGAATCTGTCCAGCACCCTTACAACATGATAAACATGATTAATAATTAGTCCTTAAGCATAGGAATGTCTCATAATTGATTTAGATTTAATGTATATACCTCAGGCGAAGACGGAACGAGAAAGGGTCTAAAACGTAAGTTCTAGAACCCCGTGAAAAACGAGTTAGAGATTCTGTCCTATGCTATTCAGATTTAAGTATGAACATGAGAATGAAGAATGATGTTTAATATGAGCCTTAGGGGCATAAAATATGAGCGACGGATATTAGAGAGCTATATCTCAAGATTAAGACCCGTAAGGGTCAAAGCATAAGCTACCGTGAGGGTAAGCGCTTGAATGATTTATGATGATGCATGAAGTATGCTAATGATGATGATGTTATTCATATGAGGAATTTATGAGGTTATATGTTTATGTGGCATAAAGCAAATTTTAAAGGAAATTCGATTGTAATGACCGCTTTGGTCACGAACTTCCGACAAATTTGGAAGGAAACTCTGTAATGACCGCTTTGGCCGCCGAATTCTCGCAAATTTGGGGACTTAAAGAGATTTTGAAAATTAAGGTACTAAGATGGGTTCTAGGATGACACCGGTTCGGCCGAGCACCTCCATAGAACTCATGTGACATCGGTACCATTTTATACTCTTAGGTGACACCGGTTCGCCGAGCACCCTAAGAGATTTGCCCCCAACCCGCACTCGGATAGTCGGGATTTATGATACGCTTATCGTTAAGTGGTAAGTAAGAACTAGTGACGACTAGTTAAGGTATGAGCTCATAACCTAGATGTATGACACGCTCGGGTGACACCGGTTCTGGCCGAGCACCCCCGCCTCGATTGTCTTTTAGGGTGGCCCATGAGGAAGAGAAGTTTCATGATTATGCTTATGTCACTAAGTTTTGTCCCATATGAATGTTACTATTGCCACTTTATGCCACCAAGAATGATGAGGCTTGATGTTATGTTTTTATGTATGTGCATTAGGTAATGCCATGCATACATTTTCTATTATGTTGCATCCATGACATTAAGATCATCCTAAAATGAATGGACCTTGGCTAAAATATATTTTAAAGTTTAAGATGAACCTAATACCTGCTCAGTCATTTCGTATAAATAAACCCAAGGTTCCTGAGGACGTAGATGATGACACCTAGGTAGTAGGAGGCCCTACTGAGATTCTTTAGCAAGATTCTCACTCCCTCTATCTCTTTCTTTCCGTCACGCCTTCAGATGGCGACGTTCGTGATATTCGTGGACACGCCGACATAGGAGGTGCACCATGACCCGGACCACGGATCATGCCATTTTGTGGGTCGATGCATAGTTAGAGTATTCATGTACAAGGGTCGACCTTTCACTCCCCTTGTGCATTCCCATCGTTTCTCCCCGCCTCACCTTTTGGCGATGGCCTGGTGTTCGAAGGCCAAGACGTCCACGAGTTAGAACACACACCACTTAGATGGGGATGAACCTTCTTTTGTTTAAAGGTTATCCTATTAGTTGCACTCGGGTAGGGGAGTAGATTATGTTTATGTTTATGTTGTATTTTCTTTCATGTATTTTCATGTACTAAATCAAGTCCCACGCTTATAAGTGGGCAAATTATAATTATAAATGAGATGTTATTCAGTGTCTCTCATGATGTGCCCTTATATGCTTTATGCTACGACGTTATGAGATGTATGTTTTGTCCGGTGCAAGTTATATCGCATCACGCGGCTCTCACTTTCATTTCAAAAAAAGATTACCCGTATTTTCCGCTAAGTAATTCAAAGTTAAATGAGAACTATGAAGTAACAGACTAATGATTAACCCAAATATGTTCTAGAGTATTGGGTTAAAAATTAGGATGTTACATTATGGTATCGTGAGCAGCCGATTCTCATGGAGCCCGAGGATTGGACTGTCTATGCTTTCTAAAGCGTAGTACGATAGCTAGGTCATGCGTAGAGCTTAACTAGAGATAAGCTATAGGGTAGAAGTTCATGACCCTTGTCTACTTGCGTGTGCCATGGTAACTAGCTCATTTTACATGGAATATTGAGCCTGATCACCTCAAAGTTTATTGTGTCATGTGTTTAGGGACCAATGCCACCAAGGAGACAACCTAGGACCCCGACCGAGGGAGACCAAAGCGATGCCATCGCTGCCGTCAGCTGTTCGTGACATGGCTAGAGCCATGGAACGAATGTTCGAGAGGATGAACCAACAAGGGGACACCGGACGTGCTCCCCCTACTGCCGAAATGGTCGAGCAAGCGAGGTTTGGTGAGTTTCGCAAGGCGAACCCACCGAGGAGCCATGGACCCCGACAAAGCTGATGAGTGGATCAAGAACATGGAGAAGATCTACTCCGTGGTAGCTTGCTCAGAGGAGCAAAAGGTCACCTTCGCTGCCTATATGATGGAATCGGATGCCGAGTTTTGGTGGACCGGCACCCGAAGACTGCTAGAAGCTTCGCATCGCCAACTGGAGTCGTTTCAAGACCTACTTCTATGAGAAGTACTTTCCGGAATCGGTGAGGAATGCGAAGGACATCGAGTTCATGCAACTAATCCAAGGAGGGTCTACTGTCGCCCAGTACACGGCGAAGTTCGAGGAGCTGATCAAGTTCTCTAGGGTGTTTCAAGGGAACCCCGACGAGGTGTGGAAGTGCGTCAAGTATGAGGCCGGACTAACGGCAGAGCTCAACTATGCTGTGGCGCACATGGAGATTAGGGACTTTCCAACCCTAGTCAACAAGTGCCGGATCATGGAAGAGGGACAGAAGAAAATCAATGCTGCAAGGGCAGCACGGAACAAGGGGCTAGCACCTCAAGCCCCAAAATTCAAGCCCCAATATCCAAACCAATCCCGAAACCATTACAACCCCTACCACACCAACCAATTCAAGCCACATCAACAACAACAAAGAACCCCCTTCCACCAACAACCCAAGCAATCATACCGACCACAATTCCAGAACAACAACAACAACCGCAACAACCACAACAACAACCGACAAGGAGGGTCGGGCGGCCCCCGAAACAACCAAGGAGGGTCAAGTGGGACTAGGAACAAGACGCCTCAAGGAAGCCCCGCCCAAGCTATCCCAGCCGTGCTATGTCCCAAGTGCGGGAAGGATCATGGCAACCGTGCCTCGCTAGCGGGCGTAATATCTGCTCGATGCGGAAGGCCTGGCCACTACGCCAAAGAATCGCACTAGTGGGAGGCCAAAGAAGCCGTAATTCGGCCGCAACACCAAGGGAGGGTCTTCACCCTCAATGTAGACGAGGCGGACACATCCAACGGTCTCATAGAAGGTAAGTGCGAAATAGATGGTAGAACCTTAACTGTGCTATATGACTCTGGTGCAACACATTCTTTTATTTCATATGCTAGTGTCGAGACTCTAAATTTGACAACTTCCAAACTTCCTTTTGATCTTATTGTCTCTACCCCCACAAATCATCCTGTGAATACTTGTTATTGTTGCCTAAATTGCCACCTCACCACGTAAAAATAGATCATATGTTGTGGATTTAATTTGTTTACCCATGAAAGGTATAGGAGTAGTTCTTGGCATGGATTGGCTTCACGCCAACCGTGTATTGTTAAACTGTGACACCAAAACAGTCGTCTTTCCTTCTCCCCCTAGTGAAATAAGTCAACCTTTGAAACTCTATCTCAATGCCGTAGAGGTCCACTGTAGTGGGAAAAAGACTAAGGGATATGTTCTCCTAGCCGCTAGCGAGGTACACTTTGAGCAGAATTTAGAGAATATACCTATAGTGAGAAACTATCCCGAGGTGTTTCCGGAAGATATACCCGAGTTCCCTCCCGAGCGAGAAGTGGAGTTCTCCATTGAGTTGGTTCCTGGAGCGGGACCAATCTCCATTGCCCCCTATAGAATGTCACCCCTAGAACTAGCCGAGCTTAAACCCAACTTGAGGAACTTTTAGAGAAAAGCTTCATAAGACCTAGTGCTTCACCATGGGGAGCCCCGGTCTTGTTTGTGAAAAAGAAGGACGGGAGTATGAGGTTGTGCATAGATTATAGGCAATTGAATCGTGTGACAGTGAAAAACAAATACCCTTTGCCTAGGATTGATGATCTCATGGACCAGTTGAGAGGAGCGGTAGTGTTTTCCAAGATCGACCTAAGGTCTTGATACCACCAAATTAGAGTGAGAGATCAAGATATACCAAAGACCGCCTTTAGAACTCGGTATGGACACTTTGAGTTCGCGGTGATGTCTTTTGGGTTGACAAATGCTCCTGCAGTGTTTATGGATTACATGAATAGGATCTTTAGACCCTATTTAGATCAATTCGTGGTCGTTTTTATAGATGATATACTCATCTATTCGAAGACCCACGAGGAGCATGAGCGTCATTTAAGGATAGTTTTGGAGATTTTGAAGGAGAAAAAGCTATATGCAAAACTCTCTAAGTGTGAATTTTGGTTGGAGGAGGTCAAGTTTTCGGAGCACGTTGTGTCAAAAGGAGGTATAGCCGTTGATCCTAGTAAGGTAGAAGCCATAATGAATTGGGATAGACCAACCACCGTAATGTAAATACTGAGCTTTTGGGTTTAGCAGCTACTACCGTAGGTTTATCAAAGGATTTTCCAGCTAGCCCTACCCTTGACCAAGCTCACTAGGAAGAATGCCCCGCTTGAGTGGAGCCCGAATGTGAGAAGAGTTTCCAAGAGCTTAAGGAAAGGTTAACCACGCCCCCAGTCTTAGTCTTACCTAGCCCCAATGTACCCTTCGAGGTATATTGTGATGCTTCGGGCAAAGGACTAGGGTGTGTGTTGATGCAAAATAGGCAAGTGGTAGCCTATGCATCACGACAACTCAAGCCTCACGAGGCTAACTACCCCACCCATGACCTAGAATTAGCCAGCCGTAGTGTTTGCCTTAAAGATGTGGAGACACCACTTGTATGGTGTAAGGTTTGAAGTTTTCTCCGATCATAAGAGTCTCAAGTACCTCTTTGATCAAAAGGAGTTAAATATGAGGCAAAGAAGGTGGATGGAATTCCTCAAGGACTACGATTTCGGTTTAAGTTACCACCCGGCAAGGCTAATGTAGTCGCCGACGCTTTGAGCCGAAAGTCGTTACACTGTCCCACATGATGATCAAAGAAGTTGAGTTGATAGAGAAGTTTAGGGATATGAATGTAGGGATCTCAACAACCGATAGAGGGATAAAGATGTGCTACCTTAGCGTAACAAGTGGATTTAAGCAGAGAATCATGTTAGCACAACGAGAGAATGAGGAGTTCGAAGAGATCATAGATCTTTGTTAAAGCGGGAAAGTTAAAAGGTTTCAAAGAGGTGAGGATTGGATATGGAGATTTGAGGGAAGGATCTGCGTACCCCAAGATGGTGACCTCCGAGAGAAGATCTTGGAGGAGGCTCACAAAGGCTATTTCACCATTCATCCGGTGTTACCAAGATGTACCAAGATTTGAAGAAGATGTTTTGGTGGCCCCGAATGAAAAAGGATGTAGTCGCCTGGGTTAGTAAGTGCTTGGTATGTCAGAAAGTGAAAATCGAGCACCAAAAACCTTCAGGTTTGTTGCAACCCCTGTCAATCGCCGAATGGAAGTGGGAATGCATATCTATGGATTTCGTGACAGATTGCCTAAGACGCAAGCTGGCCATGATGCTATATGGGTGATAGTGGATCGACTAACCAAGTCGGCACACTTTCTACCTATTAGAGTAACGTACTCTTTAGATAAATTGGCTCAGTTATACATCCAAGAGATCGTAAGATTGCATGGAGTACCGTCGACGATAATCTCGGATAGAGATCCGCGGTTTACGTCGGCGTTTTTGGGAGCCTTCCAAAGGCGTTTGGTTCAAAGCTATGCTTGAGCAATCGCTACCACCCACAACCAGACGGACAATCTGAAAGGACGATCCAAACCCTAGAGGATATGCTAAGAGCCTGTGTGTTAGACCAAAGGGGAAGTTGGGATAGGTACTTGCCTTTGATCGAAGTTTGCGTATAACAATAGTTATCACGCAAGCATCGATATGGCACCGCACGAGGCATTGTATGGAAGGAAGTGCCAATCACCTTTGTGTTGGTACGAGCCTGGGAGCAAAGTGTCTTAGGACCCGATGTAGTGAGGGAAACAACGGAACAAATCAAGAGGATCCTGGATAGGATGCTCACTGCCAAAGTAGACAAAAGAGCTATGCGGACAAAGCGGCGCAAGCCCTTGGAGTTCGAGGAGGAGAACATGTGTTCCTTAGGATTACCCCCACTACAGGCATAGGAAGAGCCATGAAAGTCAAAAAGTTGAGCCCCGATTCCTTGGTCCCTTCCAAATCCTTCAAAGGATAGGAACAGTCGCCTACAAAATAGCCTTACCCCCTAATCTTTCTAATCTCCATGACGTCTTTCACGCCTCTCGGCTAAGGAAGTATGAGTCCCACCTCAGCCACGCTTTAGAGCGAGCATGTTCAGTTAAGGGACGACCTAACTTTCAATCTTCCCTACGAGAATCGTGGACCGCGAGTCAAGCGGTGAGGAACAAGTCCTGCTCCATTGGTAAAGGTAGTATGGGGACGCGTCAAATCCGAAGAGTTTACATGGGAGCTAGAGTCAGAAATGCAAGACAAGTATGTCGAGCTTTTACAAGGTAACGAATTTCGAGGGCGAAATTCTTTTAAGGAGGGGAGTAATGTAACACCCGATTTTTCTGTCCGAGGAAATGACCAAAATGCCTCGAGGTCATTTCTCGACCCGAACTCGAGGGTAACCAACTCAGTCATCCTCGAAGGGTCAACTCAATGTTTGAAGGGATTGAATGGCCTTTGAATGCTTTCGGAGCGAAAATTTCGTTTCAGCTTTGGTCAAAATGACCAAAATACCCCTATAGCGTTTTACGCGGGTAAAGGTGCCGCGTTTGAGCCCGAACTTTCCCAGAGGTTTAAAAACATGTTTTCATGTGTCTAGAGGTCTCTGTTCAAGTCCCGGTGGTCCTGGCAGTTTTAGTGCAAAATTACGATTTTGCCCTGGAATAGTGTTTTTAAGCTTAATGACGTAATTAAGCAAACCTAAGCAATATTAGGCTCTAAACGAAGATTAATTTATTTCCTAATTAATCTAGAGTCAAAATAATTTATTAAAGTTAATTAGAACCTAAAATTGCTTAGATTAAACTTAAATCCTTTTAGAACTCAAGATTCCTAGTCTTGGAATCATGAATAGTGTTTTCTCTCTCCAATTCCTTAAATCAAGGAAATGAGTCTAGAGTTGTTTAAACTCTAAATTGAGGATTTAACTCTCTAATGGTGCAAGACCACTCCTTAATTATGTCTAGACCACCTTAATTACCCATTTACCTTACCTAAACACCTTCTTACAAATTCCTAATCTTAAGCATAATCAAAGATACACCTAAACACAACTCTAAACCACAATTAAAATGCAAACTAATCCTCCCCATGGGCTGATGCATTTTCGGCCACATGCTCCCCATTTGACACATATTAAATTGTTTTCTCACTCAAAGAGCCATGCTTGAGCCATACCTTGAGCCATACCTCACCATGCTTTGAACCATACCTCACCATACCTCAAGAACACATTATCTCACCTCATGGAACTCATGGAGAGCCTCCAATCTGCACCCTCATGGCCGAAACCTTCTCCTCCATGAGCTCCCTCCATTTGTTTCATTTCTCTATAAATAGAATGCCTTGAGGAGCTTGCACCACTTTTAGATCATTTGCTAAGTGTAGGAACTCTCAAAGCTTTACTTTTTCTCTCAAAGCTTTTGTGTTCTTCAAGTTCTTGGAGTTCTTCAAGTTCTTCATCATCTTCATCTTCTTCTTCCATCTTCAAGTTCATCACACCAAGTAGGGATTTTCTTCCATGTGTTCTTTCTTTAAAGTTCTTGTTCTAAGCTTAAAGTTCATAGTTTCTCTTGATTCTTTTAGAACTTCTTTTTCTTCCCTTTACCTTTTCATTTTCGGCCATGGGCCTTGGAGAACAAAGGAATGAGAGCTTGATGATGAGAGTTTCATGATGATGTTCATCACTTGAAACAAACTCTAGAGCTTGATTTTTGTTCTTGAGCAAAAGTGTTTCTAGATTTTCCTTTCTTGAACTTTTGAGAACCCTAACTTTGATGTTGTTTCAAAATGGTTCTAATGACTCAATGATGAGGTCTCATGATGTTGGAGTTTGTATATCACCAAGATCATGGATTCTAGAGTTTCAAACATTTCTTTTCTTTCCTTGAAGTTTCGGCCATTACCTTTTCCTTTTCATGCTAGATGTTTGATTTTCCAAATATGTTATGTTGAGTTCTAAGAACCCTAGACTTTTACCTTGTCTTGGTTTGATGAGTTTGGGTTGAGGTTTAAGTTCCTTTAAAGTCTTGTTAAGAGCTCTAGAAAGATAAAATGAACTTGCATAATTTATTTTATGCTTGCATTCATATTTACATTCTTGCTATGCATCTTTATTTACAAGCTATCACCTAAGAACATAAAGATTAAAATGGAACTTGCATCTTCACTTAATTTAATTCTCCAAGCCTTTATATTTCGGCCTTAAAGTCGATTGTTGTTGGGCCTAGAGCACTAAAATAAAGAATTGAACTTGCATTATCACCTAATTAATTTCTCGAATGCCTATCTATTTCGGCCTTAAAGTCGATTGTTGTTGGGCCAAGAGCACTAAAATAAAGAATTGAATCTTGCACATTTACTTTCAAGCTTGCACGTTTAAGATTATGCCTCGCATATTTACTTTCAAGCTTGCAGGTTTAAGTTATGCCTTTCATATTTAATTTCAAGTCATCATTTTACTTTGTAAGCAAGATTAAAAATGAAAAGCATGAGCACGTTTAGTTTATGGCGTAACTTAAGAACCTAGAGCTCAAAGACTTGCCCATTTCATCCCAAGTTAAAGTTTAATGTAAACCATACTTTGAATGTAATTTTTCGCCAAGTAGTGAGGGTGGACTTCCAATGAGTTTTCATCTAGCTACTAGGACCAATAGTCTATGTTTTAAGTGTTCCTTAAAGTTTTACAATTCTTTATAAGGTTATGTCATTATAAGTGGAGATTCCAATCTCTTTTAGGGGATGGAATATGTTTTGGTCACTGACCTAAGGCTTCACTTAGCCTCTTGACGATTTAAAATGTCTTGCAAAGAGTTTTAGAAATTCTAAATTGATTCCAAGAGAAACTAGTTAACTTATGTACCTAGAAATGTCAATTTAATTCTCTTATTGAGGCAAGATGTTTTCGGTTCTGATGTGATGAATGTGATGCTGTATGATGATGTTTTAATGTGTTGGAATGTGTGAAAATATCATGTGATGATGTAGAAGCGAACCTATGCATGATAGGTAAGAAACTAGCTAACTAGAAATACCGTAAAGCTATAATTTAACATAGTTTTGACCCATTTGTTTATGGAACCAATCCAAACTGTTTTAATGGGAACATAATCAGATTTAGATTGTTTAGACATGAAAAACTTGGTATCATTTGAGTTAGAATCGAATTCTAGCACCTATGGGGAAACTAGTAGCTAGAAAACCGTAAAAATGCAAATGTAGAACTCTTAGAACATTTAATTTTCTGGAATCTGTCCAGCACCCTTACAACATGATAAACATGATTAATAATTAGTCCTTAAGCATAGGAATGTCTCATAATTGATTTAGATTTAATGTATAGCGCCTCAAAGTAAGACGGAACCGAGAAAGGGTCTAAAACGTAAGTTCTAGAACCCGTAAAAACGAGTTAGAGATTCTGTCCTATGCTATTCAGATTTAAGTATGAACATGAGAATGAAGAATGATGTTTAATATGAGCCTTAGGGGCATAAAATATGAGCGACGGATATTAGAGAGCTATATCTCAAGATTAAGACCCGTAAGGGTCAAAGCATAAGCTACCGTGAGGGTAAGCGCTTGAATGATTTATGATGATGCATGAAGTATGCTAATGATGATGATGTTATTCATATGAGGAATTTATGAGGTTATATGTTTATGTGGCATAAAGCAAATTTGGAAGGAAATTCGGTGTAATGACCGTTTTTAAGCTCTAATTTCCGACAAATTTGGAAGGACACTCGGTGTAATGACCGCTTTGGTCGCCGAATTTCGCAAATTTGGGGACTTAAAGAGATTTTGAAAATTAAGGTACTAAGATGGGTTCTAGGATGACACCGGTTCGGCCGAGCACCTCCATAGAACTCATGTGACATCGGTACCATTTTATACTCTTAGGTGACACCGGTTCGCGCGAGCACCCTAAGAGATTTGCCCCTAACCCGCACTCGGATAGTCGGGATTTATGATACGCTTATCGTTAAGTGGTAAGTAAGAACTAGTGACGACTAGTTAAGGTATGAGCTCATAACCTAGATGTATGACACGTTCTGGGTGACACCGGTTCGGCCGAGCACCCCCAGTTCGATTGTCTTTTAGGGTGGCCCATGAGGAAGAGAAGTTTCATGATTATGCTTATGTCACTAAGTTTTGTCCCATATGAATGTTACTATTGCCACTTTATGCCACCAAGAATGATGAGGCTTGATGTTATGTTTTTATGTATGTGCATTAGGTAATGCCATGCATACATTTTCTATTATGTTGCATCCATGACATTAAGATCATCCTAAAATGAATGGACCTTGGCTAAAATATATTTTAAAGTTTAAAATGAACCTAATACCTGCTCAGTCATTTCGTATAAATAAACCCAAGGTTCCTGAGGACGTAGATGATGACACCTAGGTAGTAGGAGGCCCTACTGAGATTCTTTAGCAAGATTCTCACTCCCTCTATCTCTTTCTTTCCGTCACGTCTTCAGATGGCGACGTTCGTGATATTCGTGGACACGCCGACATAGGAGGTGCACCATGACCCGGACCACGGATCATACCATTTTGTGGGTCGATGCATAGTTAGAGTATTCATGTACAAGGGTCGACCTTTCACTCCCCTTGTGCATTCCCATCGTTTCTCCCCCGTCTCACCTTTTGGCGATGGCCTGGTGTTCGAGCGCGCACGTCCCCGAGTTAGAACACACACCACTTAGATGGGGATGAACCTTCTTTTGTTTAAAGGTTATCCTATTAGTTGCACTCGGGTAGGGGAGTAGATTATGTTTATGTTTATGTTGTATTTTCTTTCATGTATTTTCATGTACTAAATCAAGTCCCACGCTTATAAGTGGGCAAATTATAATTATAAATGAGATGTTATTCAGTGTCTCTCATGATGTGCCCTTATATGCTTTATGCTACGACGTTATGAGATGTATGTTTTGTCCGTTGCAAGTTATATCGCATCACGCGGCTCTCACTTTCATTTCAAAAAAAAATTACCCGTATTTTCCGCTAAGTAATTCAAAGTTAAATGAGAACTATGAAGTAACAGACTAATGATTAACCCAAATATGTTCTAGAGTATTGGGTTAAAAATTAGGATGTTACACCTGAGTTTCCGAAATATGTAGATATGTAGTCATTTTATGTTGCTTCATTTTAATAGATATAGCTTTAGGAAAAAATTATATCTAATACATGTTTATTATTATATAACTATTACATTATTTTCACTTTTTATAATCCGGTTTATTATTATATTATTTTTTTGTATTTATTTTATGTTTTCTTAATTTAATCTAATTTTTATTAGTTTTTTTATAAGGCTAAAAGGCTTGTATCTTGTTCATTTTATCATATGTTATATATATATTATATTCACATATTGTTAATTATTTTTTTGTTCTCATTTTATTTTTGCTTAATTTTTATTTATTTTCTTTTAACTTATTAACTTTTTTTTATTTCCTATTGTGTTTGGTAGGTGCCCCTCCTGTTAGCAGTGGTGAATTTTGTATTGGAATGCAGTTTAGTAACAAAGAAGCTGTTATATGAGCAATTAAAAAGTATAGTATATATGAAGGAGTGGATTATAAAGTATATGAGTCAGAACCTATGACATTTTATGCTAAATGCACTCAATATGGGGTAGGTTATTAATGGCTTGTTAGGGCTAGCTTCAGGAAGAATAAGTACTTTTGGGAAATTAGGAAATATAATGGTCTACACACTTGCATTGGTGAAAGATTCACTGAAGATCACACAAAATTAGATTCAGATACAATTGCAGAACTTATAAAGCCCATGGTAGAATTTGACCCATCTTTCAAGATTAAATTTGTGATTGCAGAGATTAAATCTCGATATAGTTACACAGTGACATACCGAAAAGCATGGATGGCAAAACAAAAGGCAATTGAAAAAGTTTTTAGTCAATGGGAAGCCTCCTATGAAGCCTTGTCACAATGGTGTGTAGCAATGTGTGATGTTGTTCGAGGATAAGTGGTTCAAATGGATGCTGTGGAGGCCTTTGATGGCGATGAGATAGTTCCAGATATTCAAATTTTTTGCCATGTGTTTTGGACTTTTGGCCCCTGCATTAAAGCATTTAAACACTATAAACCACTTGTTCAAGTTGATAGCATACATTTGTATGGGAAATACAAAGGGACTTTATTAGTTGCAGTTGCGCAAGATGGCAATCAGAACATTTTGCCAGTTGCTTTTGCTATTGTCAAGGGTGAGACTGCAGATGCTTGGTATTTTTTCCTAGATAATCTACGCAGAAATGTTGTG
Organism: Dalbergia cochinchinensis; assembly: GCA_031216125.1. Classification (NCBI taxonomy): domain Eukaryota; kingdom Viridiplantae; phylum Streptophyta; class Magnoliopsida; order Fabales; family Fabaceae; genus Dalbergia; species Dalbergia cochinchinensis. The sequence continues at coordinate 32,602,850 of CM062369.1, forward strand.
ACTCGAGATGGAATTGGCATTATTTCTGATCGTCACGAGTCAATTAATGCAGCAATAAGGAGAAGCAATGGTCAGTGGGAACCTCCAAGAGCATTTCACATGTATTGCATAAGGCAGATTGGTGCCAATTTCCTGCGAAGATTTAAGGCACCTTATCGGCACAAATTGGTTGTAAGCATAGGTAATTTACATTTTCGTATTAATACTGAATTTATGGATTTGTGATTGTGATTTTGGAAAAATAATATGCTAACCATATTGTATCTTATAGGATACTCGAGAACGGAGCATCAATTCAATATCAATTATGAGCGGGTGAGGGAACGTGGAGATATATATACAACCTGGCTTGATGAAATCCCATGAGAAAATGGGTCTTAGCATATGATGGTGGACACCGGTAGGGTCACATGACCACAAATTTAGTCGAGTGTGTGAACTCAATATTAAAAGGGGCTCACAATCGTCCCATTATAGCTTTGGTTAGAGCAACCTACTTTCAATTGGCTGAGTTGTTTACAAGAAAAGTGAGGAGGCATGTGCTCGTAAAAATGCAGGACAGGTTTTCTTTGACATAATGATGTCTCGACTTCGAGCAAATGAGCAGGCTTCCAGACCCCTTCGTGTTACTCAAGCAAATAGACATCATCAGACTTTCCAAGTCCAAGATCCATCTAGCGGACAAGCATATAGAGTTGATCTAAGGCACAGGAAATGTGATTGTGGTGACTTTCAGATAGATCGATATTAGTTTTGTCATGTAATGGCCTGTTGCTCATACTTGAAAGTTACTTGGCACCCTTATATTGACAGTGTTTATATGATTGATAGAATTTGCAAATTATACAAGAAAGAGTTTGGGGTGATAGGGAATGAAAATACATGGTGCCAATACAGAGGACCAAGAATTTGTCCTAACCCTTCATTGAAACACCCAGGAAAAGGTCGCCCCAAATCAACCCGTTTCCTGAATGAAATGGACTTACGTGAGATGCAGGGAACTCGATGATGCGGTCTTTGTAGAGGTGAGGGCCACAGTCGCAGCCGATGTCCACATGCTCCTGGTCCTAGTTCATAGTGTCAGTTCTACCTCCATGTTAAAATTCCTTTTTATGTGCTGAAATGTTAAGTTAATTTTTATAAGAAAAGTGTAAGTGCTAGAAGTTATCACTTTGGCAATGCTATTATCACTTTTAGTGCAATGATATATTTTTTTATTGTATTTTCTTTTTATGATTTCTTATGATTCCTATTTGTAATGGATTGTCATCTTGTCTATTTATATCAAAACTAAAATGAACTTATCAAACATAATCCTCAAGCATTATATTTGTATTAATATTTGATTTTCTATTTGAAAGATTAATTTTTAACAATATTAGGAACTTGTATCACTTTTAAAAGATTATTTAAAAATTGAAATTAATTGGCAAGTATCAAATTATGTCACCTAGTAAAATATGAATAACAATTAAATCTAAATCTTTTAATAAAAAAAAGATATACTGTAATAGAAATTGTAAATAAAAAATAAAATTAAATAATACATTACTAAAACTTAAACGTAAAACACTTATATTATTTTGATGAATTTGCTCAGATATGTGTTCACTTGAAATCACTGTTCCATTAGACGCCATTTTTTTAACACTATATATGAATAAAACTTTCTGCTCTCTCACACACACATGAGAAGGCTTAGAAGCTTTCAGTCGAATGAAAATCTTTCAAACACTCACATATAACGCTTCCAACACTTTACTCGCTTGCTAGCACTCCTCCTTCCTAACTTCTAAATTTATAGATGACATGAGATAATGGAGTTGTAGTGCAAAGCAGACCAATAATGGAGAGGAGCATGCAAACCACAAGGACAACTGGTGCATTGTCTTGCTGGGACGCTGAACAGGTGGCACACGGGAAGCAAGGGGCAGTCACATTTGTCCCTCAGGAGACAGCCCCGCTAAGCACGTATCAAGTAGGGGAGACCACAGAATCTTGTGCCAGCCGAGATTTCAGAGGGAATCTCGTGTGTGGCGAGATTTCAGAGGGAATCTCGTGGGTGGCGAGATTTCAGAGACTGCTGCTCCACGCGGGCACTATTGGTCCATGACATTTTCTGCCTTTGATCAGTAAATCACGCTAGAACCGTGATTTGTAACCCACATATTGGTAAAATTTAGCCCAAATCCATATTAAAGATAATAGTCAACTCATTTTCCATATAAAAAATAATTCTCGAAATTCTCGCACTATGTGAGATTTCATAAGTCCACAAATATATATAATTATACTTCAGATTCCATATTATTGTATAATTACAACTTAAGTTCCATATTAAAAAAATTGACCCGCAAAAGAACGTTTAGGAATATATTTACTAAATTATGTTAAAGGCATATGCATAGAATAGAGCAAAAAAGAGAAGCAATTATGTAGGTTTTTTACTTGTTAATCCCTCCATGTCGCGGCCAAAGAAGGCGCATGCCGTGATGGTTTGGCGCTTCAAATGCCATTGATGGATTGTTGACAATGCCAATCTACGAAAGAAGGGAAATGGTGATTCTGATGGGGTGATGATATCCACCGCAATGTAAAGACTGCTGGTGGATGAAAAGGCCGCATTAGAGTTAGAAAGTGATGAAGAAGATGTCGCTGTCACCATCGATGATCTGAATAATATGCAGACAATGGTTGGGTGATGGTGCAAATCCACTTGAATGGGGAAATTAGAGATGAGATTATGGCAGAATTAGGGGGGGTAAGGTTTTCCTTCAAAATGGATTAGGGTTCTTCATAAAACTAGTGATTAGGGTTGATGTTGATTTTGGGGACGGTAAAAAATCAAAGATAAGGTTGGGGATTTGGGGGACAGGGACAAAGGAGTGGTGAATTAGTTGGGTCAAGATGAGTATGTGTAAGTGTATTGTATAATGAGTATTTTCCAAAGAATAAAGATGGATGAATATGGGGTCATCATCAATAACTTAAAAAAGTCTAGATAGTGAGACTGGGAACAGGGAAAACTATGGCTAGTGTGGTCCCGCTTCATGAAATTGTCCAACCATGAGCTGCCATGTTAGCATGGGTACAATACTCTTAGAATTGGCTCGACCATGGTAGAAGCCGCCATATTAATTATGCATGCCTACAGAAGTCATCTTCTGCACGGTTATTTGCATCAAGTGGAATGAATGGACCAAGTTTTTTTTCTCTTCCTATTTGTGAGTTCAGTATGTATGTTAAAATGCACCACCATTCTATTCTTTTCTTTCAGTTGCTCAGCTCGTCTTTAATACTTGATTCATTAAGACTCTGAATATTGTTATGAGTATTTAAATAAATGAACATTATAATTTTCTAATGAAATGAACATTATAATTTTCTAATGAATAATTAAATTTTCTATCTAGTTAATACTTATAAAAAAATATATTTAATACTTAATCAAATAATATTGCAATTTTTTATAATTCTACAAAATTGGGATAATGGTTGTTATTATACTGACTCTAAATAGAATACAATTACCCTTAAAGAAAAAGAGTTAATAAATCAATATTAAATTAATCTTATTCATTACTTTAGCATTCTGAAAAATGGCACTAGATAGTTAACGACATATATCTGATTCCAACATGATATTACAAATCCAAATAATATTTTATCTTCAAATGCTCACAAGTCCTGCGGCATTTGAAAAAGAGGAAATGCCGAAAAACATTGTGCTCAGCCTAATGCCGAAACATTAAAAGCATGCAAATCTAATGGTGATGTTTGACAATAAATGCTGGACAGCAGAATGCAAGAGGTAGCGCAAACTCCATGCAAGCTCGTCGCAAATTGAGCTGCGTGCTTCATTTAATGTTTCATTTAATGTAGCACAAAAAAAAGGATCTCAATTCTTCGTGCCACGAAGAAAGAGGCTGATGGAGAGCTGCAACCGTAAATCGCAAATTTAAATCCACCAATGGAGAGTAATGTTTAGTGTGCAATAAAATTATACAATAAATACACATTATATATTTTATTATTATTGGATATGATGAGTAGAAATCACATATCACATCTAATAATTATAAGATGTGTAGTATATATTTATTGTATAATTTTATTGCACACCAAATATTATTTATCTATCAACGACCACTTTTGCATCAGAATCATGTAGTTTTTTCAATTTTCATTTCTTCTCTTTTTTTCATTTTGAATGCACAATGTTAATGAATAACACATGGATCAAATAAGCTAAGAGGAGGAATTAGAAGCAAGAATAGGGCCTGCCTCATTATCTCAAAGAAACTTCCATGCTGAGACGGAATGAATTGGAGTCCCCTTCCATCCAACTATTATACACTTCCCGTTCTTTTCTACAGTGCAAAGTTTACCAAACGCAAACTTTTTGACAACCAAATTAGCTTGGCACAGCGAAGACTCGCTGAATCCAGTTTCCACCATTCTGAACCTTGCAAAGAACCTCCTCCAAACATCTATCTTCACATTCCTGACTGTCCTTTCTTTGTCTTCCATAGCAACAATGTTTCTTATCCCTTCAGATAACACTGCTTCTAACCTCGTCCTGCACTCATTATCATGCTTCACGCAGGTCTCAACGCAGTCAAAAAATGCCGAGAAGTAGAACAGCGTTTCGATAAAGCGGTTCACGAAGGAAGGAGAGTTGTGGTTTGCTTCCACCTCAAGGACTATCATAATAGCCGGTTTGATTTTCCTTATCACCCGCATCAAGTTGTCCAAGGAATCAGGATTTGACACAATTGTCCTCAACAAATAAGGGCAGTAGATAGCCACAGCTTCATTATCTTCAATCTCAAAATGATCTTCCCTGAGTTCTACAATATCCGTAACTAAAACTGCCTTGTACAAAATAGGCAAGTTCAATGACTCAGCAAAACTCACTAACCTCTTACCTGCATCTTCTAGCTCCCTCTTGCTTCTATGACCAATGGCAGTTATCTTCAGAAGCTCAACTGGCCTATCATTGCGCTCAGCCAGTGCTTGCATAAGAACCGTTGACATCAACCCATAACCAACATCAAGATCTATCAGATGGATTTTGGTTCGGGATGCAACATGCTCCACCATAGCTTGTACACCAGCGAACTGCATCACTTGATTGAAGGGTATTTTTTGATGGCATATAAAGGCTGAATTGGTATCCCCTTGCAGCTTCTCAATAAGTTCCCTTTCTCGGTTTTTCTGAGACCCCTTTAGTCCCATGATCCTTCCCCTTCCTCCTCCTCCTCCTCCTGCTATTTCTCTGTTGATCCTTTCCCTTAGCGCTTCAGCGAAATAGAAGACAACTCTCTGAACAGGGTTCCCAAGGGCTGATGAATTCCACTGGCAATGGAAGAGCAATGTGCTTGCACGTTCAAATTGTTGGCATCCTACCCTCTCAGCTGCGGCCAGAAGAAACTGAGCGAGTTCAACGTCCCTATTCTCTTCCTCAGATAAACCCGTGAGACCAAATTCAAAATAAGTGTCCATGGGGATGATAAAATTTTCCAGCCATAGTGAAGAGTATTGTACATACCTTGCTCCAGCCACTCTTATTATCCCTTCAGTTGACATCATCTGAGGGGTCACAGAAGTTTCAGTGTTGCTTAAGGTTCTTCCCCTTAGCCTCTTGAACCTGCTTCCGTAATTGCTCAGGAGCTCCAATGATGATGCTAAAGAAGGTGGTGGTGGTGGCGGCAGCTGCTTATTGATGTATCCGACAAGTTGTGAACTTGTTTTTGTCATTCCCACTGCTTGATTCTTTTGTAGTCCACTAGTAGGGGCTTGAAATGGTTGTGCTGGATGAGGAGTAGGGTCAAAGCTGAACTCTTCTAACATCAAGTTGTCAAACTTGAAATCATGTTTGTTCTGCTGCAAGTTTTGCTCTTTGAGAAAATGGGGTTCTTTCCCTTGCTCAGAAGTAGGAACAGGATTCATATCTCCCACTAACTCCATTACAGAGACACAGTGTTCTCCCATCACAACATTATGGTCTTGTATAGAGCCATAACCGCCTTGGAATCCATTGAAATTGAAAGGTGTGAAAGAAAAACGATAACTCACCATCTCGACTTACCACAAAACTCGAGAAAATCAGCAGTCCATACTCAAAAGACAATAAGCCCTTCTATATTTATACACTGCCTTTGTTGTTGTCTGCATTATGTTCTTAAGTGATTGATGGAATAAAATGAATACATAAAAAACGTATGGAAGCTTTGAAGAAACATCATAATCGCAGAATTAAAAAGGAGGAACAACAAGTGGGGAATCAAGCACTTTGGGTGGTAATATTTCGATGATTTCATCAACCGCGCAGCCGTCAGCCGTAACCGATTTGTCCTTATTGAAACCAATGCAAAGGACCGAACAAGCCATGATGTGACGCCTCAAGTATTGTATCTAGAGTTGTTCCTAAGAAGTTCAGCCCAACGTGACTTAAGGATTCTATAAAATGAAAAGGGTAACGGTAAGGGATTGGTTGCTTCCCAGAAAACAGTTGAGTATGACAACACCAAATTGAATCTTTTTTGGTATTAAATAAACGGGGGCTAACTTCCAAAGAGAAGATAAACTATAGGCTAACACCCAAGTTAACATTATCTGCAGATATAAATAAGGAATATGCTAAGAAGAAATGTACGAACAACTAAAAGTTGGCAAAAGCATAAAATGAGAGTGTCTCAACGAGCCTCGGCGAGCGAATGAATATTTTGTAGTTGTTAAATTATCGGCTGCAATCCACGTCCAATGAGTTAAGATAATAAATAATAAATGACTCTAATTTTCTGAGACAAGAATTGCAGTCTAACTGTCTAACCTTTGTGGAAGACCTTTATGCATACACACCACACACTTAAAGGTAGATTAATCTCATAAACAAGTTATATAATATGTACAAAATATATTGTGGTTTTTTGAAAATTAAAATAAGTAAATTCACCTCTCTAAAAGGACTACAATTATGCACAGCAGAGCCAACGGTGATGATAATACCTGAAATAAAACATTTAAAAAAAAGGTAAATAAAATAAAACAGCTGAAAAAAAAAAATTCGAAGAAATAGTGACGTTACGCGCATGGCTTCTCTTGGCGTGGGTTGGACCCAAATTACTTTTGTAGTTGGTTAAATCATTACAGCGCAAATTGCGGGATTGTCCAATACGAAAAAATAGCGGGATTGTTCATGACCAGAAACAAAATAGGATTTTTTTTTTTTTAATAGAAAATAGCGGGATTGTCATTGCTAAATCCGTAGCTGAGTTAGCTGAATCCATGCCCAAACAAAATGACGTATGCAACGCCTCAATTTTTTCGGTTATGCAAAATGACCATAATGTTTTATGAGATCATTTTGCATAAAAAATCAACGGCGGCCAGTCCAGGCCATCCTCAATGAATAATTTAATATTAGAATAAGATTATACGTGGTTTAGATAGTAATTTGAGCGAAAATCGCGATCTTCGATTTTTCTTGTATATAAAATGACCAAAATGCTCATGAGGCCATTTTTGTCTAGAAATCAAGGACGGCCGGTCCCGGCTATCCTCAAGGGGTTAGTTTGAAGTTTGAAGGGGACAAGATGTGTTTTGGATGGCAATAGCTGCGAAAGTCTCAAATCCTGGTTTTTATTATGCGCAAAATTACCGAAATGCCCCTGAGGTAATTTAATGCGGGATTTAACGAAAATCGGACCAGGTCATCACTCGGGAGTTGGATATGTTAATTAGAGAGGAAATATGATATCTGAGTGAGTCTCAGGGAGTTTTTATGTAAAATTACTTTGTTACTCCTAGTTAGTGTTAATTAAGCTTAATTAAAGTAATTAAGAAAATATAGGCAATATTAGGATCTAATTAAATATTAATAATTTTTATTAATTAATTTTGAGTCCAAATAATTATTTGAAATTAATTAGGGTGTAAGATTACTTAGGAAAAGTTTAATCTTATTCTTATTCAAAGATGACTCATGAGACCAGAAAGCAAAAGTAGAGGACAAAAGTACACACTCTTTCTCTCCTTCTTTTCCTTAAGTTTAGGGGCATGTTCTTAACTTAACTAAGCATGCAAGACAACTCTTTAACCTTGTCTTATAAGCCTTGAACACCTAGTTACCAATCTAAACACTAAATTACCAATTCTAACCCTTCCCCTAATTAAATCTACTCTTAATCCCAACCCTAACACTCATGAAACACAAAAAAATATCTCACCTAACCTCTTAGAAGTTTTGGCCAACCCTTCCTTCTTTTCCTCTCATATTTTGATTTCTCAAACTCTGTCATACTCACTCTCTCATTCTTACCACCTACTTTTTGGGCTAAGACTTGTCCATCAAGTTGTGTAAAAAAAAAGGCACTCTTACTCTCTCTAACCTTGAGCTCTCTTCTTCCTATTTCCTTTCACCTTCAAGAACCACCATTTTTGTTCTTCATCCAAGCTCCAAACATCAAACCAACACATCACCACCATAGATCTTCCCTAAAATACATAAGCTTTCATCTCTACACCTCAAACCAACATAAAAATCCTTCCTCCTATTTCTTCTTGCTTTGGCCGATCCAAGAGAGAATTTTTCTTCTCTTTTCTTAACAAAAGATCAAGCATTTTCATTTTCAACCAAGAAGCACACTTGGTTGGGATCAAGGCCATAGCTTGATGATGAGTGTTCTTGATGATGGTTGTGAGACCATCATGTGTTTGACCTCTAGAGCTCAAGGATTGATCTTTAATTTCAAAGAGAGAAAGAATGCATGTAACATCCTAATTTTTAACCCAATACTCTAGAACATATTTTGGTTAATTATTAGTCTGTTACTTCATAGTTCTCATTTTTACCTTGAAATACTTAGCGGAAAATACGGGTAATTTTTTTTTTTGAAATAAAAAGTGAGAGCCGCGTGATGCGATGTATCATGTAACGATCAAATCATACATCTCATAACATCATAGCATAAGGCACAACATGAATAACACTGAATATCATCTCATATATATATATAACTTGCCCACTTATAAGTGTGAGACTTAATTTAGTACAAGGGAAATACAGGAAAGGAAATACAACATAAACATAAACATGATCTACTCCCCTACCCGAGTGCATCTAATGGGATAACCTCTAAACAAAAGAAGGTTTATCCCTATCTAAGTGGTGTGTGCTCTAACCGGGTACTCCATCGGTCGATCGTCACCTCCTACTGACGTCCGTCTCGCGAATGAGGCAAGTATCCAGGAAACTGGGCGAGCTCCTCGGGCGTAAAGAGGCGGAACGGGGATCGAGAGTGACCCCTGCGTTGTGGCCGCGTCTCTAGTCGCCGTGCAAGTCGGGGCTGAGTCACGGTATCCTCACTGCCCTCCCTCATCAATGGTGGAGAGGGGGCAGAGCTCTCGCTATACGGATGAGTAGGCGGGTCCTCGGACGGGTCAGTCTCTGAGAAGTAGGTCCGGGGCACGTAATCGGGATAGTCTCGTATGGCTAAGGTGGCAGTGTGCATGCGGAGCACTCTCTCGTCATGGGTGTGCGCGCGCTCAAAAACCCGCTCGTCGTCGCCATAGGGTGCAGCCGGGGAGAAGCGATGGGTGTGCACGGGATGAGCGAAGGGGCGTCCTACGAACATGAAAACTCGCACCGTGCACTGCCCCTCAAAATGGTATGACCCGTGAGCCGGGTCATAGTGCACCTCCCATGTCAGGGTGTCCACGAACACTACGAACGTCGCCATCTGAAGACGTGACGGAAAGAAAGAGATAGAGGGAGTGAGAATCTTGCTAAAGAATCTCAGTAGGGCCTCCTACTACCTAGGTGTCATCATCTACGTCCTCAGGAACCTTGGGTTTATTTATACAAAATGATTGAGCATGTATTAAGTTCATTTTAAACTTTAAAATATACTTTAGCCAAGGTCCGTTCATTTTAGGATGATCTTAATGTCATGAATGCAACATAATAGAAGATGTAAGCATGACACTACCTAATGCACATAGATAAAACATAACATCAAGCATCATCATACTTAGTGGCATAAAGTGGCAATAGAAACATTCATATGGGACAAACTTTAGTGACATAATCATAATCATGAAACATCTCTTCCTCATGGGCCACCCTAAAAGACAATCGAATCGGGTGCTCGGCCGAACCTGGTGTCACCTGTAACGCGTCACATATCTAGGTTATGAGCTCATACCTTAACTAGTCGTCACTAGTTCTTACTTACCACTTAACGATAAGCGTATCATAAATCATAAATCTCGACTATCTGAGTACGGGTTAGGGGGCAAAACTCTTAGGGGTGCTCGGCCGAACCGGTGTCACCTAAGAGTATAAAATGGTACCGATGTCACATGTGTTCTATGGAGGTGCTCGGCCGAACCGGTGTCATCCTAGAACCCATCTTAGTACCTTAATTTTCAAAATCTCTTTAAGTCCCCAAATTTGTCGGAAATTCAAGACAACGGCATTACACCGAATTTCCTTCCAAATTTGCTTTATGCCACATAAACATATAACCTCATGAATTCCTCATATGAATAACATCATCATCGTTTGCATACTACATGCATCATCATAAAACATTCAAACGCTTACCCTTACGGTAGCTTATGCTTTGACCCTTACGGGTCTTAATCTTGAGATATCGTTCTCTAACATCCGTCGCTCATATTTTTATGCACCTGAGGACTCATAATTAATCATCATTCCTAATCTTCATGTTCATACTTAAATCTGAATAGCATAGGGCAAATTCTCTAACTTGTGTTTACGGGGTTCTAGAACTCACGTTTTAGACCCTTTCTCGGTTCCGTATTCGCCTAAGGCACTATGAATTAAATCCAAATCAATTATGAGGCATTCCTATGCTTAAGGACTAATTATTAATCATGTTTATCATGTTGTAAGGGTGCTGGACAGAATCCAGAAAAATAAACGTTCTAAGAGTTCTAAACTTGCACTTTTACGGTTTTCTAGTTACTAGTTTCCCTATAGGTGCTAGAATTCGATTCTAATCCAAATGATACCAAGTTTTTCATGTCTAAACAATCTAAATCTGATTATGTTCTCATTAAAACAGTTTGGAAAGAATCCATAAACAAATGGGTTAAAACTATGTCAAATTCCAACTTTACGGTATTTCTAGTTAGCTAGTTTCTTACCTATTATGCATAGGATCGCTTCTACATCATCATATGATATTTTCACACATTCCAACACATCAAAACATCATCATACAACATCACACTCATCATATCAGAACCGAAAACATTTAACTTCAATAAGAGAGTTAAATTGACATTTCTAGGTACATAAGTTAACTAGTTTCTCTTGGAATCAATTTAGAATTTCTAAAACTCTTTGCAAATCATTTTAATTCATCAAGAGGCTAAGAGAAGCCTTAGGTCACTGACCAAAACATATTCCATCCCCTAAAAGAGAATAAAATCACAACTTGTGATGACATAACCTTATAAAGTTTTGTAAAGCTTTAAGGAAAACTTAAAACATAGACTATTGGTCCTAGTAGCTAGATGAAAACTCATTGCAAGTCCATCATCACTACTTGGCCGAAAATATGCATTCAAAGAATGGTTTCACATTAAACTTTAACTTGGAATGAAATGGGCAAGTCTTTGAGCTTTAGGTTCTTAAGTTATGACATAAAATAAACGTGCTCATGCTTTTCATTTTTAATCTTGCTTACAAAATAAAGTGATGACGTAAAATAAATATGCAAGGCATAATTTAAACGTGCAAGCTTGAAAGTAAAATGCAAAGCATAAACTTAAACGTGCAAGCTTGAAAGTAAAATGCAAGGTTCAATTCCTTATTTTAGTGCTCTTGGCCCAACAACAATCGACTTTAAGGCTGAAATAGAAAGGCATTCGAGAAATTAATTAGGTGATAATGCAAGTTCAATTCTTTATTTTAGTGCTCTAGGCCCAACAACAATCGACTTTAAGGCCGAAATAGAAAGGCTTCGAGAATTACATTAAGTGATGATACAAGTTCCATTTTAATCTTTATGTTCTTAGGTGATAGCTAGAAAGTAAAGATGCATAGCAAAAATGTAAATATGAATGCAAGCATAAAATACATTATGCAAGTTCATTTTATCTTTCTAAAGCTCTTAACAAGACTTTAAAGGAATTTAAACCATGACCCAAACTCATCCAAACAAGGTAAAGTCAAGCTTAGAGTTCTTAAAACTCAACATAATATTCTTAGGAAATCAACCCATGAAGCTTAGAAAAATTAAGGAAATGACCGAAATCTTCAAGAAGAAAAAGGAACATTTTAAAACTCTAGAGTTCATGATCTTGATGATATATTAACACCAACATCATGAGTCCTCATCATTGAGTTCATAGAGCCATTTTAAAACATCATCAAAGCTAAAGTTCTCAAGAGTTCAAGAAAGTAAGAACTAGAAACATTCTTGTTCAAGAACAAAGATCAAGCTCTAGAGTTTATTTCAAGTGATGAATATCATCATGAAACTCTCATCATCAAGCTCTCATTTCTTCATTCCCAAAGGCCCATGGCAGAAAATGGAAAGGAAAAAGGAATGGAAGAGAAGTTCTAAAAAGAATCAAGAGAAACTATAAACATAAAGCTTAGAACAAGAACTTTAAGGAAAGAAATACTTGAAAGAAAAATCCCTACTTGGTGTGATGAACTTGAAGATGGAAGAAGAAGATGAAGAAGATCAAGAACTTGAAGAACACTAGAACTTTGAGAGAAAAGGAAAAGCTTTGAGTGCTCCTAAACTTAGCAAATGATCTAAAAGTGGTGCAAGCTCCTCAAGGCATTCTATTTATAGAGAAATGAAACAAATGAAGGGCGTGAATGGGGGGGGAGTGCTTCGGCCATATGTGCAGATTGGAGGGCATCCCATGAGTTCCATGAGGTGAGATGTTGTGGTCTTGAAGCATGGTGAGGTATAGTTCAAAGCATGGTGAGGTATGGCTCAAGGTATGGCTCAAGCATGGTTCTTTGAGTGAGAAACAATTCAACATGTGTGGTAATTGGGGGAGAGGTGGCCGAAACTTCATCAGCCATGGGGGAGGGTTCTTTGCATTTTAATTGTGGTTTAGAGTTGTGTTTAGGTGTATCTTTGATTATGCTTAAGATTAGGAATTTGTAAGAAAGTGTTTAGGTAAGGAAAATGGATAATTAGGATGGTCTAGACATAATTAAGGAGTGGTCTTGCACCATTAGTGAGTTAAATCCTCAATTTAGAGTCTAAACAACTCTAGACACACTTTCTTGATTTAAGGAATTGGAGAGAGAAAACACTATTCAAGATTCCAAGACTAGGAATCTTGAGTTCTAAAAAGAGATTTAAGTTTAATCTAAGTAATTTTAGGTTCTAATTAACTTTAATAAATTATTTTGACTCTAGATTAATTAGGAAAATTAATTAATCTTCGTTTAGAGCCTAATATTACTTAGGTTTGCTTAATTACGTCATTAAGCTCAAAAACACTATTCTAGGGGCAAAATCGTAATTTTGCACTAAAACTGCCCGGGACCACCGGGACTTGAACAGAGACCTCTAGACACATGAAAACATGTTTTTAAACCTCGGGGGAAAGTTTCGGGCTCAAACGGTACCTTTACCTGCGTAAAACACTATAAGGGTATTTTGGTCATTTTGACCCAAAACTGCGGAAAACGAAATTTTCGCTTCCGAAAGCATTCTAAGGCCATTCAATCCCCTTCAAACATTGAGTTGACCCTTCGAGGATGACCGAGTTGGTTACCCTCGAATTCGGGTTAGGAAATGACCTCAGGGGCATTTTGGTCATTTCTCTCGGACAGAAAGAATCGGGGCGTTACAATGCATATTTGTTATCTTTGGTTATTTTGAACTTAATGGTGAGTCCAAGAAAATGAGGTTCTTAGAACCATGGAGTTGAGGGACTCTAAAGCTCGCTCTTATTTTGTTAAGATTAATGGGGTTAAAAGTTTCACTCTTTAAAGTTTGGAGTTTTTGAGCTATAATGAGATATAAAAATGGACTTGCATTCATATTTATGTTTCAAGTTTTGCTTCTCATGTTTGTGTTTCAAGCCTTGCATATTATGTTTATGTTTCAAGTTGTCACTTTATAATATCAAAGACTTAAAAATGAACTCACATATTCATATTTATATTTGAAGTTGTCACCTTATAATCTTACAAACTTAAAAATGGACTTACATCTCATGTTTATATGCCAAATTGTCACCTTATAATGTTAAAGACTTAAAATAAGATTGCATGATGTATTTATGATTCTAGTCATCATCTATGTCTCTAAAGCTCAAGGCTTGCCCCTTTGTCTTAAATGAAAATTTTGATTATGGACACATATTCATATATATATATATATATATATATTTCAGCCATATAAGAATATTGTGATATAAGAATATTGGGTTTGAAGTTGGTTTTATTTTATTTTAAATCTTGAACCTTGTGTCTAGAATGTACAAATTTTTTTTGAAAAAGTAAGAAACCCAAAAGGAGCAAAAACACGATTTTTAAGTAAATAAAACCTTATTAATGAAATTTTAAGTTTTACCTATGTTTTAATGGTAATATTTAATTTTTCAAATAGACAAAATGTAACATCCTAATATTTAACCTAACACGCCTAAGACGTATTCAAGTTAATTATTAGCCGTTACTCTTTTGTTCCACTTCTTAATTCTAACTTTTAGAAAATACTTAGTGAAAATATGGGTAAATTTTTTGTTTTTGAAATAAGAGATGAAAACGTAAGCCGCGCATAAGATGAATACTATATTTGTTTGATTTGCGAACGATAATAAAAAGCCATACATGCCATGAATAAAATTGCAAGATCGTACATAACAACCATCATATCATATCATATCATATATATATATATATATATATATATAATAAAGGTTCTGCCATACACCAAGTTATATAATAGCATAGGTGTAGTCATCTGAATAGAAATACAAAGAAAACATCAAATACATAGACCAGAAACCTCGCCTACTAAAGTGCATCTAAAGTAGATAACCTCAAAAGCAAAAGAAGGCTATCCTTTGTCGACTATATGCACAAGCACCACCAAGTCTGCTACTAGCTCCTATTGCTACCTTCCCCAAGGGGGAGGAGCATATCCAACCCACTGAGCCAGTTCGGCCAGGGTGGCCAGACGGTGTGTAGGTCTGGCATGGGCTTCACGATGGGGTATTATCCTCACTCGTCCTTTGTGAATCGGCTGCATCACGGTGGTCTCACTGCCCTCACCAAACTCCATGGGCATGGTGGGGGAGGAACCCTCGAATGGCACTTGGGTGGTTGAGTCCTCAGATGGATCTGTCTTTGAATGATCCATGGAGGAACGGGGCACATACTCCGGGAAGTCACGAATGGCAGAAGCGGCTGGCTGGGTGCAGCGAGTCAGCTCCTCACGAGATCGTGCACGCTCGAAGACGAGGTCTTCGTCAAAAGGGGAAGCACGAGAGAACCGCAAGCTAGAAATTGGTGTGCGAAGGAGCGATCCATGTATACAAAAAGGCGAACGGCATAACAGCCTATGAAGTGATATGACCGATGGGCGGCGTCATAGTGCATCTCCCAAGTGGGTGCATCAATGTAGATCACAAATGTCGCCATTGACCTCTGAAGACACGATGGAAAGAAACATAGAGGGAGTGAGAAACTTGATAAAGAATCTCAGTAGGGTGGTCCTTCTATCCTAGTGTCATCATCTACATCCTTAGGAATCTCGGGTTTCATTATGAAATAGTGAGCATGCATAAAGTTTAATTGTTAAGTTTCTAAAATGCCATTTACTGAGGCCCATTGATTTTAATATGCGTCTTGGATGTCATGAATGCATTATGCCTCATCATAAGTGATGCTCATGGATCATAGTAATTATAACATGAATTTTCTTTAATTTATCTTTTAGGTGACTTAGACCATTTCTTTCTCTTATTTGGGGCTACCCTATTACTCTCGCCTTTTGAGAGTTCTAGGTTATAAGTTCATACCTTACTAGTCGTCACTAGCATATTCTTATCCTTAAGATAAGGTAACACCTAACTTTCAAGTACAGGATTGGGGGTAGGATCACCTTTCATAACCTTTAATTCGGGGAGTCCAAAGGATCACTTCCTTATTGGATCACCTTTCATAACCTTTAATTCGAGGAGTCTAGAGGATCATTTCCATATGTTTTATGTCACCTTAACTTTAGCATGTTATCTTAAGATGCAAAAACAGAAACATACCATTGAATGCCTCATGCTTTCATATTACTTCAATGTATGCATCTTAATATTCTAAGTGAAATCATAACATGCCACAATAAATTTTGCTACTTAAAACCATGTGTGCAAACATTAGTCATCACATAAAGTCTCACATTAAATCACATCACCTCATAAAGTAAGTACTTTCATTATCTCTTAATCAATTAAACCTCTAAATCGGGTAAACCCAACTCTTGTATTTATTCTTTTATGCATCTAAGGGGTTAATTACAATGTTTTGCATTAATTGTTAACTTCAAAAACATTATTAAACAATGCTAGATAGAATTTAGATAGGATAGAAAATGGGCAATTTCGGTGTACTAGAAGTTACGTTTTTGACCCTTTCTTATTACCGACTTTCTCTATGATACTATAATTAATTCCTAAACTATTTATAAGTGATTCCTATACATTTACTAAGTGGTAAACATCACTTTTACTCAAATAATTCTTGCTGGGCAGAAACCATGTTTATCATTCTAAAGAGTCCTAGAATTCATATTTTTGGTTCTTTCTAGTTATTAATCCTTCCTTAATTACTAAAATTAATTACCACACTCATTAATAAAAATTTTCTCATGTTAAACATATTCCATACAGCATACATCAAATGTGGAAAGTTTGGAATAGAAACTAAAATTTAATTTTCTAAGAGCATGCAAGAATACAAAATAGGCATTTCTAGTAACTAGTCTTTCTTTAAATTAATTCTAGATCAAGAGATACACTTATAATTAACTTCATCCTTATAGAAACATAAATAATACCCTTAGTTTAGTAGCAAAGGTCGAGAGCTCAAATAATTTTTGGTCGTGTGAACTAAGCTTTAACACTTTAAGAACAAGCTTATATTTCAAGGAAAAGTTGTGAGACACAAACTTCATTTTCCCAAGACAATAATACATCATTTACTAGGACCTTTTTTTCTTGAAGAACCAGATCACATTCATAAAGATAGATGTTTCATGGACCAAAATCCCCATGTAAGTTGAAAGGGGTAAGTCTTGAGCACTAGATTATTTAGGTGATGGCATAAACTCAAATATGCAAATGCAAGTCTCATTTTAATCTTAGTATAATAAGGTGATGGCAATAGAAATATAAATATGATATGCAAGGCTTGAAATTAAATATGAGAATGCAAGTTCATTTTTAATCTTTAAGTTTAGGTGATGGATTGAAATATAAATATGCTAGACAAGAAATTTAAACATGGAATACAAGTTCATTTCTTATCTTCAAACTTTAGGTGACAACTTGAAAATAAATATGAGGTGTAAGGCTTGAATATAAATATGAAATGCAAAGCACTGAAATATAAATATGAATGCATTTTCATTTATTATTTCTTTAGGTTCTAAACTCAAGACTCCTATTTAGAGTAATAACTCTAAAACACCGATCAACTCCAAGGTTTGCAAAGTGAAAGAATGTCCAATTATTTCTTTTTAGTTTTATGCTCAAGACTCCTATCTAGAGTAATCACTCTAGAACACCGATCAACTTTAAGGTTGAAAGGGGTAAGTCTTGAACTTAAGTTAATTAAGTGACAACATAACCATATCATTTTATTTTTACTCAAGTAAAATTTATCAAAGAAAACCAAGTGACACCTTCATTTGCAAAAACTCTTAAAAGTGAAACCTTCAAACTTTAGAGGTCAAGTAAATGATGATTTTACGACCAACATCCAAGATCCTCATCATCAAGCCATGGTTTTTCAAGAACAAGGCCATCAAGGCCGAAAACGAAAAGAAAGAAAAGGAAACCTTTTAGGCCAAAAAAGAAAGGAAGAAAAAAATGAACCAACATTTCAATATTCTAACCAAAATGATTCAAAAATAAAGAATGAAAACTTTAAAAAAACTCCCTACCAAAGGTATTTTTCTTGAGGAATGAAAGAGAGCTTGATCTTGAGAAGAAATGAGAAGAACAATCTTTCCTTTGGGCAAGGAAATGATTTCGGCCACTAGAGGAAGAGAAAGGAAGAAAGGTTTGTCTAGGGTTTTGGTCTAAGAAGTGAAAATGTTAAGTGTTTTAGGGGTGGTTGATGGTGGTTATGTGGTCGTTTGGGGTTGAGAGGTGGTGATTGAGGGTGGTGCTCTTGGAGGAATAAAGAAGATGGAGAAGAGAACTCTTGAGAGCTAGAGAGAAAACTTGAGAATTTTTGAACTTGAGATTTACAAGAAAATAAGCAAATGACCTTTTGGAGAGCTTCCTTATATTTATAGAAAAATTCAACATCAGGGGGTGAGAGGGGGAGTGTTGGACCATAGCTTTTGGAGGGAAGAAGAAAGGAAAAATATCTCAGTGCATGGAGTGGTGTAGGCATGGGTTTGGGTATGGCTAGGTATGGGCTTAGTATGGTTCTTTGAGTGTATATTTTAATTAAATTTCAACATATGATGGAGTAAATAGGAGAGGAGTGGCTGGTAGCCTCATGGAGGATTTGGGAAGGAAAATTTCTCATTTCATTTGGGTTATGACATGGTTTAGGGAACACGTTTGATTAGGTACTTGATTAGGAGTTGTAATTAGGTGTTTAGGTAATAAAATGAGTAATTAAGGTGGCTCAAGACAAGGTTAAAAGTGTTCTTGCACAATTAGTACAATTCTACCTTTATTAACGAGGAATCTCATCACATGACCATTCCCATGATTTAAGGAATTGAATAGAGAAAATACAATTCCACATTGACATGACACTAATTCCTGAATTAAGAAAAGGGTTTTGAGTTCTTTTAAGCAATCTTAGACCCTAATTAACGTCAATTAATTATTTTGACTCTAAATCAGTTATTAAAATTAATTAATATTTAATTAGAGCCTAATATTGCTTAGATTTTGTTAGTTTTTAGCAAAAAATCTCCCGGGATTACCTGGGCTAAGACAGACATTAGACATCCCTTAAAAATGACATTTCAAACTCCCGGGCAAAGTTCGGGTCCAATCGGGAATTAATTCTATGCCAATTAGCCACAGGGGCGTTTTGGTAATTTTGCACATAGAAACTCAAAAATGAGATTCTTCTACTCTATTAACACACATAACATATGTAATCACACATAATCCCTATTCAATACTAAAATAGCCCTTTGCGGATGGTCGGGGTCGGTTGTCCTCATTCTCTTGATAAAATGGACTCAGGGGCATTTTGGTCATTTATATATGGGAAAAATCGAGGCGCTACACAAAATGATTTCAAGTGTTTTAAAAGTCTTAGAATAGCATTTAGGAAAAACTAGTTACTAGAAAGGGTTAAATATAATTTCAAAATCTTTTTGTAATTTCAATTTTTGACACTATTTGGAATTGTTCACGTGATTAAAAATTATTAATAACTGTTGTGAAAATTAATTCTAACATCTTAGGAAAAACTAGTAACTAGAAAGGGATAAAAATATAATCTCTAAAGCTTTTGAACTTTTCAATCTTTGTTGCTATTTGCTACTGTTTTCCACTGTTCACATGGTTTAAAAATATTAATAATTGTTGTAAAAATTATTTTCAGCATCTTAGGTGCCAAAAAGGATAATTACAAGTGTTAAATTGGATAATTTTGTAAAATGTGAAAAGTTGTACCTTGAACTTCTCAAATGAAAATTTTTGCCAAATGAGTTTAATTAGAGTTAATAATGATTTTCAATATGTTCATGTGTTCAAAATAGCATTTGTAACGCCCCGATTTTCTGTCTGAGTGGAAAATGACCGAAATGCCCCTGAGGTCATTTTCGGCCCGGAATTCGAGGATGGCCGACCTGGCAGTCCTCGAAGGGCCAACTCAATGTTTGAAGGGGATTGAATGACCCTTGAGTGGTTCCGGAGGCGGAAGTCTCATTTTCCGCAGTTTCGGGCCAAAATGACCAAAATACCCTTGTAGCGTTTTATGCGGGTAAAGGTGTCGTTTGAACCCAGAACTTTTCCCAGAAGTTTAAAACCATGTTTTTACATGTTTCAAAACATCTGTTTGAGTCTCGGCAGTCCTGGGTAGTTTTAGTGTAAAATTACGATTTTGCCCCTAGAATAGTGTTTTTGAGCTTAATGATGTAATTAAGCAAACCTAAGCAATATTAGGCTCTAAATGAAGATTAATTAATTTCCCTAATTAATCTAGAGTCAAAATAATTTATTAAAGTTAATTAGAACCTAAAATTGCTTAGATTAAACTTAAATCCCTTTTTAAGAACTTAAGATTCCTAGTCTTGGAATCTTGAATAGTATTTTCTCTCTCCAATTCCTTAAATTAAGGAATTGTGTCTAGAATTATTTATGCACTAAAATGAATTTATAACTCACTAATGATGCAAGAACACTCTTTAATTATGTCTTGACAACCTTAATTACCCATTTTCTCACCTAAACACTTTCTTACAAAGTCCTAATCTTAATCCTAATCAAAGATACACCTAAACACAACTCTAAACCACAATTAAAATGCAAGAAATCCTCCCCCCATGGCTGATGCACATTTGGCCTTTCTCCCTCAATTACCACACATGTTGAATTGTTTCTCACTCAAAGAACCATGCTTGAGGCCATACTTTGAACCATACCTCACCATACTTTGAACCATACCTCACCATGCCTCAAGACCACATTATCTCACCTCATGGAACTCATGGGTTCCCTCCCCATCTGATGGCCGAAGCCTTCCTCTCCATGTGCACCCTTCATTTGTTTCATTTCTCTATAAATAGCTTGCTTGGGTGACCTTGTATCATTTTGGGTTCATTTGCAAAGTGTAAGTTTTCAAAGAAACACTTCAAAGCTTCCTTTTCTCTCAAGTTCAAGCCTTCAAAGTTCTTCAAGTTCTTCATCTTCTTCTTCCATCTTCAAGATCATCACACCAAGTAGGGATTTCTTTTCATGAATGTTCTTCTTTAAAGCTTGATGTTTATGGTTTCTCTTGTTTTCTTTTAGAACTTCTTCTCTATTCCTTTTTCTTTCTTGTTTCGGCCATGAGCCCTTGAGAGTAGAGAAATGAGAGCCTGATGATGAGAGTTTCATGATGATGTTCATCACTTGAAACAAACTCTAGAGCTTGATCTTTGTTCTTGAGCAAAAATGTTTCTAGTTCTTCCTTTCTTGAACTCTTGAGAACTCTATCTTTGGTGATGTTTCAAAATGGTTTAAAGGACTCAATGATGAGGTCTCATGATGTTGGTGTTAATATATCATCAAGATCATGGACCCTAGAGTTTTAAAATGTTCCTTTTCCTTCTTGAAGTTTCGGCCACTTCCTTTTCTTTTACAAGCTAAATGTTTTGATTTTCTAAAAATGTTATGTTGAGTTCTAAGGACTTTAGACTTTACTTGATCTTGGTTTGATGAGTTTGGGTTAAGGTTTAAGTTCCTTTAAAGTCTTGTTAAGAGCTCTAGAAAGATAAAATGAACTTGCATAATTTATTTTATGCTTGCATTTATATTTACATTCTTGCTATGCACCTTTACTTTCAAGCTAACACCTAAGAACATAAAGATTAAAATGGAACTTGCACCATCACTTAATTTAATTCTCAAAGCCTTTCTATTTCGGCCTTAAAGTCGATTGTTGTTGGGCCAAGAGCACTAAAATAAAGAATTGAACTTGCATTATCACCTAATTAATTTCTCGAATGCCTTTCTATTTCGGCCTTAAAGTCGATTGTTGTTGGGCCAAGAGCACTAAAATAAAGAATTGAACCTTGCATATTTACTTCCAAGCTTGCACGTTTAAGTTTATGCCTTGCATATTTAATTTAAGTCATCACTTTATTTTGTAAGCAAGATTAAAAATGAAAAGCATGAGCATGTTTATTTTATGTCATAACTTAAGAACCTAGAGCTCAAAGACTTGCCCATTTCATTTCAAGTTAAAGTTTAATGTGAATGCATTCCTTGAATGCATGTCTTCGGCCAAGTAGTGATGATGGACTTGCAATGAGTTTTCATCTAGCTACAAGGACTAATAGTCTATGTTCTAAGTTTTTCTTAAAAGCTTTACAATCTTCACAAGGTGATGTTATCATGAGATATGACTTTATTCCCTTTTGGAAGATGAAATATATTTTGGTCACTGACCTTGTAACACCCTAATATTCGATCCAATACTACTAGTCGTACTTAGGCCAAATATTAGTTGTTACTTGCTGGCATGGTTCATCTTCTTGGGAAAATAGACTTAACGAAAATACGAGCCAACTTTTTTTTTTGAAATCGTTACTTAAAATAGAAGCCGCGCGTAACTTTACGAGTCGGTATCATAGTATACGGAACGATAACATAGGAATGGCTCCAAACCATAACATCGAACATAACATCAATCATAACTGAAATACCTCATAGATAAAATGCCTACCCACTGGGCAGGACTCTTCAAGTACATAATGTATAAATAAATACAACAGAAAACAGAAATACATCGAAAAGAACTGAAAGAAAACATCCCGATCCCCGTGCGATCTATGATGGGTAACCCCAACGCAAAAAGGGTTTCATCCATACTAGTGGTGTGCGTGCACTAAGGCCTACCCTCTGTCTATGCAATGAGATCACGGGTATGGAGTGCGTGAGCCAATCCATGGGCGAGCTCGGTAGGCGAGCATGCCCTGTGATCGAATGGGCCGCCACGCCGAGGTCGTGGTCTAGTGCAGGGCTCTCCGGCCAGTAACCGTCTCCTCGCTGCCCGTCAGTCGCTGCGGTGGAGTGGGGGCAGAGCCCTCATGACCCATAGGGACATCCTCTATAGGGTCCTCCTCCAAGTGTTGTGTCAACGGTACATATACCGGCAAATCGGTTGAACGGTCGAGAGGGCCCGCAGTTACGCTCCCATTGGGTCGTGCATGCTCGAAAATCGCGGGATCGTCGTAGGGGATGCCGGGGTGAAGTGGTGGCTATAGACACGGTGCGAAAATGGCCGTCCAACGAACATGAATACACGTAAGGTACATCGGCCCTCAAAATGGTAGGACCCATACTCCGGGTCGTGGTGGATCTCCCACCGTGGAGTGTCAATGAATAGGACGAAGGTCGCCATCTCGCTCTAAAGACGTAATGGAAAGGAAAAGATAGAGGGAGTGAGATTCTTACTAAAGAAACTCAGTAGGGTTTTCCTTCTATCCTAGGTGTCATCATATACGTCTCCAGGAATCTCGGGTTTATTTATAAAATAATGGACATACATAGGTTCAGTTATGAGTTTTCCAAAATCTCATTTTCCGAGAATCCGTTCTTTTTATCATGGAACTTGTGTTACATAGGCTTTTATACTAAAGTCATAGACATAAATCATGTAGCTTGGTACGTAGAACGTAAATCATATAACTGGTACATGGAACATAAATCATATAACTGGTACATGAAACATAAATCATATAACTGGTACATGAAACATAAATCATATAACTGGTTTACTTAGGTGACATAAGAACCTTTACTTAACTGGGCCGCCCTAATATTTCTCCCTTTTGAGAAAACTCTAGGTTATAAGCTCATACCACGCTAGTCGTCACTAGCATCTAGACTTTATCCATTTGGATAAGTCAACTTCCCGACTTTAAGTACGGGTTTAGGGGGCTAGAATCACATTGTCCCCACCCTTAATTCGGTGGTTTCAAAGGATTGCATTCTGATGTTCTAAGTCATCCTAAGTTTAACATGTTTCTTTAAGATGCCACATAATTAATGCATAACACATAATTACTACCTCGGCATCTTTAAGTCCTTTTAATAGAATAATAATAACATGTTAATACACGCTATCACATAGGGATAATAGTTAACATGGCACCATACACGTCATGAGCTAACACATCAATTCATCATCAAACTTAGAGGCGATAATCATCCCTTAAGGTAAAAATCCCTAAATCGGGTAACCTCAAACTTTCCCATTACTTTCTAGTATATTTATGGGATTGATTAACCTCATTACCATAATCCATTAGGTTCTAAATCCTAATTAATTATGGTTGGACAGCCTTATGTAGTTGTTCATATTTGATGAATTACGTGTTCTAGAAAATGCGTTTTAAGCCCTTTCTCATCTGACTTTTTCTATGGTGCAATAATTAATACCTAAGCCAATTATGAGTCACTCCCACACATCTAGACATAATCTAATGTGATTCTAAATATTTTATCAAGGCTGGGCAGAAACTCATTTTGCCATTCTTTATAGTTCTAGAATTCACATATTAAGCAAACAAAGTCACTAATAATGCTTTAAAGAGTCTAGAACAATTATCACATACTTGGCAAGGTATTACAACATATTTAGACCACCCAAAACAGAATTTAAGGTGCTGGAGTTATTAAGGCAGAACCGAAATCCTTAAGGCATAAAATCATGAGAAAAACCTTTCTTTCAACCATATAACTTGCTAGTTTCTCTTGGAACCTGTTTGGGACTTCAAGACTATGTAAGATCAAAGTTTATTTTGCCAAAACTCATCATGGAACACCAAGGGCAGCAGCCATTTCGCTTGCTCTTGGCAAGGATTTAAAACTTAAAAACATGTTTAAAACCTTGGTTAAGTGCATCAAAGCTTAGAAAAATTCTAAGACATGCATTATAGGCCCTTGTAGTTAAATGAAACTCACCCTAGAGCCATTTACACCACATGGCCGAGTGATGTTCAAGGAGATATCTCCTTGATTAAATTCTTTTCTTAAGATGAAATGGGCAAGTCTTTGAGCTCTAAAGTTTCAAGTGGTGACGTAAAATAAACGTGCTATGCATTTCATTTTATAGTCCTTTAGAAAATAAAGTGATAGCACAAAGTAAAGATGAAATGCATCTTCATTCTTATTCTTAGAGTTTAGTGATGACTTGAAATATAAAATGAGATGCAAAGCTTGAAACATAAACGTGCATTGTGCAAGTTCATTCATTATCTTGGGTCTTAGTGATGGCATAGGAAATAAATGTGCTAATGCAAAGCATAAACGTAAACGTGGATGCAACTTCTTTTATATCTTGTTTAGAGCTCTTGCAAGACTTTAAAGGAAACAAGGTTTCAACCCATAACTCACCCTCACAAGAAAAGAAAACTAAACTCATGACCAACATGGAGGAAAGTAACTAAATATGCTTGGCCTAGGGACCAAGTCTATGCTCTAGAGCTTTGTTCATGTGACATACATCAACATGAAGCCCTCATCATCAAGCTACCATTTTTCTAAGTCCCAAAGCCTTTCATGGCCGAATACTCAAGGGAAAGAAATGGGGTTTTCAAAGATCCAAGAGAAACATAACTATGTCTTGAGCAAAACTTGAAAATAATAAACTTATTTTTAGAAAACTCAAGCTTTAGAGGTTGTTCATGTGACAAACATCATCACACAACTCTCATCATCAAGCTCCTCATATTTCAAGTCCAAGAGGCCTTCATGGCCGAAAACTAACAAAAAGAAAAGGAAAGTTTCAAGGCATCAAAGAAACATAACTCATTCTTTGACCAAGACTTGAAAAGAGAAACCTTTCTTGGAAAAACTCAAACTTTAGAGTTTGATCATGTGACAAAGGCCAACATGAAGTGCTCATTACAAAGCTACCATTTTTCCAAGCTCTTTAAGCCTTCATGGAACATCAAGGAACAAAAGCTCAAAAAGAGTTTTCATGAAAAACATAGCCTTGTCTTAACCAAGACATGAAAAAGATGAAACTTTTCTCAAACAAAACTCAAGCTTTAGAGGTCTCATGTTAGGATGAACACATGGTCATCCCAAAAGAACACTCATCATCAAGCTTTCCTCATTTTGGTCTTGAGGCCGAAAATGAAGAGGAAGAGAAAAGAAGAAACCGAAAATGTTTGAGAGAAAAACTTGCTAACAACACAACTTTCAAACAAGATAAACATTGATCATGAAAGTAAAAGAATGCATTCTTGAAAAGCTCCCTACCTAGAGTTTGAGATTGAGAGAAAGTGAAGAAGATGAAGAGGTTGGAGAGGATGAGCTCTTGAACTTGAGAGAAAGAAACTCAAAGTGCTCTAACTCAAAGCTTTAGTGAAAATGAACAAAGGTGCTTCAAGTTCCCTAAGCTACCTATTTATAGAGAAGTGAAATGAATTAAATATTGGAGGCTTTTTGGGGGGAAGAATTCGGCCACATTTCAGCCACAAGAAGGAAGAAATATCTTTGTTCAAAGCATGGTGTTGGTCATTCAAAGTATGGTGAAAAGTCTAGCTATGCATGTCCTAAAGCATGGCTAGAATGTACCTTATTTTCCAACCTTTAAAAATGCATGAAAACACAAAATTTTGGGCTGCACAAGGGTGAAGAAAACCGTGCTCCTCATGCCCAAAAAGAAGAGAAAATTTTCTAGACTTAAATTCCCAAAGCATAGGTAATGTGTTGTAAGACATGTTGTCTTGAAAAAGTTTGATAGAAAGCTTGAATGACCACAAAAACAAATCATTCTTTTTGAATTTGAAAGACATAATTTAATTCATTTTAGAAATGAATTGAAAACCTTGATTGACCATATAAAATATTCGTTGAGTCTTGAGTGACAATTTTTCTTGAAAGTTGATCATTGATTGAAAGTGTTCAAGACACATGTCACAAGATAGCTTGAACACATAGACTAATTTTTTGATGATTTCTAGAGAAAATGGCGCCATTCTTGGCAGCCTTGGGGAGGAGAAATATCTCCTTAAACCATGTTCTAGAAGTGTGTTTTGGTGTGACATAGATTAGGCTTAGGATTAAAAATTGCTAAGTAGGTACTTAGGTGCACTAATAGGTTAATTAAAACCATAAATCCCTAGGTTTAGAGGTGGTCTAGAAGGATTAGGGAGTCAACACCTCTAGGACTAGTGATGTGAGTGTGACAACTTGTCTCAAAAAGAAAAGTTGATGTGAATAGTGGAAACACTATTCGACACTATTCACATATTCTTTTTCCTTTTTAAAGAATAAGACTATGATGAGATTTGAATTTTCCCTAAGCAATTTTAGGTTCCAATTAATTCTAAATGATGGTTTTGGCTCTAGATTAATTATGGAAATTAATTAACCTTTAATTAGAGCCTAATATTGCTTAGGTTTGGAGTTAAAGGGCTCATTAAGCCGAAAATGCAATATCTTGAGGGGGCAAAAGTAATTTTTACCAAAAGTTGCCCGGGATCTCCGGGACTTAAACCAACATAGTTTATGCCTTAAAATCATTGTTTTGAACCTCAGAACAAAGTCCGGGTCAAAACGGAACTTAATACTGCCTTAATTCTGTTACAGGGGTATTTTGGTCATTATGTAAGTTTAGTGAAAATCGGGGCGTTACAGACCTAAGGCTTCTCTTAGCTTCCTAATGAATTAAAATGATTTGCAAAGAGTTTTAGAAATTCTAAATTGATTCCAAGAGAAACTAGTTAACTTATGTACCTAGAAATGTCAATTTAGTTCTCTTATTGAAGTTAGATGTTTTGATCTTGTCATGATGAGCTTGTGGCTGTATGATGATGTCTTGATATGTTGGAATGTGTGAAAATATCACATGATGTTGTAAAAATGATTCTATGCACGATAGGTAAGAAACTAGCTAACTAGAAATACTGTAAAGCTAGAATTTAACATAGTTTAGACCCATTTGTTTTTGGAATTTATTCAAACTGTTTTAATGTGAAAATAATCAGATTAGGATTGTTTAGACATGAGAAACTTGGTAACGTTTGGATTAGAATTGAATTTTAGCACCTATAGGGAAACTAGTAACTAGAAAACCGTAAAAATGCAAATGTAGAACTCTTAGAACATTTAGTTTTCTAGATTCTGTCCAGCAATGTTACAACATGATAAATGTGGTTTATAATTAGTTCTTAAGCATAGGAATGTCTCATAATTGATTTAAACTTTATTTATAGCGCCTTAGGTGAAGACGGAACCGAGAAAGGGTCTAAAATGTAAGTTCTAGAACCCCGTAACCACAAGTTAGAAATTCTGCCCTATGCTTTTCAGATTTGAGTATGAATTTGAGAATTAGGAATGATGATTAATTATGAACCCTTAGGTGCATAAAATATGAACGATAGATGTTAGAGAACTATATCTCAAGATTAAGACCCGTAAGGGTTAAAGCATAAGCTACCGTAAGGGTAAGCATTTGAATGTTCTATGATGATGCATGTGGTATGTAAATGTTGATGATGTTATTCATATGAGGAATTCATGAGGATATATGTTTATGTGGCATAAAACAAATTTGGAAGGAATTCGACGTAATGCCATCGTGCCGCCGAATTCCCGATGAATTTGGGGACTTAAAGAGATTTTGAAAATTAAGGTACTAAGATGGGTTTTAGGATGACACCGGTTCGGCCGAGCACCTCCATAGAACTCATGTGACATTGGTACTAATTTATACTCTTAGGTGACACCGGTTCGGCCGAGCACCCCTAAGAGAATTGCCCCCTAACCCGTACTCAGATAGTCGGCATTTATGATTTATGATACGCTTATCGTTAAGTGGTAAGTAAGAACTAGTGAAGACTAGTTAAGGTATGAGCTCATAACCTAGAGATATGACACGTTCTAGGTGACACCGGTTCGGCCGAGCACCCCCAGAGCGCTTGTCTTTTAAGGTGGCCCATGAGGATGTTATGTTGATTATGTCACAAAGAGAATTTGTTTGCCACTTTATGCCACTACTATTATGATGTTCTATGTGTATGATGATTATTCTTGCATTTAAGTAGAGTCATGCGTACATTCTTTAACATGCTTGCATCCATGTCATTAAGAATCATGCTAAAATGAACGGGCCTTGCCTAAACTATGTTTTAGAACTTAAAAATGGACTTAATGCATGCTCACTCATTTTGTATAATTAAACCCAAGGTTCCTAAGGACGTAGATGATGACACCTAGGTAGTAGGAGGCCCTACTGAGATTCTTTAGTAAGATTCTCACTCCCTCTATCTCTTCTTTCCGTCACGTCTTCAGATGGCGACGTTCGTGGTGTTCGTGGACACGCCGACATGGGAGGTGCACCATGACCCGGACCACGGGTCATTCCATTTTGTGGGCCAATGCACAGTTAGAGTATTCATGTTCATGGGTCGACCCTTCACTCCCCCTGTACATTCCCATCGTTTCTCCCCCGTCTCACCTTTTGGCGATGACCTGGTGTTCGAGCGCGCACGTCCCCGAGAGGAGAGGCTTTCGTGCATTCCACCGTCTGCGCCCACGCCCTGAGACTACCTCCCGATCGTGCCCCATTGCCCGTCGTCTTTTTCGGAGACGGATCCTTCCGAGGATTCGGCGACCCAGGTACCCTCCGAAGGATCCTCCCCCACCATACCCATGGACCTTGGGGAGGGTAGCGAGCCCACCGTGACTCAGCCGAGGCTTGCACGACGACCGGAGATGAGGCCGCGCTGTGGAGGTCACTCCCGAGCCCCGTTCTGCCTGTTCTCGCCCGAGGAGCTTGCTCAGTTTCCTGGTTACGTGCCACGCTAGAGGGATAGTCACCAGTAGGAAGCTGTGGATGGCCCGGGTTAGTGCACACACACTACATAGACGAGGATAAACCTTCTTTTGTTTAGAGGTTACCCCATTAGATGCACTCGGGTAGGGGAGTAGTTTATGTTTATGTTTATGTTGTATTTTCTTTCATGTATTCCTTTGTACTAAATTAAGTCCCACACTTATAAGTGGGCAAGTTATGTATATATATGAGATGATATTCGGTGTTTCTCATGATGTGCCTTTATGTGCCTTATGCTATAACGATATGAGATGTATGTTTTGTACTTTATGTGTTATATCGCATCACGCGACTCTCACTTTGTATTTCAAAAAAAAATTACCCGTATTTTTCGCTAAGTATTTCAAAGTAAAAATAAGAACTATGAAGTAACAGACTAATGATTAACCTAAGTATGTTCTAGAGTATTGGGTTAAAAATTAGGATGTTACAGCATCTATGACGTTAAGAATAATTTTTAAAAGCTTTGGCACTTGTTAAGCATCAAAAAGTGGAAACTTTGCACTTTAACCCCTAAAATCTAACAAAATTTGGCCAATGGCCCAAAAAGGTTTTTATGATTAATTTAAATGATTTATAAGTGGTATGAGTCTCTTAAAAGTGTAAATTAATTTTGAGAATGATTAGTTTGAGAAAATGTGTTAAAGGAAAATTTTACACTTTGACCTACAAACTTTTAGAAATTGCAGTTTTGACTTCTTTTTGGGACTGAAATGTAATTATCAGCAACTTGATGATATTAATATGAACGATATGTTATGATACTAAGTTCGTATGAATTTCTTGGAAGTTATATGACTTGAAGTAATTGTGCAAAATTATGAATTAATGACTATGCATGTTTGATTCTTGAATTATGCAAGTGATGATTATTATCTATATTGTACATATAGCCTGTTGAGCATAGCACATGTATTAGCTGAGTTCAGTCCTTGATTTTCAGCATATTGGGTAGGAGTATTTTATTTTTCAATGAGATATTGATGATAACATGCTTATGGATATATGCGAAATGGGATGCATGCTTATGTGATTAATGATATGATGATTTGTGGCATGTTGTGATTATGAATGATTAATTGAAATGTATGATGGATATGTTATATGGCAGGAAGCAAATTTGTGGACTTAGAAAAATTATAAAATTTGTGAGCATGAAAATATTAAAAGAGAAGTTATGATAATGGATGTCATTATATGCTCGTGTTTGCATCTCTAAATGATATGCTAAGATCAAAGGTGACATAAGACATATGGAAATGATCCTCTAGACTCTAGGAATTAATGGTTGTGGGAGGTGATCCAATAAAGGGATCCTTCGGACTCCAGGAATTAATGGTTATAGGAGGTGATCCTATGCCTCTTATCCTATACTCTGGGAGTTGAGAAATAGCTTATCGAGAGGATAAGTGTAGTCCATGATAACTAGTTAGGTATGAGCTTATTACCTA
Organism: Dalbergia cochinchinensis; assembly: GCA_031216125.1. Classification (NCBI taxonomy): domain Eukaryota; kingdom Viridiplantae; phylum Streptophyta; class Magnoliopsida; order Fabales; family Fabaceae; genus Dalbergia; species Dalbergia cochinchinensis. Next base: position 32,634,068 of record CM062369.1, read on the forward strand.
AAACTCTTGAGAAGAGAAAGTACTAGGATAGCCCCTTAGAAGAGAATAAGAAAGTCAAGTCATCTATGAAAGTAAAGAGGAAATGTAACATCCTAATTTTTAACCCAATACTCTAGAACATATTTAGGTTAATCGTTAGTCTGTTACTTTATAGATCTCATTTATCTTTGAATTACTTAGCGGAAAATACGGGTAAATTTTTTTTGAAAAACAAAGTGAGAGCCGCGTGATGCGATAGGCGGTAAACCATGTATGGTAAACAAATGTCCCACAACACCATAACATAAGGCACACCATGAGTAACACTGAAGATCATCTCATATATATATAATTTGCCCACTCATAAGTGTGGGACTTAGTTTAGTACAAGGAAAGTACAGGAAAGGAAATACAACATAAATGTAAACATGATCTACTCCCCTACCCGAGTGCACCTAATGGGATAACCTCTAAACAAAAGAAGGTTTATCCCCATCTTAGTGGTGTATGCTCTAACCGGGTACTCCATCGGTCGATCGTCACCTCCTACTGACGTCCGTCTCGTGAATGAGGCAAGTATCCGGGAAACTGTGCGAGCTCCTCGGGCGTAAAGAGGCGGAACGGGGATCGAGAGTGACCCCCGCGGTGTGGCCGCATCTCCGGTCGTCGTGCAAGTCGGGGCTGAGTCACGGTATCCTCACTGCCCTCCCTCATCAATGGTGGAGAGGGGGCAGAGCTCTCGCTATACGGATGAGTAGGCGGGTCCTCGGACGGGTCGGTCTCCGAGAAGTAGGTCCGAGCACGTGTCGGGATAGTCTCGCATGGCTAAGGCGGCGGTGTGCATGCGGAGCACTCTCTCGTCATGCGTATGCGCACGCTCAAAAACCCGCTCGTCGTCGCCATAGGGTGCAGTCGGGGAGAAGTGATGGGTGTGCACGGGATGAGCGAAGGGGCGTCCTACGAACATGAAAACCCGCACCGTGCAGTGCCCCTCAAAATGGTATGACCCGTGAGCCGGGTCATAGTGCACCTCCCATGTCGGGGTGTCCACGAACACTACTTAACGTCGCCATCTCAAGACGTGGCGGAAAGAAAGAGATAGAGGGAGTGAGAATCTTGCTAAAGAATCTCAGTAGGGCCTCCTACTACCTAGGTGTCATCATCTACGTCCTCAGGAACCTTGGGTTTATTTATACAAAGTGATTGAGCATGTATTAGGTTCATTTTAAACTTTAAAATATATTTTAGCCAAGGTCCATTCATTTTAGGATGATCTTAATGTCATGGATGCAACATATTAGAAAATGTATGCATGGCACTACCTAATGCACATACATAAAACATAACATCAAGCATCATCATTCTTGGTGGCATAAAGTGGCAATAGTAACATTCATATGGGACAAAACTTAGTGACATAATCATAATCATGAAACTTCTCTTCCTCATGGGCCACCCTAAAAGACAATCGAACCGCGCGTGCTCAGCCCAACCGGTGTCACCCGAGCGTGTCATACATCTAGGTTATGAGCTCATACCTTAACTAGTCGTCACTAGTTCTTACTTACCACTTAACGATAAGCGTATCATAAATCCCGACTATCTGAGTACGGGTTAGGGGGCAAACCTCTTAGGGGTGCTCGGCCGAACCGGTGTCACCTAAGAGTATAAAATGGTACCGATGTCACATGAGTTCTATGGAGGTGCTCGGCCGAACCGGTGTCATCCTAGAACCCATCTTAGCACCTTAATTTTCAAAATCTCTTTAAGTCCCCAAATTTGTCGGAAATTCGGCGGCACAATGGTCATTACACCGAATTTCCTTCCAAATTTGCTTTATGCCACATAAACATATAGTCTCATAACTTCCTCATATGAATAACATCATCATCATTAGCATACTTCATGCATCATCATAAAACATCCAAACGCTTACCCTTACAGTAGCTTATGCTTTGACCCTACGGTCTTAATCTTGAGATATAGTTCTCTACATCCGTCGTTCATATTTTAAGCACCTAAGGCTCATAATTAAACATCATTCATAATCCTCTCATTTTACTTTTAAATCTGAATGGCATAGGGTGGAAATCCTAACATGTGAATACGGGGTTCTAGAACTTACGTTTTAGACCCTTTCTTGGTTCTGTTTTCGCCGAAGGCGCTATGGATTAAATCTAAATCAATTATGAGGCATTCCTATGCTTAAGGACTAATTATTAATCATGTTTACCATGATGTAAGGGTGCTGGACAGAATCCAGAAAATTAAATGTTCTAAGAGTTCTACATTTGCATTTTTACGGTTTTCTAGTTACTAGTTTCCCCATAGGTGCTAGAATTCAATTCTAACTCAAATGATACCAAGTTTTTCATGTCTAAACAATCTAAATCTGATTATGTCCCCATTAAAACAGTTTGGAAAAGTTCCATAAACAAATGGGTCAAAACTATGTTAAATTCTAGCTTTACGGTATTTCTAGTTAGCTAGTTTCTTACCTATCATGCATAGGATCGCTTCTACATCATCATATGATATTTTCACACATTCCAACACATCAAAACATCATCATACAACATCACACTCATCACATTAGAACCGAAAACATTTAACTTAAATGAGAGAGTTAAATTGACATTTCTGGGTACATAAGTTAACTAGTTTCTCTTGGAATCAATCTAGAACTTCTAAAACTCTTTGCAAAACATTTTAATTCCTCAAGAGGCTAAGTGAAGCCTTAGGTCACTGACCAAAACATATTCCATCCCCTAAAAGATAATAAAATCACAACTTGTGATGACATAACCTTATAAAGATTTGTAAAGCTTTGAGGAAAAACTTCAACATAGACTATTGGTCCTAGTAGCTAGATGAAAACTCATTGTGAGTCCATCATCACTACTTTGGCCGAAATTATGCATTCAAGGAATACATTCACATTTAACTTTATCTTGGAATGAAATGGGCAAGTCTTTGAGCTCTAGGTTCTTAAGTTACGACATAAACTAAACGTGCTCATGCCTTTCATTTTTAATCTTGCTTACAAAGTAAAGCGATGACTTAAATTTAAATATGCAAGACATAAACTTAAACGTGCAAGCTTGAAAGTAAATATGCGAGGCATAAATTTAGACGTGCAAGCTTGTAGGTAAATATGCATGGTTCAATTCTTTATTTTAGTGCTCTTGACCCAACAACAATTGACTTTAAGGCCGAAATAGAAAGGCTTTGAGAATTAAATTAAGTGATGATACAAGTTCCATTTTAATCTTTATGTTCTTAGGTGATAGCTAGAAAGCAAAGATGCATAGCAAGAATGTAAATATGGATGTAAGCATAAAATAAATTATGCAAGTTCATTTTATCTTTCTAGAGCTCTTAACAAGACTTTAAAGGAATTTAAACCATAACCCAAACTCATCCAAACAAGGTAAAGTCAAGCTTAGAGTTCTTTAAAACTTAACATAATATTTTTAGGAAATCAAACCATGAAGCTTAGAAAAATTTAAGGAAATGGCCGAAATCTTCAAGAAGAAAAAGGAACATTTTAAAACTCTAGAGTTCATGATCTTGGTGATATATTAACACCAACATCATGAGTCCTCATCATTGAGTTCATAGAGCCATTTAAAACCATCATCAAAGCTAAAGTTCTTAAGAGTTCAAGAAAAGAAAACTAAAAACATTTTTGCTCAAGAACAAAGATCAAGCTCTAGAGTTTGTTTCAAGTGATGAACATCATCATGAAACTCTCATCATCAAGCTCTCATTCCTTTGTTCTCCAAGGCCTATGGCCGAAAATGAAAAGGAAAAAGGAGTGGAAATGAAGTTCTAAAGAGAAACAAGAGAAACTATGAACATCAAGCTTGAAACAAGAACTTTAAAGAAAAGAATACATGAAAGAAAATCCCTACTTGATGTGATGAACTTGAAGATGGAAGAAGAAGATGAAGAAGATGAAGAACTTGAGGAACTCCAAGAACTTGAAGAACACAAAAACTTTGAGAGAAAAAGAAAAGCTTTGAGAGTTCCTAAACTTAGCAAATGATCTAAAAGTGGTGCAAGCTCCTCAAGGCATTCTATTTATAGAGAAATGAAACAAATGGAGGGTGTGAATGGGTGAAGAGGTTTCGGCCATGAGGGTGCAGATTGGAGGCTTTCCATGAGTTCCATGAGGTGAGATAATGTGTTCTTGAGGTATGGTGAGGTATGGTTCAAGGCATGGTGAGGTATGGCTCAAGGTATGGCTCAAGCATGGTTCTTTGAGTGAGAAAACAATTTAATATGTGTGGTAATTGGAGAGAGATGGCCGAATATGCATCAGCCCATGGGGGAGGTTTCTTTGCATTTTAATTGTGGTTTAGAGTTGTGTTTAGGTGTATCTTTGATTATGCTTAAGATTAGGAATTTGTAAGAAAGTGTTTAGGTAAGGTAAATGGGTAATTAAGGTGGTCTAGACATAATTAAGGAGTGGTCTTGCACCATTAATGAGTTAAATCCTCAATTTAGAGTCTAAACAACTCTAGACACATTTCCTTGATTTAAGGAATTGGAAAGAGAAAACACTATTCAAGATTCCAAGACTAGGAGTCTTGAGTTCTAAAAGGGATTTAATGTTTAATCTAAGCAATTTTAGGTTCTAATTAACTTTAATAAATTATTTTGACTCTAGATTAATTAGGGAAATAAATTAATCTTCGTTTAGAGCCTAATATTGCTTAGGTTTGCTTAATTATGTCATTAAGCTCAAAAACACTATTCTAGGGGCAAAATCGTAATTTTGCACTAAAACTGTCCGGGACCACCGGGACTTGAACAGAGACCTCTAGACACATGAAAACATGTTTTTAAACCTCTGGGGAAAGTTCCGGGCTCAAACGGCACCTTTACCCGCGTAAAAACGCTATAGGGGTATTTTGGTCATTTTGACCCGAAACTGCGGAAAATGAAGTTTTCGTTTTCGAGAGCATTCAAGGGCCATTTAATCCCCTTCAAACATTGAGTTGACCCTTCGAGGACGACCGAGTTGGTTACCCTCGAGTTCGGGTCAGGAAATGACCTCAGGGGCATTTTGGTCATTTCCCTCGGACAGAAAAAATCGGGGTGTTACAGGAAAGGTTATGTTATGATGTTTTGTGTTCCTTATGCTATGATAATTTGTTAGAATTTCATTTGATATGTTGCATAAGGCATTGACATGCATTCATAATGTGGTATGGTGCATCCCTGACATTAAGACGTTATCCATGACTAATATTTGCCTTAAGTTTCTTGTAGTAGCAAACAGGTTCTTTTGTTGGCAAAACATGGCTCCATTAATGTAAATAATTTCACTTTACATGTGCAAACATGATTTATCTCGTATAAAGATATGCGAACCAAATGGAAATGATAATTATATCATAATTTGAGCATTTACATGCCTAACGGATTGAATAAATAGAACCAGTACAAGAAACCAATTCTCAGAACATCAGAAAGTACCACTAGACTTCAGAAAGTTAGTTTAGAATGAATATATCAATCAAACTCTAAAGCCAACGAGTTCTACTATCTTCAATCATCATGATCACAACCTTTTTATCAACAACAATCTCTAATTGAAAACTAGAAGACGAAAGACATATCAAGAAATTGGTACCACACTTCAGCAAGTGCACTTCATAGTAAGACACTGCTCTTTATTGGAAAAATGAGGGAAAATTTGAAATCAAACCCAATGATGGATGACATGTCATCTCTTCTGCCAACTTGGTCAACTACTCCATTTTCTAAAAGGAAGAGTTCAGAAATCATGTCCAGAAAGTAGAAGTAGTTTCTGAAGGGTTATTAGAAACCTCAACTTTACAACGGCTTCTACAACATATCTGACAAACAGACAAGCTACTCTTCTAGACTATATTTCCAAGACACAAATAGATGATCAACATGTGTCACTTGAAAGAGCTGATCAAAGGCAATGATTATAAAGGAAGATCATTTATAAATGGAGATGCTAAGTGTAACATCCTTCCAAGTACAATGTTATCCTTAAGTCATGACATCAGACTCAAGAGTTGTTACTTATAAATTAATGAACCTTTCTTAAATAACTATAGCAAATTCGATGGGTTCGTGCAATAACTAGCGTAATTCGATTAAAATATATAACAAAGATACAAGTCAGTTACATAACGAAGCTTTAATAGATATACAATCCCTATTACATTTAAATACTCATATGCCTGCAACTATATACAACATAATAAAAGCATTAAGTACTACACTACTACACTTTTGAGTTCTTTTGCATAGCAGCCTCTTAGTTCTCTGCATCAACCTGGAAGCGACACGGGAACACAAAACATAGGGGTGAGAATTATACAATTCTCAGTAGGGTAACTCCCCAAATACACAATCATAATGTCATTGTCATCGCCCCAGCCACTTCAATTTATTAAGAAAGTGTGAGTATACAATATATATATATATATATATATATATATATCAAATGTTCATTTTAAAGTTATAAAATCACCTTTCCGCAGTGGGTTACTTTTAACATTCAATCACTTAATGTACATATACCATACTACTTAACATCATATACTACTAACTTTCCACTTAAAAATATTGGTCTCAATATCGATACTAAACTTCTTCATTTGGCACATAAGACAAAGGATTTCTTAGAAAATTTACTTCTTAAACTTGCCTTGGCCCTTGACTAATCTTGTCACGTCTGGGCATTACGTACTGCCATCTCCAGTGTAGCAATAATGGATAATAGTCTACTTTTCAGGATTGAGCTCATTCCTATACATGATCATTGGATTTGCTTTCTCCAATTCTCACATAGGCCTGTTCCTAGTTAGGTTTACTTTCGCCGACTCAATTCAAAGGTAGTTAGGTTTACGTTTCCCAACCGACCAGATTTACTTTCTCTAGCCCAAGAATCATAAATCTTATGTTCTTCTTGGTAGTCAGGTTTACTTTCCCTAACAAACTGGATTTATTTTCTCCAGCCCAAGATTTATAAACCTTATGCTTTTCTTGGTAGTCAGGTTTACTTTCCCTAACAAACTGGATTTACTTTCTCTAGTCCAAGAAATGCAATCTCATGCTTTTTTCTCACATGCATACAATTGTAAAGAGTATTAATATCTATGTGTGCCTAACCTCATTAATAAGTTAACATGGCCAATCATTCATATTCACATTCATGTGCTCATGTCATACTAGTACAAGATGCCATTATTTTATCAATTCAAAGCATCAATATAACTTCAGCACAATGGTAGATTCCACATATTCATAGCACAATTTATTCTATATATCAAACCATCAAATCCAAGGCTATAAAAATTATCTAAGACATTTCAATGTGTCAACAAAGTTCCATAAAAATTTCGGGGCAAAAAAAAGGTCTCTAACTATATTAATAAAATCTCACAATTTCAGAGGGCAGAAACTACACACTTTCAGCCAATAGCCAAAAGTCTCAATTTTTCCATCCTATCAAATGAACCCAGAACTTTGTACGAAAAATTAGAGTTGGACCATATGTCCTCAACATTTTGTGAAAATTTCAACTAATAATTTGATCATTTGCTAGGGTAATAAAATTAGACAAATTCAGTACTACAAATTGGACTAGCTGAACAGTACTCTTGACTTGTTCAGTTTTCCATTTTTTTTAAAATAGTAAAATTGATAAAGAAGACCCAAGAAAATTATTGGAAACTCTTCCATATGTTAGCTTTATCATATAAAAATTTTAGCTCATGATGATGTCTCAAAATCAGTGAGAAAAATCAAAACATTTCACCTGCTTGCTAAATTCGGGATTTCCAGCAACATCATTCATAACATGCTTTTGCAAAAAGGGTTTCCTAACTTCATCAAAAATCTCTACCAAAATTAATGAATCAATATCTTTGTGAAATCAATCAATATAACTGAATAGTTCCAACCAATTCAATTAGAAACAATTAGAGCAAAATTGGAAAAAAAAGAGAACAAATAAAACCCTACTTGAATCTCCATAGCTCTTTGCCTAGAATACTCTTCCCTAAGTGTTTTTCTTCATTCAAAATCCTTCCAAATAGCCCTTAAACCTCTCTTTGGCAGTGATGTATGATGGCTTAAAGTGGGAAAATAGTGATGGATTAAAATTCTAATCTATCAGTTTGGTAGATTATGAAGAGTAGTACAAGTTTTGTGAAAGAAACTGGAAGTTTTATCAACTCTAGGTTAAGGTTTTTGAGGTTGGAAATCAATTTTGGAGCTTTTAAGAAGAAGAAATGGAGGTTTCTGTTCTTGCCCCTTTGCTGGCCAAGAATGGAGAATGAAAATGACAAAGTTTGGTGGCTTTAAATGATTACATGTTAGTTTAATCTTTATCTAATATAAAATCCAAACTTTTCTTACAAGAAAGCAAGATAAATGGCTATGATATAATCTTGAAATTCAAGATTAAATCTTAGCGTTACACTTGGTATATAAAGGATAAACCGTATCCTTTTATAAGATCCAACTATCTTTTGGTGTTAGAAATCGCACACCTTAGAAATCGCACACCGAAATTTCACCGAATGGGTAAAACAGTGTACCCGAGTAATCAAACATTGGTCGAAAATTAATTCTAGGTACAAAATCTTTATTTCTAATTATTTCTAACCTTATTTCCATGTTTTCCCAATTTCAGGCACCTTTGGGTCCCGAATCAAGGGTTTCGGTTGTCCTAACGGCCTACGAGGCCCGCAAAACACTATTTTTATATATATATTTTTACAAAACTGTTGAACCGTCCTCATCATTGTTAAAAATGTCAGATTTTTTAAATTACCATGAATAAAGCTCAAATTAATCTTTAACTAATTTTTTAGGGTGTTACACTGAGCCTTCAAAATAGAAGAAGAATGTTACACAGTGCTGAAATGCCGCAAGTTTTTCTCCTCTTCTTTTCTGTGAAGTTCATTAGTTCTTGTAATCAGTTTCATTGTCTGTGAAAATCTTCTTTCTACACACTTATCAAATCTTACATTCTTCCTAGTAAGAATTTTTAGAAAGAAGTCATTCGAGTTTTCCTAGATATTTTTATTGTATATTTTCAGGAAACTTGAGTATATGTTAGTTTGAATGGTAAACCTGATGGGAATTCAACTAAGGCTGGCAATGATCAAGATCAATTAAAAGGCATGGATGGTCCAATAACCATAGCTAGAGCAAAAAGGCTAAAAGAAGCATTGCAAAGCCTAGTCATAGAAGGAAAGACCAAGAACAATCTAGTTGAGCATGATCTCCTAAAATGGACCACTCTTATTCTGCTTGAAGAATAGCTAACTCCAACATGAAGAAGTCACTTGAAGATTGAAGATGAAGCCTAATTCAAGCGATAAAATTGCAAACAAATTAGGCTGGAATAATTAGTTTAAATTACATGCAATTTGTTTGTGTTCTTGTAATTTTCCTGCACCTTTTAATTTCTTCCATTTCAGATGCTTTTTAGCAATTATGATGATAGTAGGAGAAGTGGAAATGATAGTGGCTGCAACACAATGCTTAGAGGGTTGTGTAGTGGGACTTTAATGCAAGAAATCAATGTACAACACAAGATAGATTATGAATTACACTTCTTAAGGTTTTTTTCCTTGTGAGAACTTCCCTTTGTTCTTAGGCAAAGAACTAAATCTGATCTTATAAAGGCAACTTGTGACAATCAAAACAAGACTTATCACTCACCTTCCTATCTTCTCTTGAGTATGGCGTCTATATCTTTCTAAAAATAATAGGAACAAACTCAAACACAACCCCAAACTCCAACCTGAAAGTGCAAGGTGATCCAGATTTATTCTAGTTGTTGATTCAAGCTATTCAACTCTAACCAAATTCAATCATATCATTGGTATTCAGAGCATGGCTTCCTTGTTATTCAGGTCTGAACTTGTTTTAGTTATATTTGTCTTCATCGTTACCAAAAAAAAATTAAAAAAAGAGAAAAGAGGAGGAAAACAAACCAGAACCTGCTCTAAATAAGTTTTTTAAAAAATCTTTGTTTCAGTTTTTCTAGTCATCCCTTATTCTTATTTCTTTGTTTTGATCAAAATCTGTTACCTTAAGAGGATCATTGATTAAGTTCCTTTTTAAGAACTCATGAAAGGAAGTTTCAGTGGAAAAAGGCTAGAGTGAACATTTTGGTCAAAAGCCAATTTTGAGTGACATACACGAGTGTGATTGTCATATTTCAAGAGTGTAAACACTTGGTGAGTTTTGTGAGGTTTTATATTTTTCAATTTCAGCTAACTAACATGGCAAGACATATCCATCACAAGATAGAGGATTATCCACTTTTCAGAAGCAAGCATTAACTGGCCATCTAGAACGACTATTCAATATAAAATTTGAAAAGCTCTATGAGAGGATGGAAAATATAACACCCTAATATTTAACCCAACACGCCTAGGACGCATTTAAGTTAATTTTTAGTTATTACTATTTTGTTCCAGTTCTTACTTTTAAACTATTAAAATATTTAGCGAAAATACGGGTAAAATTGTTTTTTTTGAAATTTCAAAATGAAAGCGTGAGCCGCGTAACTTAAAGGAACTACGTCGTATGATACGCCCAAAAAGCCAATAAGGAACTAGACTCACCATAAGCATACATGAGTTAAAGTAAAACTCAAACCATAAACATCACACAACTTCATGGAGACATTCATAAATAACATTAGAGGTTCACATTACATAAGTACTTAATATAATAGAATTATGCCTACCAATAATGGTTGGGATAGTACAATCATCAAAGCAAAAAGGGAAATGACTATTGCAACTAGCCAGGGTTTCCACACCCTCTACTCCTAAACTGATAACCTTTAGAGGCAAAAGGAGGCTATCATCCTCATGATAGTGCACAGGGCCTTGATGAGATCCACGGTTGTAACGCCCCAATTTTTACTGTAATTTTTACTGTCATTAGAAATTACTCAATTACTGAATTACCATAGGTAATTATTACATAAGATTTGAGGCCGAACAATCCTCAATAAAGGAATATAACATTAGAAGAGAGGTTAGGAACGATTCATGCGAGAGTCGCAAATCCCGAATTTCTGTACGTATAAAATGACCAAAATGTCCCTGAAGTTATTTTACTCAGAAAATGAGGATTGTGGGCCCCACATATTCTCAAGGGGATGTTTTGAGAATAATAAGGGATTGTTTGTGTTATGTGTGTTAATAGAGCAGAAGAATCTCAATTTTGAGTTCCGACGCATTTAAAAGACCAAAACGCCTCAAGGGCCATTTTAACTCCGATGTGCGTGTCGACTGAGCCCGAACCTCACTAAAATGTTTTAAAATGTGTTTTTAAGCCATGATTAACCATTGGTTAAGCTCGGGTGGCCTTGGGCGCTTTTAAGTGAAAGTACGATTTTGCCCCCTGCTTTTGGGCGATTTATGAATTTCGGGATTTTCGATTCATATACAAAACCTAAGCAATATTAGGCTCAAATTAAAGCTTATTAAATTCTAAATATTAATCTAGATTCAAAATTATGTATTTAGATTGATTAGAACCCAAAATTGCTCAAAAACACCCAAATTGCTTACTAATTCACTTAAGCCCTTAACTGTAAATTCTCTAAATTACATGAATACCTTGCCTACACCTAAATAATGCATGGAACACACAAATTTCACTTCTTTGGGCTGTAATGCACGAAATTATTGATGCCATTATGCAGCTGAATTATTTCCAAAAGTTGCACTAAAACAAAATGCCAAAATGTCACCATAAGAGACATAATTCCTTAATTTCATACAACTTTGTCTAAAATGATTTTTCCTCCATTATTACTCCTGAAAAATTCTGACAACTACCTCCTCATTTTGGCCAATTAGAAGCCTCAAAATCTTCTATAAATAGGCTTGCTTGAGTGGTCTTGGAATGCTTGGTTCATAACTAGTTTTTAGGAGCACCAAAAACTTTCTTTCTTCCTCCTCTTTGGCTGAATTCTTTCTTCAATTTTTCAAAGAGATTTTGTGTCATTTCACTTCAAGAAATCAAGTTCTCTTCCTCTTCTTCAACTCAGATTAGGTAGGGAGTAGTTTCTAAATTTATTTCTATGCTTTGAGGAGTTGTGTTTTTAGCTCAAAATGATGAAATTATGAACTTGCCTTAGCTTTTCATTTTGGTTTTCCTCTTCAATTTTTCTTTAACCAATTCAACCATATGGCCTAGGTGGAACTAAGATGATGGCTTGATGATGAGGACCTTGAGGGTGGGTTGTAAATCCATCACAAGTTAGGCCTCTAAAGCTTGAAAATTCCACTTGATGCAAAACCTTAAAGAATAATGCTTTATGATGCTAAAACAAAGATTTTTAGTTTAGAACTTGAAAGATGTATTTTTTCCTTTTATGTTTTATTTCTTATTAAGATATGTATTGGGTTGAATTTATAATTCTTTTAAAGTCTTGAAGGAGCTCTAGTAAAGAAACAAAATGAATTTGCATCCATGATTAAGTTTATGCTTTGCATAACCATGTTTACCTTCTATGTCATCACTAAATTTTCAAGAATGAATAAATGAACTTGCATTTCTCATGTTTAAATTCCAAGCTTGTATTTCATGTTTATGTTTCAAGTCATCACTTAATCTTTCAAGATAATTAAGAGGTTGCATCTCATATTTAATTTATGCTCTCACTATATTTTATAATGGCTAAAAGAATCAACGCATGACATGTTTATTTTATGCCATCACCTAAAGATCCTAGAGCTTAAAGACTTGCCCATGTATCACAAGCAAAGAAATATGATTATTGGAGTTAAAGAATTTATTCTTTAAAAAGTCTTGAGATTGGAGCTTAAAAAGATGTAATAATAATTCTCTTCTCCCTCTTCTGGTCCTGTGCGGACTACCGCTGCTCCGGTTTCTTTATATTCTCTTCTCCTCTATCGTCCTCAGGCGGACTACCGCCGCTCCGGTTTCTTAATATTCTCTTCTCCTCTCTGGTCCTGTGCGGATTACCGCCGCCTCCACTTTCTTGTATCATGTTTATATTTCAAGTTCTTGCATCATGTTTAATTTTCAAGTCATCACCTTAAATCTTAAAGATAAAGAAATGGAATTGCATATCATGTTTATAATTCCAAGCTATCACCTTATAAAGATAAGATTAAAATAAGGTTGCATAGCATGTTTATAATTCTAAGATGTCACCTAAATCTCTAAAGCTCAAGACTTACTCCTTTTATCTTAAGTGAGAATTTTAATTGTGAAGATCCTCCCAAATTTGACAAAAGAACTAGTTTCTAAATGAGTTTTAAGGCTTTGCAAGGATTTTACTGGGAACTAGTATTTTATATGCACTTAAAATATGATTCTATGTAATTGCATGAGGTTCATGATTCGCCACTGATCCGAGTTTAGTATCAATGTGTGATAATGATTTGATATGATTGAAGTTGTGATAATTATGGTTTATTGTTAAGAGAATGATTCATAATTGGTTTAGTAACTAATTAGTTCTATAATTGATAATTCTATGTAAGGATTGGATGCTTATTAAGTACTTGATATCATTGAATGATTTCGACTTGCATGTTATAGTTGCTGTTGCAAATAATAAGAATGCTTATACATGAAATGTTCTTATGTAAAATTCACCTTTGTTGCTAGAAGAAAGTGTATCATTGTAAAAGTGTAATTTGGAAAGGTTCGCTAAGGAAAGACTTGGTATTTAAGCATGTCCATTGTGACCCACTAGTCTTTTCTGGGAATCTCCCATATGCATGATTACAGTTGATATATATTATTCTAGCTTAAGACTATAAATGAGAAAATGTTATGATGTTTATGAATTGTATTATGATATAACATGCAAAGATTTAATGGTGACTTAAACTTATAAGGAAATGATCCTTTGGAACCATCAGACTATAGGTGGTGAAAAGGTGATTTTAGCCCCTAACCCGTTGTCTCAAAAGCGTAGAGCCTGGTCTTTAGCTTATCAAAAGGGATAAGTATATGCTAGTGACGACTAGTAAAGTATGAGCTCATAACCTAAATTACTCCCAAAAGGGTGGAGTATAGGGTGGCCCAAGGAAAATAATGATGATGATAAGATTTTAAGTCACCTAAGGCACTAAAGAAATGAAATATGTGCACTTTGTGTCCATGTGTAGCTAATATTATATGACGTTCTTTTATGCATGTTATTTTGATAATGATGATGAGGAATATGATGTAATGATAAAGGAAAAGTTCATTGTAAATATGACATGTTAAGAATAAGATGCATTATAAGACGCATGATTAAAAATTGACGAACCTCGGTTAAGTATTTGTCCGAACTTAAAATGAATCTTTGCATGCTCACTATTTTAGAATAATCCCGAGGTTCCTGGGGACTTTGATGATGACACTGTAGAAGGAGGTACCTTCTTGAGAATTCTTTAGCAAGATTCTCACTCCCTTTTCTTTATTTCCGTCATTGTCTCCAGATTCAAATGGCGACATTCGTCTGCTCGTAGATACCCCTACTTGGGAATTCCACTATGATGCCGTGCATCGCTCGTATCATTTTGAAGGGAGGTGCGCAGTTCGTGTTTTTATTTACATAGGTCGTCCATTTGCACATCCTGTCCCTAGTTATCGATTTTCTCCTACTTCTCCCTATGGCGATGAAATGGTTTTCGAACATGCACGTCCACTTGATGAAAGGATGTTACGTTCTTATCCCGCTTCATCTGTCCATGGATTTCAGTATGTTCCGAGACGAGATATTCTGAACCCGATCCTTCAGAGGACACTCCTACTCATGTATATTCTGAGAGCTCTGCTCCTACTCCCACACGTGTAAGAGAGGGTAGTGAGGAAACAGTTGTTCAACCGAGGTTAGCGAGAAGGCCGTCCATGCGACTCCGACTGGTGCATCTCGTGTGTCCCTCCCGAGGGAGCTCATCGATGGATCGGATTTATTCCCCATTTTCGGGACGTGGCCATAGAAGGTTCTTAGTAGACTTATGTGTGATCATGCACCTAGTTTTAGGATAACCTTCCCGCTTATGGAGTTATCTAGTTTAGGGCATGAATTTCCTTAAGTATATTTTCTTTTATGGGTTTGCATAAGATAATGATGTATGAACATAACCCACCCTTTGAGTGAGGTTATTGTATGTAAATATATGCTATAATGTGCTTATGGATGTTATATGATGGAGCCTAAGTGATATGATGTGATATATTCTTAAACGTCTTATTATACTCCGCTTACTCGTTCACGTTGTACTCGGCTCACGTTTTCAATTATGTGTTTAAAAAAAAAAAGGCTCGTAATTTCACTAAGTATTTTCAAATTATGAAGAAAGAACCAAAGCAAGGAGTAAAGTCTAGTCATTAAACAGATTCAACCTAGGTGTATCCGGTTAATTACTAGGGTGTTACATTTTGGTATCAGAGCAGTTCGATTCTCATGGAGCCTGAGGATTGGACTAGCTATGCTTCTAAAGCATAATACGTTAGTGACGTCATGTGTAGATGTTTATCATTAGGATGAGCTTGAGGATTAGAAATACATGACTATACTGTATGTTGAAAGTGCCATGGTAACTTGCTCACTTTGCATGGAATATTGGGCCTGATCACCTCAGTGTTGCTCTTTTGTGTGTATAGGGACCAATGGCACGTCGACAACAGACTAGGAGCGCAGCACAAAATAATCACGACAACGAGACAGCCGAAGCACTCCGCGACGTAGCAAGGACCATGAGAATGATGATGGAACGAATGGATCAGGATCGTCAAGCCAATATGAATCACCGACATGAGATTCCCGAACATGCCTGCTTTGGGAGTTTCGTAAGGCAAACCCACCGGTTTTCAAGGGGACACTGAATCCAAATATTGCAGATGAATGGATTCGGAATATTGAGAAGGTCTTTGCTGTAGTCCCATGCTCGGAGGAGCAAAAGGTCACCTTCGCTACTCATATGCTTGAGGGTGATGCCGTTTACGGTGGATGGTGTTCAAGACTCTGGAGACGACCGATGTGGACATTGATTGGGAACTGTTCAAGGTCCTTTTTTACGAAAAGTACTTTCCAGTCGCTTAGAAATGCCAAGGACATTGAATTCATGCAACTTGTCCAGGGAATATGAATGTGGCCCAAGACATCGCTGCATTTGAAGAACTCATTAAGTTCTCAAGAATGTACCAAGGAAATCCTGATGAGTACTTGGAAATGCATTAAATACGAGTCGTGTTGAAGGCGTAACTTAATGTGGCGCTTGCACATTTGGAGATTAGGATTTCTCTACCCTAGTTAACAAATGTCGGATTATTGAAGAAGGTCGAGAAAACTAAACACCCCAAAGTCAGATAATATTACCAAAAAGTTGACACCACAAGGTCGCTAGCTCAAGAGGCGAATCGACCTCCATTTCTCAATCAAGACCACAAGGGACACAAAGAAATTTTCAACAAGGAAGACCAAACAAAAACAATCGCTATAATAACAACCGCTACAACAGTAACTCCAGTTACAATCACAACAACAACAATAACAACAATAAAGGTAAAGCACCACAAAGAGGTCCAAAGAAGACCTCCACGGCTGCGCCATCCATGGAATGTCCCAAGTGCGGCAAGAATCATGGGAGCATGCCATGTCGAGCCGAACAAACGTGTGCTATCGTGTGGAAAACCAGGTCATTACTCCGAGAATGCACTGAAAGGAACCCGCCAACCCCAATCCCAAGCCACAATACCAGGGAAGGGTATTTATTGTTAATCTTGAAGAAACAACGAAGTCACGAAATCTCGTGGAAGGTAAGGGTAATATGCATGGTAAAGACTTAATTGTACTATATGATTCTTGCGCTTCACATTCTTTTATCTCCCATTCATGTCTTAAAAGCCTTAATTTACCTATGACTGAGCTTCCTTTTGACCTTATTGTTTCTACCCATTTGGAAAACCCGTTAGGACTTGTAAATGTTGTTTAGATTGTAGTTTTATTATAGATAATAGATCCTTTGTTTTAGATCTTATTTGCTTACCCATGCGAGGTTTAGATGTGATTCTTGGCATGGATTGGCTTGAGGCCAACCGTGTACTTTTAAACTGTTATGAGAAAACCATCACTTTTCTTCCTGTTCGTATTGAACCTAAGAAACCCATAAGTCTATACATAATCTGCTTTGTGGAAATGGACTGTGGTAAGGGTGAGAGTAAAGGTTACATTTTCTTAGCGGCTAGTGATGTAGACTTTGAGCAAAGTATCGATGAGATACCAATAGTAAGAAATTATCCCAAGTATTTCCGGATGAGATACCAGAGTTTCCCAAGAGAGAGATAGAATTTTCCATAGAGTTGCTTAGGGTGCGGGACCTATATCCATAGCCCCATACAGATGTCCCCATTAGAATTGACCGAGTTAAAAACTCAATTGGAAGATTTATTGGACAAAAAGTTTGTTAGGCCTAGTGCATCACCTTGGGAGGCCCCTGCGTTGTTTGTAAAGAAAAAGGATGAGAGTATAAGGATGTGTGAAGATTATAGGCGCTGAATAAAGTAACGGTGAAAAACAAGTATCCTCTCTCTCGGCTTAGGATCGATGATTTGATGGACCAACCGAAAGGTGCGGTAGTGTTTTCTAAGATAGATTTGAGGTCAGGCTACCATCAAATTAGAGTGAGAGATGAAGACATACCTAAACGGCCTTTCGCACTCGACACGGCCATTTTGAGTTTGCAAGAATGTCCTTTGGGTTAACTAATGCTCCAGCTATTTTTATGGATTACATGAATAGGATCTTTCGACCCTATTTAGATCAGTTTGTAGTCGTCTTTATAGATGACATTCTCATATATTCTAAGACCCATGAAGAGCATGAATGCCACCTAACCATAGTACTAGAGATCTTGAAGGAAAAGAAACTATATGCCAAGATTTCCAAGTGTGAGTTTTGGTTGGATAAGGTGCAATTTTTAGGGCATGTAGTATCTAAGAAAGGAATTGTCAGTAGATCCTAGTAAGGTAGAAGCGGTAGTAAACTGGGAAAGACCAACCACGATAACTGAAGTAAGGAGCTTTTTGGGTTTAGCCGGTTATTACCGTCGATTTATCAAGGGATTTTCCCAGATTTCCCTACCTTTGACCAAGCTGACTAGGAAGAACACCCCTTTTCATGGACCTGAGTGTGAAAAGAGCTTTCAAGAGTTAAAACACAAGCTAACCTCGACCCTCGCTTTAGTGTTACCCGACCCCAATGTGCCTTTCGAGGTGTATTGTGATGCTTCAAAAAAGGGTTTAGGTTGTGTATTGATGCAGATAGGCAAGTGGTGGCCTATGCATCAAGACAACTCAAGCCACATGAGGCAAACTACCCTACCCATGACCTTGAGTTAGTTGCCGTCGTGTTTGCTCTAAAGATTTGGAGACACCATTTATATGGAGTTAAGTTTGAGGTGTTTTCCGATCACAAGAGTTTGAAATATCTCTTTGATCAAAAAGAGCTAAACATGAGGCAAAGGCGATGGATGGAGTTCTTGAAAGATTATGATTTTGGATTGAACTACCATCCTGGTAAAGCTAATGTAGTAGCCGATGCTTTGAGTAGGAAGTCCTTAGAAGTCTCCCGCTTGATGGTGAAGGAGGTTGAATTGATTGAGCAATTTAGGGACTTAAACCTAGGAATGACTTTGACCACTAAGGGTATCAGAGCTTGTCATCTTAGAGTGACAAGTGAGTTCAAAGAAAGGATTGTTCAAGCTCAAGGGGACGATGCTGAGTTTCAAGAGACTTTAGGGGCAGTGAAGGCAGGAAAGTTGATAGGTTTTACCCAAGGAATGGACGAATTGTGGAGGTTTAAAGATCGAATATGTGTACTGCTAGTGGTGGCCTCCGAAGGATATTTTGGAGGAAGCCCATAAGAGCCATTTACCCTTCATCCTGGTGCCACCAAGATGTATCAAGATTTGAAGAAGATGTTCTGGTGGCCTGGAATGAAGAAAGATGTGTGCACATGGGTGAGTAAGTGCTTGGTGTGACAAAAGGTGAAGATTGAACACCAAAAACCCTCCTGAATGCTGCAACCTCTGCCGATCCCTCGAGTGGAAGTGGGATAGTATCTCCATGGATTTTGTGACTGGATTACCAAGGACCCAAATGAATCATGATACCATATGGGTAATCGTGGATCGATTGACAAAGTCAGCCCACTTTTTACCTATTAAGGTGACTTATTCCTTGGATAGGTTAGCACAATTATATATTCAGGAGATAGTGAGGTTACATGGGGTGCCGTCGACGATAATCTCGCAACGAGATCTGCGATTTACGTCAGCGATTTTGGGGAGCCTTTCAAAAGGCATTTGGTTCAAAGTCGTGTCTAAGCACGACCTATCACCCCCAAACAGACGGTCAATCTGAAAGAACTATCCAAACCTTGGAGGATATGTTAAGGGCATGTGTTTTAGATCAAAGGGGAAGTTGGGATAAGTACACCGCCACTTATTGAATTTGCATATAACAACAGCTTATCATGCAAGTATCGGTATGGCACCGTATGAGGCCCTCTATGGACGGAAATGTCAATCTCCCTTATGTTGGTATGAACCCAGAGAGCAAAGTTTACTTGGACCTGATATTGTGAGGGAAACAACGGAAAAAAACAAAAAGATTAGGGATAAGATTCTTACCGCTCAAAGTCGACGTAAAAACTATACGACAAGCCGGCTAAAACCGCTAGATTTTCAAGAAGGACCACGTGTTCCTAAGGATCACCCCACCACAGGCATAGGCCGAGCAATAAAAGTAAAGAAATTGAGCCCAGCATTTCTTGGTCCGCTTGAAATCCTTACCAAAGTAGGACCTGTAGCCTCCGTATAGCCCTACCCCGAGTCTATCCAACCTTCATGATGTTTTCCATGTCTCTCGCTAAGAAAGTATCAATCGACCCGAGTCATGTACTAGAGCCAGTAACATGTACAATTAAGAGATAACCCGACATTTAACTTACTACCCACGAGAATCGTCGACCGAGGAGTTAAGCGAGTTAAGGAACAAGGTCATACCCTGGTCAAAGTAGCATGGGGACAGGTGAAACCAAGAACTTACATGGGAGCTGGAATCAAACATGAAAGCACAATACCCGAAGTTGTTCTCAGTGTAATTTCCGTGAAATTCTTTTAAGGAGGGAGTAATGTAACGCCCAATTTTTACTGTAATTTTTCTGTCATTAGAAATTAGTCAATTACTGAATTACCATAGGTAATTATTACATAAGATTTGAGGCCGAACAATCCTCAATAAAGGAATATAACATTAGAAGAGAGGTTAGGAACGATTCATGCTGAGTCGCAAATCCGAATTTCAGACGTATAAAATGACCAAAATGTCCCTGAAGTTATTTTACTCAGAAAATGAGGATTGTGGGCCCACATATTCTCAAGGGGATGTTTTGAGAATAATAAGGGATTGTTTGTGTTATGTGTGTTAATAGAGCGTAAGAATCTCAATTTTGAGTTAGACGCCTTGCGAAAAGACCAAACGCCCTATGGTTGTTTAACTCCGATGTGCGTGCGAACTGAGCGCGCACCTCACTAAAATGTTTTAAAATGTGTTTTTAAGCCATGATTAACCATTGGTTAAGCTCGGGTGGCCTTGGGCAGTTTTAAGTGAAAGTACGATTTTGCCCCGTTTTTGGGCGCTTTTGAATTTCGGATTTTCGATTCATATACAAAACCTAAGCAATATTAGGCTCAAATTAAAGCTTATTAAATTCTAAATATTAATCTAGATTCAAAATTATGTATTTAGATTGATTAGAACCCAAAATTGCTCAAAAACACCCAAATTGCTTACTAATTCACTTAAGCCCTTAACCGTAAATTCTCTAAATTACATGAATACCTTGCCTACACCTAAATAATGCATGGAACACACAAATTTCACTTCTTTGGGCTGTAATGCACGAAATTATTGATGCCATTATGCAGCTGAATTATTTCCAAAAGTTGCACTAAAACAAAATGCCAAAATGTCACCATAAGAGACATAATTCCTTAATTTCATACAACTTTGTCTAAAATGATTTTTCCTCCATTATTACTCCTGAAAAATTCTGACAACTACCTCCTCATTTTGGCCAATTAGAAGCCTCAAAATCTTCTATAAATAGGCTTGCTTGAGTGGTCTTGGAATGCTTGGTTCATAACTAGTTTTTAGGAGCACCAAAAACTTTCTTTCTTCCTCCTCTTTGGCTGAATTCTTTCTTCAATTTTTCAAAGAGATTTTGTGTCATTTCACTTCAAGAAATCAAGTTCTCTTCCTCTTCTTCAACTCAGATTAGGTAGGGAGTAGTTTCTAAATTTATTTCTATGCTTTGAGGAGTTGTGTTTTTAGCTCAAAATGATGAAATTATGAACTTGCCTTAGCTTTTCATTTTGGTTTTCCTCTTCAATTTTTCTTTAACCAATTCAACCATATGGCCTAGGTGGAACTAAGATGATGGCTTGATGATGAGGACCTTGAGGGTGGGTTGTAAATCCATCACAAGTTAGGCCTCTAAAGCTTGAAAATTCCACTTGATGCAAAACCTTAAAGAATAATGCTTTATGATGCTAAAACAAAGATTTTTAGTTTAGAACTTGAAAGATGTATTTTTTTCCTTTTATGTTTTATTTCTTATTAAGATATGTATTGGGTTGAATTTATAATTCTTTTAAAGTCTTGAAGGAGCTCTAGTAAAGAAACAAAATGAATTTGCATCCATGATTAAGTTTATGCTTTGCATAACCATGTTTACCTTCTATGTCATCACTAAATTTTCAAGAATGAATAAATGAACTTGCATTTCTCATGTTTAAATTCCAAGCTTGTATTTCATGTTTATGTTTCAAGTCATCACTTAATCTTTCAAGATAATTAAGAGGTTGCATCTCATATTTAATTTATGCTCTCACTATATTTTATAATGGCTAAAAGAATCAGCATGACATGTTTATTTTATGCCATCACCTAAAGATCCTAGAGCTTAAAGACTTGCCCATGTATCACAAGCAAAGAAATATGATTATTGGAGTTAAAGAATTTATTCTTTAAAAAGTCTTGAGATTGGAGCTTAAAAGATGTAATAATAATTCTCTTCTCCCTCTCTGGTCCCATGCGGACTACATTTGCTCGGTTTCTTAATATTCTCTTCTCCCTCTCTTTGGTCTGTGCGGACTACCGCCGCTCAGTTTCTTAATATTCTCTTCTCCCTCTACTGGTCACTGCGGATTACGGCCGCTGCAGTTTCTTGTATCATGTTTATATTTCAAGTTCTTGCATCATGTTTAATTTTCAAGTCATCACCTTAAATCTTAAAGATAAAGAAATGGAATTGCATATCATGTTTATAATTCCAAGCTATCACCTTATAAAGATAAGATTAAAATAAGGTTGCATAGCATGTTTATAATTCTAAGATGTCACCTAAATCTCTAAAGCTCAAGACTTACTCCTTTTATCTTAAGTGAGAATTTTAATTGTGAAGATCCTCCCAAATTTGACAAAAGAACTAGTTTCTAAATGAGTTTTAAGGCTTTGCAAGGATTTTACGGGGAACTAGTATTTTATATGCACTTAAAATATGATTCTATGTAATTGCATGAGGTTCATGATTCGGCCACTGATCTGAGTTTAGTATCAATGTGTGATAATGATTTGATATGATTGAAGTTGTGATAATTATGGTTTATTGTTAAGAGAATGATTCATAATTGGTTTAGTAACTAATTAGTTCTATAATTGATAATTCTATGTAAGGATTGGATGCTTATTAAGTACTTGATATCATTGAATGATTTCCCGGCTTGCATGTTATAGTTGCTGTTGCAAATAATAAGAATGCTTATACATGAAATGTTCTTATGTAAAATTCACCTTTGTTGCTAGAAGAAAGTGTATCATTGTAAAAGTGTAATTTGGAAAGGTTACGGCTAAGGAAAGACTTGGTATTTAAGCATGTCCATTGTGACCCACCTCACTCTGCTGGGAATCTCCCATATGCATGATTACAGTTGATATATATTATTCTAGCTTAAGACTATAAATGAGAAAATGTTATGATGTTTATGAATTGTATTATGATATAACATGCAAAGATTTAATGGTGACTTAAACTTATAAGGAAATGATCCTTTGGAACCATCAGACTATAGGTGGTGAAAAGGTGATTTTAGCCCCCTAAGCCGTTCTCTCAAAAGGGTAGAGTCGGGACTTTAGCTTATCAAAAGGGATAATTATATGCTAGTGACGACTAGTAAAGTATGAGCTCATAACCTAAATTACTCCCAAAAGGGTGGAGTATAGGGTGGCCCAAGGAAAATAATGATGATGATAAGATTTTAAGTCACCTAAGGCACTAAAGAAATGAAATATGTGCACTGTGTCCATGTGTAGCTAATATTATATGACGTTCTTTTATGCATGTTATTTTGATAATGATGATGAGGAATATGATGTAATGATAAAGGAAAAGTTCATTGTAAATATGACATGTTAAGAATAAGATGCATTATAAGACGCATGATTAAAAATTGACCAACCTCGGTTAAGTATTTGTCCTAACTTAAAATGAATCTTTGCATGCTCACTATTTTAGAATAATCCCGAGGTTCTGGGGACTTTGATGATGACACTTTGTAGAAGGAGGTACCTTCATTGAGAATTCTTTAGCAAGATTCTCACTCCTTTTCTTTATTTCCGTCATTGTCTCCAGATTCAAATGGCGACATTCGTCTGTTCGTTGATACCCCTACTTGGGAATTCCACTATGATCCGGTGCATCGCTCGTATCATTTTGAAGGAAGGTGCGATTCGTGTTTTTATTTACATAGGTCGTCCATTTGCACATCCTGTCCCTAGTTATCGATTTTCTCCTACTTCTCCCTATGGCGATGAAATGGTTTCGAACATGCACGTCCACTTGATGAAAGGATGTTACGTTCTTATCCCGCTTCATCTGCTGTCCATGGATTTCCGAGTATGTTCCGAGGCGAGATATTCTAAAGCGATCCTTGAGAGGACACTCCTACTCATGTATATTCTGAGAGCTCTGCTCCTACTCCCTTGCGTGTAAGAGAGGGTAGTGAGGAAACAGTTGTTCAACCGAGGTTAGCGAGAAGGCCGTCCATGCGACCCGACTGGTGCATCTCGTGTGTCCCCTCCAGGGAGCTCATCGATGGATCGGATTTATTCCCCCATTTTCAGGACAGTGGCCATAGAAGGTTCTTAGTAGACTTATGTGTGATCATGCACCCTAGTTTTAGGATAACCTTTCCGGCTTATGGAGTTATCTAGTTTAGGGGCATGAATTTCCTTAAGTATATTTTCTTTTATGGGTTTGCATAAGATAATGATGTATGAACATAACCCACCCTTTGAGTGAGGTTATTGTATGTAAATATATGCTATAATGTGCTTATGGATGTTATATGATGGAGCCTAAGTGATATGATGTGATATATTCTTAAACGTCTTATTATACTCCGCTTACTCGTTCACGTTGTACTCGGCTCACGTTTTCAATTATGTGTTTAAAAAAAAAAAAGGCTCGTAATTTCACTAAGTATTTTCAAATTATGAAGAAAAAAACCAAAGCAAGGAGTAAAGTCTAGTCATTAATCAGATTCAACCTAGGTGTATCTGGTTAATTACTAGGGTGTTACAACGGTCACCTCTTACTGCTGCTCATGAATGAAGCCATTGTCCTCTGAAGATGTGATGGAAGAAAGGAAGAGGGGATGAGAATCTTATACAAGAAACTCAGTAGGGAGTTTACCTCCTGACAAATGTCATCATCTACGTCCTCAGGAACCTCGGGTTTCTTTATAAAGTGGTGAGCATGCATAAGGTTCAATTATTAAGTTCCAAATATTGTTATCCAAGGCCTATCTATTTTAGAATACGTCTCAATGTAAGAATGCAACATGACATACCATAACCGCATAACTAATGCCACAATTAAGTGTAACACCCTAGTAATTAACCAGATACACCTAGGTTGAATCTGATTAATGACTAGACTTTACTCCTTGCTTTGGTTCTTTCTTCATAATTTGAAAATACTTAGTGAAATTACGAGCCATTTTTTTTTTCAACACATCATTGAAAACGTGAGCCGAGTACAACGTGAACGAGTAAGCGGAGTATAATAAGACGTTTAAGAATATATCACATCATATCACTTAGGCTCCATCATATAACATCCATGAGCACATTATAGCATATATTTACATACAATAAGCTCACTCAAAGGGTGGGTTATGTTCATACATCATTATCTTATGCAAACCCATAAAAGAAAAATACTTAAGGAAATACATGCCCCTAAACTAGATAACTCCATAAGCCGGGAAGGTTATCCTAAAACTAGGGTGCATGATCACACATAAATCTACTGAGAACCCTCTATGGCCACTGTCCTGGAAATGGGGGAATAAATCCGATCCACTGATGAGCTCCCTCGGGAGGGGACACACGAGATGCACCAGGCTGGGGTCACATGGACGGTCTTCTTGCTAACCTCGGCTGAACAACTATTTCTTCACTACCCTCTCTTACACGTGTGGGAGTAGGAGCAGAGCTCTCAGAATGTACATGAGTAGGAGTGTCCTCTGAAGGATCAGTTTCAGAATATCTCGTCTCAGGAACATACTCTGGAAATCCATGGACAGCAGATGAAGTGGGATAAGAACGTAACATCCTTTCATCAAGTGGACGTGCATGTTCGAAAACCATTTCATTGCCATAGGGAAAAGTAGGAGAAAATCGATAACTAGGGACAGGATGTGCAAATGGACGACCTATGTAAATAAAAACACGAATCACAAGACTTCCTTCAAAATGATACGAGCGATGCACCGGATCATAGTGAAATTCCCAAGTAGGGGTATCAACGAACAGGACGAATGTCGCCATCTGAATCTGGAGACAATGATGGAAATAAAGAAAAGGGAGTGAGAATCTTGCTAAAGAATTCTCAGTAAGGTACCTCCTTCTACAGTGTCATCATCAAAGTCCCCAGGAACCTCAGGATTATTCTAAAATAGTGAGCATGCAAAGATTCATTTTAAGTTCGGACAAATACTTAACCGAGGTTCGTCAATTTTTAATCATGCGTCTTATAATGCATCATAATCTTAACATGTCATATTTACAATGAACTTTTCCTTTATCATTACATCATTTTCCTCATCATCATTATCAAATAACATGCATAAAAGAACGTCATATAATATTAGCCACACATGGACATAGTGCACATATTTCATTTCTTTAGTGCCTTAGGTGACTTAAAATCTTATCATCATCATTATTTTCCTTAGGCCACCCTATACTTCACCCTTTTGGGAGTAATTTAGGTTATGAGCTCATACTTTACTAGTCATCACTAGCATATACTTATCCCTTTTGATAAGCTAAAGTCCCGACTCTACCCTTTTGAGAGAACGGGTTAGGGGGCTAAAATCACCTTTTCACCACCTATAGTCTGATGGTTCCAAAGGATCATTTTCTTATAAGTTTAAGTCACCATTAAATCTTTGCATGTTATATCACAATACAATTCATAAACATCATAACATTTTCTCATTTATAGTCTTAAGCTAGAATAATATATATCAACTGTAATCATGCATATGGGAGATTCCCAGGAAAGAGAGGTGGGTCACAATGGACATGCTTAAATACCAAGTCTTTCCTTAGCCAGAACCTTTCTAAATTACACTTTTACAATGATACACTTTCTTCTAGCAACAAAGGTAAATTTTACATAATAAAGAACATTTCATGTATAAGCATTCTCATTATTTGCCACAAGAACTATAACATGCAAGCCAAGAAATCATTCAATGATATCAAGTACTTAATAAGCATCTAATCCTTACATAGAATTATCAATTATAGAACTAATTAGTTACTAAACCAATTATGAATCATTCTCTTAACAATAAACCATAATTATCACAACTTCAATCATATCAAATCATTATCACACATTCATACTAAACTCAGATCAAGGGTCAATCATGAACCTCATGCAATTACATAGAATCATATTTTAAGTGCATATAAAATACTAGTTCCCCGTAAAATCCTTGCAAAGCCTTAAAACTCATTTAGAAACTAGTTCTTTGTCAAATTTGGGAGGATCTTCACAATTAAAATTCTCACTTAAGATAAAAGGAGTAAGTCTTGAGCTTTAGAGATTTAGGTGACATCTTAGAATTATAAACATGCTATGCAACCTTATTTTAATCTTATCTTTATAAGGTGATAGCTTCGAATTATAAACATGATATGCAATTCCATTTCTTTATTTTTAAGATTTAAGGTGATGACTTGAAAATTAAACATGATGCAAGAACTTGAAATATAAACATGATACAAGAAACTGGAGCGGCGGTAATCCGCACAGACCAGAGAGAAGAAGAGAATATTAAGAAACCGGGAGGCGGTAGTCCGCACAGACCAGAGAGAGCGAGAAGAGAATATTAAGAAACCGGAGCCGCCGTAGTCCACACAGGACCAGTAGAGGGAGAAGAGAATTATTATTACATCTTTTTAAGCTCCAATCTCAAGACTTTCTAAAGAATAAATTCTTTAACTCCAATAATCATATTTCTTTACTTGTGATACATGGGCAAGTCTTTGAGCTCTAGGATCTTTAGGCGATGGCATAAAATAAACATGTCATGCGTTGATTATTTTAGCCATTATAAAATATAGTGAGAGCATAAATTAAATATGAGATGCAACCTCTTTATTATCTTGAAAGATTAAGTGATGACTTGAAACATAAACATGAAATACAAGCTTGGAATTTAAACATGAGAAATGCAAGTTCATTTATTCATTCTTGAAAATTTAGTGATGACATAGAAGGTAAACATGGTTATGCAAAGCATAAACTTAATCATGGATGCAAATTCATTTTGTTTCTTTACTAGAGCTCCTTCAAGACTTTAAAAGAATTATAAATTCAACCCAATACATATCTTAACAAGAAATAAAACATAAAAGGAAAATACATCTTTCAAGTTCTAAACTAAAAATCTTTGTTTTAGCATCATAAAGCATTATTCTTTAAAGTTTTGCATCAAGTGGAATTTTCAAGCTTTAGAGACCTAACTTGTGATGGATTTACAACCCACCCTCAAGGTCGTCATCATCAAGCCATCATCTTAGTTCCACCTAGGCCATATGGTTGAATTGGTTAAAGAAAAATTGAAGAGGAAAACCAAAATGAAAAGCTAAGGGAGGTTCATAATTTCATCATTTTGAGCTAAAAACACAACTCCTCAAAGCATAGAAATAAATTTAGAAACTACTCCCTACCTAATCTGAGTTGAAGAAGAGGAAGAGAACTTGGTTTCTTGAAGTGAAATGAAACAAAATCTCTTTGAAAAAATTGAAGAAAGAATTCAGCCAAAGAGGAGGAAGAAAGAAAGTTTTTGGTGCTCCTAAAAACTAGTTATGAACCAAGCATTCCAAGACCACTCAAGCAAGCCTATTTATAGAAGATTTTGAGGCTTCTAATTGGCCAAAATGATGAGGTAGTGGACGGAATTTTGCAGGAGAAATAAGGGAGGAAAAATCATTTTAGACAAAGTTGTATGAAATTAAGGAATTATGTCTCTTATGGTGACATTTTGGCATTTTGTTTTAGTGCAACTTTTGGCAATAATTCAGCTGCATAATGACATCAATAATTTCATCCATTACAGCCCAAAGAAGTGAGATTTGTGTGTTCCATGCATTATTTAGGTGTAGGCAAGGTATTCATGTAATTTAGAGAATTTATGGTTAAGGGCTTAAGTGAATTAGTAAGCAATTTGGGTGTTTTTGAGCAATTTTGGGTTCTAATCAATCTAAATACATAATTTTGACTCTAGATTAATATTTAGAATTTAATAAGCTTTAATTTGAGCCTAATATTGCTTAGGTTTCTGATTATCGACTCAAAAATCCCAAATTCACAAAGCGCCAAAAACAGGGGCAAAATCGTACTTTCACTTAAAATCGCCGAGGCCACCCGAGCTTAACCAATGGTTAATCATGGCTTAAAAACACATTTTAAAACATTTTAGTGAGGTTCGGGCTCAGTTGGCACGCACATTGGAGTTAAAACAGTCGCATGGGCGTTTTGGTCATTTCGTGCGTCGGAACTCAAAATTGAGATCCTTCTGCTCTATTAACACACATAACACAAACAATCCCTTATTATCCTCAAAATATCCCCTTGAGAATAGGTGGGGCCCACGATCCTCATTTTCTGAGTAAAATAACTTCAGGGGTATTTTGGTCATTTTATACGTACAGAAATTCGGGATTAGCGACTCTCGCATGAATCGTTCCTAACCTCTCTTCTAATGTTATATTCCTTTATTGAGGATTGTTCGGCCTCAAATCTTATGTAATAATTACCTACGGTAATTCGGTAATTGAGTAATTTTTAATGACAGTAAAAATTGGGGCGTTACATTAAACATCATATAATGAAGAATGCAAACTCTTCTAACATGATCTTTTCCTCATTATTCCTTTACGTGACTTAAGGTTCTTACTTTTTTCACTTGGGGGCCACCCTATTAATCTCTTCTCTCGAGAGTTCTAGGTTATGAACTCATAACTTACTAGTCATCACTAGCTAACACTTATCTTTTCAATAAGCAAATTCTTGACTCCCAGAGTGCGGGATAGGGGGCATAGGATCACTTTTTGTTGGGCTCGGCCCATCACAAAAAGGTCACTCTCCTGGATCACCTCTACGTCGAGCCCGGCTCGTTATGTAAGGATTATCTCCAAGTGTTTTATGTCACCTTAAGCTTAACATGTTATGTTGAGATGCAAAAGGACAAACTTATCATATAATGTTACATGCTTTCATATTACTTCAGCACATGCATCTTAAACATTCCAAGTGTAATCATAACATGTCATAATAAATTATGTAATTGATAGCCAAGTATACAACATATTCAGCACATATATCCTCAAGCCATGTCATGAACCAATCATCTCATAAAATAAACATGTTTATTAGCCCTTAAACGTGTCAAACTACAAATCGGGTAAATCTAACTTTTGAGATTATTCTTTTATGCATCTAAAGGATTAATTACAACGATTTTCACCAATTTTTAACCTCATGAGCATAATTAAACAATGCTGGACAGGTTGGACAGTGTTTGAAATTAAACAATTTCGG
The DNA here is from genome assembly GCA_031216125.1 of Dalbergia cochinchinensis. NCBI lineage: Eukaryota > Viridiplantae > Streptophyta > Magnoliopsida > Fabales > Fabaceae > Dalbergia > Dalbergia cochinchinensis. The sequence continues at coordinate 32,664,294 of CM062369.1, forward strand.
TGTTCTAGAAGTTACGTTTTTGACATTTTCTCATTACCAACTTTTCCTAAGATGCTAGAATTAATTCCTAAACCATTTATTATGGATTCTAAAATATACACATGACAAAACACATTTTTACCAATTAAATGCATGCTGGAACAAAATCTATAATTTCAGTTTTTGAAAGCTTTAGAAACCACATTTTTTATTCTTTTTAGTTACTAGTCTTGCCTAAGATGTCAAAAATGATTATCACAATAATTAATAATAATTTTTACACATTTAAACCACTCCAAACAGCATATATCAGGCCTGGAAATGCTAGAATAGAATCCAAAATTTAACTTCCAAGAAGCATACAAAGTTGCAATGTAAGGCATTTCTAGTAACTAGTTTTTCTTAAAATTAATTCCTAGTTCAAGGAACATATTTAAAATCAATATAACCCTTTGGAAAAGTAAATGGAAACCCTTAGGTTAGTAACCATGCTCAAAGTTTTATTAACAAGATTCTATTTATGTAAAACATATTTTGACACCTTGGGAGTTACCATTTTTCTCAAAGGAAATTTACAAGACACAAGTTTTCAATTCTCAATGTAATGACACCACTATCTTAAGAACTTTATTTCTTTGAAATGACAATTATTCGTGAAGCCGAGATCTTTGACTTGGAAGATAAAAATGAATGCATTTTGCTATTTCTTTAAGTTTTAGGCCCAAGACTCCTATTTAAGTATCCACTCTAAAACACTAATCAACTTTAAGGTTGAAAAGGATAAGTCTTGAACTTTAATTAGTTAGGTGATGATACAAACATAAACATGCTAATACAATCTTTATTTTAATCTTTGACATCATAAGGTGATGGTAGGGGAAATATAAATATGATATGCAAAGCTTGAATATAAACTTGAAAATGCAAGCTCATCTTTTTTTTTTGTCTTTAAGATTTAGGTGATAACTTGGAAAAATAAATATGAATGCTTTTCCATTTCTTTCTTTTAGTGCTCAAGACTCCTGTTTAGAGTAACCACTTTAAATCACTAATCAACTTTAACGTTGAAAGGGGTAAGCCTTGAACTTAAATTAATTAAGTGGTGACATAAACATATTACTCTATTTTTGCTTAACCTTTCGAAAATAGAATGGAAACCAAGACTTTGGGCTCTCAATGGTCTATCACATGAATGTTTTACAACTGTCATCAAGATCCATTATCATCAAGCTATGGTTTCAACATTTTATTGACCACCAAAGCCAAAACTAGAAAAGAAGACCAAAACTGAAAATGGTGAAGGAAAGAAAAGAAAATAAACTCAATCATTATTCATCATCAAATAAAAAGGAAGAACACAATATTCCAATATGCCCAAGATTTTGAAAATAGAGAGCTTAAGAATGAAAAACCAAACAAAATCCTTACCAAAGAAATGAGAAGCTTGGTCTTGAAATGAGATGAGAATAACAATTCCTCCTTGAAGCAAGGTAGTGGTTTCGACCAAGAGAAGAAAAAAAGGAATGAAGATGTGTCTTGGGATTGATCTTGGAAGTGAAAGCTAAGTGTTTTGATGGAAGATTTATGGTGGTTGTGTAGTGGTTTGAGGTGATGTGTGGCGGTTGATGGTGGTTTCTTTGAAGGAAAAGGAAGAAGAAAAGCTTAGAGAGCTTGAGAGAATTCTTGAACTCAAGTTTGCAAGAAATGAGCAAATGGTGTTTGTGGCTTGCCTTGAGGTTGTATTTATAGAAGAAATGAAACATGAGAGAATGAAAAAGGGGGGAGGGTGATGCGGCCTTCTTGGAAGAACTTGGGGGACAAGTTTCATCTTAATGTAGGTTAGGATGTGAATTTGATGTAGATTTAATTAGGAAAATTGTTAGGAATGAGTAATTAGGTGTTGAGGTTGATAATCATGTATTTAGAAATTTCAAGATCATGATCAAAGAGTGGTCATAAATATTTAGAGGAGTTAAGTTCATTTAGTTTAAATTAAACTCAATTAATTTGAATTTTAAAAGCTAACACAATTCCTTAAACTAGGGAATTAGAGAGAGAAATCACTATTCATTATGACATGACATAATGTCTTTAGATTAAGGATAGGATTTTGAGTTTCCCTAAGCAATCTTAAGCTCTAATCAATCTCAATTAATTATTTTGACTCAAGATTAATAATTAAAGTGAACTAACCTTTAATTAGAGCCTAATATTGCTTAGATCTTGTTAATCATGCAATTAAGCTCATTATGCCCTCAATTAAGGGCAAAACGGTAATTTTCCATAAAAACTCCCCAAGACCACTCGGGTTTATACCAAGATCATATGTTTCTTAAAAACAACATTCAAAACTTCTGAGTGAAGTCCGGGCTCAATCGGTAATTAATTCTATGTTAATTAACTGTAGGGTATTTTGGTTATTTCGCTAAAAAAAAACTAAAAATTGATATTTTCATCTCTAACAGCATGCATAACACAATTAATCCCCTTCAATCATAAAACTAACCTCTTGAGGTTAGCTGAGACCGACTGTCCTCAATTCCTGGGCAGAAATGACCTTAGGGGCATTTTGGTTATTTATACACAGGGAAAAATTAGGGCGTTACAGAAAACCACGCACCTAGTAGTCAGCATGCTTCTCAAGATGAAATGAATTACCAATCTAGAGAGGAAGAGATAAGTGATCAAAACCCAAGGAGAAGAAGGATTATTAGACACAATAGAAGAATAAGAAATTCTGCTAATGAACTTAGGAATTAATATCAAAATTCTTCCATTTCAAGGGAAGTCTGATCCACAAGCCTATTTGGAATGGGCAACGACAGTGGAGCAAATATTCTCTTATCATACATATTCTAAAGGTAATAAGATTAAGCTTGCTGCCCTTGAATTTACTGATTATACTCCCGTTTAGTGGGATCAATTGTAGAAAGATAGAGCTAGGAATGGACAGCAACCGGTTCAAACATGGGTAGAGATGAAGGCAATCAAGAGAAGGAGATTTCTGCCTTCATATTTCCATAGGGAACTCCACAACAAGTTGCAGAGCCTCAATCAAGGTTCTAAGAGTGTGGATGAGTATCACAAGGAGAAAGAGATAGCCATGATTCAACCAAACGTTGTGGAGGACCAAGAAGCAACCATGGCTTGATTTCTCAATGGCCTTAACCGAGACATAGCTGATGCTGTAGAGATGTATCACTATGTGGAACTTCAAGAGATGGTGCATCAAGCAATTATGGTGGAGTAGCAATTGAAGAGGAGGAATAGAAGAAATTCTTCTAGTTCCAATTCAATTCCTTGGAGAAACAACCCAAAGAAGGACCAACCAATTATAATTCAGTCCAAAGAAGCTGAATGAAAGAGAATTTAATGATCAACAAGCACTTCAAAGAACCGAGATATAAAGTGCTTTAAGTGTCTTGGAATATGTCACATTACTTCTCAATGTCCTAACAAGAGAGCAATGATTATGAAAGATGATCGTGAGATGGAGACCAAGGAAGAGTTTGATGCATCACTAGAGGATGAAAGTGAAGGTGAGGAAATTAGGCCTTATGATGGTGATTTGCTAGTTGGTTGAAGGATTTTGAATATGCAGGCGAAGAAAAAGATGATGCATAAAGGGAAACATTTTCCATACTAGACCAGAACCCAACTCCATTGCCTCATTACAACCCATAGAAGACCTCTTGATGCATGTTATGTATTTTTCAGACCTTTGGAGATTTAGGAGAAAAGCAAGCCTATGGAAGCTGCCATTAGTGAATTGCTTGAGAGTTGATTGAACCCATAAACATGAGTGATGAGTGAATACACAACCCAGTGATTCAGTTGAGTCATTCATTTTCTGAGTCATAGTTCTTGCAATTTGATTGACTAATAAAAAGGTGCCATGAAGTTTACCTTTGGACTCTTGTTGTCATTGTTCATACTGTCATTTGCTAATCAATTTTGTTCTTAGGTTTAGTTTAGTTTGCACGTTCCATAATGCTGTAGTACCCATGTCTTTAGTGCAATTTAGCGTTATATTTCACATGAGGACATGTAAAAGCTTAAGTGTGGGGGAGTTTGATAAGAGGCATTTATGCCACTTATTTCACTTCTAAACACTAGTCTTTTGAATGAGTTTCATCGATTAATTAGTGAAATTATTACTAATTGCTAACTTGTTCTTCATTTTATATTTGTTTGGAAAATCATTGATTATTGTACTGATTTTAGAAACTGAGCTTGTCACATTATGGGGATGGAGTTGGGTTCTGGTCTTTCTGGGGAAACATTGTGGATGAGTGAACTTGATCTATGGCAAGAAGGAGATTATGTTCCAATAGAGGAAGTTCCTAGAACCAATGATGCACCGTCAACATCAAGAGAAGTCTCCCAGAGTAGGTGGACAACAACACAAGGCCAGAGTTCAACTGAACTCAAAAGCTATGTACCTACTCACATGTGCATTAAGCAAAACTGAATATGACAAAATTGGTGCTTGTGAAACGGTGAAAGAAATATAGGATAGGCTGCACATGCTGCACGAAGGCATTGATTAAGTAAAAGAAATAAAGATCAGTATGTTGGTTCATTAATAAAATGATATGTCATGAAGGTATTGATGAAATGACCACGAGGTTTATGCATATCATAAACTAACTAAAGTGATTAGGCAAGAGATATTCTAACTCTAAAATAAGTAGAAAAATCCTAAGAAGCCTCCTTTCCAAATGGCTGCCTAAGGTCACAACCATTATGAAAGCTAAAAACCTTCAAACTCTTAGTCTGGCTGTACTCATTAGGTCACTCAAAACCCATGAGGTAGTGCTATCTTAAATGCATGGTGAATCCATCAAGAAGAGCAAGTTCATGGCCTTGAAATCCTTTCATCAAAAGTTGAATAAGGCTAAAGTAATGAAAGTTGCTAAAATCTCTGATGAGGAGGAAGAATTAGATGGTGAGACTGATGAAGAAGATGGAAACGAGCTTTCCATGCTGGTGAGGAAGATGTCCAAAGCCTAGAGAAGCAAGACAAAGAGAAGAAAGGAAATCAACCTCAAGAAGAATAGAAAGGGCAAGGTAAAGCCGAAGGGTGTCACTTGCTATAACTGTGGAGAGAAGGGACACTTTAAACCAGAATGTCCCAAGCTCAAAGGTCTACAAAAGAAGTTTGCGTAAAAGAAAAAGGGCATGCTAGCCACCTGGAGTGAATCAGAGGAAGAGAAGGAAGGATCAGAAGATTAGGAGGAGCTAGATGTTGCAAACCTATGCTTCATGGCAGGATGTACATTAGAAAGTGAACTCGAGGTAAACAATTCTGACTTTGATTTTTCCTATGATTAACTCTTAGCTTTATATGAAGAGTTTCTTACAGATTCTCGAACTTTTTCCTCTTACTATTTTAACCTAAAAAAGAAACATCAAAAGGTTACTATAGAACTTGAAATGGCCAAGGTAAGAACTGAGGGTCTAAGTGTAACGCCCCAATTTTTACTGTAATTTTTACTGTCATTAGAAATTATCGAATTACTGTAGGTAATTATTACATAAGATTTGAGGCCGAACAATCCTCAATAAAGGAATATAACATTAGAAGAGAGGTTAGGAGCGATTCATGCGAGAGTCGCAAATCTCGAATTTCTGTACGTATAAAATGACCAAAATGCCCCTGAAGTTATGCGTGTTAATAGAGCAGAAGGATCTCAATTTTGAGTTCCGACGCGCGAAATGACCAAAACGCCCCTGCGGTTGTTTTAACTCCGATGTGTGTGCCGACTGAGCCCGAACCTCACTAAAATTTTTTAAAATTTGTTTTTAAGCCATGATTAACCATTGGTTAAGCTCGGGTGGCCTCAGGCAGTTTTTAAGTGAAAGTACGATTTTGCCCTGTTTTTGGGCAGTTTTGCGAATTTCGGGATTTTTTATTCGTATACCGAAACCTAAGCAATATTAGGCTCAAATTAAAGCTTATTAAATTCTAAATATTAATCTAGAGTCAAAATTATGTATTTAGATTGATTAGAACCCAAAATTGCTCAAAAACACCCAAATTGCTTACTAATTCACTTAAGCCCTTAACCGTAAATTCTCTAAATTACATGAATACCTTGCCTACACCTAAATAATGCATGGAACACACAAATTTCACTTCTTTGGGCTGTAATGGATGAAATTATTGATGCCATTATGCAGCTGAATTATTGCCAAAAGTTGCACTAGAACAAAATGCCAAAATGTCACCATAAGAAACATAATTCCTTAATTTCATACAACTTTGTCTAAAATGATTTTTCCTCCCTTATTTCTCCTGCAAAATTCCGCCAACTACCTCCTCATTTTGGCCAATTAGAAGCCTCAAAATCTTCTATAAATAGGCTTGCTTGAGTGGTCTTGGAATACTTTGTTCATAACTAGTTTTTAGGAGCACCAAAAACTTTCTTTCTTCCTCCTCTTTGGCTGAATTCTTTCTTCAATTTTTTCAAAGAGATTTTGTTTCATTTCACTTCAAGAAATCAAGTTCTCTTCATTTTCTTCAACTCAGATTAGGTAGGGAGTAGTTTCTAAATTTATTTCTATGCTTTGAGGAGTTGTGTTTTTAGCTCAAAATGATGAAATTATGAACTTACCTTAGCTTTTCATTTCGGTTTTCCTCTTCATTTTTCTTTAACCAATTCGGCCATATGGCCTAGGTGGAACTAAGATGATGGCTTGATGATGAGGACCTTGAGGGTGGGTTGTAAATCCATCACAAGTTAGGCCTCTAAAGCTTGAAAATTTCACTTGATGCAAAACTTTAAAGAATAATGCTTTATGATGCTAAAACAAAGATTTTTTTTAGTTTAGAACTTGAAAGATGTATTTTCCAAGCTTGTATTTCATGTTATGTTTCAAGTCATCACTTAATCTTTCAAGATAATAAAGAGGTTGCATCTCATATTTAATTTATGCTCTCACTTTATTTTATAATGGCTAAAAGAATCAACGCATGGGATGTTTATTTTATGCCATCACCTAAAGATCCTAGAGGTCAAAGACTTGGCCATGTATCACAAGCAAAGAAATATGATTATTGGAGTTAAAGAAGTTATTCTTTAAAAAGTCTTGAGATTGGAGCTTAAAAAGATGTAATAATAATTCTCTTCTCCCTTCACCGGTCCTGTGCGGACTACCGCCGCTCCGGTTTCTTAATATTCTCTTCTCCCTCTACTGGTCCTGTGCGGATTACCGCCGCTCCAATTTCTTGCATCATGTTTATATTTCAAGTTCTTGCATCATGTTAAATTTTCAAGTCATCACCTTAAATCTTAATGATAAAGAAATGGAATTGCATATCATGTTTATAATTCCAAGCTATCACCTTATAAAGATAAGATTAAAATAAGGTTGCATAGCATGTTTATAATTCTAAGATGTCACCTAAATCTCTAAAGCTCAAGACTTACTCCTTTTATCTTAAGTGAGAATTTTAATTGTGAAGATCCTCCCAAGTTTGACAAAAGAACTAATTTCTAAATGAGTTTTAAGACTTTGCAAGGATTTTATGGGGAACTAGTATTTTATATGCACTTAAAATATGATTCTATGTAATTGCATGAGGTTCATGATTCGGCCACTGATCTGAGTTTAGTATCAATGTATGATAATGATTTGATATGTTTGAAGTTGTGATAATTATGGTTTATTGTTAAGAGAATGATTCACTGCATGTTAGAGACAAAACTAGCTCCCTAGAACAACCGAAGAGCTAGAATTTACCTAGTTTTTGACCCCTTTAAGTTTAGCCAATGCCAAATCTGTTTTAGCATGTTATAATTCTGTCTAGGATTAGTTAGCCACGAAAAATTTGGTATCAATTAGACTAGGATTGATCCCGAACACTAAAAATGAACTTAGCAACTAGAAAATCGTAAAAACAAGATTTCTAGAACTCTAGGGAATGAAATTTATGCATTCTATCCAGAATCTTTAGCAACGATAAGAACCAGGTTTTATTATGTTTAAATAAGGGAGAATGATTCATAATTGGTTTAGTAACTAATTTCAGCATCATAGGAAAGCTGGTAACAAGAAAGGATTTAAAACATAACTTCTAGCATACCGTAAAACCTTAGGAACAACTTACTACCTATGCTACCCCATTTGATTTAATAGTGTTCTTAAGGCCTATAAATAATCATAAGGATGGTAATAAATCCCTTAGGTGCATAACTAATTAGTTCTATAATTGATAATTCTTTGTAAGTATTGGATGCTTATTAAGTACTTGATATCATTGAATGATTTCTGGCTTGCATGTTATAGTTGTTTGTTGCAAATAATGAGAATGCTTATACATGAAATATTCTTTATTATGTAAAATTTACCTTTGTTGCTAGAAGAAAGTGTATCATTGTAAAAGTGTAATTTGGAAAGGTTCTGGCTAAGGAAAGACTTGGTATTTAAGCGTGTCCATTGTGACCCACCTCTCTTTCCTGGGAATCTCCCAGATGCATGATTATAGTTGATATATATTATTCTAGCTTAAGACTATAAATGAGAAAATGCTATGATGTTTATGAATTGTATTGTGATATAACATGCAAAGATTTAATGGTGACTTAAACTTATAAGAAAATGATCCTTTGGAACCATCAGACTATAGGTGGTGAAAAGGTGATTTTAGCCCCCTAACCCGTTCTCTCAAAAGGGTAGAGTCGGGACTTTAGCTTATCAAAAGAGATAAGTATATGCTAGTGACGACTAGTAAAGTATGAGCTCATAACCTAAATTACTCCCAAAAGGGTGGAGTATAGGGTGGCTCAAGGAAAATAATGATGATGATAAGATTTTAAGTCACCTAAGGCACTAAAGAAATGAAATATGTGCACCGTGTCCATGTGTAGCTAATATTATATGACGTTCTTTTATGCATGTTATTTTGATAATGATGATGAGGAATATGATGTAATGATAAAGGAAAAGTTCATTGTAAATATGACATGTTAAGATTATGATGCATTATAAGACGCATGATTAAAAATTGACGAACCTCGGTTAAGTATTTATCCGAACTTAAAATGAATCTTTGAATGCTCACTATTTTAGAATAATCCCGAGGTTCCTGGGGACTTTGATGATGACACTGTAGAAGGAGGTACCCTACTGAGAATTCTTTAGCAAGATTCTCACTCCCTTTTCTTTATTTCCGTCATTGTCTCCAGATTCAAATGGCGACATTTGTCTTGTTCGTTGATACCCCTACTTGGGAATTCCACTATGATCCGGTGCATCGCTCGTATTATTTTGAAGGGAGGTGCGCAGTTCGTGTTTTTATTTACATAGGTCATCCATTTGCACATCCTGTCCCTAGTTATCGATTTTCTCCTACTTCTCCTTATGGCGATGAAATGGTTTTCGAACATGCACGTCCACTTGATGAAAGGGTGTTACGTTCTTATCCCGCTTCATCTGCTGTCCATGGATTTCCAGAGTATGTTCCCGAGATGAGATATTCTGAAACTGATCCTTCATAGGACACTCCTACTCATGTATATTATGAGAGCTCTGCTCCTACTCCCACACCTGTAAGAGAGGGTAGTGAGGAAACAGTTGTTCAGCCGAGGTTAGCAAGAAGGCCGTCCATGCGACCCCAGCCTGGTGCATCTCGTGTGTCCCCTCCCGAGGGAGCTCATCAGTGGATTAAATTTATTCCCCCATTTCCAGGACAGTGGCCATAGAAGGTTCTTAGTAGATTTATGTGTGTTCATGCACCCTAGTTTTAGGATAACCTTACCGGCTTATGGAGTTATCTAGTTTAGGGGCATGTATTTCCTTATGTATATTTTCTTTTATGGGTTTGCATAAGACAATGATGTATGATCATAACCCACCCTTTGAGTGAGGTTATTGTATATAAATATATGTTATAATGTGCTTATGGATGTTATATGATGGAGCCAAAGTGATATGATGTGATATATTCTTAAACGTCTTATTATACTCCGCTTACTCGTTCACGTTGTACTCGGCTCACGTTTTCAATTATGTTTTAAAAAAAAAAATGGCTCGTAATTTCACTAAGTATTTTCAAATTATGAAGAAAGAACCAAAGCAAGGAGTAAAGTCTAGTCATTAATCAGATTCAACCTAGGTGTATTTGGTTAATTACTAGGGTGTTACACTAAGGCTTCAAAAAGTACTATTAAAAGGAGAAAAAAATAAAGTTTTACCTATGAAGTTTAATGCCTTAGAATCTGAAATCTCAGATAAAAATGAAAAAACTTAGAAAGTCATTTCTAAGCTAGAAAGAACTTCAAAGTTTCTTAAATCTAACCTTGAAAAAATGGTAGATGGTTTAAGGAATCTTGAACTAATGCTTGGTGGTTAGTGGCCATATTTTCAAAGAGCTGGGTTAGGATATGAAGAGGAAATGGATGAGAAAGGAAAGGCAACTCAGCCAAAGAAAGCAAAGAACAAAGTTTTTGCACTTTCTGTCATAAGAACGGACACCCACCTGACAAGTGCTTCATAAGAAAGAAGTTTGTTAAAAAGATTGGAAACCTCCTCCTCCAAAGACTAAAGAAAAAGGACCCAAGAAGGTATGGGTATGAAAATTAAAAACTATGTTTGTTGTAGGTTTGCCTGAGAACGCACATGGAACTTGACAACAAATGGTACATGGACAGTGGCTTCTCCAGAAACATGTTTGGATCCAAAAGATGGTTTAGAAACCTGAGGCCCAAATATTCTGGATCAATAAAGCTTGCTGATGAAGATAAGGTCAAGGTCACAAGCATTGGAAATATTGGTAAGGATAACTCCTACCAACTTTCTAATGTCTTGTTTGTTGATGGTTTGGCTCATAATTTGTTAAATATCAGTCATTTTATGACTAAGGCTTTATGTTTTTGTTAAATGCTCATGCATGTAAGATAGTAAATCTAATTTCGGAACAAGTCATCTTATCTGGCAAAAGGCATGATAACACTAACGTGTTGTTCTTGGATGACTTTCTAGATCAAGATGTAAAATATCTCACATTCTTCACGGATGATAAGTGGCTATGACATAAGGAGTTAGGCATGCTCATTTCTGTGCTCTCTCAGAAAAACGTTATTAAAGGCCTGCCAAAGATAAAATTTGACAAGGACTTAACTTGTAATTTTTGTGAGAAAGGCAGGGAAACCAAAGCTTCTTTCCATAACAAGAATGTAACATCCTAATTTTTAACCCAATACTCTAGAACATATTTTGGTTAATCATTAGTCTGTTACATCATAGCTTCCTTATTACTTTAAAATACTTAGCGGAAATACTGGTAAATTTTTTTTTGAATTATAAAAGCAAAGTGAGAGCCGCGTGACAAGATAAATAATAAAGCACGAAGGGAAATAAAGCAAGCATTGCATAGCAGCATGACATAAGCAAGTAAAGGCACACCACAATAGAACTGAACTGCATATTTATATATAATAGAATATGCCCACTCATAAAGAGTGAGACTTAGTTTAATACAACTGGAATAAACATACATGGAAAATGAAAGTACAACAAAGGCATAAAAAGAAACTCTCCTAACTCTAGTGCGCCTACAAATGGATAGCCCCAAAGACAAAAGAAAGCTATCCTAGCCTAGTCAAAGCTCGAGCACCAGAACCACGACGGTCGTCTCCTACTACGGGCCTCTCTGGAAAGAAGGGATGTATCCGATCCACTGGGATATCTCAGCTGGGGTGGCGATACGCTGCATCAGTCGGGCATGAGCTCCACGGCGGGGAATCATCCTCACCCATCCTCCATGTATCGACTGAGCAACAGAAGCCTCATTACCCTCCCAAACATCCATTGGCGCAGTGGGGGGGGATCCTTCGAAGGGTACCTGAGTGGTAAAGTCCTCCGAAGGGTCCATCTCAAAGAATGATGAGGGCGAGCGGGGCATATACTGTGGGTAGTCCCAGATGGCAGAGGCTGTCGATGGGGTGCGGCGGATCCGCTCCTCGCGAGGACGTGCGCGCTAGAAAACGAAGTCATCGCTGAAGGGTAAGACAGGAGAGAATCGGTGGCTATGTACGGGGTGACTAAAGGGTCGTCCAACGAACATAAATACTCGAACGACACAGCGACCCACAAAATGGTATGACCCATGGTCCAGATCATGATGTACCTCCCAGGTTGGGGTGTCCACAAAAACCACGAATGTCGCCATCTGAAGACGTGACGGAAAGAAAGAGATAGAGGGAGTGAGAATATTGCTAAAGAATCTCAGTAGGGCCTCCTACTACCTAGGTGTCATCATCTACGTCCTCAGGAACCTTAGGTTTAGTATACAAAATAAGTGAGCATGCATTAAGTCTATTTTTAGGTTTTAAAACATAATTAGCCAAGGTCCATTCATTTTAGCATGATTCTTGATGACATGGATGCAATCATATTAAGGAATGTATGCATGGCTCTACTTAATGCAAGAAAGTAGTCATACTATTAAGAACATCATAATAGTGGCATAAAGTGGCAGTTAAATTCTCATATGGGAAACTTTGTGACATAAACATCATACTTTACTTCCTCATAGGCCACCCTAAAAGACAATCGCTCTAGGGGTGCTCTGCCGAACCGGTGTCACCCAGAACGTGTCACATCTCTAGGTTATGAGCTCATACCTTAACTAGTCGTCACTAGTTCTTACTTATCAATCTCGATAAGTGTAACATAATCATGAACATAATCCCGACTTATCCAGTATGGGCTAGGGGGCATTTCTTGGGGGTGCTCGGCCGAACCGGTGTCACCCAAGAATTCATCTTGGTACCGATGCCACATGAGTTCTCTGGAGGTGCTCAGCCAAACCGGTGTCATCCGAGAACTCATCTTAGTACCTCATAAAAATCTCATAGGTTTTCAAAATCTTTCTGAGTCCCCGAATTTGTCAGAAATTCGGCAGCATAACTACAGCATGCCGAACTTCTTCCAAATTCTTCTTTATGCCACATAAGTCATTCAAACATGCATCCTCCATTATAATTTTCATGCATTCATATAATCATTCTCATGCATTCATAAGCAACATTAAAAGTTCATTATACTCTTGGTCCTACGGTATCTTATGCTTTGACCCTTACGGGCCTTAATTTGTGATGTAATTAACCTATCATCTTCTATCAACCTTTTATGCACCTAAGGGTTTTCTTCTAACAAATCTTATTATTATTTATGCTCTCTATTAAATCTGAATAACATCATTCCTTAGGGGCAGCATTATAAACTTATAATTGCAGGGTTCTAGAACTTACGTTTTAGACCCTTTCTTGGTTCTGTCTTCGCCCAAGGCGCTATAAGTTTGACCTAAACCAATTATGGGGCATTCCTATGCCTAAGAACTAATTATAAACCATGTTCTCTACATTATAAGGTTGCTGGACAGATTCTAAAAACTAAATGTTCTAAGAGTTCTAGAATTGCGGTTTTACGGTTTTCTAGTTACTAGTTTCTCTATAGGTGCTAAAATTCAATCCTACTTCAATTGTAACGAAATTTTTCATGGTTAAACAATCCTAATCTGATTATATTCCCATTGAAACAGTTTGGGCAGTGTCCAAAAATAAATGGGTTAAAACTATGCTAAATCTTGACTTTACGGTTTTTCTAGAAAGCTAGTTTCTCTCCTATCTTGCGTAGATATGTTCCCACCTCATCATACATAATTTTCACACAATCTAACACATCAAAACATCATCATACAGCAGCAAACTTATCATGGAAGGACCGAAACATTAAGTCCCAAAAAGATGCATAACTTGATATTTTTAAAACACATAAGTTGCTAGTTTCTCTTGGAATCATTTTTAGGACTTCTAAGACTCTTTTGCAAACCATTTTAATTCGTAAAAGAGACTAAAAACATCCTAGGGTCAGTGACCACTTAATCCCTCCTTAAAAGAGAATTAAATTCATAAATCTTGTTGGTCTTAATCTCATAAACTTCATGAGGTTTTAAAGAGAATCTTAAAACTTAGATTGTTGGCCCTTGTAACTAGATGAATCTTCTTCCAAGTTCATCATCACTACATGGCCGAAATTATGCATTCAAAGAATGCTTCCACATTAGACTTTAACTTGAGATAAAATGGGCAAGTCTTTGAGCTCTAAGGTCTTTAAGTGATGACATAATTTAAACATGCTATGCACTTCATTTTATTCTTCATTATAAAGTAAAGTGAGAGCTTAAAGTAAATATGCAAGACTTGAATATAAATATACAAGGCTTGAAATAAATATGCGAGACTTGAAATATAAATATACAAGTTCATTTCTTTATTTTAGTGCTCTAGGCCCAACAACAATCGACTTTAAGGCCGAAATAGAAAGGCTTTGAGATTTAGTTAGGTGATAGTACAACTCTCATTTTAAATCTTTATGTTCTTTAGTGATGAAAAGTAAATATGCTAGCCAAGAATGTAAATATGAGATGCAATCCATTCTTTATCCTTTAACTTTAAGTGATGGCTCGGAAATTAAATATGAATGCAACGCTCAAAGTAGATATGTAATGCATAAGCTTGAATTTAAATATGAATGCTAGTCCATTTTATTTCTTATTAGAGCTCATACAAGACTTTTAAAGGAACTTAAACCTCAACCCAAACTTATCATGACAAGATAAAGTAAAGACAAGAGTGAACCTCAAGGGTTCTTTAAAACACAAAGTTTCTTTTCTTGAGATGTGGTCATAGATAACATTTTTATTAAAACTCAAGCTCTAGAGACCTCATTGTGATGAACACATAGTCATCATCTAGAAGCTCTCATCATCAAGCCATTGAGAACCTCATTGGCCAACATGGCCGAAAATGTGAAGAAAGAAAAGGAAAAGGAACCAAAACTTTTAAGAAGAAAAGGAAACATTTGAAACTCTAGAGACCATGATCTTGATGATGCATTAACACCAATATCATGAGTCCTCATCATTGAGTTCATGTAACCATTTTAAAATATCATCAAGGTGAAAGGTTTCAAGGTTCAAGAAGAAAGAACAAAAGAAAACATCTTTAACTTAAGAACAAAGATCAAGCTTTAGAGATTATTCAAGTGATGGACATCACCACCATGAAACCTCATCATCAAGCTCTCATTCCCTTGTCCTCAAGGCCTATGGCCGAAAATGTTGAAGAAAAAGGAGAGGGAGAGAAGTTCTAAAAAGACTTCAAGAGAAACCATAACACATGACTAGAAATGGAACTTAAACAAAGAAAATGCTTGAAAGAAAATCCCTACCAAGTGATTTGGAGATTGGGATGAGAGAAGAGGATGAAGAACTTGAACACTTGAACTTGAGAGAAAAAGGAAACTTTGAAGTGCTCTTTGAAAACTTACACTTAGCAAATGAACCCAAAATGATGCAAGTTCACCCAAGCATACTATTTATAGAGAAATGAAACACATGCAAGGTGCAAGGAGGGAGGGAAGGTTTCGGCCAAGGATGAGCAGCCCCATGAGTTCCATGAGGTGAGATGTTGTGATCTTGAGGCATGGTGAGGTATGGTTCAAAGTATGGTGAGGTATGGTTCAAGGTATGACTCAAGCATGGTTCTTTGAGTGAGAAACAAATCAACATGTGATGCAAATGGGAGAGAGATGGCCGAAGGTGCATCAGCCATGGGGGAGGGTTTTCTTGCATTTTAATTGTGGTTTAGAGTTATGTTTAGGTGTATCTTTGATTAGGATTAAGATTAGGAATTTGTAAGAAAGTGTTTAGGTGAGAAAATGAGTAATCAAGGTTGTCAAGACACATTTAAGGAGTGTTCTTGCATCATTAGTGAGTCATAAACTCATTTTAGTGTATAAACAATTCTAGACACAATTCCTTGATTTAAGGAATTGGAGAGAGAAAACACTATTCAAGATTCCAAGAGTGAAATCTTGAGTTTTAGAAAGGAGATTTAAATCTAATCTAAGCAATCTTAGGTTCTAATTAATTTTAATAATTTATTTTGACTTTAGATTAATTATGAAAATTAATTAATCTTCGATTAAAGCTTAATATTGCTTAGGTTTGTTTAATTACATCATTAAGCTCAAAAACACTATTCTAGAGGCAAAATCGTAATTTTGCACTAAAACTGCCCAGGACCACCGGGACTCAAATAGATGCTTTGAAACATGTAAAAACATGGTTTTAAACCTCTGGGGAAAGTTTCGGGCTCAAATGGCACCTTTACCCGCGTAAAAACGCTATAGGGGTATTTTGGTCATTTTGACCCGAAACTGCAAAAAATGAGACTTTCGCCTCCGGAACCACTCAAGGGTCATTCAATCCCCTTCAAACATTGAGTTGGCCCTTCGAGGACTACCGGGTCGGCCATCCTCGAATTCTGGGCCGAAAATGACCTCAGGGGCATTTTGGTCATTTTCCACTCAGACAGAAAATCGGGGCGTTACAAAGAATATGGTTTCAACCAGTAAGCCACTTGAGCTTTTACACGCTGATCTTTTTGGACTAACCAAGACAGCTAGTCTTGTTGGAAAGAAATACTATCTTGTCATTGTGGATGATTACTCTAGATTTACATGGTTTATCTTTCTAGCTTCTAAGGACAAAGTTTTTGCAAAATGAGTTTGCACTAAAAAGGATTCTCAAATCACCTCTATGAGATCGGATCATGGGGAAAATTTGAAAATCATGTTTTCAAAGAGTTTTGTGAAAAACATGTCATCCTTTATAAGTTTTTTTCACCTAAAACTCCCCAACAAAATAAGGTTACTGAAAGGAAAAACAGAAGCTTGCAGGAGATGGCCAGGACAATGCTCTTAGAAAGTAGTTTATCAAAAGGTTTTTGGGCGAAGGCTATTAACGCCTCTTGCTATATACAAAATAGAATCTTTCTAAGGCCAATCCTAAATAAAACATCTTATGAGCTATGGAAAGGGAAAAAACCCAACATATTATATTTTCACATCTTTGGCTCATCTTGTTTTATTCTTAACACCAAGGACAAACTCACGAAACTTGATCCAAAATATGATGATGGAATTTTCTTAGGTTACTCTTCAGTCTCTAAAGCTTATAGAGTATATAACTAAAGAACGTTATGCTTTGAAGAGATGATTCATGTAACACCCTAGTAATTAACCAGATACACCTAGGTTGAATCTGATTAATGACTAGACTTTACTCCTTGCTTTGGTTCTTTCTTCATAATTTGAAAATACTTAGTGAAATTACGAGCCATTTTTTTTTTTAAACACATAATTGAAAACGTGAGCCGAGTACAACGTGAACGAGTAAGCGGGGTATAATAAGACGTTTAAGAATATATCACATCATATCACTTAGGCTCCATCATATAACATCCATAAGCACATTATAGCATATATTTACATACAATAACCTCACTCAAAGGGTGGGTTATGTTCATACATCATTATCTTATGCAAACCCATAAAAGAAAATATACATAAGGAAATACATGCCCCTAAACTAGATAACTCCATAAGCCGGGAAGGTTATCCTAAAACTAGGGTGCATGAATACACATAAATCTACTAAGAACCTTCTATGGCCACTGTCCTGGAAATGGGGGAATAAATCCGATCCACTGATGAGCTCCCTCGGGAGGGGACACACGAGATGCACCAGGCTGGGGTCGCATGGATGGCCTTCTCGCTAACCTCGGCTGAACAACTGTTTCCTCACTACCCTCTCTTACACGTGTGGGAGTAGGAGCAGAGCTCTCAGAATATACATGAGTAGGAGTGTCCTCTGAAGGATCAGTTTCAGAATATCTCGTCTCGGGAACATACTCTGGAAATCCATGGACAGCAGATGAAGCGGGATAAGAACGTAACATCCTTTCATCAAGTGGACGTGCATGTTCGAAAACCATTTCATCGCCATAGGGAGAAGTAGGAGAAAATCGATAACTAGGGACAGGATGTGCAAATGGACGACCTATGTAAATAAAAACACAAACTGCGCACCTCCCTTCAAAATGATACGAGCGATGCACCGGATCATAGTGGAATTCCCAAGTAGGGGTATCAACGAACAGGACGAATGTCGCCATTTGAATCTGGAGACAATGACGGAAATAAAGAAAAGGGAGTGAGAATCTTGCTAAAGAATTCTCAGTAGGGTACCTCCTTCTACAATGTCATCATCAAAGTCCCCAGGAACCTCGGGATTATTCTAAAATAGTGAGCATGCAAAGATTCATTTTAAGTTCGGACAAATACTTATAATGCATCTTATTCTTAACATGTCATATTTACAATGAACTTTTCCTTTATCATTACATCATATTCCTCATCATCATTATCAAAATAACATGCATAAAAGAACGTCATATAATATTAGCTACACATGGACACAATGCACATATTTCATTTCTTTAGTGCCTTTGGTGACTTAAAATCTTATCATCATTATTATTTTCCTTGGGCCACCCTATACTCCACCCTTTTGGGAGTAATTTAGGTTATGAGCTCATACTTTACTAGTCGTCACTAGCATATACTTATCCCTTTTGATAAGCTAAAGTCCCGACTCTACCCTTTTGAGAGAACGGGTTAAGGGGCTAAAATCACCTTTTCACCACCTATAGTCTGATGGTTCCAAAGGATCATTTTCTTATAAGTTTAAGTCACCATTAAATCTTTGCATGTTATATCATAATACAATTCATAAACATCATAACATTTTCTCATTTATAGTCTTAAGCTAGAATAATATATATCAATCAGCAATCATGCATATGGGAGATTCCCAAGAAAGAGAGGTGGGTCACAATAGACACGCTTAAATACCAAGTCTTTCCTTAGCCAGAACCTTTCCAAATTACACTTTTACAATGATACACTTTCTTCTAGCAACAAAGGTAAATTTTACATAATAAAGAACATTTCATGTATAAGCATTCTCATTATTTGCAACAAAGCAACTATAACATGCAAGCCAGAAATCATTCAATGATATCAAGTACTTAATAAGCATCCAATCCTTACATAGAATTATCAATTATAGAACTAATTAGTTACTAAACCAATTATGAATCATTCTCTTAACAATAAACCATAATTATCACAACTTCAATCATATCAAATCATTATCACACATTGATACTAAACTCAGATCAGTGCCCGAATCATGAACCTCATCCAATTACATAGAATCATATTTTAAGTGCATATAAAATACTAGATCCCCGAAAAATCCTTGCAAAGCCTTAAAACTCATTTAGAAACTAGTTCTTTTGTCAAATTTGGGAGGATCTTCACAATTAAAATTCTCACTTAAGATAAAAGGAGTAAGTCTTGAGCTTTAGAGATTTAGGTGACATCTTAGAATTATAAACATGCTATGCAACCTTATTTTAATCTTATCTTTATAAGGTGATAGCTTGGAATTATAAACATGATATGCAATTCCATTTCTTTATCTTTAAGATTTAAGGTGATGACTTGAAAATTAAACATGATGCAAGAACTTGAAATATAAACATGATACAAGAAAGCTGGAGCGTGTAATCCGCACAGACCGATGAGAGGGAGAAGAAAATATTAAGAAACCGAGCGGTAGTCCGCACAGACCAAGAGAGGGAGAAGAGAATTATTATTACATCTTTTAAGCTCCAATCTCAAGACTTTTAAAGAATAAATTCTTTAACTCCAATAATCATATTTCTTTGCTTGTGATACATGGGCAAGTCTTTGAGCTCTAGGATCTTTAGGTGATGGCATAAAATAAACATGCCATGCGTTGATTCTTTTAGCCATTATAAAATATAGTGAGAGCATAAATTAAATATGAGATGCAACCTCTTTATTATCTTGAAAGATTAAGTGATGACTTGAAACATAAACATGAAATACAAGCTTGGAATTTAAACATGAGAAATGCAAGTTCATTTATTCATTCTTGAAAATTTAGTGATGACATAGAAGGTAAACATGGTTATGCAAAGCATAAACTTAATCATGGATGCAAATTCATTTTGTTTCTTTACTAGAGCTCCTTCAAGACTTTAAAAGAATTATAAATTTAACCCAATACATATCTTAACAAGAAATAAAACATAAAAGGAAAATACATCTTTCAAGTTCTAAACTAAAAATCTTTGTTTTAGCATCATAAAGCATTATTCTTTAAAGTTTTGCATCAAGTGGAATTTTCAAGCTTTAGAGGCCTAACTTGTGATGGATTTACAACCCACCCTCAAGGTCGTCATCATCAAGCCATCATCTTAGTTCCACCTAGGCCATATGGTTGAATTGGTTAAAGAAAAATTGAAGAGGAAAACCAAAATGAAAAGCTAAGGGAAGTTCATAATTTCATCATTTTGAGCTAAAAACACAACTCCTCAAAGCATAGAAATAAATTTAGAAACTACTCCCTACCTAATCTGAGTTGAAGAAAAGGAAGAGAACTTGGTTTCTTGAAGTGAAATGAAATAAAATCTCTTTGAAAAAATTGAAGAAAGAATTCAGCCAAAGAGGAGGAAGAAAGAAAGTTTTTGGTGCTCCTAAAAACTAGTTATGAACCAAGCATTCCAAGACCACTCAAGCAAGCCTATTTATAGAAGATTTTGAGGCTTCTAATTGGCCAAAATGATGAGGTAGTGGACAGAATTTTGCAGGAGAAATAAGGGAGGAAAAATCATTTTAGACAAAGTTGTATGAAATTAAGGAATTATGTCTCTTATGGTGACATTTTGGCATTTTGTTTTAGTGCAACTTTTGGCAATAATTCAGTTGCATAATGGCATCAATAATTTCGTCCATTACAGCCCAAAGAAGTGAAATTTGTGTGTTCCATGCATTATTTAGGTGTAGGCAAGGTATTCATGTAATTTAGAGAATTTACGGTTAAGGGTTTAAGTGAATTAGTAAGCAATTTGGGTGTTTTTGAGCAATTTTGGGTTCTAATCAATCTAAATACATAATTTTGACTCTAGATTAATATTTAGAATTTAATAAGCTTTAATTTGAGCCTAATATTGCTTAGGTTTCGCTATCTGAATCAAAAGTCCCGAAATTCAAAGCGCCCAAAAATAGGGGCAAAATCGTACTTTCACTTAAAAACTGCCTGAGGCCACCCGAGCTTAACCAATGGTTAATCATGGCTTAAAAACACATTTTAAAACATTTTAGTGAGGTTCGGGCTCAGTCGGCACGCACATCGGAGTTAAAACAGCCAAGGCGTTGGTCATTTCGCGCGTCGGAACTCAAAATTGAGATCCTTCTGCTCTATTAACACACATAACACAAACAATCCCTTATTATCCTCAAAATATCCCTTTGAGAATAGGTGGGGCCCACGATCCTCATTTTCTGAGTAAAATAACTTCAGGGGCATTTTGGTCATTTTATACGTACAGAAATTCGGGATTAGCGACTCTCGCATGAATCGTTCCTAACCTCTCTTCTAATGTTATATTCCTTTATTGAGGATTGTTCGGCCTCAAATCTTATGTAATAATTACCTATGGTAATTCGGTAATTGAGTAATTTCTAATGACAGTAAAAATTACAGTAAAAATTGGGGCGTTACAATTCACATTAAATTCAAAGAGCTTAAAAAGGACCTTGCTAATGATCTCGAAGAGCTGAATGAAAATCTAGAGAAATTGGATCTCAAGAAATCTTCTAACAACAAGCAAACGAAAACTCAATCTTCAAATAGTAAGCTCCATAACATAGATAATTTAGAAAGCTAGCTCAGACTCCAAAGCTATTAGAAAGTGATCTCTCTGAACATGAAGAAGAACACTCTGAAGATGAAAGAGAAGCTGAAGATCTGCAAGGCAACAGAAACTACAAGGGAGTTTTTGATTTGAAGGCAGTCTCTCAAAATAAAGTTCTTAGAGACATTTCCAAGGGAGTAAGAACCAGATCACCCCTCAGAAATCAATCAAATTGTGCTTTCATCTCCACCATTGAACCTGAATGTGTTAAAGAAGCTTTGAATGATCAAAGTTAGGTGGATACGATGCAAGAAGAATTTGACCAGTTCTAGAAAAGCAAAGTCTGGACGCTCATTGAAAGGCCAAAAGGAATGACCATCATTGGAACAAAATGGATTCTTAGAAACAAGGTTGATAAAGTTGGTAGAGTCATCCAGAACAAAGCAAGATTGGTTGCACAAGGTTATGATCAACAAGAGGGAATTGATTATGATGAAATATTTGCACCAGTAGCTACACTGGAAGCCATAAGAATGTTACTTGCTTTTGCTGTTTACAAGGGATTCACTCTTTATTAGGTGTATGTCAAGTTTGCATTCTTAAATGGTTTCTTCTCTAAGGAAATGTATGCAAAGTAGCCTCCTTGTTTTGAGAGTGAAAACCTTCTCAACCACATCTTTAAGTTTACAAAGGAATTGTATGGTCTGAAACAAGTTGCTCGAGCTTGGTACGAAAGACTAACTATCTTTTTGCTGAAGAATGGGTTCAAGAGAGGTAATATTAACACTACTCATTTTACTCTTGATCAAGATAATCACTTTCTGATAATCCAAATATATGTAGATGACATTATATTTGGCACTTCTGATAATTCTCTCTATGAAAAGTTTTCTAAATTAATACAAAGTGAGTTTGAGATTAGCATGATGGGTGAACTCAAGTTTTTCCTTAGTTTGCAAATAAAACAGCAAAAAAAGGAACCTTGATCCATCAAAAAAAATACAAAAGAGCTTTTGAAAAAATTTAACATGGATCAGGCCAAATCAATGACTGCCTCCATGCACCCATCTCAAATCATTGATATTGATGAGAATGGAGAAAAAGTGTTAGAAAGTAATTACAGAGGAATGATTGGTTCACTTCTGTACCTTACAGCAAGTAGACCAAACACTCAATTAAGTGTGAGAGTTTGTGCTAGATTTCAATCTAACCCAAAGCAATCACATTTAAA
This sequence comes from Dalbergia cochinchinensis, assembly GCA_031216125.1. NCBI lineage: Eukaryota > Viridiplantae > Streptophyta > Magnoliopsida > Fabales > Fabaceae > Dalbergia > Dalbergia cochinchinensis. The sequence goes on from CM062369.1 coordinate 32,687,148, forward strand.
TGCTATTAAAAGAATTTTTAGATATTTATCGGGTACTACTGATCTTGGCTTATGGTACAAGAAAGGTACATGTTATAAGATTATAGGATATTGTGACATTGACTTCACTGGAGATAGAGTAGAAAAAAAAAGCACCAGTGGTTACTGTTGCTTCATTGGAAGAAGCTTGATCACTTGATCATGCAGAAAGTAGAATACCATTGCGCTCTCTACTGCTGAAGCGCTGTAGATGTTGCAAACTACTGTACCCAGATACTATGGATAAGGAACCTGCTAGAAGATTATAACTTGAGCTATTCCAAAATCCCTGTCTTCTATGCTAATATTGGTGCTATTAATCTTGCTAAGAATTTTATTTACCATATCTTGATCCAATCAAGTCAATGTTAAACATCATTTCATTCGGGATCATGTTGAAAGAGGATATGTTGAGTTAATATTTGTGAATATCGAGGACCAAGTTTCTGATATATTCACAAAACCATTAGCTGAAGATTGCTTTTATGTTTTGAAAGGGTTTTTGAACTTAAAGGTTTTTAAATCTGCATAAGCATTCATGTACAAGCATCTCTGGGTATCTTCATTCATTGTTCTGGACTGAGGCCCACATAAGAAGATCAATTTGCAAAGGAAAATAATCGGATCACAGATCAAAAAGTCAATATGCAAACTCAGAAAGGATTTAAGGTGATTAGAAAGAAGGCCAGAGGATGAGGAAATAGGGAACATATGCTTTCACAATGTTTAGAATTTGAAGATGAGTTAACCATGAGAAAGCTAAGTTGCTTTGATGGGTCAAAAATGGTTGAGTTTCTCAGAAAGTAAGTGTGCTTAGAAAGTGACTTCAAGCATCAGAAAGCTTTCTTTCTAAAAGAAATGAAAAAGGAAGGATAATTCCCATTCTTTTGAGTTTCTCTCTCTGATGTCAGTTTACCTTCAGTCAGTCACGTCACATCACTTAAATAACCCCTACTCCTCACACTTCATTAATTACCTTCATCTTCAACCTCTAAGCACTCAAATCTCAACCATTTCATCTCTTCCTTTTCTATCACCCTTATAACTGCTATTGTGTTTTCTCAAATTGTAACTTTTATCTCACAAATCCTTTTGAACTTCAACCATTTTCTTCTAACCTCTCACTGAGGAATGGTATGAATTTCTAGAAGGAACAACATACTCACGGCCTTCTTTAGGCAGAGTCCTAGGACAAGAGGAGAGTAAGTTAGAAAAACTTCTAGAAAAGTTGACACTGAAAAGATAAAGGCGAAAGGCAAAAAGACATTGATTCTTCTGGAAAGTGAGACTGAGAACTTGGAGGAAGAGGAGTTAGCAGAAGCTCCTCTAAACAGAGAAAGGAGAATGAAGATGAGACAAGAAAGGATGGACCATTAATGTCAAAAACCACCACTTTCTTTAGAAATCAACAATGATCATTCTACTCCAGTAAATGAGCTGCAATCGGAATCAGAAAAGATGTCGAGTAAACTAGTAGGAATCATTAGAAGAAAAGATATTGAGCTTAAGCTCAAAAATATCCCTATGGATGAAACAAGTGTAACACCCTAGTAATTAACCAGATACACCTAGGTTGAATCTGATTAATGACTAGACTTTACTCCTTGCTTTGGTTCTTTCTTCATAATTTGAAAATACTTAGTGAAATTACGAGCCTTTTTTTTTTTTTAAACACATAATTGAAAACGTGAGCCGAGTACAACGTGAACGAGTAAGCGGAGTATAATAAGACGTTTAAGAATATATCACATCATATCACTTAGGCTCCATCATATAACATCCATAAGCACATTATAGCATATATTTACATACAATAACCTCACTCAAAGGGTGGGTTATGTTCATACATCATTATCTTATGCAAACCCATAAAAGAAAATATACTTAAGGAAATTCATGCCCCTAAACTAGATAACTCCATAAGCCGGGAAGGTTATCCTAAAACTAGGGTGCATGATCACACATAAGTCTACTAAGAACCTTCTATGGCCACTGTCCTGGAAATGGGGGAATAAATCCGATCCACTGATGAGCTCCCTCGGGAGGGGACACACGAGATGCACCAGGCTGGGGTCGCATGGACGCCCTTCTCGCTAACCTCGGCTGAACAACTGTTTCCTCACTACCCTCTCTTACACGTGTGGGAGTAGGAGCAGAGCTCTCAGAATATACATGAGTAGGAGTGTCCTCACGAAGGATCGATTTTAGAATATCTCGTCTCGAACATACTGAAATCCATGGACAGCCCAGATGAAGCGGGATAAGAACGTAACATCCTTTCATCAAGTGGACGTGCATGTTCGAAAACCATTTCATCGCCATAGGGAGAAGTAGGAGAAAATCGATAACTAGGGACAGGATGTGCAAATGGACGACCTATGTAAATAAAAACACGAATCACAAGACCTCCCTTCAAAATGATACGAGCGATGCACCGGATCATAGTGGAATTCCCAAGTAGGGGTATCAACGAACAGGACGAATGTCGCCATTTGAATCTGGAGACAATGACGGAAATAAAGAAAAGGGAGTGAGAATCTTGCTAAAGAATTCTCAGAAGGGTACCTCCTTCTACAGTGTCATCATCAAAGTCCCCAGGAACCTCGGGATTATTCTAAAATAGTGAGCATGCAAAGATTCATTTTAAGTTCGGACAAATACCTAACCGAGGTTCGTCAATGTTTTAATTATGCGTCTTATAATGCATCTTATTCTTAACATGTCATATTTACAATGAACTTTTCCTTTATCATTACATCATATTCCTCATCATCATTATCAAAATAACATGCATAAAAGAACGTCATATAATATTAGCTACACATGGACACAGTGCACATATTTCATTTCTTTAGTGCCTTAGGTGACTTAAAATCTTATCATCATCATTATTTTCCTTGGGCCACCCTATACTCCACCCTTTTGGGAGTAATTTAGGTTATGAGCTCATACTTTACTAGTCGTCACTAGCATATACTTATCCCTTTTGATAAGCTAAAGTCCCGACTCTACCCTTTTGAGAGAACGGGTTAAGGGGCTAAAATCACCTTTTCACCACCTATAGTCTGATGGTTCCAAAGGATCATTTTCTTATAAGTTTAAGTCACCATTAAATCTTTGCATGTTATATCATAATACAATTCATAAACATCATAACATTTTCTCATTTATAGTCTTAAGCTAGAATAATATATATCAACTGTAATCATGCATATGGGAGATTCCCAAGAAAGAGAGGTGGGTCACAATGGACACGCTTAAATACCAAGTCTTTCCTTAGCCAGAACCTTTCCAAATTACACTTTTACAATGATACACTTTCTTCTAGCAACAAAGGTGAATTTTACATAAGAACATTTCATGTATAAGCATTCTTATTATTTGCAACAGCAACTATAACATGCAAGTCAGCAAATCATTCAATGATATCAAGTACTTAATAAGCATCCAATCCTTACATAGAATTATCAATTATAGAACTAATTAGTTACTAAACCAATTATGAATCATTCTCTTAACAATAAACCATAATTATCACAACTTCAATCATATCAAATCATTATCACACATTGATACTAAACTCAGATCAGTGGCCGAATCATGAACCTCATGCAATTACATAGAATCATATTTTAAGTGCATATAAGATACTAGTTCCCCGTAAAATCCTTGCAAAGCCTTAAAACTCATTTAGAAACTAGTTCTTTTGTCAAATTTGGGAGGATCTTCACAATTAAAATTCTCACTTAAGATAAAAGGAGTAAGTCTTGAGCTTTAGAGATTTAGGTGACATCTTAGAATTATAAACATGCTATGCAACCTTATTTTAATCTTATCTTTATAAGGTGATAGCTTGGAATTATAAACATGATATGCAATTCCATTTCTTTATCTTTAAGATTTAAGGTGATGACTTGAAAATTAAACATGATGCAAGAACTTGAAATATAAACATGATACAAGAAAGCTGGAGCGCGGTAATCCGCACAGGACGAGAGAGAGGAGAAGAGAATATTAAGAAACCGGAGCGGCGGTAGTCCGCACAGGACCGGTAGAGGGAGAAGAGAATTATTATTACATCTTTTTAAGCTCCAATCTCAAGACTTTTTAAAGAATAAATTCTTTAACTCCAATAATCATATTTCTTTGCTTGTGATACATGGGCAAGTCTTTAAGCTCTAGGATCTTTAGGTGATGGCATAAAATAAACATGTCATGCGTTGATTCTTTTAGCCATTATAAAATATAGTGAGAGCATAAATTAAATATGAGATGCAACCTCTTAATTATCTTGAAAGATTAAGTGATGACTTGAAACATAAACATGAAATACAAGCTTGGAATTTAAACATGAGAAATGCAAGTTCATTTATTCATTCTTGAAAATTTAGTGATGACATAGAAGGTAAACATGGTTATGCAAAGCCTAAACTTAATCATGGATGCAAATTCATTTTGTTTCTTTACTAGAGCTCCTTCAAGACTTTAAAAGAATTATAAATTCAACCCAATACATATCTTAACAAGAAATAAAACATAAAAGGAAAAAAAATACATCTTTCAAGTTCTAAACTAAAAATCTTTGTTTTAGCATCATAAAGCATTATTCTTTAAGGTTTTGCATCAAGTTGAATTTTCAAGCTTTAGAGGCCTAACTTGTGATGGATTTACAACCCACCCTCAAGGTCCTCATCATCAAGCCATCATCTTAGTTCCACCTAGGCCATATGGTTGAATTGGTTAAAGAAAAATTGAAGAGGAAAACCAAAATGAAAAGCTAAGGCAAGTTCATAATTTCATCATTTTGAGCTAAAAACACAACTCCTCAAAGCATAGAAATAAATTTAGAAACTACTCCCTACCTAATCTGAGTTAAAGAAGAGGAAGAGAACTTGATTTCTTGAAGTGAAATGACACAAAATCTCTTTGAAAAATTGAAGAAAGAATTCAGCCAAAGAGGAGGAAGAAAGAAAGTTTTTGGTGCTCCTAAAAACTAGTTATGAACCAAGCATTCCAAGACCACTCAAGCAAGCCTATTTATAGAAGATTTTGAGGCTTCTAATTGGCCAAAATGAGGAGGTAGTTGTCAGAATTTTTCAGGAGTAATAATGGAGGAAAAAATCATTTTAGACAAAGTTGTATGAAATTAAGGAATTATGTCTCTTATGGTGACATTTTGGCATTTTGTTTTAGTGCAACTTTTGGAAATAATTCAGCTGCATAATGGCATCAATAATTTCGTGCATTACAGCCCAAAGAAGTGAAATTTGTGTGTTCCATGCATTATTTAGGTGTAGGCAAGGTATTCATGTAATTTAGAGAATTTACGGTTAAGGGCTTAAGTGAATTAGTAAGCAATTTGGGTGTTTTTGAGCAATTTTGGGTTCTAATCAATCTAAATACATAATTTTGAATCTAGATTAATATTTAGAATTTAATAAGCTTTAATTTGAGCCTAATATTGCTTAGGTTTCGGTATATGAATCGAAAATCCTGAAATTCGCAAAACTGCCCAAAAACGGGGGCAAAATCGTACTTTCACTTAAAAACTGCCCAAGGCCACCCGAGCTTAACCAATGGTTAATCATGGCTTAAAAACACATTTTAAAACATTTTAGTGAGGTTCGGGCTCAGTCGGCACGCACATCGGAGTTAAAACAGCCCCAGGGGCGTTTTGGTCATTTCGCGCGTCGGAACTCAAAATTGAGATCCTTCTGCTCTATTAACACACATAACACAAACAATCCCTTATTATTCTCAAAACATCCCCTTGAGAATATGTGGGGCCCACAATCCTCATTTTCTGAGTAAAATAACTTCAGGGACATTTTGGTCATTTTATACGTACAGAAATTCGGGATTTGCGACTCTCGCATGAATCGTTCCTAACCTCTCTTCTAATGTTATATTCCTTTATTGAGGATTGTTCGGCCTCAAATCTTATGTAATAATTACCTACGGTAATTCAGTAATTGAGTAATTTCTAATGACAGTAAAAATTACAGTAAAAATTGGGGCGTTACAACAAGGATCTCTATGTTGGTAAAAGAGGTCAAAAGGTATGAAGAAGCTGGGTATAAAGGTTATCTTAACTATTTCTAAAGAAGAAAAAGAAGCAGAAAAAGAAGAACAAAAAGAAGAATCATCATCTGATGAAGAAGAGAATCTATTTAGGCATGGGATAGCCAAAATGAGTGAACTCTTTCCTGTGGAGCCAATTATAGAAGAACCAGCTGAGGATGCTTAAGAACCAGAATATGTAGTTATCTTGAAGGTACCTCAACCTCCTCTTTCTATTCATATAATTCCTGTGGAAGAGGATGAAGATCGAACCTTAGAAACCATTGCTCCTCATGCTAAAGAAACTGCTGCTTCTGTGTCGACTTAGGTGCTTCATATTGCTTCTGCTCTTTCTACTGAGCTTGCTTCTTCTCCTGCCACCGCTACTACTCATACTCCATCCTCTCCACCTTCTGCTGCTGTACTTGGTAAAACTGAGCTTGAATCACCAAAGTGTGGGGAACAATACCCTTAGACATACCAGAGCCCTTTCTAAGAGCTGCTCCATCCACTTCTGTAGTAATCCATCTACCGCACAACCCCTCATCAGAGCCTTCAACTAGCTCTACATACATCCAATTACTTCTACAAAATCAGAGGGACATGGCCTCTAAGTTGGATTGAGTTGAAGCTTCCAGTATCGAGCACGGTGCCCAACACCGGAGCCATGAGGAAATCATGCTTTGGATCCTTCAGAACACTCAAGAGATTCTTCAAGAAATTAGGCGCTGGGTTGATAATGGTGTTCCTAGTTTCCCATACACCTCCTTTTCACTAATGTCAAAAAAGGGGAGAAGAAAAGAGGTAAAGAAAATCTTGTGTTGTGGAACTCAGGGGGAGCTTATGCTGAGAGAGAGCCTTCAAAGAAATTTTTTTAGCATGCACTTTTTTTTTTGCTTTGAACAATTAGTTTCATTTCTTTTCGATGCTCTATCTTTCAGGCTTAGCTAATCTTATATCATGTTCATGATGTGTGCTTTTTATCTCTTAGCTTTGCTTTATTCCTTTAGCACCCTATGATATTTAGCTCATTTATGTGTCTTTGATTAGCACCAACTAGCATCATTAAAGCACAAGCACTCTCTTTGCTCTGATATGTATATCTCTTTGTTCTTTGAAATGTATGTCTCGATCTCATGCTTAAAATGTTTTGTCATGAAATATATATTCTTTATCACACATATGCAATGTTTTCATCAACTTTGTATAACTTGATCTCTCTATACAGTTGTGATTGGTTTCTATTTATCTTTAGAAACTTGTTTCTACATGTTCTTATGCAACTAATATCAATCTGTGAGTCTTACAAATCTCTCATGTGTGCAAAGCTTATATGTTGTAAGTGTTTTCATGCACAAATATTTGCATCACGTTTTGAAAATACGCTTAGATAAAATGTGCTGAATAAGAAATCAAATCAAGAGTATATATCACAAATATTAATTTTTTGTTATTCAAGCACATGTACTTCCAAAAAGTTATTTTAATGACTGAAAATCAAGCTATTTTTGTAAAAAAGGCTTAAACGATGATATTCTTTTGGTACTACCCTAATATTTCTTAGAAAGTACTCTGAGTATCTATGGAAACTTTATTAACAATCCAAACAGTACTGATTTAAGTCATTTAAGGCTTAACGTTTTTGATCCTATTCATATCATGCCTTAAGAAAAGGACTTCCTGAAACTACATGCAAAGAGTTGAAAGAATATTGATTATCATGCCACATTTTCCGTAATATTTCTCTCAATATCTTTTCAAAAGATTTTCTTCAAATTGGTTTGTCATCATCAGAAAGGAGGAGATTGTTAGTTCCACAACCTTTCAGAAAGCTTCAAGATGATATGTTTTGAATGGCAACAAAACCAATTTAAGGAAAATATTTTGAAGAATGACTAATGTCTACCTTAAGTTTCTTGTAGTAGCAAATAGGTTCTTTCATTGGCATAACATGGCTCCATTAACATGAATAATTTTACTTTACATGTGCAAATATGATTTATCTCATATAATGAGATAGGAACCAAATAGAAGTGATAATTATATCATAATTTGAGCATATACATGCCTAACAGATTGAAGAAACTAAGTCTCAGGACATCAGAAAGTAGCGCTAGATTTCAGAAAGAAAGTTTAGAATGGAGATATCAATCAAATACTGAAGCCAATGTGTTTTACTATCTTCAGTCATCATGATCACAATCTTTTTATCAACAACAAGTTCTGATTGAAGACCAGATAATCAAAGACATATGAAGGAACTGATATTGCACTTCAAAAAATACACTTCACAGTAAGACGCTACTTTTTATTGGAAAAAGAAGAGAAAATTTGAAATTCAAATTTGAAATCAAACCCAATGACAGATTGATATGTCATCTCTTCTGCCAACTTGGTCAACTACTCCAGCTTCTAAAAAGAAGAGTTCATAAACCATGTTTAGAAAGTAAAAAGTAGTTTCTGAAGGGTCATCAAAAACCTCAACTTTACAACAGCTTCTGCAACAGATCTGATAAACAGATAAGCTACTCTTCTTGACTACATTTCCAAGACACAAATAGATGATCAACACATGTCACTTGGAGAGCTAATCAAGGGCAACGGTCACAAAGACAGATCATCTATAAATTGAGATGCTGAGCCTTCAAAATAGAAGAAGAATGTTACACAGTGCTGAAACACTACAAGTTTTTCTTTTTTTCTTTTCTGTGAAGTTCATTACTTCTTGTAATCTATTTCCTTGTCTGTAAAAATCTTCTTTTTACACATTTGTCATTTCTTATGTTCTTCCTAAGAAGAAATTTTAGAAAGAAGTTATTCGAGTTTTCCCAAATCTTTTTAGTGTATATCTTCAGGAAACTTGAGTATAGGTTAGTTTGAGTTGCAAACCCAAACACAAACCTCTTGTTACCTAGATCCAGTAAAATCCAGTAATGATTGGTGTGAGATAGCTTGGAGAGGCTAGTACAAGATTAGTCGGGTTAGCTTGGAAAGGCTAGTACAATAATACTTGGTTAATCTTGAAGTGGTTGTCGAATAACTACTTGGTTTATGATGATAAGGGTTGTCTACTGGTCACGGTTCAGCCTGGAGAGGCTAGTGGAAAGACTACTTGGTTTGTAGTAGTCAAGGTTGTCTACTGGTCACTGTTTAGCTTGGAGAAATGATAAGAGACATTTGTGTCACTTATTTCACTTCTAAACCTTAGCTTTTAACATGAGTTTTAATATGTTGTTGATACAATTAACAAGGATTTTGATTTATTCCTCATTGTATGGTTTTGATAAAATTGATGGCTTTTGTATTGATTTTGGGACAATTTGTAATTACATCCTATTGCGTTTGACTTGTCTCTTAGAGCATGGTCTTAAGCACAGGAACTTTGGATCAAGTACAATTGTCAAGAATAAAGGACGAAATTAAGATAAATAAAGATGTTTAGAAACGCTCAAGAAGCCCTCTATAACTTTCATGTTTAGCTCAAGACCCAGTTCTAAGAGTATATTGGTGAAAATCGAGTTGCAAGATCAAAGGTTACTAATGTTCTAATGCTATCCAACTTGACCTCCAGTTAGTATTTTTGCAATATCTAGAGCTACAATGTCTGATTGAGGTGATTTTGGTGGCATTGAAAAGCTTATTCAAAGGGCTACAATTGTTGTTTCTAGTGCCGAGGCTAGATTCAATTTTGCCAAGCACTGCAGCGCTCAACAGCACCTGAAAAATGACATTTATCAACATAGCTCACTACTGAGCGCCGTAGCACTCGTGAGCACTATAGCGCTCATGAGCACTATAGCACTCATGCAATGATGCAGAATAGATCGTTTAACCAGTTTTTAGGCCCTAGTTTGGGCTATTTTAGAGAGCAATATTTAAGGAATTGTTATAGACTTTTACCCTATCTTTTTACTCAGTTTTAAGCCGCTACTTTAGTTGTTATTATTCTCTCTCTACATCTCTCTCTACATCTTCTTCTTTTCTATTCTTCTCTCTTTTAGGGATTCCATTGGTGAAGGTGCTTTATCTTGAAGATTGTGGCAAGGATTATTGCTATTATTTTCAGGTTCTTCTATCTTCAGTGTTGTAATCCTCCAAAGATGGAGGAGTAGATTTCTTTACAAATGTAAGGATTTCCGGATGGATTGGGATGGCATTTGAGACCCTTTATTTATATTGAATGCATTGGTTTTCTTAATGTTCTACAATTTCCATTCCTTTAATTATTATGGTGATTTCTATAATCATTATTGGAATAACTAAATTGGCGATTGTCATTTCGAGAAACCCTTTGGGCATAAATTGATAGATGTATTGGTTTATGTTTGAGGGAGAACATTAGAGTTAACTTTCTAATTGGCAATTAGGCTATAGCAATTGGTTCATTAAATCAATATGATTCTAAATAAATTGGCAATCGTCATTTATTAGTTATTTGCATTAATCAAATTCTAGAGATCGATTGACCACCAGTAGAATTGCTAGTAATTTATTATTAATAGCTATCAATGGGTTTAATATTTGGTCAATGATAATTGATTTCCAATCCTAAGAATACCTTGCACTAGTGCCTTTTTCCACTGTTACTATTATCTTTTAATTTCCATTGTTATAATTCTTATTCTTCTAGACCCCCAATTTTCACAACTAAGTATTAAAGCCTTCTTGAGAGATGACCTAGGTTGTGCCCTTTACTATATTTTTGGTGCAACTTAGCACTTTATATATTTCAATTTGTTGTGAGTCGCGATAGCTTGTATCAAGAGGCTGGAGAAAAAAGTACTTGGTTTGTGATAGTAGGGGTTGTCTACTTGTCACTGTTCAGCTTGGAGAGGCCGATGAAAAGACTACTTAGTTTGTGACAATATAGGTTATATACTGGTCATAGGTAAAAGCTTGGGAAGGCTATATCCTGTTGAGAACTAGATGTAAGCATATTGGTCGAACCAGTATAAAAACTCCTATGCAATATCTTCCTTTTCCTTAATCTTTTATTTATTTACTACATTTTGTTTAATTATTCTACTTCTTCTAAAAAGCTTTTCTTTATGCATTTAAATATATTTCTTAGTTTAGAAAATTCACTTTTTGACATTTCTAACTTGTTTCAACTGCACTTCAAGTATAATACTTGATAGTAATCTATCTTATCTTTTCAGAAAGTAAAAGTGAAAAAGAAAGGCAAAGCCCTTAACCCCCATTCTCGTGTGCTTTTCTACTTATAGATGTCACGCGTATGGATATGGAAACCTTACTAAGATTCATGTATAAGTTTCTCACCCCCTTTTTCTTTTCATCTTTGTCTTCAAACAAGGATGATGATGATGGCCGTGGACTTCCTTGAGATGCCGGCATAAGAGTTACACTATGGTTTACACCACAGTGGCACAACAGAAGCGGGGATATAGTCCTTCCTGTTTGCAATCAGTTAGGGGTTGTCTCGTCATCAAGCACATTCATAACTTAGTTTCTAGTAGATGTGCACCCACAATAGGTTTAGCTACATCATAATTATGTCTAGCTTTTGAACTATTGTTTGCTCAACCTCTATAGGTAGGCTCACTATATTTGTTATGGTATTATTCTTGTGGAATGCTTCTATATTATTATTTCATGACATGATATTTATAGTTAATGTTATGCTATGATAATGCTTTTAGTTTTTGTTATGCTTTGCTATGATTTTGCATGCATGTTATGTGATGATTGGTTAAGAATACTATTATTATGCATTATATGACGAATATTCATGTGCTATAACTTATACACAAATGGGTCATGATTTGGTCCTTCAAACAAAAAAATGGTCATATTTTCCGTAGACTTATTTTCAAAGTTTAAAACCAAGTAAAGTCCTAAGACAAAAAAAGTAACAACTAACGATTAACCTTTATGCGTCTTAGGCATATTGTGTTGAAAGTTAGGGTGTTACAAGGTCCGAACCCATTAAATCTATTATATATTACAAAATAGACAATCTTCAATGTTAGATGCAGTCTTCTAATTAATTTTTAATTTCCTTGGTAAAAATCTCATACTATTATTAATTTGCCTAATTTCATAAGCCATCAAATTTTTTTTCCTTTTCAAAAACTGAAATATACAATATCTAATTGAATTACTTCTAATGACATATGTCATCTTCAAATTGCAATTCAACAACAATCTCTTTTGCCTAAATTCTCTAAAAATTTTCAGTCTATCGCTGGAGATAACCATGTACACTCCCTCACATTGTTCACTCATTGAAAATAAGCTTCTAATGAGGTCAACTGTATGGCTTGAGAGTTCAAATCGATTAGTAAGGATAAATTTGTGTGTTTCTCGCCTTCTCTAGGGTATATGGCTTTCAGTATTTAATATTAGACAAACTACATCAATCTTTCTTAAAGTTAGGTGATATTATACTTACTTCTTCCTAAATTTGAAAATTATACTTACCTCCCTTTATTCCAAATAATTCGTATAATCCCAAAATTATCCTTAACCATTCATCTTCTCCTTCCTTTTTCCTCCTTCCTTTTATCACTTTCAAGATTACTCATCATCTTTTACATCTTCACCTTTTTTCTTAACAAATTGAGGCAACCAAATAGTAAAGCCTAGAAAGAACACCGCCCATATACTACCAAATATCGATAGCTTGTACATAGTATCACCAAATCCAAAAAAAAAAAGAAAGGCAATAAATAAAATTTCCCAAGCCCAAACATTCCTATGACTTTTTCATGCATTCCTTGTCCTGATACGAGCATTCCTCCAAAGCATGCTCAATAGGAGTTTTAGATAGAAATCAAAAGAAGCCAAGAAGGTCGAGATAGAGATTCCCAATCCACGACCTCGTCCTACCCTCCCATATCTTGAGAAGGTTTTGAATACCATGAGAAAGATATTTCTCTATCATTCTGGGAAATAACAACAGTTACCAATGCACCCTGACACAAAAGCTGCTGTTGCTCACAATTGTTAGTACCAGAAGCTGTTGAAAAAACAAATGTCATTTTCATAGGCAGCTATGCATCTAAATGGATCAATCTTTTTAAATCCATGGCTAAGTCTATATAACAAATGCTTTTTGTAACATCCCCTACTGCTTTATGGATTGACGACTGTCCCCACAAACCAACACGGGTCTTTTCAGCGTGCTTTGTCCTCACTCACACGCTTCCTAGGAAAACTTCCCAGGAGGTCACCCATCCCAAAATTGCTCCAAGTCAAGCACGCTTAACTATGGAGTTCTTTCAGTTTGGGCTACCGAAAAGAATATGCATCTTTATTGGTATAGGTAGTACAAATCAATTCATATAAGCCCTCTTCAACTGCATAGTCCCATACCTATACAGTCTTAGGATCCCTCTTATTCGGGTGTGTAATTGGTTCATTCATGTACCCCTCCGCTTTCGAAGTCTGTCAGGAGCTGCTCCTTGTCCGTGCCTCCTTGCACCGGCGATCACTCCCCGACTTCGCAATCCCCGGGCGTTACATGCCCACCAGCTTCTGCCTGGTTCGTCCTCGAACCACACCGTACTGGGAGAGGTGCAGGCTCTGATACCATTTGTAACATCCCCTGCTGCTTTATGGATTGACGACTGTCCCCACAAACCAACACGGGTCTTTTTAGCGTGCTTTGTCCTTACTCACACGCTTCCTAGGAAAACTTCCCAGGAGGTCACCCATCCCAAAATTGCTCCAAGTCAAGCATGCTTAACTGTGGAGTTCTTTCAGTTTGGGCTACCGAAAAGAAGATGCATCTTTGTTGGTATAGGTAGTACAAATCAATTCATATAAGCCCTCCTCAACTGCATAGTCTCATACCTATACAGTCTTAGGATCCCTCTTATTCGGGTGTGTAATCGGTTCATTCATGTACCCCTCCGCTTTCGAAGCCTGCCAGGAGCCGCTCCTTGTCCGTGCCTCCTTGCACCAGCGATCACTCCCCAACTTCGCAATCCCCAGGCGTTACACTTTTCTAACGAAGAAGGTTATTGATCTCATAAGAAATCTTTTTGAAGCAGAATTTCTCTCCATTCCCAACTTTCTAAAGTTTCTAGAAACTTAACTTAAGTTTCTCTAGAAAATCTTCTTATAACCTTAAGATCTTACAAGCCTATTCTCTCTTTGAAGAGGTTGAATCTATAAGAAGTCACTCATAGCTTACAATATATTATTCTCATATATCAGTGTTGAGTTAATCATACACAAACCAAATATCATTGTTTCTCACCTTGAACCATCAGTGTTCTTTTAGCTTGGAGAAGCTAGGTAAAGACAACTTAGTTGTAAAAATCAAGTTGTGATTGCCCACTGGAATAGTGTAACATCCCAAAAATTATTTAAAAAATTAATTTGAAGTTTATTAGTGAGAATTTCAAAAATTTGACATACATAGCAATGATAAGGACAGCCCAATGGTGGAGTTTGGAAAAAAAATTTCGGGTCGGGTATGAGTAGTGACCTTGTAGGCCTGATGGCCTGTCGGGACAATTGAAACCCTATAATTAAGGCTCGAAGATGCCCAAAACTACGAAATTATAAGATTAATGTTAGAAATGGTTAGGAATGAGAATTTTGTACCTAAAATTCAATTTCGGGCAATGTTTGATTACTCGGGTACGGTATTTTACCTGTTCGGTAAAATATCAATGTGCAGTTTTTTACACCAAATGAAACTTGCAGTGCAAGTTTGCTACCTAACTAGACAAGTGTGTGGTTAGAGTAAAGCCACACTATTGTCTTTAGCCAAGAATCAATAATAGCCATATAAAACTATAATTTTTATTTCAAGTAAATAATTTTTTTTGTGGTGGAAAACTTATAGGACATCTTATAAGTTAAATAAAGAACACAAATTCTTATTTTCTTTTCCTTCCAAATTCAGCCAAGTTCTCCAAGAACAGCCTGTAACATCCTAATTTTTAACCCAATACTCTAGAACATATTTAGGTTAATCATTAGTCTGTTACTTCATAGTTCTCATTTAACTTTGAATTACTTAGCGGAAAATACGGGTAATTTTTTTTTTGAAATAAAAGTGAGAGCCGCGTGATGCGATAAGCGGTAAACCATGCAAAGTAAAACAATCGTCTCACAATCATCATAACATAAGGCACATCATGAACATCACTGAATATAATCTCATATATATATAACTTGCCCACTTATAAGTGTGGGACTTAATTCAGTACAAGGGAAATACAACCTAAAACATAAACATAATCTACTCCCCTACCCGAGTGCATCTAATAGGATAACCTCTAAACAAAAGAAGGTTTATCCCCATCTAAGTGGTGTGTGTGCTCTAACCCGGTACTCCATCGGACGATCGTCACCTCCTCAAGGCGTCCATCTCGCGAACGAGGCGTATATCCGAAATCGGGCGAGCTCCTCGGACGTGAAGAGGCGGAATGGGGATCGAGGGTGACCCCACGGTATGGTCGCATCTCCGGTCGTCGCGTAGCCGTGGCCGAGTCACGGTATCCTCACCGCCTCCCTTATCTGTGGTGGAGAGGGGCGAGTCCTCGCTATACGGATGGGTAGGCGGGTCCTCGGATGGGTCGGTCTCCGTGAAATAGGTCCGGCACATAGTCGGGATAATCTCGCATGGCTAAGGCGGCGGTGTGCCTCACGAGTACTCTCGTCATGCGTCTGACGCCAAGACGCTCAAAAACCGCTCGTCGTCGCCATAGGGTGCGATCGGGAGAAGTGATGGGTGTGCACGGATGAGCGAAGGGCGCCCTACAAACATGAAAATCCGCACCGTGCGCCCTCAAAATGGTATGACCCGTGAGTCGGGTCATAGTGCACCTCCCATGTCGGGGTGTCCATGAATGCTCTGAGCATTAAGCCATCTCAAGACGTGACGGAAAGAAAGAGATAGAGGGAGTGAGAATCTTACTAAAGAATCTCGGTAGGGCCTCCTACTACCTAGGTGTCATCATCTACGTCCTCAGGAACCTTGGGTTTAATTATACGAAATGACTGAACATGCATTTAGTTCATTTTAAACTTCAAAAATATACTTTAGCCAAGGTCTGTTCATTTTAGGATGATCTTAATGTCATGAGTGCAACATAATGGAAAATGTATGCATGGCACTACCTAATGCACATACATAAAACATAACATCAAGCATCATCATCATTGGTGGCATAAAGTGGCAATAGTAACATTCATATGGGACAAAACTTAGTGACATAATCATAATCATGAACTTTTCTTCCTCATGGGCCACCCTAAAAGACAATCGAACTCGGGGTGCTCGGCCGAACCGGTGTCACCCAGAACGTGTCATACATCTAGGTTATGAGCTCATACCTTAACTAGTCGTCACTAGTTCTTACTTACCACTTAACGATAAGCGTATCATAAATCCCGACTATCTGAGTACGGGTTAGGGGGCAAATCTCTTAGGGGTGCTCGGCCGAACCGGTGTCACCTAAGAGTATAAAATGGTACCGATGTCACATGAGTTCTATGGAGGTGCTCGGCCGAACGGGTGTCATCCTAGAACCCATCTTAGTACCTTAATTTTCAAAATCTCTTTAAGTCCCCAAATTTGACAGAAATTCGGCGGCCAAAACGGTCATTACACCGAGTTTCCTTCCAAATTTGCCGGAAATTCGGCGGCCAAAACGGTCATTACACCGAATTTCCTTCCAAATTTGCTTTATGCCACATAAACATATAACCTCATAAATTCCTCATATGAATAACATCATCATCATTAGCATACTTCATGCATCATCATAAATCATTCAAGCGCTTACCCTCACGGTAGCTTATGCTTTGACTTTTACGGGTCTTAATCTTGAGATATAGCTCTCTAATATCCGTCGCTCATATTTTATGCCCCTAAGGCTCATATTAAACATCATTCTTCATTCTCATGTTCATACTTAAATCTGAATAGCATAGGACAGAATCTCTAACTCGTTTTTACGGGGTTCTAGAACTTACGTTTTAGACCCTTTCTCGATTCCGTCTTACTTTGAGGCGCTATACATTAAATCTAAATCAATTATGAGACATTCCTATGCTTAAGGACTAATTATTAATCATGTTTATCATGTTGTAAGGGTGCTGGACAGATTCCAGAAAATTAAATGTTCTAAGAGTTCTACATTTGCATTTTTACGGTTTTCTAGCTACTAGTTTCCCCATAGGTGCTAGAATTCGATTCTAACTCAAATGATACCAAGTTTTTCATGCCTAAACAATCTAAATCTGATTATGTTCCCATTAAAACAGTTTGGATTGGTTCCATAAACAAATGGGTCAAAACTATGTTAAATTCTAGCTTTACGGTATTTCTAGTTAGCTAGTTTCTTACCTATCATGCATAGGTTTGCTTCTACATCATCACATGATATTTTCACACATTCCAACACATTAAAACATCATCATACAGCATCACATTCATCACATCAGAACCGAAAACATCTTGCCTCAATAAGAGAATTAAATTGACATTTCTAGGTACATAAGTTAACTAGTTTCTCTTGGAATCAATTTAGAATTTCTAAAACTCTTTGCAAGACATTTTAAATCGTCAAGAGGCTAAGTGAAGCCTTAGGTCACTGACCAAAACATATTCCATCCCCTAAAAGAGATTGGAATCACAACTTATAACGACATAACCTTATAAAGAATTGTCAAACTTTAAGGAAAACTCAAAACATAGGCTATTGGTCCTAGTAGCTAGATGAAAACTCATTGCAAGCCCATCTTCACTACTTGGCCGAAAAACATACATTCAAAGTGTGGTTTGCATTAAACTTTAACTTGGAATGAAATGGGCAAGTCTTTGAGCTCTAGGTTCTTAAGTTACGACATAAACTAAACGTGCTCATGCTCTTCATTTTTAATCTTGCTTTCAAGGTAAAGTGATGACTTGAAATTAAATATGCAAGGCATAATTTAAACGTGTAAACTCGAAAGTAAATATGCTAAGCATAATCTTAAACGTGCAAGCTTGAAAGTAAAGATGCAAGATTCAATTCTTTATTTTAGTGCTCTTGGCCCAACAACAATCGACTTTAAGGCCGAAATAGATAGGCATTCGAGAAATTAATTAGGTGATAATGCAAGTTCAATTCTTTATTTTAGTGCTCTAGGCCCAACAACAATCGACTTTAAGGCCGAAATAGAAAGGCTTTGAGAATTAAGTTAAGTGATGATACAAGTTCCATTTTAATCTTTATGTTCTTAGGTGATGGCTTGAAAGTAAAGATGCATAGCAAGAGTGTAAATATGAATGCAAGCATAAAATAAATTATGCAAGTTCATTTTATCTTTCTAGAGCTCTTAACAAGACTTTAAAGGAACTTAAACCTCAACCCAAACTCATCAAACCAAGACAAGGTAAAAGTCTAGAGTTCTTAGAACTCAACATAACATATTTAAAAATCAAACATCTAGCATGAAAAGGAAAAGGTAATGGCCGAAACTTCAAGGAAAGAAAAGAAATGTTTGAAACTCTAGAATCCATGATCTTGGTGATATACAAACTCCAACATCATGAGACCTCATCATTGAGTCATTAGAACCATTTTGAAACAACATCAAAGTTAAGGTTCTCAAAAGTTCAAGAAAGGAAAATCTTAGCAACACTTTTGCTCAAGAACAAAAATCAAGCTCTAGAGTTTGTTTCAAGTGATGAACATCATCATGAAACTCTCATCATCAAGCTCTCATTCCTTTGTTCTCCAAGGCCCATGGCCGAAAATGAAAAGGTGAAGGAAAGAAAAAGAAGTTCTAAAAAGAATCAAGAGAAACTATGAACTTTAAGCTTAGAACAAGAACTTTAAAGAAAGAACACATGAAAGAAAATCCCTACTTGGTGTGATGAACTTGAAGATGGAAGAAGAAGATGAAGATGATGAAGAACTTGAAGAACTCCAAGAACTTGAAGAACACAAAGACTTTGAGAGAAAAAGAAAAGCTTTGAGTGTTTCCTAAACTTAGCAAATGATCTAAAAGTGGTGCAAGCTCCTCAAGGCATTCTATTTATAGAGAATTGAAACAAATGAAGTGTGTATGTGGGCTGATGTGTTTCGGCCATGAGGTGCAGAATTAGAGACATCCATGAGTTCCATGAGGTGAGATAATGTGTTCTTGAGGCATGGTGAGGTATGGCTTAAGGTATGGTGAGGTATGGTTCAAGGTATGGCCTCAAGCATGGTTCTTTGAGTGAGAAAATAATTAAACATGTGGCCAATGGGGAGTGGGCTGGCCGAAATGCATCAGCCAAGGGAGGAGAGTTTCTTGCATTTTAATTGTGGTTTAGAGTTGTGTTTAGGTGTATCTTTGGTTATGCTTAAGATTAGGAATTTGTAAGAAAGTGTTTAGGTAAGGTAATTGGGTAATTAAGGTGGTCTAGACAAAGTTAAGGAGTGGTCTTGCACCATTAGAGAGTTAAATCCTCAATTTAGAGTCTAAACAACTCTAGACACATTTCCTTGATTTAAGGAAATGGAGAGAGAAAACACTATTCAAGATTCCAAGACTAGGAATCTTGAGTTCTAAAAAGGGATTTAAGTTTAATCTAAGCAATTTTAGGTTCTAATTAACTTTAATAAATTATTTTCACTCTAGATTAATTAGGGAAATAAATTAATCTTCGTTTAGAGCCTAATATTGCTTAGGTTTGCTTAATTACGTCATTAAGCTTAAAAACACTATTCCAGGGGCAAAATCGTAATTTTGCACTAAAACTGCCCGGGATCACCGGGGCTTGAACAGAGACCTCTAGACACATGAAAACATGTTTTTAAACCTCTGGGGAAAGTTAGGGCTCAAACGGCACCTTTACCCGTAAAAACGCTATAGGGGTATTTTGGTCATTTTGACCGAAGCGGAAAACGAAATTTTCGCTTCCGAAAGCATTCAAAGGCCATTCAATCCCCTTCAAACATTGAGTTGACCCTTCGAGGATGACCGAGTTGGTTACCCTCGAGTTCGGTCGAAAATGACCTCAGGGCATTTTGGTCATTTCCTCAGACGTAAAAATCGCGGTGTTACATTACTCCCCTCCTTAAAACAATTTCGCCCTCGAAATTCGTTACCTTGGAAAAGCTCGGGATACTTGTCTTGCATTTCTGACTCTAGCTCCCATGTAAACTCTTCGGATTTGTCGCGTCCCCATGCTACCTTTACCAATGGAGCAGGACTTGTTCCTCACCGCTTGACTCCGCGGTCCACGATTCTCGTAGGGGGAAGATTGAAAGTTAGGTCGTCCCTTAACTGAACATGCTCTGGCTCTAAAACGTGGCTAGGGTCGGACTCATACTTCCTTAACTGAGAGACGTGAAAGACGTCATGAAGATTAGAAAGATTAGGGGGTAAGGCTATTTTGTAGGCAACTGTTCCTATCCTTTGAAGAATTTGGAAGGGACCAAGGAATCGGGGGCTCAACTTTTTGACTTTCATGGCTCTTCCTATGCCTGTAGTGGGGGTAATCCTAAGGAACACATGTTCTCCCTCCTCGAACTCCAAGGGCTTGCGCCGCTTGTCCGCATAGCTCTTTTGTCTACTTTGAGCAGTGAGCATCCTATCCCGGATCCTCTTGATTTGTTCCGTTGTTTCCCTCACTACATCGGGTCCTAATACACTTTGCTCCCCAGGCTCGTACCAACACAAAGGTGATTGGCACTTCCTTCCATACAATGCCTCGTACGGTGCCATACCGATGCTTGCGTGATAACTATTGTTATACGCAAACTCGATCAAAGGCAAGTACCTATCCTAACTTCCCCTTTGGTCTAACACACAGGCTCTTAACATATCCTCTAGGGTTTGGATCGTCCTTTCAGATTGTCCGTCTGTTTGTGGGTGGTAAGCAGTGCTCAAGCATAGCTTTGAACCAAACGCCTTTTGGAAGGCTCCCCAAAAACGCGACGTAAACCGCGGATCTCTATCCGAGATTATCGTCGACGGTACTCCATGCAATCTTACGATCTCTTGGATGTATAACTGAGCCAATTTATCTAAAGAGTGCGTCACTCTAATAGGTAGAAAGTGTGCCGACTTGGTTAGTCGATCCACTATCACCCATATAGCATCATGGCCAGCTTGCGTCTTAGGCAATCCTGTCACGAAATCCATAGATATGCATTCCCACTTCCATTCGGGGATTGACAGGGGTTGCAACAAACCTGAAGGTTTTTGGTGCTCGATTTTCACTTTCTGACATACCAAGCACTTACTAACCCAGGCGACTACATCCTTTTTCATTCCGGGCCACCAAAACATCTTCTTCAAGTCTTGGTACATCTTGGTAACAGGATGAATGGTGAAATAGCTTTTGTGAGCCTCCTCCAAGATCTTCTCTCGGAGGTCACCATCTTGGGTACGCAGATCCTTCCCTCAAATCTCCATATCCAATCCTCACCTCTTTGAAACCTTTTAACTTTCCCGCCTTAACAAAGATCTATGATCTCTTCGAACTCCTCATTCTCTCGTTGTGCTAACATGATTCTCTGCTTAAATCCACTTGTCACACTAAGATAGCACATTTTTATTCCTTTATCGGTCGCTGACATCCCTAGATTCATATCCCTAAACTTCTCTATCAACTCAACTTCTTTGATCATCATGTGGGACAGGTGTAACGACTTTCGGCTCAAGGTATCGGCGACTACATTAGCCTTGCCGGGGTGGTAACTTAAACCGAAATCGTAGTCCTTGAGGAATTCCATCCACCTTCTTTGCCTCATATTTAACTCCTTTTGATCAAAGAGGTACTTGAGACTCTTATGATCGGAGAAAACTTCAAACCTTACACCATACAAGTGGTGTCTCCACATCTTTAAGGCAAACACTACGGCGGCTAATTCTAGGTCATGGGTGGGGTAGTTAGCCTCGTGAGGCTTGAGTTGTCGTGATGCATAGGCTACCACTTGCCTATTTTGCATCAACACACACCCTAGTCCTTTGCCGAAGCATCACAATATACCTCGAAGGGTACATTGGGGCTAGGTAAGACTAAGACTCGGGTCGTGGTTAACCTTTCCTTAAGCTCTTGGAAACTCTTCTCACATTCGGGCTCCACTCAAGCGGGGCATTCTTCCTAGTGAGCTTGGTCAAGGGTAGGGCTAATCGGGAAAATCCTTTGATAAACCTACGGTAGTAACTTTGCTAAACCCAAAAAGCTCCGTATTTCCGTTACGGTGGTTGGTCTATCCCAATTCATTACGGCTTCTATCTTACTAGGATCAACGGCTATACCTCCTTTTGACACAACGTGCCCTAAAAACTTGACCTCCTCCAACCAAAATTCACACTTAGAGAGTTTGGCATACAACTTTTTCTCCTTCAAAATTTCCAAAACTATCCTCAAATGTCGCTCATGCTCCTCGTGGGTCTTCGAATAGATGAGTATATCATCTATGAAAACGACCACGAACTGATCTAGATAGGGTCTAAAGATCCTATTCATGTAATCCATAAATACTGCAGGAGCATTTGTCAACCCAAAAGACATCACCGCGAACTCAAAGTGTCCATACCGAGTTCTAAAGGCGGTCTTTGGTATATCTTGATCTCTCACCCTAATTTGGTGGTATCCTGACCTTAGGTCAATCTTGGAAAACACTACCGCTCCTCTCAATTGGTCCATGAGATCATCAATCCTAGGCAAAGGGTATTTGTTTTTCACTGTCACACGGTTCAATTGCCTATAATCTATACACAACCTCATACTCCCGTCCTTCTTTTTCACAAACAGGACCGGGGCTCCCCATGGTGAAGCACTAGGTCTTATGAAGCTTTTCTCTAAAAGTTCCTCAAGTTGGGTTTTAAGCTCGGCTAGTTCTAGCGGTGACATTCTATAGGGGGCAATGGAGATTGGTCCCGCTCCAGGAACCAACTCAATGGAGAACTCCACTTCTCGCTCGGGAGGGAACTCGGGTATATCTTCCGGAAACACCTCGGGATAGTTTCTCACTATAGGTATATTCTCTAAATTCTGCTCAAAGTGTACCTCGCTAGCGGCTAGGAGAACATATCCCTTAGTTCTTTTCCCACTACAGTGGACCTCTACGGCATTGAGATAGAGTTTCAAAGGTTGACTTATTTCACTAGGGGGAGAAGGAAAGACGACTGTTTTGGTGTCACAGTTTAACAATACACGGTTGGCGTGAAGCCAATCCATGCCAAGAACTACTCCTATACCTTTCATGGGTAAACAAATTAAATCCACAACATATGATCTATTTTCTGTGGTGAGGTGGCAATTTAGGCAACAATAACAAGTATTCACAGGATGATTTGTGGGGGTAGAGACAATAAGATCAAAAGGAAGTTTGGAAGTTTTCAAATTTAGAGTCTCGACACTAGCATATGAAATAAAAGAATGTGTTGCACCAGAGTCATATAGCACAGTTAAGGTTCTACCATCTATTTCGCACTTACCTTCTATGAGACCATTGGATGTGTCCGCTTGCCTACATTGAGGTGAAGACCCTCCTTGGTGTTGCGGCGGGAATTCTGGCTTGCTGGCCTCCCACTAGTGCGATTCTTTGGCGTAGTGGCCAGGCCTTCCGCATCGAGCAGATATTACGCCCGCTAAGCGAGGGCGGTTGCCATGATCCTTCCCGCACTTGGGACATAGCACGGTGGGATAGCTTGGGCGGGGTTCCTTGAGGCGTCTTGTTCCTAGTCCCACTTGACCCTCCTTGGTTGTTTGGGGGGCCGCCCGACCCTCCTTGTCGGTTGTTGTTGTGGTTGTTGCGGTTGTTGTTGTTGTTCTGGAATTGTGGTCGGTATGATTGCTTGGGTTGTTGGTGGAAGGGGGTTCTTTGTTGTTCTTGATGTGGCTTGAATTGGTTGGTGTGGTAGGGGTTGTAATGGTTTCGGGATTGGTTTGGATATTGGGGCTTGAATTTTGGGGCTTGAGGTGCTAGCCCCTTGTTCCGTGCTGCCCTTGCAGCATTGATTTTCTTCTGTCCCTCTTCCATGATCCGGCACTTGTTGACTAGGGTTGGAAAGTCCCTAATCTCCATGTGCGCCACAAAGATAGTTGAGCTCTGCCGTTAGTCGGCCTCATACTTGACGCACTTCCACACCTCGTCGGGGTTCCCTTGAAACACCCTAGAGAACTTGATCAGCTCCTCGAACTTCGCCGTGTACTGGGCGACAGTAGACCCTCCTTGGATTAGTTGCATGAACTCGATGTCCTTCGCATTCCTCACCGATTCCGGAAAGTACTTCTCATAGAAGTAGGTCTTGAACAGCTCCCAGTTGACAGCCCGATGCGAAGCTTCTAGCATGATCTTGGTGCCGGTCCACCAAAACTTCGGCATCCGATTCCATCATATAGGCAAATGAAGGTGACCTTTTGCTCCTCTGAGCAAGCTACCACGGAGTAGATCTTCTCCATGTTCTTGATCCACTCATCAGCTTTGTCGGGGTCCATGGCTCCTCGGAAGGTTGGTGGGTTCGCCTTGCGAAACTCACCAAACCTCGCTTGCTCGACCATTTCGGCAGTAGGGGAAGCACGTCCGGTGTCCCCTTGTTGGTTCATCCTCTCGAACATTCGTTCCATGGCTCTTGCCATGTCACGAACAGCAGCAGCAGTGGCATCGCTTTGGTCTCCCTCGGTCGGGGTCCTAGGTTGTCTCCTTGGTGCCATTGGTCCCAAAACACATGAGACAATAAACACTGAGGTGATCAGGCTCAATATTCCATGTAAAATGAGCTAGTTACCATGGCACACGCAAGTAGACAAGGGTCATGAACTTCTACCCTATAGCTTATCTCTAGTTAAGCTCTACGCATGACATAGCTATCGTACTCACGCTTTAGAAAGCATAGTCAGTCAATCCTCGAGGCTCCATGAGAATCGAATCGCTCGATACCATAATGTAACATCCTAATTTTTAACCCAATACTCTAGAACATATTTAGGTTAATCATTAGTCTGTTACTTCATAGTTCTCATTTAACTTTGAATTACTTAGCGGAAAATACGGGTAATTTTTTTTTTGAAATAAAAGTGAGAGCCGCGTGATGCGATAAGCGGTAAACCATGCAAAGTAAAACAATCGTCTCACAATCATCATAACATAAGGCACATCATGAACATCACTGAATATAATCTCATATATATATAACTTGCCCACTTATAAGTGTGGGACTTAATTCAAGACAAGGGAAATACAACCTAAAACATAAACATAATCTACTCCCTACCCGAGTGCATCTAATAGGATAACCTCTAAACAAAAGAAGGTTTATCCCCATCTAAGTGGTGTGTGTGCTCTAACCGGTACTCCATCGGACGATCGTCACCTCCCATCAAGGCGTCCATCTCGCGCACGAGGCAGATATCCGGGAAACTGGGCGAGCTCCTCGGACGTGAAGAGGCGGAATGGGGATCGAGGGTGACCCCCACGGTATGGTCGCATCTCCGGTCGTCGCGTAAGCCGTGGGTGAGTCACGGTATCCTCACTGCCGTCCCTCATCTGTGGTGGAGAGGGCGAGTCCTCGCTATACGGATGGGTAGGCGGGTCCTCGGATGGGTCGGTCTCCGTGAAATAGGTCCGGGGCACATAGTCGGGATAATCTCGCATGGCTAAGGCGGCGGTGTGCCTACGGAGTACTCTCTCGTCATGCGTACGCGCACGCTCAAAAACCCGCTAAATCGTCGCCATAGGTGCGATCGGGAGAAGTCATGGGTGTGCACGGGACGAGCGAAGGGGCGACCTACAAACATGCAACTCCGCACCGTGGACCGCCCCTCAAAATGGTATGACGCGTGAGTCGGGTCATAGTGCACCTCCCATGTTGGGGTGTCCATGAATGCTACTGACGCCGCCATCTGAAGACGTGACGGAAAGAAAGAGATAGAGGCAGTGAGAATCTTACTAAAGAATCTCAGTAGGGCCTCCTACTACCTAGGTGTCATCATCTACGTCCTCAGGAACCTTGGGTTTAATTATACGAAATGACTGAACATGCATTTAGTTCATTTTAAACTTCAAAAATATACTTTAGCCAAGGTCCGTTCATTTTAGGATGATCTTAATGTCATGAGTGCAACATAATGGAAAATGTATGCATGGCACTACCTAATGCACATACATAAAACATAACATCAAGCATCATCATCATTGGTGGCATAAAGTGGCAATAGTAACATTCATATGGGACAAAACTTAGTGACATAATCATAATCATGAACTTTTCTTCCTCATGGGCCACCCTAAAAGACAATCGAACTGGGGGTGCTCGGCCGAACCGTGTCACCCGAGCGTGTCATACATCTAGGTTATGAGCTCATACCTTAACTAGTCGTCACTAGTTCTTACTTACCACTTAACGATAAGCGTATCATAAATCCCGACTATCCGAGTGCGGGTTAGGGGCAAATCTCTTAGGGGTGCTCGGCCGAACCGGTGTCACCTAAGAGTATAAAATGGTACCGATGTCACATGAGTTCTATGGAGGTGCTCGGCCGAACCGGTGTCATCCTAGAACCCATCTTAGTACCTTAATTTTCAAAATCTCTTTAAGTCCCCAAATTTGCCAGAAATTCGGCGGCCAAACCGGTCATTACACCGAGTTTCCTTCCAAATTTGTCGGAAATTCGGCGGCCAAAACGGTCATTACACCGAATTTCCTTCCAAATTTGCTTTATGCCACATAAACATATAACCTCATAAATTCCTCATATGAATAACATCATCATCATTAGCATACTTCATGCATCATCATAAATCATTCAAGCGCTTACCCTCACGGTAGCTTATGCTTTGACCCTTACGGGTCTTAATCTTGAGATATAGCTCTCTAATATCCGTCGCTCATATTTTATGCCCCTAAGGCTCATATTAAACATCATTCTTCATTCTCATGTTCATACTTAAATCTGAATAGCATAGGACAGAATCTCTAACTCGTTTTTACGGGTTCTAGAACTTACGCTTTAGACCCTTTCTCGGTTCCGTCTTCCGAGGCGCTATACATTAAATCTAAATCAATTATGAGACATTCCTATGCTTAAGGACTAATTATTAATCATGTTTATCATGTTGTAAGGGTGCTGGACAGATTCCAGAAAATTAAATGTTCTAAGAGTTCTACATTTGCATTTTTACGGTTTTCTAGCTACTAGTTTCCCCATAGGTGCTAGAATTCGATTCTAACTCAAATGATACCAAGTTTTTCATGCCTAAACAATCTAAATCTGATTATGTTCCCATTAAAACAGTTTGGATTGGTTCCATAAACAAATGGGTCAAAACTATGTTAAATTCTAGCTTTACGGTATTTCTAGTTAGCTAGTTTCTTACCTATCATGCATAGGTTTGCTTCTACATCATCACATGATATTTTCACACATTCCAACACATTAAAACATCATCATACAGCATCACATTCATCACATCAGAACCGAAAACATCTTGCCTCAATAAGAGAATTAAATTGACATTTCTAGGTACATAAGTTAACTAGTTTCTCTTGGAATCAATTTAGAATTTCTAAAACTCTTTGCAAGACATTTTAAATCGCCAAGAGGCTAAGTGAAGCCTTAGGTCACTGACCAAAACATATTCCATCCCCTAAAAGAGATTGGAATCACAACTTATAACGACATAACCTTATAAAGAATTGTCAAACTTTAAGGAAAACTCAAAACATAGGCTATTGGTCCTAGTAGCTAGATGAAAACTCATTGCAAGCCCATCTTCACTACTTGGCCGAAAAACATACATTCAAAGTGTGGTTTGCATTAAACTTTAACTTGGAATGAAATGGGCAAGTCTTTGAGCTCTAGGTTCTTAAGTTACGACATAAACTAAGCGTGCTCATGCTCTTCATTTTTAATCTTGCTTTCAAGGTAAAGTGATGACTTGAAATTAAATATGCAAGGCATAATTTAAACGTGTAAACTCGAAAGTAAATATGCGAAGCATAATCTTAAACGTGCAAGCTTGAAAGTAAAGATGCAAGATTCAATTCTTTATTTTAGTGCTCTTGGCCCAACAACAATCGACTTTAAGGCCGAAATAGATAGGCATTCGAGAAATTAATTAGGTGATAATGCAAGTTCAATTCTTTATTTTAGTGCTCTAGGCCCAACAACAATCGACTTTAAGGCCGAAATAGAAAGGCTTTGAGAATTAAGTTAAGTGATGATACAAGTTCCATTTTAATCTTTATGTTCTTAAGTGATGGCTTGAAAGTAAAGATGCATAGCAAGAGTGTAAATATGAATGCAAGCATAAAATAAATTATGCAAGTTCATTTTATCTTTCTAGAGCTCTTAACAAGACTTTAAAGGAACTTAAACCTCAACCCAAACTCATCAAACCAAGACAAGGTAAAAGTCTAGAGTTCTTAGAACTCAACATAACATATTTAAAAATCAAACATCTAGCATGAAAAGGAAAAGGTAATGGCCGAAACTTCAAGGAAAGAAAAGAAATGTTTGAAACTCTAGAATCCATGATCTTGGTGATATACAAACTCCAACATCATGAGACCTCATCATTGAGTCATTAGAACCATTTTGAAACAACATCAAAGTTAAGGTTCTCAAAAGTTCAAGAAAGGAAAATCTTAGCAACACTTTTGCTCAAGAACAAAAATCAAGCTCTAGAGTTTGTTTCAAGTGATGAACATCATCATGAAACTCTCATCATCAAGCTCTCATTCCTTTGTTCTCCAAGGCCCATGGCCGAAAATGAAAAGGTGAAGGAAAGAAAACGAAGTTCTAAAAAGAATCAAGAGAAACTATGAACTTTAAGCTTAGAACAAGAACTTTAAAGAAAGAACACATGAAAGAAAATCCCTACTTGGTGTGATGAACTTGAAGATGGAAGAAGAAGATGAAGATGATGAAGAACTTGAAGAACTCCAAGAACTTGAAGAACACAAAGACTTTGAGAGAAAAAGAAAAGCTTTGAGTGTTTCCTAAACTTAGCAAATGATCTAAAAGTGGTGCAAGCTCCTCAAGGCATTCTATTTATAGAGAATTGAAACAAATGAAGTGTGTATGTGGGCTGATGTGTTTCCGCCATGAGGTGCAGAATTAGAGACATCCATGAGTTCCATGAGGTGAGATAATGTGTTCTTGAGGCATGGTGAGGTATGGCTTAAGGTATGGTGAGGTATGGTTCAAGGTATGGCCTCAAGCATGGTTCTTTGAGTGAGAAAATAATTAAACATGTGGCCAATGGGGAGTGGGCTGGCCGAAATGCATCAGCCAAGGGAGGAGAGTTTCTTGCATTTTAATTGTGGTTTAGAGTTGTGTTTAGGTGTATCTTTGGTTATGCTTAAGATTAGGAATTTGTAAGAAAGTGTTTAGGTAAGGTAATTGGGTAATTAAGGTGGTCTAGACAAAGTTAAGGAGTGGTCTTGCACCATTAGAGAGTTAAATCCTCAATTTAGAGTCTAAACAACTCTAGACACATTTCCTTGATTTAAGGAAATGGAGAGAGAAAACACTATTCAAGATTCCAAGACTAGGAATCTTGAGTTCTAAAAAGGGATTTAAGTTTAATCTAAGCAATTTTAGGTTCTAATTAACTTTAATAAATTATTTCGACTCTAGATTAATTAGGGAAATAAATTAATCTTCGTTTAGAGCCTAATATTGCTTAGGTTTGCTTAATTACGTCATTAAGCTTAAAAACACTATTCCAGGGGCAAAATCGTAATTTTGCACTAAAACTGCCCGGGATCACCGGGGCTTGAACAGAGACCTCTAGACACATGAAAACATGTTTTTAAACCTCTGGGGAAAGTTCCGGGCTCAAACGGCACCTTTACCCGCGTAAAAACGCTATAGGGGTATTTTGGTCATTTTGACCCGAAACTGCGGAAAACGAAATTTTCGCTTCCGAAAGCATTCAAAGGCCATTCAATCCCCTTCAAACATTGAGTTGACCCTTCGAGGATGACCGAGTTGGTTACCCTCGAGTTCGGGTCAGGAAATGACCTCAGGGGCATTTTGGTCATTTCCCTCGGACAGAAAAATCGGGGTGTTACACAGCCTCCTCACATTGTTCTTCACCAAAGTATCATAAATCAACTAGAAATTCAAGCTACAACATCAAAATGTCCATAACCAAAGCCTAAACTACAACCTACCTCTTATAATCCCTAACTCAAATCTCTGTACAGAATCCTTACCTCACTTCACCATCACTTTTACCTGTTGTTCTTTCTAGTTTAGAGGCGGTTTTGATTAGCTTGGATAAAAAATTAAGTGTAGAGGCACAAGCAAAGGCCAAGCACAAAAGCGAAAGTTTTCAAGAGTCAAGTAGGGCTTTATTTGTTCTCTTTTCCTTAGAATTTTGTTCTGAATGTTTTTGATGGATTTTGTAACATCCCCTGCTACTTTATGGATTACGACTGTCCCACAAACCGATATGGGTCTTTTCAGTGTGCTTTATCCTTACTCACACGCTTTCTGGGAAAACTTCCCAGGAGGTCACTCATCCTAAAATTGTTCCAAGTTAAGCATTCTTAATTGTGGAGTCCTTTAGTGGTGGGCTACCGAAAAGAAGATGCATCTTGTTGGCATAGGTAGTACCAATCAATTCATATAAGTCATTCTTAACTGTATAGTCCAATACCTACACAGTCTCAATATCTCTCTCATTCTGATGTGTAATCTGTTCGTTCATGTACCCCTCCCCTTAGAGGCCTTGCCAAGAGCCGCTCCTTGTTCGTGCTTTCTTGCACTGGTAATCACTCCTGCCCTCATTATCAGGCATTACATGCCCACTAGTTCTGCTTGGTTCGGCCCCAAACCACACCATACTAGGAGAGGTGTAGGCTCTAATACCATTTGTGTAACACCCTTCACACCATAAAGCTACGCTTAAGCCATAACCTTATAGTGAGTAATTGTTACTTGTAAACTTTACTTGATCTTAGAAGAGTGTATATATATATATACACACACACACATATGAGCTTGCTTTTCGTGAAGCTAACTTCTCTCCATATCTCTAGGTTTGAACATTTGAACATAAATAATATGTCAAGAATACATAATTGCATTACCCAATGTCCAAACAACAGTATCCATAACTATATCACACCCTTACCCTGGTTCATGCAGGAACCCTCTAGTCTAGGTAGGGTACTACTCAAAATTCATTAGAAGAAAATAAAAAGACTAATCATCAAAAGATCTGGATCATGATGCCAATACCAGCTAAGGATCTCCACAAAATAATCACCATCATCTCAATCGATGCAAAATATGATAATAGCAGGAATGAGAATAAACAATTCCCAATAGGAAAAACAATACTCTACTACATAGTGATATCTAATGTAACACCCTAATATTTAACTCAACACGCCTAGGACGCGTTTAAGTTAATTATTAATTATTACTCTTTTGCTCCAGATTTTAACTCAACTTCTTTAAAATACTTTAGTGAAAATATGAGTAAAATTTTTTTTTTTTGAAACTTAAATACCAAAACGTGAGCCGCGCATCCTAAGTATCTAACATCATTCACCTTTTCTGCATAAGAGAAGTGTTAGAAACAAAAGACAAGTAAACACATAATACAATCATGGCATAACATAACTCAAATAATAATATCATATCAATAAGTGTATCATAATAATGATGTCCTATAAACGTAAGGACATATGTAACGCCCCGATTTTCTGCTAGAGTGAAAATGACCAAAATACCCATAAGGTCATTATCAGCCCGGAATTCGAGGAAAGCCAGGTCCGGCAGTACTCGAAGGGCAAACTCAATGTTGGAAGGGGATTGGATGACTTGTGTTTCTTTCTGGGATCGAAAATCTCGTTTTGAAGTTTCAGTCAAATGACCAAAACGCCCTGTGGCGTTTACCCTTTTGCAAGTGCCGGATGAACCCGAAACCTCTCCAGATGGGTTTAAAAGACGTTTTTATGTATTCTGTGGTCTCAGTTTTGGTCTCGGAGGTCCCGGGCAAAATAAGTGCAAAATTACAGTTTTGCCCGTAGTTTCGTATGTTTACACCTAATCACACGGTTAAGCGAAACCTAAGCAATATTAGGCTCTAATCGAAGGTTAATTAATTTCCATAATTAATCTAAGGTCAAAATAAGTTAATAAGGATGATTAGAACCTAAAATTGCTTAGATAAACTTAAAACCCTATCTTTAAATTCAAGGACTTTGAGTGTAGGAATCAATGAATAGTGTGCAAATAGTGCACAAATAGTGTTTTCTCTCTCTTTCCTTAAATCATGGGATTGTGATACACATTGTTTATTCACAAATGAGTTTTAAATTCTCTAATGATGTAAGAGCACTCCTAACCTTGTCATAAAATTCCTAATACACATGCTTAGTTACCTAAACTTAAGCTTAATTACTCCTAACCTTGTACCTAAACTAACCTACACTTAATCCTATCATTAACACCCAATTACATGGAAGATTTTTCCTCTCTCCTTGCTGCCCAAATCTGACCGAAAATCATCCCCCATTTTCATGAATTATTTCATTTCAAACTTAAAGGAAAATCACCTCAAATCACCTTACTTGTCATGCCTTGTCATAATTTCAATCAAGCTTGCTTTTCCAAATGAATAACCAAGTAAAATAAATCATTCTCTTCAATTATTTGTGGCTGAAAAACTTCCAGCCATGTTGGTCTTCTAGAAGCCTAATTTCATCCACAATTTAAAGAAAAGATCACTCAAAAACCCATGCTTGAAGCCATACCTTGTGTCATGAGCTCCATGCTTCAAACCATGCTTGTATGACACCATCAAAGAGATATTTTCTCTTTCTTACCATCAGCCATGCTTTCCATTCTCTCACCTATCACTTTGTTTTTCTATAAATAGGGAGCTTGTGTTAGCATTGGATGCACATTGAGCATTTGCTAAAGCTTAGAGTAGTCTTGCTAGTTTCTTTCTTTCTCTCTAGTCCCAAAGAGTTCCTTTCTTTTTCATCTTCATTTTTTTCATCTCTTTACTTCATCATCATCTCATAACCTTCACACATCACCCCATAACCTTGAATCACCATCAAACCTCTCAAATATTTCATCTCAAACACAACCTCACCTCAAACACAACTCTAACGTCCTTATCTCCCGTTGGCCGAAAACATCAAGCCTTTTGGAGGAGCTCATCATCTTGTTTTCTTCTCTCAAAGTTCAAGCTCTTTGTCTTCACTCTAGGTAGGAGTGTTTCTTTGCATCTCATTTCCATGAAAAATGAGTTTTTCTCTAGCTACCTCTTGGAATTTCTTTTTAAAACTCTCTTGGTTTCCTTCTTGAGTTTTTGGCCTTCATGACCTTTAAACTCATACATGATGGTTTGATGATGACGGGACCTCTAGATGATGACTATGTGTTCATCATAATGAGACCCCTAAAGCTTGAGTTTTCTTTAGTTTTTATTATTATGCTATGAAGTTCACTAAAGTTTTCAACTTAAGAAAATAAGAATGATTTCAAAAAGGAATATGGATTACTTTCTCTTAGCCTCATGATTTCGGCCATAATTCCTTTTCTTCAAAATATGGAGATTTTTTTTAGTTCCATTCTCTTGACTTGATGAGACTATGTTGGGGTTGTGAATATTGGTTCTTTAAAGTCTTGGACAAGCTCTAGTTATTAAACCAAAATGAACTTGCATTCATATTTAGTTTATGCCTTGCATAGCATGATTTATTTTTATGTCATCACTAATGCTCTAAGACTAAAAAATGAACTTGCATATTCATATTTAATTTCTAAGCATTGCATTTCACGTTTATTATTCAAGTCATCACTTAAAATCCAAGATAATAACAAGTTGCATCTCATATTTATTTTGAGCTATTTACTTTTCAAGTTCTCACTTTATTTCCCTAATGAACAATAAAAATGAAGTGCATGACATGTTTATGTTTTGTCATCACCTAAAGCTCTAGAGCTCAAAGATTTGTCCCAAGGTCTCAAATGAGAGTTAGATGTAACACCCTAATAGACCCGGACTCTATTAGCTGTTACCTATATTCTTTAATCAATTTTATTTTTAAATTAATGATAAGAAGATAGGGGTAATTTTTTTATACAAATCTACTTTTAAAAATTAAGCCTGAAATGTGAATAATATGTGCGCCATAGTTCCGATTTAATATAATTTCTAACATTGAAGTTTACTGAGCAGTGATATCATTGTTACCAACATGAGTTTACATAGTAGCACCTACACGAGTAAATACATTACTGACTTTTGATACATCTCATAAAATAGTACATAGAAGAAAATACAGCATACGAATAGCAACAGTGGAAAAGTACAAATCTCTAGCATAGATTACTACAGAGGTGGTGGTAGTGGTTCTTAACCTATCAGATGTCTAATCTGAGGCTAGCCTAGTAGTGGTCTTTCTCTCTAGCTCCCCAGACTCCATGCATCTTTACTCAGGGAAGCGAGACTTCCCCCTTCTCGAATAGTTGGGATCCATCAGTATCTGGTGGTGACAACGGAAACATACATAGGAGTGAGAAATGCTGGATTTCTCAAGAGGGAATTTCAACTTGGTATCGATCGTGTCATCATTGTCACCCAACTACCTCGGGTTTGTTTACAAAATGATGGACAGGTAAAGGTTCATTTATCAAGATTTT
Source organism: Dalbergia cochinchinensis (assembly GCA_031216125.1). Taxonomy (NCBI): domain Eukaryota; kingdom Viridiplantae; phylum Streptophyta; class Magnoliopsida; order Fabales; family Fabaceae; genus Dalbergia; species Dalbergia cochinchinensis. The sequence goes on from CM062369.1 coordinate 32,721,817, forward strand.
CGTAAACATGATTAGCCGAGGTAGAGTTACTTTTAAACTATTCTTATTAGCAGAGTCATACATATCTAACTTAACTCATCAATTACAAGTCAACACATCACTTAATGATTTCATGCATCCTTTTTGTAATCATACAAGCATTTCTACTAGTAGTGTTCATGCATGACACTTTATCCTCTTTTATTGACATGTCTCATAATTACTCACCGGATGAATACATCAATGCCTTAGACCACCCTAAAAGGGTAATGAGCTCATACCGTGGCCGTCGCCATAACCTTTTGGTTTTCTTTCCGTTGCCGTGATCTCAACGGTTTAGGGGGGTTAAGCCGTGAGCTTAGCTCAAATCCACTTTTCCAGACTATCATTGCTACTTTTTCAGGCTTTACTTTTATTCTCATTGAGTGAAAAATAATCATGCAATCATAAATAAATCATGGTACAATCAATCATCCATTCTTATCATTTCATAACTCATCAATATATATTCATAATACTATATATCAGCTTGGATATCATAGAAACATTTCATACACAATCTTATATCAAATAGTAGACATTTCATACTAAGTCTCATGGTAAAATAGTATTCATGTTAAGGTGTATTTAGCGGATAGACTTATATAAGATCTTTATATAGAATCTCTTAGTCTTCTTTGTACACTTAATTTTTTAGTAATACATTAATGCACTTTAAAATATTATTAAATATTCTTTACATATTTTAAAGCTCCCCTATGACTTTTATATATATATTTCCTCTTGAAGATTATTACTACTTAAATATTTAAGTTTTCTTGCAAGACTTGAATCTTCTATTTCAATTTCTAACATCTTTTAGGAGAAAAATTTGTAGCTCTCTATATACTTGTTATCTCAGCCTAGAAAAGGTAGTTTTAGATTCCTAATTCATTAAGTTTTAGTGTAATTCAACTGTAATCCGTGCAATGTAGGAGGGTTCCCAGAAAGAGAGGTGGCTCACAATGGACACGCTTACATACCAAGTGTTTCCTTAGCCGTAACTGCTCCAAACTACACTCTCACAAAGACAAGTATCCTTAAAATTTATTTCTCATTCTATATTTACGTGGTGCAAAGCATTATGTATAACATACATATATGTGTTTCTCTATGTGTTAGCTTTCCTAAGGAGTTGAAATCAGTCCATTTGGATTTTTATATAGTGAGTTACACTTATTTTACTACTGCAAGGTCGTATGTAGAGTTTCGCTTTTGGCTTAAATTTGAAAATTTATATCTTGAGCTAGAAAACTCCGCTTTGGGTGATTCTTTTTGGAGAGTCTTCTATAATGAGTCTAGTTTATGATAAAAATGTTTTTATTTCGGGATACTTCATATTTTATGATCATTACATTCCGAAGTGCCTGCTGCCAGAATCAACTGTAAATTCCAGCACCTACCATTTTTATGTCTTTAGTAATTTTTATTAAAAAAATCAAGTTTCACATACTATCTTTTTATGTTATATTTGAGTATGATAACATCATAGAAGTGCTAAGAACATAATAGAATATATTGTGCTATCTAAAAATATATTTTACAAATAATCATTCAAAACTTTTGACAATAACTCAAGGTTGAGGCATTCTATCCATAGTTAGAAGCCAATAATGATTGAACAAATAAAGAAGAAACTCCTACCTCTTATGTAGGGTCTAAAAAAGAGTCCTTCTCTTCTTTCTTGAGCTTATGCAAGAGTCCTTGGAGTGGATGACCCTCCTTGAATCTTGACTCTAGAACTTGAGTGCTTAAGAAAATATTTCTCACAGAGTTAAAGATTGTAACTCTTATGAGAGCTAGTGAAGGTTTGAGTTTAGAATTTAAGTGTTTAAATAAGGTTTAGAGGATTAAGAGAAATCTTTGAAGAGGAGAACATAAGAAGAATGGTAGAAAAAAAATAAGAAAGAAAGAGCACTTAGGGAGTTTCTAAGGCTTGGAAACTAGTAAAAGTGTATGTATTTTACAAGAGCTAGAGAATGTATCTCTTGCAAAGCATGGTAAGGCCTCTTTGTGTTTTGGAATTGTAAGGAATGGAAAAGAGTTTGAAGAGTATTTATAGTGGAAGGATCAAGACAAGAAACATTTAGAGAATTAATTCTTGGAGCATGATTTATGGAAACATGTTGGCCAAACTTTGGATGAAAACACTCCATGTTTTATGCAAACATGTTAGCTTAATTTTGGGATGAAAATGCTCCATGTTTTATGCAAACATGTTCCATGTTTTATGCAAAAATGTTGTTAGTGGAAAATTTCTAACATTTAATGTATGTATGCATCATAGATTTACATCATGTGATCTTATGCTTTAATAAGTGTTTTTAATTTATTTTTTTTTAGCATGAGATTATCTATGTGCATGTATGTGATTAAGAATGGGTATGATGTATGTGGTTGAATTATTGTATTGTCATCTTAATTCAATGGCTTAGATTCATTCTTGCCTAAAGGCAAATCTAGGGATTTGTGCAATGGCATTGTTGTAATTGGCATTGTAGTAATTTCTTTAACTAAGACAAGGATACTTTTGTAATTATACAATGACAATGGTATTTTTGTAATTCTATTTACAGAGTAAGGGTATCTTTGTCATTTACTAATAAAGCAAGGGTAGTTTGGTAATTTCCTTTACATAGCAAGGGTATTTTCGTTATTTCTATTAAATGATGGCATTTTTGTAATTCTTTGCATTTTTCTCTAGAAATACTTGAATATTCTAATAATATTTGTTATGTTTCATAAAGCTGGTCCAGGTTCTCTTGGTTTTTGCCCTATTTTATCTAATTGCTAATTAGCATTAATCGATATTTATCTTATTTATGAATTTAGGGATGTTACATTTCTCCCCTTCTTATTAAAAAATTTTGTCCTCAAAATTTGATACCTGTGAATAGGTTCGGAAATTCTTTTCGCATGTCTTCCTCGAGCTCCCATGTGTGTTCTTCCATTCCATCTTTTCCCCAGGCCACTCGGACCAGAGATACGGATTTGCTTCTTAGCTGCTTGGTGCCATGATCCACGATCCTCATTGGCGGTAATTCAAAAGTTAGGTCATCTCTTAATTGTATAGCTTCTGGCTCAAACACATGACTAGGGTCTGCCTGATACTTTCTTAATTGGGACACATGAAAAACATTGTGTAGGTTGGACAGATTTGGAGGTAATGCTATTTGGTAGGCAGAGGGACCTATCTTTTTGAGTATTTGAAAGGGTCCTAAGAACCTAGGGCTTAGCTTTTTGACCTTTATTGCATGGCCTATACCTGTAGTAGGAGTAATTCGCAAGAATATGTGTTCTCCTTCTTGAAATTCGAGAGGCTCTCTTCTTCCAAGATAGCTCTTCCTCGCTTTGAGCAGTGAAGATTCTTTCCCTAATTCTCCTTATTTGTTTGGTTGTCTCCTCTACCAAATCTGGGCCCAAAATGCTTTGCTCGCCCGGATCATACCAACAAAGTGGCGATTGACACTTCCTGCCATACAAGGCCTCATAGGGTGCCATCCCAATGCTAGTGTGGTAATCAAGTATTATATGCAAACTCAATCAATGGAAGCTGTTTGTCCCAACTTTTTGGTTGGTCTAAGACACACGCTCTTAGCATATCCTCAAGGGTTTGAATTGTTCTTTCCGATTGTCCATCGGTTTGAGGGTGATAGGCAGTGCTTAAACACAATCTTGAGCCAAATGCCTTTTGCAAGGCTCCCCAAAATCTCGAGGTGAACCTTGGATCCCTATCTGAGACAATAGTCTTGGGTACTCCATGGAGCCTTACTATCTCTTGGATGTAACACCCTAGTAATTAACCAGATACACCTAGGTTGAATCTGATTAATGACTAGACTTTACTCCTTGCTTTGGTTCTTTCTTCATAATTTGAAAATACTTAGTGAAATTACGAGCCTTTTTTTTTTTTTATACACATAATTGAAAACGTGAGCCGAGTACAACGTGAACGAGTAAGCGGAGTATAATAAGACGTTTAAGAATATATCATATCATATCACTTAGGCTCCATCATATAACATCCATAAGCACATTATAGCATATATTTACATACAATAACCTCACTCAAAGGGTGGGTTATGTTCATACATCATTATCTTATGCAAACCCATAAAAGAAAATATACTTAAGGAAATTCATGCCCCTAAACTAGATAACTCCATAAGCCGGAAGGTTATCCTAAAACTAGGGTGCATGATCACACATAAGTCTACTAAGAACCTTCTATGGCCACCACCGCCCATCCTGAAAATGGGGGAATAAATCTGATCCATCGATGAGCTCCTCTGAGGGAACACATGAGATGCACCAGTCGGGTCGCATGGACGGCCTTCTCACTAACCTCTACTGAACAACTGCTTCCTCACTACCCTCTCTTACACGTGTGGGAGTAGGAGCAGAGCTCTCAGAATATACATGAGTAGGAGTGTCCTCAAGGATCGGGCCGTAATATCTCGCCTCGGAACATACTGAAATCCATGGACAAGCAGATGAAGCGGGATAAGAACGTAACATCCTTTCATCAAGTGGACGTGCATGTTCAAAACCATTTCATCGCCATAGGAGAAGTAGGAGAAAATCGATAACTAGGGACAGGATGTGCAAATGGACGACCTATGTAAATAAAAACACGAATCACAAGACCTCCCTTCAAAATGATACGAGCGATGCACCTGATCATAGTGGAATTCCCAAGTAGGGGTATCAACGAACAGACGAATGTCGCCATTTGAATCTGGAGACAATGACGGAAATAAAGAAAAGGGAGTGAGAATCTTGCTAAAGAATTCTCAAGAAGGTACCTCCTTCTACAAAGGTCATCATCAAAGTCCCCAGAACCTCGGGATTATTCTAAAATAGTGAGCATGCAAAGATTCATTTTAAGTTCTGACAAATACTTAACCGAGGTTCGTCAATTTTTAATCATCGCCTTATAATGCATCTTATTCTTAACATGTCATATTTACAATGAACTTTACTTTTATCATTACATCAAATTCCTCATCATCATTATCAAAATAACATGCATAAAAGAACGATATATAATATTAGCTACACATGGACACAAAGGTACATATTTCATTTCTTTAGTGCCTTAGGTGACTTAAAATCTTATCATCATCATTATTTTCCTTGGGCCACCCTATACTCCACCCTTTTGGGAGTAATTTAGGTTATGAGCTCATACTTTACTAGTCGTCACTAGCATATACTTATCCCTTTGATAAGCTAAAGTCCCGACTCTACCCTTTTGAGAGAACGGGTTAGGGGGCTAAAATCACCTTTTCACCACCTATAGTCTGATGGTTCCAAAGGATCATTTTCTTATAAGTTTAAGTCACCATTAAATCTTTGCATGTTATATCATAATACAATTCATAAACATCATAACATTTTCTCATTTATAGTCTTAAGCTAGAATAATATATATCAATCAGAATCATGCATATGGGAGATTCCCAGGAAAGAGAGGTGGGTCACAATGGACACGCTTAAATACCAAGTCTTTCCTTAGCCAGAACCTTTCCAAATTACACTTTTACAATGATACACTTTCTTCTAGCAACAAAGGTGAATTTTACATAAGAACATTTCATGTATAAGCATTCTTATTATTTGCAACAAAGAACTATAACATGCAAGTCGTGAAATCATTCAATGATATCAAGTACTTAATAAGCATCCAATCCTTACATAGAATTATCAATTATAGAACTAATTAGTTACTAAACCAATTATGAATCATTCTCTTAACTATCACAACTTCAATCATATCAAATCATTATCACACATTGATACTAAACTCAGATCAAGCTGGCGAATCATGAACCTCATGCAATTACATAGAATCATATTTTAAGTGCATATAAAATACTAGTTCCCCATAAAATCCTTGCAAAGCCTTAAAACTCATTTAGAAACTAGTTCTTTTGTCAAATTTGGGAGGATCTTCACAATTAAAATTCTCACTTAAGATAAAAGGAGTAAGTCTTGAGCTTTAGAGATTTAGGTGACATCTTAGAATTATAAACATGCTATGCAACCTTATTTTAATCTTATCTTTATAAGGTGATAGCTTGGAATTATAAACATGATATGCAATTCCATTTCTTTATCTTTAAGATTTAAGGTGATGACTTGAAAATTAAACATGATGCAAGAACTTGAAATATAAACATGATACAAGAAACTGGAGCGCAAAGAATCCGCATGTGACCAGAGAGGGAGAAGAGAATATTAAGAAACCGAGCGGTGGTAGTCCGCACAGACCAGAGAGGGAGAAGAGAATATTAAGAAACCTGAGCGATGTAGTCCGACAGACCAGAGAGAGGGAGAAGAGAATATTAAGAAACCGGAGCGATGTAGTCCGCACAGACCAAGAGAGGGAGAAGAGAATTATTATTACATCTTTTTAAGCTCCAATCTCAAGACTTTTTAAAGAATAAATTCTTTAACTCCAATAATCATATTTCTTTGCTTGTGATACATGGGCAAGTCTTTAAGCTCTAGGATCTTTAGGTGATGGCATAAGATAAACATGTCATGCTGATTCTTTTAGCCATTATAAAATATAGTGAGAGCATAAATTAAATATGAGATGCAACCTCTTAATTATCTTGAAAGATTAAGTGATGACTTGAAACATAAACATGAAATACAAGCTTGGAATTTAAACATGAGAAATGCAAGTTCATTTATTCATTCTTGAAAATTTAGTGATGACATAGAAGGTAAACATGGTTATGCAAAGCATAAACTTAATCATGGATGCAAATTCATTTTGTTTCTTTACTAGAGCTCCTTCAAGACTTTAAAAGAATTATAAATTCAACCCAATACATATCTTAACAAGAAATAAAACATAAAAGGAAAATAATACATCTTTCAAGTTCTAAACTAAAAATCTTTGTTTTAGCATCATAAAGCATTATTCTTTAAGGTTTTGCATCAAGTGGAATTTTCAAGCTTTAGCGCTCTAACTTGTGATGGATTTACAACCCACCCTCAAGGTCCTCATCATCAAGCCATCATCTTAGTTCCACCTAGGCCATATGGCCTGAATTGGTTAAAGAAAAAAGAAGAGGAAAACCAAAATGAAAAGCTAAGGTAAATTCATAATTTCATCATTTTGAGCTAAAAACACAACTCCTCAAAGCATAGAAATAAATTTAGAAACTACTCCCTACCTAATCTGAGTTGAAGAAGAGGAAGAGAACTTGATTTCTTGAAGTGAAATGACACAAAATCTCTTTGAAAATTGAAGAAAGAATTCAGCCAAAGAGGAGGAAGAAAGAAAGTTTTTGGTGCTCCTAAAAACTAGTTATGAACCAAGCATTCCAAGACCACTCAAGCAAGCCTATTTATAGAAGATTTTGAGGCTTCTAATTGGCCAAAATGAGGAGGTAGTTGTCAGAATTTTTCAGGAGTAATAATGGAGGAAAAATCATTTTAGACAAAGTTGTATGAAATTAAGGAATTATGTCTCTTATGGTGACATTTTGGCATTTTGTTTTAGTGCAACTTTTGGAAATAATTCAGCTGCATAATGGCATCAATAATTTCGTGCATTACAGCCCAAAGAAGTGAAATTTGTGTGTTCCATGCATTATTTAGGTGTAGGCAAGGTATTCATGTAATTTAGAGAATTTACGGTTAAGGGCTTAAGTGAATTAGTAAGCAATTTGGGTGTTTTTGAGCAATTTTGGGTTCTAATCAATCTAAATACATAATTTTGAATCTAGATTAATATTTAGAATTTAATAAGCTTTAATTTGAGCCTAATATTGCTTAGGTTTCGATATATGAATCGAAAATCCCAAATTCGCAAATCGCCAAAAACGGGGCAAAATCGCACTTTCACTTAAAATCGCCTAAGGCCACCCGAGCTTAACCAATGGTTAATCATGGCTTAAAAACACATTTTAAAACATTTTAGTGAGGTTCAGGCTCAGTCGGCACGCACATCGGAGTTAAAACAGTCGCAGGGACATTTTGGTCATTTCGCGCGTCGGAACTCAAAATTGAGATTCTTCTCGCTCTATTAACACACATAACACAAACAATCCCTTATTATTCTCAAACCTTCCCCTTGTCTATTTGTGGCGCCCACAATCCTCGTTTTCTGAGTAAAATAACTTCAGGGACATTTTGGTCATTTTATACGCATGAAATTCTGGATTTGCGACTCGCATGAATCGTTCCTAACCTCTCTTCTAATGTTATATTCCTTTATTGAGGATTGTTCGGCCTCAAATCTTATGTAATAATTACCTACGGTAATTCGGTAATTGAGTAATTTCTAATGACAGTAAAAATTACAGTAAAAATTGGGGCGTTACATTGGATGTATAGCTGAGCTAACTTTTCCAAGGGGTAGTTTGCTCGGATGGGTAAAAAGTGAGCAGATTTGGTCAATCTATCCACAATTACCCATATAGAGTCATGTCCGGTAAGCGTTCTTGGCAATCCCATCACGAAATCCATGGATATTCCTTCCCACTTCCATTCGGGGATTTCGAGAGGTTGCAGATACTCTGAGGGTTTTTGATGTTCTATCTTCACTTTCTGCATACCAAACATTTTCCCACTATATTTGCTACATCCGCTTTCATCTTTGGCCACCGTAACATTCTTTTAAGGTCATGGTACATCTTGGTTATACTGGGTGTATACTAAATTGACTCTTGTGGGCTTCTTCCAAAATCTTGGTTCTCAATCCTTCCTTTGTCGGGTACACGATTCTCCCTTGGTATCTCCACACTCCTTCCCTATCTTGAACAAACTCTTTCACCTTTTCCCGCCTCTACAAGGCTTAAGGTTCTAAGGAAATCCTCGTCTTCTCTTTGAGCTTGGATTATTTGATCCTTAAAACTACTAGTTATGCTTAGTTGACTTAACCAAATTTGTCCGTAAGTTTCCCTATGCCCTAAGTTGAGGTTCCTAAAATTTTCTATCAGCTCGCCTTCCTTCACCATGAGCCACGCGGCATGCAAAGACTTACGACTTAAAGCATCCGCTACCACATTTGCTTTTCCTGGGTGGTAGTTCAACCCAAAGTCATAGTCATTGAGAAATTCCATCCAACGCCTTTGTCTCATATTGAGTTCCTTTTGGTTGAAGAGGTATCTCAAACTTTTGTGGTCGGAAAAGACTTCAAACCTTACACCATAAAGATGATGTCTCCAGATTTTTAAAGCAAAGACAATAGTCGCTAGTTCTAAGTCATGGGTTGGATAATTAACTTCATGAGGTTTGAGCTGTCTAGAGGCATAGGCTACTACATTCCTATTTTGCATTAAAACACATCCTAGTCCTTTTCCGAGGCATCACAATACACCTCAAATTTTTCCTTTGGGTCGGGTAGGATTAGGACAGGGTAGTGGTCAACTTCTTTTTAGTTCTTGGAAACTTTCTTCACATTCTGGGCTCCATATAAAAGCTGAATTCTTCCTTGTTAGCTTAGTGAGGGTAAAGCAATTTGGGAAAAGCCTCTAATGAACCTTCGGTAGTACCCGCCAACCCTAGAAAACTCCTAATCTCTCACACAGCTTGTAGGGGTTTCCCATTGTTGCACCGCTTCTATCTTGTTTGGGTCCATCACTATTCCCAATGTGAAACCACATGACCCAAGAACTTAACTTCCTTCATCCAAAATTCACACTTTGACAACTTTGCATAAAGTTTCTTATTCCTCAACACCTCCAACACCACTCGTAAGTGTTCTTCATGCTCCTCTTCTGTTTCTAGAGTAGACTAGAATGTCATCGATGAACACTATTACAAACTTGTCCAAGTATGGTCTAAAAATCCTATTCATATAGTCCATAAACACCGTGCATTGGTTAACCCAAATGACATCACATTAAACTCATAATGTCCATATCTAGTCCTAAAGGCCGTCTTTGGTACATCTTCCTCCTTTACGCAGATCTGGTGGTATCCTCGATCGTAGGTCTATTTTAGAAAAAACTGGGCTCCTCTCAATTGATCCATGAGGTCATCTATTCTAGGCAAAGGGTACCTATTCTTAATGGTTACCTTGTTGAGTTGCCTATAATCCACACATAATCGCATGCTCCCATCCTTCTTTTTCACGAACAGCACTGGAGCTCCCCATGGCGAAGCACTGGGCCTAATAAATTTCTTCTCTAGTAATTCCTCTAATTGTTTCTTCAATTCTGACAACTCAGCAAGTGACATCCTATAAGGAGGTATAGATATGGGTCCTGCTCTCGCACCAAATCTATACAAAACTCATTCTCCCTTTGTGGGGGAATTTCGCGTATGTCAGCAAGGAATACATCTGGAAATTCCTTTACCACGAAAATCTCATTTAGGTCTTGTTTCACTTCTTCCTCACTTGTCATTAGAAAAACATACCCTCGCTTATTATTCCTACTATCCCCCATGATTATGGAGTTCAGGTATAGCCGTAGCTTTCTATTGGGTGTAGAAGGCTTGGGTTTAGGAAGAAACACTATTGTCTTATTTGGACAATGTAATAGCACATGGTTAGCAGAAAGCCAATCCATGCCCAAAATTACATCAAAGCCAGACAGGGGCAGACATATTAAATCATGATGAAAAATCCTATCAGCTACTTCAAATTCACAGTTTAGACATGCTTGATCAATCCTAACAAAGATCTATAGTAGGTATAGAAACAACTAAGATAATGTTCAAGTGGGATATATGAAGTTTCAACTTATGTGCACAACATATGAAATGAATGAATGCGCTTGCGCAGAGTCAAACAATACAATTAAGGATTTTCCATTAATTATACACTTACCTTGAATGAGATCGTCGGATTCGAGGCCATCTCAAGCAGTGATAGCAAACACACGCCCTCGTGCCCTTGGCTTAGGTGTAGAAGGTCAAGTTGATCTTTGGGCAATCCCTAGAATAGTGCCCTGATTGTCCACACCGATAATGCACATTCTTCCTAAATCTACATTCTCCTCCATGTTGCTTTCCACAAGTGGCACAAGGTGGTCTAACAAAGGTTCGGGAATGCCGACCGTCCTAGGTCGATTGATGACTTTGCGTCCTAGGTCGGTTAATCATAGGGTGTTGAGGTCGTTTCCTTGAATCCACTTCCTTGGTATGGTTTCTTATGAGGGGTGGGAACGCTTGGTAGCCTTGTGGAGCGTACCTCTTATTATTCTTTTCAACTCGATGGGTGATCAATCTGGCGATTGCAATTTTCAGCCACTTGGCTTTTGCCGACTAAAGATGCATAGTCAAGAATCTCCAACGGGCTACAGATGCTAGAATGTCCGCCTCAAGCCACTCTCATACTTCATACACTTCCAAACTTCATTGGGATCCCTTTGATAGCTAGTTGAATGTTTTATTAATTCTTCAACTTGGTGTGTACTCACCACACTTCGTTTCTGTGTTAGCAGAGAAATTCTACTTCCTTTGCCTTCTTTACTGGTCCGGAAAATACTTCTTATAGAATGTAGCACGAAAACCTCCCACGTGAACTGCGTTTCGGTATTTTCAAGCAAACCTTTGGCACCTTTCCACCAAGCGGCAATTTCTCCTTTCAACATGTAAGTGGAGAATGCCACTTTTGTTCATCCGAGCATTCCACTACCGAGAAAACTTTCTCCATTTCTTGAATCCATCCATAAGCTATTTCAGGTTAGTTGTCCCTTTGAATTCTGGGGTCCAAATTTCTTGAATTCTCGAGAATTTTCCATGTTCTTGGTTTCCAACCGACTCCTCTGACCTCCTATTCATTTGTTCCATCATCACCGTCGCTTGTGCTTGCATAGCCCTAGCCATCTCCTGGAGTGCATTTGCCAGTTCATCACGATTTCCTCTATCACGTGTCCCGTGCGTACGTCTGTTTGCTGCCATTAGTTCCTAGACACACCAAACAACAGTCATCGAGTTGATCAGGCTCAATACTATAGCTAAGCATGGTAGCAACTATGGCAGTATCACAAGACGATCATGCATTTCTAAATCCTATATCTTATCATATAGATAAGGTCAATAGCATGATAGAAGCAAAGTCACCCATTCCCAGGCTTAAACAGATGAATCGCTCGATACCATAATGTAACACCCTAATAGACGCGGACTCTATTAGCTGTTACCTATATTCTTTAATCAATTTTATTTTTAAATTAATGATAAGAAGATAGGGGTAATTTTTCTAATACAAATCTACTTTTAAAAAATTAAGCCTGAAATGTGAATAATATGTGCGCCATAGTTCCGATTTAATATAATTTCTAACATTGAAGTTTCTTGAGCAAAGGATATCATTGTTACCAACATGAGTTTACATAGTAGCACCTACACGAGTAAATACATTACTGGCTTTTGATACATCTCATAAAATAGTACATAGAAGAAAATACAGCATACGAATAGCAACAGTGGAAAAGTAAAAATCTCTAGCATAGATTACTACAGAGGTGGTGGTGGTGGTTCTTAACCTATCAGATGTCTAATCTGAGGCTAGCCTAGTAGTGGTCTTTCTCTCTAGCTCCCCAGACTCCGTGCATCTTTACTCAGGGAAGCGAGACTTCCCCCTTCTCGAATAGTTGGGATCCATCAGTATCTGGTGGTGACAACGGAAACATACATAGGAGTGAGAAATGCTGGATTTCTCAGTAGGAATTTCAACTTGGTATCGATCGTGTCATCATTGTCACTCCAGCTACCTCGGGTTTGTTTACAAAATGATGGACAGGTAAAGGTTCATTTATCAAGATTTTCGTAAACATGATTAGCCGAGGTAGAGTTACTTTTAAACTATTCTTATTAGCAGAGTCATACATATCTAACTTAACTCATCAATTACAAGTCAACACATCACTTAATGATTTCATGCATCCTTTTTGTAATCATACAAGCATTTCTACTAGTAGTGTTCATGCATGACACTTTATCCTCTTTATTGACATGTCTCATAATTACTCACGGGATGAATACATCAATGCCTTAGACCACCCTAAAAGGGTAATGAGCTCATACCGTGGCCGTCGCCATAACCTTTTGGTTTTCTTTCCGTTGCCGTGATCTCAACGGTTTAGGGGGTTAAGCCGTGAGCTTAGCTCAAATCCACTTTTCCAGACTATCATTGCTACTTTTTCAGGCTTTACTTTTATTCTCATTGAGTGAAAAATAATCATGCAATCATAAATAAATCATGGTACAATCAATCATCCATTCTTATCATTTCATAACTCATCAATATATATTCATAATACTATATATCAGCTTGGATATCATAGAAACATTTCATACACAATCTTATATCAAATAGTAGACATTTCATACTAAGTCTCATGGTAAAAATAGTATTCATGTTAAGCAGGTATTTAGCGGATAGACTTATATAAGATCTTTATATAGAATCTCTTAGTCTTCTTTGTACACTTAATTTTTTAGTAATACATTAATGCACTTTAAAATATTATTAAATATTCTTTACATATTTTAAAGCTCCCTTATGACTTTTATATATATATTTCCTCTTGAAGATTATTACTACTTAAATATTTAAGTTTTCTTGCAAGACTTGAATCTTCTATTTCAATTTCTAACATCTTTTAGGAGAAAAAATTTGTAGCTCTCTATATACTTGTTATCTCAGCCTAGAAAAGGTAGTTTTAGATTCCTAATTCATTAAGTTTTAGTGTAATTCAACTGTAATCCGTGCACAGGAGGGTTCCCAGGAAAGAGAGGTGGGTCACAATGGACACGCTTAAATACCAAGTCTTTCCTTAGCCGAACTGCCCAAACTACACTCTCACAAAGACACAGTGTCCTTAAAATTTATTTCTCATTCTATATTTACGTGGTGCAAAGCATTATGTATAACATACATATATGTGTTTCTCTATGTGTTAGCTTTCCTAAGGAGTTGAAATCAGTCCATTTGGATTTTTATATAGTGAGTTACACTTATTTTACTACTGCAAGGTCGTATGTAGAGTTTCACTTTTTGGCTTAGCTTTGAAAATTTATATCTTGAGCTAGAAAACTCCGTTTTGGGTGATTCTTTTTGGAGAGTCTTCTATAATGAGTCTAGTTTATGATAAAAATGTTTTTATTTCAGGATACTTCATATTTTATGATCATTACATTCCGAAGTGCCTGCTGCCAGAATCAACCAGAAATTCCAGCACCTACCATTTTTATGTCTTTAGTAATTTTTATTAAAAAAATCAAGTTTCACATACTATCTTTTTATGTTATATTTGAGTATGATAACATCATAGAAGTGCTAAGAACATAATAGAATATATTGTGCTATCTAAAAATATATTTTACAAATAATCATTCAAAACTTTTGACAATAACTCAAGGTTGAGGCATTCTATCCATAGTTAGAAGCCAATAATGATTGAACAAATAAAGAAGAAACTCCTACCTCTTATGTAGGGTCTAAAAAAGAGTCCTTCTCTTCTTTCTTGAGCTTATGCAAGAGTCCTTGGAGTGGATGACCCTCCTTGAATCTTGACTCTAGAACTTGAGTGCTTAAGAAAATATTTCTCACCAGAGTTAAAGATTGTAACTCTTATGAGAGCTAGTGAAGGTTTGAGTTTAGAATTTAAGTGTTTAAATAAGGTTTAGAGGATTAAGAGAAATCTTTGAAGAGGAGAACATAAGAAGAATGGTAGAAAAAAAATAAGAAAGAAAGAGCACTTAGGAGTTTCTAAGGCTTGGAAACTAGTAAAAGTGTATGTATTTTACAAGAGCTAGAGAATGTATCTCTTGCAAAGCATGGTAAGGCCTCTTTGTGTTTTGGAATTGTAAGGAATGGAAAAGAGTTTGAAGAGTATTTATAGTGGAAGGATCAAGACAAGAAACATTTAGAGAATTAATTCTTGGAGCATGATTTATGGAAACATGTTGGCCAAACTTTGGATGAAAACACTCCATGTTTTATGCAAACATGTTAGCTTAATTTTGGGATGAAAATGCTCCATGTTTTATGCAAACATGTTCCATGTTTTATGCAAAAATGTTGTTAGTGGAAAATTTCTAACATTTAATGTATGTATGCATCATAGATTTACATCATGTGATCTTATGCTTTAATAAGTGTTTTTAATTTATTTTTTTTAGCATGAGATTATCTATGTGCATGTATGTGATTAAGAATGGGTATGATGTATGTGGTTGAATTATTGTATTGTCATCTTAATTCAATGGCTTAGATTCATTCTTGCCTAAAGGCAAATCTAGGGATTTGTGCAATGGCATTGTTGTAATTGGCATTGTAGTAATTTCTTTAACTAAGACAAGGATACTTTTGTAATTATACAATGACAATGGTATTTTTGTAATTCTATTTACAGAGTAAGGGTATCTTTGTCATTTACTAATAAAGCAAGGGTAGTTTGGCAATTTCCTTTACATAGCAAGGGTATTTTTGTTATTTCTATTAAATGATGGCATTTTTGTAATTCTTTGCATTTTTCTCTAGAAATACTTGAATATTCTAATAATATTTGTTATGTTTCATAAAGCTGGTCCAGGTTCTCTTGGTTTTTGCCCTATTTTATCTAATTGCTAATTAGCATTAATCGATATTTATCTTATTTATGAATTTAGGGATGTTACATTAGACATGGAAAGCATTCTCTTAGAATGCCCACTTCGGCTATGTGAGATGAATGAACTTAGGATAAGTTTCATTTGATCACAAATGCCTATAAGCTATGCTTTATAATTTTTCTAAGTCTATGTGGATTAAAGGAACATATAGAACTAAGTTTTATGAATTTAGGACCTCTTAAAATAAATTCAACTTAGCTACTGCCCTTATAAATATCTTGATGATTTTAGATGTTAAAAATGTTTACAAAAGAGTTTTGAAGGTTTTAAAAAGGTTCTAAGAGAAACTAGTATCCTATGTGCTTTAAAAAGTATGTTTTATGCCTTTGTATGGAGAGTGTTGTTTTGGTTCCACCTTGCTATGTTTGGCCACTGTATGAGCTGTTTTAATGATGATAACATGCTTATGTTTAAGTATGATCAATGGAAAAACTCATAATTAAAAGATAAGAAAGTTAGAAACTAGAAAAGAATTAATTTGAGAGTTCTAGATCCCTTAATGTTAGAATTTTCTGGATTCTGTCCAGCAAGGTTTAGTAATGATAATCATGGTTCTAAATTAGTTTAAATGTGTAGAAATGACTCATAATTGGTTTAGGACTTGATCTTGGTGCCTTTGGAGCAAACTGAACTTAGAAAGGGTCATTGTCGTGACTCCTAGGTACCCGTAAAGTTGAAATTATGAATTCTGCACCTTTGAGATTGAGAGATATTCTTGACTATAGTATGAAGAGGGATATACTTAGTCATAACCTCCTAAGTACCCGAGAGGTTAGCTTTGAATGATTCATAACTTAGACTGTGAGTTAAAGACCATAGTGGTCAATGCATAAGACATTAAGAATATGAGAATGATATTTATATGATACTAAGGTATGTTAAGATGTTTTACGATGATGCATATGTTGTGTGAAGGATGATGACGTTATTCATATGAGGAATTCATGAGGATATATGTTTATGTGGCATAAAACAAATTTGGAAGAAATTCGGCGTGATGCCATCGTGTGCCAATTTCCGACAAATTTGGGGACTTAAAGATTTTGAAAATTAAGGTACTAAGATGGGTTCTAGGATGACACCGGTTTGGCCGAGCACCTCCATAGAACTCATGTGACATCGGTACCCATATTTTTACTCTTAGGTGACACCGGTTCGGCCGAGCACCCCTAAGAGATTTGCCCCTAACCCGTACTCAGATAGTCGGGATTTATGATTTATGATACGCTTATCATTAAATGGTAAGTAAGAACTAGTGACGACTAGTTAAGGTATGAGCTCATAACCTAGAGATGGACACGCTCGGGTGACACCGGTTCGCCGAGCACCCCCAGTTCGATTGTCTTTTAGGGTGGCCCATAAGGAAGAGAAGTTTTATGATTATGATTATGTCACTAAGTTTGTCCCATATGAATGTGTTCTAATTGCCACTTAATACCACTAAGTATGATGATGATTGATGTATGTGCATTAAGTAGCGCCACGCATACATTCTTTATTATGTTGTATTCATGACATTAAGATCATCCTAAAATGAATGGACCTTGGCTAAAATACACTTTAGAACTTAAAATGAACTTGATCTATGCTCACCTATCTTTATGAAATAAACCCAAGGTTCCTGGGGATGTGAACGATGTAACCCTAGGATAGGAGACTCCTACTGAGATTCTTTACTAAGAATTCTCACTCCTCTCTCTCTTCTCCCGTCACATCTTCAGAGAGCGATGGCGATGTTCGTTGACTTCATTGACACGCCAGCCAGGGAGGTGCACTACACCTTGGAGCTTTCGAGTACACAAGCGTTGCAAGGATATTCCCTTCGGCTGTATCTTTTGGGAGGGGTGGTGGATTTATACTCGTAGCTTACTAGGAGGGTAGCATTTTGGATTTTTATTGTAGTCGCACCCTACACTTGTGTTTCTTGTTGTATTTTATTTCTTACAGACACAAGCTCTTCATACCTATGCAGGTATGGCTACCTATGTACTCTAAATATATTATTAATGAAATGTTTCTCTTGTTATGATGATTTCTGCTCCACTATTATATGTTTTCCTTTTTGAGTTCTCTCTGTTAGTGTTAGTCATGTCTCACATCTCTGTTATTCGAATAGTTAAGTTCGCGGCTCTCACTTTGTTTTATACTTTCAAAAAAAAATTTTACCATAATTTCCGCTAAATATTTTCAAGAAAAAGATGAGACTATGAGGTAATAGCCTAATGTTTAACCTAATGTGTTCTAGAAAGTTGGGTTAAAATTAGGGTGTTACAACATACATATCCATAATTAGAAATACAAACTGATAAATAAGAAGCAATCACTCTAAAGGCACATATCCAATGAGAAACTATCTTCGTTAAATCTCTTGTTCTATAGCAAAGCTCCCACGACCATTACTCAAAGCCACGAACTACTTCATCACGCTTGTCTGGAGACGACACGGAAAAGAAAAGGGATGAGAAACTTATACAAGAGTCTCAGTAGGGCTTCCCGACTCTAACACAAGTGTCATCGTCATCGTCCCCAGGAACCTCGGGTTTAATTATGAAAATGGTGAACATATATATAAGGTTCATTTATTAAGTTCTAAATATCATTAGTCGAGGCCCGTATCTTTTAGCATGAATCTTAATGTCATGAATGCAACATATTAGTCATGGATGCATGTGAATTTCATATAATATCATAAAATCCATAAAACGATGCATATGATATAAAGAACATCATGATCATTATTCTTACAGGTGACTTAAACTTCTTCATTCTCTTTTCCTTGGGGGCCGCCCTATAATTCTCTCTTTTCTCGAGAGTTCTAGGTTATGAGCTCATACCTCACTAGTCGTCACTAGCGTATTCTTATCCCTTTTGATAAGATAAATTCCCGACTCTTAAGGTACGGGATAGGGGGCATTAGGATCACCTTTCATAACCTTTAATTCGGGGAGTCTAAAGGATCATTTCCTATTTGGATCACCTCTCATAACCTTTAATTCGGGGAGTCTAGAGGATCATTTCCATGTGTCTTATGTCACCTTTAATCTTGGCATATTATATGAAGATGTAAACATGAATATCACAATTATAACTCATTGATTCATTATTTCATGTGCATATCAATGAATCAAACATAATTATAACATGCCATAATGTAAATTGCATAAACATGCATCATATGTCATTGCAAATATCCATAAGCCATATGAATTTCAGTACATCAACTCATTCTTCACAAAACATCAATCACATTCATCTCATCATATTGTCAATATTTACGTTTAAGCCCCAAAGGGTCAAATCACAATTTCTCAAAGATTACGGGTCAAAACATAATTACCCCTTTTTAACATCTACTAATAAATTAAAGATCTCTAACATTAACCAATACAAATCAAGAGGCATATAACTATTAGAAACCATCAAAACTCATCATAAAAACCTTTTAGGGCCATAGACTAAATTTAACACATTATAGGGGTCAAAGTACAAAGTTACTTATTTTGACACTTATTAAAAACCAATACTTGTAAAACTTTTTCTAAGCATTATAAATAGTATTTTGAACACATAATAACATCAGATATTATTACTAACCCTAATTAAAATCCTTTCATCAAAATTACATAATTGATAGTTTAGAACACAACTTTCTACATTTTACAAAACAGTCAAAACTAACACTTATAATTATCCTTTTCAACCTCTAAGATACCAAAAACAATTTTTACATCTAATACTAATAATTCTAAGGTATATAAAACATATGATCAGTATCTAATCAGTGAGGAATTAATTCAGAAAATTCATTGTCTAAAGCTTTGTAGAATTATGATTTTGATCCTTTTTATCTACTAGTTCATCACAAAAATGCTAAAAACAATTCTTACATCAATTATAAGTAATTTATAAACATTCAAAGCCTTTAAATCAATATCCTAACTATTTTATTTAAATCAGGTCAGTAGCATAATTTTCAAATCATAAAGCTTGAGAAAAGCATAAATTCAAACATCTTTAGATTTCTAACTCTAACAAAATTATTTAAGTAGCTTAAAGACAATATCAAAGCCTTAGAAATAAAATAAGCCAACCTTAATATCAAGAGCATCAAGAGGCTAGAAATAACATAATTTAAATATATCCACAAAAATAAAATTCCTATTTAAGATTAAAGAGGTAAGTTTTGAGCTTTAAAGGTTTAGGTGATGGCAAGAATCATAAACATGCTATGCAATCCATTTTTATCATTATAAAGTGATATCTTAGAAATATAAATATGATGTGCAATACTTGAAATATAAATATGATTATGCAAAGCTTGAAGTATAAATATGAAGATGCAATTCATTCTTAGGTCTTTATAATTTACGTGATAACTTGAAAGTAAATATGAATATGCAAGTCCATATTATTATCTTCAAGAATTAAAATGATAACTTGAAATATAAATATGAAGATGCAAAACTTGAAATATAAATATAATTGTGCAAAGCTTGAAATATAAATATGAATATGCAAGCTTATTTTTAGATCTTTAGTGATAACTTGAATCATAAAATGCATTACTTGAATTTAAACATGAGAATGCAAATTTATATTATTATCTTCAAGATTTAAGGTGATGACTTGAAATTAAATATGATTATGCAAGGCTTGAAATTTAAATATGATATGCAAGAGCTTGAAACATAAACAATGGATATAGTTTCATTTGATTATCTTGTTAAGCTCAAAAACTTTAAGAGAATTAAACTCTTTAACCTCAATCAATCTTAAATAAAGGAAGTTAGCATTAGAGTCCTTATTATCAAGATCCCAAGAACCATATTCCATAGTCTTATCATTAAGCCATAAATTAGAAGTCAGTAGGAGGAAATAAAGGAAAGAACATGAAATAAAATCCCTACCAAGTTGTTTCTTGTTCTCAAATGTTAAAGCTTGATGTCTTAAGAAGTGAAAAGAAGAAAATCTCCTCTAGATGATGATGATGGCTTCGGCCAAGACAAGAGCTAATGGAGGAAGGATTTTTCTTGTGATTTGTGTTTGATAATGGAAAGGTTATGTGTCTAGGAGTTGGTTTATGGTTGGAATGTGTATGCTTGAGGTTTAGAGCTTGGTTAGAGGTTGGGAATGGAGGCTCTTGAATGTGAATAAGGAAGAAGAAGAAAGCTTGAAGTATTGAGAGAATTTGAGAACTTTGAGCAAACTTTGATCAAGAAAACTATCAAGTAACTAAGCACCAAGGCTATGGATGTTTGTGTGAACATTTTAGCAATGGAAGAGCTCTTATTTATAGGCCAAGGAAGGCCATAAAACCGTGCATCTAAGGCTGCGAAAATGGGATTTTAATTTCATTTTTCAATTAAAGAAACATAGAGAAAGAAAGCATAATGTGTAGTCATAATTGTGTTCATGTATCATGGCTTGAAAATGCATAAAATATTATGTAAATGGGAGGCAAGGAATCATGGCTGATGAGGCTGAACATGGATGGATTTCTTTTGATTATATTTAGCCAAAAAAAATAATGAAAAAGAAAGCTAAAGGTATGGTGTCATGTTGGATATGTTTTCATGTTGAAAGAAAAGCAATAAAATATGGTTATTTGGGCTGATCATGGGTGCTGGTTTCTGATGCTTTCATGATCAGATTGGTGTTATTTTATAAGTGATAAATCATGTATTAGATGTGTATTTACTTAGGTAAAAGATTAGTAATTGATAGGTTAGTGAAAACGGTAAAAGGTCAAGTGTTTAGGACAAATCAAGACAAGGTAAAAAGAGAAATCTTATGCTAGTAAATGAGGTTAATTTCAAATGTGTAAAAACCAATTTGTAACTTAGGTTCTAATCTTAGGATAAGAAAATGTAAATGTATAAGATTTTACCGAAACCGTAATTTTAATTTTGACCTAAAACATCACTAACTTTATGAGCTTCTAAAAAGACAAGGAAAGGTAATTTAAATTTATCTTAGGTAAATCTTGACTCTAATTATCTCAAGTAATTATTTTTAACCTTGGGTAATTAATTTTAAACTCAAAGTTAATGAATAAAATCAATTTGAGTTCAAATAGAGTTTTAATACTACCTTAATTACACAAGTAAACCTATTTTACCACAACTAGGGGTAAAAAGGTAATTTCACATAAAAACACTCAGTAAATATTGGACAATCTCAAATCATACTTGAAATAGCTATTTTGAATCTTTGAGTGAAAATCGAATTCAGAAATTATGTAATTTCATGAAAAATTACTGCAGGGGTAAAACGGTAATTTTACTTACGGTAAAAATTGAGAATTGAGATTTTTACCTCTAAGGCACATATAATCCCCATCGAGCCTTAAACTAACCCCTCAAAGATAATCTAGATTGGTTATCTTTGACTTTCTAGGTAAAAATGACCTCAGGGGCATTTTGGTCATTTTACACGTACAGAAAAATCGGAGTTTGCGACTTTCGCAGGAATCGCTAAACAAGTCTCCTATGATGTTTCTCTAATGTTATATTCCTTTATTGAGAATTATTTGACCTCGAATTATGTATAAAAATTACCTAGGGGTATTTTGGTAATCTTAACATAGCAGTAAAAACTGGGGCGTTACATCTAACATAGCATTAAGATAATTAATATATCTTCGATTTCATGTAAAAATCATTACAATAGGTTGCTTATTCCTTTTCTTATTCAATAGAGTATTATGAGTGCACTTATATTTGATAATGAAATAATAAAATTCGTTAACTAATTACTCAGTATTCTGGTTGTCTGTATAATAATTAGATTGTTTAATTCCTTACTTCTTTGACATAATCTTGTTAATAACTTTAGGCTTGAAAATAAAACTCATAGGATTCCTGATATACTTCTCATCTGATGTATTGCTAATGATGTAACACCTTGCGTTACATCTTGATATAGTTCACTTGATATAGCAACTCATACTATATCTTGATATAGATCATAATAGCATGCTATTCTCGATACATCACTTTCCTCATAGTGTTGTAACACCTCGTGTTACAACCTGATATAGTTCACTTGTTGTAGTACTTCATACTACAACCTAATATAGATCACACTATGAATCCATGAGCTTATAATCAAGCAATTGATATTAAATAAGGCTTACTTTCTTAAGCTTTCTCTTTTCATAAGAATCTTTAACATTTGTCTAGAAAATCTCATGATTATTAAGTAAAATCTCTTCTCAGTAACTTCATTTCTCATACTTTTTCTTTGAGATTTCCTTGAAGTCTCCTCAACTCATATGAGATTTTCTTTGTTAAGTCTCCTAAATTACTGTAAGACTCTTCTCTTTAAAATCTCCTAGATTCTTATAAGATATTTTGATCAAAATCTCCTGAAGTCTTTTGAGATATCTTATTTCAAAATCTCTTGGAGTCTTATGAGATATTTTGTTTGAAAAAATCTACTAAAGTCTTATGAGATATTCTGTTCAAAATCTCTCTTTAATTTCTATGAGATTTATCGATAAAATCTATTAAACTTTTTATGAGACTTTTCTGAAAGAAAACAGCTAAACTATTATGAGATTTTGCTATAAAGTTCGTTAAAATGTGATGACATGTTTCTATAAAAGCTGTTAAACTGTTACGAGATTCTTCTACAAAATCTGCTAAACTTTTATTCGATTTTTCTAGAAAGTCTACTAATATTTTATGAGATTTATTCACTACAAAAACTTATAGGACTCCTCACTTAATAAATTCCTAAAACTCCCAGGAAATTAAACCAAGTTTCTTTCATAGATTTCAAAATCTCACCATTTTCACGAAACTTAAGCATCACACTTCACAATACTAATCTTTCAGATTTTACAAAACTGTTGCTAATAGTATTCTAGAAAAATTTTGAGATCTCTAATTCTTTTTAAAGAACAAAAAATCTCTTCATTTACTTAAGAAATCTCTTGAATTCATTCAATCTATACACAGGATTTTTATCTTTTGTATCCTTTTACATTTATCAAGTTCACATACATATGCATCTTTAAATAATTTCAGATTTTGAAACTATAATTTTAAGCATGTTTCAAGAGTTTATATAGCAAAAATAGCCAAACAATCACAAGCAATAGACATAGAATCTTTTCTACCTTTCTTCCAAGATTTTTGCTAAACCTTTCTCTAGCTTTTTCTCCTCTAACTCAAGTTTCAAACCCATTTTCCAGCACCTATATATGCTGCTATTTGGATAGATTTGAAGGGAAAAACAAGGTTTTGGCTTGAGTTTGATGTAGAGAAAGTGTTCTTCAATTAGTTTATGTGTTTATCTAAACATAGTCTTCAAGAATTTGGAGGTTTCATGGAGGTTCAAGAAGAAAGAAATAAAGAAGATGAAGAAAGAAAGAAGAGAACGTGAAGGGTGCTGCCAGGACGAAGAATAAGACATTTCTTTTTTATTTATCTATAAATCACTAATTTGGAGAGAAAGTAATTAGTATAACTATTTTCGGATCAATATGTCTTGTATCTATATTATAAATGTCTACATTTATCTGATTAAAACTGATAATATTCATTATTTAGGTCAGTTTTGGTATTTCGGTGCACTAGTTGTTATTATTTTAGTATACCGATTATTATCATTTTGGTATCTGATTGAAATAAAAGAAACTTTACCAAGTTAAAATATCTATTTACCCTTATCCTTATTTTTATCTATGTCTGTGTACCAATTATAGGGTTTCATTCTATATCCCCGATTAAAATATTATTATATTGATTTTTAATAATATTAAATTAATTTTTTTTATACAAACTCCTCATATTGTTGTGATCATAACTGTGTCTATCAAAATTTTCAAAATCCTTATAGATTATTCACAGTTAATTATTTTACCATAAACAATACTAAAAAAAATGGGTCGTTACATTCTACCTCCCCTAAAAGAAATTTTGCCCTCAAAATTTAGCCTCCACATACTTTACTCCAATTCTCACGTATACTCTTTGGATCATTCTCTGCCCGATGTAACCTTTACAAAAGAGATGGATATGGATCTTTCTCGAAGTTGTTTCACACTTCTATCCACTATTTGTGCTGGTGGTAACTCGAATGTCAAGTCATCTCATAGCCGTAAGGATTCAGATTCCAGCATATGACTAGAATCAAAGTTGTATTTCCGAAGTTGTGGCTTATAGAATATATCATGGATCTTTGACAAGCATAGAGGTAAAGCTATTCGGTATACTACTGAGCTTATATGACCTTGGATCTGAAAAGGACCTATAAAATGAGGATTTAGTTTCTAGGCTTTATAGCCTCTGAATTGATTGTTTGATGTGCAAATCAAATTGTGCTATAATGGGGTGAAATCTGCTAATGTGTTGGAATTGTGATAATGCCTTAAATTAATGAAATAATGACTTTGATTCAAGTTTGATGTGTATGAATGCATACTATGTGACTTTAAATCTTGTTTTATGAGGAACGAATGAATGATATATATAGGTTTGAAGCATTATGAAATTAGAGATTTATGATAATGCATGTGATGCATGTATATGTAAGCTTGAGAATGATGTATGTACTGAGTGAAGAATAAAAGTTCCCCTAGAGTATGTTATGGGCACGAAAAGATCCCCTTTATTATGGCAAGGGCATGATAAGATAGGAATTATGTATATGAGATACCTTTCGGTGTACTGAAGGCATGTATAGTTGAGAATGGAATACTATGATGCTGAGTAGTATGACATGTGTATATTAAGTGATTGAATAATAAAAGAGACCCACTTTGGAAAATTGGTTTTTGAAGTGTAAAATGAACCTTTCATACATGTTGTATGCTCACATTTTCTAAATAAACCGAAGTGGCTGGGATGATGACGATGACGTTACGATTTGTTATTTGGGGAAATGCCCTACTGAGAATTGTATAATTCTCACCTCGAAGTGTTTGTGTTTCCGTGTCGTCTCCAGGTTAAGCCAGAGGACTACGATGGTGCTATGCAAAAGAACTCAGAATTGTAATAGTGCAGTAGTTAATGCTTTTATCATATTGTATTTAGTGGAATGGATATGTATGTAACTTATTAGAGAACAGAGGTGTATTCAAGCTCATAGAAGAGCTTCCTTTTGTACTTAACTATGTATCAAATAAATGTTTTGTTTCTTTGTTATATATTTTAATAGAATTATGACTTCATTATTACATGAATAAATTGAACTTACTATAAATATTTAAGAAAGGTCCGATAATTAATAAGTAGCTACTCTTAAGTATAATGTCATGACTTAAAAATGATATTGTACTTCGGAGGTGTTATAAATAGCTTGGGAAGGCTAGGCAAAGACTATAACGTAAGCTTATAGAGGCAGGGTCAAGAATACTAGTAGATTGTCGAGTTGAGAGCTCAAAACTAGATGTAGGCATTTGTAAGCCAAACCAGTATAAATTCTCTGTGAGTATATATCTTTCTCAAATTCTTTCTAATACTTGATTAAATTTTGATAATTCTTGTAACACCCCGATTTTTCTGTCCGAGGGAAATGACCAAAATGCCCCTGAGGTCATTTCTCGACCGAATCGAGGTAACCAACTCGGTCATCCTCGAAGGGTCAACTCAATGTTTGAAGGGGATTGAATGGCCTTTGAATGCTTCTGGCGAAAATCTCGTTTTCATAGCTTTGGTCAAAATGACCAAAATACCCCTATAGCGTTTTTACATGGGTAAAGGTGCCGTTTGAGCCCGGAACTTTCCCCAGAGGTTTTAAAACATGTTTTCATGTGTCTAGAGGTCTCTGTTCAAGTCCCGGTGGCTCCGGACAGTTTTAGTGCAAAATTACGATTTTGCCCTTAGAATAGTGTTTTTGAGCTTAATGACGTAATTAAGCAAACCTAGGCAATATTAGGCTCTAAACGAAGATTAATTAATTTCCATAATTAATCTAGAGTCAAAATAATTTATTAAAGTTAATTAGAACCTAAAATTGCTTAGATTAAACATTAAATCCTTTTTTAGAACTCAAAACTCCTAGTCTTGGAATCTTGAATAGTGTTTTCTCTCTCCAATTCCTTAAATCAAGGAAATGTGTCTAGAGTTGTTTAGACTCTAAATTGAGGATTTAACTCACTAATGGTGCAAGACCACTCCTTAATTATGTCTAGACCACCTTAATTATCCATTTCCCTTGCCTAAACACTTTCTTACAAATTCCTAATCTTAAGCATAATCAAAGATACACCTAAACACAACTCTAAACCACAATTAAAATGCAAAGAACCCTCCCCCATGGGCTGATGCATTTCGGCCACCTCCTCTCCCATTGACCACATGTTTAATTATTTTCTCACTCAAAGAACCATGCTTGAGGCCATACCTTGAACCATACCTCACCATACTTTGAGCCATACCTCACCATGCCTCAAGAACACATTATCTCACCTCATGGAACTCATGGAATGCCTCCATTCTGCACCTCATGGCCGAAGCCATCCTCCCCATGAGCACCCTCCATTTGTTTCATTTCTCTATAAATAGAATGCCTTGAGGAGCTTGCACCACTTTTAGATCATTTGTTAAGTTTAGGAACACTCAAAGCTTTTCTTTTTCTCTCAAAGTTTTTGTGTTCTTCAAGTTCTTGGAGTTCTTCAAGTTCTTCATCTTCTTCTTCCATCTTCAAGTTCATCACATCAAGTAGGGATTTTCTTTCATGTATTCTTTTCTTTAAAGTTCTTGTTTCAAGCTTGATGTTCATAGTTTCTCTTGATTCCTTTTAGAACTTCTTTTCTTCTCCTTCTTCCTCTTTATGTTTCGGCCATGGGCCTTTGGGAGTGAAGGAATGAGAGCTTGATGATGAGAGTTTCATGATGATGTTCATCACTTGAAACAAACTCTAGAGCTTGATCTTTGTTCTTGAGCAAAAATGTTTTTAGTTTTTCCTTTCTTGAACTCTTGAGAACTTTAGCTTTGATGATGTTTTAAAATGGCTCTATGAACTTAATGATGAGGACTCGTGATGTTGGTGTTAATATATCATCAAGATCATGAACTCTAGAGTTTTAAAATGTTCCTTTTTCTTCTTGAAGATTTCGGCCATTTCCTTAGTTTTTCTAAGCTTCATGGTTTGATTTCCTAAGAATATTATGTTGAGTTTTAAGAACTCTAAGCTTGACTTTACCTTGTTTGGATGAGTTTGGGTTATGGTTTAAATTCCTTTAAAGTCTTGTTAAGAGCTCTAGAAAGATAAAATGAACTTGCATAATTTATTTTATGCTTGCATTCATATTTACATTCTTGCTATGCATCTTTACTTTCTAGCTATCACCTAAGAACATAAAGATTAAAATGGAACTTGCATCATCACTTAATTTAATTCTCAAAGCCTTTCTATTTCGGCCTTAAAGTCGATTGTTGTTGGGCCTAGAGCACTAAAATAAAGAATTGAACTTGCATCATCACCTAATTAATTTCTCGAATGCCTATCTATTTCGGCCTTAAAGTCGATTGTTGTTGGGCCAAGAGCACTAAAATAAAGAATTGAACCTTGCATATTTACTTTCAAGCTTGCACGTTTAAGTTTATGCCTCGCATATTTACTTTCAAGCTTGCACGTTTAAGTTTATGCCATGCATATTTAAATTAAGTCATCACTTTATTTCGTAAGCAAAATTAAAAATAAAAAGCATGAGCACGTTTATTCTATGTCATAACTTAAGAACCTAGAGCTCAAAGACTTGCCCATTTCATTCCAAGTTAAAGTTTAATGTAAATGCATTCTTTGAATGCATGTTTTCGGCCAAGTAGTGATGATGGACTTGCAATGAGTTTTCATCTAGCTACAAGGACCAATAGTCTATGTTCTAAGTTTTTCTTAAAGCTTTACAAATCTTTACAAGGTTATGTTATCATGAGTTATGACTTCATTCCCTTTTAGAAGATGAAATACATTTTGGTCATTGACTTAAGGCTTCTCTTAGCCTCTTGATGAATTAAAATGATTTGCAAAGAGTTTTAGAAATTCTAAATCGATTCCAAGAGAAACTAGTTAACTTATGTACCTAGAAATGTCAATTTAACTCTCTTATTGAAGTTAAATGTTTTCGGTTCTGATATGATGAGTGTGATGTTGTATGATGATGTTTTGACGTGTTGGAATGTGTGAAAATATCATATGATGATGTAGAAGCGATCCTATGCATAATAGGTAAGAAACTAGCTAACTAGAAATACCGTAAAGTTGGAATTTGACATAGTTTTAACCCATTTGTTTATGGATTCTTTCCAAACTATTTTAATGGGAACATAATCAGATTTAGATTGTTTAGACATGAAAAACTTGGTATCATTTGAATTAGAATCGAATTCTAACACCTATAGGGAAACTAGTAACTAGAAAATCGTAAAAGTGCAAGTTTAGAACTCTTAGAACGTTTATTTTTCTGGATTCTGTCCAGCACCCTTACAACATGATAAACATGATTAATAATTAGTCCTTAAGCATAGGAATGCCTCATAATTGATTTAGATTTAATTCATAGCGCCTTAGGCGAAGACGGAACCAATAAAGGGTCTAAAACATAAGTTCTAGAACCCCGTGAACACAAGTCAGAGAATTTGCCCTATGCTATTCAGATTTAAGTATGAACATGAGGATTATGAATGACGATTAATTATGAGCCCTTAGGTGCATAAAATATGAGCGACGGATGTTAGGGAACCATATCTCAAGATTTAGACCCGTAAGGGTCAAAGCATAAGTTACCGTAAGGGTAAACGTCTGAATGTTCTATGATGATGCATGTGGTATGTAAATGATGATGATGTTATTCACATGAGGAATTCATGAGGTTGTATGTTTATGAGAGTATATAGTGTTGATATGTTAATGCTCACGCCATGATGCGTTATGCAAAATTATGATATTATGATGCACACGATGATTATGATGCCTTATGTTGGTATTGAATGGCTATGCATGCTCTATATGTTTGGTGGCATAAATCAAGTTTGATGGAAATCCGGTGTACGCCGTTACGCTGCCGAATTTCCCATCAAACTTGAGTACTTGAGAAAAAGCTTGCGAAAACTCCTGGGTGACACCGGTTCGGCCGAGCACCCCCAGGATAGGTTCTGGGTGACACCGGTTCGGCCGAGCACCCCCAGAACAGATGCGACATAGTACTGAGACGCATTTCTCCCTCTACGGTGGGGAGGAAACAAATCCGTGAGGGTACTGGCATTGAGCTTGCCAAAGCGGACAATTCGCTGTGTACTAGATACCAGTAGAGCGTTTCAAAGAAGGAAATGATCCTAAGATAGGTGATCCAAGAAAGTTATGTATACCCCCTCAATTAGCCCATATTGTAAAGCACCCTAGTAATTAACCAGATACACCTAGGTTGAATCTGATTAATGACTAGACTTTACTCCTTGCTTTGGTTCTTTCTTCATAATTTGAAAATACTTAGTGAAATTACGAGCCATTTTTTTTTTTAAACACATAATTGAAAACGTGAGCCGAGTACAACGTGAATGAGTAAGCGGAGTATAATAAGACGTTTAAGAATATATCACATCATATCACTTAGGCTCCATCATATAACATCCATAAGCACATTATAGCATATATTTACATACAATAACCTCACTCAAAGGGTGGGTTATGTTCATACATCATTATCTTATGCAAACCCATAAAAGAAAATATACTTAAGGAAATACATGCCCCTAAACTAGATAACTCTATAAGCCGGGAAGGTTATCCTAAACCTAGGGTGCATGATCACACATAAATCTACTAAGAACCCTCTATGGCCACTGTCCTGGAAATGGGGCAATAAATCCGATCCATCGATGAGCTCCCTCGGGAGGGACACACGAGATGCACCAGTCGGGTCGCATGGACGGCCTTCTTGCTAATCTCGACTGAACAACTGTTTCCTCACTACCCTCTCTTACACGTGTGGGAGTAGGAGCAGAGCTCTCAGAATATACATGAGTAGGAGTGTCCTCAAGGATCAGCCGTAATATCTCGTCTCGAACATACTGAAATCCATGGACAGCAGATGAAGCGGGATAAGAACGTAACATCCTTTCATCAAGTGGACGTGCATGTTCGAAAACCATTTCATCGCCATAGGGAAAAGTAGGAGAAAATCGATAACTAGGGACAGGATGTGCAAATGGACAACCTATGTAAATAAAAACACGAACTGCACACCTCCCTTCAAAATGATACGAGCGATGCACCGGATCATAGTGAAATTCCCAAGTAGGGGTATCAACGAACAGGACGAATGTTGCCATCTGAATCTGGAGACAATGACGGAAATAAAGAAAAGGGAGTGAGAATCTTGCTAAAGAATTCTCAGTAGGGTACCTCCTTCTACAAAGGTCATCATCAAAGTCCCCAGGAACCTCGGGATTATTCTAAAATAGTGAGCATGCAAAGATTCATTTTTTAAGTTCGGACAAATACTTAACCGAGGTTCGTCAATTTTTAATCATGCGTCTTATAATGCATCATAATCTTAACATGTCATATTTACAATGAACTTTTCCTTTATCATTACATCATTTTCCTCATCATCATTATCAAATAACATGCATAAAAGAACGTCATATAATATTAGCTACACGTGGACATAGTGCACATATTTCATTTCTTTAGTGCCTTAGGTGACTTAAAATCTTATCATCATCATTATTTTCCTTAGGCCACCCTATACTCCACCCTTTTGGGAGTAATTTAGGTTATGAGCTCATACTTTACTAGTCGTCACTAGCATATACTTATCCCTTTTGATAAGCTAAAGTCCCGACTCTACCTTTTTTAGAGAACGGGTTAGGGGGCTAAAATCACCTTTTCACCACCTATAGTCTGATGGTTCCAAAGGATCATTTTCTTATAAGTTTAAGTCACCATTAAATCTTTGCATGTTATATCACAATACAATTCATAAACATCATAACATTTTCTCATTTATAGTCTTAAGCTAGAATAATATATATCAACTGTAATCATGCATATGGGAGATTCCCAGGAAAGAGAGGTGGGTCACAATGGACACGCTTAAATACCAAGTCTTTCCTTAGCTAGAACCTTTCCAAATTATACTTTTACAATGATACACTTTCTTCTAGCAACAAAGGTAAATTTTACATAATAAAGAACATTTCATGTATAAGCATTCTCATTATTTGCAACAAAGAACTATAACATGCAAGCCAGAAATCATTCAATGATATCAAGTACTTAATAAGCATCCAATCCTTACATAGAATTATCAATTATAGGACTAATTAGTTACTAAACCAATTATGAATCATTCTCTTAACAATAAACCATAATTATCACAACTTCAATCATATCAAATCATTATCACACATTGATACTAAACTCGGATCGATGGTCGAATCATGAACCTCATGCAATTACATAGAATCATATTTTAAGTGCATATAAAATACTAGTTCCCCGTAAAATCCTTGCAAAGCCTTAAAACTCATTTAGAAACTAGTTCTTTTGTCAAATTTGGGAGGATCTTCACAATTAAAATTTTCACTTAAGATAAAAGGAGTAAGTCTTGAGCTTTAGAGATTTAGGTGACATCTTAGAATTATAAACATGCTATGCAACCTTATTTTAATCTTATCTTTATAAGGTGATAGCTTGGAATTATAAACATGATATGCAATTCCATTTCTTTATCTTTAAGATTTAAGGTGATGACTTGAAACATAAACATGATGCAAGAACTTGAAATATAAACATGATACAAGAAACTGGAGCGGCGGTAATCCGCACAGGACCAGTAGAGGGAGAAGAGAATATTAAGAAACCGGAGCGGCGGTAGTCCGCACAGGACCAGTAGAGGGAGAAGAGAATTATTATTACATCTTTTTAAGCTCCAATCTTAAGACTTTTTAAAGAATAAATTCTTTAACTCCAATAATCATATTTCTTCGCTTGTGATACATGGGCAAGTCTTTGAGCTCTAGGATCTTTAGGTGATGTCATAAAATAAACATGCCATGCGTTGATTCTTTTAGCCATTATAAAATATAGTGAGAGCATAAATTAAATATGAGATACAACCTCTTTATTATCTTTAAAGATTAAGTGATGACATAGAAGGTAAACATGGTTATGCAAAGCATAAACTTAATCATGGATGCAAATTCATTTTGTTTCTTTACTAGAGCTCCTTCAAGACTTTAAAAGAATTATAAATTCAATCCAATACATTTCTTAACAAGAAATAAAACATAAAAGGAAAATACATCTTTCAAGTTCTAAACTAAAAATCTTTGTTTTAGCATCATAAAGCATTATTCTTTAAAGTTTTGCATCAAGTGGAATTTTCAAGCTTTAGAGGCCTAACTTGTGATGGATTTACAACCCATCCTCAAGGTCCTCATCATCAAGCCATCATCTTAGTTCCACCTAGGCCATATGGTTGAATTGGTTAAAGAAAAATTGAAGAGGAAAACCAAAATGAAAAGCTAAGGTAAGTTCATAATTTCATCATTTTGAGCTAAAAACACAACTCCTCAAAGCATAGAAATAAATTTAGAAACTACTCCCTACCTGATCTGAGTTGAAGAAGAGGAAGAGAACTTGGTTTCTTGAAGTGAAATGAAACAAAATCTCTTCAAAAAATTGAAGAAAGAATTCAGCCAAAGAGGAGGAAGAAAGAAAGTTTTTGGTGCTCCTAAAAACTAGTTATGAACCAAGCATTCCAAGACCACTCAAGCAAGCCTATTTATAGAAGATTTTGAGGCTTCTAATTGGCCAAAATGATGAGGTAGTGGATGGAATTTTGCAGGAGAAATAAGGGAGGAAAAATCATTTTAGACAAAGTTGTATGAAATTAAGGAATTATGTCTCTTATGGTGACATTTTGGCATTTTGTTTTAGTGCAACTTTTGGCAATAATTCAGCTGCATAATGGCATCAATAATTTCGTCCATTACAGCCCAAAGAAGTGAAATTTGTGTGTTCCATGCATTATTTAGGTGTAGGCAAGGTATTCATGTAATTTAGAGAATTTACGGCTAAGGGTTTAAGTGAATTAGTAAGCAATTTGGGTGTTTTTGAGCAATTTTGGGTTCTAATCAATCTAAATACATAATTTTGACTCTAGATTAATATTTAGAATTTAATAAGCTTTAATTTGAGCCTAATATTGCTTAGGTTTCGTATACTGAATCAAAAATCTCGAATTCGCAAAGCGCCCAAAACAGGGCAAAATCGCACTTTCACTTAAAAATCGCCGAGGCCACCGGAGCGTAACCAATGGTTAATCATGGCTTAAAAACACATTTTAAAACATTTTAACGAGGTTCGGGCTCAGTCCGCACGCACATCGGAGTTAAAACAAACCAGGGGCATTTTGGTCATTTCAAGGCTCTAACTCAAAATTGAGATCCTTATGCTCTATTAACACACATAACACAAACAATCCCTTATTATCCTCAAAATATCCCCTTGAGAATAGGTGGGGCCCACGATCCTCATTTTCTGAGTAAAATAACTTCAGGGGCATTTTGGTCATTTTATACGTACAGAAATTCGGGATTTGCGACTCTCGCATGAATCGTTCCTAACCTCTCTTCTAATGTTATATTCCTTTATTAAGGATTGTTTGACCTCAAATCTTATGTAATAATTACCTACGGTAATTCGGTAATTGAGTAATTTCTAATGACAGTAAAAATTACAGTAAAAATTGGGGCGTTACACATATTAAATCTAGTGACGACTAGTTAGGATTGAGCTCATTCCTAGGCGATAGGTGAGATGTAGTTTGGTGACCAGATTATCGCTGGCGAGTGAATCGGTTGGACTTTTGGTGGATATGTTAAGAGGGTGGTCTTTAAGAAAAAGAACTTAAGAGTTTTATTTATAAGAAAGATATCACATGAAAATTTCTATGCCTCTTTATGCCACATATATGATTCTTGTTTCTTTATGATGTGCCCAAGTATTACGATTTTTGTGTTAATGTGCATATGGTATTTGTCATGCATTCATCAAATATCTGTTGCATTCATGTCATTAAGACACATACTAAAAGACACCCACTTCGGATAAATAGAGTTGTAAAGCCTAAAACCAATCCTTATGCATGTACACCTTTTTTTCATAATTAAAACCGAGGTGGCTGGGGACGACGACGATGACACTAGTGTTAGAGTCGGGAATCCCTACTGAGAATCTCGAATGAGTTTCTCATCCCTTCCTTTTCTTCTGTGTCGTCTCTAGACGAGGATTACAACGAGGCTCGTGACTTCTTTTGAGGCGCGCGCTTAAGGGACACACTAGCTGATGGAGCAGAGGGTCGTTGCGGAGGCATAGATAGCTTAGCTTTTGGGTTGACACCTATCTAACCTCATAGATGGATAAGGATGACTTCACTTATATGGGCATGTTTTGATGTAAATGATGGTACAATGATGTTAGTAGTCTATGTATCTACGAAGATGTGATGATATTATGATTGTTATGTATAATACTATGTTTCATGATTATCAATGGTGTGGTTACTTTTCTTGCACGTGATGGTTATGACGAACGTTAGGTTAGTGCGCGGCTCGCATTTTGCTTTCAAGTTTCAAAAAGAAAAATTTATTCGTATTTTCCGCTAAGTATTTTAATAAAAGGTTGTAAGGAATGAGACTAAAAGAGTAATAGACTAATGATTAACCTAAATATGTTCTAGAGTATTGGGTTAAAAATTAGGATGTTACAATTCTCATTTTGTTAGAAATTTGGTTAACTCATTTTTTAAATTCAAAAAGATTATCTTTCAGAGTAAATTAACTTCACTTCCACTATTCATATCTTAGTCCAAAGACTTGAGAAAGGTTGTTTAAAGTTTCAAAAAGAAAAGAAAAGTAAGGAAGAAGAAGCCAATTCAACCCTCCTTCTTATGCATTTTTCTTACCCACACAACCAAATACCTAGAATTTCTCAAATATGTTATTTTTGTTAACAATAGATGAAAACTAAGAGAATGGTTAATTTGCACAAATAAAAAATGTTATGAGTTAATTTGCATTTTTAAAAAATTTGAAATGTACATAACCTATAATTCAAAGGATTAAAATGCCTTTTCATTAAATGAAATAACATATTTTATTTAAAAATAAATAAAATAAAAATATCATGTTATAACCTGAAAAGGCAAAAATCCTTGTCATGCCTTTAAATCATCTTAGGCTAGAATGTAGTTGTCAAAATTACTATTAATGCATATTGACGAAAAAGCTTAGCATCAAAGCTTTGACATGGCAACATGGGTTTACCCAGTTAAGGTTGTTTTGGGCTCGAAAAGAGGTTGCTTCAATACTATTTTGGCCATTTTTCTACTTTCATTATGTTAAAGTCCACTGAATACTAATTAAGAATTTTATAAGACTTTGAAGATGCTTATCCACCCACATATACTGGCCCTAAAGCTTGAAGGATGACATTGGATAAATATCCATTAGTTGAAAATAGTTAGCCTTAAAAAAGGCTAGCTTTTAGTTGAGGGAATGAGTCCCATATAGAGCCTTGGTTTTTCTGATACTTATCCATCCACCAATCACTTCTGGACTTTAGTTGAAGAAGATGTACTTCAAAATGTGAATGGATAAGCTTTGACCAAGTCTGCACTCACTTCTATGATAATAGTGGTGGTTGAGAAAAGTGGATTTAAATTCAAATAATGGAGGAAATGGTTGAATAATGGTTTTGGGAGATTGTAGAAGAATATGGGAATTGGTCTCTAGAAGATAGGACACATAGCAAAGCATTTCAAGAATTAGCTAAGGTGTGGTTACCAGCCTTAGCTAGAGCTAGCCTATTTAGACTAGGAGTTAACCCCACAATTAGGAATTATGTTATTGTAGTTAGTGATTGAATAACTGCTTTGTTACATCTTTAAATAGGCATGTACTCAATTGGATCAAGGGGATCACAATACACAATGAATCAATGATATTTGTCTTTCAACAATTTATTTTTATTTGTCAGCACTTTATCTTTTCTGCACCTTTAATTTCCATCCTTTTTATATTTAGTTTCATTAGGAAATCTCTTTGTATCACAACTAAATGCTTTCTGAAATAGTTTGGAAACCCATAGTAGAGAAATAGAGTCCATTTCTTTGTTAAATGGTGTAAGCTTTGGGAAATAAAGTTTTCATGGAAAACAATTTGTAAGACTTTTAAATTTATGAATGATTAAATCAAACATTTTTACTAATATAACAATACATGTTGGATGTCTGTGTAATTTATTTTATACTACAACATGTATAAAAATTAAATCTTATTTCTTAACAAGTAATCTGAAGCCACAAACAATTATTTACATGAATTTGTAATTTTGACTTTAATAAAATGTATGCCATATTAAAGAATTATTTTCTTTATATGTCGTAACCCGATTTAGGAATGTGACCAGCACATGAAAAATCCCATCCTCACGTAAGGAATCTCATCCTCATGTAAGCCTCATGATCGTTGAGTCACATTATATGCTTAATTTACACATAGAACCATTTTTGAACACAAATTAATATCTAATTTAAATCAACTAGCTCTTTTGAAGTCAAGATAAACATAAACAAATTTCATATACCAAGTCTACATCTATAATTGTAATATAAAATATATCAAGCTCCTCTATACAAAAGAACCATGAAAGCTATATCATTTTAATTACATAACAAACTAGAATTATGGTAAACAATATGCAAAATCCTCTATGGTCCGAGACTCTGCCTGCACTATCATTAGAGCACTCTATACAAAAAGCAAAAAATACTTCACTCTAAAGTGAAGCTCAATAATTGGAGTCTCTACTATTGTTAGAAAGGAGGATGAGAAGAACTAGTAGCAGCTGTTATATATGTAGGGGGAAAAAGAAGAGGGATGAGTTTCATCTAAAACCCAGTGAGTTGATTCTTAGTTGTAACCTTTTCATGGGACAAACAACAAGAATACATATAATCATAATAAACAATGCAATAACTCTAAAACTATTTTCCATATTAACTTAATATTAACTCAAAATAGTTAATCTCTCTAAATCATAAATAGCAGTACTCTAATAGCGAAATATGAAGCTCTGGTTATGCTTAACGTATATGGCATAACAATATAAATCTCTGAATTTCATCTAAACTCTATGGGTACCTCATAAGGTCTCGAATTCGGACACTTAACTAGGTTCCATCTCTGAATACTCTGGGGGTGAGATTGTCCTCTAAAGGATGTAACACCTCGATTTTTCATTCTGTGTAAAATGACCAAATTTTTCCTGAGATCATTTTTGCATGGGAATCGAAGATAACCAGTCCTAGTCATCCTCAAAAGGCTAGTTTAATATTTGAAAGGGATTGTATGTGTTTTAGATGGTAATCAGTGCGAAAATCATAATTCCTAATTTTTTCTATCCATAAAATTACCAAAATGCCCCTGAAGTAATTTAACACAGAATTAAGCGACAACCAGACCTAGTCATCACCCAGGAGTTGGATATGTTACTTTGAGGGGATATCTGACATTTGGGTGAGTCCTAGGGAGTTTTATGTAAAATTATGATTTTACCCCTATTTAGTGCTAATTAAGCTTAATTAAAGTAACCAAGGACATATAGATAATATTAGGCTCTAATTAAAGATTAATTATTTTTATTAATTAGTTTTGAGTCAAAATAATTATTTTGAGTTAATTGAGACCCAAGAATGGTTAGAGAAGCTTAATCTTATTCTTAATCAAAGATTAATGGGAAAGAGATAAAAAATACTTTATGAGACACACAAGCAAAATTAGAGGACAAAAGTTACTTTATCTCTCCTACTTTCCTTTAAATTAGGAAACATGCTGCATTTGAATTTTGAATTAATTGAGGCTACTCTAATAAAAAATGCAAGACACCCCTCGAACCTTAGCTTAAATGCCCTAAATACCGAATTACCAATTCCAAACTTTTCCCTAATTAAACCTACATCCAACCTTAATCTCCACACTCACAAAACACAAAAAAAATATCCCTACCTACACCATTTTGGCTGCAAAAACCCTTTCCGCATTTACTAACTTATTTTATTTTTTTCAAACACATACTCTCATACTCTCATTCATTTCCACCATTTTTTTTTTGTCAAAACTTGAGAACAAAGTTGTGTAAGAAACCCTTTTATTCTCTTAATCTCAAACTCTATTCTTTTTCTTCGTCAAGAACCTCTATTATTGCTCTCCACTCAAGCTTCAAACCTTAAACAAACTCACTACCACCATAGGTCATACCCCAAACACATAAGCTTTTACATTCATATATAAAGCGACCACAAAAATCCCTTCCCTCATTTCTTTTCCCCTTGGCTGAAAACACACTCCTTGTCAAAGAGAAGATTTTATTTTCTTTTCTTTTCAAGAACAAGCATTTTAATCCTTCAAGCAAGAAGCATCTTTTGGCAGGGATTTATTCTAAGTTTTCCTTTTCTTCTTCTCTTTTTTTTGTGCTATTGTTGTGATCTAAGTTATGGGTTGATGAAGAGGGTTCTTAATGATGGTTGTGAAACCACCATGTTTATGACCTCTAAAGCTCAAAGCTTGATCCTTTGTTTAAAAAATAAAAAACAGAGAGAGAGAGAGATAAAGAATGCATATTTTCCTCCTTTGAGGGCTAAAGTTCATCCATTATTTATTTTGTGAAAAAAAATCTTTATCTTGTTAAGATCAATGGGGTTAAAGTTCCACACTTTTTGATGTCTTTAGTTCTTGAGGCTCTAATTTTATGTATAAATAGACTTGCATTTAATGTTTATGTTTCAAGTCATTACTTTATATTTCTAATGGCTTAAAATGGACTTGCATTTCATGTTTATGTTTCTAGTCATCACCTTATATCTCTAATACTCAAGACTTAGCTCTCTTCATCTTAAATGAAATTTTAAAACATGGACACACATACATATATGTATTTTCAGCCAAGCATGTATAAAGGGTTTGAAGTTGGTTTTATTTTGTTTTAAAACTTATATCTTGTTTCTAAGGTGTTCAAAGGAACTTAAAAGAGTTAGAAAGCCCATAGGAGCAAATATGTGATTTTTGAACAAATAGGATCCCATGAATGAAATTTTGAGTTAGCCACTATTTAATGTCAAAATTTAATTTCTTGAAGTGTTAAAATGATTTCTTGTGTCTTAAATGTCTTAGAATAGTTTTTAGGGGAAACTAGTAACTAACAAGTTGTAAAAATGTAATTTTCAAAGCTTTTCATATTTTCAATTTTTGCCACTATCACATCACTGTTTGCCACTGTTTTGAGTGTTTAAAAATGTTAATAATTGTTGCAAAAATTATTTTTAGCTTACTAGACATCTAAAAGGATATTTACAAGCACTAAGTTTAGGTAGTTTCGCAAATGTGAAAAGTTATACTTAAAGCTTCTCAAATATATGAATTTTGGCCAAATGAATTTAATTAAAGGCAATAATTATTTTGAATGTGTCCATATGTTCAAAATGTCATTTATAATGTTAAGAATGATTTTTAGAAGAGTTGGCACTTGCTAAGTGTCAAAAAGTGGGACTTTGCACTTTAACCCATGAAATCTAACAAACTCGGCCAATGGCCCAAAATGGTTTTTATGATGATTTAAAATGATTCCTAAAGTGATATGGGTCTCTTAAAAGTGTAAATTAATTTTGAGAATCATTAGTTTTGAGAAAAAAGTATTGAATGAGAAATTTACACTTTGATCCACAAACTTATAGAAATTTTAGTTTTGACCCTTTTTAGGGGCTAAAGTATAAAAATTAATGGTACCTTATGTAGATAAATTTCATTTGAATTGTTTGGAAACTAAATGATTAAAGTAGTGTGAAATTATGTATTAATGACTATGCATGCTTGATGTTTCAGATTATGTGACTAATGATTTCTGTTTACACTGTATATATCTTGTTCAGTATAACATATGCATTAGCTGAGTAAGGTCCTTGATTTTCGACAACTAGGTAAAAGCATGTTTACCTTTCAATGAGATATTGATAATAACATGTTTGTGGATATATGCAAATGTGAAGAGCATGCTTATGTGATTAATGAAATGATGATTGTAGTATGTTATGATTATGTACATGGATGTTTGACATGCATGATTTTATATGATTAATGAACAATAAGCAAATATGGGAAAACTCTGTACCCATCCATTATGCTACCTGATTTTCATCAAATTTGTGGACTTAGAGAAATTATGAAGTTTATGAGCATGAAAATGTTAAATGTTAAGTCATGATGATGATTGTGAATAAATGCTTATGTTTACATCTTTAAATGACAAGCTAATGATAAAGGTGACATAAGACACTCAGGAA
The DNA here is from genome assembly GCA_031216125.1 of Dalbergia cochinchinensis. Taxonomy (NCBI): domain Eukaryota; kingdom Viridiplantae; phylum Streptophyta; class Magnoliopsida; order Fabales; family Fabaceae; genus Dalbergia; species Dalbergia cochinchinensis. Next base: position 32,762,783 of record CM062369.1, read on the forward strand.
TGATCCTTCCGTAATAGGCCAGGCCGAGCGTGAGGTGATCTAGGGAGATGATCATTTTCATAATGGGCCAAGCCCAGTGAGAAGTGATCTAATGCCCATTACCCTACACTCTGGAAGTCGGGAAATTACTTATCGAGAGGATAAGTGTAGGCTAGCAACGAGTAGCAAGGTAAGAGCTCATAACCTTAAAACTCTCAAGAGGATGATAGTATTAGGGTAGCCCTTTATAAGAGAATAAGAAAGTTAAGTCATCTAAGAAAGTAAAGAGGAAAGAATATGTTAAGATGTTTATGTTTCTTATGCTATGATAATTTGCTATAATATATATATGGCATGTTAGATAAAGCATTGACATGCATTCACAATATGGCATGATGCATTCATAATATTAAGACTGTACTAAAAGACACAGACCTGGCTAATGGCTTTTAAACCTTAATAAATGAAATTTGCTATGTCCACTATTTTCATAATGAAACCCAAGGTTCCCAGGGACAAAGATAATGACATATGTTTGTAGGAAAAAACCCTACTGAGATTCTTATATAAGTTTCTCATTCCTTCTCCCTTTTTTTCCCATCCATCTTCAGAGGCTAATAGTGACCTTCATCCTGTACATTAATGTACTTATGTGGGAGCTGCATTTCGACCTAGGCAATCAGTCATATCATTTTATCGGTTGTTATGCAGTTCATATATTTGTGTTCTTGGATTGTCTATTCACACACCATGTTACTAGTTTCTAGTTTTCTATGGCTACTCCATTTGATAATGACTTCACTTTTGAGCATGAGCACCCGTGCATGGAGGAGTTCTCCGACACTCATCCTACCGTATCAGCTGTGAGATATTTCCCTATGTACGTACCTCGATCACCACCTCGCCATACTATTCCATGGTCGAACCCATCTAAGGATTCACCTGTAACACCTTGCCAAGTATAACATCAGTCTTAAGCCGTAACATCGGACTAGGGAGTTATCACTCATAGATTAGCGGACCTTCCTTAAATATCTATAGCAAGAATTAATCGAATCAGGTAGTAACTAAATCATTGTTTTATCAATATATATATAGCAAAGAAACAAAGTGTTTATTTAACACAACGTCAAGTATAAAAGGAAACTCTCCTATACACTGTGGTGCATATTTGTTCTCTTTTATGTTTACAACCATATATATATATATATATATATATATATATATATATATATATACACAACTAAGTATAATATAATAAAAGCATTAACTACTGAACTACTGAAATCTGATTCCTTCTGGGCAGTAGCACTGGGTTAACCTGTAGATGACACGAAAACACAAACATATACAGGTGAGAATTATACAATCCTCAGTAGAGTATTTCCTCGAAACATATAATAAAATTAATGTCATCATCATTGTCCTAGCCACTTCTATTTATTAAGAAAATATGAGTATGCAAAATATATCAAAGGTTCATTTTAAAGTTCAAAAACCAATTCTCCGAAGTGGGTCTCTTTTATTATTCAATCACTTAAAATGTGTATTTCATGACATTCAAGATCATAGGAATTCATTCAAGAAAAATGATTTAATAAAATGTACATATACATATGGCAATACAATGATCTTTCTGTGTCCTTGTCAAGTCAAATGGGATCTTATCTTTCCCATTCTTATCATTACGTGCCCTTGGTGCATCAAAGAGGATCTCAGAAACATCATCTTTATCTTTCGTGCCATTGACATAATAAAGAGAACTTTTTTGTGCCCTTTTTATATTAAAGGAGACCTTTTTGTGCCCTTTTTATACTAAAGGGGAATTTTCATTTTTCACTTAGGACATATATCATCCTCAAACTCCCACCATATATAGGCATCACATTACTATACGCATTAGCATTTCTGAATTTCCTAATGATTCAAACATATACATTATTCATTTATCACCCTTCTATTTTACCAATGCATGCTCCAAGAACATATAAATTATTTATTCTTCATAAGTCAATCTTTAAATCATATAGCATGCACTCATACTTGAACCAAATGTCACTATATTATCAATCCAAAGCATAAATTCATTTTTACTAGATTCATAACACAAATTATTCTACATTTCAAACCATGAATTCCAAGGCTACAAAAATTACGTTTGAAACTTCAATGTGTCCCTAAGACCTGTGAAAATTTCAGAGTAAAAAGTGTTCTCTAACTATGTTAACAAAATTCTACAAATTTAGTGGTCAAAGACCACCTAATCTGAACTCAGAACCATAATCTCATAATTTTTAGCCCTAGCAAATGATTAAATCAATTCAGAATAAAAAGCATAGTTAAACTTTATGATGATCTTGTAAAAATTTCAAGTGATAATTCAACCATTCGCAATAGTAACAAAATTAGACAAATTCACAGCTTTCCGACTGGAAATTCGGACAGCACCTATATAGTCTCAGTTCTTGATTTTTTTCAGGCAATAAGAGTCAAAACAAAGCTCAATAAAATTCATGGAACTAGCCTAGGATGTTAGCTTCAACATATATTTTTTCTAGTTTACAAAAATACCTACAATTATGCCAGAAAATTCGTGAGTATTTGTTGCCTGGAACAGAACCGAAAATCAAGCAAGCATGTTTCAACTGCTCTTTTGCAAAAATGATTTTTCCATAACACCAAAATGTAACACCCTAATATTTAACCCAACATGCCTAGGACGCATTTAAATTAATTATTAGTTATTACTCTTTTGTTCCAGTTCTTAATTTTAAATTGTTAAAATACTTAGCGAAGATATGGGTATTTTTTTTTAATCTTAAAATGAAAATGTGAACCATGCATACTTAAACAAACTACCTCATACGTCACACATACATGTGGAAAGGAAACTAAAGCACCTCATAGATATACATGAATTATAAATAAACACAAAGGCATAGCACAACACATCATCATAGGTTCATATGTCAAGTAATAGATGTTCCTTTTTACACACCATGATAGATAAATATAATAGTAGCATTATACCTACCATTAAAGGTTGGGTTAGTACAGTCATCCATAAGAGTCATGAAAATAAAAACTAAATACAACTAGCCAAAACCTCTCCTCCCTGCTAATCCTACTAGGGTGTTCCTAATTAGATAACCTCTGATAATCAAAAAGCAAAAGAAGGCTATCATCTCCATGGTATATGCATGGGCGCTCTGCAAGGTCCGATGCTATCACCTATTGCGGTCGCTCCCGAGAGAGAGGAAGCTAACCAATCCACTGGGCCAGCTCGTCGGGTGTGGCCAGATGATGACCAGGACGGACGTAGGCACCTCAGCGTGGTCTGGTAGCTCCCCTAGCTCCTCTCACGAGCTGGGTCATGGTCGCCTTACTACTGCCTCCAATCTCCATAGGGACAGTAGATGTGGAACCATCCGAAGAACGCTAGGTAGCAAAATCCTCAGATGGGTCGGACAGTGGCTCCATTGGGTAAAAGGGTGATTGGGGAATGAAGTCGGGGTAATCATAAACGACCAAAGCAGCAGGACGAGTGCAGCAGGTCTACTCCCTACGCTGATGAGCAGGCTCAAAAATGAGGTCATCGGCGAATTGAAAGGTGGGAAAGAATCTGAAGCTAGAGAACGAGTGTGCAGAAAGACGCTCCATGAACACAAAAAGGCACACGACACAACGACCCATGAAATGGTACGAATGGTGAGCGGCATTGAAGTGCAACTCCCAGGTGGGAGTGTCAATGAAGATCACGAACGAAGCCATTCTCCTCTGAAAAAAAGATGGAACGAAAGAAATAGGGGATGATAAACTTATAAAAGAATCTCAGTAGGGCGCTCGCCTTCTAACATGTGCTAATATCTATGTCCTCAGGAACCTTAGGTTTCATTATGAAATAATGGGCACAAATATAGTTCATTTATTAAGTTCTAAATACCATTAGCCAAGGCTCGTATCCTTTAACATGAGTTTGAATGTCATGAATGCATCATACCATATCATGAAATGCATGTCAATAGCAGATGCATCATACTATAAGCAATATAATCATGTGTAAAATAATCAATGACATAAAGAACATAAATAGCATGGCATGATCACTTCCTTTTTATTCTTTAGGTGACTTAAGTTTTTCTTTTTTCTCTGTAGGGGCCACCCTAATACTCTCTTCTCTTAAGAGTTCTAGGTTATGAGCTCATACCTAACTAGTCATCACTGGTCTACACTTATCCTCTCGATAAGCAAATTCCCGACTCCCGGAGTGTGAGTTAGAGGGCATTAGATCACTTTCTGCTAAGCCTGGCCCATTACGAAAAGATCACCTTCTTGGATCATCTTATGCCAAGCCCAGCCTGTTACGAAATGATCATTTTCGAGTATTTTATGTCACCTTTAATCACATCATCATAATTTATCAATTAACATTTCAGGCTCATGAAACACATCAACTATGCATCTCAAATATCTCAACCATAATTGTAATTCTTCATAAAGTAATTCATATAAGCATGCTATTATCAACATCTTATTGAAAGTAAACATGCTCCTACCTAGTATGCCAGAATCAAGGACCGAACTCAGCTAATGTATATACTATGCTCAACAAGGTATACATATATGTGTGTGTGTGTGTGTGTGTGTGTGTACAATGTACTAAAGATCATCATAGGTATCATTCATATTTTCATACTCAAGTTATCGGTAATTACTCATTAGCCCTTAAACGGGTCAAAACTATTAATCGGTTTAACCTACTATTAGTAATTATTCTTCTATACATCTAAGAGATTTATTACAATGATTCCCACTAATTTTTAACCTTATGAACATTACCAAACAATGCTATACAGTTTGGGCAGCACTTAGAAATAAACAGTATCAGGGTTCTAAAAGTCATGTCTTTAACCCTTTCTAGTTACCAGTTTTTCCTAAGATGCTAAAATTAATTCCTACCTCAATTATTAGTGATTCTCACACATATACAAAGTATCAAACATCTCTTTCACAGAATTGATACTTGTTGAAACAAAATCCATAATTCAATCCTTAAGAGCTCTAGAAATCACGGTTTTGATTCTTTCTAGTTACTAGCTTTTTCCCAAGTGTTAAAAATAATTATTACACTAAATATTAGCAAATTTACACAATTAGACAATCCCAAACAGCACCATACAGAATCAAAATAGTTCAGGCAGTAGCCAAAATTAAAATTGCTAGAAGCTTTCAAAAATTACAATTTTACACATTTCTAGTTACTAGTCTTACTTAAAGTGCCAAGAACGATTTTACAACAATTAATAGTAATTTTTACACCTCTAAACCATTCCAAATAGCATGTTACAGATTTAAAAGGATCAAATCAGTAGCTATAATTTTATCTTCTAATAGCATTGAAAATTACAATATTAATCATTTCTAGTAACTAGTTTTCCTCTAAATTTATTCTAAGTCAATGAAAACACTTGAAACCAATTTACCCCTTTGAAAATATAAATATTAACCCTTAGGGTAGTAGCAAAAATAAAGATTTCATTAATAAGGTTTTGTCCATGAAAATCATATTTTTAATACCTTTAGAGTTTCCAATTCTTTCAAAAATTACAAGACATAAGTTTTGAACCTTAAATCAAAATAAAATCCATTCTAAGACCAACTCTTTATCATGGCCGAAAATACATTCAAGATAAATAACCATGACCAAAATTTCCATTTAAGATACAAGGGCAAGTCTTTGAGCTCTAGAGATTTAGGTGATGACAAGAAAATAAATATGATATGCAACCTCATTTTAGTCTTTGTCATCATAAGGTTATGGCTAAGGAATATAAATATGATGTGCAAGACTCGAAATATAAATATGGGAATGTAAGTTTATTTTTAAGTCTTTAAAGTTTAGGTGATAAGTTAAACTATAAACATGAAATGCAAGACTTGAAATTTAAACATGAAAATGCAAGTCCATTTCTTTAGTCTTAAAGATTTAAGGTGATGACTTGAAAATGAACATGATGTGCAAGGTATTGAAACATAAACATGAGATACAAGAACTTGAAATATAAACATGATGCAAGTCCATTTTTATATCTTACTAGAGCTCATTTCAAGACTTTAAAGAATGATACATCCAACCCCATTTAATCTTAACAAATGGAAGCAATCTTTAGAGTCTCTCATCATCATGGTTTCAAGAACCTCATTTCTAAGACTCACCATCAAGCTCAAAGAAAAACCAACAAAAAGAACCAAATAGCATTTTACTTGTCATAAACCATTTGAAACTGAAAATGAAACCTTTGAGTTTTAGAGGTCACAAATATGATGACTTCACCAAAAATCATCTAGGAACCCTCATCATCAAGCTATGGTCTTTGTAACGCCCCAATTTTTACTGTAATTTTTACTGTCATTAGAAATTACCGAATTACTATAGGTAATTAGTACATAAGATTTGAGGCCGAACAATCCTCAATAAAGGAATATAACATTAGAAGAGAGGTTAGGAGCGATTCATGCGAGAGTCGCAAGTCCCGAATTTCTGTACGTATAAAATGACCAAAATGCCCCTGAAGTTATTTTACTCAGAAAATGAGGATCGCGGGCCCCACCTATTCTCAAGGGATGTTTTGATGATAATAAGGGATTGTTTGTGTTATGAGTGTTAATAGAGTAAAAGGATCTCAATTTTGAGTTCCGACGCGCGAAATGACCAAAACACCCCTGCGGCTGTTTTAACTCCGATGTGCGTGCCGACTAAGCCCGAACCTCACTAAAATGTTTTAAAATTTATTTTTAAGCCATGATTAACCATTGGTTAAGCTCAGGTGGCCTCAGGCAGTTTTTAAGTGAAAGTCCGATTTTGCCCCTGTTTTTGGGCAGTTTTGCGAATTTCGAGATTTTTGATTCAGATAATCTAAACCTAAGCAATATTAGGCTCAAATTAAAGCTTATTAAATTCTAAATATTAATCTAGAGTCAAAATTATGTATTTAGATTGATTAGAACCCAAAATTGCTCAAAAACACCCAAATTGCTTACTAATTCACTTAAGCCCTTAACCGTAAATTCTCTAAATTACATGAATACCTTGCCTACACCTAAATAATGCATGGAACACACAAATTTCACTTCTTTGGGCTGTAATGGATGAAATTATTGATGCCATTATGCAGTGAATTATTGCCAAAAGTTGCACTAAAACAAAATGCCAAAATGTCACCATAAGAGACATAATTCTTTAATTTCATACAACTTTGTCTAAAATGATTTTTCCTCCCTTATTTCTCCTGCAAAATTCCGCCAACTACCTCCTCATTTTGGCCATTTAGAAGCCTCAAAATCTTCTATAAATAGGCTTGCTTGAGTGGTCTTGGAATGCTTTGTTCATAACTAGTTTTTAGGAGCACCAAAAACTTTCTTTCTTCCTCCTCTTTGGCTGAATTCTTTCTTCAATTTTTCAAAGAGATTTTGTTTCATTTCACTTCAAGAAATCAAGTTCTCTTCCTCTTCTTCAACTCAGATTAGGTAGGGAGTAGTTTCTAAATTTATTTCTATGCTTTGAGGAGTTGTGTTTTTAGCTCAAAATGATGAAATTATGAACTTACCTTAGCTTTTCATTTCGATTTTCCTCTTCATTTTTCTTTAACCAATTCGGCCATATGGCCTAGGTGGAACTAAGATGATGGCTTGATGATGAGGACCTTGAGGGTGGGTTGTAAATCCATCACAAGTTAGGCCTCTAAAGCTTGAAAATTCCACTTGATACAAAACTTTAAAGAATAATGCTTTATGATGCTAAAACAAAGATTTTTAGTTTAGAACTTGAAAGATGTATTTTCCAAGCTTGTATTTCATGTTTATGTTTCAAGTCATCACTTAATCTTTCAAGATAATAAAGAGGTTGCATCTCATATTTAATTTATGCTCTCACTTTATTTTATAATGGCTAAAAGAATCAACGCATGGCATGTTTATTTTATGCCATCACCTAAAGATCCTAGAGGTCAAAGACTTGGTCATGTATCACAAGCAAAGAAATATGATTATTGGAGTTAAAGAATTTATTCTTTAAAAATTCTTGAGATTGGAGCTTAAAAAGATGTAATAATAATTCTCTTCTCCCTTCACCTGTCCTGTGCGGACTACCGCCGCTCCGGTTTCTTAATATTCTCTTCTCCCTCTACTGGTCCTGTGCGGATTACCGCCGCTCCAGTTTCTTGCATCATGTTTATATTTCAAGTTCTTGCATCATGTTTAATTTTCAAGTCATCACCTTAGATCTTAAAGATAAAGAAATGGAATTGCATATCACGTTTATAATTCCAAGCTATCACCTTATAAAGATAAGATTAAAATAAGGCTGCACAGCATATTTATAATTCTAAGATGTCACCTAAATCTCTAAATGTAACATCCTAATTTTTAACCCAATACTCTAGAACATATTTAGGTTAATCATTAGTCTGTTACTTCATAGTTCTCATTTAACTTTGAATTACTTAGCGGAAAATACGGGTAATTTTTTTTTTGAAATAAAAGTGAGAGCCGCGTGGTGCGATAAGCGGTAAACCATGCAAAGTAAAACAATCGTCTCACAATCATCATAACATAAGGCACATCATGAACATCACTGAATATAATCTCATATATATATAACTTGCCCACTTATAAGTGTGGGACTTAATTCAGTACAAGGGAAATACAACCTAAAACATAAACATAATCTACTCCCCTACCCGAGTGCATCTAATAGGATAACCTCTAAACAAAAGAAGGTTTATCCCCATCTAAGTGGTGTGTGTGCTCTAACCGGGTACTCCATCGGACGATCGTCACCTCCATCAAGGCGTCCATCTCGCGAGCAGCGAGATGTCAGGAAGCTGGGCGAGCTCCTCCCGGGCGTGAAGAGGCGGAATGGGGATCGAGGGTGACCCCACGGTATGGTCGCATCTCCGGTCGTCGCGTAAGCCGTGGGCCGAGTCACGGTATCCTCACCGCCTCCCTTATCTGTGGTGGAGAGGGGCGAGTCCTCGCTATACGGATGGGTAGGCGGGTCCTCGGATGGGTCGGTCTCCGTGAAATAGGTCCGGCACATAGTCGGGATAATCTCGCATGGCTAAGGCGCGGTGTGCCTACGGAGTACTCTCTCGTCATGCGTCTGCGCCGCGCTCAAAACCCGCTAAATCGCCGCCATAGGGTGCAATCGGGGAGAAGTGATGGGTGTGCACGGATGAGCGAAGGGGCGCCCTACAAACATGAAAATCCGCACCGCACCGCCTCAAAATGGTATGACCCGTGAGTCGGGTCATAGTGCACCTCCCATGCTCGGGGTGTCCATGAATGCTACTAACGCCGCCATCTCAAGACGTGACGGAAAGAAAGAGATAGAGGAGTGAGAATCTTACTAAAGAATCTCAGTAGGGCCTCCTACTACCTAGGTGTCATCATCTACGTCCTCGGGAACCTTGGGTTTAATTAGATGAAATGACCGAACATGCATTTAGTTCATTTTAAACTTCAAAATATACTTTTGCCAAGGTCCGTTTCATTTTAGGATGATCTTAATGTCATGAATGCAACATAATGGAAAATGTATGCATGGCACTACCTAATGCACATACATAAAACATAACATCAAGCATCATCATCATTGGTGGCATAAAGTGGCAATAGTAACATTCATATGGGACAAAACATAGTGACATAATCATAATCATGAACTTTTCTTCCTCATGGGCCACCCTAAAGACAATCGAATCTGGGGTGCTCGGCCAACCGGTGTCACCCGTAACGTGTCATACATCTAGGTTATGAGCTCATACCTTAACTAGTCGTCACTAGTTCTTACTTACCACTTAACGATAAGCGTATCATAAATCCCGACTATCTCGAGTACGGGTTAGGGGCAAATCTCTTAGGGGTGCTCGGCCAACCGGTGTCACCTAAGAGTATAAAATGGTACCGATGTCACATGAGTTCTATGGAGGTGCTCAATAACCGGTGTCATCCTAGAACCCATCTTAGTACCTTAATTTTCAAAATCTCTTTAAGTCCCCAAATTTGCCAGAAATTCGGCGCCAAAACGGTCATTACACCGAAGTTTCTTCCAAATTTGTCGGAAATTAGCCAAACGGTCATTACACCGAATTTCCTTCCAAATTTGCTTTATGCCACATAAACATATAACCTCATAAATTCCTCATATGAATAACATCATCATCATTAGCATACTTCATGCATCATCATACATCATTCAAACGCTACCCTCACGGTAGCTTATGCTTTGACCCTTACGGGTCTTAATCTTGAGATATAGCTCTCTAATATCCGTCGCTCATATTTTATGCCCCTAAGGCTCATATTAAACATCATTCTTCATTCTCATGTTCATACTTAAATCTGAATAGCATAGGACAGAATCTCTAACTTGTTTTTACGGGGTTCTAGAACTTACGTTTTAGACCCTTTCTCGGTTCGTCTTCACCGAGGCGCTATACATTAAATCTAAATCAATTATGAGACATTCCTATGCTTAAGGACTAATTATTAATCATGTTTATCATGTTGTAAGGGTGCTGGACAGATTCCAGAAAATTAAATGTTCTAAGAGTTCTACATTTGCATTTTTACGGTTTTCTAGCTACTAGTTTCTCTATGAGTGCTAGAATTCGATTCTAACTCAAATGATACCAAGTTTTTCATGTCTAAACAATCTAAATCTGATTATGTTCCCATTAAAACAGTTTGGATTGGTTCCATAAACAAATGGGTCAAAACTATGTTAAATTCTAGCTTTACGGTATTTCTAGTTAGCTAGTTTCTTACCTATCATGCATAGGTTCGCTTCTACATCATCACATGATATTTTCACACATTCCAACGCATTAAAACATCATCATACAGCGTCACATTCATCACATCAGAACCGAAAACATCTTGCCTCAATAAGAGAATTAAATTGACATTTCTAGGTACGTAAGTTAACTAGTTTCTCTTGGAATCAATTTAGAATTTCTAAAACTCTTTGCAAGACATTTTAAATCGTCAAGAGGCTAAGTGAAGCCTTAGGTCACTGACCAAAACATATTCCATCCCCTAAAAGAGATTGGAATCACAACTTATAACGACATAACCTTATAAAGAATTGTCAAACTTTAAGGGAAACTCAAAACATAGGCTATTGGTCCTAGTAGCTAGATGAAAACTCATTGCAAGTCCATCTTCACTACTTGGCCGAAAAACATACATTCAAAGTATGGTTTGCATTAAACTTTAACTTGGAATGAAGTGGGCAAGTCTTTGAGCTCTAGGTTCTTAAGTTACGACATAAACTAAACGTGCTCATGCTCTTCATTTTTAATCTTGCTTTCAAGGTAAAGTGATGACTTGAAATTAAATATGCAAGGCATAATTTAAGCGTGTAAACTCGAAAGTAAATATGCGAAGCATAATCTTAAACGTGCAAGCTTGAAAGTAAAGATGCAAGATTCAATTCCTTATTTTAGTGCTCTTGGCCCAACAACAATCGACTTTAAGGCCGAAATAGATAGGCATTCGAGAAATTAATTAGGTGATAATGCAAGTTCAATTCTTTATTTTAGTGCTCTAGGCCCAACAACAATCGACTTTAAGGCCGAAATAGAAAGGCTTTGAGAATTAAGTTAAGTGATGATACAAGTTCCATTTTAATCTTTATGTTCTTAGGTGATAGCTTGTAAATAAAGATGCATAGCAAGAATGTAAATATGAATGCAAGCATAAAATAAATTATGCAAGTTCATTTTATCTTTCTAGAGCTCTTAACAAGACTTTAAAGGAACTTAAACCTCAACCCAAACTCATCAAACCAAGACAAAGTAAAAGTCTAGAGTTCTTAGAACTCAACATAACATATTTGGAAAATCAAACATCTAGCATGAAAAGGAAAAGGTAATGGCCGAAACTTCAAGGAAAGAAAAGAAATGTTTGAAACTCTAGAATCCATGATCTTGGTGATATACAAACTCCAACATCATGAGACCTCATCATTGAGTCATTAGAACCATTTTGAAACAACATCAAAGTTAAGGTTCTCAAAAGTTCAAGAAAGGAAAAATCTAGAAACACTTTTGCTCAAGAACAAAAATCAAGCTCTAGAGTTTGTTTCAAGTGATGAACATCATCATGAAACTCTCATCATCAAGCTCTCATTCCTTTGTTCTCCAAGGCCCATGGCCGAAAATGAAAAGGTAAAGGGAAGAAAAAGAAGTTCTAAAAAGAATCAAGAGAAACTATGAACATTAAGCTTAGAACAAGAACTTTAAAGAAAGAACACATGAAAGAAAATCCCTACTTGGTGTGATGAACTTGAAGATGGAAGAAGAAGATGAAGATGATGAAGAACTTGAAGAACTCCAAGAACTTGAAGAACACAAAGACTTTGAGAGAAAAAGAAAAGCTTTGAGTGTTTCCTAAACTTAGCAAATGATCTAAAAGTGGTGCAAGCTCCTCAAGGCATTCTATTTATAGAGAAATGAAACAAATGGAGGGAGCTCATGGAGGAGAAGGTTTCGGCCATGAGGGTGCAGATTGGAGGCTCTCCATGAGTTCCATGAGGTGAGATAATGTGTTCTTGAGGTATGGTGAGGTATGGTTCAAAGCATGGTGAGGTATGGCTCAAGGTATGGCTCAAGCATGGCTCTTTGAGTGAGAAAACAATTTAATATGTGTCAAATGGGGAGCATGTGGCCGAAAATGCATCAGCCCATGGGGAGGATTAGTTTGCATTTTAATTGTGGTTTAGAGTTGTGTTTAGGTGTATCTTTGGTTATGCTTAAGATTAGGAATTTGTAAGGAAGTGTTTAGGTAAGGTAATTGGGTAATTAAGGTGGTCTAGACAAAATTAAGGAGTGGTCTTGCACCATTAGAGAGTTAAATCCTCAATTTAGAGTTTAAACAACTCTAGACTCATTTCCTTGATTTAAGGAATTGGAGAGAGAAAACACTATTCATGATTCCAAGACTATGAATCTTGAGTTCTAAAAAGGGATTTAAGTTTAATCTAAGCAATCTTAGGTTCTAATTAACTTTAATAAATTATTTTGACTCTAGATTAATTAGGGAAATAAATTAATCTTCGTTTAGAGCCTAATATTGCTTAGGTTTGCTTAATTACGTCACTAAGCTTAAAAACACTATTCCAGGGGCAAAATCGTAATTTTGCACTAAAACTGCCCGGGACCACCGGGACTTGAACAGATACCTCTAGACACATGAAATCATGTTTTTAAACCTCTGGGGAAAGTTCCGGGCTCAAACGGCACCTTTACCCGCATAAAAACGCTTATAGGGTATTTTGGTCATTTTGACCAAATCATGGAAAACGAAATTTTCGCTTCCGAAAGCATTCAAAGGCCATTCAATCCCCTTCAAACATTGAGTTGACCCTTCGAGGATGACCGAGTTGGTTACCCTCGAGTTCGGGTCAGGAAATGACCTCAGGGGCATTTTGGTCATTTCCCTCGGACAGAAAAATCGGGGTGTTACACTAAAGCTCAAGACTTACTCCTTTTATCTTAAGTGAGAATTTTAATTGTGAAGATCCTCCCAAGTTTGACAAAAGAACAAGTTTCTAAATGAGTTTTAAGACTTTGCAAGGATTTTACGGGGAACTAGTATTTTATATGCACTTAAAATATGATTCTATGTAATTGCATGAGGTTCATGATTCGGCCACTGATCTGAGTTTAGTATCAGTGTATGATAATGATTTGATATGTTTGAAGTTGTGATAATTATGGTTTATTGTTAAGAGAATGATTCACTGCATGTTAGAGATAAAACTAGCTCCCTAGAACAACCGAAGAGCTAGAATTTACCTAGTTTTTGACCCCTTTAAGTTTAGCCAATGCCAAATCTGTTTTAGCATGTTATAATTCTGTCTAGGATTAGTTAGCCACAAAAAATTTGGTATCAATTAGACTAGGATTGATCCCGAATACTAAAAATGAACTTAGCAACTAGAAAACCGTAAAAACAAGATTTCTAGAACTCTAGGGAATAAAATTTATGCATTCTATCTAGAATCTTTAGCAACGATAAGAACCAGGTTTTATTATGTTTAAATAAGGGAGAATGATTCATAATTGGTTGAGTAACTAATTTCAGCATCATAGGGAAAGCTGGTAACAAGAAAGGATTTAAAACATAACTTCTAGCATACCGTAAAACCTTAGGAACAACTTACTACCTATGCTACCCCATTTGATTTAATAGTGTTCTTAAGGCCTATAAATAATCGTAAGGATGGTAATAAATCCCTTAGGTGCATAACTAATTAGTTCTATAATTGATAATTCTATGTAAGTATTGGATGCTTATTAAGTACTTGATATCATTAAATGATTTCCTGGCTTGCATGTTATAGTTGCTGTTGCAAATAATGAGAATGCTTATGCATGAAATATTCTTTATTATGTAAAATTTACCTTTGTTGCTAGAAGAAAGTGTATCATTGTAAAAGTGTAATTTGGAAAGGTTAAGCTAAGGAAAGACTTGGTATTTAAGTGTGTCCATTGTGACTCACCTCTCTTTCCCGGGAATCTCCTGAAGCATGATTATAGTTGATATATATTATTCTAGCTTAAGACTATAAATGAGAAAATGCTATGATGTTTATGAATTGTATTGTGATATAACATGCAAAGATTTAATGGTGACTTAAACTTATAAGAAAATGATCCTTTGGAACCATCAGACTATAGGTGGTGAAAAGGTGATTCTAGCCCCTAACCCGCTTCTCTCAAAAGGGTAGAGTCGGGACTTTAGCTTATCAAAAGGGATAAGTATATGCTAGTGATGACTAGTAAAGTATGAGCTCATAACCTAAATTACTCCCAAAAGGGTGGAGTATAGGGTAGCCCAAGGAAAATAATGATGATGATAAGATTTTAAGTCACCTAAGGCACTAAAGAAATGAAATATGTGCACTGTGTCCATGTGTAGCTAATATTATATGATGTTCTTTTATGCATGTTATTTTGATAATGATGATGAGGAATATGATGTAATGATAAAGGAAAAGTTCATTGTAAATATGACATGTTAAGATTATGATGCATTATAAGACGCATGATTAAAAATTGACGAACCTCGGTTAAGTATTTGTCCGAACTTAAAATGAATCTTTGCATGCTTACTATTTTAGAATAATCCCGAGGTTCCTAGGGACTTTGATGATGACACTGTAGAAGGAGGTACCCTACTGAGAATTCTTTAGCAAGATTCTCACTCCCTTTTCTTTATTTCCGTCATTGTCTCCAGATTCAAATGGCAACATTCGTCCTATTCGTTGATACCCCTACTTGGGAACTCCACTATGATCCGGTGCATCGCTCGTATCATTTTGAAGGGAGGTGCGCGGTTCGTGTTTTTATTTACATAGGTCGTCCATTTGCACATCCTGTCCCTAGTTATCGATTTTCTCCTACTTCTCCCTATGGCGATGAAATGGTTTTCGAACATGCACGTCCACTTAATGAAAGGATGTTACGTTCTTATCCCGCTTCATCTGCTGTCCATGGATTTCCAGAGTATGTTCCCGAGACGAGATATTCTGAAACTGATCCTTCAGAGGACACTCCTACTCATGTATATTCTGAGAGCTCTGCTCCTACTCTCACACGTGTAAGAGAAGGTAGTGAGGAAACAGTTGTTCAGCCGAGGTTAGCAAGAAGGCTGTCCATGCGACCCCAGCCTGGTGCATCTCGTGTGTCCCCTCCCGAGGGAGCTCATCAGTGGATCGGATTTATTCGCCCAATTCCAGGACAGTGGCCATAGAAGGTTCTTAGTAGATTTATGTGTGTTCATGCACCTTAGTTTTAGGATAACCTTCCCGGCTTATGGAGTTATCTAGTTTAGGGGCATGTATTTCCTTATGTATATTTTCTTTTATGGGTTTGCATAAGACAATGATGTATGATCATAACCCACCCTTTGAGTGAGGTTATTGTATGTAAATATATGTTATAATATGCTTATGGATGTTATATGATGGAGCCAAAGTGATATGATGTGATATATTCTTAAACGTCTTATTATACTCCGCTTACTCGTTCACGTTGTACTCGGCTCACGTTTTCAATTATGTTTTTTTAAAAAAAAAATGGCTTGTAATTTCACTTAGTATTTTCAAATTATGAAGAAAGAACCAAAGCAAGGAGTAAGTCTAGTTATTAATCAGATTCAACCTAGGTGTATTTGGTTAATTACTAGGGTGTTACAGTCTTAACTACCAAAGAAAGGATATTTCAAAGGACTAACAATGTTCTACATTTTCTGATTTTCTTAAAACCGAAAATGAACCAAACCTTAGGCTTTAGAGGTCAAGCACATGGTGATATCAAAACCACCATCAAGATCTCTCATCATCAAGCCATGGTTTTTAACCATCCAATAACAACAAAACCAAAAAGAATGAAAAAGAAAAAGGAAAGCTCAAAATCGAAATGGAAGGAAAAAAAAGAGCAAAAACTCAACCATTCATTCATCCTCAAAACCAAAAATGAGAAAGAGAAAATAAAAGAAGAAATCTTTTCCATTTGTTCCAATCATTCAAATCAAAATAGCCAAAGAAAAGGAGAAAGAACTCAAAATAAAATCCCTACCAAAGATTGTTTTCTTGCTAGGAAGAAAAGAGCTTGATCTTTGCAAAGAAATGAGAAGAATATATTAGCCAAGTGAGGAAGAAAAGGGGAGAAGGATTTTTCTTGAGTTTTTAAGCTTAGAAATGGAAAGGTTATGCATTTTAAGGAAGATCTATGGTAGTGGAGTAGTGGTTTGAGGTTGAGAAATAGTGGAGAGTGGTGGTTCTTGGTGGTGGAGGAGAAGAAAATAAGAGCCTGAGTTAAGAGGATTTCAAGAGCTCTTTTTTGACATTAAAGTCTTGGCCAGAAAAGTGAGTGGTAAAATGAGAGAGTGTGTGAATGTTAGTGTATATGAAAAATTAAAACATGAGAGTTCATTCGGGGGGGTGGCCGTAGCCTTGGGCTGTCTTGGAAGGGAAATATTTTGTTTTTTATGTAGGTTAGAAGGTGTATTAGAGGCAGATTTAATTAGGCAATGGGTTAGGAGTTAGTAATTGAGAGTTTGGAGTTGTAAACATGTGTTTAGAGGCTTAGAGTGTACTCTTACACTCTTAATTTGAATTAAACCCAATTAGTTTAAAATTTAAAAGTCAACACAAATCCTAATTTTAAGAAAAATGAGAGAAAAAACACTATTTATGCTTTGACTATATCATGTCTTATGAGTGCCTTTGTTTAAGAAAAGAGATTTAATTTTTCTAAGCAATCTTAAGCCTCAATTAACCTTAATTAATTATTTTGATTCAAGATTGATAATTAAAATTAATTTATCTTTAACTAAAGCCTAATATTGCATGCATTTTCTTAATCATTTAACTAAAGCCTAATATTGCATGCACTTAGTTAGGGACAAAACGATAATTTT
Organism: Dalbergia cochinchinensis; assembly: GCA_031216125.1. Taxonomy (NCBI): domain Eukaryota; kingdom Viridiplantae; phylum Streptophyta; class Magnoliopsida; order Fabales; family Fabaceae; genus Dalbergia; species Dalbergia cochinchinensis. The sequence continues at coordinate 32,780,252 of CM062369.1, forward strand.
GTACAAAAACTCCCTGGGACCGTCTGGACTTAAACAGATATCATGCACCGTTTAAAAACAACATTTCAAACTCTCAGGTAAAGTCCAGGTCCAGTCAGCAATTAATCCCACGTTAAATTACCGCATGGGTATTTTCGTAATTTCACACACGGGAAAACCAAAAATTGATATTTTCATCTCTATTATTATGCACAACACATATAATCCCCTTCAAACATTAAAATAACACTTTGAGGATGGCCGAGGTCGATCGCCTTACATTCTTGGGTGAAAATGACCTCAGGGACATTTTGGTCATTTTATATTAGGGGAAAAATTGGGGCATTACATTCCTCCATTCCTTAAAAAGAATTTTGCCCTCGAAATTCGTTACCTATGAAAAGCTCCGGATATTGCAACTTCATATATGAGTCTAGTTCCTATTTGAACTCTTCCGCCTTTCCTTGTCCCCATGCCACTTTGACCAAAGGTATGATTTTGCTCCTTAATTGCTTGACTCTTTTGTCCACAATTCTTGTAAATGGCAGGTTAATGGTTAGGCCCTCCCTCAATTGTACTTGTTCTAGCTCTAGTACATGATTAGGATCGGATTGATATTTTCTCAATTGAGAGGCATGGAAGACATCATGAAGATTAGACAGATTGGGTGGTAAAGCTATCTGGTATGCTACTGTCCCAACCCAATTAAGAATTTCAAAGGGACTAAGAAATCTGCAGTTCAACTTTTTGACTCTCATGGCTTGTCCTATGCCTGTAGTAGGGGTGATCCTAAGGAGTACATGTTCTCCTGCTTGGAATTCCAATGGCTTTTGCCATTTATCAGCATAGCTTTTTTGTCGACTTTGAGCAATAAGAATTCTATCCCTGATCTCGACCATCATGCAACTTCATGCTGGCACCTTAGGGTGGTCCACGGACGTCGTCATCAACCTTGTCTGAAAACGAAGATGGAAAAGAAAGATAGAGGGAGTAAGAAACTTATACAAGAATCTCAATAGGGTTTCCATCTCCATACACGTGTCATCATCATCGTCCTCAGGAACCTTGGGTTTAATTATGAAAGTAGTGGACATAAATAGGGTTCATTTGTTAAGTTTTCAAATACTATTAACCGAGGCCCGTATCTTTTAGCATGAATCTTAATGCATGAATACAACAGGTATCTCATGTATGCATGGCAATGCCTTAGGGCATTAGTAACACATACAAATAACGTAGTTCTACTTGCAACATAGATCAATAGCGTGTAAGTCCAAAACACAAGATAAGGCTAAGCACATAAATATGAGATAAGCTGAAGAACTAAAACAGTGGCAAGTAAATGGATGCATGATAGGGCAATGCGATGAGTTATACATCATGTAACAAGCATGGGAAGGTAGGAGAACCCATAGTAATTTACTTTCTCATGATGAATTTTCAAGTTCCTTTCTTATTAATTCCACCATCTCATGTCATCACCAAAAACCAACCAACATAACTTCCCCGGTGATTTTTACAATCATCACCAAAACCAACCAATATAACGATTGCCTAGGATGAGATCAATCAAACTAGTCGTTGCTAGATTTAACATGGGATAATAGAGGGGGAGAAACACATCATTTCCTTACCTTTCTTATTATAAATATGTAACTTACTTGGATCACCTCTCATAACCTTTAATTCAGGGAGTCTAGAGGGTCATTTCCATGTGTTTTATGTCACCTTAAACTTAGCATGTTGTTTTGAGATGTAAAGGCACAATCATATCATATAATATCACATGCTTACATTTCACTTATCATGTGTACCTCAAATATTCCAAGCGTAGTCATAACATGCCACAATAAATCATATAAATGCATGGCCAAGTATGCAACATTATCATCACATAATTTCTCATTTATATCATAAACCCTTGATCTCATAAAATAAGCACTTTCATTATCCCTTAGACGGTTAAACCTCTAGATCGGGTAAACCTAACTTTTGTATTTATTCTTTTATGCATCTAGGGGATTAATTCCAATGACTTCCACTAATTAATGACCTCAAGAACATCATTACACCATGCTAGATAGATTTGGACAGAATTGAAAATTGAGCAATTTTGCTATTCTAGAAGTTACATTTTTGACCCTTTCTCATTACCGACTTTTCCTAAGATGCTAGAATTAATTCCTAAACCATTTGTTATGGGTTATAACACATTTACACATGGAAAAACACATTTTTACCAATTAAATGCATGCTGAAACAGAATCTATAATTTCAGTTTTTGAAAGCTTTAGAAACCACATTTTTTATCTTATTTAGTTACTAATTTTACCTAAAGTTCCAAGAATGATTATCACAATAATTAATAATAATTTTTACACATTTAAACCACTCCAAACAGCATATATCAAGTCTGGAAATGCTAGAACAGGATCCAAAATTTAACTTCCAAGAAGCATTTAAAGTTGCAAAGTAAGGCATTTCTAGTAACTGGTCTTTCTCAAAATTAATTCTAAGTCATGGAACATTCTTAAAGGTAATTTATCTCTCGAAAATATAAGCAAATACTCTAGGATCAATAGCAAAATTAGAGAGCTAAATAAAAGGATTTTGGTTATGTGAATCCCATTTTAACACTTTAAGAACTAACATATTTCTCAAGGAAAATTTGCAAGACACGAACTTTGAATCCTTAAGATAGTAATACTCCAAACCTTAAGACCTCGTTCCTTTGAAAACAAAACCTTTTTTATACGTACAAATGCCCATGGAACCAAAATTCCTATGTAAGTTGAAAGGGGTAAGTCTTGAGCTCTAGATTATTTACGTGGTGGCATAAACTCAAATGTGCAAATGCAAGCTTCATTTTAATCTTGATACTATAAGGTGATAGCAATGGAAACATAAATATGATATGCACGGCTCAAATATAAACATGAAATGCAAAGACTTGAAATATAAATATGAAAATGCAAGCTCATTTTTAATCTTTAAGTTTAGGTGATGGCTTGAAATATAAACATGCTAGACAAGAAATATAAACATGAAATGTAAGTTCATTTCTTATCTTTAAGCATTAGGTGATAACTTGGAAATAAATATGATATGCAAGTCCAATTCTTTATTTTAATGCTCTAGACCCCTTAGAGTATTCACTCTAAATCAATAATGAACTTTAAGGTTGAAATAGGTAGGCTTCGAGTTTAATTATTTAGGTGATGACATAAATATAAATATGAAGTGTAAGGCTTGAATATAAATATAAAATGCAATCCATTTATTATTTCTTTGAGTCCTAGGCTCAAGACTTCCATTTAACTCTTTAAAATCACATAACATCTTATCTGTTAAAAACTCTTAGAAGTGAAGCCTTCAAGCTTTAGAGGTTAAGTAAATGATGGTTTTACAACCAACACCCAATATCCTCATCATCAAGCCATGGTTTCTCCAATATATAGGCCATCAAGGTTGAAAATGAAGAAAAGGAAAAAGGAAGATAAGAAGCCAAAAAAAGAGAAAAGAAAAAGCCAAAAAAAGAGAAAAGAAAGAACCAACATGATAACATTTCAACAAAAGAAAAGAATAACAATATTTAAAAAAACTCCTTACCAAAGGTATTTCTTGATGAAGGAGAGAAATAGAGCTTGATCTTGAGATAAGAAGAACAAATCTTCCTTGGAGCTTCAAGTTGATTTTCGGCCAAGAGGAAAAAGAAAAGGAAGAAAGGTTTGTCTTGGATTTTTGATCTTGGAAATGGAGAGGTTTGGTGTTTTAAGGAAGATCTATAGTGGTTGTATGGTGGTTTGAGGTTGCGAGGTGGTGGTGAGTGGTGGTTCTTGGAAGAAATGAAGAAGAAGAAGAGAACTCTTGAGAACAAAGAAAGAAAACTTAGAGTTGCAAGAATGAGCAAAATGGCACTTTGAGCTTTCCTTGCATGTGTATTTATAAAAGAAATAAAACATGAGGGGATGACTTGGGGGGGTTGGCCGTGGACTTCTAGAGGAACTTGGGGAGCAAGTTGCTTTTTAAATGTGGGTCAGGATGTGTATTAGGGGTAGATTTAATTAGAAGAATGGTTGGGAACGGGTAATTAGGTGTTTAGGTAGTTAATCAAGCATTTAGGCATTTCAAGACCATGATTAAAGAGTGGTCATAAATATTTAAAGGAGTTAAGTTCAATTAGTTTGAGTCAAACTCCATTAATTTGAATTTCAAATACCAACACAATTCCTTAAATTAGGGAATTGGAGAGAAAAACTACTATTCATGATGTCATGACATAATGACTTGGATTAAGAATAGGATTTGAGTTTTTTTAAGCAATCTTAAGCCCTAATTAACCTCGATTAATTATTTTGACTCAAGATTAATAATTAAAATTAATTAATCTTTAATTAGAGTCTAATATTACTTATGTTTTCTTAATCACACAATTAAGCTCATTATGCCCTTAATTAGGGGCAAAATGGTAATTTTACAGAAAACTCCTCGGGACCACCCCGAGCTTATACAGACATCATATATTCCTTAAAAATAACATTCTAAACTTCTGTGTGAAGTCCGGGCTTAATCAATAATTAATTCTGTGTTAATTAGCTGTAGGGGTATTTTGGTAATTTTGCACAAAAAATCAAAAATTGAGATTTTCATCTCTAACAACACATATAACATAATTAATCCCCTTCAAACATTAAAACATCCACTCGAGGTTTGCCTAGACCGACTTTCCTCGATTCCCGGGCAAAATAACCTCAGGGACATTTTGGTCATTTGTACATAGAGGAAAAGTCGGGGCGTTACACTAAGCACTTACTCACCCAAGTGGCCACATCTTTTTTCAACTTGGGCCACCAAAATATCTTTTTCAAGTCCTGATGCATCTTGATAGCACCAGGGTGAATGGTGAAATGGCCCTTATGGGCCTCCTCCAAAATCTCTTTTCGGAGGTCGCCACTCGCGGGTACACAAAGATAGTCCTCGAACCTCCATAATCTATCATCCCCTAGGGCAAAACCTTTCAACTTTCCAACCTTTATTGCCTCTAGAGTCTCCTTAAACTCATCATCCTCCTACTGGGCTTGAGTGATTCTTTCCTTGAAGTCACTTGCTATAGCACCCTAAAAGTTAGTTAAAAATTAATTTGAGCTTTATTAGTCATAATTTCAAAAATCTAACAGTTTTAACAATGATGAGGATGGTTCAACGGATTTATAAAAAAAAATGTGAATAGCAACCTTGCGGGCCCAACAGGACAGCCGAAACCCTAGATTCCGGACCAGGAGATGTCCAAAACTGAGAAAAGAGAGGGTTAAGGTTAGAAATAGTGATAATCAAAGATTTTATACCTGGAATTAATTTTCGAGCAATGTTTGATTACCCAGGTATGATGTTTTATCCGTTCGGTAAAATTTCGGTGTGTGATTTTTAACACCAAAAGCTAATTTAATCTTTACAAAATAAATGAGCTTATCCATTTATATCAAATGAATGGCTAAGATTAAATCTTGAATTGCAAGGTTCAATCCTAGCCATCCATTTTACTTCCTTTGATTAAGAATTATCCAACTATATATATTATTATATTCCTACATTAATTATAAGATAAACGTAATCTCTTTTCTTCTCCAAGAAGCCAAGAAATTCTCGACCATAACTAGCAAGGAACAGCCAGCTTCCTCTCTATTTTCTTTGAGCACTAAACTTGATTTAGATGCCTAAACACCTAGCCCAGACTTGATAAAACCACAAATTCCCTTCACTAAAGTTCTTCCTCTAATCGATATCTACAATTCTAACTGATTAGAATTTGAATCCATCATATTTTTCCACCATGAGAGATCATTCTTCACTGCCTAAGGAAAAGATTTGATGTTAATTTGGTGGCCTTGAAGTGAGCAAGATTAGTCTTGGAACATCCCTGAAGCCAACATCCTTAAAGCCACCAACGTAGGGCATTTTAAACCTCTTTTACAATTAACTCCATTTTTATGATTTGCCTACTGATTTGGCTGAATATTGTTAGTTGAATTTCTTGATTACATATTGATATTGATATGTTAATTTTGGTAGAGTGGGTTGATGTTGTGAAAATTGGTTTTTATCAAAAGAGAATTTGACACATGCTGCTGGATTTTCGGATTTCAACAAGGCAGGATTTGTTCCTGAATTTTCTGGTGCAATTGTGATCAATTTTATGAGCTATAAAAATTATATGTTAAATTTAACATCTAAGGCAACTCTGAGAATTTTCGTGGAGTATGATAAACACTCTAATTGCCTGAGAAAAATCATGAACCAAAAGTGTATCAATGCTGCCTGAATTATTAGAACTAAAGCTATAAATTTGTCTAAATTTGTTACCATAGCAAATTATTGAATTATCCTTTGAAATTTTTATAGGATATTAGAGACACCTTGATGTTTTACTATGATTTTTATTTCAAATTTTATGGTTCATTTGCTATGGTTAAAAATTATGCATTTCTGGTTCTGAGCTGAGTATAAGTGGTCTCTGACCACTAAAATTGTTGAATTTTGTTTTCATACTTAGAGAACTTTTTAACTCCGAAATTTTTAGAAGATCTTGAGAACACATTGAAGGGTCTTAGATAATTTTTATATCCTTGAATTTGATAGTTTGAAATGCACAATAATTTGTGTTATGGATATGTGAAATCTGTCATTGTGTTAAAAATAAATTGATGCTTTGAATTAATGAAATAATGACATTAGGTTCAAGTATGATATATATATATATATATATATATGAATGCATGCTAGTGACTTTAAGGAATGGTTTGAGGTATGATTAGAATCACATTATGAATGAATGCGTATATGTGCCTCATGTATGCATTTGAAAAAGAAAAGTGAGTGATATGTGTATGTGGCAAAAGAGAATATATGAACTTTAATCGTACATGTTCTGACATATGGAGAAAACAGAAACAAGATTTAGATTGAATGAGGAGAAGGCAAAAGTAGGAGCTTTCCCAAAATACTATGAGTGTGCCTATTCTAACATATGGAGAAAATAGAAACAAGACTTAGATTGAATTAAAGGGAATGCAAATGGAGGAACTTTCCTCGAGATATTATGAGTTGATAGACGTATCGGCTAGGAATAGAACTGTGTGTGATTCAGAAATGGAAAAAATGAAGTCCGATGATCATATATAGGAATGAGCTCAGTCCTGATAAGCAGTCTATTTTCCTTGCGTGGTGTGATCCACTATAAATACCATTTGGTATAAACCATCCATTGTAGAGTTGTCCACGGTAGATACCCGTTGGGTATAAACTAAGTCTTTCCTATGTCAATGAAGAGAGAAAGTAGCACTAAATTATGTTTTACAGCATGATATAAGCTAATTTTTTCCTATGTCAATGAAAAGAGACAAATGCACTCAATTAAGTTCTATAGCCACAAGAGAAAACTGGAGAATTCCCTTTAATATATCCAAAACACGTGAAGATGATTTCATTAAAGATTTCGGCATTTATCATATGCATATGCACATTGATTTGAATTGTCTACCTAGATGATTTATGAGGTGGTTGAACATTGGGCAGTATATGCATTAAGTGACTGATTATTAAAAGTTACCCACTTTGGAAGTACGATTTGGAACTTTAAAATTAGACCATTGTTATGAAATGCATGATAACTTTTTTTCTAATAAACCAAAGTGGTTGGGGTGATGACGATGACATTATGAGTGAGTTTTAGGGAGTTTCCCTACTGAGAATTGTATAATTCTCACCTGCGTTTCCAGGTTTATCCAGAGAATGATGCGGCTGCTACGTGAAAGAAACTCACGATTACAGTAGTTTAGGAGTTGATGTTTTTCTTATGTGGTATATAGCTGCAAGTAATTGTGTAGGTAAATGTAATAGAGATTGTATATGTGTTAAAGCTCATAGTAGAGCTTCCTTATGTAATTGACTTTACAGTAAATAAATGTTTTGTATCTTTGTTATATATTTTAATCGAATTACGCTAGTTATCACACGAACTTATCGAATCTGCTATAGTTATTTAAGAAAGATTCATTAATTTATAAGTGACAACTCTCAAGTTAAATGTCATGACTTAAGGATGATGTTGTACTTGGGAGGATGTTACACTTGTCACACTGAGATGATATACCTCCATGCTCTCAGTGGTCAACGTTATCCCTAAGTTCAAGTCTCTAAACCCCTCAATTAACTCTATTTCCTTAACCATCATGTAAGATAAGTGTAATGAATTTCGACTTAGGGCGTCAGCCACTATATTAGCCTTGCCAGGATAATAGTTTAGCCCAAATTCGTAGTCTTTTAAGAACTCCATCTATTTCCTCTGCCTCATATTTAACTCTTTCTGATCAAAGAGGTACTTGAGACTCTTATGATCAGAAAACACCTCAAACTTCACACTCCATACAAATGGTGTCTCCACACCTTCAAAGCAAAGATCACAGCTACTAACTCCAAGTCATGGGTGGGATAATTCACTTCATGAAGCTTAAGTTGCCTGGATACATAGGCTACAACTTACCTATTTTGCATCAACACACATCCCAATCCTTTTCCTGAAGCATCACAATATACTTCAAAAGGCACATTGGGATCCGATAGTACTAACACTGGGGTCGTGGTTAACTTCGCTTTCAGCTCTTGGAAGCTCTTTTCATACTCTGGAGTCCAAAAAAAAGGGGTGCTCTTCCTTGTAAGCTTGGTTAAGGGTAAAGAAACGTAGAAAAATCCTTTTATAAACCTACGATAGCAGCCAGCTAATCCCAAAAAGCTTCGTATCTCCGTTATCATGGTAGATCTCTTCCAACTCATCACAGCCTCTATCTTACTAGGATCTATTGCGATACCTCTTTTTGACACTACATGCCCTCAGAATTTTACTTCCTCCAACCGAAATTCATACTCAAACAACTTGGCATACAGCTTCTTTTCTTTCAGAATCTCTAGAACTGTCTTTAGGTGACGCTCATGCTCTTCGTAGGTCTTCGAATAGATGAATATATCATCTATGTAAACAACCACAAACTGGTCTAAATAGGGTCTAAGATCCTATTCACGTAGCCTATGAGCACAATAGGAACATTAGTTAGTCCAAACGACATCACCGTGAACTCAAAGTGTCCATACCAAGTTCTAAAAGCAATCTTGGTTATGTCCTTATCCTTCACTATAATCTAGTGATCTCCTGACCTCAAGCCAATCTTCGAGAATACTACTGCCCCTCTCAACTGATCCATCAAATCATCAATCCTAGGCAAAGGGTACTTTTTTTTCACTGTCACTCGGTTCAAATGCCTATAATGAACACACAACCTCATACTCCCATCCTTCATTTTAACAAATAAAATCGGGGCTCCCCATGGTGATGCACTTGGTCTCATAAACTTTTTCTTTAAAAGCTCCTCCAATTGGGTTTTCAACTTGGTTAGCTCCAGGGGTGACATCCTATAAGGTGCTATGGATATGGGTCCTATTCCTAGAGCCAACTTTATAGAGAACTTTACATCTCTCACTGGAAGGAACTCAAGTATTTCATCCGAAAATACCTTAGGATAGTCTCTTACTATGGGTATCTCATCGATATGTTGCTCCAAATCTTCATCACTGGCAGCTAAGAGAACATATCCCTTACTCTCTCCCCCATAACAGTTGACTTCTACAGCATTTATGTAAAGGCTTAAAGAATTACTAGATACACTAGGGATAGGGAGAAAGATAACAGACTTTGTATAATAGTTCAACAATACACGGTTAGCATAAATCCAATCTATGCCGAGAATCATATCTAGACCATGCATAGGTAAACAAACCAAGTCTAAAATAAAAGGCCTAGCTTCAACAATGAAATGACAATTTAAACAACATCTACATGTCCTAACAGGTTTACCAATGGTTGTAGAAATAGTAAGATCAAAAGGAAGTTTTGACACATGCAATTGTAAAGACTTGACACTATCATGAGATATGAATGAATGGGTTACGCCAGAGTCATATAGTATAATTAAGGTCTTATCATTCATCTCCTACTTACTTTCTATGAGGTTTCTAGACTTTGTCGAGTCTTCCACATTAAGGGTAAAGACCCTCCCTTGTCATTGTGGCTTAGGGCTGGGGGTTGTAGGGTTCCTCTCTGTATATTCCCTAACATAATGTCTAGGCTTCCCGCATCTAAAGCAAACTCCTTGGCCCAACAAGCAAGGGCGATCCTCATGCAACTTCCCACACTTGGGGCATGTTGCAGCTAGAGCAGGTATAAGGGTGCAACTAGGGCTCTCTAGGATGCCTTGCCCTTGGGACCACTCAGTCCCTCTTGATGAAAATTCTTCCTTGGGGCTTAGGGCCTTGACTGCAGCTTGAACTACGGCTTGTATTGAGGCTTGAAGTGTTGCTTGAATCTCAAGTCTTGCCATGTTGGCTTGTTGGTAAAACTTTCAGCCCTCGCCATGCTCAGCATCTTGTGGGCTTCCTCGATGATGCGGCACTTGTTGACTAAGGCAAGGAAGTCCATAATCTCTATGTATGCAACGGCGAAGTTGATCTCTGCCTTCAGCCCGGCCTCGTATTTGACACATTTCTATATCTTATTAGGGTTCCCCTGAAAAACCCTTCAAAACTTGATCAGCTCCTCGAACTTTGCTGTGTACTGATCAATGCTCATACCCCCTTGGGTTAGCTGCATGAACTCTATATCCTTGGCATTTCTTAATGACTCCGAAAAGTAATTCTCATAAAAGTGGGTCTTGAGCAGTTCTCAATCAATTTGCATGTCAGATGCCTCTAGTAGCCTTCGGGTGCCAGTCCTCCAGAACTCGGCATTTGCCTCCAGCATGTAGATAGCAAAAGTCACCTTTTGCTCCATGGTGCAAGGGATCACTGAAAATATCTTCTCCTTACTCTTGATCCATTTATCAGCTTAATTCGGGTTCAGAGTTCCTCTAAACAATGGCGACATCATTTGCCATGTCTCTGAGGGCTTCATCTGTTTCATTACTTTGGTTACTCGCACTCGAATTCCTATTCTGTCGTGGTCACACCATTGGTTCCTAAGCACACAAAACAGCAAACACTGAGGTGATTCAATACTCCATGTAAAGCGAGCTAGTTACCGAGGCACATTCAAATATACAGAAGTTATGCATCTTTATCCTATAGCTTATCCTATTGATAAAGGAACTACACATGACAGAACTAGCCTTATGCCTAAGAAGCATAGTCAGTCTAATCCTCAGGCTTTGTGAGAACTGAATTGCTCTAATACCAAAATGTAATACCCTAATATTTAACCCAACACGCCTAGGATGCATTTAAGTTAATTATTAGTTATTACTCTTTTGTTCCAATTCTTAATTTTAAATTGTTAAAATACTTAGCAAAAATATGGATAATTTTTTTTTCTGAATCTTAAAAGGAAAATGTGAGCTGCACATACTTAAACAAACTACATCATACGTCGCGCATACATGTGGAAAGGAAACTAAAGCACCTCATAGATATACATGAATTATAAATAAATACAAAGGCATAGGACAACATATCATCATAGATTTATGTCAAGCGATAGATGTTCCTCTTTACACACCATGATAGATAAATATAAACATGATATGCAACCTCATTTTAGTCTTTGTCATCATAAGGTGATGGCTTAGGAATGTAAATATGATGTACAAGACATGAAATATAAATATGGGAATGGAAGTTTATTTTTAAGTCTTTAAAGTTTAGACGATAATTTGAAATATAAACATGAAATGCAAGACTTGAAATTTAAACATGGAAATGCAAGTCCATTTCTTTAGTCTTAAAGATTTAAGGTGATGACTTGAAAATGAACATGATATGCAAGGCATTAAAACATAAACATGAGATGCAAGAGCTTGAAATATAAACATGATGCAAGTCCATTTTTATATCTTACTAGAGCTCATTTCAAGACTTTAAAAAATGATACTTCCAACCTTATTCAATCTTAACAAATGGAAGTGAGCTTTAGAGTCTCTTATCATCATGGTTCTAAGAATCTCATTTCTAAGACTCACCATTAAGCTCAAAGAAAAACCAACAAAAAGAACCAAATAGCATTTTACTTGTGATAAACCATTTGAAATCGAAAATGAAACCTTTGAGCTTTAAAGGTCACAAATATGATGATTTCACCAAAAATCATCTAGGAACCCTCATCATCAACCCATGGTCTCAACCACTGAAGAAAGGATATTTCAAACAACCAACAATGTTCTATATTTTTTGATTTTCTTAAAACTGAAAATGAACCAAACCTTAGGCTTTAGAGGTCAAGCACATGGTGATATCAAAACCACCATCAAGATCTCTCATCATCAAGCCATGGTTTTTAACCATCCAACAATAACAAAACCAAAAAGAATGAAGAAGAAAAAGGAAAGCTTAAACCAAAATGGAAGGAAAGAAAAGAGCAAAAACTCAACCATGCATTCATCCTCAAAATCGACAATGAGCAAGAGAAAATAGAAGAAGAAAACTTTTCCATTTGTTCCAATCATTCAAATAGAAAATAGCTAAAGAAAAGGAGAAGGAACTCAAAAAAAAAAATCCCTACCAAAGATTGTTTTCTTGCTAGCAAGGAAAGAGCTTGATCTTTACAAAGAAATCAGAAGAATATATCTTCTCTTAGAGCACCTCTATGATTCAGCTAAGTGAGGAAGAAAAGGGAAAAAGGATTTTTCTTGAGTTTTTGAGCTTGGAGATGGAAAGGTTATGTGCTTTAGAGAAGATCTATGGTGGTAGTATAGTGGTTTGAAGTTGAGAAGTGGTGGAGAGTGGTGGTTCTTGGTGGTGGAGGAGAAGAAAATGAGAGCATGAGTTGAGAGAATTTCAAGAGCTCTTTTTTGATACTAAAGTCTTGGCCAAAAAAGTGAGTGATAGAATGAGAATGTATGTGAATGTTAGTGTACATGAAAAATTAAAACATGAAAGTGCATTTGGGGGGGGGTGACCGTAGCCTTGGGCTGTCTTGGGAGGGAAATATTTTGTTTTTCATGTAGGTTAGAAGGTGTATTAGAGGTAGATTTAATTAGGCAATGGGTTAGGAGTTGTAAACATGTGTTTAGGGGCTTCAAGACATGATTAGAGTGTAGTCTTACACTCTTAGTTTGAATTAAACCCAATTAGTTTGAAATTCAAAAGCCAACACAAATCCTAATTTTAAGGAAAATGAGAAAGAAAATACTATTCATACCTTGACTATGTCATGTCTTATGAGTTCCTTTGATTAAGAAAAGGGATTTAACTTTTTCTAAGTAATCTTAAGTCTCAATTAACCTTAATTAATTATTTTGACCCAAGATTGATAATTAAAATTAATTTATCTTTAATTTGTGCCTAATATTGCATGCATTTTCTTTATCGTTTAATTAAGCTCATTATGCACTTAGTTAGGGACAAAATAGTAATTTTGCATAAAAACTCTCTGAGACCGCCCAAGCTTAAAAGAATATCATGCACCCTTTAAAAACAACATTTCAAACTTTCAGGTAAAGTCCGGGTCTGGTCAGCAATTAATCTCGCGTTAAATTACTGCAGGGGTATTTTGATAATTTCGCAGGTGGAAAAATCGAAAACTAAGATTTTCACCTCTATTATTATGCACAACATATATAATTCCCTTCAAATATTAAAATAACACTTTGAGTATGGCCGAGGTAGGCTACCCTACATGCTCGAATGAAAATGACCTCAGCGGCATTTTGGTCATTTTGTATTAGGGGAAAAATTGGGGCGTTACGTCCTCCACTTCAAAGCCTTCAAACCCACACCAAACCCTTCATTAGGTAGAAGATTGTGAGCTCTCAGAGTATAAAAAGGTGATGGATTCAAATTCTAATCAGTTAGTTTGGTATATATTAAGGAGTGGATCAAGTCTTGTGAAGGGAATTTGTGGTTTTAGTAAATGTAAGTTAGGAATTTGGAAGATTGAAATCAAGTTTTCATAGTTTTTTGTGAAGAACAATGGAGGGATGCCGGTTCACTATGCATGGCCGAGAATGAAAGCTTCCAAGGTAACCTTGGTGGCTTTCTTTTTATCCTAAAGTAAAGATAACATTTATGTAGTCAAATATGTATATTTTTCTAATAATAAAAAGGAATAAATTACTAAGATTTAATCTTGTAAAGCAAGATTAAATCTTAGACTTACACTTGACATTAAAAGGATAGACATTATCATTTTATAAGATTAAAATGTCTTTCGATGTTAAAAATTGCACACCGAAATTTTACCGAATGGGTAAAACACCATACTCGGGTAATCAAACATTGCTCGAAAATTAATTCTGGGTATAAAATTCTCTTTTCTAACTATTCCTAACCTTAATCCTCTCTTTTCTCAGTTCCAGGCATCTCCTGGTCCCAGATCTGGGGTTTCAGCCGTCCTGATAGATTTGTGAGGCCCGTAAGGTTACTATTCACTCCAATTTTTAAATAATTTCTAAAACTGTCAAATTTTTAAAATTATGACTAATAAAGCTCAAATTAATTTTTAAATAATTTTTCAAGTGTTACATAACTTTCTCGACATTCATGCGGTGGTTCTGCGCCCACAGTTCCCATGGAGGTGAAGAATAGCAATGATGATGAGGCCACTGTGACACAGCATTTAAGAGGAGTCAAGCCACCTAGAGGGGAGCGACCCGTCTGTGTATAGGAGCAAACGTTCATCTTGTCGGTCATGTCGCTTCACCTACTAATCTCGCTCATGTGCTTGGTTATCTTCCTCCCTTCCGAGAACAACGTGCATAGGATCTAGCAGTAGACTTTTGGAGTGCATGTGCATACTTTGTAGAGAGGATAGCCCTTATTTTGTTAGTATGTAGCGGGGTTATCAATTTTTAGGCACATATTAGTATGAGTAGTGTTGGAGGGTTGTTTTTAGACTGTCTATGTTTCTATTTATATTTCTCTGCTAGATCATTGTATTTAACCCAACCTTTATTGATGGGCATGATATTTAGTATTTATGTTGGTGCGTGTGATGGAATGATGAGTACTTATGAATATAAATACATATATGTGTGTGTGTGTGTGTGATGATGATGATGATGTGCTTATGTCCATGATGTTGTTGTGATATCACATGTATGTATGACTGCATGACGACTATTGTTCCTTTTTGTATGAGGTGAGCAAAGGGTTTTATTTAGTATGCACAGCTCACATTTTGCTTTAAAATTCCAAAAAAAATTTATCCATGTTTTCACTAAGTATTTTCAAAGTTTCAAAAGTTAAGAACTGAAACAAAAGAGTAATCTCTAATAATTAACTTAAATGCATCTAAGGCATGTCGGATTAAGCATTAAGGTGTTACAAAGGACAACATTGTACCAAGATTAATGATCTCTCATATTCGTTAACTCACTATCTGTTTCACTATAGCTACTATCTAGTCTTAAATCATGAAAACTAAGTATTTTTCCTAAAACTTTATAACTGAGCTCTGACCTAAGTGTGAAAGCTACATCATATAAATATAATACTCTTGAAATCATTAGGATAGTCATGCCATCTTTGAATGTTCACATTCATAATCAAGCTATTCATTAAAAGTCATTTTAGTAACAAATGGTCCCAAGAGTTTTCATAATACATATTTGATGCTCACTTGAAAATCACAAGTTCATAAACATTATCAAAATCATCAATAGCTCATACTAGCCTTGAAATAGTCTCTAAAACCATGTACTTGTGTCAAAAGCTAAGAAAATAACTCCAATGACCAAAATAAAGATCACAGGATTGAACCCACTCACCTAGAGAAGAGGAATGAATGGTTTCAACATCAATTGAGCTCCATGGAGTGATGAGGATGGCACTAATATTTGCCATAATAGTCAGAAAACTCAAGATTAATATATGAAGATCTTTAGATAACTCTACACTAACTCTAAGAACATTGGAGGAGTACCCAAACTTGATAATAAGGAGAAAACAACAATATCCATAATATAGAGGAAGAAGGATACGGAGGAATCTAGCACAAACCATAAACAAATCCTTACCTTAAAGCTTGGAGGAGGTAGGATTGAGTGTGGTTGAGAATAGGGAGGTAGAAGAAAGGTTGAAAACTTAGGGATTTTGAAAATGGGGGTGTTTCATGAGTAGAAGAGGTATTTATAGGGTAGGGGTGTCATTAATCAAAGCTGTGTCGTTTGGCACTATTCTGGCACCAAGGGGTACCGCTATAGAGGTCTATGATTACTATAGTGGTCAAGGGGCTTGAAGCACCCCCGCTGGAAAACACAAGACTACTATAGCAGTCTATGACCACTATGGCAGTTGACAAAACTCCAAATCTGCCAACCCTATACCCCTGACCACCATAGCAACGTCAACAACACCAATTATGCATTTTAAGGATCCTTTATACATCTGGGACCTTCCTAGTAACATGGGTAGGTCGTGGGGACCCTAAGGCTGTTCTAGACTTGTCTAGGGACACATGTACCTAAGGCATTACATATTTCCCCCCTTAAAAGATATTTGATCCCCAAATCGCAAACATACCTTAAAAGATACGAATACTTGATCCTTATGGCTTCTTCAACTTCCCAGGTGGCTTCCTTGCTAGAATAGTCCCTCCAAATGACTTTCACTGAAGCCACTTCCTTTGAGCAAAGCTTTTTAATCTGCCTATCCCTAATTGCAACTGGTTCCTCTTCATATGACAAGCTCCTATCGACTTGGACTGCTTGTGGTCTGAGCATGTGAGACTAATTGGGCATATACTTTCTAAGCATGCTGACATGGAAGACTGGATAGAAAGTTGACAAACTTGGAGGCAGTGCCAATCTATAGGCCATTGCACCAACTTTTCTAAAATCTCGAATGGACTAATGTAGCATGGATTCAACTTTCCCCACTTATCAAACCTCACGACTCCCTCCATGGGAGATACCCTCATAAACACATGATCACCCATCACGAACTCTAAGTCTTGGCATCGACAATTAGCATAGGATTTCTATCTGGACTGAGCTACTAATAATCATTCTCTTATCAGCCGAACCTTCTCTAGAGTCTCTTGAACCAAATATGGGCCTAAGGTCTTAGCTTCCCCAAGCTCAAACCATCTAATAGGAGATTTACACCGTCTCCCATATAATGCCTCAAACGGTGCCATCTGGATACTTACTTGGTAGTGGTTATTGTACGAGAACTCTAGTAATGACAAGTGGTCACACTAACTCCTGTCAAAATCCAAAGCACAAGCTCAAAGCATGTCCTCTAATGTTTAAATTGTCCTCTCTGATTAGCCATATGTCTGTAGGTAAAATGCTATGGTCAAGTCTACACGAGTCCCAAGAGCATCTTGAAATGTTCTCTAAAATGGTGAAGTGAACTGGGACCTTCTATCTGATATAATGGACACTAGCATGCCATGGAGTCTAACAATCTTAGCTATGTAGAGCTAGGCATACTAAACTGCACTAAAGGTCATTTTTACTGGTAGCAAGTGGGCTAACTTATTCATTCTGTCCATGATCACCCATATGGAATTAAAGCCCTTAGTCATTTGAGGTAACCATACTACAAAATCTATGGTTATTCTCTCCCACATCTACTATGGGATCGCTATCTATTGAAATAACCCTACAGGCCTTTGGTGCTCAGTCTTGACTTGTTAACATACCGAACACCATGCCATGAAGTCGCCAACATCTATCTTTATGCCTTCCTACCAATAAAGCTGTCTGAGAACTTGATACATCTTTCTTGAACTTGGGTGAACAGAGTATGCTATGCTATGAGATTCTTCCATCACTTTTCTCTTCAGTTCACCCATATAGGTATGTACAAATAGTCGTCAACATGCAACACACCCTCTAAAACAATTGAAAACTCATAATTCTCTTTTTTATTCGCATCCTCCATAAGCTTTGTTAACTTGGGATCCTCTTATTGTTGTGCTTTAATTTATTCCACTGGGGTTGATTGGGACTTAATGTGAGCAAGAAATGCTATATGAATCATCAAGGCCGAGCTAAACTCCCTTAGCTTCTAACGTGTAAATATCTTCTATCAATGGCTGCCTCAAAGGTGCTATGTGGGCCAAACTACCCATGGAATTTCAACTCAATGCATCAGCTACAACATTTGCCTTGCTCAGATGACAGGAAATCATGCAGTTGTAGTCCTTAAGAAACTCTAAACATCGATGCTGCTTGAGATTTAAGTCCTTCTATTGGAAGATATACTTCAAGCTCTGGTCCATAAAGATTTCACAAGTCTCTCCATATAGGTAATGCATCCAAATATTCAAGGCAAAAACCGCTGCTACCATCTTCGGATCATGTATCGAGTAGTTTTGCTCATGTCTCTTGAGTTGCCTAGATACATATGCCTTAACCCAGTCATGCTGCATAAAGACACAGCCAAGTCTGAAACTTGAGGAATCATAGTATACTAAAAAACCACTCGTGTCTAAGGGTAATACCAACACTAGAACTATATGATCAAACAAGTCGTGAGCTTCTAAAAACTCTCCTAACATGCATCTGACAACTGAAACTTGACATTTTTCTGTGCCAACCTCATCAACAGCATTGCAATCCTAGAAAAATCTTTGACAAACCTCTGATAGTAACCCACCAAACCTAGGAAACTATGGATCTCTGGAATTATGGAAGGCCTTGGTCACTGCTAAACCGCTACAACTTTCTTTGGGTTGACTAAGACACTATCTTTAAACACTATACGTCCAATGAATGCCACCTAATCAAGCCAAAACTCGCACCTAAGAATTTGGCATACAACTTATTCTCCGTTAGGGTCTGCAAGATAATCCTAAAGTGATGCTCATGCTCCTCTTCGCTCCTAAGGTACACTAGGATGTCATCAATGATGACAATCACACAATGATCTACGAACGGCCCGTATACCCTATTCATCAGTCCATGAAAGCTACAGGGGCACTGATCAACCCAAAGGACATCACTAGGAACTCATAGCATCGGTAACATGTCCTAAAGGCTATATTGGGCACATCCTTACCCTTAATCTTTAACTAATGATAGCCCAATTGAAGATCGATCTTAGAAAAACATCTAGCCCCTTGGAGCTAATTGAACAAGTCATCTATGCAAGGAAAAGGGTACCGTTTCTTAATTGCCACCATATTTAATTGCCGGTAATCTATGCACATCCTCATAGACCCATCCTTCTTCTTCACAAATAACATCGGAGCACCCCGAGGTAAGGTACTCAGCTAGATAAACCCCTTTTTAAGCAACCTTTGCAAATACTCTTTCAACCCTTTTAACTTGGCTAGAGCCATTTAATACAGGGTATAGAGATAGGCCTTACTCTGGGCTCAAGCGCTATCCTAAACTCTACTTCCCTCTCTAATGGCATCCCTTGCAATTCCGCTAAAAACATATTTGGGAACTCATAAACCACTGGTACTGAATCCAAACTCAAAACATCTACATCTACGTCTCTGATTGAAGCTAGGAATCCATAACTCCCTTTATCCATGAACCACAAGGTGCTCTAGACCAAGATCAAACTAGTCAAAATCGAAAAATTGGTGTCCTGAAACTCTTGTAACTCGCTTCCGGGAACCTCAAACCTCACTGACTTGTCATAGCAATCCATGATGGAGGTTGTTGCCAGCTCCTCAAATTAGAATTAATTTTATATTAAGTTGCACAAAAACTATAGTAAGGAACACAACCTAGGTTATCTTTCAAGGAGGTTTTATCACTTAGTTGGAAAATTGGAGGTTTTTGAGAACTAAATTAAAACAAGTAAAATTAATTGGAATTAAGCAATAATTGAAAACACCAATGCAAGGTATTCCTAGAATTGAAATCAATTATCACTGACCAAATATTAAACTCATCAATGGTTATTAGTAATAAATTACTGGCAATTTTACTAGTGATCAATCAACCTCTAGAATTTGACCAATACAAATAACTAACAAATGGAATCCCAATTTAATTATAAATTACATTAATTTAAAGTACTAATTGCTATAGCCTAACTGCCAATTGGAAAGTTAATTATAATGTTCTCCTTCAAACATAAACCAAAGGATCCATCAATTTATTCCCAAAGGGTTTCCCTAAATGATGATCGCCAATTTAGTTATTTCAATAAAAATTGTAACAATCGCAACAATAATTATGAAAATAGAAACTAAAGAACATTGAGAAAAATAATGTATTCAATATAAAAGGGTCTCAAATATCATCCTAATTCATCTGGAAACCCTCACACTAGTGAGAAAATCTACTCCTCTATCTCTAAAGGATAACAACCATGAAAATAGAAGAGTACTTGAAGAAAGTAACAAAGATCCTCATCACAATCTCTAGGAACAAAGCAAACTCAGTAATGGAATCCCTAAAGAGAGAAAAATAGAGAAGAAGATGTAAAGAGTTGTAGAGAAAAAATCCTAGCTACCAAAAGTTTGAGTCAAAACCTAGGGTAAAAGTCTGTGTAAATCCCTTAAACACTGCTCTCTAAAATAGCCCAAAGCGGGGCCTAAATATAGATTAATTATTTGTAATCCCATTATCGTACGAGCTCTGCAACACTCATAAGAATATTGAGCTCAATCATTCTTCTTGGTGTTTCTGTCGAGTGTTGTAAGGCTAAATAAGCGTTGCAACTTTCACCTAAGAGTGAACCTTCGTGGTTTTGCTCCTTTTCAACTCCAAGCTCCTTCTTAAGAGTTCCTAACCTTGTTCTTGACATTTTGCACTTAAACCTAAATTCTTGCATACAAAACCATACTCAAAGAGATAGGTTACATGCAACAGGCTATAATTATAAATTATTCCAAAATTAGTGCAGTAGTCAATAATTCTATCAAACATGAACAATGGGGATTAAATCAAAATCCTAAATATTTACATCAATAACACAAGTATTCACATCAATAACACAGTCAAAATTATGCAAAAAGCTAAGGTTTGGTAGCAAGATAAGTGGCATAAATGTCCCTTATTAGTCCACAGTAGCATGGCATGAAGCTAGCCAATCTATGCCTAAGATGACATCAAAGTTGGACATGTCTAACACCTGAAGGTTTGTCAGTGTCTCCCTATCTCCAATCTTGACCTCGCATTCTCTATAAACTGACTAGATATAACATCCTAATTTTCAACCTAGTACTCCTAGAATGTATTTGGGTTGACCATTAGTCTATTACTCTATTAGTCTCATTCTTTAAAACGTTTCTTTGAAATACTTAGCAGAAAATATGGGTAATTTTTTTTTTGAAACATAAATGCAAAGTAAGAGCCGCGCATACCTCAAACGAGCGCTATCCTAAAGCGTATCGCATAAAAAGAAAACACAAGATAAGAATCATCAAGTAGCTGCATAACCTTAGACAATCATGTGCACACCAATAATAATATTATATTAACTTAATAAACTGGCCCCTATAAAAGGCGGGAGAAGTTTGATACATTATAAAAGCAAATACAACCGAAAGGAGAATACATGGAAAGCACAAAAGAAATCACCCCTACCTTAGTGCACCTAAGATGGATAACCTCTAGAACAAAAGAAAGCTATCCTAGTGTATGTGTGATGTGTGCACTAACATTTCCCAAGAGCCTCTACTACTGCGGTCTCGGAAAGAGCGAGACATAACCAACCTACTAGCGTATCTCAGTAGGAGTAGCCATGTGAAGTGGCTGGACGTGAGCACCGTAACAAGGGTGCATGGCTGGCCTCTGGACCAATCTCGGCTGAGTCACGGTCTCTTCGCTACCTTCTCTCATGAGCGGGGGAAAAAGGGTAGAGCTCTTGCTGTATGGGTGGTTCGGTGGATCCTCTAAGGGCTCTGATGACTGTGAGCGGGGCATGTAGTCTGGGAAGTCGCGTACAGCTGATGCGGTGGTCTGGGTACAGAGAATCATCTCGTTGCGCATTCGAGCACGCTCAAAAACCATGTCGTCTCCATAGGGGGATGTCGGGAAAAAGAAATAGCTAGATATTGGGTGTGCAAAGGGGCGTCCTATGAACATGAAAATTCTGACGGCGCAACACCCCTCAAAATGGTATGACTGGTGCTCCGAATCAAAGTGGACCTCCCTCATCAAGGTGTCGATGAAGACTACAAACATCGCCATCGTAATCTGAAGACGTGGCAGAAAAGAAAAAGAGAAAAAGAGGGAGTGAGAATCTTACTAAAGAATCTCAGTAAGGAACCTCCTATCTAAGTGTCATCATCTACGTCCTTAGGAACCTTGGGTTTATTGTAAAAAGGTGTACATGCATAAAGTTTATTATTATGTTTTTTAAGCATAATTATCCAAGGCCCGTTCATTTTAGAATGAGTCTTAATGCCATGTATGCAACATAGCAAAGCATGAATGCATGATAATACATTAGGCAAGAAAGCAGCCAAATATAACATCAAGCAACATCATATAAGTGGCATAAAGTGGCATGTAACTTCTCATATGGAACTTTCTCATTTCTTAACTATGTGACATCAAACTTTACACTTTGTATCATGGGGCCACCCTAAAAACATCTCTAGGTTATGAGCTCATACCTAACTAGTCATCACTAGTGCTTACTTATCCTCTGATAAGCGTAACATAATAATAATCCCGACTTCAAGAGTACAGGCTAGGGGGCATAAGGATCACCTATCATAACCTTTAATTCGGGGAGTCCATAGGAATATTCCTTCTTTGAAATGCTTTACTGGTATCTAGTATGCAGCGAATTGTTCGCTTTGGCAAGCTCAATGTCAATATCCTCACGGATTTACTTTCTCCCCACTGGAGCAGGAGATATGTGTCTCAGTATTATGTCACATTTAAAATCTCATGGAGTTTTCAAAAACTTTCAAATTTGATGGAAATTCGGCAACGTAATAGCGGTACACCGAATTCCTTCAAATTTGCTTTATGCCACAAGAACTAACAGTGCATGTACTTTCTCATTCCGAGTTTCAAAATCAAATCAAGTTATCAATGTCATACAGCATATCCATTCATGTATCAATACATCATAATGTGTCATGATTCAAGAATAATCATTCCTAGCTCTTCATATATCTCTAGCATATGCATCCCTAATATTCCACATGAAACTATAACATGTAAAGGTTGAGTTCTATCTTTAGAGATTAATGCCTCATAAAATAAATATACTTATGATTCATGAATAGTCATACATTTCTCATCAATTTATGTCAGGCAATCTCATAGATTCATATGTAAACAAGATCATGGATTCATATCATTCAATTAGGGAAAATGTTTATTGCATACTTGGGGTTCTGGTAATCAATTACATGAGCCTTGTAATCGATTACACAACTTTGAGTTTCAAAACAGATAAATTGAGGGCTCTGGTAATCGATTACATCAACCTTGTAATCGATTAAACAGCTTCAGGTTTTCAAAACAGGAAGGTTAAGGACTTTGTTAATCAATTACATGGGCCTTGTAATCGATTACACCTGTTGAAAATACTTTCTGGGCTCCAAGAACATCCGAGTAATCGATTACATATAATGGTAATCGATTACTTGAGTCCAGAAGATGTAATCGATTACGTGATGTTGTAATCGATTACTTAGGTCAAAAGTTCATCTCCAAGTATGGAAAAACTCTCTGGTAATCGATTACATGGGCCTAGTAATCGATGACCAGTACCTTCAAAATACAAAAATTTAAGTTTAAAACACCTTCTAAGTTATTTCTTCCTTCTCAAACCATTTTGAACCTTGTTCCAACACTCTTTTTGAAATCAAAACGTTTTTGTAAAGATAAATGCCTATAGTTTCAAGATTAAGTTAAAAGAGTTAAGTCTTGAGCCTTAGATCTTTAGGTGAAGACATAAACATAAACATGCTAATGCAAGTTTCATTTTAATCTTAGCATTAATAAGTGATAACAAGGAAAAATAAATGTGCAAGGCTTGAAAATAAACATGAAAGTGCAAGTTCATTCTTAATCTTTAAGTTTAGGTGATGGCTTGAAACATAAACATGCTAGACAAGAAATGTAAACATGAAATGTAAGTTCATTTCTTATCTTTGAGCTTTAGGTGATGACTTGAACAATAAATATGATATGCAAGTTCAATTCTTTATTTTAGTACTCTAGGCCCCTTAGAGTTTTCACTCTAAATCAACAATCAACTTTAAGGTTGAAATAGGTAGGTTTTTGAGATTAATTATTAAGGTGATATCAAGGAAAATAAATATGAATGCAATCCATTTCTTATCTATTTGAGTCTTAGGCTCAAGATTTCTCTTCACAACAACATAGTTTCTTTGTTTTGTTAAAAATCTCTTTTAAAAATGAAACCTTCAAGCTTTAGAGGTCCAATAAATGATGGTTTTGTAACCAACACTCAAGATCCTCATCATCAAGCCATGGTTCCTTCCATAGGTAGGCCATTTGGCCAAAAAGTCAAAGAGGAGGAAAAGGAATACCAAAACCAAAAAGAAAGTGGAGAAGGAAAGAAGAATCGACATAGCATCATTTCAACCCACAAGTTTAAACAACAAAAGAGAAGAAGACAACTCCCTACCTTGGATGTGTCCTTTGTTGGAAGGGGGTTTGATCTTGGAAGGAGAAAAGGAAGAAGAACTCTTTGAGATTGAAGAAGAAAAGCTTGGAGTTGCAAGAATGAGCAAAGTTCTTGCAAGCTTCCTTAGATGCATATTTATAGAAAAATCAAACATAAGAGGGTGAGAGTGGGGGAAGGATGGCTGGCCAAGGAGGAAAGGAGAGAGAGGGAAAATATCTCTTCCAATGTGTCATTCAAAGGCATGGCTCAAAGCATGGTGAAGTATGGTGCAAAGCATGATGAGGTATGGCTCAAAGCATGGTTATTTGTGTGTAAAAATAAATCATCGTGTGATGAAAATTGGGAAAGAGGTGGCCGATTCTTATGGGAGCTTTGGGAGGATATTTTGTCATTTTATTTGTGTTATGACTTGGTTTAGGGAATGGGTTTAATTAGGTAATTGATTATGAGTTTGTAAGTAAGTATTTAGGTGAGGCAATGGGTAATTAAGGATGTCAAAACATGATTAGAGAGTGTTCTTGCTTCATTAGAGAGATTAAAACTCATTTTAAAGTGTAAACAATTGTAGACACAATTCCTTAATCCAAGGAATTGGATAGAGAAAACACTATTCAAGATTCCATGACTTGGAATCTTGAGTTTTAAGAAGAGATTTAAGTTTAATCTAAGCAATTTTAGATTCTAATTAACTTTAATAAATTATTTTGACTCTAGATTAATTATGAAAATTAATTAATCTTCAATTAGAGCCTATTATTGCTTCGGTTTGTTTAATTTCGTCATTAAGGGCAGAATGCACTAAGTAGGGGCAAAATCGTAATTTTTGCTCAAAAACTGCCCAGGACCACCAGGACTTAAACAGACATGTCCAGACTCATAAAAACATCATTTAAAACCTTTGGGTGAAGTTCGGGCTCGATCGGCTCATCAATCGGTGTTAAACAGCCACAAGGATGTTTTGGTCACTTAGCGCATCGGAACTCAGAGATGAGATTCTTCTACTCTATTAGCATACATACCACACATAATCCCTTTTTGATATTGAACTGACCCTTCGAGGACTATTGGGTCGGCTGTCGTCGAATTCCGGGTGAAAAATGACCTTAGGGGCATTTTGGTCATTTTCGCTCAAACAGAAAAATCAGGGTCTTACACTGGACAAAGAGAGGCTCTCTTAAAGGTATCCCTACTAGAAAAGGTTCCTCGAGACGGGAAACAGACCTCCCGAACCATGTGGCAAAGAATGGGGACACTTAGAAATGCATTGACTTGGGATCTATCAATGCAAAAGCCTCAAAAGAGTAAACTCTGATAATACCTGCTACCACATCGCTGAATACCACTGAATCCCATCATGTCAATGCAAATAGACAGGGCTGCCCCCCCCCCCCCGACCTTTGCCACATTGGCCTCTGCCACCAAAACCGCTGCCTCTAGGGTCCTTGCCCCTAGCACCTCTGCCAGCTGCAATAGCCGAACCACCCTAGGTCATTGATTGGAAAGACAAAGTTGAAGTAGTAGGGTTGGTAGAGACTCCAAATCCATCAACCTCACATTCTTGACTACTAGAGTGGTCCAATGTTAGCAACACCAATTCTACATCTTAAAGGTCTTTCATGCATCTGGGACCTTCTCGATAACACGAGTTTCGGGGGACCCCTTAGGCCATACTAGACTTGTATAGGAACATGTGTAGCTAAGATATGACATTATTTTTATCCATAGCGATATTCTATATTGACCATCAATTTCTTTGTCGTTAATAACTTCATCTTTATTATTTAATATATTTTTTATTTAGTGGCTTATTAATTGTCAACTTTATAATTTTTAGAATTTATAGATAAAATTATATTTGTTTTGAAATTCACATGGCAAAATTATATATCTAGAATTTATAATTTATTTTAAAATATGCTAAAACTTTCGCTCTCTTGTGTATGTTGTTGACGATGTCTACTATCTCAAGCATATTCTTCACTCTCCCATACTATGCTTTACCCTCTCTTTGTTAATTTTTTTACCATTACCAAAAGAAAATAAGTTATTACCTTAACATTCGGTCACGTTTACTTTAAATCCTTAAACTAATAAATAATGTACAACCAATCATCCAGAATTTCTTAAATATGTTATTTTTGTTAACAATAGATGAAAATTAAGAGAATGGTTGATTTGCATAAATAAAAAATGTTACAAGTCAATTTGTATTTTTTAAAAATCTGAAGCGTACATAACCTACAATTCAATGGATTGAAATGCCTTTTCCTTAAATGAAATAACATATATTTTATTTTAAAAATAAATAAAATAAAAATATCGTGTAATAAAATTAAAAAATCAAAAGTAACTCATGAAATCACGGGAACAAATACTAGTGTATTAATAAAACTAATTCCGTTCTATTGGACCCAAGAAGAACGTAAAAATAACCTAATAAGAAAACTTGCTCCCTTCAAGTAATAATTTCTCATATTCTGACC
Source organism: Dalbergia cochinchinensis (assembly GCA_031216125.1). NCBI lineage: Eukaryota > Viridiplantae > Streptophyta > Magnoliopsida > Fabales > Fabaceae > Dalbergia > Dalbergia cochinchinensis. The sequence continues at coordinate 32,807,278 of CM062369.1, forward strand.
GAAAAAAAAATTTCTCATATTGCAATTTAGCAATGGTGTGAAAAATTCATTATACACTTAAGTTTTCAAAACCATGAAAAAAAATTAAATATCAAAAAGCTCTGCCAAATACCCCAAGCTCCATCACTAATATAATATATTATAAGTGGTTTTTTCTTTATTTTTCATGATATGGCTTAAGACTCTCTCTCCATATATATTGGTTTGAATTAAACTTCTAGTAGGTACTTAAGTAGTTCAACTACTTATTAATTATACTAGGTCTCGCGATTGAAGAAAAAAAAGACTCTAAAACCATACTATCATAAACAACTAATTTAACCTCTAATTTGTCTTAGTGAAGCACGTACAAATGGGGTTTATATGAAAGAATGTTATTTCTATATTCTAATATCTCAATCATCCAAATACCATACTCACACCATTCTACTACTTACTCATTCTCTCTTTATCATCCCTCTCACAACTTGATTGGCATCTACGCCTATCGAGATGTACAAAAATCATTTTCGGGGTTTGTATGTGTTTTGTAGCTTTCCTTCTTTCATAAAAGAAGACAAAGGAAAAGAGAAGTAAATCAGACACCTAAACTGGCCACATTGGAGTTAACTGCTGTAAAATAATGCAGAAAATCAGTTATTGGCTTGTTGGGATTCAGAGTTCGGCCGCGCCTCTAATTGACAATATCAATTTCACAGTTTGCATTGCTCTATCGAACGTAATGGCATTTTATTTTCAATATAATATCATCCATATTACCAGAAACATATAATATCATTCAACTGCACGTTGTCGAATTAAAGAGCTATGATCAATACGAACCATATTAGAGAAGTAATTATCAGCATATTGAGCAATAACACGTTATCAATACAATATTGTATGCAAGTTGTTACAACTTTGTAAAGGTATAAAATATTTATGTGATGTCTCTGATCCGATAATAGAATGACAAAAAACAATAAAATTGAAAAAAAAAAAAAAGACCCAATTGAAAAAAGAAAAATTACAATTACAGAATTGGTCAAATTTACACCTTGTCATCGTTCTCACTTGATTCCACCTGGGAAATCTGTGTTGTCCTCCTGCTACAAACAGAAATCATGAACAACCACATAACACCTTTCACAACCCTCACCATCCCAATTGTGACAGTGAGATAATACAACCACCACCCAACAAAGTCAGCCATCCCCACATCCATCAATTGCTCCTTCTTTGCTTCAGCCATAACCACCAAAGTCTCCACCCCTTCCCTCAACCTCCACCACCATATGGTGCCTAAGCTCGCAGCCATGGCCACCCTTTCAATCCACCTCTCTTTCCTCGCAACCCCAAACACGGTATCATCCACCACGGGCCTCACCACCATTCTAGACCAAACTTGGGTCGTCTCGTGCAACCCCAACAGAAAAATCACCCTGCTCATGAGGCTCCTCTCAGCTCCAAAACTCAACTCAGAGTCATAAACTCCAGCTGCTATGCTGGCCTCAATCCCCAAGCCAACGCAGACTTGGAAAGTGCAGAGGAGAATCCACGCTATGTAGAGACGAGGTTGGAGGACAGTGCTGATTGATGACTCGCTCAAAAGGGTGACCTTACCCGTTAAGCCGTGGATCAAGGCAGCTATGCTCACAATGGACACAAGAACGTAGAGGACACATGGGTTGATATGCAGGGCAAGGGAGAAAAGATGGGGGAAGGGTAGTTCTTGTGAATTGTACAAAGTGAGGCTTTGAAGGTAGTATCGGGCACCCGAGAGACTGGCCAATAGGAGAAAGGAGAGTGGGAGGAGGAGGCTGAGGAGTGTGATCGTGAGGAGGTGGAAGACCCCTCTAGGAGTGGGAGAACCATGATTGAAGAAGAGCTCTTTGGCTTTTCTCAACCAACCCATTTGTTTAGAAGCAATCATGAATTGAACCGATACCACCCCCTTCCTCCTTATTTACAAGCCAAGGCAAGTTCAACGTTAAGGTCTCTATGTATCGCGACTTAACAACCGTTTGCTGCAAAATGAAATGAAAAGTGGTTGCCACGTCTATTGTTTACGTAGTTGACATTTTATAAGATATGTGGTCTTGAATCTTAATATGTATTTTGCCTGATATATAATTATTATCTTATACATGTGTCATGAATTATGTCAAATTCGTTCTTGATCTGTTTATCTTTTACGCATTTGTTAGGTACGTAGCAACTTTGGACATTTTAATCGGGCTGTTTGGCTGCAAATTTGACGGATGTGTGGAACCACTTTGAATTTGAAGGACGCCCTTTTCTTCGGCTGTTATGTATTATAAGTAAATTCATTTTTGTACATTATATATAATTTATGATCAAATATATGATACCAAAATAAATATTAATATGCAACCAATAGTCAGAAAATTTAAATTATTAAACTGCCATTTGGCAAGAAAGATGCGGAAACATAATGTTTATTTTGGATGGACATCTATAGGACTATTAATCATAAACATAAGTTGTTATCCCAACTACTTAAAAAATCTTGGTTAGGAGACCCCTACTTCTTTAAGGGATCTTTATGCGATTGAGTCTGGTTAGTTAAGTTTCTAGTAATAGGATTTGGATATCGTTATTATATCAAACAATATACATGTGTGCATATGTATGTATGTATGTATGTATATATATATATATCATTTGGCAATGAAATTATCAATTTGAGATACTCAGTTGGTGGCATACTCAGTTGGAATTGCGCTGTTTTTCAGCATTGCATTTGCTATATAGAGTGTAAGTATTGGTTTTTGGTCGGTATGAATCAAATCCTTTTGCATTAGGTTTGAATTAGGAAAAGTTGCGGTTGAAGTGCCTTTTTTTAATCTTAGGGGGAAGTACATAATTCTACGGGATTTTGAATAGCATACTTTTTCGTTTTCTAGCTCGAAGTAGCGGCCTATACTTGCAGTCTAGGTCGTTTGGTGCAGAGAGATGAAAGCAATAAAATAAATATCAATGTAATATGTATTCATTATTTATAAGATATTATATCAACTGATTCTATTCAAGTAAGGTCTATATTTCATTTAATGAGAGATAAAGTGTGACTTTGATATAGTATCTTATACACAATGAGAATAAATAACATTTTTCTAAAATAAATTGTCCAATTTGCCCATTTAAAAAAAATTTCTTTATAAGATAACTAAACGAATGCAACATGGTATTTTATAGATCGAGGGTAATCTATTTACGCTCCCTTCTCTCCTTTCTATCTGACCAGACATCATAGGTTAAAATTAACATATAAATCAATATAGGATTTAAGATGATTCATGGCAACAAGAGAAAATCAAACGATGAGCGAAAAAAAAGGCATTTATTTTATATCTAGCTGGTGGTAAAGTACTAACTGATTTTAAAATCAACTGTCCAAGTTAGCTCAATCTATCTAGATTTAACTTTTTCAGACACAATCAAACTGATTTTTTTTTAAAAAAAAATCTCAAATCAAAGTACCTAAGCTGCTGCTGCTTCTTTTTCCTTTTTTTTTTTTTTTGTTTGTTAATATGGTTTAATCAATTCATATCATAAACACTAGTAGCTGAGAATGTATCTCCACTTCTTTTGCTCTGACGAAAAGTGCCTTTCAGTTCTAACAGTTGTCGCAATCGATAGGTTTAATTTTTTCAAGCAAGCTTATTATATGGAGATCCGTATCGATTATTTGTTTTCCCCTGCTGCTAATGTTTGGATTGGCATTTTCTAGCTAACATCTAATTATAGTAAAATAAATATATTTGACAACAAAATGACCCATTGACCAATTTGGCAACAAATCGTTTCGGTGAACTTCCAATTCCACTGGAGTCCTTTCAAAAAAATGATGAATTTTGATTTTTGGTTTCTTGCTTCCCCTCCTGGGGTTGAGCCACTTTATTGCAATTATAAATAATGAATGACTAGTCGTTTGAGAATAATTTATGGACTATTATCAAAAATAAATAATAATTTATTTAAATATATATTATAGAAAATTGAGTATATAAACTTATTTTAAAAATAAGTTAATAGTTAAACAATTAAATAAATGAATAAAATATAAATAAGTATGGATTTAAAATAAGTTATTTTATTTTATTTTTTATTTTGAATATCTTATTTATAAAATTGAGAAAATATCAATAGATGACTTTTAACTAACAATAAAAAAATCTATTTCATGAAAATTTTACACGTTTCAATAGTTAAAATTAATAAATAATAAAATAAAATAAGTGGATATATTTACAATATCATATATTGTTAATATGGATGACAATAGGTATCTATAAGAAATGAGATATGCCTTTTGCACCCTCTCTCCGTTTAGAATTTTATCCTTCATTCCCATCCTTATCCCTATTACGGAGTCCCTATCCCTTATTTCTCACGAGGATTTGAATCCATATTGGATATTTGCTGATATATTAAAATAATTTCAAAAATAATTTGAAAAGTATTTCAATATTCGAAAAATAAATATGCATAATCCTTCTAGAATTTCTGTCCACTTTCAGACAATTTTATATTTCAAAATATCTATCAATTTCACTTTTCAATAAAATATTACTTTTTTTCTTCGAATACTACCCCTAATTAATTTCATATTTTTAAAGCATTCTATTTAATATTAGTACACTATATTAATTAATATGTAGGAATACATTAGTACATTAACTATATTTTACTCAGTTACCAATATCATTATTTATTCTATTTTTTAATATTCGTATTTGTCGAAAATTGACAGATATTTTAAAGGGAAATGAGTAACAAATACTACTAATGCAATATAATCCAAATTAAAAATAAAAATAGATTCAACAAAGATAATTAAAAAATAAATATGTGCTAAGATTTTTATATACAAATATATAAATAAATAATTTATATAAAAAGGGAATTGCCAGATCCCCATGGATAGAGACCTCATTCATTGTCCCTCTCCAGTTTAAAAAATGGTGACTCTACCCCCGTCCTCGTGAAAACTAAATGTGTTCTCATTTTCGTCCATATATTTTCAGTATCCACATCGGTACCTGCTTTGACGATTTTTTAATCATCCTAGCCATTTATATATTTTCAGTAAATTAAAATATTGAATTTATAAAAACATAAAAATATACTTTATAATTTATAAGAAATAATGAATAAATTTAATTTACATGATTTCGATTATATCTCATTTCCTTCTGTATTATTTTAGTAAATATTCTCTAAATGAATGTTTTTCAGGTTCCTCCATAACCATATACAAAATAAAAACTTAATTTCTCAGTGGTTATTGAGTCCATTATATTGTCATAAAATATTCTCTGAATTTTATTCATTGAAGATAAGTACCCTTTAATATCATCAAATAATTGCTCTCTGTCATATTCTAGCCTTGAAATTTATTGAGTAGATAATTATTTGTGTATGACATGGACTTAAATTCTTTCAAAAACTTTCTATTTGAATTAAATAACTTTTCAATTTCAATTAAAGATAAATTCTTTAGCTATGAATTTAGGATAGAAAGATATATAAAAAAACAAAAGTTTCTTTTATGACAATATGAAACTCTTAAGTTATTCTAAAAAAATGCAATATTTGTCTTTAAAATTTGAAAATATAATGTTAAAATCATTGATAGAAAATTTAAATTACAATTTAAAATATATATTGATTCCTTAATATATTTCTTCGGTCATATAAAATTTCATCTTCTTAAAGCTCCCAAACATATTCCCATACAAATTGCAGCATATTTATTATGTTTGTTACTAATAATGTAACAAAGGGTTTCCTTAGCTGACTTCCAATTGCTAACTCAACAGTTTCCTTCATATTTTTAATAAATTCATTGTTTAAAAAATGTATGAGAAATTTGTTATAAATTCTATTTATTCATTAAGCTTCCAAAATGAAAAAAATAGTTTTCAATAACCTTAGCATTTGAATTTATCATTTCTTAAGGATAATTTGAAAAAACTTAAAATCGCCTTAGCTTAATAAATAAGGCTATTAAATAAGGAAATTATAATTGCATAAACTCTTTCGTCTCTATCATTTTGAATTTAAGCCCTATATAAATATATTAAAATATGTATTTGATTTTTATGAATATTAAAAATTTAGTTTTCATATTTATAAATATTTTTAAAATTCTCTTTGATTTTTATAAATGTCATTATGTAAAAGTAATAACTAACCTTTAGACCATAAATATAGTACTAAAAAAAGGATAAAATAAAAAAAACTAAAACAAAAAATAAGTAATAGAGATGGTAAAAGAGTTATAAGATAAAACTAATAAACAATCATAGTGAATACTATTATTATATAATGAGTCATTTACCTCATTTTAGTATATCAATGTCGAATTTCTAGTTTATATATATGCACACATATGTTATCACTTTATCAATAGGTACAAAAATTATATAGTAATTAATCAATATTATTTATTAATTAATTAATAATTATGAGTATATAAGTAAAGTAACATAACTAATCTGATTTAAACATTTTTCGAATACTTATATTTTAGAAAATAAAATAATTTAAAATTAGTTTTGATTATTTATTTATTTTATTTATCACTAATTATTTTAAATAATACTCCAATATATAAGGTTACAAAAAAATGTACAATTTTGTTTCTATGTAGATTTCAGCATAAATTACCTAGATATTAAAAATAATTATTATAAATATTAAATTATATTAATTAACGATAGTAAAATAATGATATATAATAATTATTATTATAATTTTTTTAAAAAATATTAATTATTAAAGTTATGAAGTTTGTAGGCTCAAAATTACTCTGGAAGCTATACCTAGAAAATCCAAAGAAGTGTTGAATATTAGTATTATAGATTTAATTAAATGCTGATAAGTTTAAATATATTTAATTTTTATAGTGCAATCTTGCTATTAAACATTGATGATTGTCAATGATATTATAATAATATATCATAATTACAATTTTATTTTTTCAAAAGAATAATTGATGATTAACTTCTTAAAAACTGTGAGCCCTAAATTATTCTCGTTGTGACACTTGAAAAAGTTTTCCTCATAGGAGTTTGAAATATTAGTATTATAGATAAGATTAATTTTAGTCATTAGAGAGAGATGGAGAGTAGTGAAACTAGCTCAAACGCTATCCTCGCAAACTCGCTTATCGGGCTTAAGATAAAGGAAAATGCTAGACTAATCATAAACATATTTAGAATTATATGATATAATTATTAGTCTTTAGATAAATTGATGGGTCATATCATTTATTTTATCCAACCATCCCCATAATTTTTGTCAAAAGTTATGTATATATATTTTTGGATATATAACATTAAGATAAATAAACTCATGAATATTATTTTATAAAATCTCATAGTAAAATTAAAAGAAGCTCCATATTTATTATAAAATTAGAGTTATATTATTTGTACTGATAGAGTATGAGATATCATGTCGAATCATATTTCATTCACCATTAGATGAGATATGAAACTCTTTTAAATAGGATTTATATCTTATTCAATGGTGGATAGAGATGTAAGTCAAAGCGGTATCTTATATCCTATGAGTATAAATAATATTTTTCATAAAATTCATAATAATAAATAAACAAAATATAATTATCTTTACCTAATAAAAAGTATAATCATGCTATTAGGTGAGGTGATGTGGGCCCGTAAAACCACAAAGAACGATATCTTTTGACTGAGATGCTATGTTAGCTTCCCAACATCCAATCATCCATATAATGCCAATTAGTCTAACCTTCTAGTGGATTTAACCCAATCTACGAAACTTGTTGGGAGGCTATCGATGGAATTATTCAAATGGCCACACGGCGGAAAAGGAATTTTCTTCCTTTTTTTCCCCTTACTTTTTCCTTTTTTATTTTCGCGAATATTTGCTGAGTTTGATAGTTTGTTTTCATCTGAACATGGGAATCTTAACCCTTTTCTATATAAAAGCCTTAACCATCTTTTGTGATTCTATTAATACTTGAGAAATGTTATTTGTATATAATGTTATTACTTAAAAGTTGAAGTAAGGCTGTAGGTGTTCTATGAGCGTCCATGCGAGCAGAAATGGGAATACCTGCTGAGATACTTTGATGCTTAAGTTAGTGAATGAGTGAAGCATAGTGGTTTTGAGAGTGCAATGAGGATTATAATTATGTTACCTGGGGGCGTTGAGGCCCCTCCTATAAAGAGAGGTGACTTCATGATAAATCGAAAAATAATCTTCCTTAAATAAGGGACATATTCTTAGGATCTAGCAGAGATTAGATATATTTCATATTTAGTGGAGAAATGATCCAACATAGAAGATATGAAAGGATAATAAGAGATCCATGTCAGATAAAAAGAGATCCAGTAATATTTGGTAGTCAATCGAGAATATACCCTAGGCTAAATTGGTCAAGAATCTCTAGGGGGCATTATGTCATACAAGTGAGTTGTGGGGCTCCTTGGTTGAGTTCCCTATGGTTAGGCCAAGGTTTCAGCTCATATTTTTGGTCCACTACATAGCCCCCAAGCTGGTCATAGGCCGAGTAGTTGGTGTCGAGATGTCTTAATTGTAACACCCTAAAAATTAGTTAAAAATTAATCTAAGTTTTGTTAGTCATAATTTTGAAAATCTGACAATTTTAGGTATAATGAGAACGGCCCAACAGATGTGTAAAAAAAAAATATATGAATAGTAATTTGCGGGCCTCGTGAGCTATAGGGACAGTCGAAACCCTAGATTCGAGACTAGGAGGTGCCCGAAACTGAGAAAACATGGGATAACGTTAAGAATACATAGGAATGAAAATTTTATACTTAGAATTAAATTTCGGGTAATATGTGATTACCCAGGTATGATGTTTTACCTGTTTGGTGAAATTTCGGTGTACGACTTCTAATACTGAAAACTAATTTGATTTTTATAAAATGAATGAGTTTATCTCTTTAAACCAAATGAATGGTCAAGATTCAATCTTGAATTACAAGATCTAATCTTAGCCATCCATATTACTTTCTGTTTATGAAAAATGTAGGCTTTATATTACAATAATGATTTTATCACCTTATAAGATAAACTTAATTCACCTAATTTCATTAATTCTTACCTCTAGTTTTGGCTAGCAAGGAGAAGACAAAGAACTCCATTTTTCTCTTCACAAAAACCTTGAAAACTTGTTTCCAACCTCAAACTCCTAAGCCTAGACTTGTTGAATCCATAAGTTTCCTTCACTAAACTTGTTCTACACCTCAATACCTACAAATCTAACCAATTAAAATCTCAATTCTCCATCAATCTTCACCTTGATATCTCTTTTGCTCACCGCCTAAAGGGGGTTTGGGGCTTGATTGAGAGTTCTTAAAATGAAGAGGAAATCCCTTGGAACACCTTTGAAGTATAAAGCTATAAAGATTTGTAAAGTAGGGTTTGTTGTCTTATTTAATGAAATTCTGTTTCTTGTAGATTTTGATGATTTAAAATTGATACTTTCTAGTTCTGTTGCATGATTACACACTTATATAGATGTATTTGCTTTGGTGGATTAGTTTGTTATTGTGGAAAACTCATTTTTGTGAAAAGAGATTTTGAACCTTGCTGCTGGATTTTCGGTTTTGTATAGGCAGCAACTGATCATGAATTTTTTGATGGATTTGTGAGTTTTTTTTGAGCTAGAAAAATTATATGTTAAAGCTAACGTCCTAAGCTAGTCCCATGAATTTTCTTGAGCCTTGGTTTGAGTTTTTACTTCTTGAAAAAAATCTTGTTTCTTGAACCTTGTTGTTGGAAAAATCCTAGTTTTAAGTAGGCAGGGAATGTGTTCGAATTTTCTAACCTATTTAGAGATCTTGGATTGAGTTGAAAATTTTATGAGATGTACTTAACATATTGATGTGTCCCTAGTAAAATCTTGGAGCCATTCTGCACACTTTTTCTCTATTTAAAAAAATCATGTTTCTGCCAGAAATGTTGGAATAGAAGCTGTAAATCTTGCTAATTTTGTTACCATACCAAATGATTGAATTATTACTTAAAATTTTCACAGGTTGTTGCAAACATCTTAAAGTTCAAACCTTATTTTTTAATTTTGAATTGATTTCATCATTTTCTAAGGTTAAAAATTATGAGATTTTGGTTCTGAGCTAAAGCTAAGTGGTTTCTGACCACCAAATTTTTTAATTTTGTTAACATAGTTAGACAACTCTTTTTGCTTTGAAATTTTTATGAAACCTTGCGGACACATTGAAGTGTCATAGGTAATTTTTATAACCTTGTCTTTGATGGTTTGAAATGCATAATAAATTGTGCTACGAACATGTGAAATCTGCCATCGTGCTGAAAATGAATTGATGCTTTGGATTGATGAAATAATGACATCTTGTACTAGTATGACATAAGCACATGAATATAAATCTGAATAATTGAGTATGTGAGCTTATTGATGAGGTTAGACACATATAGATATGAACGCTTATTACAATTGCTCCTATGTAAAAGAAAAGCATAAGATTATGTTTCTTGGGCTGGAGAAAGTAAATCCAGTTTGTTAGAGAAACTAAACCTGACCACCAAGAAGAGCGTAAGATCTATAATTCTTAGGCTAGAGAAAATAAATTCGGTCTGTCGGGGAAAGTAAACTTGACCACCCTTGAATTGAGTTGGGGAAAGTAAACCTGGCTATGAATAGGTCTGTGTGAGAATTGGAGAAAGTAAATCCAATGATCACATATAGGAATGAGCTCAGTCCTAAAAAGCAGTCTATTACCCATTATTGCCACACTGGGGACGGTGGTACATAATGCCCAAACGTGACAAGATTAGTCAAGGGCCAAGGCAAGTTGAAGTAATAAGTTTTCTAAGTTATCCTTTGTTTTATATGCTAAGTGAAGAAGTTTAGTATCAATATTGAGACCAATATGTTTAAGTGGAAAGTTAGCAGTATATATGTATATTAAGTGATTGAATGTTAAGAGTGACCCACCTCGAAAGTATGATTTTAGAACTTTAAAATGAATCATTAATATGTATTGTATGATCACATTTTCTTAATAAACCGAAGTGGCTGGGGCGATGACGATAACGATGACATTATGATTGTGTATTTGGGGAGTTACCCTACTAAGAATTGTATAATTCTCACCCATATGTTTTTGTGTTCCTATGTCATCTCCAGGTTGATGCAGAGAACCGAGAAGCTGCTATGCAAAAGAACTCGAAAGTACAATAGTGTAGTGGTTAATATTTTTATTATGTTTAGTAGAATGGATATGTATGTAAATATGTTCTGTTTAAGCTCATAGAAGAGCTTCCCTTATGTACATAACTTTGTATTAACTAAATGTTTTGGTTTCCTTGTTATATATTTTAATAAAATTACAACATAGTTATCTTGTGGGTCAATCGAACTGGCTATGGATACTTAAGAAAAGTCTGCTAATTTATAAGTAACAACTCCTAAGTATAATATTATGACTTAAGGATGATGTTATACTGGGGAGGATGTTGCATTATGTTATCAGAGCAGTTCATCCTTATAGGACCTTGAGGAGTGGACTAGCTATGCTTCCTTAGTAAATGTCATGTGTTACAATTTTATAAGTATATGACTGCTAATTGGGAATGTTGTAGGTTGCTGCCACACTTAGCTTGGTATTGAGCCTGATCAACTTAATAATTCTTGTTTGGTGTGATAGGAATTGATGACATAGGCATACTAGGAGCGGAGCTGGAAATAAAGCCGATATGATGTATACATTCCATGAGATGGTCGCAGCAATAAGGGAACAAGCGGCGGTTGCTAACCAAATGATAGAGAGGTTAGGCCGTAACGAGGAATAGAACCCGATTGGTAGCCCTGGAGGGAACGAGATGGATGTAGAATATCAAAAATTTGCTGAGTTCATAAAAACAAATCCTTTAGCTTTTCAAGGAGCTTTCAATCCAAATAAAGCCGAAGAATGGATTAAAGCCATGGAGAAGATTTCGTCAGTTCTTCCATACATTGAGATCCAGAAAGTGGCTTTTGCTACTTACATGTTGGAAGCTGATGCAGAATTCTGGTGGCCTTGAAGTAAACAAGATCACTCTTGGAACATCCTTGAAACCAAGATCCTTAAAGCCACCAAAGTAGGGCATTTTAAACCTCTTTTACTTCAACTCTGTTTTTGTGATTTTCTTACTGATTTCACTGAATATTTTTGGTTGAATTGATTGATAATATATTGATAGTGATATATTAATTTTGGTGGAGTGGTTTGATATTGTGAAAAATCATTTTTGTGGAAAGAGATTTTGAACCATGCTGCTAGATTTTTGGTTTCTGTATGGATAGCCACTGATCATGAATTTTCTTAGTGAATTGTGGGTATTTTCATGAGCTGTAAAATTATATGTTAAAGCTAACATCCTAAGGCAACTCTGAGAATTTTTGTGGATCATGATAAAGATTCTACTGCCTAAAAAAAATCATGAATCGAGACTATATATGTGCTACCTGAATTTCTGAAATTGAAATTGTGAATTTGTCTAATTTTGTTACCATACTTAGAGAACTCGTTTACTTTGAAATTTTCAAAGGACCCTAGGGACATATTGAAGTGTCCTTGAGAATTTTTATAGCCTTGAATTGGATGGTTTGAAATACAGAATAATTTGTGCTATGGATAAGTGAAATCTGCCATTGTGCTGAAAATGAATTGATGTTTTGAATTGATAAAATAATGACATTGGGTTCAAGTATGACATATATGAATGTATGCTAGTGACTTTAAGGAATGGTTTGAGGCATGATTGGAATCATATTATGAATGAATGCATATATGTACTTTATGCATGCATTTGGAAAAGAAAAATGAATGATATGTATAAATGGCAAAAGAGAATATATGAACTTTAATCGTGTATTTTCTGACATATGGAGAAAACATAAACAAGACTTAAGTTGAATGAGGGGAAAGCAAGAATAGGAACTTCCCTAGCGTGCATGTTCTGACATATGGAGAAAATAGAAACAAGGCATAAGTTGATTTGAGGGGAAGGCAAAAGGAGGAACTTCCCCTTAGATATTATGAGTCGATAGACATATCGACTATGAATAGAATTGTATGTGATTTGGAAATGGAAAAAAATGAAGTCCGATGATCACGTATAGGAATGAGCTCAATCCTGATAAGCAGTCTATTTCCCATATATGGTGTTATCCACTATAAATACCATTTGGTATAAATTGTATGAACTAAGTCTTTCCTATGTCAATGAAAAGAGAAAAATGCATTGAATTAAGTTCTATAGCCACAAGAAAAACTAAAGAATCCCCTTTGATATATTCAGAACAAGTAAAGATGATTTCATTAAAGATTTCAGCATTTATCATATGCATATGCATATTAATTTGAATTGTCTGCCTAGGATGATTTACTAGGTGTTTGAACATTATGGTGTATATGCATAAAGTGATTGATCATCAAAAGCTACCCACTTCAAAAGTACGATTTGGAACTTTAAAAATGAATTATTGTTATGAAATGTATGATCACTCTTTTTCTAATAAATCGAAGTGGATGGGGCAATGATGATGACATTATGAGTGAGTTTTGGAGAGTTGCTCTACTGAGAATTGTATAGTTCTCACCCCTATGTGTTTTGTGTTCCTATATCGCCTCTAGGTTGATCCAGAGAATGACGCGACTGCTATGAAAAAGAACTCGAGATTGTAGTAGTTGATATTTTAGTTCACCGTATTTTGTTAGAGTTATATGTATGTAAATGTAACAAAGATTGTATATGTATTAAAGTTCATAGTATAGAGCTTCCTTATGTAATTGACTTTATATTAAATAAATGTTTTGTATCCTTGTTATATATTTTAATCGAATTACGCTAGTTATTACATGAACCCATCGAATTTGCTATAGTTATTTAAGAAAAGTTCGCTAATTTATAAGTAACCACTCTCGAGCCCAATGTCATGACTTAAGGATGACGTTGTACTTGGGAGGATGTTGCATATTGTGTTGTATATGTTTATTTTGCAACTAAGATGGCTCATAAGCTTTCTTACAAATGAGTTGGCCACCTTTGTTGGCAAAAAGCAATCTGCTATAAGCATGGACCGAGTTTTGCTAGCACTCCCCAGCTTGGGGGTTGAGGTTTAGAACATAGTCAAACCCATCAGCCCTCTAAGCTTGGAAAAAGTGATGGTGGAGGTCCCCAGAGAGGTTCTTGAGTCTGCGCTGCTCTCTCCTTTAGCAATGGTGGAAGCTCAGGAAGTTAAGGACTTCCTTGACATTGTGAATACCTCCAATCTCTAGACCTTGGAATTCCCCTTCCTAGAATTCATCGATCACCAATTCAACCATGCTAAGGACTTAGCAATGGCGAAGAGAGTTAGTGTCCTTTGTCTCTGCTGCTATTTTGAGATCTAATAATTTCAATCTGCTATGCTCGCCAGGTATTTGAAGAAGGGGTACTAGGGTTCTACTTGGGAGTTGGAGGCGATAAGGATAGTGGTGGTCGAGCTTTAAAAGGAAAAGCAAGAGCCAAGGGAAAAGCTTGAGAAGGAGAAGACGAATTGGAATAATGCCAATAAAATTCTCCAAGAGAAAGTCACCAGTGTTCTGCTCAAGCCAAGTTGGATAGCGAGCTTGCTGAGCTCCATTAAAAGGAGGTCGTTGAGGAGAACTGACGCTTGAGAACAGAGGTCAAGTCCTTGACTAGGGAGGCTAGCCACCAATACTTGGTCAGTTTTGATAAGGTCATTGACAATTTCTCCATGGAGATATCGGCCTCTCTTAGTGTAGGGCCTTCAAGGAAGCTGTTGAAGTTGACCTAGTAGACACTCTTCCTCTCGAGGGAGCAGGGGAAGGCAGAGGCGATGCTCAATCTGAGGTCGAGGAGTGAGCTCAAGAAGAGGCCAACAGAGACCATGGTGAGGATCAAGGAAAGCAGGTGATGCCGATCTAGACTGTGTTCCACTAGGATGTGATGGATCTCGATCCTTGTGCTTTGTAATTTTTGCTTTCTTTGTATTTAATTTCAAGTCTTATTTGAACAATACAAGTATTGTAGTTGATGAAGTTTGTTGATGATGTGATATGGGCCTGTAGTGCCTATTTTCAAACTTTGTAATTGCTTTATTTTTCCTTGTGCTTCCGAGTAATGATCGAGTAGTGATGCTATAATTGACAAGTGATATTACAAATTGAGTCTGTTTGATTTGAGTGGTTGAATACTTAGCCCGGCGCTACTTAGGGCCGAGTTGTATAACCCTTATGCCACTTTTTAAATTTGATAGATTTTCTTCAAGACTTGGTTGCAAGAGTTAGTTCCCAAAAAAGGGGGTTCGAACTTGCCTTGGATGCATGGGAGAGATCCTAAGACGTGGTGAGAATGTCCTAGGGGCATAGGAGTGCCACGAGGACGTGGTGAGCTCGTTCTAATGGTGTGAGAGTGCATTGGCTAGGTGAGCTTGTCCTGGGGGCATGAAAGTGCATCGAGGATTGGGTGAGCTCATCCTAATGGCATGAGAGCATATAGAGGACGTAATGGGCTTATCCTAATGGTGTGAGAGCACATAAATTACTTAGTGAGCTCATTTTGGCGATGTGAGGACAAGGTGAGCTCATCTTAGTAGCATGAGAACACATAGAAGGATTAATAAGCTCTCTTAAATAAGTTTAAATTTTGATAAGAGGAAACAATGTAAATGGCATAATAGTGTAAAATAAGTGGAATTCATTAGGTAATGACAAAGATTACATAGGTCGTTGCTAGAAATTCAACTGATATACAATCATGCCTCGTTAAAACCTTTGTTGGAAAAACCCAGTGAGAGAAAATCCAAGCAAAGGAAAAAGAGTGCACCCATTGTATATGGTTTAAGGCTTGCTTGCTCTAATTATAGTATGTCCGGAGGGATGTGACATTCCACCTTCACAGGAGTTCTTTGCCTGGGAGTTTGACACTCTTGTAGGCTCCACAAGCAACTTCTCTAGTAACTCGAAAAGGGCCTTCCCAGTTTGGGGTGAGCTTGCATCTCCAAAGGGCCTTTTTGGGAGCTCGATCTTGTGCAAAACAAGGTCGCTAGTCTTCAAAGTCTTTGGATTTGTGTGTCTATCGTAGGCCTATGCTACTCTTTACTTGGTGGCTAGTTCCTTTATTCTAGCGAGTTCTCTGGCTTACTCTGAGGTTGAGCTTGGCTCGATAAGTCTCATGGTTGGCTTCATTCTAGAAGGCCATCCTTCGTATATTGGGTTGGACAACTTCGACAGGAATTATTACTTCACTATCGAAGACCAGCCTATAGGGAGTCTATTAGGTAGAGGACTAGGCTATGGTATGGTAACTCTATAGAATCTCTAGTAGTTCTGTAGCCCATAATCCCTTGGCTTTGTTGAGCTTCTTCTTTAACCCTATTAGGATGACTTTGTTGGGCGCCTCGGCAAGGCCGTTATGGGTGCTCGACCGAGGCAAAGATATGCTTGGCCTGTAGATTGTCATAGAGCTCCTTAAACTTCTTATGGTAGATTGAAAAGTGTGTGAGAAGAAGGGTAAATCATGCTTTCACTTTTCTTTCCTTTTTGTTTTCTGAAAAATTGAAACAAATACTATCAAGTGTAAACTTGAATTGTAGTGGAAATATTGTTAAAAGGTGTTAGAAAGTAACTTTCTAAACTAAACCAAAAATTTAAAAAATTGATTTTAAGACGTTTTTCAAAAGGGTGTTGATACTAAGCACAAGACAGATTATAAAAGAGATTCAGGGAAAGAAGAGATATTACTCGAGATTTTATACTGGTTCAGCCAACCTGCCTATATCCAGTTCTCAACAACCATTGAGTTCCACCAATCAACATTTTCTTAACACAAAGAAAGTTAGATAGTCTTTCAATACCCTTATCAAGCTATCTCACGTGACTAGTAGCTCACTCTAGTGTCACTCCCAAGTAGTCTTTGACTAGCCTCTTCAAGCTACCTAAAAATGATCACTACTGGATTAGGGTACATAGAATATTTGTGGGTTGGTTCACTTCAACTATCAAACACTCAAGTTTTCTCAGAATAAAGACAATGAATGAGCTGAAAACTTAAATGACTTCTTTCTAACTATTCTTCCTAAGGAGAAGATTTTATCTTATAAGAAATTAGAAAGAAGATTTGTACATAAAAATGAAACTGAATGCAAGTTGTAATAACTTTACAAAAGATGAAGGAAAGTCTCGTGTTCTTGAGATCCTTTCAAAACGAATCAATGAAAAAGTCTTGAGTTGTAAGCACATGATTTCATTTTATAATTGATCTCTCTTTATGATTATTGCCCTTGATCTGTTTTCCTAGTGACATGTCTTGATATTCTTTTTGTGTCTTGGAAATACAGTCTAGAAGAGTAGCTCGGTATGTCAGAGCCACTTTTGCAGTTACAGAGACCGTTGTCTAATAGAGGTTTCTAAGTCCAACTTTAGAAACTACTTTTTGCTTTATGAACTGGGTTTCTAAACTTTTCCTTCTAGAAGCTGAAATGGTTAACCAAGTTGAAGATGAGATGTCACTATCAGTCCTTGGCTGAGTTTGACTTTACTTTGAATTTTGAATTTTCCTTCCCATTTCTATAAAGTGCACTGTTTATAGTAAACGTGCTTTCTGAATCATTGTTTCAGTTTCTGGACATTCCTTTTGATCTCCCATGCTTCAATTAGTGTTTGTTGTAAAGGAAATATTACGATCATGATGATTCAAGATGGTAACCACTCTTTCCTTCAAAGGAGGATTAAATTCTTCATATCACTTCTTGAAGACGATAGTTACTTTCTGAAGATCTGAAACTTGGTTTGTCGTTCTTTAAGTTTACTCCTTCATGCGTTTGACATAATAACATTCATTTCAATTTTTATTTTTCACTTTATTTAAGTTCTAAATCTCTTTAAATGAGTTTTAACATGTTTACACATGATTTTATGAAAATAAAACCTGCTTATGAAGTTGTACGTTAACGAGAATGGTCTTGTTTATAAACTCAAGCAACGTATGCAAACAATTAGTCCATCTTCAAAATATCTTGATAAGATTGGTTTGTTGTCACTCAAATTCTTAAGCATTAATTCTTTCTGAAAGGTTCTGGAGCTAACACTTATTTGCGAACTAAGTGCCATTATTGGTCACCGATTCCTACAGGAGTCTGAGCTTGCAAGTGATTCTTTTCCTGATGAACTTCCTGATCTTCTCGGCTGTGATAACGGTCAATGGCTTGGCTTTAATCCACTTGATGAAGTAGTCAATTGCTACTACAAGCCACTTGAGTTGGCTAGGTGCTAAGGGGAAAGGGCCGAGTAAGTTTACCTTCTACCTATAGAAGGTCCAGCTTGCTTCAGAGAAGTGTAGAGGTTAAGGGTGTTCCGGGACACCTCTGAGAACCTCTAACACTTGTTACACTTGCAAACGAAATCGATTCAGTCAATCTTCATGGTTAAGCAGAAGTAACCTACTCTAAGTATTTTGGTAGCGACAGCTTGCCTACCAATATGGTTGCCGCAGACTCCTTCATGGACCTTGGCCATGACATCTTTGGTCTCATAGGGGTCGAGGCACTTCAGGGGTGGTAAAGAGTATCCTCTTCAGAAAAGCTTCTATTCATAAAGGTTGTTGTAACTTGCTAGTCTCTTGAATTTCTTGATATCGGTGATCCCTTCAAGGAGCTTGCCTCGTGTTAGGTAACTGAGGTGTGGAGTCTTCCAATCTCTTGTGTTGAGCTTGGTGTGCATACTTCCGATTAAAGGCAGCTCGAGTTCTCCAGCTTTAGTTAGATTACAGACTTGTTGTTCTATGGTTTGTTGGTATTGGAAAGCTTTGACAATATGTCTGCCTTGGTGTTATGCTCACGGGAGATGTGAGAGATCGTTCCGTCTTCAAAATTTTTCATAAGGGTTTTAACCTTTGCTGGCTGTTTTTCTAGGAAAGGATCCTAGGAAATGAAGTCATCGTTGACTTCTCCAACGATGAGCTGGGAAACTGCCTTGACTTGCAATCTTCAGGTGCTAACTTATTTACTGAGTTTGAGGCCTATGATAAGAGTGCCTCATATCGGCTTGTTCGTTGCTTGCTCGGAATTGGAATTGGAAGGACAGTTCAATGAGAATCCCTTCCCCATTTGGGTTGCTTCCTTTCCCATGGAAGGCTTTGTCGACATGGAGGATGCACGCGTCGAGCTTTTGGGTTGCTTCTGGGGTGAGTTCAACTATAAAATCAGTAGGGCTTGTGCATTTATCGGGTATAGTGGTTGGTACTCAAGGCTAAACTTCAAGAGCTCGATAGACCAGGCAATCATTCGCTTGGTGAGCTCTACTCTAGCTTAGTAGTCACTTGGTTGATGGGTTGTTCAGTCTTTATCACAATGTAGTGGCTCTGGAAGTATGGCATGAGTTTTCTTACTGATCTGACTACAACAAAGGCTAGCTTTTTAATCTTTCGATATCTAAGGTTGAGTCCTTGGAGCGTATTGCTCATGAAATAAATTGTCATTTTTCCTTCTCCCTTTTTGTGATGAAGATCAAGCTTATGGTGTGGTCGGTTACGAACAAATAGAGAAAGATGGGTCATCTAACTTTAGGCTTGGTGAGGACTGGGGGAGTTGTGTGGAAACTCTCGAGGTTTGTGAGGATGGTTTCACACTCTTTTGTCCATTCAAATGTTGCTTATTTCTTTAGGGTCTTGAAAAATGGGTATAACTCGCTTGGTCAACCCCACCCTAGAAAGGAACCTAAAGAAAGTGAGAAGCTAACTTGTCAAATGTTGCACTTCCTTTGCTGAGGTTGGACTTCTCATCTCAAGAATAGCTCAGTACTTGTCTGGGTTGGCTCCAATTCCTCTATGAGTGAGCATGAATACAAGGAACTTGCCACCATTGACTCCGAAGGCGCACTACTCAAGATTCAATTGCATGTTGAATCTTTGGAGTTGGCTGAAGATTTCTTCGAGGTAATGGATATGGTTTTAGCTGAGGAGAGTCTTCGCCACCATGTCAGCCACATACACTTCGAGGTTTCAACCAATCTAGTCTTCAAAGACTTTACTCATGAGCCTCTGGTAAGTGGCTCCTACATTCTTGAGTCTGAAAAGCATGACCCTGTAGTGGAAATTTGCTAGTTGATCAAGAAAGTTATCTTGTCTTCATCTTCGATGTGCATCCTGATCTAGTTGTACCCAAAATAGGCATCCAGGATGTCCAGGTATTGGGAAACCGAGGCATTGTCGACGAGGTTGTTGATGCTAAGGAGTGGGTATGAGTCTTTAAGGCAAGCCTTGTTGAGATCGACGAAGTTGACGCATATGCCACTTGCCCAGGCTCTTCTTTACCATCATGATGTTGGCTAGCCATGTGGTGTATCTAATTTCCCAAATGAAACCATCCTTGATGAGTTTCGTAGTCTCCTCCATGACGGCCTGTTGTCTTTCTGCATCAAGTGTTTTGTTCTTCTAGGTTATGGGTCAAGCTTTGGGGTCGACCACGAGTATGTAACATATGACATCTAGGACTATGCCCGGCATGTCAACTATTGTCCAGGTGAAGAAGTCGACATTCTTGAGAAGGAAGGTGGTGAGCTTGGTTGCAAGCTTTCTGGGAGATTGGCTCCTATCTTTGTGACCTTTTCTGATTGTTCGTTGATCTATACTAGAGAGAGGGAAGCGACCGACTACAGTCATTCGTGGAGTTTGCCTCTAGGGTTAAGTTCCGAAATTGCGACTAACAGATCCATGTGGAAGATCGAGTTCACTTGCTGTGAGGGTTCTTTGGGTTTTGTCGACTTCTGCTTAAAGTACTTATTGTCACAGAGCTGGGCTACTTTCTAATCAGCGTGTACAATGCCGACCTCAATCTCAAAGGTGGGGTGTTGGTACTATGGCCCCCAAGGTGTTCATGCCGGGTAGTCCGAGGATTATGTGGTATGGGTTGTGGCGGTCGATCACCAAATATTGGACGTCTATTGTCTTTGTGAGTGATTGTTCCCACGATCATTATCAGCCAGACATAGACGAGCCCACCGTAGCACTTTGAAGAATTCATGCTCCTCGTTCTCCTCAGTGCTACCCGTAACCCAACCACTTCGTCATCTCCTCCACCAAGCTCTTGATTACTTCATCCACATTTATTGTTTTCCGACAAACTTCAACACCTTTACAACTCATAAGCACGTTCTAGAATGTCTTCTTGCAGTTCCTACCTTCGAACGATATTGTCCCCTATGCCCACTAGTCCATAGAAAAGCCTTTCGTCATGGATCACTCCTAGCGACACAGTGCTCCTCAGTACTGATAAGGCACTTCTGATTTGTGTACGAGTCACGTGAATGGACTCGCTAGAATGATGGATTTGTATTTGCATTCCTATTAATATTGATCCATTTCCCTGTAATTCTCGATAAGTTACATGAAACAACAGTCTAGAACAATGAACTTGCCACCCTTAGCCATGCTCACATTCCACATTTACAAATCCACAAAACACTACTGTATTGTAGAGGTAGGCGGAGGGTGGGTCTAAGGTGGAGGGGAAGAGAGTGGGTGATGCAAATTACTAGGGTGTGCCACACAAATTTGGGGAATCAATACACTCTAATCCTCACCATTTGGTAATCTAGCGTGATACACCATACTTGACGTGATGCTTGTGTACCGTAGCACGAGCCTTATAAAGCAAACAAAAAAATTTTCTCTACACTCCCAATCCGCTACTTACAGCCTACAGGTGATGTATCACACAGCTACAATACTGTCAATTCACAGTGATTAAAATTCTGACAAACAATTTCTTGCCATGCAGTACTTTCAGACAAGTATTGGCAAATGAGTGAACATCGCCACCCAACCAAAATAAAATTAAGACTAACAAATTTTTTTTTTTTTGAAAAAAAAAATGCTGCAAATAAATACTGGGCAGCAAGACAGGTCTGTATATGCTCTACTTCATTCCAATATCATATTCATATAACCTCTTATACCAGAATAAAAAAATGTATTACAGAAAGTGAACAATTTGCAATATGAGCTCTCCACCATAAGCTCCAAACATAATTGCTCTAACCTGACGATTAGACCCAAGAACTATAAGTGTGGATGGGTGCCACATAATTGGCATAAGCCAACGATGGAAGTTCGTTGGCAACATCAACAGATGGTTTCAGCTGCCATCTTCTCCCGGACTGCCTTATAGCATTGGAGACTGCAAAGTGGAAGCTTTGATTTCGAATCCCGGTACTTGTAAGCATTGGGACAGGATGGACCGGCACATCTCTCCCTTGGTGGAGGATAACTGAGACAATTCCCAATGATATCATTAGCAAAGCAAGACTTTTGGTGAGTTTTCCAAATAAACGAACAATCCATGAGTATCTAACTTCTGATAAATGTTTGTTGTCAAACCATGGAACCAGCTAGAGAAAAGGCAAACGCTAAAAACTCACAAACCGTATGTTTCGAAGAAACAATGAAATCCAGAAACCACCTAGTGTTTGATAATTTGGGTCACTTCTTCACTTTTTAATTGAAAAAAAAAGAAATACCATATTGCATATTTAATTTCGAGAAATCTGTTTTCCAAAGGAAATGAGAAAGTGAAGAAAATGAAAGAAAAATAAACTAGCAATGAATCGCATCCAGGTTCATCATTTTCATTATTCTCATTTTCTTTCCCTTTGTATTTTATTTTCCAAACACATATAAATAGTAAATAGCTTTCAGAAAGAAAGTATAGCTACTTCCACACATCAAAGCAAAGGCCAGTACCTGCAGGGTTTTGAACTGAATATACTTGGGAGGCCCATTTCCTCAGGAAATGTCACAACTGTCCCATTAAGACCCATCACATATCTGATAGTGTTGGATGCAAGCATTTGTGCATTGGCTGCCTTCTCCTGCAAGGAATAATTGAAAGAAAACTAAAAACTGTACAAAATAGATATAGATATAGATATAGATAGAGAGAGAGAGAGAGAGAGATTCTTTGAATGTTGCGAAACCTGAGCCAATTCTTCCTGACGCTTCTTCATTTTCTCTTCCTTCTTCTTCCTATTGGAATCTTGACCAAGTATTTTTCTGATAGCTTCAGCCTAAAAAATTGTCAGAAGGAATACAAATGGACTTGAGTCTTTCTGAGTAAAATTGTAAAAAATGATAAAGTAAGAGGAACCCAGGGGAATTAGGCCAAACATAATGGGCCTTAATTGTAAATGTGAGAAGCGTGAATTGCGTTGTGTGTGCTGTGAGGTGAGGGCTGTAACAGAATGTGCATGTCTGGTTGTGGGTAGCATATAAAGGAAGGGAATATGGGAAAATAGTTAGGCAAATATTGGGACTAGGCAAGAAGGAGAGGCTGAGCTGCTATAGAGCTGAGAACTTATTTTCTTTTCTGTTTTCTTTTATCAGCAAGCTATCCCCCATTGGATTGGTACTGTTATATCATCAATAGACAAGCAATTCTTCTTTCAATTAGTCTTCATTAGACTTGATTTCCTGCCAGGTGATAGAGTGATGGGACCCAAGAGGAAGCCTTTGCTTTCCAAACCATCACCTTGAGGACAAGGGGATTCTTTAGGGGGGAGTATTGATAGGAACCCAGGGGAATTGGGTCAAACATAATGGTCCCTAATTGTAAAATGTGAGAGGCGTGAGTTGTGTTTTGTGTGCTATGAGGTGAGGGCTGTAACAGAATGTGCATATGTGGGTGAAGGTAGTGCATAAAGGGAATATCGGAATATAAGCTGGCAAATATTGGGACTAGGCTATTGGGAGAGGCTGGACTGCTATAGTGCTTAATTAGAACTTGTTTTCTTGTATCAGTAGGTTAATTCCCACTGGATTGGTACTGTTTTATCATCAATAGACAAGCAATTCTTCTCTCAAGTTTCAATGACTGTTCCATGACTAGGTTTCTATCATTCAGAAAGCTGTAATTCAGTGAGAACAAAAACTAACCTCAGATTCCCTGGCAGCCTTCTCATTTTGCATTCTACGCCTCTGGGCAGCCTCAGCTTTCTTTAGCTGCTGCTCAACTTCTGAAAGCTTCTCCTTTTGCTCTGCAATTAAAACATAACATAAGATTATGAATTATGCCACAGTTAGAGACTCTAGCATCAAATTGACAAATGCTCACTTCTAGGCGGGGCAGGTGGTAATCCATTGGGAAACTCAATTAAACTTGCACCAGCTGAAGAGGCATCTTTGCTGGATTGAAGAGCCCGTTGACGAGTCGTGAGAGTAGTTTCCCTCTTACTGTCCATCAATACATCTACAGATTCCTTCCTCTGTTTCTTCTTTTTCTTATCCTCAAGCTCAACATCAGAACCTGACTCCTCTTCTTCCTCATAATCTATGTCCTCATACACTCTATCTGATCTAAACCTTTTCTTACCATCTTTACCTGACCTTGATGAGGCAGCATTTTCTATGCTAGAGACAGTAGACAGTTTTTTGTGTTTCTTGCTTAATTCTTCTTCATCTCTGTACACTGCAGAAACTTTCGATGTTTTCAGCTTTTCCAAGTACCGAATCTCATCATCCTCATCATCATCATCACCAAATTCACCATCAAGTACACGCCTCTTTGGCACTCGCTTGCTCTTTCGAACTGATTCAGACTTGTCTCCTTGCTTACCTAATTTGTTCTTTCCAGACAACTTCCCCACCAAGGACTCATCTTTCCCGATACTTGAGAAATCCTTCCATGGAAGGCCCTGTAGGCCACTTCTCTTATCCAAAGGAGACTGATTATCATCTGAATTGCTCTGCAATAATATAATTTGAGGAAGACAATCAATTGGGATTCTTCTTTAATAGTCACAGCCAAAAAAGTAAAAATCAAAATGACAATGCTCTTTCTTAAAAGAATACGAGTATCAGCAAGTTAATGCACAAAGGCCATATAAGATATGCCTAGTAGCATAGCAAGATAACACTTCCTAAGAATTTCTCACCAAACTAATGATTGAGTCTGAAAAAGCCAGATATCCTATGTCGAACACACATATAAAGTAGAAATCTTGATCTGTACGATGCAGTCATAAATGGTGATAGGAGCTATTGCTACACCCAAAGGAGAAATACCTGCTGCTTTTGGCGTTGCTTGGAGGCAATGTTTGATGCAGAGTTGGCTTGAATAGTACGCGTAACACCACCAACCTTGAGTTTAACCTTTTTAACCCGATTCTCATTTCCTAACCCATCCTGAGAAACACCAAACTGCCCTAAACTCAGACTATCAGGATTACTTCCACTGTACAGATCTGCACTTCCTGATTCTGATTCTAAGCTGTCCCTTGATTTGCTGGAACCCTTCCAATTAGCTGGAGCAAGAACACCTTCACTACACCGTTTATTACATAAGCCACTACGCCCAGGCTCATTATTATAAAACACATGGAATCCACCATCCCTTCTACTACTCTTAAGGGATTTATCATCTTCAGCATTCTCTTCACTAGAGACCCTGCTAACATCATCTGAAGGCGGTGTTGATGACAAGGGAGATAGGTCATGACCATCAGGTAAAGGCTGTGAATCAGGTCGAGGCCTGCGCGAAGTTTGGCTCCTCTTCTTCCTTATAGCTTTGCCAAGGCCATCAAACCGGGTACCACTAAAATCTTCCATTCAAGAGTTGTTAGTGCAGCACAGCTGCAGATGCACCTTCCTCTACAACTGAGATGATAACTTCGGTAAAACTATCAGAAGCCACAAAATTATCAGCTGCAACAGAATTATATGAAATCATCAGCAATATAAACCCCCTCACTTCAAAGCAAAAAAGATCCCATTTCAACGTAACATCTACAAGTTAGATGGAAAGACACCGTTTTTTATCCTTGTGACCAGCTTGAATATAGTATATCTCAAATTATATTTAACAGAGATTACAGCATTTTTGGAGGGTCTGAAAATTACAAGCACCGTGGTATATTGAGGACAGGCGATTCTCACAGATCACATTGGATTTCTATTTTTTTTTTTTTTTTTTTGCAAAGGGGGAAAAGGAGAGAACAACCCTTCCTCCCCCCCTTATATTTCCCTCCTCACCAATCTGAAAAAAAAAAGGGGTTTGGAATTCAGAGTCACCAAATTCGCTCAACCCCACAACGAACTACGAACTAGTTCTCGCGTTCTGGTCCGAGGGTTTTTCGCGAATTGATTCGCTCAAAGTTTGCAAATGGAGTCGTCTACGGTGGCCCGTGGTGGCGCACCAAACAAATGTCTAAAGATGATGAGAAAACGCAGAACGAAGACTGCACTACACAAAGGACATATGAGAACACAGCAGCTTGTGATATTACCTGAAAAGAAGATGAAAGCTGCGGTGTTTGATGATGATTTGTGCCGTGGTTGCTTTGCAGCGGTGTAGCCTTGAAGCTGTTGAAGAGTTGCAGAATCCAAACTTCCTCCCCTTAAGCGAGAAAAAAGAAGGGAGGAAGTGAATATCATATACGACATCGTTGGCAACTCTTTTTCGCTTCAGTATTTTTTTTTTTAACCTTTCTTTTTTTCTTTTAGGTGATACCTTCCCGAGAGACACATCTTAATTGACTAATTTGTTAAGCAAGAGAGGCCGATCACACGTGAGCTTGTTTCATATTTTAGAAAAAAGTAATTATTAAATTTAAATTTTATATATAATTAAAAATATTGAAAATATTTTTTTTCATAAGCTATTTATTTTAAGTTTTATTAAAATATTAAAAACTAATTTGTTTGGAATTTGGATTTTTTAAAAAATTTATTCAAATATGAAAAAGTGATTTTTCATGGAAAAAGTGATTATGAGCCGAAAAAAGCTCATCCAAACCAATAGAAAGACATTTTAATTAATTAATCCATTTAAACTTATTAGTTACTTATGGGATAAGATACTATATCGATTTATATATTATCTATCACTTGATGAGATGTAAACCCTACTTTAATGAGATCTGTATCTCATTTAATGATGGATAAGATATAAGTTGGTATAGTCTCTCATATCCCATCAATATAAATAACACAATTCAAAATAGTAATGCAAGGAATAGAATAATGGAGAAGGAGAAAGAATAATGTTATTGATAATTTTAAAAAGTTATCCACACAAAACAATCAAAGGGCTATTTATAATCAAAGTGTAAAAGATAAAATATCATAGTAAATCATAAGAGATTCTATATAACAAAATCAAATGTTAACTGAATTGATCAAAGATAAGGAGATCTAAATTCAAATAATATGTTATGAGACTCTCATTTAGATGTTTGTCAAGGATATGTATCCTTAAACCTTACTATGGAAAAATCAATTAGGAAAAGTATCTTAGTAAAGAAAAAAGAGTACAATATAACTAACTCATTAAAAATCATATCAAGGAAAGATCCAATCGGATATTAAGTAAAGAGAGCACAGTATTTTCACCCTTTTTAAAATATCACTAAAAATGTGAAAATCAATGGGGTCTTCTTTTTGCATATGGGATTTGGATGGTATATTTATATCAATATGATGTTTTAGAAAAAAAAATCACGCAATATGATTTTGTTTTCAGGTAATCTATCAAAGTCAAATTCAATATAAAATGAAAATTAATATAGAATTCATCAAAGACAAATTCAAAATCTGTTTGCAAAATGAAAATAATATAGAATCCGCCTGTGGTGGATTCTATAAATACCACATACAAGTAAATTTACCTATTATCTCATATAAGTATAAATCACCTACCAAAACACCATATACAAATTATTTTTCCGAATCAATGCATTCTAATTTTTTTACACTAGTTTCTATAAAGGAGTGGTAGGGACTTGATCACTTAGATGAATTTATTGGACATCAACTCCTTATTGTTTTGGAAAATCATGCTTGACAAAGAATTTTGGGGAAATATATTTCTTTTAACATCTTTTGATATATCCCATTTAGTTGAACTAGCGGCTTAATAAGCACTAACGTGCCTATTAAGCTGCATTTTTATTTATTGTATATAAATATAAGGGTAATTAACACAAACCCCCTTGAAGTTTGCAAGAATGACACTTCACCTCATTGTTACAAAAGATCATCATCCCCCCTAGTGACTTAACGGGACTAACATGAGTTAACCATGGTTAGGTAGTATTTTGAATTCAATCAAGATTTTCATGTACAAAATAAAACAAGTCAAGAATCTATTGTAAGTGATATGCTAAAAACCAATTAACAAATCTGATACATGACTTTTTTGTTATATAATAATTAAACCAGTCAAGAACCTACATTATATTACGTAAATTAAACCAATAAAGAAGAACATGTATTAGACACATTAAAGACCAAATAAAATGTGTAAGGTTATCACCACAATCAAATAGGCACAACTTCGAGCAAAAAGAAACAAGTTTGCCTCAGATAAAAATAGACATCTAACTAGTTTCTAAACTTATAAGTACCCATGTTCATTAGTACAAAAAACATATATTGGGTCAATAAAATTCTAAATTTTTTTAATCCGTTTGACAAAAAAAAAGAGCATAAGTACTAGTGCATCCTATCCAATTTGAGTTCTAGTGTGATATGAAGATTCCATAGTAAAATCATTATGAACTCTAGCAGAAAAGGGGTCTAGACCAGTAGCATTTGTAGATGATGAAGTCCCCACAGGAGTTTGAGTTCCAGCGGAGCTATCATTGTTGCGTTGGCTTGATTGTCCTAACTCAAAATCACCCTTAATTACTTTTCTTGCCTTTTTCTTTGCACAATACACCTGAGTTCTAGAAACTTCAACACCATAAGTAGACAACAATTGTTCATGAATTGTTTCATAACTTATATTAGGGTCTATCCTAAATTGTGCTTCCATCTTATTAGCAATCCATGTGGATGTCACAGAGGAATTATTCACACAATTATGCTTCCCCTCATACACCGTAATCTCAAATGTCACCTCATTAGGATTTGTGCTGGCATTTAAATACCATTCACATCCCTTACCAACACACATGGCAGTATTCTAGTTCTCTCATTTCTAATTCTAACTATTTCAAAGCCCTCTTGAATGACATAATCTCTTAGTACCTCTCTAAAAGCATCCACACTTGTAAACAACATTCCTCTCTCTAGTGTTATCCTACCCTTCCTTGATTCCTCATATACCTTTCCAATATAAGAACGATCTAAATAAGGTCTCTCCTCACTAGAATCAAACTCATGCATGTCATAATCTAAGCTTTCAAAATCATAGTCTAAGGTATCATCAAAAGCCTCATTGCTTTCAGGCACAAGGACATCATCAATATCAATATTAAAATCTCCCGCATCAACACTATTCTCATCGAAATTGGCATAAGTGTCATCATCGGAAGTGGATTTTCCATTATATTCAAAATTAGGATTAGATACATGTACCTTAGGCTCCCTCATGATATCTGCAACAAAACCAAAATAAATAAGCTAAGATTAGTATGAAGCATGGAGAACAACATGATAAACCAAAACAAAATGAAATACCATTTTCGGGAACTAGTAAATAGGGGAAGAATAAACTATCCCAAACCAGTGCACAAAAAAAATTACTCATAAAGTCTCTCATGACATAAGGCTTGTAATGATTGTAATTGTGCCTGGAGATTAAGGTGGTAAAAGCAAGCAACAAGAGGAGAAAAAGGCTTACATTTTGCTGACGTTGGAGAATGAAGCTTCGAACCCTTGCTTGAGGTGGCACTGATAGAGGTGAGCAAAGTAGAGGATAAAAGATGAGAAATCTTGAAGGCGTACAAGATGGAATGATGCTTATGTTAATAAATTGATTCTCCCATCAAAAAAGATGTGTAAACCCAAGTTACGTGAGAAAGGTTTCTAAATGGTCAAGCTAATGATAAAAGTTTTTGTAAATGGTCAAGCTAATGATAAAAGTTAAAGAGGATGTAACTCATAATTACCTTTAATGTTTGTTCACTAATAGCATACTTGAATATTGGGGTGGAGTGATGAGTTTTGATGAAAATAGGGTGGAGTGTCATTCTTATAAACCTTAGAGGGGTTTCTGGTAATTACCCTAAATATAACTAAATATACACATAGATATTCAATTTTATATTGTTATTTCACTTGGTTTTTTCTTTCAAAAAAATAAATACTCACCAACCAAGTTTTATTTCACAATGTTATATACGGGAACGGATACGTGAGTTCTCGAGGCTCTTTTAAAAACAAGAAACAATTAAATGTATAATGCATAAGAACGTGTTAGGGGTAAATTTGCTAAAGTTTTAAGGATGTAATTCAATGAACTGTTGAGAACATGATTTTCAGCATGCTGAGAACTTAGAACAATTCTAAGAAAAATTTTGGCTTTTTGTCGACACATGAACTCTATAGAAAGTGTTGACAGATGTAACGCCCCAATTTTTACTGCTAAGTAAAAATTACCAAAATACCCTTAGGTAATTTTTACCCGTAATTCGAGGCCAAATAATCCTCAATAAAGGAATATAACATTAGAGAAATATCATAGGAGATTTGATTAACGATTCGTGCGAAAGTCAAAAACCCCGATTTTTCTATATGTGTAAAATGACCAAAATATCCCTGAGGTCATTTTTACCTAGAAATCAAGGATAACCAATCTAAATTATCTTTGAGGGGTTAATTCTATGCCTGATGGGGATTATATGTGCCTTAGAGATAAAAATCTCAATTCTCAATTTTTACCGTAAGTAAAATTACCGTTGTATCCCTACAATAATTTTTCATGAAATTATATAATTCTTGAATTCAATTTTCACCCAAAGGTTCAAAATGACTATTTCAAGTATGATTTGAGATTGTCCAATATTTATAGGGAGTTTTTACGTGAAATTATCTTTCTACCCCTAGTTGTGGTAAATAGGTTTACTTGTGTAATTGAGATAGTATTAAAGCTCTGTTTGAACTCAAATTAATTTTATTCATTAACCTTGACTTTAAAATTAATTATCCAAGGTTAAAAATAATTACTAAGGTAATTAGAGTCTAAAATTACCTAAGGTAAAATTAAATTATCTTCCCTTAATTATGAACACTCATAAAATTAGTGATAATTGAGATCAAAGTTAAGATTTCGGTTTAGGTAAAATCTTGTACATTTACATTTTCTTATCCTAAGTTTAGAACCTATGTTACAAATTGATTTTAACTCATTTGAAATTAATTTCATTTACTAGTATATGGTTTCTCTTTTTACCTTGTCTTGTATTGTCCTAAACACTTAACCTTTTACTATTTTCATTAATCTATCAATTCCTAATCTTTTACCTAAATAAATACACATCTAATGCATGATTTACCACTTGTAAAACATCACCAATCTGATCCTAAAGGAATCAGAAACCAGTGGCCAACTTGTCTCCTTTTCACCATATTTTAATTGTTTTTCCAACAAAGAAACATATCCAACCATAACACCATACCTTTAGCTTTCTTTTGCATTTTTTTGGCTATGTTTAATCAAAAGAAAACCCACCCATTTCAGCCATAATGTGATCAGCAACAATGTCTCCCATTAGCATCATATTTTAGTGTTTTCATCCGTTATGCATAAACAAAATTATTACTAAGAATAAAAGCATTTTTGTATGTTTCTTTAATAAAAAAAGGAAATTAAATCCATTTTCCAGCCATGAAGGTAGCTACCATACAGCCTCCTTGGCTTATAAATATGAGCTCTTCCATTGCCTAAATGCACACACAAACATTCCTAGCCTTAGCATTTTCTTACTTGATAGTTTTCTTACTCAAAGTTTGCTTAAAGTTCTCTAATTCTCTCAATACTTCAAGCTTTCTTCTTCTTCCTCATTCACACTCAAGAGACTCCATTTCCAACCTCTAATCAAGTTTTAAACCTCAAGCATACACATTCCAACCATAAATCAACTCCTAAACACAACCTTTCCATTATCAAACACAAAAACACAAGAAAAATCCTCCCTCCATTTGCTTTAATCTTGGCCGAATTTCAAGGACATATTTTCTTCTTCTAACTTCTCTAAAGATCAAGCATTACCTTTTGATAACAAGAAACAACTTGGTAGGGATTTTCTTTCATGTTCTTTCTCTTGTTCTTTCTCCATATTTTCGATTTTTATGATTTGATAATGACCATAGCTTGATGATAAGGAATCATGGTGGAGGTTGTGAATCCATCATTTAAATGACCTCTAAAGCCCAAGGTTTAATTCTTGATGTTAAAAGATTAATAAAGGAATTATTAAGTTTTGAGTTTTAAGCTTAACAAGATATAAAAATGAACTAGCATCCATATTTATGTTTCAAGTTCTTGCATAGCATATTTATATTTCAAGTTATCACTTTAATCCTTGAAGATAATAATATGAACTTGCATATTCATATTTACATTTCAAGTTATCACCTAAATCATAAAGATCTAAGAATGAATTTGCATCTTTATATTTATATTTCAAGCTTTGCATAATCATATTTATATTTCAAGTTATCACTTTAATTCTTGAAGATAATAATATGAACTTGCATATTCATATTTACATTTCAAGTTATCACCTAAATCATAAAGATCTAAGAATGAATTTGCATCTTTATATTTCCAAGTTATGACCTTATAATGATAATAATAAGGTTACAAGACAAGTTTATGATTCTAGTCATCACTTAAATCCTAAAGTTCAAGATTTACTTCTTTTATCTTAAATGGAAATTTCGATCATGGACACTTCTCATCTATTTATTTTTGGCCCTTATATAATTCTGATTTAAAGCTTGATATATTTTATTTTTAGGTATGACCTTGTCTTTAAAGTTGTACAAAGAAATTTTGAAAGACCTAGAAATTATAAAGGATTAAGAATATGTTTTTCTCATGATTTTAAATGCTAAAGTTTTATTATTCTGATCTAATCTTTTAGAACTAGAATGGTCACTGATTTAGGATGTTTAGATGAGTTTAAATCACTAATAGTTATTGTAAAAATTGTTTTTAGTGTCTTAGGAAAAACTAGTAACTAAAAAGGATCAAAATTGTGTTTTTATGAAACTTTTAGAATGATAATTTTTCTGATTTCTGTTCAGCACTGTTCATCATTGTTCACCACTATTCACTACTGTTTATAGCTGTTCACACACTTGAAGATCACTAATAATTGTCATAAAAATTATTTTCAGCATTTTAGAAAAATCTAGTAACTAGAAAGGATTAAATTTGTGTTTTTGTGAAGCTTTAAGGAGACTAATTTTTTGATTCTGTTCAAGGGTTGTTCAAGGCTGTTCACATTGTTCACACACTTAAGAATTACTTATATTTGTTGTAAAAATTGTTTTTAGTTGCATAGATGCATAAAAGGGTAATTACAAGTGTTAGTTTGGGTCGTTTTGCAAAATGCGAAAAGTTGTGTTTAAACTATCAACTATGTTATTTCAACCAAATGATTTTATTTAGAGCTACTAATGATGTTGAATATGTCCATGAGTCCAAAATACTATTTATAAAGTTTAGATAAAGTTTTAGAAATTTCAGTTG
The DNA here is from genome assembly GCA_031216125.1 of Dalbergia cochinchinensis. NCBI lineage: Eukaryota > Viridiplantae > Streptophyta > Magnoliopsida > Fabales > Fabaceae > Dalbergia > Dalbergia cochinchinensis. The sequence continues at coordinate 32,840,798 of CM062369.1, forward strand.
TTGTTAAGTATTAAAAACAAGCGATTCTGCACTTTGACCCTTAAAGTATGTTATAATTTGGTCTATGGCCCTAAAAGATTTTTATGATGAGTTTTAAATGGTTCTAGTAGTTATATGTCTCTTGACAGTATTGGTTAATATTAAGGATCTCTAGTTTGTGAGAATGTGTTACAAAGGGGTATTTGCGTTTTGACTCGTAACCTTGAGAAATTGTGATTTGACCCCTTTGGAGCTTAAGCATAAATGTTGATAAATTTGATGAAATGAATGTGATCGATATCTCGTGAAGGCTATGTTCATGTGTTGAAATTTATATGGCTCATGAATATATGCAATGAAATATGATGCATGTTTATGTGATTTAAATTATGGCATGTATGGTTATGTTTGATTCATTGAGATGCATAAGTTCATGGAGTTTATGAGCATGAAATATTGAAATGATGAGTTATTCATGTTTGCATCTCATATATCATACTAAGATTAAAGGTGACATAAGACACATGGAAATGATCCTCTAGACTCCTTGAATTAAAGGTTATGAAAGGTGATCCAAATAGGAAATGATCCTTTGGACTCCCCGAATTAAAGGTTATGAAAAGTGATCCTATTGCCCCTATCCCGTACCTTAAGAGTCAGGAATTTAACTTATCAAAAGGGATAAGATTACGCTAGTGACGACTAGTGAGATATGAGCTCATAACCTAGAACTCTCGAGAAAAGAGAGAATTATAAGGCGGGCTCCAAGGAAAAGAGAATAAAGAAGTTTAAGTCACATGTAAGAATGATGATCATGATGTTCTTTATATCATATGCATTGTTTTATGAATTTTATGATATTATGTATATGATATTGGCATGCATCCATGACTAATATATTGCATTCATGACATTAAGATTCATGCTAAAAGATACGGGCCTCGACTAATGGCATTTAGAACATAATAAATGAACCTTATATATATATTCACCATTTTCATGATTAAACCCGAGGTTCCTGGGGATGATGACGATGACACTTGTGTTAGAGTTGGGAAGCCCTACTGAAATTCTTGTATAAGTTTCTCATCCCTTTTTTTTCTGTGTCGTCTCCAGACATGAATGATGGTGTAGTTCGTGATTTATCTTGAGACTTAATGAGGAGCTATGGAGATAACTTCCCTTTGGATATTTGCCTTTAAATTGATCATATCTCATTTATCAGTTTGTATTCTATTGATGGATATATATTGATGTCTTTAAGTTTACAAGACACCCCTATTATGATACAGTTATTGATATGTTATTATTATTTGAGTTATGTTATGCCATGGTTGTATTATGTAATTATCTGTTATTTGTTTATAACATTTCTCTTACGCAGGCAAGATAGATGACCTTAGATATTTAGTATGCGCAGCTCACGTTTTGATATTTAAATTCAAAAAAAAAATTGACCCATATTTTCACTAAATTATTTTCAAGAAGTCTTGAGTTAAAAACTGGAACAAAAGAGTAATAACTAATAATTAACTTAAATGCGTCCTAGGCGTGTTGAGTTAAATATTAGGGTGTTACAATAGACACAAAATTCAGAGATAGTTAATGAATTTGGGAGGTTGTCAAATTCACAAATTACAAATCTCATAGAGCTCAAGTAAAAAGAAACTCAAAAGAGGTGGGAATGGTTATGGTCAAATTCAAATGAAAATTGCTAAATCCATTAGATTAGATAACTGTCATAGGCACTTGGCGCAATCTGACTATTAGTTTTGTAACAACCTAGGCTGCCATATGGATTGACGACTGTCTCTATAAACCAACATAGGGTCTTTTCAATGTGTTTTGTCCTCACTTATACGCTTCATGAGAAAACTTCCCAAGAAATCACCTATTCCACAATTTCTCTAAGTCAAGCATGTAACACCCTAAAAATTATTTAAAAATTAATTTGGGTTTTACTACTCATAATTTCAAAAATCTGATAGTTTTAATAATGATAAGGAAGATCCAAGGGAAAAAAAATGAATAGTAACCTTGCGGGCCCTACGGGCCGGTCGGGACAGCCGAAAACTTAGAATTGGGACCTGGAGGTGCCCAAAACTGAGAAATTAAAGGATTGAGATTAGAAATATTAAGGAATGAGGATTGTATACCTGGAATTAATTTTCGGGCAATGTTTGGTTACCCAGGTACACTGTTTCACTCATTCGGTGAAATTTCGGTGTGCGAATTCTAACATTGAAAACTAGTTGGATCTCTACAAAACAAATGAACCTATCTCTTTAAATCAAATGAATGGCCAAGATTCAATCTTGAACTACAAGATTGAATCACAATCATTCATTTTACTTTATTGGATTAGTAATTATCTAAATATAATATATAACATTCATATAATTTACTATAAGATAAACTCAACTAATTAGATTCTTAGAGAAGCCATTTCTCGGCCAAGTTTCTTCATCCTTCAACCCTCATGTTTTTCTTTCACAAACCCAAAACTCTTGCTTCCATGGTCTCATGATCTAAAGCTCAAGTTAATAAAATTACAAGCTTTTTCTACAAAACTTCATCTACTCCTCATAATCATCAAAACCAACCGATTGGAATTTTGATTCATCACTAATCTCCACCTTGAGATATCTTATACCTCTGTTATGAAAGAATTAAGGGATGTTTGAGAAGATCTTGAAGGAAGAAAGACACTTAGAAGAACCAAGAGAAGTAGAAAGATAATCTAGTAACAAGAGGGCTTTATTTGTTCTCTTTTCTTTCAAAATTTGTTTTTAATTTTTCTGATTGGTTTGGCTGGAAATTCTGGATGTATTGATTGATGATAGATAGATATCGATGTGTTTAATTTGGTGGAGTGTTTGGATGATGTTAGAAATCATTTTTGTTAAAAGAGATTTTGAACCATGTTGTTGGAATTTCAGTTTTTGTACAAGCAGTATTTGTTCATGAATTTTATGGGCTTGTTGTGGGCATTTTCGTGAGCTGAAAAAAATATATGTTGGAGATAAAATCCTGACCTAGTCCCATGAATTTTCTTGGGTTTTGATTTTGAGTCAAACTGCCTTAGAAAAATCAAGAACCGAAATTAAGCATATGCTACCTGAAGTGTTGAAACAAAAGCTGTAAATTTTGCTAATTTTGTTACCATACCAAGTGATAGAATTATCATTTGAAATTTTTATTGGATATTAGAGACATGTTCAGGTTTTACCAGGATTTTTATTTTGAATTTTTTGGGTTCAATTACTAGGGCTAAAAATTATGAATTTTGGTTCTTGCGCTGAGGTTGAGTGGTTTTTGGCCACCGACTTTGTCTAATTTTGTCAACATAGTTAGAGAACTCTTTTTGCTCCAAAATTTTGACAGCACCTTGGGGGATATATTGAAGTGTCTTGGATAATTTTTATAGCCTCTGAATTGATTGTTTGATGTGCAAATAAATTTGTCCTACAATGGTGTGAAATCTGCCCACTTGCTGAGAATGAACTAAAGACTTGAACTGATAAGGTGTATTTTGGTTCTAGTATGACATGAATACTTGATGTTAAATATTTGGCCATATGACTTGTGATGTATTAATGCATACTAGAGGAAGTAAAGATTGGTTTATGAGACATGATTGAAATCACAATGCGAATGAATGCCTATATATGTTCTATACATGCATTGGAAAAGAAAGTGAATGATATATTGAATTAAGTTCTGTAGTCATAAGTAAAAATGAGATCCTCTTTGACTTGTCAAGGGCAAATAAAGAAATATAAGATCCTCTTTGACTTGTCAAGGGCAAATAAGAAATATGAGATCCTCTATGACTTGTCAAGGGCAAAGAAAGAAACATGAGATCCTTTCGATTTGTCGAGGGCAAATAGAGAAAGATGAGATCCTTTCGACTTGTCGAGGGCAAATAAAGATAGATGAGATCCTTTCGACTTGTCGAGGGCAAATAAAGATAGATCTCGACAAATAAAGATAGATGAGATCCTTTCGACTTATCGAGGACAAATAAAGATAGATGAGATTGTAACGCCCGGGGATTGCGAAGTCGAGGAGTGATCGCCAGTGCAAGGAGGCACAGACAAGGAGCGGCTCGTGGCAGACTTCGAAAGCGGAGGGGTACATGAATGAACCGATTACACACCCGAATGAGAGGGATCCTAAGACTGTATAGGTATGGGACTATACAGTTAAGGAGGGCTTATATGAATTGATTTGTACTACCTATACCAACAAGATGCATCTTCTTTTCGGTAGCCCAAACTGAAAGAACTCCACAGTTAAGCGTGTTTGACTTTGAGCAATTTTGGGATGGGTGACCTCCTGGGAAGTTTTCCTAGGAAGCGTGTGAGTGAGGCCAAAGCATGCTGAAAAGACCCGTGTTGGTTTGTGGGGACAGTCGTCAATCCATAAAGCAGTAGGGGATGTTACAGAGATCCTCTTCGATTTATCAAGAGCAATTAAAGAAAATTTCCTTACATTTGATACATACATATTTGTATCATATCAAATCATTTTGATTGACATTATTTACTATGACTATGAGCTCATGATAAATGTGTACAAAGTAATTGATTCTTAAAAACAACCCACTTCGAAAATATGATTTGGAACTTTAAAAATGAATCGTCATTATGTAATTCTTGATCACTTTTTTTTTTAATAAACCGAAGTGGCTAGACCGATGACGATGACATTATGATTGTGTATGGGGGGAGTTACCCTACTGAGAATTTTAGAATTCTCACCCCTATGTGTTTGTGTTCTCGTATCATCTCCAGGTTGATCTCGAGCACAAGGAGGCTATTTTATGAAAGGAAATCGGATTTGCAGTAGTTTACAGCTGAAGTTTGTATAGATTGTACTTAGTCATATGTTTATGTCTGTATTTATAATAGAGACCAAATGTGTATTGAAGCTCATAGAAGAGCTTCCTTTTATACTCAACTTTATAATTGATGAATGTTTGTTTCTTAGTCATATATGTTAATAGAACTCCGATTTAGTTACTTCACGATTCAATCGAACTTGCTATAGATATTTAAGAAATGTCTATTAATATACAAGTAACAACTTCTTGAGTATGACGTTATGACTTAAAAATCATGTTGTACTTAGGAGGATGGTACAAAGCACACTTAACCATAAAGTTCTTTAGTGATGGACTACCAAAAAAAGATGCATCTTGTTGGTATAGGTAATACAAATCAATTCATATAAGTCATCCTCAACTATATAGTCCCATGTCTTAGGATCCTTCTCATTCTGATGTATAATCGATTCATTCATATACCCCTCTACTTAGAGGCCTGCTAGGAGCCGCTCATTATCCGTACCTTCTTGCACCAGTGATCACTCCCCTCCTTCATTACTGAGCGCTACAAGTTTAGTCTATAAATATGATAGTAATGGCAATGTAAAAAGGAGTTCTGTTTAGGAACAGCTGTACACCTACTAATCTCCACAGTCACAATGACATCAAGAAGTGCATGGGATATTAAGTACAATCCTCCAAACTCACCTTTGTTTTATATTTATTTATCCTTTTTATAATCTTGCTTTCACTTTTCATCATTGTTTTGTTAGTTTATGTTGTTGTGCTTACAAAATACCATAGAAGAGAAAATCGAACTGGACTGGCTAGTCCGATCGAATTAACCAGGAGCTGATCGCTTAGCCGGTCCAGTTAACCACTTGAAACTGGATGGACTTAGAACCGGTTAATAACCGGTCAAAACCAGTTTTCTTAGGTTTCCGGTTCGAGTACTTGGCTTGAAAGAAAAATGGGGGGGGGCAAAACCTCTACTACCCGCCACTTCTTCGCCGCCTTATCAGATCTGATCTGCATCATCGGGTCTTCTTCTCTCCCATTGGCGAAGCTGCTGCTGCTTCGCACTCCGGCTTCGCATTCCTGTTTCGTGCTTCTTCACGTTCTTGCTTCGTGCTTCTTCCTCTACTGCTTCCTGCTTCTTCGGGCTTCTGTTTCTCGCTTCTGCAGTTCTACTGTAGAGAAGAAGAGGGAGGGAATGAGACGGTGCTTCACTGCTTCTTTTCTTTTCTTTTCTTTTTTTAATTTTTTGGTTTAGTTGATAAGACTAGGGAAAGCAATGAAATGGGGCTATGCGGGAAACGAGGCATGTAACACCCTCTCAAGTACAACCTCATCCTTAAGTTATGGCGTCGTACTCGAGAGTTGTTACTTCTAAGTTTGCGAACCTTTTTTTTTTAAATATCCATAGTCAGTCTGGTTGGTTCGCGAGATACTAGGTCATAATTATACTAAAATATTTAGCAATGAAACCAAACTATTTATTTAATACAGAGTTAAGTACATAAGGGAAGCTCTTTTATGAGCTTTAATACACATTTGGTCTCTATTATAAATACAAACATAAACATATGACTAAGTATAGTCTGTACAAACTCTAGCTGCAAACTACTGCAAATCTGATTTCCTTTCATAAAGTAGCCTCCTTGTTCTCGGGATCAACCTGGAGACGACACGGGAACCAAAAACATAGGGGTGAGAATTATACAATTCTCAGTAGGGTAACTCCCCAATTACACATTCATACTGTCATCGTCATCGCCTGACCACTTCGGTTTATTAAGAAAGCGTGAGCATGCAATATGTACATATCAAATGTTCATTTTAAAATTATAAAATCACCTTTCCGAAGTGGGTCTCTTTTATTATTCAATCACTTAAAACATGTATTTCATAACATTCAACATCATAGGAATTCCTTTAAGACTAATAGTTTAACAAGATATACATATACATATGGCAATTACAATGATCTTTTCGTGCCCTTGACATAATAAAGAGGGATTTTCTGTGCCCTAATGGGGACCTCTTCGTACCCTACTGGGGACATCTTCGTGCCCTACTGGGGACCTCTGCGTGCCCTTTTTATACTAAAGGGGACTTCATGATTCACTTAGCACATACATCATCCTCAAGCTCACATATACATGCATCGCATTTCTATATGCATGAACATAATTCTCTGATCTCATAATGCTTCAAACCTATATATATTATTCATTCATTCCTCATAACATAATCTTGGAAGTTCATGGCATGCATTCATACACATCAACTTGAACCAAATGCCATGAGGTCACTAATTCAAGGCATCATCACAACTTCAGCACATTAGCAGATTTTTCACTCAAGTAGGACAATTTATTTCTCATACCAAATGATCAATTAAAATTCTATAAAAATTCTCAATGACACCTCAATGTGTCCAAAAGGTTCCATAAAAATTTCATAACAAAAAGAATTCTCTAAATATGTCAACAAAATTAGACAACTTCGGAGGTTAGAAACCCCCTATTTACAGCCAACAGCCATAGTTCCCAATTTTATTACCCTACCAAATGATCATATAAAATAATATAAAAATTCAGGGTTGTACTTCAATATGTCCTAAATTTCCTGTAAAATTTTTAGCTCATAATTCGATCATTTACTAGGTTAACAAAATGTCACAAGTTCATAGCTTCAGATTCAACATTTCAGGCAGCATAGTTACAACTTCGGTTCTTGAATTTTTCAAGGCATTAGGAATCAAAATCAGAGCTAAATAAAATTCATGGAACTATCCTAGGATTTTACCTTCAACATATAATTTTTATAGCTCATGAAAATGTCCAAAATTCCCTCAGAAAATTCGTGAAAAATCACTGCCAGCAAGAAAATCGAAAATCCAACAAACCACTTCAGAATATCTTTTGATAAAAATGATTTTTACACAACCCCAAACACTCCACCAAAATTAACACATCAATATCATCATATAATCAACCAATATATCTAGAAATGTCGGACCAAACACAATCAGAAAAGTCTAGCATAAAATTGGAAAGAAAAGGTCAAAGAAAACCCTACTTGTGAAGCTTTAAGGCTTCTAACTCCAAGGGATCTTTCAAAAATGATTTTTCTTCACTTCAAGCCTTCCAAACAGCACCTAACCCTTCCTTAAATAGTATATAATGACAGCTCAGAGTTCAGCTTGGAGATTATTTAAAATTCTAATCGGTTGGTTTGATAGATTATGAGGAGTAGAATAAGTTTTGTGAAAGGATCTTGGTGTTTTGTCAAGTTTAGGCTATGGTTTATGAAGCTTCAAGTTTGTTAATGGTGGAATGAGAGAAAGAAGATGAAGTCTGATGTATTTGGAGCTCTTGGCCGAAATTGATGATGTTGGAGTGATAAGGTTGGTGATTTATCTTTATCTAGGTATAAAACTAGTCAAAATGGGTATTTATTCCTTTTTCAAAATGAAATAATGAAATGGATGGCTAAGATTTGGTTTCTTGGTCAAAGAATGAATCTTGGCCATCCACTTGGCTCAAGATAAGTGGCTCATATTAACTTGGTGAGCAAGTAGCTTTTTCAGTGTTAAAATCGCACACGGAAATTCCACCAAACGGATGAGTTATTGGCACCCGAGTAAAATATAATAAATCAAAGGTCATGATTAAAACTTGCTTTTCAATTTTCAATCCTTGTCATCCACTTGGCATAAAGTGGTTGATAAAGCTTACTTAGCCACTAAGTAGCTTTTATGGTATTAGAAATCGCACACCGAAATTCTACCGAACGGGTAAAACAGTGTACTCGGGTAATCAAACATTGCCCGAAAAATAATTTCGGGTATAAAATCTTTTATTTCTACCTATTTTTAACCATAATTATATAATTTCTCAATTTCAGGTATCTCCGGGTCCCAATTCTAGGGTTTCGGCTGTCCTGGTGGCCTGCGGGGCCCACAAAACACTATTCACATTTTTTCTTTTTTTTTTCTACAAATCCGTTGGATCGTCCTCATCATTGTTCAAAGTATCAAATTTTTAAAATTATGACTAATAAAGTTCAAATTAATTTTTTTAGATAATTTTTAGGGTGTTACAAGGCATGCTTCAGTACTTCTTTTCTTTTCTTCTCTTTTCTTTTTTAAATTTTTTTGTTTAGTTAGTAGGTCTAGTGTCTAGGATCATAATGAAATGGGGCCTTGTCAACTTCTTTCATTAGCCCGTTGTTAGTTCTACACTTTTTACATTTTCATTTAAGTTTATTTTATGTTTGAATCTTTTAAAATTTAAGATCTCTATTTTTTGGAATGAGTGTTAGCATTTATATTTAAAAATAAATGTAATTATTTAATTGAATACTTAAATATAAATATTTTATTATATTCCGGTTGAACCACGGTTGAACTGGTTGGACCTCTAAACTTTTGAACTAGTGCCCTGACTGGTTCAATGCCTAGTTTGGTTTTCTCTTCCTTGCAAAATACTAACAACTTTATTTATTTAAGAATATTGAAGATCTATTTCTTTTTTTGTCCCTTTCTTTCATTATTGTTGATTTAATTTATTGACAGAAGCAACGTATAAAGAATGAAAATCATTGATTGTTTATTTGAATTAACTGTCGAAAATAAATATTCTCTTGATAAAATTCTGAAATATGAGAATTCATAAGAGTAGTCGCTTCCACTCCTCGAATTAAGACTTGTGAATAAAGTGGGAATTGTTGAATTATTTGTTGTCGACAATAAGAGCCAAAATCTCCATAAAACGTAATGTTAAAGTGTAAAGGAAAAACTAAGAGTAGAGCATTACTTGAGGATTTCTAGGTTCTCGAGTATGATAGAACTCATGGTAAGAAAATGAAGTAACAATAAGTCTATGTGAAGCTCTTGCTATTCTCACAAATATTTTACTCATAAAATGAAAAATACAAAAAAAATGTACAAATATCGAATCATTTACAATCTTATGATATTATCATTTATATACAAAAAAAACTATGTACAAAGCTTTGCCATGTGTCTCTTAATTCTCAACCTATAATCCTACACTCTTGTCTTCACTTTCTATCCATGTTGCTTCAACAACTGTCCCCCTTATCGTATTGTTCCCTACAATATAGGCACTTCATGTAACTGCTTCCATTTCTTCAATGCTTCTCAAAACAATAGTTGATTGCTCAAGTCTTCTAGGCTTCGACATTTTACTTCCTTGCTAGCTTTTGAAACTTTGTGTTTGTCTAAATTCAAATGTGGGACCCTATTGCACATGTTGCTTCTGGTGTCTTTTGTAACATCCCTTGCTGCTTTATGGATTAGCGATTATCCCCACAAATCAATGCGAGTCTTTTCAGTGTATTTTGTCCTCACTCACACATTTCCTAGGAAAACTTCCCTAGAGGTCACCTATCCCAAAATTGCTCCAAGTCAAGCACGCTTAACTGTGGAGTTCTTAAGTAATGGGCTACCGAAAAGAAGATGCATCTTGTTAATATAGATAGTACAAATCAATTCATATAAGCCCTCCTTAATTGTATTGTCTCATACCTATATAGTCTCAGGATCCCTTTCATTCGGATGTGCAATCGGTTTATTCATGTACCCCTCCGCTTAGAAGTCTGCTAGGAGCTGCTCCTTGTCCGTGCCTTCTTACACTAGTGATCACTCCTCGACTTCATCACCGAGCGTTACATGCCCACCAGCTTCTGCTTGGTTCGTCCCCGAACCATACCGTATTAGGATAGGTGCAGGCTCTGATACCATTTGTAACATCCCTTATCGCTTTATGGATTAACGATTGCCTCCATAAACCAACACGGGTCTTTTCAGCATGTTTTGTCTTCATTCACATACTTCCTAGGAAAATTTCCCAGGAGTTCACCCATCCCAAGATTGCTCCAAGTCAAGCACGCTTAACTATGGAGTTCTTAAGTAATGGGATACCGAAAAGAATATGCATTTTATTGGTATAAGTAGTACAAATCAATTTATATAAGCTTTCCTTAACTGTATAGTCCCATACTTATATAGTCTCAGGATCTTTCTCATTTGGGTGTGTAATCGGTTCATTCATGTACTCCTTCGCTTAGAAGTCTGCCAAGAGTCGCTCCTTATTCGTGCCTTCTTGCACGAGCAATCACTCCCCGACTTCGTCACCGGGCATTACATGTTTTGTAACATCCTCCCACGTACATCCTTATCCTTAAGTCATGAAATTGTACTCGAGAGTTGTTACTTATTAATTAGCGGACCTTTCTTTATTATCTATAGCAAGTTCGATTAAATTGTGAAGTATCTAATTTGTGATTCTATCAAAATATATAGCAGAGAAACAAAGTATTTATTTAATACAAGTCAAGTACAAAAGGAAGCTCTTCTATAAGCTTTAGTACACATTTTCTCTTTACTATAATTACAGACATATATTTAACTAAGCACAACCGAGTACAACCTCTGGCATTAAACTACTGCAATTCCTATTTCTCTTGTGTACTTGCCCAATTGTCATCTGGATCAACTTGGAGATGACATGAGGATACAAAAACACATAGGGATGAGAATATTATATAATTCTTAGTATGGCACTCCCTCAAACATAATTATTTAATTCACTCATATAAGTAATTTTATGCAAAAACATATGCAAGGACAATAATTAGTCATATTCGCTCTTATAACCGTAGAACTCAATTCCGTGCATTTTTCTCTTTTCATCAACATAGGAAAAACTTAGTTCATACCGAATGGTATCTACCGTGGATAACTCCACTTAGTTTATACCAAAGGGTATTAGTCGTGGATAACTCCACAATAGGTAATTCATACCAAATGGTATCTGTCGTGGATAACTTAGTTTATACCGAATGGTATCTACCATAGATGATTCCACAAATTATACCCAACTTAAGTCTTGTTTTTGTTTTGCCCATATGTCAGAATATGCACGAGTGAAATTTACACACTCTCTTTTCTCATATAACTGCAACATATACTTCCTTTTCTCAAATGCATGCATAAGCCACATGTAGGCATTCATTCACATTGTGATTTCAATCATGCCTCATAAACCAATCTTTACTTCATCTAGCATGTATTTATACATCACAAGTCACATGGCCAAATATTTAACATCAAGTATTTGTGTCATACTAGAACCAAAATGTCATTACATTGTCAATCCAAGTCTTGGGTTCATTTTTAGCAATTGGGCAGATTTCTCAACATTGTAGCACAAATTTATCTGGAGGCTATAAAAATTATCCAATACACTTCAATGTGTCCCCAAGGTCCTATAAAATTTTAGAACAAAAGAGTTCTTTAACTATGTTAACAAAATTAAACAAATTTGGCGATCAAAGACCACTTAACCTCATCTCAAAATCGAAATCACATAATTTTCCACCCTAGCAAATGATTGAATAAATTAAAATAAAAATCATTGTTATACTTCAAGATGTTTTAAGCACTCTATAAAATTTTCAAAGGAAAATCAATCATTTGCTATGGTAACAAAATTAGACAAATTTCCAGCTTCAATTTTAACATATCAGGCAGCAAATGTACAATTTCGGTTCTTGATTTTTTTTAAAAGAAATTTAATGCAAAATCAGCATGGGACTAGCCCAAGATGTTAGCTCCAACATATATTTTTTTAGCTCACGAAAATGCCTACAACATGCTCAGAAAATTCGTGATCATCCTCTGCTGTAAGAAAACCGAATTTCTAGCAAGTGTGATTAATACATCTTTAGCAAAATTTAATTTTTCCGCAACACCAATACACTCCACCAAAGCAAATACATATATATATATATATGTGTGTGTATGTGTGTATGTGTGTGTGTGTGTGTATGTGTGTGTGTGTGTAATCACACAATAGAACTAGAAAATATCAATTTTAACCATCAAAATCTGCAAGAAACAGAGTTTCATTAAACAAGACAACAAACCCTACTTTGGTAACTTAATGGATCCTTGGCTCCAAGGTGCTCCAAGATTGATTCCTTCCACTTCAAAGCTCCCAAATCAACCCCAAATCCTTCCTAAATCAGTGAGGTATGAGATAGAAATGTAAGGATTAAGAGGAATTGAGATTTTAATCAATTAGATTTGTAGGGATTGAGGTGTAGAACAAATTTAGTGAAGGAACTTTGAAGCTTTAACATTTCTAGGCTAATGTTTTTGGGATTGGATTTCAAGATGAAGCTCTTAAGAATGAAGATGATGGCTGCTTTTCCTTCCTCCTTGCTGGCCAAATTCTTAGTGGCTTGGTGGAGAAGTTTAGCTTTATAATTATATTACAAGGAAGCTTGTAAGGAAAGCTTGGTGATTATAATATAAAAAGAGAATTCTTAAAGATAGTAAAATGGTTGACTAGGATTTGATTTGTTGGTCAAAGAATGAATCTTGGCTATCCACTTAACTCAAGATAAGTGACTCATTTTAACTTGAAGAGCAAGTAGCTTTTTCAATATTAAAATCGAACACTGAAATTCTACTGAATGGGTATAGCACTGTAAAAACCTAATATTTAACCTAACGCATCTAGGACATATTCAAGTTAATTATTAGTCATTACTCTTTTGTTCCAGTTCTTAATTATAATTTTCAGAAAAAACTTAACGAAAATATGGGTAAATATATATATTTTTTGAAATGGAAGGTAAAAACTTGAGCTGTGCGTAAAGTAAAACTACATTGTTCATTCCGCATAGAATGAAAAATAGATATTCATATGGTGAGTGATACACAAGATATATATTAAATCATCATGGATCTATATATATATATATATATAAATATATATAATACTAACAGTTTTACCATACACCAAGTCACATAGTAGCTTTAGTACAATTATCCATGCAAATACATAAAGAAAACATAAAATATATCAACCAGAAACCTCGCTTACTCAAGTGCGTCTAAAGTAGATAACCTCTAAAGCAAAAAGGCTATCCTAAACAAGATATGTGCATGTGCACTACTACACCTACTGCCCACCCATTACTGTTGCTTGTCCCAAAGGGAAGGAACATAACTAACCCATTGGGCCAGTTCGACCGGAGTGGCCAAACAGTGAGAGGGTCGAGCGTGTGCTCCATGGTGGGGTATCATCCTCACTCTACCTCTTCGAATCGGCTGCGTTGTTATAGCCTCACTACCTCCACCAATCTCTATGGGCACGGTGGGGGAAGAATCGATAGATGAGATCTCTGTGGCTGAGTCTTTAGAGGAGTCAGTCTCTAAATGGGCCAAGGGAGAGCGGGGAACATACTCCGGGTAATCTCGTACGACTAAGGTAGTAGCAGGGGTGCGTCGAGTCTGCTCTCCACGGGGGCGTGCACGCTCGAAGAGAAGCTCGTCGGTGAAAGGCGAAGTAGGGGTGAAGCAGAAACTGGTGACGGGATGAGCAAACGAGCAGTCCAGAAATATGAACATACAGATGAAACAGCGGCACATGAAGTGATATGACTGGTGTGTGGTATCAAAATGGAGCTCCCAAGTCGATGCCTTAACGTAAATCATGAATGCCACCATCGTCCTTTGAAGACGCGTTGGAAAGAAAAGATAGAGGGAGTGAGAAACTTGATAAAAAATATCAGTAGGGCATCCTCCTATTCTAGTGTCATCATCTACGTCCTCAGGAACCTCGGGTTTCATTATGAAATAGTGAGCATGCATAAGGTTCAATTATCAAGTTCTAAAATACCAATTGTCGAGGCCCATTCATTTTAATATGCATCTTGGATATTATGATTGCTTCATACCTTATCATGAAATGTATGTCAATACAGGGTGTAGCATACTATATCAAAGCATAAATGATGCATATAGAACATGATAAACATAGCATGAATTACTTTATTTTATTCTTTAGATGACTTAAACTATTATTTCTCTCATTAGGGTAACCCAATTACTCTCTCCTCTTGAGAGTTCTAGGTTATGAGCTCATACCTTACTAGTCGTCACTAGCATACTCTTATCTTTAAGATAAGTTAACACCTGACTCTTAAGTATGGGATAGGGGGCTAGGATCACCTTTCATAACCTTTAATTCAGGGAGTCCAAATGATCACTTCCTTGTTGGATCACCTCTCATAACTTTTAATTCAGGGAGTCTAGAGGATCATTTCCTTATGTTGTTATGTCACCTTAACATTAGCATGTTATATTTAAGATGCCGGAACACTACATATCATATAATGCTCATGCCTTTATATTACTTAAACACATGCATCTTAAACAATTCAAATGCAATCATAACATGCCACAACAATTCTTATAACTAGTAGCCTAGTATGCCAACCCAATCATCACATGCATACCCAAAAATATAGGATTACACCATCTCTTAAACTAAGCACTTTCATTATCTCTTAATCGGTTAAACCTCTAAATCGGGTAAACTTATCTTTCGTATTTATTCATTTATGCATCTAAGGGATTAATTACAAAGATTCTCATCAATCATTGACCTTAAACTTCATCAAACAAATCTGGACAGAGTTGAACAAAAAAGAAAATGAACCATTTCGGTGTTCTAAACGTTATGTTTTTTACCCTTTCTCGTTACCGACTTTCCCTATGATGCTGACCTTGATTCCTAAACCAATTATGAGTGATTCTAACACATATACACCTAATATAACATACTTCTACCATTCTTAAACATTCTGAAAACAGAAACTATAGTTTCAGTTTTGGGAAGCTTTAGAAGTCACATTTTTTTATCCTTTTTAATTACTAGACTTGCCTAAGGTGCCTAGAATAATTATCACATCAATTAATAGTCATTCTCACACATTTAAGCTACTCAAACAACATACATCAGATCTGGAATGTTAGAACAGAAATCAGAATTTAATTTTCCAAAGGTATGCAAAATTGTAATAATAAGCATTTCTAGTAACTAGTGTTTCTTAGAATTAATTCTAGGTCAAGAAATACACTTTATAATTAATTTAACCCTTAGAAAACACAAGTAAATGTCCTTAGACCAGTAGCAAAATCGGATAACTCAATGAAAGGATTTTAGTTATGTAAATCACGTATTAACACTTTAGGAACTAACATTTTTCTCAAGGAAAAGTTGTAAGACACAAACTTCAAGATCTCAAGACAATAATTATACCCATTCTTAGAACCTTGTCCTTTGAAGAATCAATTATATTTGTAAAGATAAATGTCCATGGAACTGAAATTCCTATGTAAGTTGACAGGGGTAAGCCTTGAGCACTAGTTTATTTAAGTGATGGCATAAATTTAAACGTGCAGATGCAATTTTCATTTTAATCTTGGTATTATAAGGTAATGGTAATGGAAAGATAAATATGATATGCAAAACTTGAATATAAACATGAGAATGCAAGCTCATTTTTTTATCTTTAAAGTTTAGGTGATAACTTGAAATACAAATATGCTAGACAAGAAATATAAACATGAAATACAAGTTTATTTTCTTATCTTCAAGCATTAGGTGATAACTTGGAAATAAATATGATATGTAAGGCTCAAATATAAATATGAAATGCAAAGACTTGAAATATAAATATGAATGCATTTCCATTTGTTATTTCTTTAAGTCCTGGGCTCAAGACTCCTATTTAGAGTAACAACCCTAAAACACCAATCAACTTTAAGGTTGTAAGGGGTAAGTCTTGAACTTTAAATAGTTAAGTGATAACATGACATACACGTGAGAATGCAAGCTTATTTTTAGCCTCTAATGACTTAAGTGATAACTTGGAAAATGAATATGAATACATGTGCATTTATTCCTTTTAAGTTTTATGCTCAAGACTCCTATTTAGAGTAACCACTCTAAAACACCGATCAACTTTAAGGTTGAAAGGGGTAAATCTTGAACTTAAGATAGTTAAGTGTTAACATAAACATAATATTTCTTTTTATTCAAAACAAAACTCATCAAAGAAAACCAAAAACAACATTTTCATTTATTAAGATCTCTTAAAACTAAAATAAAGTCTTAAACTTTAGAGGTCAAGTAAATGATGGTTTTGCAACTAACATAAAAGATCCTCATCATCAAGCGATGACTCTTGATCCATAAGGCCATCATGGCTAAAAAAGAAAAGAAGGAAAAAGGAAATCATAAAACTGAAAATGAAGAGGAAAAGGAGAGAAACAACATTTCAACATTTTAATCTAAGAATGATACAAAAGAAAAGAAGGAAAACTTTAAAACAACTCCCTACCAAAGATTCTTTTCTTGTTAAAAGAAAAAGAGCTTGATCTTGAAAAGGGATGAGAAGAAAAATTCTTCCGTGGGGCCAAGATAATTTCGGCCAAGAAGAAAAGAAAAGGAAGAAAGGTTTATCTTAAGTTTTTGGTCTAGGAAGTGGAAAGGTAAAGTGTTTTAGGGAAGGTTGATGGTGGTTTAGGATTGACATGTGGTTGTTGATGGTGGTTTCTTGAAGGGTGAAGAAAAGGAGGAAGAAGAACCCTTGAAATAAAAGAAAGAAAGCTTAAAGTTGCAAGAGTGAGCAAAGGTTCTTGCAAGATGTCTTTGGTGCCTATTTATAGAGAAAATGAAACATGAGGAGGTGAGAGAAGGAGGGGTGGCCGTAGCCCATAGAGAGAAAAGGGAAGGGAAAAAGTATCTTTGTATGCATCATGTCATGGAGTGGTGGAGGAATGGCTAGGTATGGCTTTGGGTTTGGCTAGCCATGGCTTCCTTTGATATGTGTAATAAAATAAAATGAAATTGAATGAATGGAGGGGGTGGCCAGTTGCATTAAGGGAATGAGGAGGAAATATCTCATTTTAATGTGGGTTTCGTAGTGTATTTAGGAGTATCTTTGATTAGGCCTTTGATTAGAAGTCTGTAAATAAGTGTTTAGGTAAGAAAGTGAGTAATTAAGTACACTCAAGGCATGGCTAATGAGTGTTCTTGCTTATTTAATGGAGTCAAACCTCTTTAAATCAAGATTCTCAATTACATCTATGGTTTCTTAAATTAGGGAATTGGAGAGAGAGAAAATACTATTCATAAAATATGACATAAAGTCTTGAATTAAAAAAGGGATTTTGAGTTTCTTTAAGCAATTTTAGGCCCTAATTAATCTCAATTAATTATTTGACTCTAGATTAATTATTAAAATTAATTAATCCTTAATTAGAGTCTAATATTACTTAGATTTTGTTAATCATGCGGTTAAGCTTATTATGCCCTTAATTAGGGGCAAAATGATAATTTTGTACAAAAAACTTCTCGGGACCACTCGGGCTTAGACAGACATTAGACATCCCTTAAAAATGACATTTCTTGCTCCCGAGCAAAGGCTGGGTCCAATCGGGATTTAATTCTGTGTTAATTAGATACATAAGTATTTTGGTAATTTATGCGCAGGAACTCAAGAATGAGATTCCTCTACTCTATTAACACACATAACACACATAGTCCTCGTTCAATATTAAAACAGCCATTTGAGGATGGCCGGGGCTAGCTATCCTCATTTTCCCAGTAAAAATGACCTCAGGGGTATTTTGGTCAATTATGCGAAAAATCGGGCCATCACAAACACCGTATCTGGGTAATCAAACATTACCCGAAATTATTCTTCTGGTATAAAATCCTCATCTCTAACTATTTACTAACTTTGATCCTCTTTTTTCTCAGTTTTGGGTACCTCTGAGTCCCAATTCTAGGGTTTCAGCTGTCTTGACAGGCCCATGGGGCCCATAAGGTTACTATTCACCTTGGCCCAAAATTTTTTTAACACATTCATTGGGCTATCCTTATCATTGCTAAAACTATCAGATTTTTAAAATTACAACTAATAAAGTCTAAATTAATTTTTAAATAATTTTTAGAGAGTTACATCCTTGACATTTTGTGCAAACCCTTTCTCTTATTGATGTTTGGAACACTTTCATCAAATCCTTTGACATAGTCTGTGGTTGCTATATGCTTTCTCCATATCACTCCTATATTTACTTTCTCGATGATTCTTGTATTTTTTTTCCTTTTTTAGCCGACACCTGCACCCTTCAATTTCAATAATAATGAAGGACATATTCCTAATGAATCCCTTTACTTTCCTTTTAGGAGCTTCGACTATGTTTCTTTGATCGACATTTTATAAATTGGGAATTTTCTCCTAACATGATGCCCCCTAAATATTTCTTTTTATGATTTAAAAGAAAATATTTTACTATTCTAATCTCCCTAAAAAATTGTTTCATTTTCTTTTTAAATTTTTCTTTTCTCAAATCCATAGGAGTGCAGCATTTTCCAAGGAACAACCATCATTTCAAACATTCCCCTATTTTTTAGCTATATTCTTTAAATGCTTTGTTCTTTTCTCTTTCACTTTTCTTTTCACTTCTCTTCATGTTCTTCCTTATTACACAAACTCTCACAATCTCTCTATAATTTTATTCTTTCCTTGTGCCCCCCAGTGCTCTCGAAGGTCCTTTTTCCATTCACATATTCCATATTCCCTTTCTTGGCTATTATTTCAATGACTTCCAAGAACCTTCAAGGTACTAAGATCATGGTATCCTCCTTTGAGCCATCGTGAGGGTCAAGAAATGTTTCCTAATCTCGTCCTGAAGCCTCAAGAACTATAGGAAAACTAGTATTGCTTCCCTTTTTCTATTGGTCCCCTCTATTTATAGTTTCACTGGGCCTTTTTCTTCTCTTACTAATGCTTTAAGCATGGCTTCTTTTTTCCCTTCTCTTTTTAACTACAAACTTCTTGCTTACTAACCTAGGACTCAAGTAGGCTATTTTAGTTCAAGACATAGGTCATTTAGAAACTACCTTACTGTTACCCCTTCTTATATCTTATAGCTACATAGGGTTTGGGGATCCAAAAGGTAACTCCATAAATCAATTGGATTTTTGACTTTTTTTTAACTCTTAAAAGAAAAAATTAAATTCAATATGGTCATGTTAGGTTTTGCTCGATATTTTTGGAAAGAAATGACTTATAGTATTCATTTACATTATGGCATGGTTGGGCTGAAACCTTTTCAATTGTCAGCCATTACTGGACTCTCCCATGTTAGGGAAGCCATCCTATGTAATATGAAGCCAAATCTCGACACCTTTTATACAAATTGACCTCAAATTGACTTCCTATTATAAATTCATTATCAGTCATTGGGCCTTGCATTTGATGAGTTGTTGGATAGCAAGTATGTGACATCCCTCTTTTATTGCTCGAATACCATAGTGGTTTGCTCTCAATCAATCCATATGCAAACCCAATACCTCACTATCCTACTTCATGAAGGTCGAAAACTTTTCTTGGCCACACTCCTTTTGTCCATCTTTATTAGTGCATGAATAGCATCATCAATGCTATTTGTGATGAGAATAATATTAATCCCAATAGCCCCACTTAGCTCCTACAATTGTGGCTAGATGCCATTTTCAAGCCCCATTTGACTTTCATTCCATTGAAAAGCAAACCAATCAACAAGGATATTGCTAACTATCATCACTATTATATGTCTTGTCGGAAACAAAATAATGTTGACATGCTTGATGACTTTGCCTTTTATTTTAAACATCTTTTTATGTTGAAATTACAGTCCCTTAGTCAACTTAATCTTTGCCAATTTGTAGATCATCGAATAGGTCTTTAGTAGTTCAAATGCTCTTTTATTGTTGACAATCCAAATATCCAAGCTGAAATGAACCAAAATTGGGCAAACTTCCTTTGTTAACAAATGCTTTTCCTTGGGTTTCCTATTGATGACTATCTGGGGGTCATTTGACACTCTCTAAACTTTGTGGTCTGACAAGTTAGGTTTTCACAAGTAATCCACTACCATACTCCTGCGATCCTTCATATCAATTGGTAGACTCTCGAGTTGATTTGATCGATAATCTTTAATCATCCATCAAAGAGTTTAATGAGAAATGTAGAGGCTTTTCCTTATCCTTTGTTGAGACTAGCTCTTTTGTGACCCTAACCTTTATTAACTGCTGGTCTAATTATTACAGCTCTTACTGCCTATTACTGAAAAAGTGTAATGATAATATGGCTGGCAATTTTAGTGATTCCAAGGAATTTGAACTTTTTGATTCTTTGAATGTGTAGACTAGTCTAGCTTCGACAAAGACAAAAGGTATGATATCTAAGAGATGACCAAATTCAAAAAATATTATAAGGTTAAATGGAATCCTTTGGAGGTTCAATGGGTAGTCAGAGATATGCCATGGAGGTTTTTTCTCAAAGAAAGAAAGACATAAAGGTCAAAATTTAAAAGCTTTTTTAGATGCTTGGAAGGAAAAACCCTCAC
Organism: Dalbergia cochinchinensis; assembly: GCA_031216125.1. Taxonomy (NCBI): domain Eukaryota; kingdom Viridiplantae; phylum Streptophyta; class Magnoliopsida; order Fabales; family Fabaceae; genus Dalbergia; species Dalbergia cochinchinensis. The sequence goes on from CM062369.1 coordinate 32,861,896, forward strand.
GTCAGAAAGGAGTATTTTGAAAAACCGTTTAAATTTCCTCCGTTGTCTAATGTCTTTGTTATTCACTATCTCTTAATTAGATATATATACATGGGCTAATTTTTCTAATTAATAGCTTGCTCGAATAGGCAAAAAGTAAGTACACTTGGTTAACAATTACCCATATGGAGTCATGTATGGTCGGTATCCTTGACAACCCCACTATGAAATCCATCACTATTTACCTCAATTCCATTCAGAGTTTTTAAGGGGTTATAGTATCCCAGAGGGCTTTTGATGCTCCATCTTCACTTTTTGCCATACCAAACATTTGCCCACTACTTTTCCTACATCTGCTTTCATCTTGGGCCACCATAACATCCTTTTTACCCACCAACTTTACTACATCTAACTTTTGTGGGCTCATAGTTCCTCTATATATCATAGGTATGCAAATTCTACACTGATACCTCCACAATCCATCCTTAGCTTAGGTGAAATCCCTCTGCTTCCTAACTTTAACAATGGTCATGTTGTTTAGAAAATTCTTGTCTTTTCTTAAGGCTTGAATTATCAGATCTTCAAAACTACCAGTTACACCTAATTGACTCAGTCCTATCTGGCCAAATAGTACATACCAGATTGAGATCCCTAAATGTTTTTATCACCTCGAATTCCTTCACCATTACCCAAGCCGTGTGTCATGGCTTTTGACTTAGGGCATCTGTTACCATGTTTGCCTTCCCTGGGTGATAATTTAACTTAAAGTCATATTCTTTTAGGAACTCCATATAGCACCTTTGCCTCATGTTGAGTCTCTTTTGATTGATATGGTATTTCATCCTTTTATGATCGAAAACAGCCAAACCTTACACCATAAAGATTGTGTCTACAAATTTTTAGGGCAGAGACTATGCCTGCTAAGTCTAGGTGATAGGTTGGGTAGTTGATTCATGATGCTTAAGCTGCCTAGAGACATAGGCTACTACACTTTGATTTTGCATTAAGACAAAACCTAAAGGCATAGGCCACTATACTTCAGTTTTATATTGAGGCTACTACCTTGAATTTCTCATTTGGGGTGAGTATTTATAATTAGGATAGGGTGGTTCTAAAGTTCCTTTTTAGTTCTTGAAAACTCTTTTCATATTCCAAGCTCCATACAAAAAACTAAGTTTTTTTCTAGTCAACTTGGTAAAGGGTAGTGCTGTTTGTGAAAATCCCTCGATGAACCTCTTTTAGTAACTAATAAGGCCTAGAAAACTCCTAATTTTCATTACGATAGTTACATTGGAGCCTCCCAATTCTGTACTACTTCTATCTTGCTTAGGTCTACTGCTATAGCCTGTATGATTACCATATAACCCAAAAATTTTACTTCTTTCATCCAAAATTCGCACTTGGACATTTTTACACAAAGTTTCTTACTCCTAAAGATTTCTAGTACATTCCTTAGGTGCTCCTCATGTTCTTTTTTTGACTTGGAATACATGAGAATATTAGTTATGAACACCACCACAAATTTATCCTAGTTCATACGACCTAGAGATTTTGTTCATATAATCTATAAACACAACCGGGGCATTAGTCAATCCAAATGATATCATGCTAAACTGATAGTATCCATACTTAGTCCTAAAGATTGTTTTAGGTATGTCTTCCTCTTTTACCCAAATTTTTTTACCCAAATTTGGTGATAGCTGGATTGTAGGTCTATATTTGAAAACACTATAGCTCCCTTTAACTGATCTATGAGTCATCTATACTATGTAAAGGGTTCTTGATAAGCAACATTAGGGCTCCCATGATGTAGCACTGGGCACAACAAACTTCTTTAACAACAACTCTTCCAACTACTTCTTCAACTAAGCCAATTCTGCCAGTGAAATGTTTTTGTTTCAACTAGTTTTTGTTAATGAAAATATCAGAAATAAAAAATTCAAAAAAATGAAAATTCTGATCACATCATTTTATCAGTTAGCTTGATTTTGTTTGAACTAGTTTTGTTTTTAATTGATTTCAATTATAATTGCTTTTATTCTAAAAACATGTATAAATAGGCATAGTTTCTTTGGTAAGAGGAAGACATAAGCATAAACCAAAAAAAAAAGGAGGGTGGCAACGGAAAATGATTATATTTCATTTTTCAATGACATTAGAGTTTCTGCGATGTATATTTTTTTTCCTTGTTTTAGACATTGTGGAAAATATTTATGGATTCCGAAGTGGGCTGTTGATTTTGAGTCTATTGAGGTAGCTTGTTTCTTACAACCTAGCTTTATTCTCATTACGTTAATATTGCCTTTGTCTTGTCATTGATGATTAAAAAAAAAAAAAAACTAACGGCTACCAACCATGTCCGAACCTTACTTGTGTCCTTCCCTCTTCACCTTATCAAAAGCCAACACCTTCTCACCATTGTCTTCCCTTCCAGTAACCCACAATCACCAAATCAACATAGCTCTTCCCGCACACCGTTACACCGTTAATCAAGACCCAAAACCTCAGTCCCTATTTTCCATTTCAGAATACCGAGCATGCCCTCTCTCTTTTCAGGTCTCTTTATTTTGTTGCCTTAATTTAAATTTTGAATTTTTATATTGTTTGAATTTTTGGTTGATTTAATCTAGGATGTTTCTTTTATTTCTTCCTTTTTACTTTCGACTTGCTGTTTTGCTAGGATTAGGTTTGGTTTCTTTTATTGTTTAATTAAGTCATTATTAATTTGTCAATATCCTCCCGTGGGCTTTGTCTAGTTTCATTTTGGGTTTTCTTTCTTTTTTAAAAAGGGTTGCTTTATTTTAGGTTGTTTGGTTTTCTTCTTTTTTTTCTCTTTAATTTTTTGGAGTTTGAATCTTGTGTTTAAAATTTAAGGTACTAAATGAAATAAAACCTTTTCTAAATGATTGTTAATCGAAGTAACAATCTGCGACATTAAGGTATGGTTTAATATTTCTTAAATATTGTAAGAATTGTACGAGTTTATTGTATGGATATACTATCTTGAATCCGGTGTAAGAATGAATTTGCTTTCTTTTTGTAGACAATTAAAATTAATTCAGCCCATAATTATTTTTTGCAGAATTTTGTAACTTTGAATTTCTCATTGCATTAGAAGATACAAAGGAACAAATATTTTTCTGTCAAGCTAAAATTATATTTTCTTAAATTTATTCTTTTTTCTTTGGTAAATATATTTAGGCTTTAATTCTATTTTATAGGGAAAAATAAAATTATTAAAGTTATTATTCAATTTGGAAACCAAACTTTGGGTAGCTATCATAAGATGAATGTATTAGAGGTATAGTAGAATTAAGTTTTCAATCTTTCCTAATCATAATTAGACTCTCAAACCCAATTTCATTTTAAAAAGGCCAGTTTTACCAAATTAAAAGGGTTTTTCCATTTTTACCATAAATAAAATGTTAAGAGACTCAAGAAAGCACTAGCAAGCATCAAAAACCAAGCTTAAGTCATTAGAAAGTAACTCACACGATCAAAAAGCTCAAAAAACAATGAAGAAATGAACATACCATGATCATGATCTTCAATCTAGATAAGAATCAACTCTGAAGACTATATTAATGATGTAAAGATCCTCATCAATTTTAGAGTCAATCAAAGAAGATCAACATGAATATCAGAAGCTGTAAAGCTACTTCAAAAAGCATGCTCTATTCAGAAACCGTGCTAAATCAACAGAAATGGAGGGAACTTTGAACTTCAAATTAAAGTCAACTCTTAAAAAAAGTATTGATAGTGATATATTACTTTTGTACTTGGTCAATGTCCTAACCTTCTAAAAGAAGAAGTTTAGAAAATATTTTCAGAAAGTAAAATTTGTTTCTAAAGGATCATCTAGAAACCATATTTGACAATGGTTTTGCACCTGTAAAAGATAGTGCTGACATAGCTCAACTTCTCTTCTAGAGGACAATTTTAGGATACAAAAAGAAGATCAACACATGTCAAGAAAAAGCAAAATCAAGAGGAATCAACTACATTTGAAATCCAAGTATAAAAGAAGAGACCTTCATACATGAAGGAGACTTTTTTGCACACAAGAACACTGAAGCATCTCTATACTCATTTCTAGAAGTTCATTACATTTTGTAATATGTTTCTGTTTTAGAAATCTTCTTTCATATACTTATCAAATAACATTTTCTTTTAAGGAAGAACTTGGAAAAAAGTCCATCAAGTTTGAGTGCACACACTATTTTATTTACAGAAAAACTTGAGTGTTATGTTGGAGAGAACCAACCAAAACCAAAACATTATACCTTGATTGAATAGTGATCATTATTAGGTTAGCTTGAAGAGGCTAGTAAAAAGACTACTTGGAGTGAGAGTAAATTATAACTACTGCTCACTAGAAATAGCTTAAGAAGGCTATACAAGGACTATCTTACTTTCTCTGGTTGAGAAAGGGATTTTAGTGGAACTCAATAGGTTGTTGAGAACTGAATGTAATCAATGTTTAGCCAAACCAATATAAAAATTTCTTAGTAATATCTGTCTCTCTTAATCTTTTTATTATTCAATAATTGTGTTAGTTAATATTGTGCATTTCCATAAAACGATTTCAAAACTATTTCTAAAGCTTTAAAGTTTTCCAATTCGTTCAAAAATTCTCTTTCTGAAGCTATCTAACAACTATTTCCATTGGCTTCAAGTGAAAAACTTAATAGATTTTGTTTAGCATTTCATAAAGCTTAAAAAGTTTGAAGCACGATTCAATCCCATTCTCGTGCTACTTTCTACCTTCATAAAAGTGGGTATCATTTGGTTCTTCAGAGACTCAAACACAAAGAGTCAAGGATAGCAAGGTGTAAGAGTGCTCTTTGGTTGTAAAGACAAGAAACTTTTGACAATAGTGAGAGCTCTCAAGCAGGTTGCTTAGGAACTAGACGTAGGCCACAAGAGGTGACTGAACCAGTATAAATTTAGTTTATATTCTTCTTCCCTTAATTCTTACATTTATTTCAAGATTATTTTATTGTCTTGTTCATTTTTATTAATAGAGAACATAATTCACATACACTAAATCTCTTTCATTTTCATTTGTTTAATCACATTTCCAAGATAATATTTTGAAGTAAGATTGAAAGAAGGATTAGAGTTGAAAAGTTAAGAAATAGTTTTCGAATTCAATTCACCACCCCCTCTTGAGCTCATTAAATCCACTAGGTAACATTTTATATCTATTCACTCCTTCTTCGAAAGGCAGCCACTTTTCTAGACATGGAGTCTACTTTTGATGATTTTGTCCATTCTCAACCAATCCTAGCATCAAAAGATTGAGCTCTTGCTATAGCATAATGTCTTCCCTTTCCTCTACAACATCAACTTGAATATGTCCATGAATTGCAAAAAAAAAATATATCAAGCAAATCAAACGAGAGATCAGATTGCACAATTGACTCAAAATGAGCACTAAATTTTTTATCATGCAACTGATGCCATCATTTTGATCATCTTATAAGTATGGCTTTCTATACATAATTGCTCCTTATTCTAAGTTTCCTAGCTTTCTTTTATTCTTAATTAGGTCCATTTGCATTATATTTGAGTTAAGGCATCAATTTAAGCATTATTGCGACTTTCTGCATAATTGCGCTTTTGACATTGTTTCACGTTTTGACAATAACTTGAGTTTTAGACCTATAAAATTTGTTTTCTTTAACTTGTAGGAAATCTAAGATAATTATATACAACTTTCATGAAAAGCACAAAAATTAGAGAGGATCTTTAGTAGCTCAAAATAAGCTCAAAATTCAGAATATAGGTGCTGAAATTTTAGATTGGGCCATATCTCCTTCATCTGAAATCCAAATGAGGTAAATAATGTGTCCATTTTGAAAAGAAAAACAAGATCTAGAACTTTAATATAGAATCCAAGGCCAAATTTTTAACACATCCAACATCCATAGAAAAAAAAAAACCAAACACGAGCATTTTGGTATTCCCTCCCAAAATTTGCGTCTACGTAATAAAAAAGTGTTTGTGCGATAAAAAAGTGCGTCCGCGCCATAAAAAAGTGTGTTTGCACGATATGGGCTCCATCAAACCTATTTTGTGCTGCATTTTTGCTTAATTTTTGGCCAAGTTTTGGATTATTTTGATGTTCTAGTCATACCCTAACTCCTCAACTCCGAAAATGGACCTCATCTTAGCATAGTTTAGGTTTTGTTTTAGTTCTCTCTCTAGAAATTCTCTCCTCCTTCTCTTAACTATTCCTCTTCTCCTTCCCTTGGCTTATCTTCTCTTCTTCTCTTCTTCCCATTCTTTTCCTTTACTTAGGTTAGGTTTATTTTCTATTTTTGTTGCAATTTTTGATGGAGGAGTAGAGGTTGATAGCTAATTTGGGATTCCCAAAGGGCTTCATGAGTTATATCTTGAAAGCTCTCTCTTATTATCAATATATATTGTGTTTTCTTAATTTTCTTCCTCTTGTAACAATCCTATGTTATTCAAAAATTGAGCTTTATTAATAAAAGTTTGAGTATTCTTACACACTTATTGACGATGAAGATGACCAATAGATGAGTAAAGAAAACAAATTCTAAATTGGGTATGAACAGATGAATAGTAACTCTGGAACTGGAACAAAGGATGGCCTCGGAGCTAAAGTAATTTATAGCTAGAGGCCGGGATAGAATATTAAGTGTAACATCCTAATTTTTAACCGAATACTCTAGAACATATTTAGGTTAATCATTAGTCTATTACTCTTTTAGTCTTATTCCTTACAACCTTTCATTAAAATACTTAGCGGAAAATACGAATAAATTTTTCTTTTTGAAACTTGAAAGCAAAACGCAAGCCGCGCACTAACCTAACATTCGTCATAACCATCACGTGCAAGAAAAAGTGACCACACCATTGATAATTATGAATCATAGTATTATACATAACAATCATAATATCATCACATCTTCGTAGATACATAGACTACTAACATCATTGTACCATCATTTACATCAAAACATGCCCATATAAGTGAAGTCATCCTTATTCACCTATGAGGTTGGATAAGTGTCAACCCAAAAGCTAAGCTATCTATGCCTCCGCAGCGACCCTCTGCTCCATTTGCTAGTGTGTCCCTTAAGCGCGCGCCTCAAAAGAAGTCACAAGCCTCGTTGTAATCCTCATCTAGAGACGACACGGAAGAAAAGGAAGGGATGAGAAACTCATTCGAGATTCTCAGTAGGGATTCCCGACTCTAACACTAGTGTCATCGTCGTCGTCCCCAGCCACCTCAGTTTTAATTATGAAAAAGGTGTACATGCATAAGGATTGGTTTTAGGCTTTACAAATCTATTTATCCGAAGTGGGTGTCTTTTATTATGTGTCTTAATGACATGAATGCAACAGATATTTGATGAATGCATGACAATACCATATGCACATTAACACGAAAATCGTAATACTTGGGCACATCATAAAGAAACATAAATCGTATACGCGGCATAAAAAGGCATAGTACTTTTCATGTGACATCTTTCTTATAAGTAGAACTCTTAAGTTCCTTTTTCTTAAAGACCACCCTCTTAACATATCCACCAAAAGTCCAACCGATTCACCGGCCCAGCGATAATCTGGTCACCAAACTACATCTCACCTATCGCCTAGGAATGAGCTCAATCCTAACTAGTCGTCACTAGATTTAATATGGGCTAATAGAGGGGGTATACATAACTTTCTTGGATCACCTATCTTAGGATCATTTCCTCCTTTGAAACGCTCTACTGGTATCTAGTACACAGCGAATTGTCCGCTTTGACAAGCTCAATGTCAATACCCTTATGGATTTGTTTCCTCCCCACCGTAGCGGGAGAAATGCGTCTCAGTACTTTGTCACATCTGTTCTGGGGGTGCTCGGTCGAACCGATGTCACCCAGAACCTATCCTGGGGGTGCTCGGCCGAACCGGTGTCACCCAGGAGTTTTCGCAAGCTTTTTCTCAAGTACTCAAGTTTGATGGGAAATTCGGCAGCATAACGGCGTACACCGGATTTCCATCAAACTTGCTTTATGCCACCAAACATATAGAGCATGCATAGCCATTCAAAACCAACATAAGGCATCATCATCGTGTGCATCATAAGCATCATAATATGATAATTTTGCATAACGCATCATGGCGTGAGCATCAACATATCAACACTATATACTCTCATAAACATACAACCTCATGAATTCCTCATATGAATAACATCATCATCATTTACATCCCACATGCATCATCATAGAACATTCAAACGTTTACCCTTACGGTAGCTTATGCTTTGACCCTTACGGGTCTTAATCATGAGATATGGTTCTCTAACATCCGTCGCTCATATTTTATGCACCTAAGGGCTCATAATTAAACATCATTCATCATCCTCATGTTCACACTTAAATCTGAATAGCATAGGGCAGAATTCCTAACTTGTGAGTACGGGGTTCTAGAACTTACGTTTTAGACCCTTTCTTGGTTCCGTCTTCGCATAAGGCGCTATGAATTAAATCTAAATCAATTATGAGGCATTCCTATGCTTAAGGACTAATTATTAATCATGTTCATCATGTTGTAAGGGTGCTGGACAGAATCCAGAAAAATAAATGTTCTAAGAGTTCTAAACTTGCACTTTTACGGTTGTCTAGTTACTAGTTTCCCTATAGGTACTAGAATTCAATTCTAATTCAAATGATACCAAGTTTTTCATGTCTAAACAATCTAAATCTGATTATGTTCCCATTAAAACAGTTTGGATTAGTTCCATAAACAAATGGGTCAAATCTATGTTAAATTCTAGCTTTACGGTATTTCTAGTTAGCTAGTTTCTTACCTATCATGCATAGGATCGCTTCTACATCATCATATGATATTTTCACACATTCCAACACATCAAAACATCATCATACAGCATCACACTCATCATGTTTGAACCGAAAACATCTTGCCTCAATAAGATAATTAAATTGACATTTCTAGGTACATAAGTTAACTAGTTTCTCTTGGAATCTATCTAGAACTTTTAAAACTCTTTGCAAAACATTTTAATTCATCAAGAGGCTAAGTGAAACCTTAGGTCAGTGACCAAAACATATCCCATCCCCTAAACGAGAATGAAATCACAACTTGTGACGATATAACCTTATAAAAATTTGTAAGGCTTTAGGGAAAACTTGAAACATAGACTATTGGTCCTAGTAGCTAGATGAAGACTCATTGCAAGTCCATCATCACTACTTGGCCGAAATTATGCATTCAAGGAATGCATTCACATTTAACTTTATCTTGGAATGAAATGGGCAAGTCTTTGAGCTCTAGGTTCTTAAGTTATGTCATAAAATAAACGTGCTCATGCTCTTCATTTTTTTTAATCTTGCTTACAAAATAAAGTGATGACGTAAAATAAATATGCAAGGCATAAACTTAAACGTGCAAGCTTGAAAGTAAATATGTGAGGCATAAACTTAAACGTGCAAGCTTAAAAGTAAAGATGCAAGGTTCAATTCTTTATTTTAGTACTCTTGGCCCAACAACAATCGACTTTAAGGCCGAAATAGAAAGGCATTCAAGAGATTAATTAGGTGATAATGCAAGTTCAATTCTTTATTTTAGTGCTCTCGGCCCAACAACAATCGACTTTAAGGCCGAAATAGAAAGGCTTTGAGAATTAAATTAAGTGATGGTACAAGTTCCATTTTAATCTTTATGTTCTTAGGTGTTAGCTTGAAAGTAAAGATGCATAGCAAGAATGTAAATATGAATGCAAGTATAAAATAAATTATGCGAGTTCATTTTATTTTTCTAGAGCTCTTGACAAGACTTTAAAGGAATTTAAACCATAACCCAAACTCATCCAAACAAGGTAAAGTCAAGCTTAGAGTTCTTTAAAACTTAACATAATATCTTTAGGAAATCAAACCATGAAGCCTAGAAAACTAAGGAAATGGCCGAAATCATCAAGAGGAAAAAGGAACATTTTTAAACTCTAGAGTTCATGATCTTGATGATATATTAACACCAACATCATGAGTCCTCATCATTGAGTTCATAGAGCCATTTTAAAACATCATTAAAGCTAAAGTTCTCAAGAGTTCAAGAAAGGAAAAACTAAAAACATTTTTGCTCAAGAACAAAGATCAAGCTCTAGAGTTTGTTTCAAGTGATGAACATCATCATGAAACTCTCATCATCAAGCTCTCATTCCTTCATTCCCAAAGGCCCATGGCCGAAACATAAAGAGGAAGAAGGAGAAGAAAAGAAGTTCTAAAAGGAACCAAGAGAAACTATGAACATCAAGCTTGAAACAAGAACTTTAAAGAGAAGAATACATGAAAGAAAATCCCTACTTGATGTGATGGACTTGAAGATGGAAGAAGAAGATGAAGATGATGAAGAACTCCAAGAACTTGAAGAACACAAGAACTTTGAGAGAAAAAGGAAAACTTTGAGTGTTCCTAAACATAGCAAATGATCTAAAAGTGGTGCAAGCTCCTCAAGGCATTCTATTTATAGAGAAATGAAACAAATGAAGGGAGCTCATAGTGATGAAGAGCTTCGGCCATGTGTGCAGAATTGGAGGCATCCATGAGTTCCATGAGGTGAGATAATGTGTTCTTTAGGCATGGTGAGGCATGGCTTAAGGTATGGTGAGGTATGGTTCAAGGTATGGCCTCAAGCATGGTTCTTTGAGTGAGAAAACAAATCAACATGTGGTCAAATGGGGGGAGAGGTGGCCAAAATGCATTAGCCAAGGGAGGAGAGTTTCTTGCATTTTAATTGTGGTTTAGAGTTGTGTTTAGGTGTATCTTTGATTATGCTTAAGATTAGGAATTTGTAAGAAAGTGTTTAGGTAAGGGAAATGGATAATTAAGGTGGTCTAGACATAATTAAGGAGTGGTCTTGCACCATTAGTGAGTTAAATCCTCAATTTAGAGCCTAAACAACTCTAGACACATTTCCTTGATTTAAGGAATTGGAGAGAGAAAACACTATTCAATATTCCAAGACTAGGAGTCTTGAGTTCTAAAAAGGGATTTAAGTTTAATCTAAGCAATTTTAAGTTCTAATTAACTTTAATAAATTATTTTGACTCTAGATTAATTAAGGAAATAAATTAATCTTCGTTTAGAGCCTAATATTGCTTAGGTTTGCTTAATTACGTCATTAAGCTCAAAAACACTATTCTAGGGGCAAAATCATAATTTTGCACTAAAACTGCCCGGGACCACCGGGACTTGAACAGAGACTTCTAGACACATGAAAACATGTTTTTAAACCTTTGGGGAAAGTTTCGGGCTCAAACGGCACTTTTACCCGCGTAAAACGCTACAAGGGTATTTTGGTCATTTTGACCCGAAACTGCGGAAAATGAGACTTTCGCCTCCGGAACCACTCAAGGGTCATTCAATCCCCTTCAAACATTGAGTTGGCCCTTCGAGTACTGCCGAGTCGGCCATCCTCGAATTCCGGGCCGAAAATGACCTCAGGGGCATTTCGGTCATTTTCCACTCAGACAGAAAATCGGGGTGTTACATTAAGCTTGGGGCTTGAGTAAAGTATTTTAAATTTTTCAGGTATGGCATTTTACTTGTTCGGTAAAATTTCAGTGTGTGATTTTAACACCGAAAAAGCTACTTATTCACTAAGTTTAAGTTAACCACTTATCTTGAGCCAAATGGATGGCTAAGACTTATTCTTAACTAACAAGATCAATCTTAGCCATTCATTTCATTTCTTTTCAAAAAGAAAGAAATAAAAGCTTAAAGCTAGATAAACACTACTCAAGATAGTAACATCCACCTTATTCCTTCTTCATCATTTTCGGCCAGCCTGCAGAATAACACAGGCCTCCATGTTTGTTTTCTCTAAACCTCAACCGTAGCTTTATCATACAAAAAACCTAGCTTTGAACCTCCAAAATCACAAGTTTCCTTCAGTAAACTCAATGTACTCTTCATTATCTATAGAACTAAACAATTTGAATTTTGATTCATCACCATTCTCCACCTTGATTTATCATTTATCACTAGTAGAAAAAGGATTAAGGGTTATTTGGAAGAGCTTGTAGTGAAGAAAATCATTTTAATTTGGAGAATATCACTTTAAGTTAGAAGTCTTAAAGCTTCAAGAGTAGGTTTTTTATGACCTTTTCTTTTTGAAACTATAGCAGAGTTATGTTAAATATTTTTGATTTTATTGCATGTTCATATATAGAACTTGATGTTTTTACAAATGTAGAGTAGTTTGATGTTGCTAGAAAAGCATTTTTGTCAAAATAAGTTTTAAATTATACTGACTTTGCTGGAGATAGAGTGGATAGAAAGAGCACAAGTGGATGTTGCTATTTTTTTGGAAAATCCCTCATCATTTGGTCATGCAAAAAGTAGAACATAATAGCTCTCTCAACAACTAAAACTACATATGTTGCTACTCCAAACTGTTGCACTCAAATGTTGTAGATCAGAAACCAATTGAAGGATTATCACTTGAGCTATTCCAAGATCCTTATCCTATTTGATAATAACAATGCTATTAATCTTGCTAAAAACCTAATTCAGTACTCTAGATCCAAGCATATTGACATAAAACATCATTTTATTAGAGATCATGTTTAGAAAGTTGATGTTGAGCTAAAGTTTGTAAATACTGAAGATCAAGTGTGTAGCATATTCACTAAACCATTAGCTAATGATCACTTTCTTTATTTTAAAAGACTTTTGAATCTTAAAAGGTTTTAAAACTTGCATTACATGCATACATAACACTTTCTAGAGTCCCCCAATAAGACTCTGAACTGAGGCCTTTGAAGAAGACCATCATGACTAGTTTAGAAAGTTAGTCCACAAGATTAGAAAGTGGATCGGAGATTCAGAAATTGAGTTAGAAAGTTATATGGGTTCAAAATGTCGAAGATTATTCAAAAGATGGCTTAGAAAGTGTGATGAAGACTTAGAAACTACATTCTGGTTCAAATACTACTTTTGGTTTCTAAAAAGGGTTCATATACCACATTGAGTTTCTCAAGAGTTACTAATGGCGAAATAATTCCCATCTTTTGATTTTCTCTCTCCTACATGATGTCAGTTTCCAATCTTTTTGTCACATCAAATTAGTAACTTCACATACCTCACACTCCTCATATAAAAACCCTTTATTTTCAACCTCAAACACTTTTACCAACCCATTTCATATTCTCTGCAAACCTTGCTCCCTCAAGTTCTCCTTATCACAAACCCTCAATCTCATAACTCTTCTCAAAAATCCAGATCAACGATTAAAGGAAAGCAACTAGACCACCTTGCCACCAAAAGAGGTGTATTTCACATATACAATGAGCCCCTAATACAAAAGCATTATGTAACCAATTGTTTCTCTCAAAAAAGTTACATCAGGAAAGACATTAAGGAGGGTTGTACTTAATGAGGCCTCCATTTTGAAAGAAGTTTTCTCTTTTCAAGGATAGGCGGACTTTCTTAGGATTGCTGATAAGGTGTTTCCTGTAACACCCTCATATTTAACTCAACACGCCTAAGACGCATTTAAGTTAATTATTAGTTATTACTCTTTTATTTCAGTTTTTAACTCAAAACTCCATGAAAATACTTTAGTGAAAATACGGGTAAATTTTTTTTTGAACTTAAATACCAAAATGTGAACTGCACATACTAAGTATCTAACGTCATTTATCTTGCCTATATAAGAGAGATGTTAGAAACAAATAACAGGTAAATACATAATACAACCATGGCATAATATAACTCAAATAATAATAACATATTCATAACTGTATCATAATAGTGATGTCCTATGAACATAAGGACATCAACATATATCCATCAATAGAATACAAACTGATAAATGAAATATGATCACTCTAAAGGAAATATCCAAAGGAAATTATCTCCTTAGCTCCTCGTTCAGTCTCAAGGTAAATCATGAACTATATCATCATTCATATCTGGAGACGACACAAAAAAGAAAAGGGATGAGAAACTTATACAAGAATCTCAGTAGGGCTTCCCGACTCCAACACAAGTGTCATCATCATCGTCCCCAGGAACCTCGGGTTTAATTATTAAAATGGTGGACATATATATAAGGTTCATTTATTAAGTTCTAAATACCATTAGCCGAGGTCCGTATCTTTTAACATGAATCTTAATGTCATGTATGCAACATACTAGTCATGAATGCATGTCAATATCATATACAAAATATCATAGAATTCATAAAATGATGCATATGATATAAAGAACATCATAATCATCATTCTTATAGGTGACTTAAACTTCTTTATTCTCTTTTCCTTGGGGGCCGCCTTATAATTCTCTCTCTTCTCGAGAGCTCTAGGTTATGAGCTCATACCTCACTAGTCATCACTAGTGTAATCTTATCCATTTTGATAAGTTAAATTCCCGACTCTTAAGGTACGGGATAGGGGGCATTAGGATCACCTTTCATAACCTTTAATTCAGGGAGTCCAAAGGAACACTTTCTATTCGGATCACCTCTCATAACCTTTAATTCGAGGAGTCTAGAGGATCATTTCCATGTGTTTTATGTCAGCGTAAATCTTGGCATGATATATATATAGATGCAAACATGAATAACTCATCATTAATATTTCATGCTCATAAACTTTACGAACTTATGCATCTCAATGAATCAGACATAATCGTAACATGCCATAAATCAAATCACATAAATATACATCATATTTGTAACATCCTAATTTTTAACCCAATACTCTAGAACATATTTAGGTTAATCTTTAGTCTGTTACGTCATAGCTTCCTTATTACTTTAAAATACTTAGCGGAAATACTAGTAAATTTTTTTTTTGAATTATAAAAGCAAAGTGAGAGCCGCGCGACACGATAAATAATATAGCACGAAGGGAAATAAAGCAAGCATCGCATAGCGGCATGACATAAGCAAGTAAAGGCACATCACAATAGAACTGAACTGCATATTTATATATAATAGAATATGCCCACTCATAAAGAGTGAGACTTAGTTTAATACATGAAAATGAAAGTACAGCAAAGGCATAAAAAGAAACTCTGCTAACTCTAGTGCGCCTGCAGATGGATAGCCCCAAAGACAAGAGAAGGCTATCCCAGCCTAGTCAAAGTTCGAGCACCAGAGCCGCGACGGTCGTCTCCTACTGCGAACCTCACTGGAAGGGAGGGATGTACCCGATCCATTGGGCTATCTCAGCCGGGGTGGCGATGCGCTGCATCGGTCGGGCATGAGCTTCACGGCGGGGAATCATCCTCACCCGTCCTCCACGTACCGACTGAGCGACAGAAGCCTCATTACCCTGCCCAACGTCCATCGGCACAGTGGGGGAGGATCCCTCAGAGGGTACCTGAGTGGCAGAGTCCTCCGAAGGGTCCATCTCGGAGAATGATGAGGGCGAGCGGGGCACATACTGTGGGTAGTCCCAGATGGCAGAAACTGTAAGTGGAGTGCGGCAGATCCGCTCCTCTCGAGGGCGTGCGCGCTCGAACACGAAGTCGTCGCCGAAGGGTGAGACAGGAAAGAATCGGTGGCTATGTACGGGGTGACTAAAGGGCCGTCCAACAAACATAAATACTTGAACGACGCATCAACCCACAAAATGGTATGACCCGTAGTCCGGATCATAATGTACCTCCCAGGTTGGGGTGTCCACAAAAACCACGAACATCGCCATCTGAAGACGTGATGGGAAGAAAGAGATAGAGGGAGTGAGAATCTTGCTAAAGAATCTCAGTAGGGCCTCCTACTACCTAGGTGTCATCATCTACATCCTTAAGAACCTTGGGTTTAGTATTTAAAACAAGTGAGCATGTATCAAGTCCATTTTTAAGCTTTAAAACATAATTAGCCAAGGTCCATTCATTTTAGCATGATTCTTAATGTCATAGATGCAATCATATTAAAGAATGTATGCATGGCTCTACTTAATGCAAGAAAGTAGTCATAACATTAAAAACATCATAATAGTGGCATAAAGTGGCAGTTAAATACTCATATGGGAATCTTTGTGACATAAACATCATACTTTACTTCCTCATAGGCCACCCTAAAAGACAATCGCTCTGGGGGTGCTCGGCTGAACCGGTGTCACCCAGAACGTGTTACATCTCTAGGTTATGAGCTCATACTTTAACTAGTCGTCACTAGTTCTTACTTATCAATCCCGATAAGCGTAACATAATCATAAACATAATCCCGACTTATCCAGTACGGGCTAGGGGGCATTTCTTGGGGGTGCTCGGCCAAACCGGTGTCACCCAAGAATTCATCTTGGTACTGATGTCACATGAGTTCTCTGGAGGTGCTTGGCCGAACCGGTGTCATCCAAGAACTCATCTTAGTACCTCGTAAAAATCTCATAGGTTTTCAAAAACTTTCTGAGTCCTCGAATTGCCGTAAATTCAGTGACATAACTATGACATGCCGAATTTCTTCCAAATTCTTCTTTATGCCACATAAGTCATCCAAACATGCATCCTCCATCATAATTTTCACGCATTCACATAATCATTCTTATGCGTTCACAAGCAACATTAAAGTTCATTATGCTCTTGGTCCTACGGTATCTTATGTTTTGACCCTCACGGGCCTTAAACTTGTGGTGTAATTAACCTATCATCTTCTATCAAACTTTTATGCACCTAAGGGTTCCCTTCTAACAAATCTTATTATTATTTATGCTCTCTATTAAATCTGAACAACATCATTCCTTAGGGGCAGCATTATAAACTTATAATTGCGGGGTTCTAGAACTTACGTTTTAGACCCTTTCTTGGTTCTGTCTTCGCCTAAGGCGCTATAAGTTCGACCTAATCCAATTACGAGGCATTTCTATGCCTAAGAACTAATTATAAGCCATTTTCTCTACATTATAAGGTTGCTGGACAGATTCTAAAAATTAAATGTTCTAGGAGTTCTAGAATTGCGGTTTTACGGCTTTCTAGTTACTAGTTTCTCTATAGGTGCTAAAATTCAATCCTACTTCAATTGTAACCAAATTTTTCATGATTAAACAATCTTAATCTGATTATATTCCCATAGAAACAGTTTGGGCAGTGTCCAAAGGTAAATGGGTTAAAACTATGCTAAATCTTGACTTTACGGTTTTTCTAGAAAGCTAATTTCTCTCCTTTCATGCATAGAAATGTTCCTCCTTCATCATACATAATTTTCACACATTCTAATACATCAAAACATCATCATACAGCAGAAAACTTATCATGGAAGAATCGAGACATTGAGTCTCTAAAAAGATGCATAACTTGATATTTCTAAAACATATAAGTTGCTAGTTTCTCTTGGAACCATTTTTAGGACTTCTAAAACTCTTTTGCAAACCATTTTATTTTGTAGAAGAGGCTAAAAACATCCTTAGGTTAGTGACCACTTAATCCCTCCTTAAAAGAGAATTAAATTCATAAATCTTGTTGGTCTTAATCTCATAAACTTCATGAGGTTTTAAAGAGAATCTTAAAACTTAGATTGTTGGCCCTTGTAGCTAGATGAATCTCCTTCCAAGTTCATCATCACTATATGGCCGAAATTATGCATTCAAAGAATGCCTCCACATTAGACTTTAACATGAGATAAAATAGGCAAGTCTTTGAGCTCTAAGGTCTTTAAGTGATGACATAATTTAAACATGCTATGCACTTCATTTTTATTCTTCATTACAAAGTAAAGTGAGAGCTTAGAGTAAATATGCGAGACTTGAATTATAAATATGCAAATCTTGAATTAAATATGCAGGACTTGAAATATAAATATGCAAAACTTAAGATATAAATATACAAGTTCATTTCTTTATTTTAGTGCTCTAGGCTCAGCAACAATCGACTTTAAGGCCGAAATAGAAAAGCTTTGAGATTTAGTTAGGTGATAGTGCAACTCTCATTTTAAATCTTTATGTTCTTTAGTGATGAAAAGTAAATATGCTAGACAAGAATGTAAATATGAGATGCAATCCATTCTTTATCCTTTAACTTTAAGTGATGGCTTGGAAATTAAATATAAATGCAAAGCTCAAAGTAAATATGTAATGCATAAGCTTGAATTTAAATATGAATACTAGTCCATTTTATTTCTTATTAGAGCTCATACAAGACTTTAAAGGAACTTAAACCTCAACCCAAACTTATCATGATAAGATAAAGTAAAGACAAGAGTGAACCTCAAGGATTCCTTAAAACACAAAGTTTCTTTTCTTGAAATGTGGTCATAGATAGCATTTTTATTAAAACTCAAGCTTTAGAGGCCTCATTGAGATGAACACATAGGCATCATCTAGAAGCTCTCATCATCAAGCCATTGTGAACCTTATTGGCCAACATGCTGAAAACTTGAAGAAAGAAAAGGAAGAGGAACTGAAACTTTTTAAGAAGAAAAGGAAACATTTGAAACTCTAGAGACCATGATCTTGATGATGCATTAACACCAACATCATGAGTCCTCATCATTGAGTTCATGTAACCATTTTAAACATCATCAAAGTGAAAGGTCTCAAGGTTCAAGAAGAAAGAACAAAAGAAAACATCTTTAACTTAAGAACAAAGATTAAGCTTTAGAGATTATTCAAGTGATGGACATCACCACCATGAAACCTCATCATCAAGCTCTCATTCCCTTGTCCTCAAGGCCTATGGCCGAAAATGATGAAAAAAAAGGAGAGGGAGAGAAGTTCTAAAAAGACTTCAAGAGAAGCCATAAACACATAACTAAAGATGAAACTTAAATAAAGAAAATACTTGAAAGAAAATCCCTACCAAGTGATTTGAAGATTGGGATGAGAGAAGAGGATGAAGAACTTGAACACTTGAACTTGAGAGAAAAAGGAAACTTTGAAGTGCTCTTTGAAAACTTACACTTAGCAAATGAACCCAAAATGATGCAAGTTCACCCAAGTATGCTATTTATAGAGAAATGAAACAAATGCAAGGTGAAAATGGGGGAGAGGGCTTCGGCCATGCAGCACAAGGGTAGCCCCATGAGTTCCATGAGGTGAGATGTTGTGATCTTGAGGCATGGTGAGGTATGATTCAAGGTATGGCTCAAGCATGGTTCTTTGAGTGAAAAACAAATCAACATGTGATGTAATTGAGGGAGAGAGGGCCGAAAGTGCATCAGCCATGGGGGAGAGTTTTCTTGCATTTTAATTGTGGTTTAGAGTTGTGTTTAGGTGTATCTTTGATTAGGATTAAGATTAGGAATTTGTAAGAAAGTGTTTAGGTGAGAAATAGGTAATCAAGGTTGTCAAGACACATTTAAGGAGTGTTCTTGCATCATTAGTGAGTTATAAACTCATGTTAGTATATAAACAATTCTAGACACAATTCCTTGATTTAAGGAATTAGAGAGAGAAAATACTATTCAAGATTCCAAGAGTGAAATCTTGAGTTTTAGAAAGGAGATTTAAATCTAATCTAAGCAATCTTAGGTTCTAATTAATTTTAATAATTTATTTTGACTCCAGATTAATTATGGAAATTAATTAATCTTTGATTAGAGCTTAATATTACTTAGGTTTGCTTAATTACATCACTAAGCTCAAAAACACTATTCTAGGGGAAAAATCATAATTTTGCACTAAAACTGCCCGGGACCACCGGGACTCAAACAGATGCTTTGAAACATGTAAAAACATTGTTTTAAATCTCTAGGAAAAGTTTCGAGTTTAAATGGCACCTTTACCCATGTAAAAACGCTATAGGGGTATTTTGGTCATTTTGACCCGAAACTGCAAAAAAATGAGACTTTTGCCTCCGGAACCACTCAAGGGTCATTCAATCCCCTTCAAACATTGAGTTGGCCCTTCGAGGACTGCCGGGTCGGCCATCCTCGAATTCCGGGCCGAAAATGACCTCAGGGGCATTTTGGTCATTTTCCACTCAGACAGAAAATCGGGCGTTACAATATTTCATTGCACATATCCATAAGCCATATAAATCTCAATATATGAACATAGCCATCACAAGATATCAATCACATTCATCTCATCAAATTATCAATATTTACGTTTAAGTCCCAAAGGGTCAAATCACAATTTCTCAAAGGTTACGGGTCAAAATGTAATTATCCCTTTTTAATATCTACTCATAAATTAAAGACCTTTAACTTTAACCAATACATTTCAAGAGACATATAACTATCATAAACCATTCAAACTCATCATAAAAACCTTTTAGGGCCATAGACTAAATTTAACATATTTTAAGGGTCAAAGTACAAAGTTACTTATTTTTGACATTTATCAAAAGCCAATACTTCTAAAACTTTCTCTAAACATCATAAATGGTATTCTAAACACATATACACATCAGATATCATTATTTACTCTAATTAAAATCCTTTGAATCAAAAAATTACATAATTGATAGTTTAGGACATAACTTTCCGCATTTTATGAATCGGTATTCTTTTCAACCTCTAAGATACCAAAAACAATTTATACATCAAATACTAATAATTCTAATGTATATAAACCATAAGATCGGTATCAAATTAGTGAGGAATTAATCCAAAAAGTTCATTGTATAAAGCTTTATAAAATTACGATTTTGATCATTTCTAATTATTAGTTTATCTCAAAAATGCTAAAAACAATTCTTACATCAATTATAAGTAATTTATACACATTCAAACCTTATAAAATAGCATTCTAACCATTTTATTTAAATCAGGTCAGTAACATAATTTTTAAATCAAAAAACTTGAGAAAAGCACAATCTTTAACATCTTTGGATTTCTAACTCTAACAAAAATTATCTAAGTGATTTAAAGACAAGATCAAATCCTTAAAAAAATAAAATAAACTAATCTTAATACCAAGAACATTAAGAGGCTGAAATTAACTTAATTTAAGTATAAGAATTCCTATTTAAGATTAAAGACGTAAGTTTTGAGCTTTTAGAGATTTAGGTGGTAGCAAGAATCATAGATATGCTATGCAATCAATTTTTAATCTTTATCATTATAAGGTAATAACTTGGAAATATAAACATGATATGTAATACTTCAAATATAAATATGAAGATGCAAGTTTATTTTTAGATTTTCAAAGTTTAGTGATAACTTGAAACATAAAATGCATTACTTGAAATTTAAACATGAGAATGCAAATTCATATTATTATCTTAAAGATTTAAGATGATGACTTGAAATTAAATATGATTAGGCAAGGCTTGGAATCTAAATATGATGTGCAAGAACTTGAAACATAAATATGGATGCTAGTTCATTTTTATATCTTGTTAAGCTTAAAACTCAAAACTTAGTAATTCCTTTATTAATCTTTTAACATCAAGAATTAAACCTTGGGCTTTAGAGTTCATTTAAATGATGGATTCACAACCACCACCATGATTCCTCATCATCAAGCCATGGTCATTATCAAATCATAAAAATCGAAAATATAAAGAAAGAACAAGAGAAAGAACATGAAATAAAATCCCTACCAAGTTGTTTCTTATTATCAAAAGATAATGCTTGTTCTTTAGAGAAGTTAGGAGAAGAAAATATGTCCTTGATATGTTCTTGAAATTCAGCCAAGATTAGAGCAAATGGAGGAAAGATTTTTCTTGTGTTTTCGTCTTTGATAATGGAAAAGGTTATGTGTTTAGGAGTTGATTTATGGTTGGAATGTGTATGTTTGAGGTTTAGAACTTGATTAGAGGTTGGGAATGGAGTCTCTTGAGTGTGAATGAGGAAGAAGAAGAAAGCTTGAAGTATTGAGAGAATTAGAGAACTTTGAGCAAACTTTGAGTAAGAAAACTATCAAGTAAGAAAATACTAAGGCTAGGAATATTTGTGTGTGCATTTAGGCAATGGAAGAGCTCAAATTTATAGGCCAAGGAGGGCTGTATGGCAGCTGCCTTGTGGCTAGAAAAATAGAGTTTTTAGTTCATTTTTCAATTAAAGAAAATATGGAAAAAGAATGCTTTTATTCTTGTAATAATTTGGTTCATGCATACTGGATGAAAACACTAAAATATGATGCTAATGGGAGACATTGTTGCTGATCACATCATGGTTGAAATGGGTGGGTTTTCTTTTGAATAAACATAGCCAAAAATAATGCAAAAGAAAGCTAAAGGTATGGTGTTATGGTTGGATATGTTTCTTTGTTGGAAAAACACTTAAAATATGGTGAAAAGGAGACAAGTTGGCCACTAGTTTCTGATTCTTTTAGGATCAGATTGGTGATGTGTAACACCCTATGATTCGACCCAATACTACTAGTACGTACTTAGGCCAAATATTAGTTGTTACTTGCTGGCATGGTTCATCTTCTTGGGAAAATAGACTTAACGAAAATACGAGCCAACTTTTTTTTTTTGAAATCGTTACTTAAAATAGAAGCCGCGCGTAACTTTACGAGTCGGTATCATAGTATACGGAATGATAACATAGGAATGGCTCCAAACCATAACATCGAACATAACATCAATCATAACTGAAATACCTCATAGATAAAATGCCTACCCACTGGGCAGGACTCTTCAAGTACATAATGTATAAATAAATACAACAGAAAACAGAAATACATCGGAAAGAACTGAAAGAAAACATCCCGATCCCCGTGCGATCTATGATGGGTAACCCTAACGCAAAAAGGGGTTTCATCCATACTAGTGGTGTGCGTGCACTAAGGCCTACCCTCTGTCTATGCAATGAGATCACGGGTATGCAGGTACGTAGCCAATCCTGGTGCCGGAGCTCTCCAACGCTGGGTAACCGTCTCCTCATTTGCCGTCGGTCATTTGCCGGTGGAGTGGGGGCAGAGTCCTCATGACCCATAGGGACATCCTCTATAGGGTCCTCCTCCGAGTGTTGTGTCAACGGCACATATACCGGCAAATCGGTTGAATGGTCAGAGGGGCCCCGCAGGTTCTGCTCCCATTGGGGTCGTGCACGCTCGAAAATCGTGGGATCGTCGTAGGGGGATGCCGGGGTGAAGTGGTGGCTATAGACACGGTGCGAAAATGGCCGTCCAACGAACATGAATACCCGTAAGGTACATCGACCCTCAAAATGGTAGGACCCATACTCCGGGTCGTGGTGGATATCCCACCGTGGAGTGTCAATGAATAGGACGAAGGTCGCCATCTCGCTCTGAAGACGTAATGGAAAGGAAAAGATAGAGGGAGTGAGATTCTTACTAAAGAAACTCAGTAGGGTTTTCCTTCTATCCTAGGTGTCATCATATACGTCTCTAGGAATCTCGGGTTATTTATAAAATAATGGACATACATAGGTTCAATTATGAGTTTTCCAAAATCTCATTTTCCGAGAATCCGTTCTTTTTAACATGGCACTTGTGTTACATAGGCTATATACTAAAATCATAGACATAAATCATGTAGCTTGGTACGTAGAACATGAATCATATAACTGGTACATGGAACATAAATCATATAACTGGTACATGAAACATAAATCATATAACTGGTTTACTTAGGTGACATAAGAACCTTTACTTAACTGGGCCGCCCTAATATTTCTCCCTTTTGAGAAAATTCTAGGTTATGAGCTCATACCATGCTAGTCGTCACTAGCATCTAGACTTTATCCATTTGGATAAGTCAACTTCCCGACTTTAAGTGCGGGTTTAGGGGGCTAGAATCACATTGTCCCCACCCTTAATTCGGTGGTTTCAAAGGATTGCATTCTGATGTTCTAAGTCATCCTAAGTTTAACATGTTTCTTTAAGATGCCACATAATTAATGCATAACACATAATTACTACCTCGGCATCTTTAAGTCCTTTTTAAAGAATAATAATAACATGTTAATACACGCTATCACATAGGGATAATAGTTAACATGGCACCATACACATCATGAGCTAACACATCAATTCATCATCAAACTTAGAGGCGCATAATCATCCCTTAAGGTAAAAATGCCTAAATCGGGTAACCTCAAACTTTCCCATTACTTTCTAGTATATTTATGGGATTGATTAACCTCATTACCATAATCCATTAGGTTCTAAATCCTAATTAATTATGGTTGGACAGCTTTATGTAGTTGTTCATATTTGATGAATTACGTGTTCTAGAAAATGCGTTTTAAGCTCTTTCTCGCATCCGACTTTTTCTATGGTGCAATAATTAATACCTAGGCCAATTATGAGTCACTCCCACACATCTAGACATAATCTAATGTGATTCTAATTTTTTTTTATCAAGGCTGGACAGAAACTCATTTTGCCATTCTTTATAGTTCTAGAATTCACATATTAAGCAAACAAAGTCACTAATAATGCTTTAAAGAGTCTAGAACAATTATCATATACTTGGCAAGGTATTACAACATATTTAGACCACCCAAAACAGAATTTAAGGTGCTGGAATTACTAAGGCAGAACCGAAAACCTTTAAGGCATAAAATCATGAGAAAAACCTTTCTTTCAACCATATAACTTGCTAGTTTCTCTTGGAACCTTTTAGGGTCTACAAGGCTATGTAAGACCAAAGTTTATTTTGCCAAAACTCATCATGGAACACCAAGGGCAGCAGCCATTTCGGCTTGCTCTTGGCAAGGATTTAAAACTTAAAAACATGTTTAAAACCTTGGTTAAGTGCATCAAAGCTTAGAAAAATTCTAAGACATGCATTATAGGCCCTTGTAGTTAAATGAAACTCATCCTAGAGCCATTTACACCACATGGCCGAGTGATGTTCAAGGAGATATCTCCTTGATTAAATTCTTTTCTTAAGATGAAATGGGCAAGTCTTTGAGCTCTAAAGTTTCAAGTGGTGACATAAAATAAACGTGCTATGCATTTCATTTTATAGTCCTTTAGAAAATAGAGTGATAGCACAAAGTAAAGATGAAATGCATCTTCATTCTTATTCTTAGAGTTTAGTGATGACTTGAAATATAAAATGAGATGCAAAGCTTGAAACATAAACGTGCATTGTGCAAGTTCATTCATTATCTTGGGTCTTAGTGATGGCATAGGAAATAAACGTGCTAATGCAAAGCATAAACGTAACGTGGATGCAACTTCTTTTATATCTTGTTTAGAGCTCTTGCAAGACTTTAAAGGAAACAAGGTTTCAACCCATAACTCACCCTCACAAGAAAAGAAAACTAAACTCACGACCAACATGGAGGAAAGTAACCGAAATATGCTTGGCCTAGGGACCAAGTCTATGCTCTAGAGCTTTGTTCATGTGACATACATCAACATGAAGCCCTCATCATCAAGCTACCATTTTTCTAAGTCCCAAAGCCTTTCATGGCCGAATACTCAAGGGAAAGAAATGGGGTTTTCAAAGATCCAAGAGAAACATAACTATGTCTGGAGCAAAACTTGAAAATAATAAACTTATTTTTAGAAAACTCAAGCTTTAGAGGTTGTTCATGTGACAAATATTATCACACAACTCTCATCATCAAGCTCCTCATATTTCAAGTCCAAGAGGCCTTCATGGCCGAAAACTAACAAAAGAAAAGGAAAGTTTCAAGGCATCAAAGAAACATAACTCATTCTTTGACCAAGACTTGAAAAGAGAAACCTTTCTTGGAAAAACTCAAACTTTAGAGTTTGATCATGTGACAAAGGCCAACATGAAGTGCTCATTACAAAGCTACCATTTTTCCAAGCTCTTTAAGCCTTCATGGCCGAAAACATCAAGGAACAAAAGCTCAAAAAGAGTTTTCATGAAAAACATAGCCTTGTCTTAACCAAGACATGAAAAAGATGAAACTTTTCTCAAACAAAACTCAAGCTTTAGAGGTCTCATGTTAGGATGAACACATGGTCATCCCAAAAGAACACTCATCATCAAGCTTTCCTCATTTTGGTCTTGAGGCCGAAAATGAAGAGGAAGAGAAAAGAAGAAACCGAAAATGTTTGAGAGAAAAACTTGCTAACAACACAACTTTCAAACAAGATAAACATTGATCATGAAAGTAAAAGAAAGCATTCTTGAAGAGCTCCCTACCTAGAGTTTGAGATTGAGAGGAAGTGAAGAAGATGAAGAGGTTGGAGAGGATGAGCTCTTGAACTTGAGAGAAAGAAACTCAAAGTGCTCTAACTCAAAGCTTTAGTGAAAATGAACAAAGGTGCTTCAAGTTCCCTAAGCTACCTATTTATAGAGAAGTGAAATGAATTAAATATTGGAGGCTTTTTGGGGGAAGAATTCGCCACATTTCAGCCACAAGAAGGAAGAAATATCTTTGTTCAAAGCATGGTGTTGGTCATTCAAAGTATGGTGAAAAGTCTAGCTATGCATGTCCTAAAGCATGGCTAGAATGTACCTTATTTTCCAACCTTTAAAAATGCATGAAAACACAAAATTTTGGGCTGCACAAGGGTGAAGAAAACCGTGCTCCTCATGCCCAAAAAGAAGAGAAAATTTTCTAGACTTAAATTCCCAAAGCATAGGTAATGTGTTGTAAGACATGTTGTCTTGAAAAAGTTTGATAGAAAGCTTGAATGACCACAAAAACAAATCATTCTTTTTGAATTTGAAAGACATAATTTAATTCATTTTAGAAATGAATTGAAAACCTTGATTGACCATATAAAATATTCTTTGAGTCTTGAGTGACAATTTTTCTTGAAAGTTGATCATTGATTGAAAGTGTTCAAGACACATGTCACAAGATAACTTGAACACATAGACTAATTTTTTTGATGATTTCTAGAGAAAATGGCGCCATTCTTGGCAGTCTTGGGGAGGAGAAATATCTCCTTAAACCATGTTCTAGAAGTGTGTTTTGGTGTGACATAGATTAGACTTAGGATTAAAAATTGCTAAGTAGGTACTTAGGTGCACTAATAGGTTAATTAAAACCATAAATCCCTAGGTTTAGAGGTGGTCTAGAGGGATTAGGGAGTCAACACCTCTAGGACTAGTGATGTGAGTGTGACAACTTGTCTCAAAAAGAAAAGTTGATGTGAATAGTGGAAACACTATTCGACACTATTCACATATTCTTTTTCCTTTTTAAAGAATAAGACTATGATGAGATTTGAATTTTCCCTAAGCAATTTTAGGTTCCAATTAATTCTAAATGATGGTTTTGGCTCTAGATTAATTATGGAAATTAATTAACCTTTAATTAGAGCCTAATATTGCTTAGGTTTGGAGTTAAGCGGCTCATTAAGCGAAAATGCAATATCTTGCAGGGCAAAACCGTAATTTTTACCAAAAGTTGCCCGGGATCTCCGGGACTTAAACCAACATAGTTTATGCCTTAAAATCATTGTTTTGAACCTCAGAACAAAGTCCGGGTCAAAACGGAACTTAAAACTGTCTTAATTCATTCTGAGGGTATTTTGGTCATTTACTGTGAAATCTCGAAATGAGGTTTTCCCGCTTTGTTAGGCACTCATGCTCATACAATCCCCTTCATATAACATATGAACCCTATGAGGATGGCCAAAGTCGGCGCCCTCAGTGTTTTTAAAAATGACCTCAGGGGCAATTTGGTCATTATGAAAGTTTAGCGAAAATCGGGGCTTTACATGATGTTTTATAAGTGGTAAATCATGTATTAGATGTGTATTTACTTAGGTAAAAGATTAGGAATTGATAGATTAGTGAAAATGATAAAAGGTTAAGTGTTTAGGACAATACAAGACAAGGTAAAAAGAGAAATCATATACTAGTAAATGAGGTTACTTTCAAATGAGTAAAAATCACTTTGTAACATAGATTCTAAACTTAGGATAAGAAAATGTAAATGTACAATATTTTACCTAAACCGAAATCTTAACTTTAATCTCAATTATCACTAATTTTATGAGCTTTCATAATTAAGGAAAGATAATTTAATTTTACCTTAGGTAATTTTAGACTCTAATTACCTCAGTAATTATTTTTAACCTTGGGTAATTAATTTTAAACTCAAGGTTAATGAATAAAATTAATTTGAGTTCAAATAGAGCTTTAATACTACCTTAATTATACAAGTAAACCTATTTACCACAACTAGGGGTAGAAAGGTAATTTCACGTAAAAACTCCCTGTAAATATTGGACAATCTCAAATCATACTTAAAATAGTCATTTTGAACCTTTGGGTGAAAACCGAATTCAAAGATTATATAATTTCATGAAAAATTACTACAGGGGTAAAACGGTAATTTTACTTATGGTAAAAATTGAGAATTGAGATTTTTACCTCTAAAGCACATATAATCCCCATCAGGTATAAAATTAACCCCTCAAAGATAATTTAGATTGGTTATCCTTGATTTTTAGGTAAAAATGACCTCAGGGGCATTTTGGTCATTTTACACGTACAAAAAAATTGGGGTTTTACGACTTTCACACGAATCACTAATCAAGTCTCATATGATATTTCTCTAATGTCATATTCCTTTATTAAGGATTATTTGACCTCAAATTACGTGTAAAAATTACCTAGGGGTATTTTGATAATTTTTACATAGCAGTAAAAATTGAGGCATTACATTTCCTAAGACAGTGACTGCCTTCTACTCCTATTTAGAAGGAAGTTCAAAATATGTACTCAAAACCACCATCGGAGATAGCTTTTTTGAGTTTGGACCTTCTAGACTATCCAGCATTGTCAGAGCACCGGCTACAAGAGTCACATGCTTAGTGTCACAATGTTCTTGAAAGGTGTCATGACAAAAATGACAACCAATTTAAAAAAAAAAGGGAGTCGCTACCAATTTTAATTTTGACTAAAATTGAAAAATCTTTTGATTTGTAAAACTGATCTTTTAAAGAGATTTGAGTCTGGGAATCTAATTATGATTAAGGAATGGTAAAAACTTAATCTAATGCACCCTTCATACGTTCGTATAAATATTACCTTATAGCTCATTATAGAAATTTGTTTATAACTTTAAAATATTTATTTTTCCCCCAAAAATCGTAACAATTACATCTTTACAAAGAAATAAAGCTAAAATTAAAACCAAAAAAATAAAGAACAAATTTTATGAATTTTTTTTTGACTTGATAGTTGTTGGCTATGCCGACATATTCTCTGGTACAATGAGGAACTCAAAACCACTTCATTTTTGTAGAAAATAAGTGTGTGTTTACAGGTTTTGATTAAGAAAGGATTAGAGAGTATTTTGATTGATTTTAATTGTGAAAAGAATTTTTATGAAACAATTATTTGAAAAAGGAAATCCATTTGTGCATAGAGCACTATGCTACTCAATAAATTCTTGCAATTCAATAGTACATGAAGGAGGCATCCACCCCTCAATCATGACTATTGACTATTGTGTAAATAAAGAAAATATATTCATTATATATATATATATATATATATATATAAAGAGTCCTAAAATCTAAACAAACTAAAAGAACGTTTTTTGATACAAGACATAAAGTTGCAGAAGAAAGGGAAAAAAACGCCCAAACATGTATCTTAAAAAAAAGAAGAACAAAACAAATCCTAAAAAACACCTGAAAACCAAATCCAGCTCAAAAAGATGAAAGAAACTTGCACCCAAAAGCAAACCTGGCCTAAAAGGGGTTAGCCCCAAAATAAAAAATACACCTAACCCAAATAAAAAGAAGAAGAAAAACAAACCCGAAATGCTAAGCCCCACTAATCTGAATGACAAAAAATTGACCCAAAGAAAAATGACTAACCCAAAATTGAACAAAACCAACAAGAAAATAAACTATCTTAATTTGCTAGATCTAGGCTGCTGCAACACAAAAAAGGAAAGCATGAAAGGGAAAGAACACAGGAACAAGATATTAGGTGAGGTGGCGGCGCTCAAAGGACAGTGGGACAGGGGTGCTCGCAGGCTATGGAGGCTAGCGGAGGGACCATTGCGGTGGCGGCAATGCAGAACCGAGGCGGCAGCGGCTTCACGGACTGATTCGGCGTGCTGATGGACAAAGGCGCAAAGGTGGTGGCTTTGAGGCGGAGGTGCGAGCGGTCGTGACTCAGGGCAAGCCTTCTCGCGACGATGGCAAGCGCAACATGGTTTTGGTGCTGGCCTCGCGATGTGCTGCTTTGCGGTGGTTGCTGGGTGAAGGCACGACAGCACAGGGCTAAGGCAGCGATGGCACGACATCAACCGCACGTCGGAGATAATGGTGACAGTGGCTGGGGTTCAAGGGTGGGAGTGGTGGTGTTCTTATCCCCCCCCCCCTTTTTCCTTTTCCTTTCTTTGTTCATGGTTGAAACATGTTGATATTAGAGCTCAAAGAAAATAACCTGTTCTTGCTACTGTGTCTCCACCTCCTTCTTTTTTCTCTGTTGCTTGATCTCTTGTTTGGATGTGATTGCTGATTTTTTTTTTTTTGTCTCTGCGGACTGCCGGAAAGAACCTCTCTTTTTGGATGACTGGCCTAGTGATTTATACATCTTCACAGATCCATGGCCATAATGTTGAGTGATTCTAATTTGGGCAGATTGGAGATTTGATGCTGAATTGTGGGGTTGGATTGCCGATTGATCTGATTCTGATTGCACAATTATTTCTTGATCACCTTCAATCTCCTTTTGATTTGCATTCAAAATTAAATACCGTGTTCTTTCGATGAGCCGACAGGTATAGTTAGAGAGGAAAAGAATGGGCTGACATTGTTTTTCAAATAGGCCAAAAATAGCAGATAAACAAAATGGGATGGGGTGGGCTAGGGACCTAAACTAGGATTGGACCAACTCTCTCTTTTTCTCCTTTCTTTTTTTTTTTAATGAGAATATACAAAATGTACTAGGACAAAAAATGGTGTGTGGGCTCTTGGCTTTAGTCCCTTGGTGTCAGTGCAGAGGAAGTTTCCAGGTATCTCACTGACTCTCCCAAGTATAAGCCCAGTGAGATCACTATAGCCATGTTGAGTCCGAGGGCCAAAAAGGTCTTCACTGTTATCGAGTTCACCATCCTACCAAGATTGGGAAGCACAAATGTGCTAGCTAGTATGGATTGCATGTTGCTTTACTATATACTAGCTAAGAAGAAAGTGAATCTACCTAAGCTGATAATAGATTTCATGTTTAGTGTTATCACTAAGGACAAGAGGAAAACAACTACTATTCCCTATGGGATGCCATTAACAAAAATTTTTCAATATATGGGCTATCTTCTGGTTGAAGAATGGTTTGAGTACATGGTGGGTATAGAGTTCACTATGACCTTTTTCAAGACCATCAAGAGAACAAAGACTATGACTATAAAGACAATGCCAAAAGGTATAACTTTAGAATTAGAGATGAGAAAGTGAAGAAAATGTAGAAGTAGAGAAAGAGAAGAAGAAAGGAAAAAAAATAAAAGAGAAAAATTATTCTCAATGAGAATGATTTAGAGGATACAGAACAATCTGAGGAGATAGACTCAAAGGAAGTCCTCTTGTATCAGAAAGAAGAAGCAAGCATAGAGAGGACAATAAGTAGAAAGTGGAGTCCCATAAGCCTTCCAAGCCTTCAAAAATTGAGAAAGAGTCTCCAGAAAGTGAAGAACAAAAAAAAAAAAAAAGACCAGATAAACTTCCCATCAAAAGGTAGGATATAGAGTTCAAGTATAGAAATTTA
This sequence comes from Dalbergia cochinchinensis, assembly GCA_031216125.1. Taxonomy (NCBI): domain Eukaryota; kingdom Viridiplantae; phylum Streptophyta; class Magnoliopsida; order Fabales; family Fabaceae; genus Dalbergia; species Dalbergia cochinchinensis. Next base: position 32,893,389 of record CM062369.1, read on the forward strand.
CCCAAGGATATGCCTAGGGTTGCTCTGATGCTGAAAGAAGTGCTTGAGGCTAAACAAGTTGGACTCCTTAATGAGGATAAAGACTATTTTGAGGATGAAGAGGAGGCAGAGAAAACTCTCAAGGAGAATAAGACGTTGGTTCCAGAGCCCTATGTGCTTGTTTGTTTTGAATGATAACAAAGTCATTTTAAAGAAAATACTCTGAAGGATGTCTAACATCTTCCTTGAGTTTCTTGACAAAGTATAACACGTATTTCCGGATTCCATAATATGCACTTGAAATGAGAATAATTTCGCTTTACAAGTGCAAACATGATTTATCTCATGAAAAGAGATTGTGTCTAATAGAAAATGAATATTATATCATACTAAGTAGGCACACATGCCTCGCGGATGAAAGAAAATCAAATCAAGAACAAGAAACCAAGATAGGGGTCTTTAGAGAGTAGCACTGAACTTTAGAAAGTACGCTTGAAAGGAAGATATCAAATGATCTATGAAGCCAAAATGATCTATTATCTTCAATCATCTCTTTCGTAGAATTTGAAGCATCAACAGACAATGATTGCAAACATGAAGATTTATTCTTCATCAAGGAAATGATACCGAAGTTCAGAAAGCTTAATCTCAGTAAGACAGTGTCTTGAACAAGAAAAAGGAGGGAAAATTTGAATTTTCAAATTTGAATTTGCGTTTAAAAAAGTTAACTCCCAGTGTCAGAATTGGTCAATAATCTCTCTTGCCTTAGAAGTCAACTATCAAAACGTTCTAGAAGAAAAAGCTCAGAAACTATATTTAGAAAGAAAGAAGTTATTTATGAAGGTCTTCAGAAACCTCCTTTTTCATAATGGCTTCTGTGAACTGATCTGACAGGCAGGCTGGTTATACTTCTATTGTATCTTTCCAAGATACAAATGGATGATCAACACGTGTCCTTAGAAAATCTAATTCAAGGAAACAATCTCAAGGAAGATTTCTATAAATAGAGATGCTACGCTCTTCAAACTCATGAAAATTTTTTGAAAAATAGAGCAGAAATGCTGTCAAGTTTTCCTTTCATCTCTTTGTAAAATTTTTCACTGGCTATAAATCATTTCCTTGTGTATAAAATATTCTTTCTACTCTTTATAGATCATACGTTCTTCCAAGGAAGAAAATCTAGAAAGAAGTCATTCAAGATTTTCAAAGTTCTTTTCATTGTGTATCCAAAGAAATCTTGAGTGTAGGTTAGTTTGAGTGACAATCCAAACATATAACTTTTGTATCCTTGATCCAGAAGTGATTAGTTTGAGATAACTTGAAGAGACTTATTAAAAACTACTTGCAATATAACTGTAAAAGAGTTTTTTACTGCTTATGATTTTAGCTTGGAGAGGCTAGCATAATACTACTCGGTTAAGCTTAAAAAGGTTGTTGAATAACTACTTAGTGTATGATAGTAGGGGTTGTCTGCTGGTCACTGGATATAGTTTGAGAAGGCTACTGAAAAAACTATCTTTGTTCTTTCTTTGGTTGTAGAAAGTGTTAGTGGAACTCAATAGTTATTGAGAATTGGATTTAGGCAGGTTTGACCAAACCAGTATAAAATCCCCTATCTTAGTTTTTCTTTTTCCTTCATCTCCCTTTTTATTCCATATCTGTTCTTGTTTTAATATTTTTTTTTGAAAAGGCTATAATACATTCTTTTTCGTTATTTGCTTAAGTTCAGAAAATTCATTTTTTTGAAATTTTTAACGTTGTTTTCTACTGTGCTACAAGTTTAATTTGATAGCTTCTTGTTAAAGTTTTTTAGATCTTCAGTGAGGAAAGAAAAGTTCAAACATGATTCAACCCCTTTTCCAGTGTGTTTTTCTATCTGCAAATGGCATCAGAGCTTGGCCTCTATGGGGTTGAGCAATCTAACAACTATAGAGGTAAAAGATCCAAGGAACATATGGCACAAAATACTCATGTTCCTAAAGGTCACTTTATCAACAGATCACCATTTTTTGATGGTGGAGATTTTGCATATTGGAGGGACAGAATGGAGCTGTTCATAAAATACACATGTCTTGACTTATGGGAGATTATACAAGAAAGAGATTATGTTTTAAGAGAGGAAGCTCCAAGAACTAGTGATGCACCCTCAGTAGCTAGAGAAATCCCAAGTGTAACACCCCGATTTTTTCTGTCCGAGGGAAATGATCAAAATGCCCCTGAGGTCATTTTCTGACCCGAACTCGAGAGTAACCAACTCGGTCATCCTCGAAGGGTCAACTCAATGTTTGAAGGGGATTGAATGGCCTTTGAATGCTTTCGGAAGCGAAAATTTCGTTTTCATGATTTAGTCAAAATGACCAAAATACCCCTATAGCGTTTTTACGCGGGTAAAGGTGCCGTTTGAGCCCGGAACTTTCCCCAGAGGTTTAAAAACATGTTTTCATGTGTCTAGAGGTCTCTGTTCAAGTCCCGGTGGTCCCGGGCAATTTTAGTGCAAAATTACGATTTTGCCCCTAGAATAGTGTTTTTGAGTTTAATGACGTAATTAAGCAAACCTAAGCAATATTAGGCTCTAAACGAAGATTAATTTATTTCCCTAATTAATCTAAAGTCAAAATAATTTATTAAAGTTAATTAGAACCTAAAATTGCTTAGATTAAACATCAAATCCCTTTTTAGAACTCAAGACTCCTAGTCTTAAAATCTTGAATAGTGTTTTCTCTCTCCAATTCCTTAAATCAAGGAAATGTGTCTAGAGTTGTTTAGACTCTAAATTGGGGATTTAACTCACTAATGGTGCAAGACCACTCCTTAATTATGTCTAGACCACCTTAATTACCCAATTACCTTACCTAAACACTTTCTTACAAATTCCTAATCTTAAGCATAATCAAAGATACACCTAAACACAACTCTAAACCACAATTAAAATGCAAAGAAACCTCCCCCATGGATGATGAAGTTTCGGCCAGCACACTCCTCCTTTGACCATCTATTAAATTGTTTCTCACTCAAAGAACCATGCTTGAGGCCATACCTTGAACCATATCTCACCATACCTTAAGCCATACCTCACCATGCCTCAAGAACACATTATCTCACCTCATTGAACACATGGAACCCTCCAATCTGCACCTCATATGGCCGAAGCCTTCATCAGCCTTCACACCCTCCATTTGTTTCATTTCTCTATAAATAGAATGCCTTGAGGAGCTTGCACCACTTTTAGATCATTTGCTAAGTTTAGGAACTCTCAAAGCTTTTCTTTTTCTCTCAAAGTTTTTGTGTTCTTCAAGTTCTTGGAGTTCCTCAAGTTCTTCATCTTCTTCATCTTCTTCTTCCATCTTCAAGTTCATCACACCAAGTAGGGATTTTCTTTCATGTATTCTTTTCTTTAAAGTTCTTGTTTCAAGCTTGATGTTCATAGTTTCTCTTGTTTCTCTTTAGAACTTCATTTCCACTCCTTTTTCCTTTTCATTTTCGGCCATAGGCCTTGGAGAACAAAGGAATGAGAGCTTGATGATGAGAGTTTCATGATGATGTTCATCACTTGAAACAAACTCTAGAGCTTGATCTTTGTTCTTGAGCAAAAATGTTTTTAGTTTTTCTTTTCTTGAACTCTTAAGAACTTTAGCTTTGATGATGGTTTTAAATGGCTCTATGAACTCAATGATGAGGACTCATGATGTTGGTGTTAATATATCACCAAGATCATGAACTCTAGAGTTTTAAAATGATCCTTTTTCTTCTTGAAGATTTCGGCCATTTCCTTAAATTTTTCTAAGCTTCATGGTTTGATTTCCTAAAAATATTATGTTAAGTTTTAAAGAACTCTAAGCTTGACTCTACCTTGTTTGGATGAGTTTGGGTTATGGTTTAAATTCCTTTAAAGTCTTGTTAAGAGCTCTAGAAAGATAAAATGAACTTGCATAATTTATTTTATGCTTACATCCATATTTACATTCTTGTTATGCATCTTTGCTTTCTAGCTATCACCTAAGAACATAAAGATTAAAATGGAACTTGTATCGTCACTTAATTTAATTCTCGAAGCCTTTCTATTTCGGCCTTAAAGTCGATTGTTGTTGGGCCTAGAGCACTAAAATAAAGAATTGAACTTGCATTATCACCTAATTAATTTCTCGAATGCCTATCTATTTCGGCCTTAAAGTCGATTGTTGTTGGGCCAAGAGCACTAAAATAAAGAATTGAACCATGCATATTTACCTACAAGCTTGCACGTCTAAATTTATGCCTCGCATATTTACTTTCAAGCTTGCACGTTTAAGTTTATGTCTTGCATATTTAAATTTAAGTCATCGCTTTACTTTGTAAGCAAGATTAAAAATGAAAGGCATGAGCACGTTTAGTTTATGTCATAACTTAAGAACCTAGAGCTCAAAGACTTGCCCATTTCATTCCAAGATAAAGTTAAATGTGAATGTATTCCTTGAATGCATAATTTCGGCCAAAGTAGTGATGATGGACTCACAATGAGTTTCCATCTAGCTACTAGGACCAATAGTCTATGTTTAAGTTTTTCCTCAAAGCTTTATAAATCTTTATAAGGTTATGTCATCACAAGTTGTGATTTTATTATCTTTTAGGGGATGGAATATGTTTTGGTCAGTGACCTAAGGCTTCACTTAGCCTCTTGATGAATTAAAATGTTTTGCAAAGAGTTTTAGAAGTTCTAGATTGATTCCAAGAGAAACTAGTTAACTTATGTACCTAGAAATGTCAATTTAACTCTCTCATTTAAGTTAAATGTTTTCGGTTCTGATGTGATGAGTGTGATGCTGTATGATGATGTTTTGATGTGTTGGAATGTGTAAAAATATCATATGATGATATAGAAGCGATCCTATGCATGATAGGTAAGAAACTAGCTAACTAGAAATACCGTAAAGCTAGAATTTAACATAGTTTTGACCCATTTGTTTATGGAACTTTTCCAAACTGTTTTAATGGGGACATAATCAGATTTAGATTGTTTAGACATGAAAAACTTGGTATCATTTGAGTTAGAATTGAATTCTAGCACCTATGGCGAAACTAGTAACTAGAAAACCGTAAAAATGCAAATGTAGAACTCTTAGAACATTTAATTTTCTGGATTCTGTCCAGCACCCTTACAACATGGTAAACATGATTAATAATTAGTCCTTAAGCATAGGAATGCCTCATAATTGATTTAGATTTAATCCATAGCCTTTCAAGTAACGGAACCAAGAAAGGGTCTAAAGCGTAAGTTCTAGAACCCCGTATTCACATGTTAGGATTTCCACCCTATGCCATTCAGATTTAAAAGTAAAATGAGAGGATTATGAATGATGTTTAATTATGAGCCTTAGGTGCTTAAAATATGAACGACGGATGTAGAGAACTATATCTCAAGATTAAGACCCGTAAGGGTAAGCGTTTGGATGTTTTATGATGATGCATGAAGTATGCTAATGATGATGATGTTATTCATATGAGGAATTTATGAGGTTATATGTTTATGTGGCATAAAGCAAATTTGGAAGGAAATTGATTGTAATGACCGTTGTGCGCCAATTTCGACAAATTTGGGGACTTAAAGAGATTTTGAAAATTAAGGTACTAAGATGGGTTCTAGGATGACACCGGTTCGGCCGAGCACCTCCATAGAACTCATGTGACATCGGTACCATTTTACACTCTTAGGTGACACCGGTTCTGCCGAGCACCCCTAAGAGTTTTGCCCCCTAACCCGTACTCAGATAGTCGGGATTTATGATTTATGATACGCTTATCGTTAAGTGGTAAGTAAGAACTAGTGACGACTAGTTAAGGTATGAGCTCATAACCTAGATGTATGACACGTTCTGGGTGACACCGGTTCGGCCGAGCACCCCTAGTTCGATTGTCTTTTAGGGTGGCCCATGAGGAAGAGAAGTTTCATGATTATGATTATGTCACTAAGTTTTGTCCCATATGAATGTTACTATTGCCACTTTATGCCACCAAGAATGATGATGCTTGATGTTATGTTTTATGTATGTGCATTAGGTAGTGCCATGCATACATTTTCTAATATGTTGCATCCATGACATTAAGATCATCCTAAAATGAATGAACCTTGGCTAAAATATATTTTAAAGTTTAAAATGAACCTAATACATGCTCAGTCACTTTGTATAAATAAACCCAAGGTTCCTGAGGACGTAGATGATGACACCTAGGTAGTAGGAGGCCCTACTGAGATTCTTTAGCAAGATTCTCACTCCCTCTACCTCTTTCTTTCCGTCACGTCTTCAGATGGCGACGTTCGTGGTGTTCGTGGACACGCCGACATGGGAGGTGCACCATGACCCGGACCACGGGTCATTCCATTTTGTGGGTCGATGCACGATTAGAGTATTCATGTTTATGGGTCGACCCTTCACTCCCCCTGTACATTCCCATCGTTTCTCCCCCGTCTCACCTTTTGGCGATGACCTGGTGTTCGAGCGCGGACGTCCCCTAGAGGAAAGGCTTCACCGTACCCCCATCATCCACGTCCGCCGCTCGAGACTACCCCCAGTATGTGCCCCGTTGCCCGTCGTCCTTTTCGGAGACGGATCCTTCCGAGGATTTGGCAACCCAGGCACCCTCCGAGGGATCTTCCCTCTCCATACCTATGGACTTTGGAGAGGATAGCGAGCCCACCATGACGCAGCCGAGGCGTGCACGACGACCGGAGATGCGGCCATACCCCGGGGCTCACACTCGATCCCCACTCCGCCTCTTCACGCCCGAGGAGCTCGCCCAGTTTCCCGGATATCTGTCTCGATCACGAGATAGTCGCCAGTAGGAGGCCGTGGATGGCCCGAGTTAGAGCACACACCACTTAGATGGGGATAAACCTTCTTTTGTTTAAAGGTTTCCCATTAGATGCACTCGGGTAGGGGAGTAGATTATGTTTGTGCTTATGTTGTACTTTCTTTTATGCATTTCCCCTGTACTAAACTAAGTCCCGCACTTATAAGTGGACAAATTATATATATATGAGATGATCTTCAGTGTTACTCATGGTGTGTCTTATGTTATGATGATGTGAGACATTTGTTTACTTTACATGGTGTACCGCTTATCGCATCACGTGGCTCTCACTTTTATTTCAAAAAAAATTACCCGTATTTTCCGCTAAGTAATTCAAAGTTAAATGAGAACTATGAAGTAACAGACTAATGATTAACCTAAAAATGTTCTAGAGTATTGGGTTAAAAATTAGGATGTTACACCAAGAAGTAGGTGGACTGAGCAACAAAAAGCCAGAGTTCAACTGAACTCAAAAGCCAAGTACCTACTCACCTGTGTGCTAAGTAAAGCTGAATACGACAAAATTATTGCTTTTGACACAGTAAAAGAAATATGGGATAGCCTACATATGCCGCATGAAGGAACTGATCAAGTAAACGATACTAAGATCAATATGTTGGCCCATCAATATGAACTGTTTAAAGTGACAAACCAAGAAAATGTTGATGAAATGACCACAAGGTTTATGCATATCGTAAACCAACTCAAAGGTTTTCGCGAAAGATATCCTAACTCAGAAATGGTTAGAAAAATCTTAAGAAGTCTTTCTGCCAAATGGCTGCCCAAAGTCACAGCCATTATTGAAGCAAAGGATCTCCAAACCCTTGGTCTGGATGCACTTAAAACTCATGAAGTTGTGCATTTCGAAAATGCATGGTGAATCCAGTAAAAAGAGCAAGTCCATGGCATTAAGTCATTTCATCCAAAAACATATAAAGCTAAGGCAATGAAAGTTGCTGAAGTCTCAGATGAGGAGGATGAGACTGATGATGAATCAGATAAAGAAGATGGAAACGAGCTTTCCATGCTTGTAAGAAAAATTTTCAAAGTCTGGAGAGGAAAAATAAATAAAAGAAGAGATATCAACTTCAGAAAAGGCAAGTCAAAGTTTGAAAATGGCATCTGTTATGAATGTGGAGAGAAAGGTCATCTCAGACTAGACTGTCCCAAACTTAAAGGCCCATAGAAAAGATTTGCACCAAAGAAGAAGGGCATGCTGGCCACTTGGAGCGAATCAGAGGAAGATCAAAAGGAGGTGGATATTGCCAATCTGTGCTTCATGGTAGGATGCTCATCAGAAAGTGATTTAAAGGTAAATACCTTTCCTATGATGAGCTCTTATCACTTTATGAAGAGTTGCTTGAAGACTCTCAAACCCTTTCTTCACATTAACTCAACCTAAAAAAAGAGCACAAAAAAACTATTTTAGAACTCAAAATGATCAAGTCAAAAGTTGAGAACCTAAAGCTTGAGAAGGAAGTTGTGAAAGAAGACAACAATGTTTTAAATATAAAACTCATAGCCTTAGAATTTGAAGTTATAAATAAAAATGAAAATACTTAGAAAGTCATTTCTGAGCTTGAAAGAAATTCAAAGTCTCTTAAATCTGACCTTGAAAAAAATGGTAAATGGCTCAAGGAATCTTGAGTTAATGCTTGGAGGTCAACGACCATATGTTTAGAAGACTGGATTGGAATATAAAGAAAAGTTTGATGAAAAAGGAAAGTCAACTCTTGTCAAGAGAGAAAAGAGAAAATTCCCTGTATTATATGTTTCAAGAAAGGACATTCACCTGACAAATGCTTTATGAACAGAAAGTATGTCAAAAAGGTTAGACAACCTTCTTCTCAAATTAATTCAAGAGGATCCAAGAAGATATAGGTACCCAAAATAAAAAATGCGTTCATTACAGGTCTACTTAAGGACGCATGTGGAACTTGAAAACAAATGGTACATAGACAGTGGTTGTTCGAGGCACATGTTCGGATCAAGAAAATGGTTCAGAAATCTATGACCCAAGAATTTAGGATCAGTAATATTTGCAAATGGAGGTAAAGCAAAGGTCACAAGCATAGGAAAAGTTGGTAAGGATGATTCTCACCAAATTTCTGATGTCTTTTTAGTTGATGGATTGGCTCATAACTTATTAAGTATCAGTCAGTTTTGTGACCAAGGTTTTAATGTTATATTTGATGCTCTTATTTGCAAACTAGTAAGTCCCATTTCTTGCAAAGTGTTATCCTTCGATGATCTGAGAGATCCAAATGTAAAATGTCTAGCATCTTTCACATATGATAAGTGGTTATGGGATAAGAAGCTTGGGCATGCTCATATGAAGCTTATTTCTAAACTTTCTCAGAAAAGCTTGTTAAAGGCCTTCCAAAAATCACATTTGAGAAGGACTCAACTTGTGACTTCTGTGAGAAAGGAAAGCAAACCAAAGCTTCTTTCCATAATAAGCATGTGGTTTCAACAACTAAATCACTTGAGCTTTTACATATGGATCTCTTTGGTCCTACCAAGATTGCAAGCCTAGCTAGAAAGTGATATTGCCTTGTTATAGTGGACGATTACTCCAGATTTACATGGGTTATCTTTCTAGCTTCTAAGGACGAGGTCTTTGAAAAATTCAAAATTTTTGCAAAACATGTCTGTATTGAAAAAGATTCTCAAATCAATATTATCTAATTTGATCAAAGAAGAGAATATGAGAATCATGTTTTTATTGAGTTTTGTGAAAATCATGGCATTCTTTATGAGTTTCCTACACCTAGAACTCCCCAACAAAGTAGGGTAGCTTGCAGGAAATAGCCAAAACAATGCTTTTAGAAAGTGGGTTGTCAAAAGGTTTTTAGGCAGAGGCTGTAAACACATCTTGTTATATTCAAAACAGAATATTTTTTAGGCCAATTCTCAAGAAAACTCCTTATGAGCTATGGAAGGGTAAAAACCTCAACACATCATATTTTCATATTTTTGGTTCATCATGTTTAATTCTTAACACTAAGGACAAACTCACCAAGTTTGATCCAAAATCTAATGATGGTATCTTTTTAGGTTACTTTTTTGTGTCTAGAGCCTATAGGGTATACAACAAGAGAACACTATGCATAGAAGAGACCATTCATATCAAGTTTAAAGAATCTAGAGAAAACTTTGCTGATGATATTGAAGATCTAGAAAAGAGCTTTGTAAAGATGAATCTTAAAGGCACTTCTGATAGCAAGATGATGAAAGACAAGACTTTAGAATATAAGCTCTAGAACACAAGCATTTTAGAAAACTTGCTCAAATCTCCCAAAATATCAGAACATGACATTTCTAATCATCAAGAAGAGCAATTTGAATATGAAGGAGAAGCTAAAGAACTTCAAATTCAAAGAAACTACAAAGGAGTTTCTGGTTTGAAAGTAGTTTTTCAAAACAAAGTTCTTGGAGATATCTCTAAAAGTGTGAGAACCAGGTCATCTCTTAGAAAATATGAAACTGTACTTTCATCTCTACCATTAAACCTGAGTGTATTGAAGAAGCTTTGAGTGATCAATGTTGGGTGAATATTATGCAAGAGGAATTGGATCAATTCAAGAAAAGCAAAGTTTGGACTCTTGTTGAAAAACCAAAGGGAAAAACCATGATTAGCACAAAATAGGTGTTCAAAAATAAGCTAGATAAAGCAGGCAATATTGTCAGAAACAAAGTAAGGTTGGTTGCACAAAGTTATAATCAACAAGAGGGAATTGATTATGATGAAACCTTAGCTCGGCTTGAAGCTATCAGAATGCTACTTGCCTTCACTGCCTACAAGGGGTTTACTCTCTACCAAATGGATGTCAAGTTTGCGTTTCTGAATGAATTTCTCTCTGAAGAAGTATATGTGAAATAGCCTCCTAGTTTTGAAAGTAGAAGCCTTCCTAACCATGTCTCTAAGCTGACAAAGGCTTTTTATGGTCTGAAACAAGCCCCGTGGCTTGGTATGATAGACTGAGCACCTTCATGCTTAAGAATGGTTTTAAGAGAGGTAATGTTGATACTGCTTTTTTTACTCTTAAACAAGATGATAACTTTCTGGTAGTTCAAATATATGTTGATGACATTATATGTGGTGCCTCTGATCATTCTCTCTATGAAAAGTTTTCAAAATTAATGCAGAGTAAATTTGAGATAAGTATGATAGGTGAACTCAAGTTTTTTCTAGGCTTGTAAATAAAACAACAAATGGAAGATATTCTAATCCATCAAGAAAAGTATACAAAAGAGTTATTAAAAACATTTAATATGGATCAAGGAAAACCCATGAGCACTTCCATGTATCCATCTCAAATCATAGATGCTGATGAGAATGGTGAGAAAGTATCAGAAAGTAATTATCGTGGAATAATTGGTTCACTATTGTATCTTACAGCCAGTAGATTGGACATTCAATTAAGTGTGAGAATTTGTGCTAGATTTCAATCTAACCCAAAACAATTACACTTAAATGCTATCAAAAGAATTCTTCGATATCTGTCAGGTACTACTAATCTTGGCTTGTGGTACAAGAAAGGTACTTCTTGTGATATTATAGAATTCTGTGATGCTGAATTTGCTGGAAAAAGAATTGAAAGGAAAAACACAAGCGGTTGCTGTTGCTTCTTCAGAGAAAGCTTGATCACATGGTCATGCAAAAAGCAAAACACGATTGCTCTCTCTACTGCTGAAGCTGAATATGTAGCTATTATAAACTGCTGCACTCAGATGCTATGGATAAAGAATCAGCTAAAGGATTATCATTTGAGGTATTCTAAAATTCCTATCTACTATCATAATACAAGTGCTATAAATTTTGTAAAGAATCTTATTCAGCAATCGAGATCCAAGCATATTGATATTAAACATCATTTCATACGTAATCATGTTCAAAAGAGAGATGTTGAGTTAATACTTGTGAATATTGAAGACCAAATATCAAATATCTTCACAAAGCCATTAGCTAAAGATCATTTTTGTGTTTTAAAAAAGATTTTGAACTTAACTATTTTCGAAGCTGCATAATCTTTTATGCATAAACCATTTTTGGGTACTCTCTCTCTCTCTTTCTCTCTCTTCATCTCTCAAAACTGAAGCCCAAAAAGGAATGATCTTAGTTTGCAAGATCGGTTATATCTTTTGAAAATCAGAAAGTAGATCAGAAATGAGTCAGGTATCTCAGGCAGTGCATGGCTTGATTAGAAAGAAGATATGAGAACAAGAGGCTTGAGTTTTGTATGAGAAAATGTTTCAGCATAGGAAGATGAGCTTATCAATAGGTCAGAAAGTGAGAAGTGAAGTTCAGAAAGAAAGTCCTTCAGAAAGTTCACTTAAAAATCAGAAACCTGTCTTTCTGAAAGGAGGATGATGATGCGGGACAATTCTCTTTCTTTTTAAGCTTCTTTATCCCATGTCACTTTATCTTTAGTTAGTTACATCACATCACTTAAATAACTCCCACTTTTTACACATTACCATTTCATTTACCATATGCCTTTCATCTGAAACCCTAAGCTTCAAACTATTTTATCTACTTACAAACCTCTATTTCTCATAACCTCTTTTTTGTTTCAAAGCTTCAACCTTTGATATTCCATCACACTCTTTATCCAAACATGGCTGAAGGAAAGCTTTGTTTAGGTCACATTGCTACAATAGGAACTCTTCAAATATTCATTGAACTAGTGCATCGAGACCATTATGAGGAAAACTTTTCTCGTCGTCTTATAGCTCCTGGAAAAAGGTTAACTCAGACGTTGATGGCTCAGGTTCTCATCCTTCTAGAAGTTGTTTCCTTTTAGGGATGAGAAGGGTTTCTTGACCTTGCTGACTGAGTTTTCTTTCGGATGGTCACTTTTTTCTACTCTCAACTAGTTCAGGTGACCGACTTTGTGCTAACCTCATACATAAGAGAAGTTGATATAGAACTGAGCATCATAGATCTATCAAACATCATCCATGCTCTTGACGAAGGTCCTAGATGCTCCTCTAAAACAAATTGGTTTACAACCTTTGGTGTTTCAGCAAAAGAGGTCTCCAGATGTCTCACCAGCTCCCCTAGATATCATCTGGGTGAAATCATTATAGTATTGGTAAACTCAAATACAAGGCGATTTTTTACAATAATTTAGTTCTCCTTGCTTCCTCCTTTAGGTAGCACCCTCCTATTAGTTGGGATGCACTGTATGTTACTCTTTTGTTTATTAATAAAAAGAAAAGTAAACTTGCCCCGATTAATTTTTGATCATATGCTGAGCACTATTTCTTCTGAGAAAAGAAAAACTGCTGCTATTCCTTATGGGATTCTACTGACCAAAATCTTTGAACACATGCATTATCCTCTTGCTAATGAGTGGTATGAGTATATGGAGGATACAAAGTGCACCTCCAACTCCTTCTGAACCCTAATGAGACCAACTGGTGTTGCATTATCTAGTGTCAGAAGACAAAGTTCAAGAATCAGAGACGCAACTGCTGGCAGTCATAGAAATTTGAAGCGAGGCAGAAAAGGCAAAAGGAAAATAATCATTCTTGAAGATAGTTCCAATGACAGCAAGAGGCCTGAGATCATCATCAGATATGGAGGTTCAGTTTGTAACATCCTAATTTTTAACCCAATACTCCTAGAATGTATTTAGGTTAACCATTAGTCTATTACTCTTTTAGTCTTATTCTTTAAAACCTTTCTTTAAAATACTTAGCGGAAAATACAGGTAGAATTTTGTTTTGAAACATAAACAAAATGTGAGCCTAACGTAACGTAAAGCGTAAGCATAAAAGAATAACACGAACAGAAACACCAAGTAAGCTTCATAGAAAAAACAACCATCAGCACACCATTATATAACATTAACATTAATATCAAGTCAAACATTAATAGTATTAATGACATAAGGACATTCCACCATAATGCCACATTAACATATTGAGCCCACCTTTAAAGGTTGAGCATGTAACAACTCAAAAACCATACATAACTTATGGTGTAATTAAGCTAAGACTATGTCCTCGCTCCCGCTGCGTCACTCTATTCTTGACCATCAAGCTACTTCCATGTCGGCACCTCAGGGCAATCCACGGACGTCCTTGTCAGCCTTGTCTGAAGATGAAGATGGAAAAGAAAGATAAGGGGTGAAAACTTATACAAGAATCTTAGTAGAGCTCCCCATTTTCACACACGTGTCATCATCATCGTCCTCAGGAACCTCGGGTTTAATTATGAAATAGTGAGCATGCAAGGATTCATTTATTAAGTTCTAAAACATCCATTACCGAGGCCCATTCATTTTATCATGAGTCTTGTAGTGAATGCATCAGACTTCTTTATGATATGCATGTCAATACTTTATGCATCATCAAGCATACATCTAACTTCATAGCAAACATGATGTGCATAGAACATGGTTCATGAATGGCATTCTTTGTTTCTTTAGGTGACATTAAGTTAGTTTCTTTTTATCCATGGGGCCACCCTATTACTCTTCCCTTTTGAGAGTACTTCTAGGTTATGAGCTCATACCTTACTAGTCGTCACTAGCATAAACTTATTCCCTTTTGATAAGTTGAAGTCCCGACTTGATAAGTACGGGTTAGGGGGCAAGAATCACCTTTTCATCACCTATAGTTTGGTAAGTCCAAAGGATCATTTTCTCATGCTTTACATCTTTTTAAGCAAGAATCACCTTTTCATCACCTATAGTTTGGTGAGTCCAAAGGGTCATTTTCTCATACTTTACATCCTTTAAGAAAGAATCACTTTTTCATCACCTATCATTTAGTGAGTCCAAAAGATTATTTTCTCATACATTAAGTCACTTTAAGCCTTAGCATGTTATAACAAGATGCAATACAATCATAAATCATCACTTAACTTATCATGCTTATAAACTCATAAAATCATGCATCCCGCTCAATGATAATCATTCATGCAATTTATCATGCAACATGCCTTCACATTCATTTCATATATATACATTCACCAAACTATAAATCATCATGTTATAATCTGAGAATAGGCACGCAAGATCATCAATTCATGTTCACATGAAGGAAGGAATACTTATCTGCACATTTTAGATATTGGTAATCGATTACATGGGCCTTGTAATCGATTACTTGGCTCAATTTTCTAAAACAGGGAGGTTTGAGGTCCTGGTAATCGATTACATGAGCCTTGTAATCTATTACCTCAGTTGAAAATGCATTCTGGGCCTCAAGAACACCTGAGTAATCGATTACATGGAGTGGTAATCGATTACCAGGGTCTAGAAACATGTTCTGGGTTTTCCAGAACACTGTGTAATCGATTACATCATCTTGTAATTGATTACACAGGTTAAAAAATTATATCCGGGTGTGCAAGGCACTCTGATAATCGATTACATAATCCCTATAATCGATTACCAGTAACCCAAAATGGCGAAAAAACTTAAGTTTTGACATTCTTGAAATTGCCCATTCATTCTAAAAACCTTTTAACATCATTCCATCATCTTCCTTAAAACCAAACACACATTTAATCCCTTTGGGGCCTATAACCTTTCAAAACTTTTCACATATCACAAAAACAAGATTCATCATCAAGAAAACCTTTTTCAAAATCTCCAACTCCTTAAACGGAAACACCCATTTATAAAGGTAAAAGCACATGGGACCGAAATTCATTTGTGAATTAAAATGATAAACCTTGAGCGTCTAGACATATAGGTGATGACGTAATCATAAACATGCAAATGCAAGCTTTGTTTTAATCTTGATATTATGAAATGATGACAATGGAAATGTAAATATGATGTGCAAGCTCAAATATAAATATGAGATGCAATAACTTGAAATATAAACGTGCTAGGAAAAAATATAAATATGGGATGCAAGTTCATTTCTTTATTTTAGTGCTTTAGGCCCAGTAACAATCGACTTTAAGGCCGAAATAGAAAGGCTTTGAGATTAATTAGGAGATATGCAAACTCTTGTTTTAACCTTTGGGTTCTTAGGTGATGACTTGAAAGGTAAACGTGCTAGACAAGAAATATAAATATGAAATACAAGTTCACTTCTTATCTTTAAGTTTAGGTGATAACTTGGAATAAACGTGATATGCAAAGCTTAACATAAACGTGCAATGCAAGAACTTGAAAAGTAAATATGAATGCAAGGTTCGAAAGTAAATATGGGTGCAAACCATTTATTATCTTTTGAGTCCTAGGCTCAAGATTCACCATTTAAACTCTTTTAAAAACATCATACTTTCTTTTCTTGATAAAACCATTTGAAAGAGTGAAACCTTCAAGCTTTAGAGGTCACTAGGTGGTAGTTTCCCATCCAACACCCAAGATCCTCATCATCAAGCCATGGTCCCCTCCAATGTAGAGCATCATGGCCGAAATCCAAGAGAAGAAAGAAGAAGAATAAGGACCGAAAAAGAAAAGAAAAGAAAAGAAAAGAAGAACCAAACTTTATCATTCCAAACCAAAAGCTAAACAAAAGAAGGAAAGGCATTGTCAACATAAATTCCCTACCTTGGATATGTTTTCTTGATTGAGAAAGAGAACTTGCTCTTGAGGAGGAAGAAGAAGAAGAAGAACTTCTTGAAGCTTGAAAGAAAGAAAGAAAGTATTTGGGGATGTGAGAGAAATGAGCAAAGGTTCTAGCAAGCTCCTTGGGTGTCTATTTATAGAGGAAATGAACATGAGAAGAGTGAGGGGAGGAGGCTAGGTGGCACAATTTGAGTGGAGGAAGGAGAGAAAATATCTCTTACATGTAGTCATTCATAGGTAAGGCTAGGCATGGTTGGAGGTATGGGCTAGCATGTCACTTTGAGTGTTGGAAAGAACACACTCTTGATGTAGGGAGGGGTGAGGTGGCACCTATTTTGAAGAATCTAAAGGGAGGAAATTGCTTCCCTAATTGTGGGTTAGTGATGTGTTTAGATGTGTCCTTAATTAGACTTAAGATTAGGAGTTTGTAAGTAAGTGTGTAAGTGAAAGGATAGGTAATTAAGGCTATGTTAAGACATGATTAGTGAGCATTCTAGCTCAATAGTGGGGTCAAAATCCTACTCTAGCTAGACTTCTTGGAATATAGAGAGTGAATAGTGAAAATACTATTCAATATTCTATATTCTAGAAACTTGAGTTTTTAAAAGAAAAAGGGGTTTTGAGTTTAATATAAGAAATCTTAGGTTTTAATTAATTTTAATGACTTATTTTGACTCTAAATTAATTATAAAAATTAATTAATCTTTGATTAGAGCCTAATATTGCTTAGGATTGCTTAATTACATCATTAAGCTCAAATGGCACTATGCAGGGGTAAAATCATAATTTTGTACAAAAACTGCCCGGGATCACCGGGACTTAAACAAATACTTTTAAATACATGAAAACATCATTTTAAACCTTTGAGGAAAGTTTCGGGTTCGAACAACACCTTTACCCGCGTAAAACGCTATAGGGGTATTTTGGTCATTTTGACCCGAAAATGCAGAAAACACGATTTTCATTCCGAAACCACTCAAGAACCATCCAATCCCCTTCAAACATTGAGTTGACCCTTCAAGGACTGCCGGGCTAGCTATCCTCGAATTCTGAGCAGAAAATGACCTCAGGGTCATTTCAGTCATTTTCTCTCAGACAGAAAATCGGGGCGTTACACACCCTATGATCATAGCATGACCTCAGATTTTGAACAAGAATCCTCTTCCTCGATGGCATTATCTTCAAAGCATGAACATGCTAATGCTGCTTCTCCTAGGGCTGAACAGCCTCCTACTTCAACTATTCCTGATTCTACTCCTGTCTAGGGTGTTGATCCTTTATCAAGCCAACTGCCACCAACAGCACAGCCAGACTACTCTAAGGTTCAATTGATGCTGCATGAACAACACCTCATAAACAATTGTCTGGATAATTTAGAAGCCATGTCTCGAAAGCATGAGGCACTGCTTTTGGAAGTTCTATGTGAAGTAAGGCGTCAGAGCTAATGATGGTAGTACTGGTTTTCGGCACACTCTTTTGTTTATGACAAAAGGGGAGAAGAATAGTGAAGAAAATCCTTTGTGCTGGGAAATACAACGGGAGTTTAAGTTGAGGGGGAGCATATTCAAATTTTTTAGCATTTAGCATGACTTTGAACATTTCCTTTCTTTCCTTTTTTTTTTTGCTCTGATACCTCTCTCTTTATAAAATTTATATCATTTTCTTTTGCTTATATCTTTGATTTGATCAATATTATACATGTTCTAGTTTCAAGTCATATGCTTTCATTTCCTGAAAAGGATAGTTGGTCAAGACGTGCTAAAAACGGATCTAATCAAGATAATATATCACAAGTATTACTTGTCAAGTTTTTTTAGCACAAAGATCTTCAAAAACAATTTTTGACCGAAAATAAAGCTAGCTGTATATTCATGGCTTAAACGTTTTCTTGTTAACATATTCTCTGATACCATTCAGAAAGTATGTAAAGCCTGATCTAAGCTTCAAGTTAAAATAACAACAGCTATGATTCAAGTCACTTAAGGCCAAAAATGTTTTTTTCTAAGATTCACATCATGCCTTAAGAAAAAAGACTTCTTGAAAATCACTTTTAGTGATAGAATTGCAAGAATATGATATATCATGTTCATGCTTCTATAATATTTCTTTCATTTATTTCTTCAAAAGATTTTCTTCAAATTGGTTTGTCATCATAAAAAAGGAGGAAATTGTTAGCTCCAAGAATCCTATGCGCTTCTTTGTTTTGAATAATAACAAAGCCATTTTAAAGAAAATACTCTAAAGGATGTCTAACATCTTCCTTGAGTTTCTTGACAAAGCATAACAGGTATTTTCGGATTTCATAATATGCACTTGAAACGAGAATAATTTCGCTTTACATGTGCAAACATGATTTATCTCATGAAAAGAGATTGAACCTAATAGAAAGTGAATATTATATTATACTAAGTAGGCATACATGCCTCACAAATGAAAGAAAATCAAATCAAGAACAAGAAACCAAGGCAGGGGTCTTGAAAGAGCAGCACTGGACTTTAGAAAGTACGCTTGAAAGGAAGATATCAAATAATCTGTGAAGCCAAAGTGATCTACTATCTTCAATCATCTCTTTTGTAGAATTTGAAGCACCAACGATCATTGATTGAAGACATAAAGATTCATTCTTCATCAAGGAAATGATACCGAAGTTCAGAAAGCTTACTCTCAGTAAGACAATGTTTTCAACAAGAAGAAGAAGAAAAAGTTTGAATTTTCAAATTTGAATTTGCATATAAAAAAGTCAAATCAATGTGTCAGAACTGGTCAAGCATCTCTCTTGCCTTAGAAGTCAACTATCAAAACATTCTAAAAGAAAGAGCTTAGAAACCATGGTTTAGAAAGTAAGAAGTTGTTTCTGAAGGTCTTTAGAAACCTCCATTTTCACAAGGGCTTTTGCAAACTGATCTAACACGCAGGCTGACTATACTTCTAGACTATCTTTCCAAGACACAAATGGATTATCAACGTGTGTCCCTGGAAGGTCTGATTCAAGGCAATGATCTCAAGGAAGACCTTTATAAATAGAGATGCTGTGCTCTTCAAACTCATGAAAAAATGCTGAAAAATAGAGTAGAAATACTGTCAAGTTTTCCTTTGATCTCTTTGTAAAATTCTTCACTGGCTGTAAATCATTTCCTTGTGTATAAAAATCTTCTTTCTACTCTTTATAGATCATACGTTCTTCTAAGGAAGAAAATCTAGAAAGAAGTCATTCAAGATGTTTTCAAGGTTCTTTTCATCGTATATTTAAAAAAATCTAGAGTGTAGGTTAGATTACGTGGCAACCCAAACATATATCTTTTGTATCTTTGATCCATAAGTGATTAGTGTGAGATAGCTTGAAGAGGCTTACTAAAGACTACTTGCAACGTGACTATAAAAGAGTTCTTTACTGCTCACAGTTTTAGCTTGGAGCGGCTAGCACAATACTACTCCATTCAGCATGAAGAGGCTATTAAATAACTACTTAGAGTGTGATAGTAAGGGTTGTCTACTGGTGAATGGACATAGCTAGAGAAGGCTACTGAAAAGACTATCTTTGTTCTTTTTCTAGTTGGAGAAAGTGTTAGTGAAACTCAACAGTTGTTGAGAATTGAATGTAGGCTGGTTTGGCTAAACAAGTATAAAATCCCCTGTGTTAGTTTTTCTTTTTCCTTCATCTCCCTTCTTATTCCCATATCAGTTCTTATTTCAATATTTATTTTTGAAAAGGCTATCCTACATTTTTTTTGTTATTTGCTTAAGTTTAAAAAGTTTACTTTCTGAAGTTTTTAACGCTGTTATAGCTTCTTGTTAAAGTTTTTCAGATCTCCAGTGACGGAAGAAAAGTTAAAACACGATTCAACTCACCTTTCTCCTGTGTTTTTCTACCTACATAAGATTCTCCAAGAAAAAAGAAAGCTAAACAAGACTTAGAAAGTTGAAAGGGCTGAGGGGATCCAGAGCTCATCAAGGAAAAGCACAAGGGCTCTAGTCTTTGAATCATTTGTAGTAATTGAGGATCAACCTGCAATGCCTATGATCCACCATCTGGGTACACCTCCTTCCCTATCTCTACAACTCCACCTAGAGGCCAGGCTCCCTCAAAAACTAGCTCGACAACAAAATCCACAAATGCTCTAAAAGTTACTTGTGTTGCACTAGAAAAAGCCATTGAGGAATCAATGGAGCTCGAGAAAGCAGCTAAGGCTAAAGCTAGCTCTAAGGTTCCAAATCCACACCCAAGGGTGATGATGATGATTTCCTAACTTCAAACAGATACTAAAATCTATGTCCAAGAACATGGAAGAGGAATCTCATCCTAAAGGGGAGAGCTCAGAAGAACTAAACATCTATATGAGTGAATTTTCTCATGCCTTGGAGTCTATTGTGGAATAGCATGAGGATGAAGAACCTAGTGAGCCCTCAAATGCAATTATTCTGAAAAGCCTACCTTATCCCCCTCCATCTATCAGAATAACCCATTTGGAGGAAAGTGATGAAGCCTCAAAAAAAGGTTCTCCTTATACTATTGATGAAGATCCTACTGCCATTGCTCCTACTCAAACTAATGATGCTCCAGCTCCACCTACTAATCATACTACTATTATAGAAATTGAACCAGAAGAAGCTTAAGAGTCACTAAAGTCTAGGGATACTGTTCCTTTAGACATTTAGAACTAACACCCAAGGCTACCTTATCATCAACAATTCACTTATCCAACCAACCTCAACCTCAGCCTGAGCCTCAACCAAGTCTTATAGAAGTCTAGCTACTACTGCACAACCTAATAGACATGGCTATCAGACAGGGATTTTGGTGCCTAGCTTAGAAGGCATGAAGGTTGCTTCTGTAAATCCTTCATGAGTTGAAAAAGAGGAAGAGGAGGTCAGTGATGGTGTGACCTCATGCACACCTTTTTACTGATGACAAAAAAAGGGAGAAAGAAAGAGAAGAAAATCTTTTTGTAGAGAGTCAAGGGTCTAGCTGAGGGGGAGTTCTTTAGAATCCAGTTTCACATGCATATCATTTTTTATTTTTATTTTTTATCATAGTTATTTGTTTTGGGAAAATTTCTAATATTTATGAACTATCATGGTTATTATCATTTATGCTCTCTGATGCAATTCACACTATGCTCTAATACTTTTCATTGCTTTTCTTTGATACTGCTCTAATACCTCTATCTTGTTCTAATACTTTCTTAACTTATGCTTTCTCATACATATATATATATATATAGAACCATATACTTGATAAAAAAAAAAAATGTGCAGGTGTGCTCTGATACATACATTCAGAGTTTAATTTTTATGCTCTGATACAAAAAGCTTATACTTTGGCATATATATTCAGAAACTCTTGTATCATTTACTATTATCAATTATACGTTTTAAATAGTTACTTACACATAAAAAAAAATGATATTGATTCTCCAAGAAAGATGATAATTCTGAAAATTTTTAAAGAGATTTATGGGTTTTGACACAAGATAAGTATCACAATGGTTATCATTTTAACCTTGATATCCTATTTGACTAGATTCAGAAAGTAACAATTCTCTGATAATCAAGCTATTTTTGTTCAGACAATTAAAATGCTCTAATACAACTTAGAAAATTACTTTAATAAATAGCTCTAATACTAGCTATCTAAGGTTGCTATGTATCTTTACACAATCAAAGAGAAACGTTGAGTTAGCTATTTTCTGAAAGACTATATCATTATATTTATTATATTTTGAAAGGACCTTTTGTGCTCTGATAAAAGGTTTCAACATTGAAAATTTATTTCCAAGTATTCTCCAAAAGATTTTCTCAGAATTTGGTTTGTCATTGTAACGCCCCGATTTTTCTGTTTGAGAGAAGTGACCAAAATGTCCCTGAGGTCATTTCCTGACCGGAATTCGAGGATAGCTGGCTCGATAGTCCTCGAAGGGTCAGCTCAATGTTTGATGGGGATTAGATGGCCCTTGAGTGATTTTGGAAATGAAGATCTTGTTTTTCTGATTTGGTCAAAATGACCAAAATACCCCTATAGCGTTTTTACGCAGGTAAAGTTGCCATTTGAGTCCAAAACTTTCCCCGAAGGTTTAAAACAATGTTTTCATGTGTTTATAAGTGTCTGTTTAAGTCCCGGTGGTCTTGGGTAGATTTTGTACAAAATTACGATTTTGCCCGCCGGATAGTGCCGTTTGGGCTTAATGACGTAATTAAGCAAACCTAAGCAATATTAGGCTCTAATCGAAGGTTAATTAATTTTCATAAATAATCTAGAGTTAAAATAATTTATTAAGGTTAATTAGAACCTAAAAATGCTTAGATTAAATCTAAATCCTTTTTTAAAACTCAAGATTTCTAGTCTTGGAATCTTGAATAATGTTTTCTCTCTCCAATTCTTTAAATTAAGGAATTGTGTCTAGAATTATTTATACAATAAAAATGAATTCCTATCTCACTAACGAAGTAAGACCACTCCTTAATTATGTCTAGACAACCTTAATTACCCATTTCCTTACCTAAACACTTTCCTACAAATTCCTAATCTTAAGCATAACCTAAGACACACCTAAACACAACTCTACACAACAATTAAAATGGGGAAACCCCTCCCCCATGGCTGATGCAAATTTGGCCACCTCCTCCTCAATTCCATCACATGTTTTAAAATTCAAACACTCCTTGAGGCCATACCTTGAGCCATACTTGAAGCCATACCCACCCATACGCAAGACCATGCCTAGGACCATGCCTTGAACCTATACTTGGCCATACCTTTGAATGACCACAACCATACCTTGAAGGAGATATTTTTCCTCCCTCTCCTCTTTAAAGTGACGCCACCTCTCCCTCCCCTCACTCCCCTCATGTTGAAAATCCTTTATAAAAAGGAGAAGCCTCCCCAAAGAATCTCTTTGCTCATTTCTCTTACACCTCCAAAAGCTTTATTTCCTTCAACTTCAAAGAACTCTTCTCCTTCCTCTCCATTATTCCAAGAGCAAGCTTTTTCTCTCAATCAAGAAACCACATCCAAGGTAGGGATTTTATGTTGAGTTTTCTTCCTCTCCTTGTTCTTCCTCTTTTCGGTTTTGGGCTTCTTCTACTTGCTCTTGTTTTGTTAAATGTTTGAAAACCATGGCTTGATGATGAGGATCTTTGATGTTGGTTCCAAAACCATCATTTGCTTGACCTCTAGAGCTCAAGGTTTCACTTCTAAGAGTTTTTAGTAAACAAAGTTGTTATGTGGTTTTTTTTTTTAGAGTTAAGATGGGATCTTGAGCCTAGGTCTTAAAAGATTAATAAATGGATTGCATTCATATTTACTTTTCAACTTCTTGCATTACATATTTACTTTTGAGTTTTGCACATCATGTTTATTTTCAAGTTATCACTTAAAGTTTGAAGATAAGAAATGAAAGTGCATATCATATTTATGTTTCTCATCTAGCACGTTTATTTTCATGCCATCACCTAAGAACTCAAAGATTAAAACAAGAGTTGCACATCACCTAATGATTAATCTCGAAGCTCGCCTATTTCGGCCTTAAAGTCGATTGTTGTGGAGCCTAGAGCACTAAAATAAAGAATTGAGCTGCATTACATGTTTATATTCCAGCTTTGCATCTCATATTTACTTTTCCATTGCCATCACTTCATAATAACAAGATTAAAATAAGGTTTGCATTTGCACATTTACGTTTACGCCATAACCTAAATAATCCTAGAGCTCAAAACTTACTCCTCTTAACTCACAAATGAATTTCAGTTCCATGCGCTTTTACCTTTATGAATGATTGTTTCCGTTTAAGGGGTTGGGGATTTTGAAAAAGGTCTTGTTGATGATGAATCTTGTTCTTGTGATGTGTAAAGAGTTTTGAAAGATTATAGGCCCCAAAAGGATTAAATGAGTGTTTGATTCTAAGAAAAATGATGGAATGATGTTAAAAGGGTTTTTGAAAGATTGGGTAGTTTTAAGGATGTCAAAGCTTAGGTTTTTCGCAATTTGGGTTACTGGTAATTGATTACATGTAATCGATTATCAGAGTGCCTTGCACACCTGGATATAAGTTTTTGGCCTGTGTATCGATTACAAGATGATGTAATCAATTACACAATGTTCTGGGAAACCCAGAACATGTTTTTGGACCCTGGTAATCGATTACCAATCCATGTAATCGATTATTCAGGTGTTCTTGAGGCCCATAATGCATTTTTCAGCCAAGGTAATCGATTACGAGACTCATGTAATTGATTACCAGGACCTCGAACTTCCCTGTTTTAGAAAATTGAGCCAAGTAATCGATTACAAGCCCATGTAATCAATTACCAGTGTCTAAAATGTGTAGATAAGTGTTCCTTCCTTTATGTGAGCGTGAATTAATGACCTTGCATGCCTATTCTCGGATTATGAACATGGTGATTTATAGTTTGGTAAGTGTATATATATATGAAATGACTATGAAAGCATGCTTCCATGATAAATTGCACAAATGATTATCATTAATCGAGATGCATGATATATATGTTTATGAGCATGATAAGTTAAATAATGATTTATGATTGTGTTGCATCTCTAAAGAGAACATGTGTTTATGTTGCATTCATGCATAGTACGCTGAGATACATTTTGGGTGACATCGGTTCGACCGAGCACCCCCAGAACAGATGTGATATAGTACTGAGATATGTCCTGGGTGACACCGGTTCGGCCGAGCACCCCCAGGAACAAAACCGTAAGGGTATTGACATTGAGCTTGCCAAATCGGACAATATTATTGTGCACTGGATGCTAGTAGTTGCGTTTTGAAGAAGAAATGATGTGTTACCCCCTCTATTACCCCATGTAAATCTAGCGACGACTAGTTAGGTTGAGCTCATCCTAGGCGATTGGTTAGTGCGGTTGGTTCTGGTGGCAATTGTAAAATCGCCGAGGCTGGCATGTTGGTTGGGTTTTTGGTGATGATGAAAGAGGGTGGAACAATATGAAAGAGATATGAGAACTCATTACATTACTCTATCACGCATTCATCTATGTGCCACTGCTTTCATTTTATGGATTACCCCCTGTTCTTGTGCTTAGCCCTGTCTTGTGTTTTGAAATTACATGTTGTTGATTTATGTCGCATGTACTAAGGTATTGCCATGTATACATAAGATACTTGTTGCATTCATGCATTTAGATTCATGCTAAAAGCAACGGGCCTTGGCTAATGGTATTTGAAAACTTAACAAATGAATCTTATCTATGCCCACTATTTCATAATTAAACCCGAGATTCCTGAGGATGATGATGATGACATGTGTGTGAATAGGGAAGCCCTATTGAGATTCTTGTATAAGTTTTTCACTCCCCCTATCTTTCTTTTCCATCTTCGTCTTTAGACAAGATTGACAACGACGTCCGAGGATCGCCCTGAGGTGTCGACATGGAAGTAGCTTGGTGGTCGAAATCAAAGTAGCGCAGCAGAAGTAGGGACACAGTCTTAGCCTTTTTACATCATAGTTGTGTGTAGTTTTGAATTGATGTAGGCTCAACCTTCATGGGTGGGCCCAATATATTTGATGTGATGTTATTGTGGGATGATCCTATATCATTAATGCCATTAATATTTGATTTGATGTTTGATGTTAATGTTACATAATGATGTGCCAATGGTTGTCCTTCCTATGAAGCTTAACTGGTGTTTCTGTTAATGTTATTCCTTTCATATTTACGCTTCACAATACTCGAGGCTCACATTTTGTCCATGTTTTCAAAAAGAAAAATTCTACCCATATTTTCCACTAAGTATTTTAATGAAGAGTTCTAGACAATGAGACTAAAAGAGTAATAGACTAATGGTTAACTTAAATACGTTCTAGGAGTATTAGGTTAAAAATTAGGATGTAACAGTCATCATAAAAAATGGGGGGATTGTTATCTTTAGAACCCTTCAGAAAGCTATATAGCATGAGTTTTGAGTGATAACAAAGCAAATTTTGTTAAAATATTTTGAAGAATAGACTAATGCTTTACTTAAGTTTCTATAGCATTTAACAAGACCATTCTCGTAAACATACAAGTTCAATCAACAAGATACTTTTTACAATATCATGTTTTAACATGAATATAATCTCATTCAAAAAGATTCAAAACTTTAATGATGTAGAAAATAGTTCTAAAAGAGAACTTGAGTATGTTAAATACATGAGAAAGGGATTTTAAGCGTCAGAAACCAAGTTCAGGTATTCAGAAAGAAGTTTACATATTCAGAAAGTGCTACATCAATGAATATATAAGACACTTTTTCCTAAAGCAAGTCATGATTATAGTCTTCAATCTTGATGAGATGTTTCCTATCAAGCTCATATTAAAGCAACGAAGATCAAGAAGAAGATCAGAAGTTAAGGAAGTACATTAGAAAGCATGCGTATTCAGAAATTGTGATCACTTTACAGAAAAATAGGGAAAATTCAAAATTCAAAATTCAAATTAAATCAACTCTTAAAAAGGGCTGATAGTAACATACTGTTAGCTCCAGAAGCTTTCAGAAAACATCAGTGCTTAATATTTTAAGTGACAACAAGACCAATTTCATGAAAATACTTTGTAGAAGAACTAATCTTTCACTTGAGTTTCTTGACTACTAAACAGGACTATCCACATTAGCATACAAGTCCCTAAAATAAGGTTATTTTTATAATAACATGTGATCTCATTCGAAGAGATTTAGAACTCAAAGAAAGTGAAAATTAATCCTTGAAATTGAGGTTATTATGCTCAACGCATGAAAGAAAATTTTTGAGAACAAGAAATCAAGGTACAGATCTCCAGAAAGTATCCCATGACTTCATAAAGTGATATTCAAGTGAAGATTTCAAATCAATGTCTGAAGTAAGTTATGGTTATCATCTTCAATCATCATCATCATCATAATATTTCCTTGACAACAAGCTCTAATTAAATACTAGAAGAACAAAAGAACAGTCCAGAAACTGAGAGAGCACTTCAGACAACACGTTTACTATAAATAGTGCACTTTACAAAAATGGGAGGGAAAATTCAAAATTCAAATTAAAGTCAAACTTAATCAAGGACTAACAGTGACATCTCATCTTCAACTTGGTCAACCGTCCTAACTTCTACAAGAAAAAATTTAGAAATCTCGTTCAGAAAGAAAAAGTAGTTTCTAAAGATGGACTCAGAAACTTCTATTAGACAACGATCTCTGGAACTACAAAAGTGGCTCTGACATGCCGAGCTATTCTTCTATACTGCATTTCAAAGACTCAAAAAGAAGATCGACGTGTGTCACTAGAAAACAGATCAAGGGTAACAGTCATAAATGAGAGATTAAGTATAAAAAGAGATCATGTGCTTACCACTTAAGATTTTTTATTGATTCATTTTGAAAAGCTCTTAAGAACACGAGACTCTCTTTCATCTTCTGGAAAGTCATTACAGCTTGTAATTAGTTTCTTCTTCTGTATAAATCTTTTTTCTATGTTCTTATTAGATAATATCTTCTTTTTAGGAAGAATTGTTAGGAAGAAGTAATTCAAGTTTTAAGCTCATATGCTATAGTTATTCTGAGAAAATTTGAGTTGTTGATAGTTGGAGTGAACCAAACCACAAAAATCATTGTACCTTGATCCAGTAGTGATCATCGTGAGGCAGCTTGAAGAGGCTAGTCAAAGACTACTTGAGAGTGACAGTATAGTGAGCTACTGATCATATGAGATAGCTTGAGAAGGCTATGGAAAGACTACACGACTTTCTCATGGTTCAAAAAGGGTTAATTAGTTGAACTCAACAAATTGTTAAGAACTAGATATAGGCAAGTTAGCCGAACCAGTGTAAAATCTCTTGTGTAGTATCTCTTCTTTCTTCGAACTTCTTTTATTTTTTGTTCTGTGTCTATTACCAAAGCTTTTCTAAAAAATTGATTTATATCAGTTTTTGGATCTTTATTTTAAGTTTAGAAAGTACCTTTCTGACATTCACCAACATTACTTCCGCTGCACTTCAGGTTCACACTTGATAGTTTTTGTTTAAAGTTTTTTCAGAAATGAAAAAGGAAGGAAAAGTGAAAACACAATTCAACCCCCATTCTCATGCATTTTTCAACCTACATATACTACTTTTACACGTGGTCAAACTGCCCTATCTTCTAAAACAAAAAGTTTAAACCACATCCAGAGAGTAAAATGTAGTTTCTGAAGCTTCACTTAGAAATCAGAGTTGACAACAGATTTTACAACTTAAATGTAGCTATGACACAATAGCACTACTTCTCTAGAGGACAACTCTTAAGGACACAAAAAGAAGATCAACATGTGTTAAAAGGAAAGGAAATCAAGAGGCAACGGTCTAAATTCAAGAACAAAGTATAAAATGAGGTGACCTTTATACAAGATAAGAACTTTGTGACAGAAAAACTTTTGCCCAGAACTCTTGCTGAGAAGCCTCATGCTAATCCCTCTCTACATCTGAAACTATATTACATCTTGTAATCAGTTTCTATAAAAGTCTTCTTTCTAGCTTTCATTAGATAACATCTTCTTCCTTGGAAGAATTTTAGAAAGAGGATATTCAAGTTTTCAGTTCATACACTATTTCATTCCTTATCAGTTAGGAACATCATTCCTTGTTCCCTAAAGTCTCGTGGGTAGTAACAGTGCACTCCCGGCGACATTAAACTCATGACTTTATTTTTAGCCATTATAAATACTTTCCTTTCCATTTTACATGCTTTTCAAGAATTTAGAGATTGAACTATGTAATGTAACTAAATCATAAATCATGCCTTGTTATGCCTTGTTTATAAAATTATTATTTTTTCAGCTTATCATGAAAATTATCATTTTGGAAAACTCATGGGACTATAATCGATGAATATTTGCTTTTTAGAATTATTGTGTTACAAACTACAAATTCCATTATCATGATTTTGGAATCCCAGTTACGGATTAGCATACAAACTTTTAGAATTTCAAGAGATTTAGAGATTTTAGAACTACTTGCTATGTTTGAGAAATTAGTTTTTGGACAGTGATTATAGAGAAAAAGTAGTAAGTTAATAGCTATTATGATCATTAGCGTTAGTGCAAAATTGCTCGTCAAAGCCCTTCAGAGTATTCAGAGAACAAAACCATATTAGATGTTCACCATTAGAACCTAGTTAGGTGCTCTTTCAGATATCAAAATTTTGTTATTTATAATTTCATGTTTCTCTATTAGTTATTATAACATGAAATTGGAAATACTTTTTATGTTATTAAGCATATAAATATCAAATGATTTCTATTGATGT
This sequence comes from Dalbergia cochinchinensis, assembly GCA_031216125.1. Lineage (NCBI taxonomy): Eukaryota > Viridiplantae > Streptophyta > Magnoliopsida > Fabales > Fabaceae > Dalbergia > Dalbergia cochinchinensis. The sequence continues at coordinate 32,923,006 of CM062369.1, forward strand.
ATGTATACTATATTATGTTCTGTTGCCTGCTCCATGTGGGCTACAGGTAAGAATCCACTCACAGAGCTTTTATGAACGCACCTCTCTTCTTTCTTATCTCGCTGCAAGTCTAGTTACATCTTGATCCACCTTCGTTGTAGTGTTAAAGTTGTTTCATTGGTGAGCTCTGCTTTGGAGTGAAACTTAAATTAGGTTTATTTTAGATTAGAGCGCTCTAGGAGTAGTGTAAGCAGGATTCCAGACTGTGTATTATTTTATATTACTTTATTGCATTTTAATTATTTTATTATTTATGTTCACCTTTACTAGAATTATTCAGTTTTGATGATCAAGGATTACATGTTTTGGAGTAACTTCGATTTATGAATTCTTATTTAAATTAATTTATTATAAGTACGAGACTATGTTTAAGTTAAGTGTTTGGGACAAAACAATATTTATTATGTCGTTGATGTCATGCCATCTTCTAAGATTCATGCTGAGTCACAGCCAGCTGAATAGTACCTAAAATCCCAATAATTGTACTTATATTCTTTGACCGAATCATTTTGTGATCGGCCCCTTTTACATGTAATGAATATTAATACTTTTGGCCGAACTTGGTTTGAATAGTTCTAAATATTTGCCATTAATACTTCTGGCAAATCCTTCTCCTTCTAATGTCATTAATTGATAAGTACCACCATGGACAACTTTATCAATAATCAAATGACTTTCCCAAATTGGTGGCCATTTGCCATACTTAGGGATTTTAGTGGCCATGGGCAATATTTCCTTCTAAACTAAATCTTCAACAACAAATGATTTAGGTTTAACTTTTCTATTGAAGATCTTAGAAACTGTCAACATATTAGCTCCAATATTTTCCAAAGTCATCAGCCAATCCTTATTAGCTAACTTTAACTCCTGGAACATAGCTTGAGAATATTCTTCAAATGCTAGCCCATGTTTATAGCCATTCTAAAACAATTCATAGTTATCTATGAACGTAGAACTACATCTTGACTATAAGTTAGTCTAAAAGGAGTCAAGTTTGTAGGATAAGTTAGGGAATTCCTATAAGCCCACAAAACCTAAATCAAAACTTTATTCCACCTCCTTGGTGCATCATCAATGATTTTCTTGACCATGTCAATGAGGACTTCATTAGTAGTTTCTACTTGTCTATTTGCTTAAGCATAATAAGGGGATGAATGAACTAGCCAAAAACTAAATTCTTAAGCAAAATCTTTCATCTTTCCCTCTATGAAAATTGCTACTTCATCTATAGTAATCATTACAGGAATCCCATATTTATAAACAGTATGAGTTCTTATGAATCAAATCACATTATCTGAGTGACATTCACCAAGGGTTGAGCCTCCACCTATTTTGTAAAATAATCAATTGCCACTAAGATAAAACAATTTTTTTTCGAGGATTGATGATGAATCTTGCCAGTAATATCCATAACCTGTCTATGGGATGGTCGTGGTTTGATTATATCATAAAACTTCTTAGCTAGGACCTTTCACAAGGATCCATGCCTTTGACAGGAAATACATCCCTTGGCATAATTTTCACAAACAGCTAAAATGATTGCCAATAAAATCCATATCAATGAATTCGACATCTCATTTTTGGGCCAAATTTATGAGCTCCACACATTCCTTCATGTACCTAGTGCATGAGCTTTTGGACATTTTGTCTACTATTAGGAACCTATATATAATTAGAGCGTATGGAAGAAAGGGAAAATGAGGAAATAGACACAGAGAATTAGGCAGTAGTGGATAGCACACTATTGTAACCAACTCTGCTAAGTTGGCATGGGGAGTGAGGCATGAGACTATATATATCAAAGGGAGAGCATGTGAAAGACAGGTAGACTATTGGATTGGCATTAGGAGAGTTAGAATGCTATAGTGTCTAGAGGCTCTTCTCATTTCTTGCATTTCCTATATTATTTCTCTCTTCTTCCTTGGCTAAAAATCATATTAATCTCAGCTTAATGGTGTGAATAATACTTTATACTTCTTCATTTCTTTGATTTCTTTCTATGGGTTTATCAATGGCATCAGAGCTTTGGTCTTAAGAGCTGTGGGGGCCTACTGTGGAGGCTGTGCTAGAGACCAGGGTGGAGAGATTGGGGAGGAAACTGGTTGAGGCTATGCAACTATTAAGAGGAAATCACCATCCTCGAATCGTGGGGCAATCTCTGCCACGAAGAAAGCGCTGTTAGATGGCCATCAAGGATGAAGGAATAGGGAGGACAAAGGTGAATCACATCTTCTCTTCTCACTATAAGGAGGAATGATATTTTCTTCCTTATTATCAAGATGAATCTTGTAAGCAAAGAAAAAGATTCTTTTGGGGCAATAGATCACCTGATTCCTCTTGGAACGGTAGCCATTCACGATAATACAAAGGAAGATGATGACGAGCAACCATGGATAGAGGTGGCCATCAAACCGTGAGAGCTAGAATATGGGAATCATCATACAACAGAGAAGCTTGCACAAGGAGGGAACAGAGAAAAGTATTCTCCGATTGTGGATGACCACCACAGAAGCTACCAAAGGTAGAGACTACTTTGACAAAGGTATTGGCAAAGGTTAAAGTGGCCAAAGAAGCTCATTTGTACTACATGAATGAAGACTGACTAGCACCACCAAATCAGTTACACCCGATCTCGTAGGTGGCAGCTAGTAAGCTTCCGTCGAGTGCCGACAACATACCCCTCGTGGAGAAAGCAAAGATATCACCACCATACCCACCTCCAATCGATAACTATCAGGATCGCAACAAATGTGTGGGCAGATATGGAGGTAGCTGAGGACAACCACCCCAACTACTGTGTCAAACATGTTCAACCACTACCACATGTTGGTAGAGGTTCAAACAAGGAAGGTGGTTGCACAGTATTCGCTTGCCAATAGCAACGCAACTCTGAGGGGAGAAGAGGCAATTGGGTTTGCAGGTTTAAACTTTTGACCTGGTGGGCTAGACCTATCTTTTTAAGGAGAAGAAAACATGATCAAAAGAGAATGAGGCCCAAAATAAGAATGTTGCCCAACTAATCAATGGTGTAACACCCTAAAAGTTATTTAAAAATTAAGTTGAGTTTTATTAGTCATAATTTCAAAAATCTGACAGTTTTAGCAATGATGAGGACGACCCAATGGATTTATAAAAAAGAAGTGAATAATAACTTGCGAGCCCATTGGAACAGCCAAAACCCCAAATTTGGGACCAGGAGATGCCTGAAACTAGGAAAATATAGGGTTAAGGTTAGAAATTATTAGAAATGAAGATTTTATAACTAGAATTAATTTTCGATCAATATCTGATTACTCAGGTATGGTGTTTTACCTGTTAAGTAAAATTTCGGTGTGCAATTTCTAACACCGAAAGATAGTTTAGTCACTATAAATGGATAATTTATATCTATTTAATACAAGTGTAAGGCTAAGATTTAATCTTGAAATTCAAGATTAAATCCTAGCCATCCATTTTACTTTCTTTCTTTAAGAATTGGGTATTTATATTATATAATATCTAAATCATAAGTACAAGATAAATATAAGACCAAGCTTCTTCAGTACTCCACAAAACTTTGTCATTCTTGACCAAGTACAGCCACCTCCATTTTTGTGTCTCAAGAGCTCAAGAAACTTGATGCAAATCCTCAAAACCTTAGCCTAAACTTGTTAAAAATTCAAACTTCCTTCACCAAACTTGTTCTCTTCATCATAACCTGCAAATCTAACCAATTGAAATCTCAATTCCTCATCAATCCTCACCTTGATATCTCATACATCACTAATTAAGGAAGGCTTTGGTAGTGATTTGGTGGCCTTGAAGTGAGCAAGATCACTCTTGGAACTTCCTTGAAGCCAAGATCTTTAAAGCCACCAAAGTAAGGCATTTTAAACCTCTTTTACTTCAACTCTATTTGTGTGATTTTCTTACTGATTGCACTGAATATTTTTGGTTGAATTGGTTGATAATATATTGATAGTAATATGTTAATTTTGGTGGAGTGATTTGATGTTGTGAAAAATCATTTTTGTGGAAAGAGATTTTGAAACATGCTGTTGGATTTTCGATTTCTGTATAAATAGCCAATGACCATGAATTTTCTGAGTGAATTGTGGATATTTTCATGAGCTAAAAAATTATGTTGAAGCTAACATCCTAAGGAAACTCTGAGAATTTTCATGGATCATGATAAAGACTCTAATTACTTGAAAAAAAATCATGAACTGAGACTATATATGTGCTGCATGAATTTCTGAAATTGAAGCTGTGAATTTGTCTAATTTTGTTACCATAGTAAATGATTGAATTGTCCTTTGAAATTTTTACAGGGTGTTGATAACATCTCTAAGTGTAACCATGATTTTTATTCTCAATTTACTCAATCATTTACTAGGGTTAAAAATTATGAGATTCTGGTTCTGAGCTGAGTATAAGTGGTCTCAACTACTAAATTTGTTGAATTTCATTATCATACTTAGAGAACTCTTTTTACTCTGAAATTTTCAAAGAACCTTGGGGACATATTGAAGTGTCTTTAAGAATTTTAATAGCCTTGGATTTGATAGTTTGAAATGCAAAATAATTTGTGCTATGGATATGGGAAATCTGCCATTGTGCTGAAAATGAATTGATGCTTTAAATTGATGAAATAATGATATTGGGTTCAAGTATGACATACATGAATGCATGCTAGTGACTTTAAGGAATGGTTTGAGGCATAATTGGAATCATATTATAAATGAATGCGTATAAGTGCCTTATGCATGCATTTGGAAAAGAAAAGTGAATGATATATATATATGAGAAAAGAGAATGTATAAATTTTTACTCGTGCATGTTTTGACATATAGAGAAAACAGAAACAAGACTTAGGCTGAATGAGAGGAAGGCAAAAAGAGGAACTTTCCTAGAGATATTATAGGGTAAGGCAAAAAGAGGAACTTCTCCAAGATATTATGAGTCGGTAGACGTATCGATTAGGAATAGATCTGTGGGTGATTCAAAAAAGGAAACAAAAAATAAGTCCGGTGATCACGTATAGGAATGAGCTCAGTCCTGATAAGCAATCTATTTCCCTTGTATAGTGTGATCCACTATAAATACCATTTGATATAAACTATCTAGTGTAGAGTTGTCCATGTTAGATACCCGTTGGGTATAAACTAAGTCTTTCCTATGCCAATAAAAAGAGAAAAATGCACCGAGCTGAGTTCTATGGACACAAGTGAAACTAAGTCACTTTGAGATAAGTTCACTACATTTCGCGTATGCATACTCATATCATATTTAATTTCTTGATTAGAATTATTAACTATATGATATATGTGCACTAAATGATTGATTGTTAAAAGCTACCCACTTCGGAAAAATAGTTTTTGAACTTTAAAATGAACCTTTGATAAATGTTGTTTGATCACATTTTCTTAATAAACCGAAGTGGCTGGGACGATGACGATGGCATTATGATTGTGTAATTGGGGAGTTTCTTTACTGAAAATTGTATAATTCTCACCCTTATATGTTTTTGTGATCCCATGTCGCCTCAAGTTGATCCAGAGAACGATATGGCTGCTACGTGAAAAAACTTGAAATTTCAATAGTTTAGCAGTTGATATTTTTACTTTATTATACTTAGCTAGAGTTATGTGTATGTAAATGTAATAGAAAATATATATGTATTAAAGCTCTTAGAAGAGCTTCCTTTTATACTTAGTATGTATTCAATAAATTTTGTGTTTCTTTGTTATATATTTTAATAGAATTACGCTTAGTTATTACATGCATTAATCGATCTTGCTATAGATATTTAAGAAAGGTCTACTAATCTATAAGTAACAACTCTTGAGTCTGATGTCATGGCTTAAGATTGATGTTGTACTTGGAAGGATGTTACATATGGTCATGAGAATAGGGCTGAATTGATATTTAAGGGGCCACTTTAATTACTAGAATTAATGGGCTAAGCCCAAATTAATTTGGAGGAGTATTGGGAATCAACACACTAGAGTTAACACACTATGTCTTAAAGTTAAAGGGCCTAGCCCAAAAGGAAGAAAACACACCACATGAGCCCATGTTAAGGATGAGAAGAATTTGGTCCAAAGAAAGGAATTCATACCAACTACAACTACTAGAAGTCTGTACTATTAAGGGGCCTAACAAGCAACATATTCTCTACTCAACTCCAAGTAATTCTAATGGTGAGAGAATTGAAGATGATCAAGTTACATATGCTAGAATTGTACGAGATGCATATGCTGCTGGGGTAAAATAGAAAATGGGTCTCTAGAAATTAATAATTTGGGCTCAAATTGACAAGACTACTATATTAGATGTGGAGGTATGAACACAAGGGATAGAGACGGGGGCCACAACACAAATCCGTATCAACAACTGCGCAAGAAGGGATGGGGAAAGAGCTAGGATGGATTTTAGTAAATATAAGGCTCTAAAATACCAACGATTTCTTCTGCGAACAGGTTATAAAGGGGGTTGGGAAATTTCTTCTCAATATTCTCCTCAGAGTATATTCAAACAAGATAAATATGTGTCCCATCTAATTACCAACCTCCAATATAGAAGCCATTGTCCTGCATCAATAACAGTAGCTGGGTGTACTAAAAGTGGTTGGTATTTGACATTTCTAGCATCCTACTATGTGGTTATGTTCTTAACAGGGATGAATCTTGTCCATCAAGAGCTATTCCATTTAGTAGTGAAAGAGTTGGCATAGATTTTCCCACGTATGGACTTGAATCCTTTAGTTTGAATAAGATGATAGAGGTTGAGGATTATAGTAGTTGGAAGAAGATTGATCCCCCTCACAAGAAGTTAGAGCTTTATCCTATGCTTTGCTTCTTGCTAATGGAAAGGGTTGCATAAAACAATGAGCTCCCAAATGAAGGACAACAGCAAATAGCAATTAATGATCAATGGATTAATGAATTCTGTAGGGTGAACATTATAAACGGTGCTAGAAGGTGGGGATAGTAGGTTGGTAAAACAGCTTCATGGGATATGTCTTCTGATAATTGGGCACAAGAGGGTGAAGAGTACCTAAATGAGCAAGTTGCTGTTAGTACCATATTGATTTGCCTTAGTGTGATTCTCTTAGAGGCAGAGACCCTATAGGGATTATACCCTATAAATTCCATTTCTATTGTGAGAAAACTATCCAATGAGGAAGAGAAAGGTTATAATCAAGATTGATATCTCAATATGGTTGTCAAGCTTGCTGGAAAAGCAATAAAGCCACATGATCAAGTTGTTTGCTAGAGAATTACTGAGAATTATTTGATTCTGAAATAGGGAATATTTGATTTGGAAGAAAATGTGTTCTTTAAGCAATGGGACCTAGGTGTACACTATTTTACTGCAAGCATATTTTCCTCCTTCTTTTTCAAGGTTTGGGACCTAAGAGGAAGTCTTTTGTTTCAACAATGTCCTTTTGCTTTTCCAAACTATTCTTTGCAAACCTTCATTGTTATTTCCACACATATGTTAGAGTTGGAGAAGAACCGTATAGTTCTCAAGGTCTTGGAGTACCTACATTGCTGGATATGGATCAATCTCACTTGCTCCTTTGTTTTCTTTTGTTGAGGATGCTCCTAAAGTTGTGATGGATAGCTAGACCCTAAATGCATTGTTCAATCATGTAGAATCTATGATTGGAGTTTATTAGCTCCACCTTGAGGACAAGGTAGAAGTTTAGGGGGAAAGTATTGTTAGAAACCTACATATAATTATAGTAGATGGAAGAAAGGGCAAATAGGGAAATAGATACAAAGAATTAGGCAGTAGTGGAGGGCACACTATTGTAACCAACTCTACTGAATTGGCATAAGGAGTGAGGCATCAAATTATATATATCAGAGGGAGGGCATGTGAAAGCGGACAAAATTTGGGTTGGCATTAGGAGAGTTGAACTACGATAGTGTCCAGAGGCTATTCTCGTTATTTCTTGCATTTCCTATACTATTTCTCTCTTCTTCCTTAGCCGAAAATCACACTGATCTCAACTTTAGGGTGTGAATAATACTTTGTACTTCTTTGTTTCTTTGGTTTCTTTCTATGGGTTGTTTCATCTATACACTTGAAAAGTACACCCTCTGTACTTCTTCGAAATAACTCTCTGTCAACTAAAGCATAGTTTAATGCCTTTTGTTTTAATCTATAGTCATGTTTAATCGAAAGATCAATTAGAAATCTCTCGAGTCTTACCTCCAATCCTTATAAATCGACTGACATTTCTCAAAATCTGCCTGATTTATTTCAGCCACACTCAACTTGAAACTTGATGCAAGTTCTGCTAACTCATTTGCATTAGAGTTTTCATTCCTTAGGACATGCATAATGATCACATCATCAAACTCCTGAAGCAATTATTTTGCAAAATCTGAGTAGTCTTGCAATGTGGAAATATGGCATTTATACTCCCTAGAAACTGCTTTCATATGACTTGAGAATCTCCCAATATTTTGATTACTTTTGCATAAAATGATTACAACATCTTCAAATCAAAGATCAAAGCTTCATACTCGGTCTAACTATTAGAACACTACTCTAGGTCCAAGATACACATAAACTTACTCTCTATCCTTTTTGGACTAGTAATTACAAACCAGCATAAGGACCTGCTTGATGCTTTGATCCATCAAAAGTTAAAATCAAATTATCTACTTGTACAACCTTTTATTCAATGTTGATGTGGCCTTGGATTTGTAAAGAAGGATGTTTGGTAAGAAAATCGACTAATGCTTGCCCTTTTACCGCCTTTAAAGTCATATACTTAGGAGCAAATGCATTGAGCTTAATTGCCCATCACATTAGTCTTACTTGTAATATTGGCCGATTTAATAGAGATCTTACAATATCTATTTTACACACTACCAGAACTTCCCTTAATAGTAGATAACATTCCAATTTAGTACATGTGTAGAACAATGATAAGCACAACTTTTCAAGTGTTGTATACCTTGTTTTAGCATCATTGAGCAGTCAACTTAAATAATAATTTGCCCTTTTTGTGCCATATAATTAGTATCTTGTGCTAAGAGACTTCCAATAGATGTTTCAGTAATAGATATACAGAATTTTAATGGCCTTTCGAAAGATAAAGGAGTTAATACGGGAGGATTAACTAGGCTATTCTTAATTTGCTCAAAAGCATGTTGTTGTCTTCCCTACATACAAATTCCTCAGCCGATTTTAACTTCAATAAAGGAGAGAAAACTTTCATTTCTCATGTTGAATTTGTTATGAGCCTCCTCAGGAAATTAACTTTTCCAATCAAGCTTTGAAACTCCTTTCTGTTATGAGGAGGCCTAGCTTCTAATATAACTGTAGCTTTATTTTTATCTACTTTGATGCCTTTATTATGGACTGAAAACCCAAAGAAATGTTGGGCTAAGAGACTGATTCACAATGTAATTAAATGATACCAATGTGTGGCAATGAGTACCAAAACAAATCCGATAGAATTAAATCTACCAATCAGCACAGCGCATCGAAAAATAAATATCAAGATGAATAGTAATTCAAGGTGGGACCTGCTAATCACTATTCAATGTGGGGCCCACTTGTCACTATTCACGTGGGCAGCACTCAGTAATGGAACCGTATCACTATTCTTGTGGATAGTATAATCTATGTCACTATTCACTTCAGTGGAACCCACGTCACTATTTACGCCACCAAAATAGATCAAGAAATCCGTACACAAAATTTTTAACGTGGAAACCCCCAAATACCGGGGGAAAAAACCATGAGACAAACTCCGAAAAATATTCCGCTATATTCAAGATAATTACACAATATCCTTTCCATACTCTCCAACCTAAGAGGTAAATATAGTGTCTTCCGATGAAAACCTTCCTATTCAAATACGACACTTTTTACAGTACCAAGGAGTGATAAAGATGATACCAAAAAATATTCCCAGTCTATTTACCCACACCCTACACTCTTGTGGATTTACTCACACTCTCTATTTTTTCTCTCACTCTCAGAAAAATAACACTCTCTGTGTATTTTTTTCTACTTCTGCAGCTCATTCTCCACTGCTTCGATGCATCTGAAACTACTTTCGTTGCCTCTATTTATAGAGGAAGCTTAGCGTGTGCACAATAATTAATTTACTGTTCACGCATTGAAAATTCTCTCTCAGTACCAAACTCTTGACACGTGAACAGTGATTTCACTGTTCACATATTGAATTTCTTCTTTCTCCCCAGCTGCGTCAACTTTTTCCAGCTACCAACCTTGAGGTTGGACCCCATAATTCTCCCCCTCCAACCGATAAGGAAATAATCTAGGAGCAATCATCTGGGATCCATGCCGACTAACTCGGCACAAAGTTGAAGCTTATCTTTAACTATAACTTTCTTCATGCAATAACCTTGCGTTTCTCAAGCATTTTAATGGTGCTAACATAAGAGCGTCATCCACAAGCCTCATCACTGGCTAAACATGTTCTCTTCACTTGTACTGCCGACATTCAGGCCATGCTACCTGGACTCTACTTTGCCAGGAAGACTTTCGATACAAGGGAGCCATCACATGGATCCAACAAACACCATGTTATCCATACTTGAACTAAACCAACTGATCCAAAACATCAGTTTCTTTCCAGCTTTCTCCAAATCATCATGGAGAAACGCGGCCTTCGCGTCTAACTGCTCAAGCTCCAAATCCAAGCTAGCCATCAATCTGAGAATAACTCGAATAGAACTCATTTTGACAACTGGAGAGAAAATCTCATCAAAATCTATCCCTCACTTTTGACCAAAGCCTTTTACAACTAAGCGAGCCTTATACTTCACTAGCTTGTTGCCATCTTTCTTCAGCTTGAACACCCATTTATTCTTCAAGGCTTTCTTGCCTTCAGAGAGTTTTACTAACTCATAAGTATCGTTCTTCTGCAAGGAATCCATCTCTTCTTGTATGGCTATGATCCACTGAGCTTTATCCTTATGAGTTTGAACTTCTTCAAAACTCTCTGGATCCCCCTCATCAGTGAGAAGGATATACTCCGACTTGGGATACTTGCTAGATGGATATCGCACTCTATTAGATCTTCTAAGCTGTGGTGTATGAGCTTGCTCCCCCTGCTCAACACCTCCTCCATCTCCAGCACCATCAACAGCTGGCTCATCATCAACCCTATGATCTTGAATCTCTCCTTCTGTGGCATTTTCTTTAGGAAGAGAGACTGGTGTAAAATCAACCTTATTACCAAATTCAGTAGTTTTCTCTGGAATAGCATAATCCGACATAGTTTCTTGCTCATGAAACACTACGTCTCTGCTTCTTATATTCCTCTTCTTTTCCGGATCCCATAACCTGTAGCCAAATTCCTCATCTCCATAGCCCATGAATATGCAAGGAATGACTCTATCATCAAGCTTCTGTCTCTGCTCCTTATTTACGTGAGCAAATGCTTTGCATCCAAATACCTTCAAATGAGAGTAACTAACATCATGTCCGGACCATAGTCTCTCAGGAATGTCAAAGCCCAAAGGAACAGACGGAGATCTGTTAATCAGGTAGCATGCCATTTGAACAGCTTCACCCCAGAATGGCTTAGGTAGTTTAGCCATTCTTAACATACATCTGATTTTCTCCATAATAGTTCTGTTGATTCTTTTGGCCACACCATTATGTTGTGGGGTCCCAGGAACCATCTTCTCATGCCTGATGCCATGTTCAAAGCAATAGTTCTTGAATTCATGGGAAGTGTACTCTCCCCCATTGTCACTGCGAAGACACTTCAAAGGTTTCTTAGTTTCTCTCTCCACCATGGCATGAAACCTCTTGAAGTATTGAAACACCTGGTCCTTCCTTTTTAGGAAATAAACCCACACTTTTTGTGAAGCATTATCAATGAACGTTACAAAATATCTGCTACCACCCAGAGTCTCCACCTCCATGGGACCGCATACATTAGAATAAACCATATCTAGAATATTCTTCTTCAGCTTCAATCTTTTGCTGAAAGACACTCTATGATGCTTGCCAAATAAACAATGATCACAGGGATTTAACTTTGTACCTTTGGCATATGGAACAAGGGATTTCCTGGCTAAAATCTGCAAACCTTTTTCACTCATATGAGCTAGTCTTTTGTGCCACAAATTTGGCGAAGCATCATCCTCAACTGCATTCAACCCTCCAATCTGCTTAACTTGAGTTTTGTACAATGTGTTGTACAACATTCCTCTGGCAATCACCATCGAACCTTCGGAAAGCTTCCACTTGCCATCACCAAAGCTACTGTGGTATCCGGCTAGATCTAGAGCATGCACGGAGATCAGATTCAGGTGTAAATCCAGTACATGTCGCACATTCTTCAATGTCAGTGTACATCCTATATTTGTTTGAATGCACACATCACCAATTCCTACAATATCAAAATTGCTGGTATTTCCCATCCTTACTTTGCCAAAGTCTCCTTCTTTGTACACAGTAAAGAATTCCTTGTTGGGAGTAGCATGATATGAAGCCGCTGAATCAACGACCCATTCAACACATGAATATGCAACATGACACTCTTCATCTACAAAAGAGAGCAACACCACTTCCTCATTTGTGATAGGGGTTGTAGTATTTTCATCATTAGCCGCGTCCTGACTTCTCCGATAGTTCTAGCTTCTGTCCTTCCAAGCCTTACAATTTCTTTTGATGTGCCCTTCTTTGCCGCAATGGTAACATTTGAACCTCCTTCTTGACTGGGACTGCGATTGATCCTTTGGTTTTCTAGACCGCCCTCTGCTCTTGCTTCTCCCCCTGTTCACTGTGACAAGGGCCTGAGAATTATCTATTTTTACCAAGTCTTTTCTTCTAGTTTCTTCGTTGAACATACTGTCTTTGACTTGGACTAAAGACAACTTCCCACTTGAAGCAGAGTTGCTTAATGACACGGCTAAGGTCTCCTAGCTATCTGGCAAAGAACTCAACAGTAATAGTGCTTGTAACTCATCATCCAATACTAACTGCATGGTACTTAACTGATTCACCATATCTTGGAAGTCACTCAAGTTCTCAGCAATAGAACTTCTATCTCTGTACTTGAGATTTACTAGTTTCCTGATTGTGAAAGCTTTACTCTGTGCAGTTTTTCTTTCATAGAGATCTTGTAAAGTCTTCCGCAGAGTATGGGCATTCGTCTCTATGGCAACATGGTGGAATATGCTAATATCCACCCACTACCTAATTAACCCAATGGCCTTCCAGTGCATCTTTTTCCAATCTTCTGCTTTCATGTCTGCTGGCTTTGCATCTCCCTTCGCTATAGGATCATACAAATCCTTATAAAAAAGTATATCCTCCATTTTTGTCTTCCAAATGGAGTAATTTGTTACTGTCAGCTTGATCATGGTACCCATATTCTCTTCAATTTAATTTACATAACACAATCCTGAGCTTAACTTGTGCTTTGATACCACTTGTTGGGCTCAGAAACTAATTCACAATATAATTAAATGATGCCAATATATGGTAATGGGTACCAAAATAAATCCGATAGAATTAAATTTACCAATCAATGCAGCGCAATGAAAAATAAATATTAGGATGAATAGTAATTTATGGTGGGACCCACTGATCACTATTCAAGGTGGGGCCCACTTGTCACATTCACACTGGCAGCACTCAGCAATGGAACCGTATCACTATTCTTGTGAATAGTATAATCTGCGTTAGTATTCACTGGAGTAGGATGCACTTCACTATTCACTGCGGTGGGACTCACGTCATTATTTACTCCACCAAAATAGATCAAGAAATCTGCACACCGAATTTTTAACGTAGAAACCCCCAAATATCGGAGGAAAAAACCACAGGACAAACTCTGAAAAATATTTCACTATATTCAGGATAATTACACAATATCCTTTCCACACTCTTCAACCCAAGAGGTAAATATAGTGTTTCCCGATGAAAATCCTCCTATTCAAATACTACACTTTTTATAGTACCAAGGAGTGATAAAGATGATACCAAAAAATATTCCCGGTGTATTTACCCACACCCTACACTATTTGGGATTCACTCACACTCTCTAATTTCTACTTTTGCAGCTCGTTCTCCGCTGCTTCGATGCATCTGAAACTGCTTTCGTTGCCTCTATTTATAGAGGAAGTTTAACGTGTGCACAATAATTAATTTACTGTTCACGCGTTGAAAATTGTCTCACAGTACCGAACTCTTCATGCGTGAATGGTGATTTCACTGTTCACGCATTAAAAAATCTTCTGTCAGCACTGATTTCATCATGCGTGAACAGTGATTTCACTATTCACGTATTGAATTTCTTCTCTCTCCCCGACTGCTTCAACTTTCTCCAGCTACCAACCTTGAGGCTAGACCCCGTAGGAAGTTCCCATCCAAAACTACAAAAGCACACTTAGCCAGATTCATCTTCAAAGAATGATTTCTCATTCTCCTGAAGGTATGTTCCAAATCGGCTAAATGGTCTTTGAAATTGGCAGACTTCACTACCACATCATCAACATGGACTTCCATATTCTTTCCAATTAAGTCATGAAAAATCAAATATTTGGCCCTTTGCTAAGTTGCTCCTATATTTTTCAAACCAAAAGGCATGAATACCCATTCAAAAATTTCAATTATTCTAGAATAGCTAAATGCAATTTTATGAATGTCTTCCTCAGCTAAGAAAAATTGATTATAATCAGAGTATCCATCCATAGAAATTAAAATTTCATTATCTACCAAAGCATTGATTAACATATCGGCTACATGCATTATATATTCATCTTTAGGAGTGACCAAATTTAAATTCCTAAAATACAAATACAAACTTGGTCATTATTTAAAATGACTAGAACAATGTTAGACAATCAATCCGCATACTTAGCAGTTCATATAAAGTTTGCTTTCAATAATGACTCTATCTCCCCTTTTATCTTTGGGAGTAAGTCAAGATTGAACCTACCACTCATGTAATAATAACTAAATAAGAATTTAATTGCTAAGTAATATTAATTATTAATTGATTTATATTAACGTGCTGAATTTTATAATGCTAAATAATAATAATTAATGTTAACAATTGCACCGGCTATTTAATTGAATTCTAGTATTAGGATGAGATCTATTATTAATTAAATTTTTTAATATCCTAATTATTGTTAATAAATTGAGTCGTATTATGCTAAATAAATATTAAATGTCTTTTCTAACATTCATATTAAATTTTTTTAATGATATTGTGCTTGTTGTTCATGTGCTAATAATTATATAATAATTTAATTATAAAATCATGAAAACTATCGACTTATTTTCTATGTTTTATCATGCCAAATAAAATTTAATATATTTTCAAAATATAATATAATATAATATGCATTGATACAATCTCACAATCATATAACAAAAAATAGTCCCATGCAAATTTATAAAATAAATATTTTCATGAAAAACAAAGAATTGTAAGATGTCAATTTATAGAAATTAAATTATTATTTTTATTATTTAACATGTAATTTATAAAAAAAATAATACACAAAATACATCTTTAATAAAATAGGATGAACTGTAAGTTTTTAAAACTAATGAGGTGAAATGCCATTTCTTAGTATTTCAAGGGGGAAAATTAGTACATTTCACTCTGGGTTTGCTTCATTGAATGGCAAAAAAGAGAGATAAGTTTTCATATATAAATTTCCTATGGAATTTTACGTATAAAATGAATGTATTAAATCTTTTCCCTAACTACTTAATATTTATTATCCTGACTTAGAGAGAACGACGCAGTATTGTGCGTTTTAATGAACCCTAGCAAAACCCCAAGAGCTAGGCAATAAAAAGATCCAGGGCGCTGGCAGTGGCGCGATTCAAGACCGACGGAGATGAATTACAGGCGTCTGATTCCCGGCAGTGGATGGCTGCTCCGGCGGTTGTGCACAGCAGCGACGGAAGCTGAGCCTCCGGCAAAGAAGGTACCTCTGTATCGGAAACTATCGGCGCTGGAAATTACCGGAGGGAGCGTATCTCAGACGCTGAACCAGTACGTAATGGAAGGCAAAGCCATCAGAAAAGCGGAGCTCGCTAGGTGCGTCGAGCAGCTCCGAAAGTATCGCAAATTCCAGCACGCACTTGAGGTATCCAAAATCTCAGCGAAGATTGTGAACGAGCTTTAAGATTTTTATCATTAACTTTTTTTTGAAAGAAATAAATTGGGATTGGTTCTATGATCATATTTCACAATAACAGGAGTAATAGCTGGCAAAAAATGATAATTTCAGTTATTCACTTATTTGTAAAAATGGACTATGTTGTATGACAAAATGTTCATTTGTATCTGTTTTTATGCTGAGCTCTATCATGGTCATAAACAAGATAAAATTTCATGTATATTTAGTTTGATTTGTTTCTTTCATTTTACTTATTTATTTGGCTATGCAGATATTGGAATGGTTGGAGATGAGGAAAGTTAATTTTTCCCTGGATGATTATGCTGTGTATTTGGATCTTGTATCCAAAACCAAAGGGGTGGTTGCTGCTGAGAATTATTTTAGCGGTCTCCCACCTCGAGCCAAGAACAAGTTCACACATGGTGCTCTTTTGAATTGCTACTGCATGGAACTAATGACAGACAAGGCGTTGGCTCATTTCAAAAGGATGGATGAATTGGGGTACGTCACTAATCTGTCTTTCAACAATTTGATGACTCTGTATATGAAGCTGGGTCAGCCCGAGAAAGTTCCTCAGCTGGTGGAAGATCTGAAGCAGAGGAAGATTCCCATGGCCGGGTTCACATATCATATCTGGATGAATAGCCTCGCGTCTTTGAATGATCTCGAAGGGGTCGAAAGAGTTTATGAAGAGATGAAAAGAGAAGCTGGAGACAAAGTCGATTGGCATACATATTGCAACCTTGCTTCTATCTATGTGAAGGCCAAACAGTTTGAGAAGGCTGAATCCATGCTTATGATGCTAGAAAAAGAGGTGAAGCCCTGGCAGCGCGAAGCTTACCATTTCATGCTTTACCTCTATGCAGGGACTTCTAATAAAGGAGAGGTTTATAGGGTGTGGAATTCCCTCAAGTCAGTCTCCCCGGTGACCAACACAAGTTATTTGACCATGCTTCGTGCCCTTCGGAAGCTTAATGATATGGAGGGCATAACAAAATGGTTCAACGAGTGGGAGTCTAGTTGTGTTACTTATGATTCAAGGTTGGCTAATATTTGTATCAGTGCTTACCTGAGTCAGAACCTGCATGAAAAAGCTGCTTCAGTCTTTGAGGAAGCTACCAAGAGGAGCAAAGGACCTTTATTTAAGATTCGCGAAACGTTCATGATGTTCTTCTTGGAGAAACGTCAGTTGGACGATGCAGTGAGCCACCTTGAGGCATTACTTTCAGGAGTCAAGGGTGATGAATGGCGTCCTCCACCGGAAGTTATAGGTGCTTTTCTGAAGTATTATGAAGAGACAGGTCTTGATGCTGTCGAGGAGTTATGCAAGATTCTCAAGCCTTACAATAAAGATGACTCATGGCTTGGGACTTATATTACTGCATCTAATTCCTCCTCTGAAACTAGTCAAATGTTGAAGGAACACCCTCAACCAAACCATGCCGATGCAATTTATTGAAGCAAGTGATCTGTTAATTGACTTGGTTTGCTTTAAAATGCGGAACATCTTCTCCAGAGTCATTTAGAATAGAATAGTTAAACCAAGCAAGTCTAGGTCTTTTTTGTCGAGTGATCTGTTATGATTTCTATTTTCTTTTTTTGGGGTGCATGATGATTTCTATTTATGGAAAGATAAAGAGAGACCTAGAAATCTAATTGAAAAAATCTGTTCATTTTGAGCAACATGCTTTCTTTTTCTTCCGTATACTATTTTGCTAGTTTGCCCAACTTTTCACATTGCAATAACATTAAAAACATGCACCCTCACATGCCACAATTTCTGCAAAATCCTTCAGGAGGCATACATTTCATCGCACTTTGCTGGTTTAATTACAGAAATGCCACCCTTCACTTGACCAAGGCCATAATATCAAAACTTATATTGTTCTCATCAACATTGTTTTGTTGGATACGTTTATTTGGTCAAATGCGGGTGTCGTTGTTACTCCATAGACATTAATAACTTGATATATATAAAAAGTTTACGGAAAGATATAAGACCGCACCCAGCGATGCAAAATTGAGTAAACTCGTTGCAATTATAGACATAATCAAACGTCAGAGCAATCATGAACATTCCGTGACCAAGCAGCATCCATAAGCAATCCCGTAGGTGAGGTGAGAAGGTACGACAAGACGAGTTGAATCATGCTATTTAAAATTTTCTAAAATTTTAAACAACATATATCAAATCTAGAGACCTAAAGACAATAAAAAAGCCAGTTAGTTACCTTCATGAAGTGACTTTCTGAAGTATTCAAAAAACGATTAAGTTTAGAAAGTAATGAACAAACCTTAACAAAACACACATCGATATAGTGAGAGCACAAAAAACAGATTATATGAGTTAAAGGATGAAAAAATCATTCAAAGAATTTATATTGGTCCGGCTAGACTTGCCTACATCTAATCTTTAATAGATCTTGTTTAGAGTTTCACTAAAAATTCTTTCTTGTATAAGAATACACCAAGATAGTATTTCTCTAACCTTCTCAAGCTAATCATTTTGAGCAGTTAGTACTGTAACATCCTAATATTTAACTCAACATGCTTAAAACGTATTTAAGTTAAGTATTAGTTATTACTCTTTTGTTTTAGTTTTTGATTCAAAACTTCTTGAAAAAAAATACTTTAGTGAAAATATGGGTAAATTTTTTTTTTGGAACTTTAAATACCAAAATGTGAGCCGCGCATACTAGACATCTAACGTCATTTATCTTGCCTGCGTAAGAGAGATGTTAGAAACAAATAACGGATAAATACATAATACAATCATGGTATAACATAACTCAAATAATAATAATATATCAATAATTGTATCATAATAGTGATGTCTTGTAAACTTAAGGACATCAATATATATCTATCAATAGAATACAAACTGATATATGAGATACGATCACTCTAAAGGCAAATATCCAAAGGAAAGTTATCTCCGTAGCTCTTCGTCCAGTCTTAAGGTAAATCACGAACTACACCATCATTCATGTCTGGAGATGACACAGAAACAAAAAGGGATGAGAAACTTATACAAGAATCTCAGTAGGGCTTCCCAACTCTAACACAAGTGTCATCATCATCGTCCCTAGGAACCTCGAGTTTAATTATGAAAATGGTGAACATATATATAAGGTTCATTTATTAAGTTCTAAATACCATTAGCCGAGACCCGTATCTTTTAGCATGAATCTTAATGTCATGAATGCAACATATTAGTCATGGATGCATGTCAATATCATATACATAATATCATAAAATTCATAAAATGATGCATATGATATAAAGAACATCATGATTATCATTCTTACAGGTGACTTAAACTTCTGTATTCCCTTTTCCTTAGGGGCCGCCCTACTAGTTGTCACTAGCGTAATCTTATCCCTTTTGATAAGTTAAATTCCCGACTCTTAAGGTACGGGATAGGGGGCATTAGGATCACCTTTCATAACCTTTAATTCGGGGAGTCCAAAGGATCACTTCCTATTTGGATCACCTCTCATAACCTTTAATTCGGGGAGTCTAGAGGATTATTTGCATGTATTTTATGTCATCTTAAATCTTGGCATGATATATAGAGATGCAAACATGAATAACTCATCATTAATATTTCATGCTCATAAACTTCATGAACTTATGCATCTCAATGAATCAGACATAACCGTAACATGCCATAAATCAAATCACATAAACATGTATCATATTTCATTGCATATATCCATAAGCCATATAAATCTCAACATATGAACATAGCCATCACAAGATATCAATCACATTCATCTCATCAAATTATTAATATTTACGTTTAAGTTCCAAAGGGTCAAATCACAATTTCTTAAAGGTTACGGGTCAAAACGTAATTATTCCTTTTTAACATCTACTCATAAATTATAGATCTTTAACTTTAACCAATACATTTCAAGAGACATATAACTATTAGAAACTATTCAAACTCATCATAAAAACCTTTTAGGGCCATAGATTAAATTTAACATATTTTAGGGGTCAAAGTACAAAGTTACTTATTTTTGTCACTTATCAAAAGACAATACTTCTAAAACTTTCTCTAAACATCATAAATGCTATTCTAAACATATATACACATTAGATATCATTATTTACTCTAATTAAAATTCTTTGAATAAAAAAATTCCATAATTGATAGTTTAGGACACAACTTTCCACATTTTATGAATCGGTCAAAACTAATACTTGTAATTATTTTTTTCAACCTCTAAGATACCAAAAACAATTTATACATCAAATAATAATAATTCTAATGTATATAAACCATAAGATTAGTATCACATCAGTGAGGAATTAATCCAGAAAATTCATTGTCTAAAGCTTTATAAAATTACGATTTTGATCCTTTCTAATTATTAGTTTATCTCAGAAATGCTAAAAACAATTCTTACATCAATTATAAGTAATTTATACACATTCAAACCTTATATTCTAACCATTTTATTTAAGTCAGGTCAGTAACATAATTTTTAAATCAAAAAACTTGAGAAAAACACAATCTTTAACATCTTTGGATTTCTAACTCTAACAAGAATTATTTAAGTAATTTAAAGACAAGATCAAAGCATTAAAAAATAAAATAAATGAATCTTAATACCAAGAACATCAAGAGGCTGAAATTAACTTAATTTAAGTATAAGAATTCCTATTTAAGATTGAAGAGGTAAGTTTTGAGCTTTTAGAGATTTAGGTGATAGCAAGAATCATAGATATGCTATGCAATCTATTTTTAATCTTTATCATTATAAGGTGATAACTTGGAAATATAAACATGATATGTAATACTTCAAATATAAATATGAAGATGCAAGTTTATTTTTAGATCTTCAAAGGTTAGTGATAACTTGAAACATAAAATGCATTACTTGAAATTTAAACATAAGAATGTAAATTCATATTATTATCTTCAAGATTTAAGGTGATGACTTGAAATTAAATATGATTATGCAAGGCTTGAAATTTAAATATGATATGCAAGAGCTTGAAACATAAACAATGGATGCAAGTTCATTTATCATCTTGTTAAGCTCAAAACTTTTAGACAATTAAACTCTTTAACCTCAATTAATCTTAACAAAGGATGTGAGCATTAAAGTCCTTGATTATCATGGTTTCAAGAACCTTATTTCATGGTCTCATCATTAAGCTCATTAAAAGTTAAATTATAAGCAAAGAACAAGGAAATAACATGAAATAAAATCCCTACCAAGTTGTTTCTTGTTCTCAAATGTTAAAGCTTGATGTCTTAACAAGTAAAGAGAAGAAAATCTCCTCTAGATGATGATGGTAACTTCAACCAAGAGATGATGGAATGGTGAAAGAATTTTTGTTGTGTTCTTGTGTTTGATAATGGAAAGGTTATGTGTTTAGGAGTTGATTTGTGGTTGGAATGTGTATGCTTGAGGTTTAGAGCTTGGTTAGAGGTTGGGAATAGAGTCTCTTGAGTGTGAATAAGGAAGAAGAAGAAAGCTTGAAGTATTGAGAGAATTAGAGAACTTTGAACAAACTTTGAGTAAGAAAACTATCAAGTAAGAAAATACTAAGGCTAGGAATGTTTGTGTGTGCATTTAGGCAATAGAAGAGCTCATATTTATAGGCCAAGGAGGGCTGTATGGCAGCTTCCTTGTGGCTGGAAAAATGGAGTTTTTAGTTCATTTTTTAATTAAAGAAAACATGGAAAAAGAATGCTTTTATTCTTGTAATAATTTGGTTCATGCATAATGGATGAAAACACTAAAATATGATGCTAATGGGAGATATTGTTACTGATCACATCATGGCCGAAATGGGTGGGTTTTCTTTTGAATAAACATAGCCAAAAATAATGCAAAAGAAAGCTAAAAGTATGGTGTTATGGTTGGATATGTTTCTTTGTTGGAAAAACAATTAAAATATGGTGAAAAGAGACAAGTTGGCCACTGGTTTCTGATTCCTTTAGGATCAGATTGGTAATGTTTTACAAGTGGTAAATCATGTATTAGATGTGTATTTACTTAGGTAAAAGATTAGGAATTGATAGATTAGTGAAAATGGTAAAAGGTTAAGTGTTTAGGACAATACAAGATAAGGTAAAAAGAGAAATCATATACTAGTAAATGAAGTTAATTTCAAATGAGTAAAAATCAATTTGTAACATAGGTTCTAAACTTAGGATAAGAAAATGTAAATGTACAATATTTTACCTAAACTGAAATCTTAACTGTGATCTCAATTATCACTAATTTTATGAGCTTTCATAATTAAGGAAATTTAATTTTACCTTAGGTAATTTTAGACTCTAATTACCTCAGTAATTATTTTAACCTTGGGTAATTAATTTTAAACTCAAGGTTAATAAATAAAATCAATTTGAGTTCAAATAGAGCTTTAATACTATCTTAATTACACAAGTAAACCTATTTACCACAACTAGGGGTAGAAAGGTAATTTCACGTAAAAGCTCCCATAAATACTGGACGATCTCAAATCATACTTAAAATAGTCATTTTGAACCTTTGGGTGAAAATCGAATTCAAAGATTATATAATTTCATGAAAAATTACTGTAGGGGTAAAATGGTAATTTTACTTACGGTAAAAATTGAGAATTGAGATTTTTACCTCTAACGCACATATAATCCCCATCAGGCATAAAATTAACCCTTCAAAGATAATTTAGATTGGCTATCCTTGATTTCTAAGTAAAAATGACCTCAGGGAAATTTTGGTCATTTTACACGTACAAAAAAATCGGGGTTTGCGACTTTCGCACGAATCGCTAATCAAGTCTCCTATGATGTTTCTCTAATGTCATATTCCTTTATTGAGGATTATTTGACCTCGAATTACGTATAAAAATTACCTAGGGACATTTTGGTAATTTTTACATAGCAGTAAAAATTGGGGCGTTACAAGTACCATCAACCCTCACTCACAAGCAGTCTTTACTCTAACCTCTCGAAGCTATCTAAAATGATCACTACTGGATCAAGGTACAATAATAATGAAAGTTTTGGTATTTCACTTAAACCTTCACTCATGGTTCCCAAGATTTGTAAATGAAGTAAGGAAAAAACTTGAAAGATTTCTTTCTAATTTTTCACAAGAGTATGTTAGCTAATAAAATCCATAAAATCTAAAAAGAAGATTTTTGACTTCAAAAACTAGAAATGATTAAGACTTTGCTTTAGAAAGTATAATGCAAATTTAAATATCTTTTAGCGCAAAAGGTTTTCCCAGCTTGAATGGATGTTGCTTTTGTTCTTGAAATTTTGAATGAGATTGTCAACCCTTGATTTCATCCCCTTTCATACACGTGTTAATGATTTGCTGCGTGCCTAGAATTAGTTTTCTAGATATTGTAGCTGACCTTGTGTTAATGACAATTGTCATAGTACAAAAGTAGTTTGTCTTTGATTCCTTGCATATTGTAGGTGCTTCAGAAACTTCTTCCAATGTCATGTGTAGTTTCTGGACTTCCCAACTTATGAACTATTCATCAAGGATGTTGATATTTCAAGTATAAAGCCAAATTCACACGAGCAATACTTTCTGAGGCTATATCTTCTCTTAAACAGAAATTGTAACGCCCCAATTTTTACTGTAATTTTTACTGTCATTAGAAATTACTCAATTACCGTAGGTAATTATTACATAAGATTTGAGGCCGAACAATCCTCAATAAAGGAATATAACGTTAGAAGAGAGGTTAGGAACGATTCATGCGAGAGTCGCAAATCTCGAATTTCTATACATATAAAATGACCAAAATGCCCCTGAAGTTATTTTACTCAGAAAATGAGGATCGTGGGCCCCACCTATTCTCAAGGGGATATTTTGAGGATAATAAGGGATTGTTTGTGTTATGTGTGTTAATAGAGCAGAAGCATCTCAATTTTGAGTTTCGACGCGGAAAATGACAAAACGCCTGCAGGTGTTTAACTCCGATGTCGTGCCTGAGCCCGAACCTCACTAAAATGTTTTAAAATGTGTTTTTAAGCCATGATTAACCATTGGTTAAGCTCGGGTGGCCTTGGGCAGTTTTTAAGTGAAAGTACGATTTTGCCCCCGTTTTTGGGCATTTTGAATTTGGGATTTTCGATTCATATACCGAAACCTAAGCAATATTAGGCTCAAATTAAAGCTTATTAAATTCTAAATATTAATCTAGATTCAAAATTATGTATTTAGATTGATTAGAACCCAAAATTGCTCAAAAACACCCAAATTGCTTACTAATTCACTTAAGCCCTTAACCGTAAATTCTCTAAATTACATGAATACCTTGCCTACACCTAAATAATGCATGGAACACACAAATTTCACTTCTTTGGGCTGTAATGCACGAAATTATTGATGCCATTATGCAGCTGAATTATTTCCAAAAGTTGCACTAAAACAAAATGCCAAAATGTCACCATAAGAGACATAATTCCTTAATTTCATACAACTTTGTCTAAAATGATTTTTTCCTCCATTATTACTCCTGAAAAATTCTGACAACTACCTCCTCATTTTGGCCAATTAGAAGCCTCAAAATCTTCTATAAATAGGCTTGCTTGAGTGGTCTTGGAATGCTTGGTTCATAACTAGTTTTTAGGAGCACCAAAAACTTTCTTTCTTCCTCCTCTTTGGCTGAATTCTTTCTTCAATTTTTTCAAAGAGATTTTGTTTCATTTCACTTCAAGAAACCAAGTTCTCTTCCTCTTCTTCAACTCAGATCAGGTAGGGAGTAGTTTCTAAATTTATTTCTATGCTTTGAGGAGTTGTGTTTTTAGCTCAAAATGATGAAATTATGAACTTACCTTAGCTTTTCATTTTGGTTTTCCCTCTTCAATTTTTCTTTAACCAATTCAACCATATGGCCTAGGTGGAACTAAGATGATGGCTTGATGATGAGGACGTTGAGGGTGGGTTGTAAATCCATCACAAGTTAGGCCTCTAAAGCTTGAAAATTCCACTTGATGCAAAACTTTAAAGAATAATGCTTTATGATGCTAAAACAAAGATTTTTAGTTTAGAACTTGAAAGATGTATTTTCCTTTTATGTTTTATTTCTTGTTAAGATATGTATTGGGTTGAATTTATAATTCTTTTAAAGTCTTGAAGGAGCTCTAGTAAAGAAACAAAATGAATTTGCATCCATGATTAACTTCTATGTCATCACTAAATTTTCAAGAATGAATAAATGAACTTGCATTTCTCATGTTTAAATTCCAAGCTTGTATTTCATGTTTATGTTTCAAGTCATCACTTAATCTTTCAAGATAATTAAGAGGTTGCATCTCATATTTAATTTATGCTCTCACTATATTTTATAATGGCTAAAAAGAATCAACGCATGACATGTTTATTTTATGCCATCACCTAAAGATCCTAGAGCTCAAAGACTTGCCCATGTATCACAAGCAAAGAAATATGATTATTGGAGTTAAAGAATTTATTCTTTAAAAAGTCTTGAGATTGGAGCTTAAAAAGATGTAATAATAATTCTCTTCTCCCTCTCTTTGGTCTGTGCGGACTACCGCCGCTCCGGTTTCTTAATATTCTCTTCTCCTCTCTATCGTCTGTATGACTACCGCCGCTCAGTTTCTTAATATTCTCTTCTCCCTCTCTTCGTCTGTGCGGATTACCGCCGCTCCAGTTCTTGTATCATCTTTATATTTCAAGTTCTTGCATCATGTTTAATTTTCAAGTCATCACCTTAAATCTTAAAGATAAAGAAATGGAATTGCATATCATGTTTATAATTCCAAGCTATCACCTTATAAAGATAAGATTAAAATAAGGTTGCATAGCATGTTTATAATTCTAAGATGTCACCTAAATCTCTAAAGCTCAAGACTTACTCCTTTTATCTTAAGTGAGAATTTTAATTGTGAAGATCCTCCCAAATTTGACAAAAGAACTAGTTTCTAAATGAGTTTTAAGGCTTTGCAAGGATTTTACGGGGAACTAGTATTTTATATGCACTTAAAATATGATTCTATGTAATTGCATGAGGTTCATGATTCGCCACTGATCCGAGTTTAGTATCAATGTGTGATAATGATTTGATATGATTGAAGTTGTGATAATTATGGTTTATTGTTAAGAGAATGATTCATAATTGGTTTAGTAACTAATTAGTTCTATAATTGATAATTCTATGTAAGGATTGGATGCTTATTAAGTACTTGATATCATTGAATGATTTCTGGCTTGCATGTTATAGTTCTTTGTTGCAAATAATAAGAATGCTTATACATGAAATGTTCTTTATTATGTAAAATTCACCTTTGTTGCTAGAAGAAAGTGTATCATTGTAAAAGTGTAATTTGGAAAGGTTACGGCTAAGGAAAGACTTGGTATTTAAGCGTGTCCATTGTGACCCACCTCTCTTCTCTGGGAATCTCCCATATGCATGATTACATTGATATATATTATTCTAGCTTAAGACTATAAATGAGAAAATGTTATGATGTTTATGAATTGTATTATGATATAACATGCAAAGATTTAATGGTGACTTAAACTTATAAGAAAATAATCCTTTGGAACCATCGGACTATAGGTGGTGAAAAGGTGATTTTAGCCCCCTAACCCGTTCTCTCAAAAGGGTAGAGTCGGGACTTTAGCTTATCAAAAGGGATAAGTATATGCTAGTGACGACTAGTAAAGTATGAGCTCATAACCTAAATTACTCCCAAAAGGGTGGAGTATAGGGTGGCCCAAGGAAAATAATGATGATGATAAGATTTTAAGTCACCTAAGGCACTAAAGAAATGAAATATGTGCACTGTGTCCATGTGTAGCTAATATTATATGACGTTCTTTTATGCATGTTATTTTGATAATGATGATGAGGAATATGATGTAATGATAAAGGAAAAGTTCATTGTAAATATGACATGTTAAGAATAAGATGCATTATAAGACGCATGATTAAAAATTGACGAACCTCGGTTAAGTATTTGTCCGAACTTAAAATGAATCTTTGCATGCTCACTATTTTAGAATAATCCCGAGGTTCCTGGGGACTTTGATGATGACACCGTAGAAGGAGGTACCTTCGCGAGAATTCTTTAGCAAGATTCTCACTCCCTTTTCTTTATTTCCGTCATTGTCTCCAGATTCAGATGGCGACATTCGTCCTGTTCGTTGATACCCCTACTTGGGAATTTCACTATGATCCGGTGCATGCACGTCCACTTGATGAAAGGATGTTACGTTCTTATCCCGCTTCATCTGCTGTCCATGGATTTCCAGAGTATGTTCCTGAGACGAGATATTCTGAAACTGATCCTTCAGAGGACACTCCTACTCATGTATATTCTGAGAGCTCTGCTCCTACTCCCACACGTGTAAGAGAGGGTAGTGAGGAAACAGTTGTTCAGCCGAGGTTAGCAAGAAGGCCGTCCATGCGACCCTAGCTTGGTGCATCTCGTGTGTCCCCTCCCGAGGGGGCTCATCAGTGGATTGGATTTATTCCCCATTTCCAGGACAGTGGCCCTAGAGAGTTCTTAGTAGATTTATGTGTGATCATGCACCCTAGTTTTAGGATAACCTTCCCGGCTTATGGAGTTATCTAGTTTAGGGGCATGAATTTCCTTAAGTATATTTTCTTTTATGGGTTTGCATAAGATAATGATGTATGAACATAACCCACCCTTTGAGTGAGGTTATTGTATGTAAATATATGCTATAATGTGCTTATGGATGTTATATGATGGAGCCTAAGTGATATGATGTGATATATTCTTAAACGTCTTATTATACTCCGCTTACTCGTTCACGTTGTACTCGGCTCACGTTTTCAATTATGTGCTTAAAGAAAAAATGGCTCGTAATTTCACTAAGTATTTTCAAATTATGAAGAAAGAACCAAAGCAAGGAGTAAAGTCTAGTCATTAATCAGATTCAACCTAGGTGTATCTGGTTAATTACTAGGGTGTTACAGAAATATCTTCAGTTTTTGATAAGTTCTTAAATTTCTGATGCATACTTCAGTCTCTAATGGTGCTTATACACTTTCTAAACTCGTTTAACTCTTATAGGGTTTCTTTCTAAAGTAGATGTAAGTCTCTAGTGAGTGTTGAATTATTCGTTTAGTGAACATGATCAAGTTTGCTAGATTTGTGCTTGATTTGATCACGAATAACCATCTTTTGTGCTGCATGTCACTTTCTGATGTATCTGAATAGTTTCTGATTTCTCGGCAATACTTTCTTATGCTTCAATCTACTTTTTAAAGTATCTCTCGTATTGTAACTCACTTTCTAAGCTATTCTTCATACTTTAAAAATTATAAACTCTTTGAATGAGTCTTATATCATGTTAAATCATGACAGTTTGAAAAATATATCACAAAATTGGTTACATAGTAGTTAAGAAAGTTCCTGTTTGACACTTAAGAAATTCATGTAAATCATTAGTTATTTCTACAAAACATTTTAACAAAATTTATATTGTTGTTACTCAAAACTCAAACTCTAGAAGCTTTCTTAAGGGTTCTAGAGCTAACATTCATGTGAACTAGTGAATTTTCTTTTTTCAACTATTTATCGTAGTGCTCCAAAACATCATTAATATTTGATGTTGACACAAAAAAAGTAGATTTTCAAGGATGGATGATGGTCAAGGAGAAATCAGCCAAGTAAGAAAAGAATAAGGATCAAAAGTTACCTTACGGTTAAACTTAAGGAAATATTGGCCTGAAATAACCACAAAAGCTCTTGGCACGGCTTTAATTGGTTGGTCGATGAGCTATAGGTTAATGCATATCAACCGAAAAGCACAAAGGTGAGCTTTGACATGGCAACCTAGGTTTACCCATTTGCGGTCCTATGTTTCCTATGTTACAGTTAGCCAATATTGATTAAGATCATTTTTAAGACATTGAAGATGTCTCGCTACCCATATAAAGTGTCCTTAAACCTTGATGGTGTAAGTAGAAAAGCAGATGAGAATGGGGGTTGAATTGTGCTTCACTTCTCTTGATCTTTTTAACTTTAGAAAACTTAAACAAAATATTATCAAGCTTTAGGCTTAAAGTGTAGTAGAAACAATATTAGAAGTTTCAGAATGTTACTTTATGAAGTGCAGCATCAATAACAGAACAGGTAAAAAGAAAAGCTTTAAGAAGAAATAAACAAATAATCATAGAACAGCGAATGAAAAGAGATAAAGGAGAAGAAGATACTGCATAGATATTTTTATACTAGTTCGGTCAACCTGCCTACATCTAGTTCTCAACCACCATTGAGTTTCCTAAAACTTTTCTCAACTCGAGAAAGAAACCAGATAGTCTTTATAATACCCTTCTCAAGCTCTAACCTGCGACTAGTAGACAACCCCTACTGTCACAAACCAGGTAGTTATTCACCAGCCTCTCCAAGCTAAACCGAGTAGTCTTTAACTAGCCTCTCTAAGCTAAACCATGACCAGTAAAACACTTTTACTGTCACATTGTAAGTAGTCTTTGACTAGCCTCTCCAAGCTAAACTCACACCGATCGCTACTGGAGCAAGGATACAAAGGTTTGTGTTTGGGTTTGCAACTTAAGCTAACCAACACTCAAGTTTCCTTAAGATATACTATGAATGACCTGGGATTACTTGAATGACTTCTTTCTAGCTATTCTTCATTTGAAGAACGTATAAACAATGAAGGAACATAGAAAGAAGATTTTTACAAACAAGGAAACTGATTACAAGATGTAATGAACTTTATAAGAAGATGAGGGGAAATTTTCATGGCATTTTTGCTCTTGTGTAGCTTCTGTCTCTTGTCTTTGAAAGCACAACATCTCTATTTATAGATAGTCTTTATTTATGACCGCTGCCCTTGATCAGTTCTCCAAGTAACACGTGTTGATCACCTGTTTGTGTCTTGGAAAAGCAGTCTAGAAGAGTAGCCTGTCTGTTTGTCATAACTGTTGCAGAAGCTGTTGTAAAGTTGAGGTTTCTGATGACCCTTCAGCAACTACTTTTACTTTCTAAACATGGTTTTTGAACTCTTTCTTCTAGAAGCTGTGGTAGTTGACCAAGTTGGCAGAAGAGATGACACACCAGTCTGTCACTAGGTTTGACTTTTAAATTTTGAATTTCTAATTTCCCTTCTTTTTCTTGTAGAGTGTATTGTTTCACTATTAAGTGAGCTTTCTGATGTGCGATATCATTTTCTTGATGAATCTTCAGTCTTCTAGTGTCCAATCAGAGTTTGTTAATGATAAAAACATTGCGAATGTGATGATTGAAGATTGTGAACACATCGGCTTTAGAGTTGGATTGATATCTTCATTCTAAGTGTACTTTTTAAAGCCCGGTGCTACTTTCTGAAGTCCCAAGACTTGGTTTCTTGAACTATTTGTATTTCTTCAATCTGTTAGACATGCTTATGCTCGATTTATGATATTATTATGACTTTCATTTAGTTCCCATTTCTTAATAAGAGATAAAGCATGTTTGCACATGTAAAATGAAATTAATCTTGCTTAAAGGAGCCATGTTATGCTAACGAAAGAACATGTTTGCTACTTCAAGAAACTCATGATAGAAATTAGTTATTCTTCAAAATATTTTTCTTAAATTGGCTTTGTTGTCATTCAAAAATATTACATTAAAGCTTTTAGAAGGGTTTTGGAGCTAACAATCTCCTCCTTTTTTATGATAACAAATCAATTTGAAGAAAATATTTTGAAGAAATATTGAAAGAAATATTACAGAAAATGTAGCGTGAAAAACAATATTATTTCATCTTATCACAAGATGTGATTTTCAAGAAGTCTTTTTCTTAAGGCATGATATGGATAAAAACAAGTGTTTTATAGCCTTAAGTGACTTAAATCATAGCTATTTTGATTATTCATGAAGATATTGAAATTTCTCAGTATACTTTCTAAGAGGTATCAGGGTAGTATAGAAAAAGATATCATCATTTAAGCCCTTTTTACCAAAACAAATTGATTCTTAGTCATTTAAAAAACTTTCTGGAAATACATGTGCTTGAATAAAAACAAGTAATATTTGTGATATTTCATTTTGACTAATTTTCTTATTTAGCACATCTTTATCCAATCTCATTTTTGAAACATATGCTCATGTTTGTATGAAAAAGGTATATCAGAGCATGTGAGAGAAGAAAACAACCAGACTGATACATACGTAGTTTCTGATACTCAAAGAAATCTCAAAATAAAACTTAACAACATATACTACCTGAGGTTTCTGAAGCCCAACAAAGATCAATCCCAATTAAATTAGAGCAAAAGCAATTTTGAGCTTGTATTATGAGTTATGAAACTCTGCACATAGATATCAGAGCATGAAATTTTGTAAAGCAAAGTTTGAAAAAGACATGCTTTTTAAGTAAGCTCGCATACTGACATATATACAACAGAACACACCATGACATATATCAGAGCATAAGCATAACATATATCTGAGCATTAATCAGAATATGTTCCATAGCTTAAGCATACATAAAGAAACATTAATGTGATGAAGTATTAGATTAACCAAGTAAAGGACTACTCATTCATCAGCATAGTATGCTTGATTAGCTTAAGCTATATATATATATATATATATATATATATATATATATATATATATGAATTGTATCAGAGCGAAAAACAGAGCAAAAGAAATCAAAAGAAATAAAGCAAAAAAGAGATATCAGAGTAATTGAAATAAAACTTAAATTGTACTTAAGAAAAAAAGAATGTCTGACAAAAATACAAATGCTGAAGAGAAAAAAAGAATTCTCTGAATGTCTTCCCCTCAGCTTACTCCCCTTATCTTTCTCAGCACAAGATTTTCATCTTCCCTTTTTGACATCAGCAAAAAGGAGGTGTGCTAGAAGCCAGTAAAACCATCATCAGCCCCTATGCCTGACTTCTCGAAGGATCTCCAAAAGATGAGCTTCATGTCTTGGAGATGAAGCTTCCAGTTGATCTAGGTTGTTATTAATGAGGTGTTGCCCATGCAATAATAGCTGAATTTTTGTGTAGCTAGGCTGCACTGTTGGTACGGGTTGGCTTGTTAAGAGATCTGTATTTTAAGCTGAAGGAGGTTCTAATATGGATGGAGTAAGAAAAGAGGAAAGGCCTTCAGTAAAGGCAGCAGCCTGAGGCGAGCCTATATCAAGATTTTCTTTGCCTAGCACTTCCTTTGAGGATACATCTTTAGGATCTGATGTCTTAGATAAAGAAGATGAATCTTTTCCTTTTAGCATTTCTGAGCTTGATTCTTCCTCAGATTCCAGAATATGAATGACTAAGAGGGGGATCCTCCATATTTGATAATCACTTTAGGTCTTTGGCTGTCCTCAGAGCTATCTTCAAGAATGACTACTTTTCTTTTCCTTTTTCTTCCCTCAGCTTCTTTAGTAGCTTTTTCAATGGTTGCATCTCTTATTCTTAGGCTTTGTCTTTTGGCCCTAGATGTGGCAGCACCTGTGGGTTTCCTTAGGGTTCTAAAAGAGTAGAAAAAGTACACAGTACCTTCTATGTACTCATACCACTCGTTTACTAAAGGGTAATGCAAGTGCTCAAAAATCTTGGTCAATAGAGTTCCATAAAGAACAACAGCATTTCTCTTCTTTTGTAAAGGGATATCACTCAGCATATAGTCAAAGACTAATCTAGGTAAGTTTACTCTTCTATTTGTCAGCATACAGAAGAGTAACATGCAGTCCATCCCCACTAGTAGATGTATGCTTCCTAGCCTCGGGAGCAAAGAGAACTGGATGCTAGTGAAGACCCGCCTTGCCTTGGAGTTCAACATGGTTGTAGTAATCTCACCATACTGGTGTTTGGGAGAGTTCATGAGACATTTGGAAACCTCCTCTGCTGAAACTCCAAGAGTTGTGAACCAATGCTCATCTGATGAGCATATGAGCCCTTTGTTAGAAGCATGGATAATGTTTGAGAAGTCTGCTATGCTTAGCTCCAAGTTAATGCCTTTGATGTAAGAAGTCAGCATAGGCTCTGACACTTGCACCAACTGGGAATAGAAGAGAGTAACCATTCCCATGAATACCCGGTTGCTGAGGTTGAGAAACCTTTCATATCCTTAGAAGGAGATGATTTCTGTAACGCCCCATTTTTCTCTAAACTTTTAAATAACCAAAATGCCCCTGAGGTCATTTTTACCTGAAACATAAAGACGACCGGCCTCGGCCATCCTCACAAGGCTTTTATGATATATGAAGGGGATTATATGTTTATGAATGTTAACAAGGCAGAAAAATCTCATTTCTGAGGTTTTTGTGTATAAATGACCAAAATACCCTTAACTTGATTTAAGGCAGTTTTAAGTTTTGACTCCGACCCAGACTCATCTCGGAGATCAAAAATGATGTTTTAAGGCATGAACTATGTTGGTTTAAGTCTAGGAGGTCTCGGGCAACTTTTGGTAAAAATTATGATTTTACCCCCGCTTAGTGCATTTTAAGCCTAACGAGTTACTTAACTCAAACCTAAGCAATATTAGGCTTTAATGAAAAGTTAATTAATTTTCTTAATTAATCTGGAGCTAAAATAATTATTTGAGGTTGATTAGAACCTAAAATTGCTTAAGAAAATTTACAACTCAATTCTAATTCTTTTCTTTCTTTAAAGAAAAAGCAATTATGAATAGTGTTTTCACTATTCATACTCCTTTTCCCAAGACCACTTTCATTCCCAAGAAAAAGTTGCCACACTTTAATCAATAGCCATAGGAGTTTGACTCAATCAATCCTACAAGATTACTCTTAATCCAAGGTATTAATGGTCCTAATCACCTACTTAGTTCACCTAAACACTTGGGTACACAACTTTAATTAGTCACCTAACCGTGTTTATTCCTAAACACTTCATTAGTGTATGATTAAATTGAATGAAATCTTCCCTCCCTTGGCCTTATAATTTTCGGCCACTTCCCCCCCCCCCCCAAAATTCAAAAGAATGATTTTTATGTGGTAAATCAAATTGTCCTTCAAAAGCCACTCTAAGACCTATGACCTATGACACCATGAATGACAACACAAGAGATTTTTCTTCCCTCCTTCTTCTTGAAGAAGTTTCAGCCAGCCCCTCCCCCTCCACTCCTTCATGATTCATTTGCCTATAAATACGCAACACTACACAACTTCATTCTTTTGCTCACTTCTTGCAAAATCTCTAAAAGTCTCAAGCTTTCTTACTTCTTTTTCTTTCAAGCTTCCAAGAGTTCTTCAAGCTCAAGTTCTTCCTCTCTTTTTTCGAAAACACAAGGTAGGGAACCTTTCTAAATATGTCTTTGATTTTTATGTTGAATCTTGTTGGGAAATGATGAAAGGTGGAACCTCCATGTTGCTTCTTTGTTTTCGGTTTCTTCCTTTTCTTTTCCTTTAGTTTTCGGCCTTAAGGCCTTGAACATGATAGCTGGATGATGAGTGCTCTCTAGAGGTGACCGTGAGTTCATCTCACATGAGACCTCTAAAGCTTGAGTTTTTCTTAAGAAAAGTTTTGTCTTTTACAAGTTTAGTTAAGAATGAGGTTATGTTTCTCTTGAACATTTGGAACTTCCCTTTTCTCCTTTAAGTTTCGGCCATGAAGGCCTTTGGCCCTTGGAAAAGTGAAAGCTTGATGATGAGGATTTCATGTTGATGCTTGTCACATGAACAAACTCTAAAGCTTGAAACTTTAACCTTAAACCAAGCATGGTTTCGATTTTGCTTACTTCTTTAGCATGAACTTTGTTTTAATGTTAGTTTTGAAGGAAGCCTTGTACTCAATGATGAGGACTTAGGATGTTGATGTCATAGATCATCAAGATCTTGGTCCCTAGAGTTTAAAAATGGTTCATTCTTCTTGATGAAGATTCGGCCACCTTCAAGATTTTTAAGGTTGTGATTTATTCTGAGTATTCTAGCACTAGTAGTTCTCTTTTCTTGTGAAGATGAAGTTTGGGTTGGAACTATGTTCCTTTTTAAAGTCTTGCAAGAGCTCTAGACAAGATATAAAAGTAACTTGCATTCACATTTACTTTATGCTTTGCATAGCACGTTTATTCTCTATGCTATCACTAAACTCCAAGATAAGGAATGAACTTGCATAATGCACGTTTAAATTCCACGCTTTGCATTTCATGTTATTTTTCAAGCCATCACTAAACTCAAAGACTAAAATGAAGGTGCATCTCATATTTATTTTGAGCTATCACCTTACTTCCTAATGGACTACAAAAATGGAATGCATAACACGTTTACTTTTATGCCCTCACTTAAATTACTAGAGCTCAAAGACTTGCCCATTTCATCTTGAGAAAAGTTAAATCAAAGAGGTATTCTCTTGAAAATGCATTCGGCCATGTGATGATGAAAACTCTAGGATGAGTCTTCATTAGTCACAAGAGCCTATATCTATGTTTTAAATTTTTCCTAAGCATAAGTGACATTTAAAGGTATCTTGAGTATGTTCTTATATTTAGGATTTCAACCATGAGTGAAGCTAAAGAGCTGCTGACCCATGTATTTTATAAGAGTTTTTGACAAGATAAGTTGATTTCTAAGATGTTTTTGAAGTCCTAAAATTGTTCCAAGAGAAACTAGCCACCTATGTACATTGAAAAGGAAGTTTATACATGAATTAATGACTAACAATTTTTGGTTTTGCCATGTTCATTTCCAGCACCTTAAATCATGTTTTGGGTGGTCTAAATACGTTTAAATACCTTGCCAAGTATATGCTAATTGTTCTAGACATTTTGGAGCATGCTTAGCTACTTGAATTGCTTGAAATGTGAATTCTAGAACCCCATAGGTACAGAAAATATAAATTCTATCCCGACATTATTAAAATCCATAGAATCACATTATATGATGTCTAGATCAGTGAGAGTGACTCATAATTGGCTTATGTATTAATTGTTACATCATAGAAAAAGTCGGATGAGAGAAAGGGTTTAAAATGCATCTTTTAGAACACCGTAATTCATCTAAACTTAGCTTACTGCCAATGCTGTCCAGCCATAATTAATTAGGTTTTAGGACTTAATAAATTATGGTAATGAGGTTAATCAATCCCTTAGAGGTATACGGAAATAATTTGGAAGTTTGAGGTTACCCGATTGAGGGTTCTCACTCTTAAGGGAAAGATTTATGTGTTGAATGATGAATTGGTGTTTATCTCATGACTTATATGATGCTATGTGAACTATTATTCTTAAATGGTAGTTTTATTATTGCATGTGATTGTTCTTTGAGAACTTAGAGACGCCTATGTTGTAATAAAGGATATGTGACATGCATGAAACTAAGTGGCATCTCAATAAAACATGCTAAGACTTAAGGTGACTTGAATTATGTGAAAATGATCCTTGAACCACCAAACCAAGGGTGGGGATGAAGTGATTCTAGCCCCCTAGACCCGTACTTCAAGTCGGGACCTTTAACTTATCAAAAGGGATAAGTCCATGTGCTAGTGATGACTGGCGTGGTATGAGATCAGTTAGGGTGGCCCTAGAAGAAAATGATGAAGTTTTAATGTCACCTAAAGTAACCAAGATAAGTTACCATGTACCATGTTCTAAGAACTATGATTTTATGCACCATGAATTATGAGTTTATGTGCCATGATCCATGATATAAGGAACCATGATTTATGAGTTGAGTTTCATGATTTATAGACTATGTAACTAAGAGGTTTTCATAATTAAAAGGAACAGGCCTCAGAAGTTAACATTTTCGAATTTCATAATTGAACCATTATATGCCCTGTAACACTCTCCTAAAATCTAAATTATTTGACCTTAAATAATTATTTTGGACATCATACATTTGCAGAATTTTTTTCTCTATGAATGTTTATTATTTATGGTCGTATACCGGAGTAATGTATATCAACTGTAATTCATGTACCTGGTAGGCTCCCAGGAAAGAGAGGTGGGTCACAACGGACACGCTTAAATACCAAGTCTTTCCTTACCCAGAACCTTTCCAAACTACACATTCATAGTGATACACTTACATCCAGTGACCTAAGGATGATTTTTAAACGACAAAGAATCTATCTTAATACTATTATTTATAAATCACTAATTCCCACAGTTTAGACAACTATCATCTATAGAAAACATACTTCATTGCCAACATCAATTCATAGGGTACAAAGACACATTAAATATTCAAGATACATAAAGAAAACTTCAATACAACAATATGACATATTCCAAGTCTGGTAACATATAGTAAATATTCTATCTAGCACACATGATAGAATCTGATTATTTAGAAGTTAAGTCCAAGGCTGCATCCATTTCATTGCTGATGACGATCCATGCTATCTGGAAACATCAAAGAAAAGGGGTGAGAGAAGTCTCCCAGTAGGGTGATGTTTCCAGGGGAGTCCTACTTCATCCCAAAAAGGCTAAGAATAACGCAGGAGTGTAGCAAAATGCAATCTTTCATATTAATTCAAATTATATTTTACTATTGTCAAGCAAGATGGAAATGCATAATATCAATCATAATAAAATACAGTAGAAGAAGTGTAAGTGTAAAACTCCTTTTTTTTTAATATCACGTTTCCTTTTAATGGTTATAGTCTGCAAGGTTTGCTTCATATTGGATCTGTGAGAGCTCTCATTACTAGGGCATCCCCTAGTCAGATCAATGAATGCCAAGTCCTTGTCCGCTATCACAGCGGGGCCCGAGACATTACTGCAATATACACCAAGTCCTTGTCCACTAACATGCCGGGGCCTGAGGTGTCATTTAACAACTGTAAGACTAAGTGTTTACTAAGTCCTTATCCGCTACCAGGCGGGGCCCAAAGTATCACTTATTCATGTATCCCTTTTACATAGTGCGTATAGAATTCATAAACTATGAAAATTACATGAAGTTTTCACAATTTCTTTGATATTCACATACAGACCATAAGATTTTCCATATTTTCACATAAATCCAAACAACATAGGATTCTTAAAATATTAATAAAACCCATTTTTCTATGTAATTATCAATGAAGCACCAAATCACACTATTATAATAAACTTACTTTCTTTATAATAAAATATGCTTATCTTAGTTTTAATCATGCAATAATTCAATTTCAAATATTCATATAATAACTTTACTAATTCCATAGGTCTATGTACATACAAAAATTATTTTAAATCTATCTTTAGAAAATATATATATATATATATATATATGGTAAAAATATTTTTCATTTATATAAAAATATGATCATAGAGCAAAGTAAAAGAGCAATCGAATCTTTCAAGAAATATTAAAAAAATATAAACAAAATTATACCCATTAGAAAAACCACTTCAAGCAAGAAATTAGCTAATTTACATGCTATATTCCTAATGGGACCATAACTTAAAATTTTTGTAAATAATATTTCCTTATGTTAATAAGTGTATAATCATGTCAAATATTTATAGTCCAAGGTCCATAGTCCAATGTACATAATTCAAGGTCAATAGTTCAAGGTCCATAGTTTGAGTCCAAATATAATGATTATAACTATCTAAATCAAGTCCAAGTGAGTCTTAAAGATTCATAATAGTCCATATAATGTTTATAGATTCATAAGTTCCTAGTAAAGGTCATAATTAATATAAATATATATATATATATATATATATATATATATATATATTGTGTCTTTTTATATCTTATTAAGTCTTAATGGTCCCAGAAGAAACATAACACATAAACCAAGCTAAATACTACATGCTCAAAGGTTTAGAATTCATTCATTATAATGAATTGAATAAAACACCTTTTATAAATCAAAAATATTTTACAATCAATATATAATGAGATCAAAACCATGTTATATCACCTTAAAATACCACAACTTATGCTCAAGGCTTTATTAATTGAAAATACATGTTTTAACACATTAAAATGAATTTACACAATATTTAGATATTTGAAGAAAGCATAATCAAAATTTAAGAATGATCTTTAATCATAATTTTCAATCACATAAGTAGATAATAAATATGCATCATATACACATAGTTTAAGTATTTTATGTCACCACTTTCAAATCATTCAAAGATATTAAAAACAATAAACATAAGTTTTGAATATCATATAGCACAACATCATACAAGAAAATCATACATGAAGCTTAGAAGTGAAAGAAAACCCCTACTTGTTCTCGGAGCTTTAGAAACGTAGCTACATCAAGGCTAAACCAGCAACTTCTTCAATTTCTCTAAGCCTTTTCTAAGGGCTAAAATTCATATATAGGGCTGTGAAGTGTTGGTGTTGGATGATGATAAGAAGAGATGATGGTTTAGAGGTGTTTTTGCTAAAATTTTGTAACTATTTTTGTGAAAAATGAAGGAAATGAAGAGAGAAATGGTGACTACAATTTTTGATAGATTTTAGGCTGAAGAATGAAGTGTGGAGTTGTGTTTAGAGGTGTGCTATTTATAGAGAAAGGCTAGGATTAAAATATTAATAATTTCATAATTTATTTGTCATGTTTAATTAGTTTAATTAATTAAATATTAAAGTTAACATTAAATAATTTAATAAATTCTCAATTATCATTTAAAGACATATTAAAATGTTAGTGACATGATTTAAAGACATTTATTAAATTTTAATATATTTACATATAATTTAATAATCAATTATTCAAAATAAGGTAAATTTACTTAAACTAGTCAATCTTAATTAAGTTAATTAATTAGTAAATAATTTTTTTTAACCAAATATCATCATAAGGTTATTAGAGGTGTAATACATGGATTCACGAAATTCATACAAATTTTTTTATAATCATTTGTATTTTATTTGGTATTTTAAACTATTACTAGTTTTATTAGAAATTAATTAACTAATAATTTATTTAACTATCATTAAATTATTATTATCTTTTTCTTTGATAGCCCATATGTCTGAATCTTATCTCTAATAAAGTTGTAAAGGTTGACAAGTTGTCTTGAATGATTAATATATGAAAATGATAAATTTTACATTTTTTTATCTTAAAGTTATATATACTAAATAATTCATAAAATAATCATGAAAATTATTTTTTTCTAATCTATTATCAAGAACATATATTTACCTTATTTATACATTATCTATAATTTTTATAAATTTTTTGTATAAGTTTTAATATTTTTTATGTATTTTTACCTTTGTTTAGTCCATTTTTAAATTAATTAATATCTAATTATCTCTAAATAAAATATGTAAAAAAATTTACAGCCTTCCAAGTGGGTTTTGATCTGTCCAACATGATAAGGGAACAAGCTCACCATTTTTGAAAGTCTTAGTAAAAAATGGTTAGCTTTGGAAATATCTTTCACTTTCAAATATATATTATTATAAATATTATTATTTTTTTGATGAGACTATTTCTAGACAATTCTAGGTGTCATGTAAGAATATTATTGAGATTAATCAAGATTTATAAAAATTATCTTAAAGCTTTAAGTAGTTAATTAGATATTTTAAGCTTTATTTAAGTCAAAATTAGTTAAATAAATATTAAAGTGATTTTTAATACTATCTATGGTCTAATGAAAAATCCCATTTCATGGTCCTTTTTATCTAATATCATAAATTAGTTAAAAAAGTTTTTACAAGACTTAGAATTTTTTTCTAGGATTTTTCGGAGCTTGTTTTACATCCTAAATTAAGTTATTTTTGTGTAATAATACTAATATTATACAAATTTACCAAATATTGATATTTATCATCAAAATTATTTTTAGAAATATATTTATAATTTTTTATTTAATTTTTTTGATACTTTCTAAACTTTTCTAAGGTTCTTGTTAGCTTTATCATCAATGACATTTTTTGTAATTTTATAATAAGAAGTTACATTCTTTCTATAATCTATGATTACCCCTGAATATTTCTTGCTAAAAATAGATCCTCAAGCTATTTAATAAAAAGCTATAATAATGTAATGCTATATTAAGAAAAATTGGGAATGTTACATGCCCATGTTTTTACTAAGAAACTGAGGTCCCTGGAGACGTATATGATGACACTTAGATATGAGGAAAAACCCTATTGAGTTTCTTTAATAAGAAATCTCACTCCCTTTATCTCTTTCTTTCCGTTATGTCTCTAGATTCAGATGGCGACGTTTGTACTCTACGTTGAGACACCCACATGGGAGTACCCCTGGATCGTACCATTTTGAAGGCCGCTGCACAGTTCGCGCTTTATGTTTCCCGGACGGCCATTCGCCCATCCTGTAAATAGCTACCTCTTCTCCCCAATGTCGCCCTATGGCGACAACATGGTTTTTGAGCGTGCTCGCACACGCAATGAGAGGATCCTCCGGACCTACACCGCAGGCTCGGGCACCGTACTCGAATATGTACCCCGCTCGCAGTATTCGGAGGAAGACCCTTCGG
This sequence comes from Dalbergia cochinchinensis, assembly GCA_031216125.1. Lineage (NCBI taxonomy): Eukaryota > Viridiplantae > Streptophyta > Magnoliopsida > Fabales > Fabaceae > Dalbergia > Dalbergia cochinchinensis. The sequence goes on from CM062369.1 coordinate 32,964,541, forward strand.
AGGAGCCACCCACCCACATGTATGGAGAGGACTCTGCCCCCACTCCCCCACGCAGTGCAAAGAGCAAAGAAGGAGACGGTTACCCAGCCACGAAGGGGTCGGATGCCCGAGATGCGACCCTAGCACGGAGGACGTGTCCGAGTGCCCACCCCTGCCGTGCTTCGCCTATGGATCGGCTATGTCCCACCTTACCCGTGACTGTAGCCGTATGGTTTAGAGGGTAGTCCTTAGTGCACACACAACACGTAGTTAGGATAAACCTTCTTTTGTATTGAGGTTATCCATTTCAGATGCACTTGGGTATGGGTGTTCTCTTTCATGTATCGTTTATATTTTTATGTCTTTCCTACTTTTCAGTTGTATTGTACTCTATGTATTGAACAGTCCCACCGTTATTGGTGGGCATCTTAAGTATTAATGCATGAGGTATTTTAGTATATGTATTCATGATGCTGTGGATGGAGCCTTTTATGTGTTTATTGTAACACCCTAATATCCAACCCAATACTACTAGTACGTACTTAGGCCAAATATTAGTCGTTACTTACTGGCATGGTTCATCTTCTTGAGAAAATAGACTTAACGAAAATACGAGCCAACTTTTTTTTTTGAAATTGTTACTTAAAATAGAAGCCGCGCGTAACTTTACGGGTCAGTATCATAGTATACGGAACGACAACATAGGAATGGCTCCAAACCCTAACATCGAACATAACATCAATCATAACTGAAATACCTCATAGATAAAATATGCCTACCCTATAGGGCAGGACTCTTCAAGTACATAGTAACATGAATACGGCAGAAAAACAGAATACATGGAAAAGAACTGGAAAGAAGCCTCCCTACCCATGTGCAACCTAAGATGGATAACCTCAACACAAAAGAGGTATCATCCATACTATGTGATGTGCGTGCACTAAGGACTACCCTCCAATCTCCATAGCAGACTCACGGGTACGGAGGAACGTAGCCAATCCACGGGCGGAGCTCGGCAGGTGCAGGCATGCCCTGTGACTGAACGTGTCGTCCACGTCGGGGTCGTGGTCCGGGCACCGAAGCCCTCCGACGCTGAGTGATCGCTCTCGCTGCCTATCTGTCGCAGAGGCGGAGTGGGGGCAGAGTCCTCGTGGTCCATGGGGGATTCCTCTGAAGGGTCCTCCTCTGAGTGCTGCGACAATGGTACGTCTTTGCGGCACGTCAGCTGATCCCACAGAGTGGGTCCGCAAGTTCCTCTCATGTCGTGGTCGCGCCTGCTCAAAGATCGCGGGGTCACCATAGGGGGATGCTGGGGAGAAGCGATAACTGTACAAGGGGTGTGCGAATGGCCGTCCTACAAACATGAAGATGCGCCTGATGCACCGGCCCTCAAAATGGAATGACCCATGCTCCGGGTCATGGTGGATCTCCCACCATGGCGTGTCAACGCATAAAGACGAACGTCGCCATCTCGCTCTGAAGACGTAATGGAAAGAAAGAGATAGAGGGAGTGAGTTTTCTTACTAAAGAAACTCAGTAGGGTTTTCCTCCTATCCTAGGTGTCATCATTTACGTCTCCAGGAATCTCGGTTTATTTATGAAAACTATGGACATCTATTGGTTCAATTATGAGTTTTCTAAAGTCCCAATTTCCGAGATCCGTTCCTTTTAACATATCACTTGTATCATAGACATAAATCACATAACTTGGATCATAGAACATAAATCATATATCTTAACTCATGGAACATGATTTCCTATATCATGGGTCATAGCTCATAAACTCATAACTTTATGGTTCTCATATCATGGGGCATAGCACGCAAATTCATATGATTATGATGCATAAAAACATAGCTCATGGAACATGGTACATATCTTGGTTGCTTGAGGTGACATTAAAACATCATCATTATTTTCCTGGGGCCACCCTAACTGATCTCCTTGTGGAGAAAATTCTAGGTTATGAGCTCATACCTTACTAGTCGTCACTAGTACATGGACTTATCCCTTTTGATAAGTTTAAAGATCCCGACCTAAGGTACGGGTCTAGGGGGCTAGAATCACCTTATCCCCACCCTTAATCCGGTGGTTCAAGGATCATCTTCTCATAGTCTATGTCACCTTAAGTCTTAGCATGTTAATGCAAGATGCCACATAATTCATACATGTCAAGCATAATTACATCATAGGCATCTTTGAAGTCTTTAAAGAACTATAACATGCAAACATGAAACTATCATCGAAGAATAATAGTTCACATGGTATCATCATACTTGACTCATGGAGTAAAATCATCATAAGGTAAGCAAGAGCAATAAGCCTCTTAACTTGATCATGTTTGAAATCGAACATATAAGATCATGTATTCATGTTAGGCTAAAGCATAGACTCATGGCATAACAATTCTCAGATTCAGGCAATGCAAGATCATAGCTTCAAGTCATTAAATCATAAAAGCATTCTGTTTGTAAACTTGGGTTCTGGTAATCGATTACATAAGTCTTGTAATCGATTACACAGCCTCGAGATTTCAAAACATGGAGGTCAGGGGGTTCTGGTAATCGATTACATGGGACTTGTAATCGATTACATGGGACTTGTAATCGAGTTTTCGAATCAAGGCAGATAGGGGTTCTGGTAATCGATTACATGGGACTTGTAATCGATTACTTTGTTTAAAACACTTTGCTGGGCCCCTAGAACATCTGGGTAATCGATTACATTATTAGGTAATCGATTACTAGAATCCAGAATGTGTAATCGATTACACTATATAGTAATCGATTACTTCGGGCAAAAGTTCATGTTTGAGCTCATCCGAGCTCTCTGGTAATCGATTACATGGGCTGGGTAATCGATTACCAGCATCTTAAAAACCGAAATATGAGGTCTAAACATATTTGAGTCATTCCTTTAGAATGCTTATAGTGGCTAGTTTCTCTTGGAACAATTTTGAACTTCAAAAACATCTTGTCAAACATTTTAACTTGTCAAAACCCTTATAAATCTAAGAACATACCCAAAATGTTTTTGAGTACAACATATGTTTTAGAAAGGCTTAAAACATGAGCTATAGGCTCTTGTGACTAAATAAACTCCTCTTGGAGCTATCTTTATCACATGGCCAAGATGTACATTCCAAGAATGTTTTCCCATGGTTAACCTCTTCTCAAGATGAAATGGGCAAATCTTTGAGCTCTAGTATCTTAGATGATGACATAAAATAAACGTGCTATGCACTTCTTTTAGAGTCCTTTAGAAAGTAAAGTGATAGCTCAAAGTAAATATGAAATGCATATCCATTTTCATTCTTTGAGTTTAGTGAGGACTTGAAATATAAAATGAGATGCAAAGCTTGGAATTTAAACGTGCATAATGCAAGTTCATTCTTAGTCTTGGGGTTTAGTGGTTGCATAGAAATAAACGTGCTATGCAAAGCGTAAAGTAAACGTGAATGCAAGTTTCTTTTGTATCTTGTCTAGAGCTCTTATAAGATTTTAAGGAGGAACATAGTCCCAACCCAAAACTCATCTTCACAAGAAAAGAAAAACCATTGGTACCAAGGCATCAAGAGAAAACATGACTTCAAGAGTCATGAGAGTGGTCAAGTCTTAACAAAGGAAGGAACCATTTTTTAAATCTCTAGGGACCAAGATCTTGATGATCCAAGCATCAACATCCTAAGTCCTCATCATTGAGTACATGGCTCCCTTCAAAACAAATATTTAAACAAAGTTCATGATAAAGAAGAAAGCAAAACCAAAACCATGCTTGGTTTAGGGCCAAAGTTTCAAGCTTTAGAGTTTGTTCATGTGACAAGCATCAACATGAAGCTCTCATCATCAAGCTTACATTTTTCCCATGTAAAAAGGCTTCATGGCCGAAAACATAAGAAGAAGAAGGAAGAAGATCCAAAATGTTCAAGAGAAACATAAACTCTTTTAACTAAACTTGTAAAGAATGAAACTTTCTTTAAGAAAAACTCAAGCTTTAGAGGTCTCATGAGAGATGGACTCATGGTCACATCTAGAGAACACTCATCATCAAGCTATCATATTCAAGGCCTTGAGGCCGAAAATCTAAGGAGAAAAGGAAGAAACCCAAAAAAAAAAGAAAGCAACATAGAGGTTCAACCATTCATCAACTCCCAAACAAGATTCAAGTATAAGAATCAAAGACATATTTAGAAAGAGTTCCCTACCTTGTGTCTTGAAAATGAAGGAGAGAACTTGAGCTTGAGGAACTCTTTGGCAACTTGAGCGCAAAAGAAATGAGAAAGCTTGAGAGAAAGAAATGAGAGAGTTTGAGACTTTGGAGAAGGATGCAAAAGTGGTGGAGTTGTGGAGTGTGATGTATTTATAGGCAAATGAAGGAGTGAAGGGGGAGTTGGTTGAAGCTTCTTGAAGAAGGAAGAGAGAAATATCTTCTTGTGTGGTCATTCTTGGTGTGATTGAAACCATAGGTAGGCATAGGTCATAGGGTAGCTTGAAAGACAACTTGATTGACTACATAAAATATAGTTCTTTTTTTTTGAATCTTGAAAGACATAAATATTTAAATTTGGAAATGAATTGAAAGCCTTGAATGACCATATAAAATATTCTTTGAGTCTTGAGTGACAATTTTTCTTGAAAGTTGATCATTGATTGAAAGTGTTCAAGACATATGTCACAAGATAGCTTGAACACATAGACTAACTTTTTGATGATTTTCTAGGGGAAAATGGCGCCATTCTTGGCAGCCTTGGGGAGGAGAAATATCTCCTTAAACCATGTTCTAGAAGTGTGCTTTGGTGTGACATAGATTAGTCTTAGAATATAAAAGTTGCTTAGTAGGTACTTAGGTGCACTAATAGGTTAATTAAAACCATAAATCCCTAGGTTTAGAGGTGGTCTAGAAGGATTAGGGAGTCAACACCTCTAGGACTAGTGATGTGAGTGTGACAACTTGTCTCAAAAAGAAAAGTTGATGTGAATAGTGGAAACACTATTCGACACTATTCACATATTCTTTTTCCTTTTTAAAGAATAAGACTATGATGAGATTTGAATTTTCCCTAAGCAATTTCAGTTTCCAATTAATTCTAAATGATGGTTTTGGCTCTAGATTAATTATGGAAATTAATTAACCTTTAATTAGAGCCTAATATTGCTTAGGTTTGGAGTTAAACGGCTCATTAAGCCGAAAATGCAATATGCAGGGGCAAAACCGTAATTTTTACCAAAAGTTGCCCGGGATCTCCGGGACTTAAACCAACATAGTTTATGCCTTAAAATCATTGTTTTGAACCTCAGAACAAAGTCTGGGTCAAAACGGAACTTAATACTGCCTTAATTCTGTTACAGGGGTATTTTGGTCATTTACGCGCAGAAATCTCAGAAATGAGGTTTTCCCGCTTTGTTAGGCACTCATGCTCATACAATCCCCTTCATATAACATATGAACCCTACGAGGATGGCCAAAGTCGGCCGCCCTCAGAGCCGTAAAAATGACCTCAGGGGCAATTTGGTCATTATGAAAGTTTAGCGAAAATCGGGGCGTTACATTACTCCCCTCCTTAAAAAGAATTTCGCCCTCGAAATTCATTACCTGAGAATAGCTCGGGGTATTGTGCTCGCATGTTGGCCTCCAACTCCCAGGTGAAATCTTCGGCTTTTCCGCGTCCCCACGCGACTTTGACCAATGGTACAGTTTTATTCCTTAACTGTTTGACTCCTCGGTCCACAATTCTCGAGGGAGGTAGGTTAAATGTCAGGTCATCCCTTAATTGTACATGTTCTGGCTCTAGCACATGACTTGGGTCAGACTGATACTTTCGTAACTGGGAGACATGGAAAACATCATGGAGGTTGGATAGATTTGGGGGTAGGGCTATGCGGTATGCTACAGACCCTACTTTACTGAGGATTTCAAATGGGCCAAGGAATCTGGGGCTTAACTTTTTCACCTTCATAGCTCGACCTATGCCTGTGGTGGGGGTTATCTTGAGAAAAACGTGTTCCCCTACTTGGAACTCAATCGGCTTACGCCGCTTGTCCGCATAGCTTTTCTGTCGGCTTTGAGCAGTAAGAATCCTATCCCTTATCCTTTTAATCTGTTCCGTCGTTTCCCTAACTAGGTCTGGTCCTATTAGAATTTGCTCTCCAGGTTCGTACCAACATAGGGGTGATTGACACTTTCGTCCATAAAGGGCCTCATACGGTGCCATGCCAATGCTTGCATGATAACTATTGTTATATGCAAATTCGATCAGCGGCAGGTATTTGTCCCAACTTCCTTTTTGGTCTAGAACACACGCCCTAAGCATATCCTCCAAAGTTTGGATCGTTCTCTCGGATTGGCCATCTGTTTGTGGGTGGTAAGCCGTGCTTAAGCACAGCTTCAAACCAAACGCCTTCTGAAAGGCTCCCCAAAACCGTGATGTAAACCGCGGATCCCGATCCGAGATTATCATCGACGGCACTCCATGCAGTCTCACAATCTCTTGGATATACAACTGTGCTAACCTATCCAAGGAATATGTTACTTTAATAGGTAGAAAGTGGGCTGACTTCGTCAATCTATCCACTATTACCCATATAGCGTCATGATTCGCTTGGGTCCTCGGTAGTCCAGTCACAAAATCCATTGAGATGCTATCCCATTTCCATTCGGGAATCGATAGGGGTTGCAACATTCCAGAGGGTTTTTGGTGCTCTATCTTTACCTTCTGGCATACTAGGCACTTACTAACCCAATTGCAAACATCCTTTTTCAATCCGGGCCACCAAAACATCTTCTTCAAGTCTTGGTACATCTTGGTGGCACGGGGATGAATTGAAAAATTGCTCTTGTGGGCCTCCTCAAGAATCTCTTTTCGGAGGTTACCACTAGCAGGTACACATATACGTCCTTCAAACCTCCACATACCATCCTTTCCTTGGACAAAACCCTTCAGTTTATCCGCCTTTACTGCCCTTAGGGTCTCTTGAAACTCGTCGTCTACCCTTTGGGCTTGAGTGATTCTCCCACGGAATTCACTTGACACACTAAGGTGGCAAACTCTCATACCCGTAGGGGTTATGGTTATTCCTAGGTTCAGGTTTCTAAAAGCCTCGATCAGTTCATCCTCCTTAATCATCAAGTGAGACAAGTGTAAGGACTTCCTACTTAAGGCATCGGCTACAACATTAGCTTTTCCGGGATGGTAGTTCAATCCGAAATCATAATCCTTCAGGAACTCCATCCACCTCCTTTGCCTCATATTTAGCTCTTTCTGATCAAAAAGATACTTCAAACTCTTGTGATCGGAGAACACCTCGAACCTTACCCCGTACAGATGGTGTCTCCAGATCTTGAGAGCAAACACCACGGCTGCCAATTCTAGGTCATGGGTGGGGTAGTTTGTTTCATGTGGCTTGAGCTGCCTCGATGCATAGGCTACCACTTGCCTATTTTGCATCAAGACACAACCTAAACCTTTACCAGAAGCGTCACAGTATACCTCAAAAGGTTCCTTAGGGTCGGGGAGAACTAGGACTGGGGTGGAAGTCAACTTATGCTTTAGTTCCTGAAAACTTTTCTCACAATCTGGGGTCCAGACAAAAGGAGTGTCTTTCCTAGTAAGCTTGGTTAAAGGTAGTGCGATCTGGGAAAATCCCTTGATGAACCTACGATAATAGCCAGCTAATCCCAAAAAGCTCCTTATCTCGGTCACTGTCTTAGGTCGTTCCCAATTCATCACTGCTTCCACCTTACTAGGATCGACTGCAATTCCTCCCCTAGACACTACATGCCCTAGGAATCTCACTTCTTCCAACCAAAATTCACATTTAGACAACTTGGCATACAGTTTCTTCTCCCTCAAAATCTCTAATATTATGACTAAATGTTGCTCATGCTCTTCGTGGGTCCTTGAATAAATGAGTATATCATCTATAAAGACAACCACGAACTTATCCAAATAGGGTCTAAAGATCCTATTCATGTAATCCATGAAAATTGCTGGAGCATTGGTCAATCCAAAAGACATAAACCGCAAACTCAAATGTCCATATCGAGTCAAAGCCGTTTTGGGTATATCCTCATCCCTAACTCTAATCTGATGATAACCAGACCTCAAGTCAATCTTAGAAAACACTACTGCACCTCTCAACTGGTCCATCAAATCGTCAATTCTAGGTAAAGGGTACTTATTTTTCACTGTTACTTTGTTCAATTGCCTATAATCGACACACATCCTCATGCTTCCGTCCTTCTTTTTCACAAACAACACCGGGGCTCCCCAGGGTGATGCACTTGGCCTAATGAAATTCTTTTCCAAAAGGTCTTCTAACTGGTTTATCAACTCGGCCAATTCCAAAGGGGCTATTCTATATGGGGCTATGGATATGGGTCCGGTACCTGGGAGTAACTCTATTGAGAATTCAATCTCTCTCTTAGGGGGAAATTCTGGAATTTCATCTGGAAATACTTCGGGATAGTTCCTTACTATGGGTATCTCCTCGATGCTCTGCTCAAAGTCGACATCACTAGCGGCCAAAAGAATGTAACCTTTTTCATCCTTACCACAGCTTAGGTCTACAGTATTTAGGTATACTCTCATGGTTTCCCTAGGTTCAGGGGGAATAGGGAGAAAGGTGATGGTTTTCTTGTAACAGTTTAACAATACACGGTTAGCCCAAAGCCAATCCATGCCCAAAATTATATCTAGTCCTTGCATGGGTAAACATATGAAATCTAGAACAAATGGACTAGTTTCTAAAATGAAACTGCATTCCAAGCAACATTTGCTAGTCCTAATCGGTCTCCCGGTGGGGGTAGAGACAACAAGATAAAAGGGAGTTCGCATACAGTCAAACCTAGGGTCTCTACACAAGAATATGATATAAAGGAATGGGATGCGCCAGAATCATACAGTACAATTAGGGTTTTACCGTTCATTTCACACTTACCTTCAACGAGATCTGGGGACGCCGTCGTCTCTTCCGCATTGAGGGTAAAGACCCTTCCTTGACGTTGCGGCTTAGGGTTGGGGGTTGGCTGATTCCTCTTGGGACAATCCTTGGAATAGTGTCCTGGTTCTCCGCATCGGTAGCAAACGTCTAAACCGGCCCGACATGGCAAGCTCCCGTGGGGTCTACCATACTTGGGACACTCAGCATGTGGAGTGGAAGATGTCCCTTGTGGTGCTTTCCCTTTATCATTTGTGGGCTTGTCTTTGTTGTTATTCTTGTTGTTGTTGTTGTTATTCCTTGGCTTGAAGTCCTTTCGAGGTCCTTGAGGCTTGAACCCGGATTGAGACTTCTGTTGGGGTTGGAACTTAGGGTCCCTTCTTCTTGAACTAGCGGCCTTGAGGTGCCGACTTCTTGTTCTTTGGAGTTGCCGGATCTAGTCGCGTTCAACTTCCGCTGCCCGTCTTCAATTATGCGGCATTTATTCACCAGGGTTGGGAAGTCCCTGATTTCTAGATGAGCAACCGCTACCTTGAGCTCCGCTCTCAACCCCGCTTCGTACTTCAGACATTTCCAGTATTCGTCAGGGTTGGCCTGGTACATCCTTGAGAACTTGATGAGGTCCTCGAATTTGGCGGTATATTGTGCAACCGTCCGATTCTCCTGGAACAATTGCATGAACTCCACTTCCTTGGCGTTATGCATGACTGGGAAGTACTTCTCATAGAAGTGAACTTTAAATACTTCCCAGTTGATGGCCTCATTAGCCGCTTCCAGCAGCCTCTGGGCTCCAGTCCACCAGCAACTGGCGTCACCTTCGAGCATGTATGTGGCGAACCTCACTTTTTGCTCTTCAGAGCACGGTATCACGCCAAAGATCTTCTCCATGTTTCGGATCCACTCTTCGGCATGGTTTGGGTTAGCGCTCCCTTGAAGGTGGGTGGATTCGCCTCACGAAATTCGGGCCGGCGAATATGCTCCTAATCTCGGCCAGGGGAGCCGGGTACAACATTCTCACGTTGGTCCATTCGCTCGAACAGTCGTGTCATGGCTGCAGCCATTTGACGAACGGCAGCAGCAGTCGCGTTGTCTTGGTCAGCATTTGGCATAGTCCTAGGCTGTCGTCGCGGTGCCATTGGTCCCTATACACACAAAACAGCAACACTGAGTTGATCAGGCTCAATCCTCCTAGTAAAGTGAGCAAGTTACCATGGCACGTGCAACAAACAGAAGTCATGTATAACTTAATCCTAAAAACTCCTATTCATGACATTTCTAGCGGAATATGCTTAAGAACCATAGCCACCCAATCCTCAGGCTCCGTGAGAACTGAACTGCTCTGATACCAAAATGTAACACCCTAATATTCAACCCAATACTACTAGTACGTACTTAGGCCAAATATTAGTCGTTACTTACTGGCATGGTTCATCTTCTTGAGAAAATAGACTTAACGAAAATACGAGCCAACTTTTTTTTGAAATTGTTACTTAAAATAGAAGCCGCGCGTAACTTTACGAGTCAGTATCATAGTATACGGAACGACAACATAGGAATGGCTCCAAACCATAACATCGAACATAACATCAATCATAACTGAAATACCTCATAGATAAAATATGCCTACCCTATAGAGGGGACTCTTCAAGTACATAGTAACATGAATACGGCGTAAAAAGCGAGAATACATGGAAAAGAACTGAAAGAAGCCTCCCTACCCATGTGCAACCTAAGATGGATAACCTCAACACAAAAGAGGTATCATCCATACTATGTGATGTCGTGCACTAAGGACTACCCTCCAATCTCCATAGCGGACTCAGTGCACGGAGGAACGTAGCCAATCCACGGGCGGGCTCGGCAGTGCGTGCATGCCTGTGGATCGAACGTGTCGCCCACGTCGGGTCGTGGTCCGCACCGCCCTCCGACGCCGAGTGATCGCTCGCCGCTTATCCGCCGCAGAGGCGGAGTGGGGGGAGAGCCCTCATGGTCCATGGGGGAATCCTCTGAAGGGTCCTCCTCCGAAGTCTGCGATGATGGTGCGTCTTTGCGCGCGTCACCGATCCCAGAGTGGGTCCGCAAGTTCCTCTCATGTCGTGGTCGCGTCTGCTCAAAGATCGCGGGGTCACCATAGGGGATCTTTGGGGAGAAGCGATAATCAGTACAAGGGTGTGCGAATGGCCGCCCTACAAACATGAAGATGTGCACAGTACACCGGCCCTCAAAATGGAATGACCCATGCTCCGGGTCATGGTGGATCTCCCACGGTGGCGTGTCAACGTCTGACATGAACGTCGCCATCTCGCTCTGAAGACGTAATGGAAAGAAAGAGATAGAGGGAGTGAGTTTTCTTACTAAAGAAACTCAGTAGGGTTTTCCTCCTATCCTAGGTGTCATCATTTACGTCTCCAGGAATCTCGGTTTATTTATGAAAACTATGGACATCTATTGGTTCAATTATGAGTTTTCTAAAGTCCCAATTTCCGAGATCCGTTCCTTTTAAACATATCACTTGTATCATAGACATAAATCACATAACTTGGATCATAGAACATAAATCATATATCTTAACTCATGGAACATGATTTCCCATATCATGGGTCATAGCTCATAAACTCATAACTTTATGGTTCTCATATCATGGGGCATAGCACGCAAATTCATATGATTATGATGCATAAAAACATAGCTCATGGAACATGGTACATGTCTTGGTTACTTGAGGTGACATTAAAACATCATCATTATTTTCCTGGGGCCACCCTAACTGATCTCCTTGTGGAGAAAATTCTAGGTTATGAGCTCATACCTTACTAGTCGTCACTAGTACATGGACTTATCCCTTTTGATAAGTTTAAAGATCCCGACCTAAGGTACGGGTCTAGGGGGCTAGAATCACCTTATCCCCACCCTTAATCCGGTGGTTCAAGGATCATCTTCTCATAGTCTATGTCACCTTAAGTCTTAGCATGTTAATGCAAGATGCCACATAATTCATACATGTCAAGCATAATTACATCATAGGCATCTTTGAAGTCTTTAAAGAACTATAACATGCAAACATGAAACTATCATCGAAGAATAATAGTTCACATGGTATCATCATACTTGACTCATGGAGTAAAATCATCATAAGGTAAGCAAGAGCAATAAGCCTCTTAACTTGATCATGTTTGAAATCGAACATATAAGATCATGTATTCATGTTAGGCTAAAGCATAGACTCATGGCATAACAATTCTCAGATTCAGGCAATGCAAGATCATAGCTTCAAGTCATTAAATCATAAAAGCATTCTGTTTGTAAACTTGGAGTTACGTAATCGATTACATAAGTCTTGTAATCGATTACACAAATTTCAGATTTCAAAACATGGAGGTCAGGGGGTTCTGGTAATCGATTACATGGGACTTGTAATCGATTACACAGCTTCGAGTTTTCGAATCAAGGCAGATAAGGGTTCTGGTAATCGATTACATGGGACTTGTAATCGATTACTTTGTTTAAAACACTTTGCTGGGCCCCTAGAACATCTGGGTAATCGATTACATTATTAGGTAATCGATTACTAGAATCCAGAATGTGTAATCGATTACACTATATAGTAATCGATTACTTCGGGCAAAAGTTCATGTTTGAGCTCATCCGAGCTCTCTGGTAATCGATTACCAGCATCTTAAAAACCGAAATATGAGGTCTAAACATATTTGAGTCATTCCTTTAGAATGCTTATAGTGGCTAGTTTCTCTTGGAACAATTTTGAACTTCAAAAACATCTTGTCAAACATTTTAACTTGTCAAAACCCTTATAAATCTAAGAACATACCCAAAATGTTTTTGAGTACAACATATGTTTTAGAAAGGCTTAAAACATGAGCTATAGGCTCTTGTGACTAAATAAACTCCTCTTGGAGCTATCTTTATCACATGGCCAAGATGTACATTCCAAGAATGTTTTCCCATGGTTAACCTCTTCTCAAGATGAAATGGGCAAATCTTTGAGCTCTAGTATCTTAGATGATGACATAAAATAAACGTGCTATGCACTTCTTTTTAGAGTCCTTTAGAAAGTAAAGTGATAGCTCAAAGTAAATATGAAATGCATATCCATTTTCATTCTTTGAGTTTAGTGAGGACTTGAAATATAAAATGAGATGCAAAGCTTGGAATTTAAACGTGCATAATGCAAGTTCATTCTTAGTCTTGGGGTTTAGTGGTTGCATAGAAATAAACGTGCTATGCAAAGCGTAAAGTAAACGTGAATGCAAGTTTCTTTTGTATCTTGTCTAGAGCTCTTATAAGATTTTAAGGAGGAACATAGTCCCAACCCAAAACTCATCTTCACAAGAAAAGAAAAACCATTGGTACCAAGGCATCAAGAGAAAACATGACTTCAAGAGTCATGAGAGTGGTCAAGTCTTAACAAAGGAAGGAACCATTTTTTAAATCTCTAGGGACCAAGATCTTGATGATCCAAGCATCAACATCCTAAGTCCTCATCATTGAGTACATGGCTTCCTTCAAAACAAATATTTAAACAAAGTTCATGATAAAGAAGAAAGCAAAACCAAAACCATGCTTGGTTTAGGGCCAAAGTTTCAAGCTTTAGAGTTTGTTCATGTGACAAGCATCAACATGAAGCTCTCATCATCAAGCTTACATTTTTCCCATGTAAAAAGGCTTCATGGCCGAAAACATAAGAAGAAGAAGGAAGAAGATCCAAAATGTTCAAGAGAAACATAAACTCTTTTAACTAAACTTGTAAAGAATGAAACTTTCTTTAAGAAAAACTCAAGCTTTAGAGGTCTCATGAGAGATGGACTCATGGTCACATCTAGAGAACACTCATCATCAAGCTATCATATTCAAGGCCTTGAGGCCGAAAATCTAAGGGGAGAAAAGGAAGAAACCCAAAAAAAAAAGAAAGCAACATAGAGGTTCAACCATTCATCAACTCCCAAACAAGATTCAAGTATAAGAATCAAAGACATATTTAGAAAGAGTTCCCTACCTTGTGTCTTGAAAATGAAGGAGAGAACTTGAGCTTGAGGAACTCTTTGAGAGTTTGAGGGGAAAAGAAATGAGAAAGCTTGAGAGAAAGAAATGAGAGAGTTTGAGACTTTGGAGAAGGATGCAAAAGTGGTGGAGTTGTGGAGTGTGATGTATTTATAGGCAAATGAAGGAGTGAAGGGGGAGTTGGTTGAAGCTTCTTGAAGAAGGAAGAGAGAAATATCTTCTTGTGTGGTCATTCTTGGTGTGATTGAAACCATAGGTAGGCATAGGTCATAGGGTAGCTTGAAAGACAACTTGATTGACTACATAAAATATAGTTCTTTTTTTTGAATCTTGAAAGACATAAATATTTAAATTTGGAAATGAATTGAAAGCCTTGAATGACCATATAAAATATTCTTTGAGTCTTGAGTGACAATTTTTCTTGAAAGTTGATCATTGATTGAAAGTGTTCAAGACATATGTCACAAGATAGCTTGAACACATAGACTAACTTTTTGATGATTTTCTAGGGGAAAATGGCGCCATTCTTGGCAGCCTTGGGGAGGAGAAATATCTCCTTAAACCATGTTCTAGAAGTGTGCTTTGGTGTGACATAGATTAGTCTTAGGATTTAAAAGCTGCTAAGTAGGTACTTAGGTGCACTAATAGGTGCACTAAAACCATAAATCCCTAGGTTTAGAGGTGGTCTAGAAGGATTAGGGAGTCAACACCTCTAGGACTAGTGATGTGAGTGTGACAACTTGTCTCAAAAAGAAAAGTTGATGTGAATAGTGGAAACACTATTCGACACTATTCACATATTCTTTTTCCTTTTTAAAGAATAAGACTATGATGAGATTTGAATTTTCCCTAAGCAATTTCAGTTTCCAATTAATTCTAAATGATGGTTTTGGCTCTAGATTAATTATGGAAATTAATTAACCTTTAATTAGAGCCTAATATTGCTTAGGTTTGGAGTTAAACTACTCATTAAGTAGAAAATGCAATATCTTGCAGGGGCAAAACCGTAATTTTTACCAAAAGTTGCCCGGGATCTCCGGGACTTAAACCAACATAGTTTATGCCTTAAAATCATTGTTTTGAACCTCAGAACAAAGTCCGGGTCAAAACGGAACTTAATACTGCCTTAATTCTATTACAGGGGTATTTTGGTCATTTACGCGCAGAAATCTCAGAAATGAGGTTTTCCCGCTTTGTTAGGCACTCATGCTCATACAATCCCCTTCATATAACATATGAACCCTACGAGGATGGCCAAAGTCGGCCGCCCTCGTGTTTCGGGTAAAAATGACCTCAGGGGCAATTTGGTCATTATGAAAGTTTAGCGAAAATCGGGGCGTTACATTTATATTTCCACACTATATGATATCGTTCGATTATGTTATACGCGACTCATACTTTATCAAGGTTTTGTTACAAAAAAAAATTGGCTCGTATTTTTAGTAAGTAATTTCAAAGGTAATAGAACTAAATCAAGAAGTAACGACTAATATTTAGCCTCAGTACATGCTAGTAGTATTGGGTTGAATATTAGGGTGTTACAATTTCTAATAGAATGAGAACTTGAGCCATCGGCTCTTGTTGCAGCTTCTTCCTAGGAGCTATTGCCACTGAGAAAAGTTGTTATCGTAGTACTTCTGGTGATGAGGTTTGTCAAACATGAGAAGTGCTCTCATGTTAGCGATGTGAACAACATGGTGTTTTCCTTCAGCCATTGTTAGATGTGAGGGTAAAGTAAAAGATTGGAACTTAAGAGGATTGAAGGTTTAAGAGAAAGTAAGTGACTTTGGTTGCAGGAATAAGGGTTTAAGAGGAGATGATTGTGGTTATAGAGAAGAGGTCTTGAGAAGAGATAAAACGATTGAGGATACGTGTTTGTAGGTTAAAAATGAAGGTAACATGTAAAGTGTGAGGAGTGGGGATTATTAAAGTTATGGGACGTGACATGACTAAAGGTGAAGCAACATGGAAGAGAGAAACTCAAAAGAGTGGGAATTATCCTACCTTTTTCATTGTTCTTCAGAAAGTGTGGTTTCTAACTCTTAAGATTACTTTCTGACCAGGTTACTTTCAGAGCTTTACTATTCACTTTATGACCTTTTGAAGTCTTGCTGCGAGCTGTCATTACCAGCAATAAATTAAAAAGTGTTTTAATTACTAAATTACACCAAAAATGTAGTTAGGGTGCAATCTAGGTCGTCTCACAAGGAAGTGTTCTAATTGATTCGAGAAAACTGGGGGTTTGAGATAATAGTAACTAAATTAAATTGAGAAGAATTCCAATGGAAAGAATTACTTGCACACAAGGATTCCCTTAGATTAAGAATTGTTCAATCATCGGTTCAAAAGATAAATTCATGGTGGTGGTTACTTTCATTAGTCATGCTATCACACAATAATGATGCAATTCTACTTAATGGTCATATAATCACATTCTCACTAAGGGTTTGGCTAACATACCAACTAGTAATTCATGATCGTGATTCGATGAACCTATGCCAGTCTGATTACCAATTACAGCAACCTAATTCTTAACAGAGTTAATTTCAATCCTTTACCAATTGGATGTAATTAAGTCAATCGACCCAATACCCAAATGGCATCTAGATTATGCACGCAAACGAATGCACAACCAAGCAACTCTTAAAAACATAATTACAATAATCATCGCAATTGATATCAAAAGAGAAAGCAAGCGAGCAAGAAAAACCAACCATGAATTGCAATTAAAATAAAAAGGAACCTCAAGAACAATCTCAATCTTCAGTTATCCTTGCACATGGTAGAGAGATTACTCTTCTATAGGGGGAGTGTCACAATTATTGTTGAAAGGAAAAGCCAAATTACAATCTAGAAAAATCCACAATCCAACAATGACTAAGAACCCTAAATCTAGGAGAGAATGTAGAGAGAGAGAATAGAAATTAAACAGTGCCTGAGTAAAGCCTTGCAATTGTGCTAAAATCGGATGAAATCACATTGCGCGCTGAAGGCTGGGTCACTTATGACTGCTATAGTGGTTTGGGACTGTTATAATGGTCCTACCTTTGATGTGCTGTAACATTCTGCTCTTTGGTGGGACCGCTATAACGATCATGTACTCGCGTAACACCACTTCGTACACTTCCAAACCCGTTTTGAGGCCCGAAACGTTCAAATTAGCTCTTATGAGTACAAATAGAAGTCGTAGCTATTTAAATAAGCTTTCCAACGCCATAAGAATCACCTTAATCGGATATCTGTATCTCCAGATATTGGCAAAATACTAAGTGAGGGCCAAATTAGACAGCATTAGAGCGTCAGCAAAATTTAATCTCCCAACTCGATTTTCACCAAAATTCTCTTGGAACTGGGTTTTGAGCTGAACATAAGAGTTATAGAGGACTTCTTGATATTTCCAAAACATATTCGTTTGCCTCAATTCGATCCCTATAGAGAGAGATACGAATTTTCCATTATAATGCTTCCTGTAAATATGCTCAAGAACTCTATTATTCGGCTCCCCAAATTCTCCCTATGATCTTCATACACCAACATGGGATGTCTCTGCAAAGAAATAACACTCACAAAAGAGGATAAAAGTACAGGAATATTTGTTTATCAAAATGGTGCAAAGAACCATGATTTTATTCAATGATACCCAATAAGGACTAAATATGAATCTATCAATTACCCATCAATTAAGTACAATTAAGATGCAAAATTTTTAGAGTTAGGATAGAGAATTGATGCGTAAATGAAACCCATCAAACTCCCCTACACTTAAACAATTGCATATCCTCATGCAAAAAAAACTCAAACGGATGTGGCAAAGTGACTGGACTCCTAACTCTACTAACTTTAAAAATACATGATGCATGGAAAATAATAATACACCAATCCAAGGAACTTAGAGACACAACAGTGAGATTTCACACCAACAATTGAGAGAATTACAACAAGAAAGTCATGAACATGAAAATAGCACACAAAGTAGAATTCATATATGGTGCATGGATCAAATACAAAAATCCTCCCAGGGCAGTGTTTGTCACTCATTCACTCAAGTGTTTTGGGTTATGATATACACTCAATCACCTCAAATAAAAATACATTTCCATAAGCTTGCTAGGGGTCTCATTCTCCATTTTGTCGTACACACATGCATATTGAATCAAGAGGACTTACCTTGGTTATAATTGGGCTTAGGTGAAGGTGGATAAATATATAGGCCAATGGGCTAAACCTCAAGTCAAAATAGAGCAAATGCATATATTAAGAGCAAAAATGCTTAAGGGTACACTTGTCCATCTTAATTACAATTATAGGCCTTTAATTTCAATGTGGCACACCTTTAACCAAACTTTTGTCAGATTTTTTTTTCAAATCAACCTTGCATTTTTCCATTTTTTTTCTTTTCTTTTTTTTTTTTGTGTGTCACTTGCTAAATTTTGGGGACACATTGTTCCCCCCCATACTTAAATTAGAGTATGTCGTCATGCTCTCCCCCACACTTATGCTCAAGCACATATAAGAAATCACATTTGCTCTCCTAAGCCTAAAAGGTTGGGAATTTTCATGGTTTTTCATTGTTGGCTAAGGATATACTAGAACAAAACAATGGGTAATAAGGCTTAAAGGGGAAAAACAATGGTAACATGTAAAGGTTAGTTATATACGTAAGTGGCTAAAAATAAGAAAAATGCCTCAATCATATTTGAGTATGCACATGGAAACACATTTTCAAGTGAGACCCTAAGCAAATTCTAGAATACAAATCCATAGAGGGGAACACACATGAACAAATAAGGAAGGCTTACAATAGTCCAATCAAGAGGCTCAAAATCACACAGGTAAACGTGCATGTACTCAATTCAAACAACACAATGAATCCACTAAGCATGAAATACAAAGTAGTTAACGCCAAGCAAGTTAGTATAGTGCATATAGTGTGAGCCTATGCATGTAACCTCTAAGGTGCCAAAGGAATGGTGTAGAACATAAACAAAAATAAATGTGATGCAAGACTCAAAAATAAAATGAAAATGAATAAAATATAGAAACATAAAAGAGAAAAGTAAAGAAAAACCTCACGGTAGGTTGTCTCCGACACAGCACTTTGCTTTAACATCCCTAAGTTGGACGGTCAGGACCTTATAGAGGGTGAGTAGCTTTAACCCAAAGATAAGCCAATTGAGCCCTTAGATCCGTGGGGGCCTCATGGAGGTACATCAACCGATGTTCATCAATGGTGCACCGAACCATCCTGGAGTATACTAATTCAATTGCACCGTCAGGTTGCACATGGCTGACTAAGAATGGTCCCTTCCATCTAGACTTTGGCTTTCCGGCCATCAGTTTTGCCCTGGGTTCATGTAACAAGATCCACTGCCCCTCAGAGGGTTTCTTACCTAACATGGGCTGGTTATGGAGACTTGGCAAACTGATGACTGCTGCCCGGGTGGTGTACCTGTATTTGAAAGCTCGGAAAATTATACCACAACAGATGTATCATCTCCCATAGAAGAAGAAAATAAGAAAAGGGGTTGTTCATCCTTGTCAAGTAAAGTACCACATGTATCTTCCACTAAGGAGTAAATGACATCAATGCCAAACACAGAGTGTTCTTTAAGGAGGAATTTCATGGAATCAGACAAACAAAATTGGGCTTTCAAGTCTCTACACTCCATGGATAATGTACCAGCATAAACATCAATCTTGGTTCTGGCAGTTTTCAAAAACGGTCTATCCAAGATTAATGTATGCTAGTTGAAATCAGTGTCATTTTCCATCTCAAGCACATAAAAATCAGTGGGGAATATTAAATTATTTACCTTTACGAGGACATCTTCTAATACCCCTTCTGTCTTTGTGATGCTGCGGTTGGCAAGCTGGATTGTCAACCCGGTGGGCTTGAGTTCCCCAAAGTGTAAGGATTTGTAGAGTGATTTTGGCATAACATTAATGCCAGCCCCAAGATCAGCCATGACTTGCTTGATTTGTAGGTTCCCAATAGTACAGGAAACATTGAATGTGCCCGGATCCTTTTATTTGGGTGGCAGGTTGCCTGACTTGATGAGGGAGGAAGCATTCACCCCTATAGTCACCTTCTCCTTCTCACTGCCCTGTGATTTCCTCCTATTGGTGCACAATTCCTTAAGAAATTTGGCATATTTGGGGATTTGCCTAATTGCATCCAACAGAGGAACGTTGACCTTTACCTTCGGAAAAGTTTCCAAGAGGTCTTTTTCGAATTCCAACTCATCGGACCTCTCGGGCCTTGTAGCTCGTTGTGGAAAAAGTAATGGAATGGGTCTTTCTACCTGCTTGTCTGCTTGCTTCTACTAGGGTACAAGATTATCTTGTTGCCCCTCTGGTTGATCTATCTCATCTCCTTGACTCTCAACCACAACCTGCTCTGAAGGACTAGTAACCTCAGGCAAAACTGTACCAGACCTCAAAGTAATTGCAAAAATGTTCCCCTTGGGGTTGGGAATTGTCTGAGAAGGAATGGTGGATGCATTCCCTTGTTGGGATTGGGAACTCTCTAGCCTAACAATTGCATTTCTCATCTCTTGCATGGCTTGTTCCTGTTTTTTCTCTGTTTTTATCATCATTTTCATCATCTCCTGCCATGGTGCATCTGAAGGGGCAAAAAGGGTAGGTAGTGCTAGAGGCTACTAAGGGACAGGTAACTGTGGAGCAGGTGGTTATTGGTAGATATATGGGTTGTTCTACTGTCTTTGCTAGGGTAGAACATACTTTTGTTACTGTTGTAACACCCTAATATTTAACTCAATATGCCTAGGACGCATTTAAGTTAATTATTAGTTATTACTCTTTTGTTCCAGTTTTTAACTCAAAACTTCTTTAAAATACTTTAGTGAAAATATGGGTAAAATTTTTTTTGAACTTAAATACCAAATTGTGAGCCGTGCATACTAAATATCTAACGTTATTATCTTGCCTGCGTAAGAGAGATGTTAGAAACGAATAACAGGTAAATACATAATACAACCATGACATAACATAACTCAAATAATAATAACATATCAATAACTGTATCATAATAGTGATGCCTTGTAAACTTAAGGACATCAATATATATCCATCAATAGAATACAAATTGATAACTGAGATACGATCACTCTAAAGGTAAATATCCAAAAGGAAGTTATCTCCGTAGCTCCTCGTCCAGTCTCAAGACAAATCATGAACTACACCATCATTCGTGTCTGAAGACGACACAGAAAAGAAAAGGGATGAGAAACTTATACAAGAATCTCAGTAGGGCTTCCCGACTATAACACAAGTATCATCGTCATCGTCCCCAGGAACCTCGGGTTTAATTATGAAAATGGTGAACATATATATAAGGTTCATTTATTAAGTTCTAAATATCATTAGCCGAGGCCCGTATCTTTTAGCATGAATCTTAATGTCATGAATGCAACATATTAGTCATGGATGCATGTCAATATCATATACATAATATCATAAAATCCATAAAACAATGCATATGATATAAAGAACATCATGATCATCATTCTTACAGGTGACTTAAACTTCTTTATTCTCTTTTCCTTGGGGTTCGCCCTATAATTCTCTCTTTTCTCGAGAGTTATAGGTTATGAGCTCATACCTCACTAGTCGTCATTAGCGTAATCTTATCCCTTTTAATAAGTTAAATTCTCGACTCTTAAGGTACGGGATAGGGGGCATTAGGATCACCTTTCATAACCTTTAATTCGGGGAGTCCAAAGGATCACTTCCTATTTGGATCACCTCTCATAACCTTTAATTCAGGGAGTCTAGAGGATCATTTCCATGTGTCTTATGTCACTTTTAATCTTGGCATGATATATGAGATGCAAACATAGGATCATTTCCATGTGTCTTATGTCACCTTTAATCTTGGCATGATATATGAGATGTAAACATAAATAACTTTATCATTTCAATATTTCATGCTCATAAACTTCATGAACTTATGCATCTCAATGAATCAAACATAACCATAACATGCCGTAATTTAAATCATATAAACATGCATCATATTTCATTGCATATATCCATAAGCCATATAAATTTCAACACATGAACATAGCCTTCATGAGATATCAATCACATTCATCTCATCAAATTTATCAATATTTACGCTTAAGCCCCAAGGGGTCAAATCGCAATTTCTCAAAGATTTCGGATCAAAATATAAATACCTCTTTTTAACACATTCTCACAAACTAGAGATCTTTAACATTAACCAATACTTTCAAAAGACATATAACTACTAGAACCATATAAAACTCATCATAAAAACCTTTTAGGGCTATAGACCAAATTTTAACATACTTTAGGGGTCAAAGTGCAGAATCGCTTATTTTTAATATTTAACAATAACCAAAATTTCTAAAACTTTATCTAAACTTTATAAATGGTATTTTGGACTCATGGACACATTCAACATCATTAGTAGCTCTAAATAAAATCATTTGACTGAAATAACATAGTTGATAGTTTAAACACAACTTTTCGAATTTTGCAAAATGGCCCAAACTAACATTTGTAATTACCCTTTTATGCATCTATGGTACTAAAAATAATTTTTACAAAAAATATAAGTAATTCTTAAGTGTGTGAATAATATGAACAGCCTTGAACAACCCTTGAACAGAATCAGAAAATTAGTCTCCTTAAAGCTTAAAAAAAAACACAATTTTAATCCTTTCTAGTTACTAAACTTTCCTAAAATGCTATAAACAATTTTTATGACAATTTTTAGTGATCCTTAAGTGTGTGAACAGCTATGAACACTAGTGAACAGTGGTGAACACTGATGAACAGTGCTGAACAGAAATCAGAAAATTTATCATTCTAAAAGTTTCATAAAAACACAATTTTTGATCCTTTTTAATTACTAGTTTTTCCTAAGACACTAAAAATAATTTTTACAATAACATTTAGTGATTTAAACTCATCTAAACATCCTAAATTAGTAGCCATTCTAGTTCTAAAAGATTATATTAGAATAATAAAACTTTAGCATTTAAAATCATGAGAAAAACCATATTTCTAATCCTTTACGATTTCTAGAACTTTCAAAATTTCTTTGTACAACTTTAAAGACAAGGTCATACCTAAAAATAAAATACAACATGTTTCAAATCAGAATCATACAAGGGCCAAAACAAATAGATGAGAAGTGTCCATGATCAAAATTACCATTTAACATAAAAGAAGTGAATCTTGAACTTTAGAATTTAAGTGATGATTAGAATCATAAACTTGTCTTATAACCTGATTATTATCATTATAAGGTGACAACTTGGAAATATAAATATGAAATGCAAGGCTTGAAATATAAATATAAAGATGCAAATTCATTCTTAGATCTTTATGATTTAAGTAATAACTTGAAATGTAAATATGAATATGCAAGTTCATATTATTATCTTCAAGAATTAAAGTGATAACTTGAAATATAAATATGATTATGCAAAGCTTGAAATATAAATACGATGTGCAAGAACTTCAAATATAAATATGGATCCAAGTTCTTTTTTTTATGTCTTATTAAGCTCAAAACTCAAAACTTAGCAATTCTTTCATTAATCTTTTGACATCAAGAATTAAACCTTGAGCTTTAGAGGTCATTTAAATGATGGATTCACAACCACAACCATGATTCCTCATCATCAAGCCATGGTCAATATCAAGTCATAAAAACCGAAATATAAAGGAAGAACAAGAGAAAGAACATAAAATAAAATCCCTACCAAGTTGTTTCTTGTTATCAAAAGGTAGTGCTTGATCTTTAGAGAAGTTAGAAGAAGAAAATATGTCCTTGATATGTCCTTGAAATTCGGCCAAGATTAGAGCAAATGGAGGGAGGATTTCTCTTGTGTTTTTGTGTTTGATAATGGAAAGGTTATGTGTTTAGGAGTTGATTTATGGTTGAAATGTGTATGCTTGAGGTTTAGAGCTTGGTTAGAGGTTGGGAATGGAGTCTCTTGAGTATGAATGAGGAAGAAGAAGAAAGCTTGAAGTATTGAGAGAATTAGAGAACTTTGAGTAAGAAAACTATCAAGTAAGAAAATGCTAAGGCTAGGAATGTTTGTGTGTGCATTTAGGCCTTGGAAAATAACATATTTATAGGGCATTTGGAGGGTGTATGTACGCTGCATATGGGTTGAAATGTGATCAGAATTCTTGCTCAAAAATAATGCAAAACAACTCAAAGATCACATGGTATGGTCATGGTGTTGTTTGAGTACTTAATTCTTTGATAATAAAATAAAATGGAGGCATTATGGGGGTATGGAGGCTGATGCATATAGGCTGTAATACAATCATAATTTTTGCTCAAAAAGGTTGCAAGACAAGTCAAAGAGCACATGCTATAGTTATGATCTATTTTAGGGTGTTATAGGCTTTACAAAAATTAAAATTTGATGGTGTAAAGAAGCTGAAAACCGTGGCCATCATGGTGGTAATGTGGCAGAATTTTTTTGACTAAATAACTAGCAAGACAACTCAATAAAGCACAAGGTAAAGCAATGATGTATTCTTGTGTATCATTGTTGAAAGAAAAATTAAAATATCAAGGTGATGGAGGAGGAAGAATCCGTGAGTTTGCAAGGCTATCATGGGGGACAAGTTTTATTTTTTTCATTCATGGTAGGACATGTCTTTGAGGTGCATGATGTAGTGCATTATTCCTTGAATGAAATTTTAAAATATAAGCATCATGTGGAGCATGAAATGTCACGGCTGATTTAAGGAATTTGGGGGACAAAATTTCATTTATTATTCATGGTAGGACACAAGGATAGCTTATTTAATTAGGTGGTAGATTTAGAAATTGGTAATTTTGTTTTTTTAGGTTCACTAGGAATAGGAAGAAAAATGATAGACTTGTCATAACAATTTAACATTACACGGTTGGCATAAAGCCAATCCATGCCGAGGATTATATCTAGACCTTGCATAGGTAGACAGACTAAATCAAGAACAAAAGATCTACCTTCAACAATGAGACAATAATTTAGGCAACATCTACAAGTCCTAACAGGTTTTCCAGTAGGGGTAGAAATAGTAAGATTAAACGGGAGTTCTGACATATGCAATTTTAGGGATTCAGCACAAGTATGGGATATGAATGAATGGGTAGTGCCAGAGTCAAATAGTACAATTAAGGTTCTACCATTCATTTCACACTTACCTTCCATGAGGTTTCGAGACTTTGTCGAGTCCTCTGCACTAAGGGTGAAGACCCTTCCTTGGCATTGTGGCTTGGGGTTAGAGGCTATTAGGTTCCTCTCTATGCATTCCCACGAGTGGTGACCGGGCTTTCCACACCAGGAGCAGACATTCTGGCCCAGTAGGCAAGGCCAATCACCATGTTGCTTCCCACATTTTGGACATTCAGTACCAGAAGCAGGTCTTGGAGGTGCGGTTGGGATCCATTGGGGTGCCTTGCCTTTAGTTCCACTTGATTCCCCTTGACGAACGTCCTTCCTAGGGGCTTGCGGTCTAAACTGTGGTATGGGCTGTAGTCTCAGTTGTGGCCTGAAGGGTGGCCGATTTTGCGGCTTGAACCTTCGGGCTTGGGGTGCTAGCTTCTTCTTATAGTCCTCTGCCTTTGCTAAGCTTAGCTTCTTGTTACCTTCCTCGATAATACAACATTTATTGACCAGGGTAGAAAAATCTCTAATCTCCAAATGAGCAACGGCAGCATTTATCCCTGCTTTTAATCCGAACTCATATTTCATGCACTTCCAAAACTCATCAGGGTTACCTTGAAAGATCCTTGAAAATTTGATCAACTCTTCGAATTTTGCAGTGTACTGAACAATGTTCATATCCCTTTGGGTTAGCTGCATGAACTCTATGTCTTTGGCATTTCTTATGGACTCTGGGAAGTACTTTTGATAGAAATGGGTCTTGAACAGCTCTCAATCAATTGGTGTCCCAGACACTTCTAGCAACCTCCGTGTGCCAGTCCACCAAAACTCGGCATCTGCCTCCAGCATGTAGGTGGCAAAGGTTACTTTCTGTTCCTCAGTGCAAGCAATCACAGAAAAGATCTTCTCCATGCTCTTAATCCATTCATCAGCGTGGTTTGGATTCAGGGCTCTTCTAAAGGATGGCGGGTTCGCTTTATGAAATTCTCCAAATCGGGCATGCTCAAGGCCTTTGGCAATAACGGGACAGCGTCCATTTTCGCCTTGGCGATCCATTCTCCCGAACATCATTTGCATGGCTCTCGCCATGTCCCTGAGAGCTTCAGCAGTTGCATTATTTTGCTCATCACTGTTTGAAGTCCTATTTTGTCTTGGGGGTGCCATTGGTTCGTGAGCACACAAAACAGCAAGCACTGAGGTGATCAGGCTCAATACTTAATGCTAAGTGAGCTAGTTACCATGGCACCTCCAATTACAGCAGTCATGCATCTCTATTCTATAGCTTATTCTAACAACAAGACAACTACACATAACATACTATCGCATTATGCTTGAGAAGCATAGTCAGTCCAATCCTCAGGCTCCATGAGAATCAAACTGCTCTAATACCATAATGTAACACCCTAATATTTAACTCAACACGCCTAGGACGCATTTAAGTTAATTATTAGTCATTACTCTTTTGGTCTAGTTTTTAACTCAAAACTTCTTTAAAATACTTTAGTGAAAATATAGGTAACATTTTTTTTGAACTTAAATACCAAATTGTGAGCCGCACATACTAAATATCTAACGTCATTATCTTGCCTGCGTAAGAGAGATGTTAGAAATGAATAACAGGTAAATACATAATACAACCATGACATAACATAACTCAAATAATAATAACATATCAATAACTGTATCATAATAGTGATGCCTTGTAAACTTAAGGACATCAATATATATCCATCAATAAATACAAATTGATAACTGAGATACGGTCATGGTGGTAATGTGGCAGAATTTTTTTGACTAAATAACTAGCAAGACAACTCAACAAAGAACAAGGTAAAGCAATGATGTATTCTTGTGTATCATTGTTGAAAGAAAAATTAAAATATCAAGGTGATGGAGGAGGAAGAATCCGTGAGTTTGCAAGGCTATCATGGGGGACAAGTTTTATTTTTTTCATTCATGGTAGGACATGTCTTTGAGGTGCATGATGTAGTGCATTATTCCTTGAATGAAATTTTAAAATATAAGCATCATGTGGAGCATGAAATGTCACGGCTGATTCAAGGAATTTTGGGGACAAAATTTCATTTATTATTCATGGTAGGACACAAGGATAGCTTATTTAATTAGGTGGTAGATTTAGAAATTGGTAATTTTATTTAAAAGGTAAAACTAGGTGTGTAAGATAACTCAAGACTAGGTAAAAAGATAATCTTTATTTTAACAATAGAGTTAATCTCAATTGGGTTGAAAATCAATTAGTAATTTAAATTTTAATCTCAAGGTAAAGAAAGTAAATGCATTACATTTACCCTAATCTTTAACATTATAGGTTTCATGAGTTCTCTGTAATTAAGAAAGGAAATTAAATTTTCCTAAACAATCCTTAGGCTCTAATTTCCTCTAGTAATTATTTTAAACCTTAGGTAATTATTTTTAACCCAAGGTTAATGAATATAATCAGTTCGAGTTCAATTGGAGCTTTAACATTACCTTAATTACGCAAGTAAACTTATTTGGTATAACTAGGGGTAAAAAGGTAATTTCACGTAAAAACTCCCTGTAAATATTGGACAATCTCAAATCATACTTAAAATAGTCATTTTGAACCTTTGGGTGGAAACCAAATTCAAAGATTATATAATTTCATGAAAAATTACTGCAGGGGTAAAACGGTAATTTTACTTATGGTAAAAATTGAGAATTGAGATTTTTACCTCTAAGGTACATATAATCCCCATCAGGCATAAAATTAACCCCTCAAAGATAATTTAGATTGGTTATCCTTGATTTCTAGGTAAAAATGACCTCAGGGGCATTTTGGTCATTTTACACGTACAGAAAAATCGGGGTTTGCGACTTTTGCACGAATCGCTAATCAAGTCTCCTATGATATTTCTCTAATGTCATATTCCTTTAATGAGGACTATTTGACCTCGAATTACGTGTAAAAATTACCTAGGGGCATTTTGGTAATTTTCACATAGCAGTAAAAATTGGGGCGTTACAGTTGCTATAATGAGTTATTTTACCTCAGATTAGGGTGATCTCTCCATTCCGGATTATATGTGCTGCTGTAAGGGTCATACCCTTGCTGGTTATTCTGATTCTGAGGTCTACCAGGGAACACATTGCTAACAGCAACCAAAGTGGGGTCCTTCTATAGCTGTGGACATACATCAGTAGTATGTGTATTACATGAACAAATACCACAAGCTATCTGAGATGGAGGAGCCTGCCCCAACTGATTCAAGGCTATCTGTTTGAGGAACTCAATCATCTTATCTAGTTTCTGCTCCACCCTACTATTATCTACTGGAGATACTGCACTCACATTGCGGGTGTTACTACCAGCTCTGGACCCAAACTGATGGGAGTTCTTTGCCATGTTCTCAATTAGAGTTCTAGTTGTAGGAGGAGTTTTGTCAACTAAGGCACCCCTACTTGCAGCATCAATCATGCTCCTCTCCATGGGTAGCAATCCCTCATAAAAATACTAAATAAGTAACTGCTCTGGGATCTGATGTTAGGGACAGCTGGGCACACAATCTCTTGAACCTATCATAGTACTCATAGAGAGATTCACCTTGTAACTGCCTCATGCCACAAATATCTTTTCTGATGGTAGCTACTTTGGAGGCTGGGAAGAATTTCTCCAAAAATATACGCTATATGCCAGCCCAGCTGTTAACTGTTCCATGGGGGATGTAGAAAAACTAGTCCTTAGCAACTCCTTCAAGGGAAAGTGGGAAGACCCTTAGCTTGATTTGGTCCTCCGTTACCCCCTGAAGCTTCATCGTCACACAAATCACATGAAACTGCTGCGGATGTTTGTGTGGGTCTTCCCCAAATAACCCATGGAACTTTGGTAAGTAGTGCAGGACCCCAGATTTAAGCTCAAAGTCAACTTCATAGTTGGGGTAAGTGATCCCCAATGGCTAGTAATTAAGATCTTGGGCAGCGAACTCCTTTAAAGTCCTGTTATTCTCGGCCATATTCCCTGAAACACTAGCAGCGGGATCAGAAAGTTCAAGAGAATAATAAAAGACATTATTGAATTCCCTGGTTGTATCAGAAGAAGAGGGGTTGCCTAATAAATTAATTCTCTCCCTTGCAACCTTCCTAAGCCTTTTGATAGTTTTCTCAATCTCTGAATTAATTGGTAGTATGGGAAAATTAGGAAGGGATGTAACACCCCAATTTTTCTGTCTGAGTGGAAAATGACCGAAATGCCCCTGAGGTCATTTTCGGCCCGAAAATTCGAGGATGGCCGACTCGGCAGTCCTCGAAGAGCCAACTCAATGTTTGAAGGGGATTGAATGGCCTTTGAATGCTTCCGGAAGCGAAAATCTCGTTTTCATAGCTTTGGTCAAAATGACCAAAATACCCCTATAGCGTTTTTACGCGGGTAGAAGTGCCGTTTGAGCCCGAAACTTTCCCCAAAGGTTTAAAAACACATTTTCATGTGTCTAGAGGTCTCTGTTCAAGTCCCGGTGGTCCCGGGCAGTTTTGTGCAAAATTACGATTTTGCCCCAGAATAGTATTTTTATGCCTAATGACGTAATTAAGCAAATCTAAACAATATTAAGCTCTAAACAAAGATTAATTAATTTCCCTAATTAATCTAGAGTCAAAATAATTTATTAAATTTAATTAGAACCTAAAATTGCTTAGATTAAACTTAAATCCCTTTTTAGAACTCAAGATTCCTAGTCTTGGAATCTTGAATAGTGTTTTCTCTCTCAAATTCCTTAAATCAAGGAATTGTGTCTAGAATTGTTTATACACTAAAATGAATTTATAACTCACTAATGATGCAAGAACACTCTCTAATTATGTCTTGCCAACCTTAATTACCCATTTCCTCACCTAAACACTTTCTTACAAATTCCTAATCTTAAGCATAATCAAAGATACACCTAAACACAACTCTAAACCACAATTAAAATGCAAACTAATCCTCCCCCAAATCTGATGCACATGGCCGAAACTCTCACCCCCATTGACCACATGTTGAATTGTTTCTCACTCAAAGAACCATGCTTGAAGCCATACCTTGAACCATACCTCACCATACTTTGAACCATACCTCACCATGCCTCAAGATCACATTATCTCACCTCATGGAACTCATGGGCTCCCTCCCAATCTGATGGTCAAGCTCCTCCCCTCCATGCACCATCCATTTGCTTCATTTCTCTATAAATAGAATGCCTTGAGGAGCTTGCACCACTTTTAGATCATTTGCTAAGTTTAGGAACACTCAAAGCTTTTCTTTTCTCTCAAAGCTCTTGTGTTCTTCAAGTTCTTGGAGCTCTCCATCTTCTTCATCATCTTCATCTTCTTCTTCCATCTTCAATTTCATCACATCAAGTAGGGATTTCCTTTCATGTATTCTTTTCTTTAAAGTTCTTGTTCTAGCTTTATGTTCATAGTTTCTCTTGGTTCTTTTTAGAACTTCTTTTCTTCTCCTTTTTCTTTCTCATTTTCGACCATGGGCCTTGAAGTTCAAAGAAATGAGAGCTTGATGATGAGAGTTTCATGATGATGTTCATCACTTGAAACAAACTCTGGAGCTTGATCTTTGTTCTTGAGCAAAAATGTTTCTAGTTTTTCCTTTCTTGAACTCTTGAGAACTTTAGCTTTGATGGTGTTTTAAAATGGTTCTATGAACTCAATGATGAGGACTCATGGTGTTGGTGTTAATATATCACCAAGATCATGGACTCTAGAGTTTTCAAATATTCCTTTTCATGCCTAGAATGTTTCGGCCATTTCCTTTCTTCTACATGATTCAATGTTTTGATTTTCTAAAAATGTTGTCTTGAGTTCTAAGAACTCTAAGCTTTGCTTAACCTTGGTTGGATGAGTTTGGGTTGAGGATTGAGTTCCTTTAAAGTCTTGTTAAGGGCTCTAGAAAGAAAAAATGAACTTGCATAATTTAATTTATGCTTGCACTCATATTTACATTCTTGCTATGCATCTTTACTTTTAAGCTATCACCTAAGAACATAAAGATTAAAATGGATCTTGCATCATCACTTAATGTAATCCTCAAAGCCTTTCTATTTCGGCCTTAAAGTCGATTGTTGTTGGGCCGAGAGCACTAAAATAAAGAATTGAACTTGCATTATCACTTAATTAATTTCTCGAATGCCTATCTATTTCGGCCTTAAAGTCGATTGTTGTTGGGCCAAGAGCACTAAAATAAAGAATTGAACCTTGCATATTGACTTTCAAGCTTGCACGTTTAAGTTTATGCCTTGCATATTTATTTTAAGTCATCACTTTACTTTGTAAGCAAGATTAAAAATGAAAAGCATGAGCACGTTTATTTTATGTCATAACTTAAGAACCTAGAGCTCAAAGACTTGCCCATTTCATTTCAAGTTAAAGTTTGATGAGAATGCATTCTTTGAATGCATGTTTCGGCCAAGTAGTGATGATGGACTTGTAATGAGTTTTCATCTAGCTACAAGGACCAATAGTCTCTGTTCTAAGTTTTTCTTAAAGCTTTACAAGTCTTTAAAAGGTTATGTTATCATGAGATATGATTTTATTCTCTCTTAAAGATGAACTATATTTTGGTCACCAACCTAAGGCTTCTCTTAGCCTCTTGATGAATTAAAATGATTTGCAAAGAGTTTTAGAAATTCTAAATTGATTCCAAGAGGAACTAGTTAACTTATGTACCGAGGAATGTCAATTTAATTCCCTTATTGAAGCAAGATGTTTTCGGTTCTGTCATGATGAGTGTGATGCTGTATGGTGATGTTTTGATGTGTTAGAATGTGTGAAATTATCACATGATGATGTAGAAACGATTCTATGCATGATAGGTAAGAAACTAGCTAACTAGAAATACCGTAAAGCTAGAATTTAACATAGTTTAGACCTATTTGTTTTTGGAGCTTATCCAAACTGTTTTAATGGAAACATAATCAGATTAGGATTGTTTAGACATGAAAAACTTGGTAACATTTGGACTAGAATTGAATTTTAGCACCTATAGGGAAACTAGTAACTAGAAAACCGTAAAAATGCAAATGTAGAACTCTTAGAACATTTAGTTTTCTGGATTCTGTCCAGCAACATTACAACATGATAAATGTGATTTATAATTAGTTCTTAAGCATAGGAATGTCTTATAATTGATCTAGATTTAATTTATAGCGCCTTAGGCAAAGACGGAACTGAGAAAGGGTCTAAAACGTAAGTTCTAGAACCTCGTAACCACAAGATAGAAATTCTACCCTATG
The DNA here is from genome assembly GCA_031216125.1 of Dalbergia cochinchinensis. Classification (NCBI taxonomy): domain Eukaryota; kingdom Viridiplantae; phylum Streptophyta; class Magnoliopsida; order Fabales; family Fabaceae; genus Dalbergia; species Dalbergia cochinchinensis. Next base: position 32,996,890 of record CM062369.1, read on the forward strand.
CTTTTCAGATTTGAGTATGAACATGAGGATTAGGAATGATGATTAATTATGAGCCCTTAGGTGCATAACATATGAGCGACGGATGTTAGAAAACTATATCTTAAGATTAAGACCCGTAAGGGTCAAAGCATAAGCTACTGTAAGGATAAGCGTTTGAATGTTCTATGATGATGCATGTGTTATGTAAATGATGATGATGCTATTCATATGAGGAATTCATGAGGATATATGTTTATGTGACATAAAGCAAATTTGGAAGGAATTCGGCGTAAGGCCATCGTGCCACCGAATTTCCGATAAATTTGGGGACTTAAAAAGATTTTGAAAATTAAGGTACTAAGATGGGTTCTAGGATGACACCGGTTCGGCCGAGCACCTCCATAGAACTCATGTGACATCGGTACCAATTTATACTCTTAGGTGATACCGGTTCGGCCGAGCACCCCTAAGAGAATTGCCCCCTAACCCGTACTCAGATAGTCGGGATTTATGATTTATGATACGCTTATCGTTAAGTGGTAAGTAAGAACTAGTGACGACTAGTTAAGGTATGAGCTCATAACCTAGATATGTGACACGTTCTGGGTGACACCGGTTCGGCCGAGCACCCCCAGTTCGATTGTCTTTTAGGGTGGCCCATGAGGAAGAGATATTTCACGATTATGATTATGTCACTAAGTTTGTCCCATATGAACGTTACTATTGCCACTTTATGCCACTAAGTATGACGATGCTTGATGTTATGTTTTATGTATATGCATTAGGTAGTACCATGCATACATTCTCTATTATGTTGCATTCATGACATTAAGTGTAACACCCTAATTCTCTTTAGAAATTAAATGAGGTTTTATTAATGAGAATTTTAAGATTTTGACATATGTAGACATGACGAGAAGGATTCAAGGAAGCAACAAAAAAAAAATATATGAATAGTGTTTTGCGGGCCTCGCAGGCCCGCCAGGACAGCCGAAACCCCAGAATTAGGTCCCGAAGATACTAGAAATTGAGAAATTATAATATTATGTTTAGGAATAGGAAGAAATAAGGATTTTATACCCGAAAATATTTTTCGGCCAATGTTTGATTACTCGGGTACACTATTTTACCCGTTCGGTGGAATTTTGGTGTGCGAATTCTAACACCGAAAACTAATTTGATCTCTATAAAATAAATTAGTTTATATCTTTAAATTAAGTGAATGGCTAAGATTCAATCTTGGATTACAAGATTTAATCATAGCCATCCAATTCACTTTTTGATTAGAACTTATCTAAATATATTATATAATATTATGCCATTATTACAAGATATATATGAGTTCAAATCTTCTCCAAAAAGGAATGCAATTCTCGGCCATCTTGAGGGGAGACAACAGCAAATCCTCCATTTTCTTCTTCATCAAAAACCTTGATTTCAACCTCAAAAATCCTAAACCAAACCTTGATAAAACCAAAATCTTCCTTCACAAAAGTTGTTCTACACTTCAATCTCTACAAATATAACCGATTAGAATCTCTAGACCTTGCCTTAATACCTCATCCATCACTGATTTGAGGAGGTTTTAAGTGGATTTTGAGAGCTTTGGAGTGAAGAAAGTGCATCTTGGAACAAGCTAGAGACAAGGATCCAATAGCTTCCAAGAGTAGGGTTTTTGTGAATTGTTCTTGTGATTTTCTGTTCTTGCTGAGTTTGGCTTGTTTCAATAGGATAAAATTGGGTTCTTATGTGATGTTACACCTAGATGTTGATATATTTGCATAGGTATGTTAGTTTGGTATCATGGAAAAATCAATTCTTGTCAAAGGATGTTGAGTGAGGCTTGCTGGATTTTCGGTTTCCTACAGGCAGTGTATGATCACGATTTTTCTGACTTTTTTGTAGGTATTTTTGTGAGATAGAAAAATTTTATGTTGAAGATAACATCTTAAGCTAGTTCCATGAATTTTCTTGAGCTTTAATTTTGATTTTTACTGCCTTAATAAAATCTGGGACTGAACTAGTACCTATGCTGCCTGAACTCTTGGAACAGAAGCTATAACTTTTGCTAATTTTGTTACCATACCAAATGATGGAATAATCACTTGAAATTTGTACAGGATATCAGAGACATCTTTATGTTTTACTAGGATTTTTATTTCGAATTTTCTGGGTTCAATTGATAGGGTTAAAAATTATGAATTTCAGTTTTTGAGCTGAGGTTGAGTGGGTTCTGACCACCAAAATTACCTAATTTTGTTAACACAGTTAAAAAGTTATTTTTAATCTGAAATTTTTACAGGGCCTTATGGACATATTGAAGTATCTCAAGGAATTTTTACAGCCTTTAAATTGGTTGTTTGGTATGTGACATAAATTATGCCCCATAAGTATGAATTCTGCCAAATGCTGTTCTTGTGCTGGAAAGGAATCAAATTCTTGAGTTAGAAGTAAAATGGCTTATAACAAAAGTATGAGAAGTATACATACATGCTACATTATTTAAAGATTTGATTATGAGAAATGGATGAAGAATTCATTGTAAATAAACATTTGCACATGACTTGGGCATGCATTGAGAAGCTAAATGATGATGGGTGAGTATATTTAATAAAAGTGCAAGAAATTCAATTGTGCATATTCTAGCATATGGAAAAAATAGAAACAAGACTTATGTTGACAAAAAAGGGAAGGCAAAAATAAGAACTTCCCTAGAGATATTATGAGTCGATAGATGTATCGGCTAAGAATAGAACTGCGTGAGATTCGGCAAAAAAGGAAAAAAAATATGAAGTCCGAAGATCACGTATAGGAATGAGCTTATGTCCTGATAAGCAGTCTATTGCCCATTGTGGAGTTATCAACTGTAAATACTAATTAGTATGGATCTAAGTCTTCCATATGTTAATGGAAAAAGAAAGATGCACGAGATTGAATCCTATGGGTACAAGGGAACAATATACAAATCATTATTGTATTTGTACTTGGCTTTACATGATGTATACACCTTGGTATGGATACATATAATTTTGCATGATTATTCTGACATGAATGAGTTTATCATTTGAATTTTGTATTATACCTGAGGGAATACTCTACTGAGGATTTTATAATATTCTCATCCCTACGGTTATATTTATTTTGTGTTAATCAGATCCAGTAGATGCCGTCAATAGTGTTTTTCCTTGACTCACCGCAGTGGGTGTGGCATTATGATCCTGTCCTCGACTCTCTGTATGTAGTGGGCTACTCGCAAGTCCGCGCTTATGTGTTTTTTGGTCGTTCCTTTAGTACCTCTGTATTTACTGCTGACTTTGACCTCGCTTTCCCTTATGATGGTGTGCCTCTCCACTTGGCACACCCAAGGATATTTGATATTCCGCATGCACCGCCAAAGACCCTCCAGCGGATGATCCCTTTTCATCCTCGTCTTCAGATTCAGACCCACCTGAGGGTCCTGATGCCCCTGGCGGAGGTGAGGCCATCATACCGATGGCCAATGGTTTCATCTAGTAGGATGTGAGACCTTTAGGGACCCTTGATATGTATATAGTGGTAGTTTGGTACTAGAGACCCGCTTAGCCTCGCATAATCGATCCTATTAAATGTTGTTTGTATAAAAATTTTGCGGATCTCACCTTTGAGCAGGTCAAATTAGACAGTAGAGGTGTACTTTTTGGACTGAGTCCCAGATGTTTAGGAAATGACTAGTTTGTTTTACAGTATTACATATTGTAAACTGAACAACAATGTCCATATATATATATATTGGCTTTGCAACATATATGTCTACATTACTTGATTTCATTTCTTTCGACTAGTATAGATTATGAAGGTAAGTAATACTTTTCTAATTACTATGTTAACACTCGAGTAAAGCATGGTAGTTAGGAGGGTGTTACATTAAGATCATCCTAAAATGAATGGACCTTAGCTAAAGTATAATTTAAAGTTTAAAATGAACTCGATGCATGTTCACTTGCTTTTACGAAAATAAACCCAAGGTTCCTGAGGACGTAGATGATGACACCTAGGTAGTAGGAGGCCCTACTGAGATTCTTTAGCAAAGATTCTCACTCCCTCTATCTCTTTCTTTCCGTCACGTCTTCAGATGGTGACGTTCATTGTGTTCGTGGACACGCCGACATGGGAGGTGCACCATGACCCGGACCACGGGTCATTCCATTTTGTGGGTCGATGCACGGTTAGAGTATTCATGTTCATGGGTCGACCTTTCACTCCCCCTGTATATTCCCATCGTTTCTCCCCAGTTTCACCTTTTGGTGATGACCCGGTGTTCAAGCGCGCACGTCCCCGAGAGAAGAGGCTTTGCCGTACTCCACCGTCTGCGTCCGCCGTCCGAGACTACCCCCAGTATGTGCCCCGTTGCCCGTCGTCCTTTTCAGAGACAGATCCTTCCGAGGATTCGGCAACCCAGGTATCGTCCGAGGGATCTTCCCCCACCATACCCATGGACCTTGGGGAGGGTAGCGAGGCCACCGTGACTCAGTCGAGGCTTGCACGACGACAGGAGATGAGGCCGCGCCGTGGAGGTCACTCCCGAGCCCCGTTCCGCCTATTCTCGCCGGAGGAGCTTGCTCAGTTTCCTGGTTACGTGCCACGCTCGAGGGATAGTCGTCAGTAGGAAGCCGTAGATGGCCCGGGTTAGTGCACACACCCCATAGACGACGATAAACCTTCTTTTGTTTAGAGGTTATCCCATTAGATGCACTCGGGTAGGGGAGTAGTTCATGTTTATGTTTATGTTGTATTTCCTTTCATGTATTTCCGTTGTACTAAATTTAAGTCCCACACTTATAAGTGGACAAGTTATATATATATGAGATGATATTCAGTGTTATTCATAGTGTGCCTTATGCTATGACATTATGAGATGTATGTTTTGTCCTTTACATGTCACATCGCATCACGTGGCTCTCACTTTGTATTTCAAAAAAAAATTTACCCGTATTTTCCGCTAAGTATTTCTAAGTAAAAATGAGAACTATGAAGTAACAGACTAATGATTAACCTAAGTATGTTCTAGAGTATTGGGTTAAAAATTAGGATGTTACAAGGGAGTTGGTCATAAAATAAAATTATAGCAACAACCGAGTACAATAGGGAACAAAGAAAAGATAAATAAAATTTAAATTAAACAAAATTGAATTTTTTTTATGAAGACAATGTAAAAATTAATAAACAAATGAATAAAATAAAAAAATAAAAAAATGAAAATAGAAAAAAATTAACTAGAAACAAGAAAAATAATCAATTAGCACCACTACATAGCGCCTAATTTTTCTGTAATTTTTCTTTGTCATTAGAAATTACTCAATTACCGTAGGTAATTATTACATAAGATTTGAGGCCGAACAATCCTCAATAAAGGAATATAACGTTAGAAGAGAGGTTAGGAACGATTCATGCGAGAGTCGCAAATCCGAATTTCAGACGTATAAAATGACCAAAATGCCCCTGAAGTTATTTTACTCAGAAAATGAGGATCGTGGGCCCCACCTATTCTCAAGGGGATATTTTGAGGATAATAAGGGATTGTTTGTGTTATGTGTGTTAATAGAGCAGAAGGATCTCAATTTCGAAGTTCAGGCGAAATGACCAAACGCCTCAATTGTTTTTAACTCCGATGTGCGTGCCGACTGAGCCCGAACCTCACTAAAATGTTTTAAAATGTGTTTTTAAGCCATGATTAACCATTGGTTAAGCTCGGGTGGCCTCGGGCAATTTTTAAGTGAAAGTACGATTTTGCCTCTGTTTTTGGGCAGTTTTGCGAATTTGGGGATTTTTGATTGGTATACGAAAACCTAAGCAATATTAGGCTCAAATTAAAGCTTATTAAATTCTAAATATTAATCTAGAGTCAAAATTATGTATTTAGATTGATTAGAACCCAAAATTGCTCAAAAACACCCAAATTGCTTACTAATTCACTTAAACCCTTAAGCGTAAATTCTCTAAATTACATGAATATCTTGCCTACACCTAAATAATGCATGGAACACACAAATTTCACTTCTTTGGGCTGTAATGGACGAAATTATTGATGCCATTATGCAGCTGAATTATTGCCAAAAGTTGCACTAAAACAAAATGCCAAAATGTCACCATAAGAGACATAATTCCTTAATTTCATACAACTTTGTCTAAAATGATTTTTCCTCCCTTATTTCTCCTGCAAAATTCCGTCCACTACCTCATCATTTTGGCCAATTAGAAGCCTCAAAATCTTCTATAAATAGGCTTGCTTGAGTGGTCTTGGAATGCTTGGTTCATAACTAGTTTTTAGGAGCACCAAAACTTTCTTTCTTCCTCCTCTTTGGCTGAATTCTTTCTTCAATTTTTTCAAAGAGATTTTGTTTCATTTCACTTCAAGAAACCAAGTTCTCTTCCTCTTCTTCAACTCAGATCAGGTAGGGAGTAGTTTCTAAATTTATTTCTATGCTTTGAGGAGTTGTGTTTTTAGCTCAAAATGATGAAATTATGAACTTACCTTAGCTTTTCATTTTGGTTTTCCCTCTTCAATTTTTCTTTAACCAATTCAACCATATGGCCTAGGTGGAACTAAGATGATGGCTTGATGATGAGGACCTTGAGGGTGGGTTGTAAATCCATCACAAGTTAGGCCTCTAAAGCTTGAAAATTCCACTTGATGCAAAACTTTAAAGAATAATGCTTTATGATGCTAAAACAAAGATTTTTAGTTTAGAACTTGAAAGATGTATTTTCCTTTTATGTTTTATTTCTTGTTAAGATATGTATTGGGTTGAATTTATAATTCTTTTAAAGTCTTGAAGGAGCTCTAGTAAAGAAACAAAATGAATTTGCATCCATGATTAACTTCTATGTCATCACTAAATTTTCAAGAATGAATAAATGAACTTGCATTTCTCATGTTTAAATTCCAAGCTTGTATTTCATGTTTATGTTTCAAGTCATCACTTAATCTTTCAAGATAATTAAGAGGTTGCATCTCATATTTAATTTATGCTCTCACTATATTTTATAATGGCTAAAAGAATCAACGCATGACATGTTTATTTTATGCCATCACCTAAAGATCCTAGAGCTCAAAGACTTGCCCATGTATCACAAGCAAAGAAATATGATTATTGGAGTTAAAGAATTTATTCTTTAAAAAGTCTTGAGATTGGAGCTTAAAAAGATGTAATAATAATTCTCTTCTCCCTCTACTGGTCCTGTGCGGACTACCGCCGCTCCGGTTTCTTAATATTCTTTTCTCCCTCTACTGGTCCTGTGCGGACTACCGCCGCTCCGGTTTCTTAATATTCTCTTCTCCCTCTCTTTGGTCTGTGCGGATTACCCCCGCTCCAGTTTCTTGTATCATCTTTATATTTCAAGTTCTTGCATCATGTTTAATTTTCAAGTCATCACCTTAAATCTTAAAGATAAAGAAATGGAATTGCATATCATGTTTATAATTCCAAGCTATCACCTTATAAAGATAAGATTAAAATAAGGTTGCATAGCATGTTTATAATTCTAAGATGTCACCTAAATCTCTAAAGCTCAAGACTTACTCCTTTTATCTTAAGTGAGAATTTTAATTGTGAAGATCCTCCCAAATTTGACAAAAGAACTAGTTTCTAAATGAGTTTTAAGGCTTTGCAAGGATTTTACGGGGAACTAGTATTTTATATGCACTTAAAATATGATTCTATGTAATTGCATGAGGTTCATGATTCGACCACTGATCTGAGTTTAGTATCAATGTGTGATAATGATTTGATATGATTGAAGTTGTGATAATTATGGTTTATTGTTAAGAGAATGATTCATAATTGGTTTAGTAACTAATTAGTTCTATAATTGATAATTCTATGTAAGGATTGGATGCTTATTAAGTACTTGATATCATTGAATGATTTCTGGCTTGCATGTTATAGTTCTTTGTTGCAAATAATAAGAATGCTTATACATGAAATGTTCTTTATTATGAAAAATTCACCTTTGTTGCTAGAAGAAAGTGTATCATTGTAAAAGTGTAATTTGGAAAGGTTCTGCTAAGGAAAGACTTGGTATTTAAGCGTGTCCATTGTGACCCACCTCTCTTTCTGGGAATCTCCCATATGCATGATTACAGATTGATATATATTATTCTAGCTTAAGACTATAAATGAGAAAATGTTATGATGTTTATGAATTGTATTATGATATAACATGCAAAGATTTAATGGTGACTTAAACTTATAAGAAAATGATCCTTTCGAACCATCGGACTATAGGTGGTGAAAAGGTGATTTTAGCCCCTAACCCGTTCTCTCAAAAGGGTAGAGTCGGGACTTTAGCTTATCAAAAGGGATAAGTATATGCTAGTGACGACTAGTAAAGTATGAGCTCATAACCTAAATTACTCCCAAAAGGGTGGAGTATAGGGTGGCCCAAGGAAAATAATGATGATGATAAGATTTTAAGTCACCTAAGGCACTAAAGAAATGAAATATGTGCCTTTGTGTCCTTGTGTAGCTAATATTATATGACGTTCTTTTATGCATGTTATTTTGATAATGATGATGAGGAATATGATGTAATGATAAAGGAAAAGTTCATTGTAAATATGACATGTTAAGAATAAGATGCATTATAAGACGATGATTAAAAATTCACGAGCCTCGATTAAGTATTTGTCCGAACTTAAAATGAATCTTTGCATGCTCACTATTTTAGAATAATCCCGAGGTTCGTGGGGACTTTGATGATGACACTGTAGAAGGAGGTACCTTACTGAGAATTCTTTAGCAAGATTCTCACTCCCTTTTCTTTATTTCCGTCATTGTCTCCAGATTCAGATGACGACATTCGTCCTGTTCGTTGATACCCCTACTTGGGAATTTCACTATGATCCTGTGCATCGCTCGTATCATTTTGAAGGGAGGTCTTGTGATTCGTGTTTTTATTTACATAGGTCGTCCATTTGCACATCCTGTCCCTAGTTATCGATTTTCTCCTACTTCTCCCTATGGCGATGAAATGGTTTTCGAACATGCACGTCCACTTGATGAAAGGATGTTACGTTCTTATCCCGCTTCATCTGCTGTCCATGGATTTCCAGAGTATGTTCCCGAGACGAGATATTCTGAAACTGATCCTTCAGAGGACACTCCTACTCATGTATATTCTGAGAGCTCTGCTCCTACTCCCACACGTGTAAGAGAGGGTAGTGAGGAAACAGTTGTTCAGCCGAGGTTAGCAAGAAGGCCGTCCATGCGACCCCAGCTTGGTGCATCTCGTGTGTCCCCTCCCGAGGGAGCTCATCAGTGGATCGGATTTATTCCCCCATTTCCAGGACAGTGGCCCTAAAGAGTTCTTACTAGATTTATGTGTGATCATGCACCCTAGTTTTAGGATAACCTTCCCGGCTTATGGAGTTATCTAGTTTAGGGGCATGAATTTCCTTAAGTATATTTTCTTTTATGGGTTTGCATAAGATAATGATGTATGAACATAACCCACGCTTTGAGTGAGGTTATTGTATGTAAATATATGCTATAATGTGCTTATGGATGTTATATGATGGAGCCTAAGTGATATGATGTGATATATTCTTAAACGTCTTATTATACTCCGCTTACTCGTTCACGTTGTACTCGGCTCACGTTTTCAATTATTTGGTTAAAAAAAAAATGGCTCGTAATTTCACTAAGTATTTTCAAATTATGAAGAAAGAACCAAAGCAAGGAGTAAAGTCTAGTCATTAATCAGATTCAACCTAGGTGTATCTGGTTAATTACTAGGGTGTTACATCTTCCCCGCCAACGACGCCAAAATTTGATGCGAGTTGTCGCTACCCGCAACAAATTAAAAAGTGTTTTAATTACTAAATTACACCAAAAATGTAGTTAGGGTGCAATCCAGGTTGTCTTACAAGGAAGTGTTATAATTGATTCGGGAAAACTGGGGGTTTGAGATAATAGCAACTAAATTAAATTGAGAAGAATTCTAATGGGAAGAATTACCTGCACAAGGATTCCCTCATATTAACAATTGTTCAATCATTGGTTTAAAAGATAAATTCATGGTAGTGGTTACTTTCATTAGTCATGCTATCACATGACAATGATGCAATTCTACTTAATGATAATATAATCACATTCCTACTTAGGGTTTGGCTAACATATGAACTAGTAATTCACGATCGTGATTTTATAAACCTATGCCAGTCTGATTACCAATTACAGCAATCTAATTCCTAATGGAGTTAATTTCAATCATTTACCAATTGGATGTAATTAAATCAATCGACCTAAAACCCTAATGGCATCTAGATTATGCATGCGAACGAATGCACAATCAAGCAACTCTTAAAAACACAATTACAATAATCATCGCAATTGATATCAACAGAGAAAGCAAACGAGAAAGAAAAACTGACCATGAATTGCAATTAAAATAAAAGGAACCTCAAGAACAATCTTAATCTTCAGCTATCCTTGCACACGGTAAAGAGATTACTCCTCCATAGGGGGAGTGTCACAATCGTTGTTGAAGGGAAAAACCAAATTACAATCCAGAAAAATCCACAATCCATCAATGACTAGAAACCCTAAACCTAGAGAGAGAATGTAGAGAGAAAGAGAGAATAGAAATTAAAAAGTGCCTGAGTGAATCCTTGCAATTGTGCTAAAACCGAATGAAATTGCGTCGCGCACTGAAGGCTAGGTCATTTATGACAACTATAGTAGTCTAGGACCGCTATAATGGTCTTGCCTTTGATGTGCTACCACATTCTGCTCTCTGGTGACCGCTATAGCGATCCTGGACTACTATAGTGGTCATGTACTCGCTCAACACCACTTCGTACACTTCCAAACTCGTTTTGTGGCCAGAAATGTTCAAATTAGCTCTTGTGCCTAGAAATAGAAGTTATGGTTATTTGAATAAGCTTTCCAACGCCATGAGAATAACCTTAATTGGACATCTGTATCTCCAGATATTGGCAAAATACTAATTGAGGGTCAAACTAGATAGCATCAGAACATCAGCAAACTTTAATCTCGCAACTCGATTTTCACCAAGATGCTCTTGGAACTGGGTTTTGAGATGAACATAAGAGTTATAGAGGACTTCTTGATCTTTCCAAAACATATTTATTTGCCTCAATCTGATCCCTGTAGAGAGAGATATGAATTTTCCATTATAATGCTTCCTGTAAATATGCTCCAGAACTCTAGTATTCGGCTCCCCAAATTCTCCCAATTGAACATTGCTACAAACTCCAGCACTACTATGGTCTTCATACACCAACATGGGATGTCCTTGCAAAGAAATAACATTCACAAAAGAGGATTAAAAGTACAGGAATATCTATTTATCAAAATGGTGAAAAGAACTATGATTTTATTCAATGATATCCAATGAGGACTAAATATGAATCTATCAATTGCCCATCAATTAAGTACAATTAAGATGCAAAATGTTCAGAGTTAGGATAGAGAATGGATATATAAATGCAACCCATCAAGTCTTACCATGTATTCATCAAAAAAACCATCTTGATATATTAACATCATGAGGCCATATATTCTCCATTTTCTGATCCTTGACTCTTCTTTTTCATCATCCTATCTTCTTTCTGAGCCTGCAAACTAAAGCTTTGATCTTCAATCTAATTTGTAGTCTTGAAAACTGAATTCTTCTTTTGGGCTTCAGCTTGGACTTATGAAGAAAGCGAGTAGCTAGAGATGTTTGTGCATGAATGCTTATATAGATTTAAAAACTATTGAGTTTAAAAGCTTTTTCAAAACACAAAAACGATCTTCAGCTAATGGTTTTGTTAATATATCTGACACTTAGTCTTCACTATTTCCAAACATGAACTCAACATCTCCTGTTTGAACATGATCACGGATAAATTGATGTTTAACATCAATGTGCTTGGATCTAGAGTTCTGGATAGTATTCTTAGCAAGGTTAACAGCACTAGTATTATCACATAAGATAGCGATTTTAGAATACCTAAAGTGATAATCTTCTAGCTGGTTCCTTATCCATAACATCTGGGTGCAACCATTCACAATAGATACATATTCAGCCTTGGTTGTAGAAAAGGCAATTGTATTATGCTTTTTGCATGATTAGGTGATCAAGCATTTTCCAAAGAAACAGTAGCAACAACTAGTGCTTTTTGTAACATCCTAAAAATTAGTTAAAAATTAATTTGAGCTTTATTAGTTGTAATTTCAAAAATTTGACAGTTTTAACAATGATGAGGATGGTCCAACGGTTTTGTAAAAAAAAAAATATGAATAGTATTTTGCGGGCCTCGCAGGCCCGTTGGGACAGTCGAAACCCCTGATTTGGGACCCGAAGGTGCCTGAAATTTGGAAAACATGGGAATAAGATTAGAAATAGATAGAAATAAAGATTTTATAACTAGAATTAATTTTCGGTTAATATTTGATTACCCGGGTACGGTATTTCACCCGTTCGGTGAAATTTCGGTGTGTGATTTTTAACACCGAAAGCTAGTTAATCTCTGCAAAATAATGAAGTCTATCCCTTTGAATGCCAAATGAATGGCTAAGATTTTATCTTGGATGAAAGATCAAATCTTAGCCATTGATATTAAGTTCCTTTAATGAAAAAACAATTATGCTTTATGTTAACCAATTACATTATTTCTTACAAGATATATATGAGCAAATTTCTTTTCCAAGAAGCCATTGTCATTCTCGGCAGCAACCATATAGCCAGCACCTCTATTTCCTTCTTCATCAAAACCTTAATTTCAATCTCAAAAATCCTAAGCCAAACCTTGATGAAATCAAAATCTTCCTTCACAAAAATTGTTCTACACTTCAACCTCTACAAATACAACTGATTAGAATCTTCAAACCTCACCTCATTACCTCAACCATTACTGATTAAAGGAGGGCTTGATTGTGTTTTAAGAGCTTTGGAGTGAAGAACTTCCATTTTGGAGCAAACTAGAGACAAGGATACATTAGCTTTCAAGAGTAGGGTTTTCTTCGGCCTTTTTCTTTCAAAATTTTCTGAGCAATTCTTACTGTTTTCATTACTATATATATTTTAGTAGAATTATGACCTAGTTATCTTGCAAATCAATCAAAATGGCTATAGATATTTAAGAAAGGTCTGCTAATTTATAAGTAACAACTCTCGAGTATGATGTCATAACTTAAGGATGACGTTGCACTTGGGAGGATGTTACATTATGGTATTAGAGTAGTTCATCCTTATAGGACCTTGAGGAATGGACTAGCTATGCTTCCTTAGTAAATGTCATGCATTATAACTCTATATATGTGTATGACTGCTAGTTGGGAATATTGTGGGTTGTTCCCACACTTAGCTTGGTATTGAGCCTGATCAACTCAATAATTCTTGTTTGGTGTGACAAGAACCGATGACTTCTAATCGGCATACTAGGAACAATGTTGGAAACGAAGTGGGTATGATGGACACTTTTCATGAGATGGCAGCTGCCATGAGAGAACAAGCTACAGTAGCCAATAGAATGATAGAAAGGTTGGACCGACATGCCGAAGGAAATCCAGTTAGGAATCCTGGAGGAGCAAAAGTAGACATAGAATACCAGAAATTTGTTGAGTTCAGAAAGGAAAACCCTCCACTATTCCAAGGAGCTTTTGATCCGAATAAAGTAGAAGAATAGATCAAGGCTACGGAGAAGGTTTTCTCCGTTCTTCCTTGCACTGAGATCCAGAAAGTGGCTTTTGCTACTTACATGCTAGAAGTAGATGCTGAATTCTGGTGGGTTGGCACCAAGGGATTATTCGAAGCTTATCAAATTGAAGTCACCTGGGATGTCTTCAAGGAAGCTTTCTACCACAAGTATTTCCCTGTTTCGGTGAGAAATGTAAGAGCTGGAGTTTATGGCACTCAAGCAAGGGTCTATGAGTGTAACAAAATACACGACCAAGTTCGAGGAACTTTGCAAGTTTTCTACTATTTATCAGCGTAATCCAGATGAAGCTTGGAAGTGCATGAAATATGAAGGAGGGTTACGTGAGGACATCAAAGTTGCCGTGGGTCTCTTAGAAATCCGGGATTATGCAACTTTGGTAAACAAATGCCGCCGTGCTGAGGACTCCAACAGGAGTTAGCAATCGTTCAATCTGCTGAGAACACTTTGAACAAAAGATTGCCACTTGAAGACCAAGACTATGAGGATATCCCGCCCTTGAAGAAGCGGTTTCAACCAAGTTCATATAAGGATAAACGACAACAACAATCAAGTTCATGCCCAAAATGTGGAAGAGATCATGGGAATAGAGCTTGCTTAGCTGGACAAAATGTGTGCTATGACTGTGAAAAACCAAGACATAAGATTTGGGAGTGCCTAAATAGGCACTCAAAACCAGCTATAAAGCCACAACACCAAAGTAGAGTCTTCGTCATAAGTGCTAAAGGGAAGTCACCACCCAAGAATCTGACCTAAGGTAGGAATGTTTAGGATTTGAGTGAATTATTTGAATTATGTGTGAATTCCTTGTTTGATTTATGAATCTGTCTTTTGAAATTGTTTTCAAATGAATTTTGAGGGCAAAATTCTTTTTAGGGTGGGTGGTAATGTAACACCCTAAAAATTAGTTAAAAATTAATTTGAGCTTTATTAGTTGTAATTTCAAAAATTTGACAGTTTTAACAATGATGAGAACGGTCTAACGGTTTTGTAAAAAAAAACATGAATAGTATTTTACGGGCCCCATAGGCCCACTGGGACAGCCAAAACCCTTGATTTGGGACCCGAAGGTGCCTGAAATTTGGAAAACATGGGAATAAGATTAGAAATAGATAGAAATAAAGATTTTATACCTAGAATTAATTTTTGGGCAATGTTTGAGTACCCGGGTACGGTGTTTCACCCGTTCGGTGAAATTTTGGTGTGCGATTTTTAACACCGAAAGCTAGTTAATCTTTGCAAAATAATGAAGTCTATCCATTTGAATGCCAAATGAATGGCTAAGGTTTTATCTTGGATGAAAGATCAAATCTTAGCCATTGATATTAAGTTCCTTTAATGAAAAAAACAATTATGCTTTATGTTAACCAATCACATTATTTCTTATAAGATATATATGAGCAAATTTCTTCTCCAAGAAGCCATTGTCATCCTCGGAAGCAACCATACAGCTAGCACCTCCATTTCTTTCTTCATCAAAACCTTGATTTCAATCTCAAAAATCCTAAGCCAAACCTTGATGAAATCAAAAACTTCCTTCACAAAAATTGTTCTACACTTCAACCTCTACAAATTAACCGATTAGAATCTTCAAACCTCACCTCATTACCTCAACCATCACTGATTAGAGGATGGTTTGATTGTGTTTTAAGAGCTTTGGAGTGAAGAACTTCTATTTTGGAGCAAACTAGAGACAAGGATACATTAGCTTTCAAGAGTAGGGTTTTCTTTGGCCTTTTTCTTTCAAAATTTCTAAGCAATTCTTACTGTGCTGTATATATTTTAGTAGAATTATGACCTAGTTATCTCACGAATCAATCAAAATGGCTATAGATATTTAAGAAAGATCCGCTAATTTATAAGTAACAACTCTCGAGTATGATATCATGACTTAAGGATGACGTTGCACTTGGGAGGATATTACACTTTTTCTCTCTATTCTATCTCACGAGAAGGTAGCATCATAGTAACCTACAATATCACAAGATGTATCTTTCTCATACCACAAGCCGATACTAGTAGTACCTGATAAATATCTAAAAATTCTCTTAATGGCATTTAAGTGTGATTTCTTCAAGTTAGATTAGAATCTAGCACAAATTCCCATAGTTAACTTAATGTCTATTCTACTAGCTGTAAGGTACAACAGTGTACCAATCATTCCATGATAATAACTTTCTGAGACCTTTTTACCATTCTCATAAGCATCATGATTTGAGATGGATACATGGGTATACTTATTGGTTTGGCTTAATCCATATTAAACTTCTTCAAAAGCTCTTTTGTATATTTTTCTTATTGGATTAAGGTTCCTTCCTTTTACTGTTTTATTTGAAAATCGAGGAAGAACTTGAGTTCACCTACCATGCTTATCTCATATTTACTCTGCATTAATTTTGAAAACTTTTCACAAAGAGAATAATCAATGGTGCCAAATATAATGTCATCATCATATATTCGAACTCCCAGAAAGTTATTATCTTGTTGAAGAATAAAAAGAACAATATCAACTTTACCTCTCCTGAACCCATTCTTTATTAGCAAGAAAGTACTTAGTCTATCATACTAAGATTGAGGAGCTTGTTTCAAACCATAGAGAGCCTTTGTTAGCTTGAAGACACGGCTGGGAAGGTATTCATTTTCAAAACCAGGAGGCTGCTTCACATATACTTCCTTTGAGATCAATCCATTTAGAAATGTAGAGTTAACATCCATCTGGTAGAGAGTGAATCCCTTGAAGGCAACAAAAGGAAGCAACATTTTGATGTTTCAAGCCTAGCTATTGGTGTAAATGTTTCATCATAATCAATTCCTTTTTGTTGATTATAACCTTGTACAACCAATCCTGCTTTGTTCTTGATGATTTTGCCAGTTTCATCGAACTTACTTCTGAATACCCATTTTTGTATCAATGATAATCTTTCCTTTAAGCCTTTCAACAAGTGTCTAGGCTTTGCTTTTCTCAAATTGGTCCAGTTCTTCTTGCATAGCATCCACCTAACTTTGATCACCCAAAGTCTTTTCAATATATTTAGGTTTGATGGTAGAGATTAAAGTACAACTTGACATATTTATAAGGGATGATCTGGTTCTTACACCCTTGGAAATGTCTCTAGGAACTCTATTACGAGAAACTACTTTTAAATTTGAAACTCCCTTGTAGTTTTTGTAGCTTTGAGGTTCTTCAGCATTTCCTCCATCTTCAGATTACTCTTTTTCATGTTTAGAAATGACTTTCTGATTACTTTGGAGTTCTGAGTAAGCTTTCTAAAGTGCTTATTTTCTAAAGCTTACTTTCTGAAGGTTTGGCTTTCATTTGCTTGCTATCAGAAGTTTTCTTGAGACTCATTTTCTCAATATTTTCTTCCAATTCTCTGAGATCATTAGCAAAGTCCTTCTTGAGCTTCTTAAACTTGATGTAAATAGTCTCTTCGATGCATAATGTTCTCTTATTGTACACTCTGTAAGCTTTAGACACTAAAGAGTAACCTAGGGAAATACTATACTTAGACTTAGGACCAAACTTTGTGAGTTTGTCCTTGGTGTTAAGGATAAAACATGATAAGCCAAAGATGTGGAAACATGAAATATTCGATTTTCTACCCTTCCATAGCTCATAGGGAGTCTTTTTGAGGATTGCCTTAGAAATATTCTATTTTGTATATAGTGTGAGGTGTTCACAAGCTCTGCCCAAAAACTTTTTAATAAACCACTTTCTAAAAGCATTGTCTTGGCCATTTCCTGCAAGCTTCTATTTTTCTTTTCAGCAACCTCATTTTGTTAGGAAATTCTGGGTGCGGAAAACTCATAAAGAATGCCATAATTTTCACTAAACTCTTCAAAAATATGATTCTCAAATTCTCCTCTATGATCAAATCTGATAATGATGAATTGGGAATCTTTTTTCTACGCAAATATGTTCTGCAAAAAATTTGAATCTTTCAACCACCTCACCCTTAGAAGCTAGGAAGATAACCCATGTAAATCTTAAGTAGTCATCCATTATGATAAGACAATATCTCTTTCCAGCAAGACATGCAGTCTTGGTTAGTCCAAAGAGATCCATGTGTAAAAACTCAAGTGGTCTAGTGGTTGAAACTACATGCTTATTATGAAAAGAAGCTTTGGTTTGCTTACCTTTCTCATAGAAGTCAAAAGTTAAGTCCTTGTCAATTTGATCTTTGGAAGGTCTTTAACTAGCTTTTTCTAAGAAAGATAAAAAATAAGCTTCATATGAGCATGCCCAAACTTCTTATGCCATAACCACTTTTTATCCATGAAGGATCAAAACAAGAAAAAGGGTAAATTGCAATGGTTCTTTTTTCAAATTGTGGTGGTTATAACTGTCGTTTTTTTTAGCAAATGGCAGTTCAAGGAATCACCATAATTACCAATGTCATTCGGTAAATTACGGTGGTTATAAAAAAAATTACCATAATCACCCGGTATAACTGCCACAATTAGTGAAATATTTTAAAAATAAATTACGACGGTTTGAAACTACCGTAAGTTGTGGTAATGTTTTCAAAAAATCTTAATCATGGCAGTTTGAAACCGCCACAATTTGTGGTAATGTTTTTTAAAAAAATATTGATCATGGCGGTTTCAAACTGCCACAATTTGTTGTGAAATATTTTTAAAAGATTTTTAAAGCTATTTATTACAACAATTTTAAACCACCATAATTGCAACACCAATTTAGAAAAAAAAAATTCCAATAATCATGCCAAATTAAGGAAAGAACAAATAAAAGAGTGATAAGTTAGTAATAAAAATATTTAGTATTACATTTCCTTATTTATGAGAGTAGCTCTAATATGACGAATAGGTGGAAAAAGCTAATACTTAATCCAAATGCATGTTCACTAGTCACAAACCCATGCTACCCATAGGCCATACAAAATTACTTTGGTTAATACTATATTAATTAATTAATATAGTTCATATATTTCAGACATTGATGCCACATGAACTTCGAAGTTCTAGCCTTAGCTTCCAATGCCTATTGCTTATCATGTTTTACATAAACTTCCCGAGAATAGCATCACTAAATTACCATGCTTTTCTGCTTGACCTTCCCCAAGAGTTTGAAGTGACTAAATTGTTTTTTTTTGTACAAGGCAAAAGAAAGAAAACACAAGAAGGTAAAAGCATTATATGCGATAATGTATTTAAGAGAGGAGATAAGCACCTTTTCTTCTATAGTTCCACTTCTACGCAGCCAATAAATGCCTGCAAACACAAAAAAAAAATGCTAAAAAAGTAAAAGAACTTGGACAAAGATGAATAATATAACATGTTTCCTGTCTATGAAATGTACACAAAACCGATGGCCTACATTAGGCTAATAATGTGAATCAGCCTAACAAAATTTTACCATCCTTGTAAATAATTCCAGAATAATCTCCATGTTTCGAATAAGATCAAATTTAGTCAAAAGAAAGCATGTGAAAGAGCATATTCCACTCACTCATACACATATTGAATGACTATCAAGGGTAGTTGCATAAAGTGTTTGATTTGATGTGCAGAATGTAATCTTGCTTCCTTACCACTTATCCTGTCATATATATAAACCTAGGGGCAGGTTTCTTGTTGCACTGCAACCATAGAAATTATTTTGGTTAAAGAGAAAGGAGAGGGGTTAAAATACAATTTCATTGCTAAAATGAAGAGTTGTGATGAATAGAAACCTTTTCTAGTAATGAAAGGAAGAGTTATGATGAATGGAAACTTGTTCTAGAAATTATTTCGGTTTCTAGTTTTCTTGGTTTATTTTACAATCTAACATATGAAAGATATATCCAAGTCAGTATTCTAGCATAGCCTTAACAACTAGTAACACATACACTGACTCATCAAAGAAAAAAGGGAAAAAAAATGACTGAGACAGAGAAAACCCCACACAAATGGCCCAAAAAAGAGATGACCACATATATTGCAATATTCAATATTATCAATTAATTAATAAGTCTGGATTGGTTTCTTTCGCCCTCATTTACAACACATTTTCTCATGATTTCCGCAGTGTTAACAACTCATAATAGGAGAAATGGTAATGTTTACCTAATGAAAAATTAGAAGAACAATGATGAGATGAAAGCCAGGGGAGGACTTTGGGTGTGGTTGGAATTCTAGACCAATGTTTTTCCCACAGTACGAAATGCAATTGGTCAAGTATCCAATATCCTAATCTTTCATTGTACCTCATCTTTCTCATTGATAAGAGCTACAAAATAGGGGAAAATAGCATTTTCACTTCAATTACACTACAATTAGATACATTCATTGTCAAGGTTACTGAGTTCAATATCTTACAATAGAAATTAGAAACATTATAAAATAAAAATGAACTCAAAACCAAATTGGATTAGGATAGCACATCAAAGAAATAGCAAGAACACACTAAACCAATAACTCATACCTAATTTTGTGTCTCTTTGCTTTGTTCCTTTAGCACTTATATCTAATTTTGTGTCTCTTTACTTTGTTCTTTTTCTTCAGCTTAGACAAAAAATTGTAAGCTACTTCAAATAGCTATATAAAATTAGACAAACAGTATGATTTCATAATCAATTGATAATGGATTGAAATTACACAGCAATATATAAGATATCAAAAAAAAAAAGATACCTTTTCAATAGAGAATGATTGCATATCCTTGAACTTCATGCTTAAGGAATCATCTCCAAATGATAATCTTTCCAATCATATCAGGCTATATGATTGGAAGACAGAGCAACAATGATCAAGCTAGATTTTTGAAAACAAAAGATCATCTCAAAACACAAACCTCAAAAAACTCCAAATTAAAAGATTACTATAGACAACATACATATGTGACAAAATGTCAAATAAAGTAACCCATCATACACAACATATAAATCACATTAAAATAAAAAAAACTATTCATTGAAAAATCACAATGCAAATAGGATATCACAGAAAAGTAATTCAAATCAAATTGGCAATTAGTAGGCAACAGAAAACAGAGTCATTTGATAAAAGAAGATGGAAAGGCTAATCAAAACTAATACTTGCTAGGATTTTAATCATAACTTTTCAGACCAAAAGAATTGGTTTGACCAAAGAAGATGCAAATCAAAATCATAAATTTTCATTAATCAGTGATTGCGAATATGTGAAAGTTAACATTATACCTAACACATATTAGATGGAACAAATTAGAGGGAAAATTATAAAGCAGATTGGATGATCTTAAACATATGATTATTATTTACCCAAAGTTTGTTCGCAAATTTACATTGCAACTGTAACGCCCCAATTTTTACTGTAATTTTTACTGTCATTAGAAATTACTCAATTACTGAATTACCATAGGTAATTATTACATAAGATTTGAGGCCGAACAATCCTCAATAAAGGAATATAACATTAGAAGAGAGGTTAGGAACGATTCATGCGAGAGTCGCAAATCGCGAATTTCTGTACGTATAAAATGACCAAAATGTCCCTGAAGTTATTTTACTCAGAAAATGAGGATTGTGGGCCCCACATATTCTCAAGGGGATGTTTTGAGAATAATAAGGGATTGTTTGTGTTATGTGTGTTAATAGAGCAGAAGAATCTCAATTTTGAGTTCCGACACTTGCGAAAAGACCAAAAGCGCCCTCAATGTTTTAACTCCGATGTGCGTGCCGACTGAGCCCGAACCTCACTAAAATGTTTTAAAATGTGTTTTTAAGCCATGATTAACCATTGGTTAAGCTCGGGTGGCCTTGGGCAGTTTTTAAGTGAAAGTACGATTTTGCCCCCCTTTTTGGGCAGTTTTGCGAATTTCGGGATTTTCGATTCATATACCGAAACCTAAGCAATATTAGGCTCAAATTAAAGCTTATTAAATTCTAAATATTAATCTAGATTCAAAATTATGTATTTAGATTGATTAGAACCCAAAATTGCTCAAAAACACCCAAATTGCTTACTAATTCACTTAAGCCCTTAACCGTAAATTCTCTAAATTACATGAATACCTTGCCTACACCTAAATAATGCATGGAACACACAAATTTCACTTCTTTGGGCTGTAATGCACGAAATTATTGATGCCATTATGCAGCTGAATTATTTCCAAAAGTTGCACTAAAACAAAATGCCAAAATGTCACCATAAGAGACATAATTCCTTAATTTCATACAACTTTGTCTAAAATGATTTTTCCTCCATTATTACTCCTGAAAAATTCTGACAACTACCTCCTCATTTTGGCCAATTAGAAGCCTCAAAATCTTCTATAAATAGGCTTGCTTGAGTGGTCTTGGAATGCTTGGTTCATAACTAGTTTTTAGGAGCACCAAAAACTTTCTTTCTTCCTCCTCTTTGGCTGAATTCTTTCTTCAATTTTTCAAAGAGATTTTGTGTCATTTCACTTCAAGAAATCAAGTTCTCTTCCTCTTCTTCAACTCAGATTAGGTAGGGAGTAGTTTCTAAATTTATTTCTATGCTTTGAGGAGTTGTGTTTTTAGCTCAAAATGATGAAATTATGAACTTGCCTTAGCTTTTCATTTTGGTTTTCCTCTTCAATTTTTCTTTAACCAATTCAACCATATGGCCTAGGTGGAACTAAGATGATGGCTTGATGATGAGGACCTTGAGGGTGGGTTGTAAATCCATCACAAGTTAGGCCTCTAAAGCTTGAAAATTCCACTTGATGCAAAACCTTAAAGAATAATGCTTTATGATGCTAAAACAAAGATTTTTAGTTTAGAACTTGAAAGATGTATTTTTTTTCCTTTTATGTTTTATTTCTTATTAAGATATGTATTGGGTTGAATTTATAATTCTTTTAAAGTCTTGAAGGAGCTCTAGTAAAGAAACAAAATGAATTTGCATCCATGATTAAGTTTATGCTTTGCATAACCATGTTTACCTTCTATGTCATCACTAAATTTTCAAGAATGAATAAATGAACTTGCATTTCTCATGTTTAAATTCCAAGCTTGTATTTCATGTTTATGTTTCAAGTCATCACTTAATCTTTCAAGATAATTAAGAGGTTGCATCTCATATTTAATTTATGCTCTCACTATATTTTATAATGGCTAAAAGAATCAACGCATGACATGTTTATTTTATGCCATCACCTAAAGATCCTAGAGCTTAAAGACTTGCCCATGTATCACAAGCAAAGAAATATGATTATTGGAGTTAAAGAATTTATTCTTTAAAAAGTCTTGAGATTGGAGCTTAAAAAGATGTAATAATAATTCTCTTCTCCCTCTACTGGTCCTGTGCGGACTACCGCTGCTCCGGTTTCTTAATATTCTCTTCTCCCTCTACTGGTCCTGTGCGGATTACCGCCGCTCCAGTTTCTTAATATTCTCTTCTCCCTCTACTGGTCCTGTGCGGATTACCGCTCCAGTTTCTTGTATCATGTTTATATTTCAAGTTCTTGCATCATGTTTAATTTTCAAGTCATCACCTTAAATCTTAAAGATAAAGAAATGGAATTGCATATCATGTTTATAATTCCAAGCTATCACCTTATAAAGATAAGATTAAAATAAGGTTGCATAGCATGTTTATAATTCTAAGATGTCACCTAAATCTCTAAAGCTCAAGACTTACTCCTTTTATCTTAAGTGAGAATTTTAATTGTGAAGATCCTCCCAAATTTGACAAAAGAACTAGTTTCTAAATGAGTTTTAAGGCTTTGCAAGGATTTTACGGGGAACTAGTATTTTATATGCACTTAAAATATGATTCTATGTAATTGCATGAGGTTCATGATTCGGCCACTGATCTGAGTTTAGTATCAATGTGTGATAATGATTTGATATGATTGAAGTTGTGATAATTATGGTTTATTGTTAAGAGAATGATTCATAATTGGTTTAGTAACTAATTAGTTCTATAATTGATAATTCTATGTAAGGATTGGATGCTTATTAAGTACTTGATATCATTGAATGATTTCACGACTTGCATGTTATAGTTGCTGTTGCAAATAATAAGAATGCTTATACATGAAATGTTCTTATGTAAAATTCACCTTTGTTGCTAGAAGAAAGTGTATCATTGTAAAAGTGTAATTTGGAAAGGTTCTGGCTAAGGAAAGACTTGGTATTTAAGCATGTCCATTGTGACCCACCTCTCTTTCCACGGAATCTCCCATATGCATGATTACAGTTGATATATATTATTCTAGCTTAAGACTATAAATGAGAAAATGTTATGATGTTTATGAATTGTATTATGATATAACATGCAAAGATTTAATGGTGACTTAAACTTATAAGGAAATGATCCTTTGGAACCATCAGACTATAGGTGGTGAAAAGGTGATTTTAGCCCCTAACCCGTTCTCTCAAAAGGGTAGAGTCGGGACTTTAGCTTATCAAAAGGGATAAGTATATGCTAGTGACGACTAGTAAAGTATGAGCTCATAACCTAAATTACTCCCAAAAGGGTGGAGTATAGGGTGGCCCAAGGAAAATAATGATGATGATAAGATTTTAAGTCACCTAAGGCACTAAAGAAATGAAATATGTGCACTGTGTCCATGTGTAGCTAATATTATATGACGTTCTTTTATGCATGTTATTTTGATAATGATGATGAGGAATATGATGTAATGATAAAGGAAAAGTTCATTGTAAATATGACATGTTAAGAATAAGATGCATTATAAGACGCATGATTAAAAATTGACGAACCTCGGTTAAGTATTTGTCCGAACTTAAAATGAATCTTTGCATGCTCACTATTTTAGAATAATCCCGAGGTTCCTGGGACTTTGATGATGACATCAGAAGGAGGTACCTTCATCGAGAATTCTTTAGCAAGATTCTCACTCCCTTTTCTTTATTTCCGTCATTGTCTCCAGATTCAAATGGCGACATTCGCCCTGCTCGTTGATACCCTACTTGGGAATTCCACTATGATCCGGTGCATCGCTCGTATCATTTTGAAGGGAGGTCTTGCTTGATTCGTGTTTTTATTTACATAGGTCGTCCATTTGCACATCCTGTCCCTAGTTATCGATTTTCTCCTACTTCTCCTATGGCGATGAAATGGTTTTCGAACATGCACGCCCACTTGATGAAAGGATGTTACGTTCTTATCCCGCTTCATCTGCTTTGTCCATGGATTTCAGTATGTTCCCGAGACGAGATATTCTCAAACTGATCCTTCAGAGGACACTCCTACTCATGTATATTCTGAGAGCTCTCCTCCTACTCCCACACGTGTAAGAGAGGGTAGTGAGGAAACAGTTGTTCAACCGAGGTTAGCGAGAAGGCCGTCCATGCGACCCCAGCCTGGTGCATCTCGTGTGTCCCCTCCCGAGGGAGCTCATCAGTGGATCCGATTTATTCCCCCATTTTCAGGACAGTGGCCATAGAAGGTTCTTAGTAGACTTATGTGTGATCATGCACCCTAGTTTTAGGATAACCTTCCCCGCTTATGGAGTTATCTAGTTTAGGGGCATGAATTTCCTTAAGTATATTTTCTTTTATGGGTTTGCATAAGATAATGATGTATGAACATAACCCACCCTTTGAGTGAGGTTATTGTATGTAAATATATGCTATAATGTGCTTATGGATGTTATATGATGGAGCCTAAGTGATATGATGTGATATATTCTTAAACGTCTTATTATACTCCGCTTACTCGTTCACGTTGTACTCGGCTCACGTTTTCAATTATGTGTTTAAAAAAAAAAAGGCTCGTAATTTCACTAAGTATTTTCAAATTATGAAGAAAGAACCAAAGCAAGGAGTAAAGTCTAGTCATTAATCAGATTCAACCTAGGTGTATCCGGTTAATTACTAAGTGTTACATTTTGGTATCGAGCGATTCGATTCTCATGGAGCCCGAGGATTGGACTAGCTATGCTTCTAAAGCATAATACGTTAGTGACGTCATGTGTAGATGATTCTCATTTGGATGAGCTTGGGGAGTAGTAATACATCACTACTGTATGTTGAAAGTGCCATGGTAACTTGCTCACTTTGCTTGGAATATTGGGCCCGATCACCTCGGTGTTCTTTGTTTTGTGTGTATAGGGACCAATGGCACGTCGACAACGGACTAGGAGCGCAAAGACAAAATAATCACGACAACGAGACAGCCAAGCACTCCGCGACATAGCAAGGACCATGAGAATGATGATGGAACGAATGGATTAGGATCGTCAAGCCAATATGAATCGGGGACATGAGATTCCTGAACATCCCTGTTTCGGGGAGTTTAAAGGCAAACCCACCGGTTTCAAGGGGACACTGAATCCAAATATTGCGGATGAATGGATTCGGAATATTGAGAAGGTCTTTCTGTAGTCCCATGCTCTGAGGAGCAAAAGGTCACCTTCGCTACTCATATGCTTGAGGGTGATGCCGGTTTACGGTGGACAGTGTTCAAGACTCCTGGAGACGGCCGATGTGGACATTGATTGGGAACTATTCAAGGTCCATTTTTACGAAAAGTACTTTCCAGAGTCAGTTAGAAATGCCAAGGACATTGAATTCATGCAACTTGTCCAGGGGAATATGAATGTGGCCCAAGACATCGCGATTTGAAGAACTCATTAAGTTCTCAAGAATGTACCAAGGAAATCGATGAGTACTGGAAATGCATTAAATACGAGTCGTGGTTGAAGGCGTAACTTAATGTGGCAGTTGCACATTTGGAGATTAGGATTTCTCTACCCTAGTTAACAAATGTCGGATTATTGAAGAAGGTCGAGAAAACTAAACACCCCAAAGTCGATAATATTACCAAAAAGTTGACACCACAAGGTCAGCGGTTCAAGAGGCGTGAATCGACCTCCATTTCCCCTCAATCAAGACCACAAGGGACACAAAGAAATTTTCAACAAGGAAGGCCAAACAACAACAATCGCTATAATAACAACCGCTACAAGAATAACTCCAAGAACAATCACAACAACAACAATAACAACAATAAAAGGAAAGCACCACAAAGAGGTCCAAAGAAGATTCTCCACGGCTGCGCCATCCATGGAATGTCCCAAGTGCGGCAAGAATCATGGGAGCATGCCATGTCGAGCCGAACAAACGTGTGCTATCGGTGTGGAAAACCAGGTCATTACTCCGAGAATGCACCGAAAGGAACCCGCCAACCCCAATCCCAAGCCACAATACCAGGGAAGGGTATTTCTCGTTAATCTTTGAAGAAACAACGAAGTCACGAAATCTCGTGGAAGGTAAGGGTAATATGCATGGTAAAGACTTAATTGTACTATATGATTCTGGCGCTTCTCATTCTTTTATCTCCCATTCATGTGTTAAAAGCCTTAATTTACCTATGACTGAGCTTCCTTTTGACCTTATTGTTTCTACCCATTTGGAAAACCCGTTAGGACTTGTAAATGTTGTTTAGATTGTAGTTTTATTATAGATAATAGATCCTTTGTTTTAGATCTTATTTGCTTACCCATGCGAGGTTTAGATGTGATTCTTGGCATGGATTGGCTTGAGGCCAACCGTGTACTGTTAAACTGTTATGAGAAAACCATCACTTTTCTTCCTATTCCTATTGAACCTAAGAAACCCATAAGTCTTTACATAACTGCTGTGGAAATGGACTGTGGTAAGGGTGAGAGTAAAGGTTACATTTTCTTAGCCGCTAGTGATGTAGACTTTGAGCAAAGTATCGATGAGATACCAATAGTAAGAAATTATCCCGAAGTATTTCCAGATGAGATACTGCAGTTTCCCAAGAGAGAGATAGAATTTTCCATAGAGTTGCTTCTGGAAAGGGACCTATATCCATAGCCCCATACAGATGTCCCCATTAGAATTGACCGAGTTAAAAACTCAATTGGAAGATTTATTGGAGAAAAAGTTTGTTAGGCCTAGTGCATCACCTTGGCGAGCCCCTGTTGTTTGTAAAGAAAAAGGATGGGAGTATGAGGATGTGTGTAGATTATAGGCGTTGAATAAAGTAACGGTGAAAAACAAGTATCCTCTCGCCTAGGATCGTTGATATGATGGTCCAACTGAAAGGTGCCGTAGTGTTTTCTAAGATAGATTTGAGGTCAGGCTACCATCAAATTAGAGTGAGAGATGAAGACATACCTAAAACGGCCTTTCACTTTTCGATACGGCCATTTTGAGTTTGCGATAATGTCCTTTGGGTTAACTAATGCTCCAGCTATTTTTATGGATTACATGAATAGGATCTTTCGACCCTATTTAGATCAGTTTGTAGTCGTCTTTATAGATGACATTCTCATATATTCTAAGACCCATGAAGAGCATGAATGCCACCTAACCATAGTACTAGAGATCTTGAAGGAAAAGAAACTATATGCCAAGATTTCCAAGTGTGAGTTTTGGTTGGATAAGGTGCAATTTTAGGGCATGTAGTATCTAAGAAAGGAATTGTTTGTAGATCCTAGTAAGGTAGAAGCGGTAGTAAACTGAAAGACCAACCACTGTGAATCAAGTAAGGAGCTTTCTGGGTTTAGCCGGTTATTACCGTCGATTTATCAAGGGATTTTCCCAGATTTCCCTACCTTTGACCAAGTTGACTAGGAAGAACACCCCTTTTTCATGGACCCTGAGTGTGAAAAGAGCTTTCAAGAGTTAAAACACAAGCTAACCTCGACCCTGCTTTAGTGTTACCCGACCCCAATGTGCCTTTCGAGGTGTATTGTGATGCTTCAAAAAAGGGTTTAGGTTGTGTATTGATGCAGGATAGGCAAGTGGTGGCCTATGCATCAAGACAACTCAAGCCACATGAGGCAAACTACCCTACCCATGACCTTGAGTTAGTCAGCCGTGTTTGCTCTAAAGATTTGGAGACACCATTTATATGGAGTTAAGTTTGAGGTGTTTTCCGATCACAAGAGTTTGAAATATCTCTTTGATCAAAAAGAGCTAAACATGAGGCAAAGGCGATGGATGGAGTTCTTGAAAGATTATGATTTTGGATTGAACTACCATCCTGGTAAAGCTAATGTAGTAGTTGATGCTTTGAGTAGGAAGTCCTTACAAGTGTCCCGTTTGATGGTGAAGGAGGTTGAATTGATTGAGCAATTTAGGGACTTAAACCTAGGAATGACTTTGACCACTAAGGGTATCAGAGCTTGTCATCTTAGAGTGACAAGTGAGTTCAAAGAAAGGATTGTTCAAGCTCAAGGGGACGATGCTGAGTTTCAAGAGACTTTAGGGGCAGTAAAGGCAGGAAAGTTGATAGGTTTTACCCAAGGAATGGACGATTTGTGGAGGTTTAAAGATCGAATATGTGTACCTGCTAGTGGTGGCCTCCGAAAGGATATTTTGGAGGAAGCCCATAAGAGCCATTTTACCTTTCATCCTGGTGCCACCAAGATGTATCAAGATTTGAAGAAGATGTTCTGGTGGCCTGGAATGAAGAAAGATGTGTGCACATGGGTGAGTAAGTGCTTGGTGTGTCAAAAGGTGAAGATTGAACACCAAAAACCCTCTGGAATGCTGCAACCTCTGTCGATCCCTGAGTGGAAGTGGGATAGTATCTCCATGGATTTTGTGACTGGATTACCAAGGACCCAAATGAATCATGATACCATATGGGTAATCGTGGATCGATTGACAAAGTCAGCCCACTTTTTACCTATTAAGGTGACTTATTCCTTGGATAGGTTAGCACAATTATATATTCAGGAGATAGTGAGGTTACATGGGGTGCCGTCGACGATAATCTCGGACCGAGATCCGCGATTTACGTCGCGATTTTGGGAGCCTTTCAAAAGGCATTTGGTTCAAAGTCGTGTCTAAGCACGACCTATCACCCCCAAACAGACGGTCAATCTGAAAGAACTATCCAAACCTTGGAGGATATGTTAAGGGCATGTGTTTTAGATCAAAGGGAAGTTGGGATAAGTACACGCCACTTATTGAATTTGCATATAACAACAAGTTATCATGCAAGTATCGTGATGGCACCGTATGAGGCCCTCTATGGACGGAAATGTCAATCTCCCTTATGTTGGTATGAACCCGAGAGCAAAGTTTACTTGGACCTGATATTGTGAGGAAACAACGGAACAAATCAAAAAGATTAGGGATAAGATTCTTACTTGCTCAAAGTCGACGTAAAAACTATGCGGACAAGCGGCTAAAACCGCTAGATTTTCAAGAAGGGACCACGTGTTCCTAAGGATCACCCCACCACAGGCATAGGCCGAGCAATAAAAGTAAAGAAATTGAGCCCTGCATTTCTTGGTCCGCTTGAAATCCTTACCAAAGTAGGACTGTAGCCTCACCGTATAGCCCTACCCCGAGTCTATCCAACCTTCATGATGTTTTCCATGTCTCTCGCTTAAGAAAGTATCAATCGACCCGAGTCATGTACTAGAGCCGTAACATCTACAATTAAGAGATAACCCGACATTTAACTTACTACCCACGAGAATCGTCGACCGAGGAGTTAAGCAGTTAAGGAACAAGGTTGTACCCCTGGTCAAAGTAGCATGGGGACAGGGTGAAACCGAAGAACTTACATGGGAGCTGGAATCAAACATGAAAGCACAATACCCCGAGTTGTTCTCAGGTAACGAATTTCCGGGGCGAAATTCTTTTTAAGGAGGGGAGTAATGTAACGCCCCCAATTTTTACTGTAATTTTTACTGTCATTAGAAATTACTCAATTACTGAATTACCATAGGTAATTATTACATAAGATTTGAGGCCGAACAATCCTCAATAAAGGAATATAACATTAGAAGAGAGGTTAGGAACGATTCATGCGAGAGTCGCAAATCCCGAATTTCTGTACGTATAAAATGACCAAAATGTCCCTGAAGTTATTTTACTTAGAAAATGAGGATTGTGGGCCCCACATATTCTCAAGGGGATGTTTTGAGAATAATAAGGGATTGTTTGTGTTATGTGTGTTAATAGAGCGTAAGAATCTCAATTTTGAGTTCGACGCCTTGCGAAAAAGACCAAAACGCCTCAAGGGTCGCTTTAACTCCGATGTGCGTGCCGACTGAGCCCGAACCTCACTAAAATGTTTTAAAATGTGTTTTTAAGCCATGATTAACCATTGGTTAAGCTCGGGTGGCCTTGGGCACTTTTTAAGTGAAAGTACGATTTTGCCCCCCTTTTTGGCGCTTTATGACTTCGGGATTTTCGATTCATATACCGAAACCTAAGCAATATTAGGCTCAAATTAAAGCTTATTAAATTCTAAATATTAATCTAGATTCAAAATTATGTATTTAGATTGATTAGAACCCAAAATTGCTCAAAAACACCCAAATTGCTTACTAATTCACTTAAGCCCTTAACCGTAAATTCTCTAAATTACATGAATACCTTGCCTACACCTAAATAATGCATGGAACACACAAATTTCACTTCTTTGGGCTGTAATGCACGAAATTATTGATGCCATTATGCAGCTGAATTATTTCCAAAAGTTGCACTAAAACAAAATGCCAAAATGTCACCATAAGAGACATAATTCCTTAATTTCATACAACTTTGTCTAAAATGATTTTTCCTCCATTATTACTCCTGAAAAATTCTGACAACTACCTCCTCATTTTGGCCAATTAGAAGCCTCAAAATCTTCTATAAATAGGCTTGCTTGAGTGGTCTTGGAATGCTTGGTTCATAACTAGTTTTTAGGAGCACCAAAAACTTTCTTTCTTCCTCCTCTTTGGCTGAATTCTTTCTTCAATTTTTCAAAGAGATTTTGTGTCATTTCACTTCAAGAAATCAAGTTCTCTTCCTCTTCTTCAACTCAGATTAGGTAGGGAGTAGTTTCTAAATTTATTTCTATGCTTTGAGGAGTTGTGTTTTTAGCTCAAAATGATGAAATTATGAACTTGCCTTAGCTTTTCATTTTGGTTTTCCTCTTCAATTTTTCTTTAACCAATTCAACCATATGGCCTAGGTGGAACTAAGATGATGGCTTGATGATGAGGACCTTGAGGGTGGGTTGTAAATCCATCACAAGTTAGGCCTCTAAAGCTTGAAAATTCCACTTGATGCAAAACCTAAAGAATAATGCTTTATGATGCTAAAACAAAGATTTTTAGTTTAGAACTTGAAAGATGTATTTTTTCCTTTTATGTTTTATTTCTTATTAAGATATGTATTGGGTTGAATTTATAATTCTTTTAAAGTCTTGAAGGAGCTCTAGTAAAGAAACAAAATGAATTTGCATCCATGATTAAGTTTATGCTTTGCATAACCATGTTTACCTTCTATGTCATCACTAAATTTTCAAGAATGAATAAATGAACTTGCATTTCTCATGTTTAAATTCCAAGCTTGTATTTCATGTTTATGTTTCAAGTCATCACTTAATCTTTCAAGATAATTAAGAGGTTGCATCTCATATTTAATTTATGCTCTCACTATATTTTATAATGGCTAAAAGAATCAACGCATGACATGTTTATTTTATGCCATCACCTAAAGATCCTAGAGCTTAAAGACTTGCCCATGTATCACAAGCAAAGAAATATGATTATTGGAGTTAAAGAATTTATTCTTTAAAAAGTCTTGAGATTGGAGCTTAAAAAGATGTAATAATAATTCTCTTCTCCCTCTCATCGTCCTGTATGGACTACCGCTGCTCCGGTTTCTTAATATTCTCTTCTCCCTCTCTGGTCCTGTATGGACTACCGCCGCTCGGTTTCTTAATATTCTCTTCTCCTCTCTTGGTCTGTGCGGATTACCGCGCTCAGCTTTCTTGTATCATGTTTATATTTCAAGTTCTTGCATCATGTTTAATTTTCAAGTCATCACCTTAAATCTTAAAGATAAAGAAATGGAATTGCATATCATGTTTATAATTCCAAGCTATCACCTTATAAAGATAAGATTAAAATAAGGTTGCATAGCATGTTTATAATTCTAAGATGTCACCTAAATCTCTAAAGCTCAAGACTTACTCCTTTTATCTTAAGTGAGAATTTTAATTGTGAAGATCCTCCCAAATTTGACAAAAGAACTAGTTTCTAAATGAGTTTTAAGGCTTTGCAAGGATTTTACGGGCAACTAGTATTTTATATGCACTTAAAATATGATTCTATGTAAATGCATGAGGTTCATGATTCGGCCACTGATCTGAGTTTAGTATCAATGTGTGATAATGATTTGATATGATTGAAGTTGTGATAATTATGGTTTATTGTTAAGAGAATGATTCATAATTGGTTTAGTAACTAATTAGTTCTATAATTGATAATTCTATGTAAGGATTGGATGCTTATTAAGTACTTGATATCATTGAATGATTTCCTCACTTGCATGTTATAGTTGCTGTTGCAAATAATAAGAATGCTTATACATGAAATGTTCTTATGTAAAATTCACCTTTGTTGCTAGAAGAAAGTGTATCATTGTAAAAGTGTAATTTGGAAAGGTTCTGGCTAAGGAAAGACTTGGTATTTAAGCATGTCCATTGTGACCCACCTCTCTTTCCTGGGAATCTCCCATATGCATCATTACAGTTGATATATATTATTCTAGCTTAAGACTATAAATGAGAAAATGTTATGATGTTTATGAATTGTATTATGATATAACATGCAAAGATTTAATGGTGACTTAAACTTATAAGGAAATGATCCTTTGGAACCATCAGACTATAGGTGGTGAAAAGGTGATTTTAGCCCCCTAACCCGTTCTCTCAAAAGGGTAGAGTCGGGACTTTAGCTTATCAAAAGGCATAAGTATATGCTAGTGACGACTAGTAAAGTATGAGCTCATAACCTAAATTACTCCCAAAAGGGTGGAGTATAGGGTGGCCCAAGGAAAATAATGATGATGATAAGATTTTAAGTCACCTAAGGCACTAAAGAAATGAAATATGTGCACTGTGTCCATGTGTAGCTAATATTATATGACGTTCTTTTATGCATGTTATTTTGATAATGATGATGAGGAATATGATGTAATGATAAAGGAAAAGTTCATTGTAAATATGACATGTTAAGAATAAGATGCATTATAAGACGATGATTAAAAATTGACGAATCTCGGTTAAGTATTTGTCCGAACTTAAAATGAATCTTTGCATGCTCACTATTTTAGAATAGTCCCGAGGTTCCTGCGGACTTTGATGATGACACTGTAGAAGGAGGTACCTTCATCGAGAATTCTTTAGCAAGATTCTCACTCCTTTCTTTATTTCCGCCATTGTCTCCAGATTCAAATGGCGACATTCGCCCTGCTCGCTGATACCCCTACTTGGGAATTCCACTATGATCCAGTGCATCGCTCGTATCATTTTGAAGGGAGGTGCGCAGTTCGTGTTTTTATTTACATAGGTCGCCCATTTGCACATCCTGTCCCTAGTTATCGATTTTCTCCTACTTCTCCCTATGGCGATGAAATGGTTTTCGAACATGCACGCCCACTTGATGAAAGGATGTTACGTTCTTATCCCGCTTCATCTGCTGTCCATGGATTTCCAGTATGTTCCCGAGACGAGATATTCTGAAACTGATCCTTGAGGACACTCCTACTCATGTATATTCTGAGAGCTCGCTCCTACTCCCACACGTAAGAGAGGGTAGTGAGGAAACAGCTTGTTCAACCGAGGTTAGCGAGAAGGCCGCCCATGCGACCCCACCTGGTGCATCTCGTGTGTCCCTCCCGAGGGAGCTCATCGATGGATCGGATTTATTCCCCATTTTCGTGACAAAGGGCCATAGAAGGTTCTTAGTAGACTTATGTGTGATCATGCACCCTAGTTTTAGGATAACCTTCCCGGCTTATGGAGTTATCTAGTTTAGGGGCATGAATTTCCTTAAGTATATTTTCTTTTATGGGTTTGCATAAGATAATGATGTATGAACATAACCCACCCTTTGAGTGAGGTTATTGTATGTAAATATATGCTATAATGTGCTTATGGATGTTATATGATGGAGCCTAAGTGATATGATGTGATATATTCTTAAACGTCTTATTATACTCCGCTTACTCGTTCACGTTGTACTCGGCTCACGTTTTCAATTATGTGTTTAAAAAAAAAAAAGGCTCGTAATTTCACTAAGTATTTTCAAATTATGAAGAAAAAAAACCAAAGCAAGGAGTAAAGTCTAGTCATTAATCAGATTCAACCTAGGTGTATCTGGTTAATTACTAGGGTGTTACAGCAACCAATGCATACATTCCATGATTGATTTATAATATCTTGGTCTCAAACCAAATTTTTAGCAAGCATATACCACATACCTTAGGTATCAAACTCATGCCCTATCTACTTTCAAAGACAAAACAAAGACCTCAAATACATACATATAGAGCTATGTGTAAATTACAGCAGTAAAAATAGGATTAGAAAACCATTTTTCCTAAACAAAAATCAAATAGAAACCCATTTTCAAGATGTTAACACAAACTCAACCCAAATGACCACTTAAAACTAAAAGTATATTTATATGCATATAGACATGTACACTCACCAAAAGCTCCACGTAAGCCATCTCACATTCTCAAAACATTGTCAATTTAATTTAAACTCAACTGCTTAGATTTTCAAATAGAAAACACAATTCCAACCTCAAAAGCTTAAATCATTGCACACATATATGACTATAGGCTTCTAATTTCACTTTTCTTACCTCCAAAGGTCTTAATTAAACTAAGTCTCAATTTATTATTTATAAAACATGATATAGATGTCAATGCTCACAAATCCAAATATATACATATTGTTACATATCTCAAAGGCACCACCTAATTCAATTTTGCATTATAAACAAAAGTCATCTTCACAGCTAGCAATTAATCATTTGAATACTAAACACACAAACTTAACCCAAAGCCCCTGTACCCATGCAAACCGTGATCTATTCACATATATGAACTAAAAATTTCATCTTGTCCTTCATAAAACAATTCTTTCATAAGGGAGTAATTATGCTATTGTTAAAAACTCAAGCCAATCAGCCAAGCCCAAGTGGAGCTGTTGCATATGTAAGGGCTCACGGAGCTAAAAAGAAAAAAACTGAACATTTCACCAATAAAATTAAGAAAACAGCAAACCCAAGCTAGTATCAATGCATTTTTGGACTCCAAATTCAAAGGAATAAAAGAACACATAAACCCCAATTTAGGGCTCAAGAATAATCAAACAAACAAAGTTTTTCAAAGAAGAACCCTACCATATATCCAAGCTTTAGGCTTCATGGACTCAACCTCACCAAAACAAGTCAAGCACATCAACTTCACCCATAGCTTAATATTTTTGGACCTGAGAAAAATAAAAGAAAGGAAGCAACAGTGAGATAAGAGAGTGAAAAAGGGAAGGTTCACTAGTAGCTGCGGCCACCGTGCTCTTCTCTCTCTGTCTCTACCGCCTTGCTCCGCACCAGGGTGCCCATTCTACTTCTGCTACTCTGCCTCTGTGAGTCCGTTTTTGCTTCTTTTCGGGTCTGCTTTTGCTTCTTTTCTGTATCTGTGTGAACCTGCTTCTGCTTTTACTTCTGCGTGAACAAGCTTATTTCTACTTCCACACGAATGACATCTGCTTATACTCTTTTGGAAGAAAAACAAGATGAAAAGGTGCTTGAGGGCGGTGGCAGGGAGTTCGCAGCTCCAAGGGTCAGTAGACTAGGTTTTTTTTTGTGTTTGTTTCATTAAGGGTAAACGGGTCTATAGGTAGGGCTAATTGAGGATAGTCAAGTAATTAAATAAATTCAAGACTTTAATCAATTAATATCTTCATACTGGACTCATTCAAATAAATTTTATTTTAATGACATTTCTTGAAATTTGGATTAAAGAAAGTTCTAAATTTTCAAAAAGTACTAACTTTAACTTTTAAAATAATTAAACATAGCAATTAACATAATAATATATTTAGATCATTAAGAAGCTAAAATTAATTATAAAGGATTAATTATTCATATTTAATTAATTAAGGAAAGTAATTCTTAGACTCAACTATCCTTAATTAACCATGATTTACACAATTAAAATAAAATAGAAATCAGGGTATTATAGAGTGGTGGATGAGCAAAGGAGTTGGCGCGACAGAGGAGCAAAGCAATTGGTAGGGTGGTAAATAAGAAGAGGAGAAGATGATGGATGTAGATGACTAGGGATTGGAAGATGGCGATGTAAAGTAGCACAGGGAGAGGGAGTTTTAGCGATGATATTTATGTTTCGGTTCAAAAATTTTTAAGATTTTAATAAAATATTATAATTTTGGAGGGATGTTGGGTTTTTATTTTTTCCTTGCTTCTTGTCTCAAACATAGACTTGGGTTTGGGCTTTTGATATCTCATTTTTATCTCAGATTTGATTCTAAAATAATTCTCTTTTCTCAGGCTAATAAGTTTTTTTAAAAAAATATTTTTTTTCTTTTTTTCTTTTTATTTTATTTAAATTCTTAATTAAATCCTTTAACTAACGTATTCTTCAAAATTAGTCATTATTCAAAATTTTGAAAGTTCCTGTATAGCTAAGCATAACAAAATTTGAGTTAGAATCTAAAAGTTCCAAAATAAACAAACGATTTATAAAATGTATGTGTGTGTGTGTGTATATATATATATGCTCGATGAAAAATTTGCTCAATTTTTATCCATTATTCCACTTTTGTTCCCATTTTTAAGGGAATACAACTATAATTGTAGTAACAAAACAAATTTAAAACTAATTGAAATAAAAAAGCACAAAATGTGCCCTATTTATCATAGTTCATTATTTTTATTATAAGATTAAAAACTTAAGAGATAACACATCCTCTTAGAAGAGTTAAGGTTTAATTTGAGCTTTCCACCTTCATTTTCTATGTTGTGAATGGAAAAAATTTAGTTAATATTTTTTATTGTTTTATTGATATGTACTTTTACAAATATTACACAATATAAATAAAGAAAATAGTTAAAAAATTAAAAGAATTTTGACATGTGTCATTAGATATTTTACTACATCACCTATCTAGCTAAATCGAAAAATTGAATAAAATGACTAATTTTAAGGATTAGTGTAGTTTAAGCCTCTAATTAGAAGATTTAGAAGTTAAGGTATCTATTTGTAATTAGCTAAAATTTTAAATACTGCGAATGCTCCTTTTTTCCCCTATTTTATTAAAAATAGTAAAAAAAAATACATAAAAATAGTAGTGGTAAATGAAGGTAGTTTTTAACCGTCATAATTTACCTCAACTGTCATAATTTACTGCACATTATGGAAGTTTTAAAGAACTTCCCCAATTCACTGCCATTTATTTCAAAAAAATTATGGCAATTTTAAGGAACTGCCCTAATTTTCCTGTCATAATTCCCATAATTTTTTGTAGTGGATGCGAGACATTTTACATCTTGATCTCTTAGATCATCCAAGAATAACTTGTCTTGAAGTGGGACTAACTATTTTGCATGATTGAGCATTAAATATAACATTAAAACCTTCAGGATTGGCTAATACATAATATGTTGTGAGCCAGACCATCAACAAATAAGACATCAGAAATTTGGTGAGAATCATCCTTACTAACATTTTCTATGACTATGACCTTGGTCTTACCTCCGTCGGCAAATTTACTGATCCAGAGTTTTAAGACCACAAATTCCTGAACCACCTTTTGGATCCGAACATGTGTCTAGAGTAGCAATTATCCATGTACTAGTTGTTCTTAGGTTCCATGTGCATTCTCAGGCAAACCCGCAACAAACACAGTTTTTAATTTAGGTACCTAGACTTTCTTAGGTCCTCTTGTGTTAGTCTTTTGAGAAGGAGGTTTTCCAACCTTTTTGATATACTTCTTTCTCATGAAGCACTTGTTAGATGGATGTCCCTTCTTAAAATAGGAAGTATAAGTAGCCTTGTTCTTTACTTTCTTAAATAGAGTTAGTTTTCCTTTCTCATCTAATTCCTCTTCGTATCCCAACCTAGTCTTTTGAAAATATGGCCTTTAACCTCTAAGCATTAGATCAAGATTCTTTGATCTATTTACCATTTTTTCAAGGTTAGATTTAAGAAGTCCTGAAGTCTTCTCTAGCTCAAAAATGACATTTTGAGAGTTTTCATTTTTACTTGAGACTTCAAATTCTAAGGCATTGAATTTTGCATTTAAAACTTTATTTTCTCTTTTAAATTCTTTTTTTTCAAGCCTTAGATTCTCAGCTTATATTTTGGCTGTTTCAAGTTCTAAAATAACTTTTTGATGTTTTCTGTTTAGGTTGAGATAGTGAGAAGAAAGAGTTTGAGAGTCCTTAAGCAACTTTTCATATAAGGCTAGAAGTACAAATGAAAGGTCAGAGTCAGAGTTGTTTACTTCAGATTCTCTTTCTGATGAATAGCCTACCATGAAGCTTTGGTTTGCAATATCTAGCTCATCCTGATCTTCTGATCCCTCCTTCTATTCTTCTGATTCGCTCCAGGTGGCTAGCATGCCTATTTTCTTGAGTGCAAACTTCTTCTATGGACCTTTGAGTTTTGGACATTCTGGTTTGAAAAGTTCATTCTCCCTATAGTTGAAGCAGGTGACACTTCCAGCTTCACCTTACCTTTTTTGTCCTTCTTGAGTTTGATGTCCCTTCTTCTCTTTATCTTGCCTCTCCAGGCTTTAGACATCTCTCTCACCAGCATAGAGAGCTCGTCTCTATCTTCTTGTTTTGTTTCATCATTAGACTCTTCATCTTCATTAGAGGTTTCAGCAACTTTCATTGCCTTAGCTTTATTTGGCTTCTAATAAGACAACTTCAAGGCCATGGACTTGCTCTTCATAATGGATTCACCATGCATTTTAGAGAGCACTACCTCATGGGTTTTGAGTGACCCTATGAGTGCATCCAAACTAAGAGTTTGAAGGTCTTTAACTTCCATAATGGTTGTGACCTTAGGCAGCCATTTGGTGGGGAGGCTTCTCAGGATTTTTCTAACCATTTCAGAGCTAGAATATCTTTTGCCTAATCCCTTTAGTTGGTTTATGATATGCATAAACCTTATGGTCATTTCATCAATACTTTCATGATTTGTCATTTTGAATATCTCGTATTGATGAACCAACATACTGATCTTTATTTCATTTGCTTGATTAATGCCTTTGGGCAACATGTGCAGCTTGTCCTATTTTCCTTCGCTGTGTCACAAGCAATAGTTTTGTCATATTCAACTTTGCTTAGTGCATAAGTGAGTAGGTACTTGGATTTTGAGTTTAGTTAAACTCTAGCCTTGTATTGGTCTATCCACCTACTTTGGGGCACTTCTCTTGATGTTGAAGGTGAATCATTTGTTCGTGAAACTTCCTCCATTGGAGCATAATCTCCTTCTTATATGATCTCTCACAAGTCAAGATTTGTGTATTTTATGAACAACTCTATTTGGTCTCTCTGGTAAGCATAATCCCCATCATTAAAGAATGGCGGTCTATTGATAGAGTGTCCTCCTGCTATAAATATTATGTGCCATTTGTCCCTTAGATCTTTGTCCTCTGTAATTGTTAGAATGCTTAACCCCTTAGAGGCCAAGCTCTGATGGCACTTATAGGTAGAAAAGCGCATGAGAAGGGAGGTTGAATCGTTCTTTAGTTCTCTTGATATTTTTAACTTCTAAAAACTTAAACAAAATACTATCAAGCTTTAAGCTTGAAGTGCAGTGCTAACAATATTAAAGGTTTCAGAAAGAAACTTTCTGAAGTATAGTGTCAGTGACAGAACAACTAAAGAGAAAAGCTCTAAGCCCAAATAAATAAATAAATAATCACAGAACAACAAATGTAAAAGAGATAAGGGAGAAGAAGATACTATATAGATATTTTTATACTAGTTCATCCAATTTGCCTACATCCAGTTCTAAACCACCGTTGAGTTTTACTAAAACCTTTCTTGACTCGAGAAAGAAACAGAATAGTCTTTATAATAGCCTTCCCAAGCTCTAACCTGTGACTAGTAGACAACCCCTACTATCAAAAATCAAGTAGTTATTCACCAGCCTCTTCGAGCTAAACCGACTAGTCCTTGACCAATATCTCCAAGCTAAATCGAGTAGTCATTAACTAGCTTCTTCAAGCTAAATCATGAGTAGTAAAACACTTTTACTGTCACGCTGTAAGCAGTCTTTGACTAGCCTCTCCAAGCTAAGCTCACACCGATCGCTACTGGATTGAGAATACAAAGTTTATGCTTGGGTTTGTAACTCAAACTAACCTACACTTAAGTTTCCTTAAGATATACTGTGAATGAACTTGGATAACTTGAATGACTTCTTTCTAGCTATTCTTCCTTGGAAGACCATATAAATAACTAAGGAACATAGAAAGAAGATTTTTACAAGCAAGGAAACTGATTACAAGATGTAATAAACTTTACAAGAGGACGGGGAGAAATTTTCATAGCATTTTTGCTCTTGTGCAGCATCTGTCTCTTGTCTTTGAAAGCATAACATCTCTATTTATAGATGGTCTTCACTTATGACTGTTGCCCTTGATTAGTTCTCTAAGTGACATGTGTTGATTATCTATTTGTGTCTTAGAAAAGCAGTCTAGCATATGTTTGATATGGTTAAGTATCGGAGCATGCTAAGAATCAGAACATATGCTTAAGGCCTATGAAGCATACACCACGAACAAGATATATGATTAGTTACTCATGCAAGATATATCAGAGCTTAAAACAAACTTGAGAAGCATAAATTAATCATATATGTACCAAAGCGATGATTGTTCAAGTTATTAGAGCAACAATAATAAGGTTCAAAGAGCAAAGTAAAAAAATGATTATGCAAATAAAAAGATTATCTCTGAGCTCCTCCTCAGCTTGCTTCCCTTAAATTCCTCAGCATAATATTTTCTGAATCTTCCTTTCTTCTCCCATTTTACCATTATCATCTTTTTCTCCTTACTTCACATAGAATTCCTAACAATAATACATCATTTCTTCTTGACTAAGCTTCCATTTTGCCTAACTGATCAGCCATGTTATACTAATTTTGCAGCAGTATCTAGACTTTTGAGAAGCTTGGTGGAGATGCAGGTTGGCTTAATGAAGGGATGGACCTTGTTGTTATGGGGTTGACTTGTGGAGCAAAGGGTGGTGCAGAGACAGTAGCTAGAGTAGGGATATGAGGCTCATCATTAAAAGCAGATATAGAAGCACCAACATGAGGTGAGCTAGTCTTAGGGACTTTATTGAGGTGCTTATCCTTTGAGGGTTTTGCCTCATAATCTGAAGACTTGGACAAAGAGGAAGATTATTCATCCATTAGCTTGATTCAGATTATAGGTATAGATTTAGTCATGTCTGAGTTTAATTCTTCTTTAGATTCTTGAGTATCCTCTAAGTTGCTCTCAATTAGGATCACTCTTCTTTTCTTTTTTTTCTTTTTTCTCAGCATCCTCAGCTACCTTTTCAAGGATATTATCTCTAATCCTTAAGCTTTGTTTTCTAACATTGGTTATAGGTGTACTAGTGGTTCTCCTTAGAGTCTTGAAGGAGTTCAGGGTGTACTCAGTACCCTCCAAGTACTCGAACCAATCGTTATCCAGAGGACAGTTCAAGTGTTGAAACAACAATAGTTCTCCTTTTTTCTATAGAGATGGCACTAAGCACGTAGTCGAGATTAGTCTGGGCAAGTTTACCCTTTTCTTTGCCAGCAGACAGAAAAGTAGCATGTAGTCCATCCCAACTAGCAAGTTGGTGCTTCCCAGTCTTGGGAGAAAAAAGAACTGGATGATAGTGAATACTTGCCTTGCCCTAGAGCTTAGCAAAGCAGTTGTGATATCACTGGGTTAGTATCCGCGAGAATCAGTGAAACATCTGGAGACTTTCTCAGCAAAGACTCCAAGAGTCATAAACCAATCTATTTCAGCTAAGCATCTGATTCTAGTGGCAGAGGTTTTCAACATAGATTCTGACATTTGGTTTAACTGGGAGTAGAAAGCAGTCACCATCCTAGTAAAAACCCAATTAGACATATTTAGGAACCCTTCCTATCCTCTAAAAATAAAAACTTCCAGTAAAATGAGAATATAGTTCATTAGTTCCCTGCTCAATCTTTTCCCAAGAGCCACTTTCCTCTGAAAGTAGTTGTCAGTGTAATGTTGTTACATAAAAGGCTCTTGTACATGAGGAGAGTTACCATATGTGCAATGCTTTTGTTAAAATGTTTGCCTTTAGCCATTGTAAATAAGTGTGAAAAGGTTAAGAAAACAGGTGAGGATTTGAGAAGATGGTACAGTTACAAAGAAGAAAGATTTGTAAGAGAGAATATGAAACAGTTGAGTTTTCGAGTCTTTAAGGTTGAAGACGAGGGAGTAGGGTGTGACGTGTGAGGAGTGAGAAGTTATTTAAGTGATAGGATATAAACACTAAAGATGAGGCAATGTAGGAGAGAGAAACTCAAAAACAGTAGGAATTATCCTGTCTTTTTCATTCCTCTAGAATAAGTGATTTTTGAAACTTGGAACCACTTTCTGAACTTTGTCATCTTTCTAAACCATCAAGATAACACTGCTTTCTCACAATTTATCCATCTTTGGATTTTTGAACCTCATAAGACCATATATCCCATTTTCTAAACATTTGATCTTCTTTCTGGGCTTGCAAACCAACGTTTGATCTTGATAACTGATCTTCTAGTCTTGCAAATTGATTCTTTATTCTTGCAAATTAATGTCTTCGTTTAGGCTTCAATTCAAAGACATGATAGGGAGAGTCTAGAGATTTTTATGCATGAATGCTTATGCAGATTTTAAAACTTTTAAGGCTCAAAAGCATTTTCAAGCAATAAAAATGATCTTCAGCTAATGATTTTGTGAATATATTAGACACTTGATCTTCAATATTCACAAACATTAACTCAACATTCCCTTTTCGAACATGATCTCTAATAAAATAATGTTTAACATCAATATGATTAGACCTAGAGTGCTAGATAGGATTCTTAGTGTAATGCCCCAATTTTCTGTCTAATAGGAAAATGACCAAAATGCCCCTGAGGTCATTTTCGGCCCAGAATTCGAGGATGGCTAGCCCGGCAGTCCTCGAAGGGTCAACTCAATGTTTGAAGGGGATTGAATGGCCCTTGAGTGGTTTCGGAGGCGAAAGTTTCATTTTTTGCAGTTTCGGGTCAAAATGACCAAAATACCCCTATAGTGTTTTTACGCGGGTAAAGGTGCCGTTTGAGCCCGAAACTTTTTCCGAAGGTTTAAAACAATTTTTTTATGTGTTTAGAAGCGTTTGTTCAAGTCCCGGTGGTCCCGGGCAGTTTTAGTGCAAAATTATGATTTTGCCCCTAGAATAGTGTTTGAGCTTAATAATGTAATTAAGCAAACCTAAGCAATATAGGCTCTAATTGAAAATTAATTAATTTCCATAATTAATCTAGAGTCAAAATAAACTATTAAAATTAATTAGAATCTAAAATTGCTTAGATTAGATTTAAATCTCTTTTTAAAACTCAAGATTCCACTCTTGGAATCTTGAATAGTGTTTTCTCTCTCCAATTCCTTAAATCAAGGAATTTTGTCTAGAATTGTTTATGCACTAAAATGAGTTTATAACTCACTAATGATGCAAGAACACTCCTTAAACATGTCTTGACAACTTTGATTA
Organism: Dalbergia cochinchinensis; assembly: GCA_031216125.1. Taxonomy (NCBI): domain Eukaryota; kingdom Viridiplantae; phylum Streptophyta; class Magnoliopsida; order Fabales; family Fabaceae; genus Dalbergia; species Dalbergia cochinchinensis. The sequence continues at coordinate 33,041,073 of CM062369.1, forward strand.
CCCATTTTCTCACCTAAACACTTTCTTACAAATTCCTAATCTTAATCCTAATCAAAGATACACCTAAACACAACTCTAAACCACAATTAAAATGCAAGAAATCCTCCCCATGGCTGATGCAAGTTTTGGCCATCTCTCTCTTAGTTACATCACATGTTGATTTGTTTCTCACTCAAAGAACCATGCTTAAGCCATACCTTGAGCCATACCTCACCATACTTTGAATCATACCTCACCATGCCTCAAGATCACAACATCTCACCTCATGGACCTCATGGGGCTGCTCTTGTTGGTCGAAATCTTCCTCTCCCTCTTGCACCTTTCATTTGTTTCATTTCTCTATAAATAGCATGCCTGGGTGAACTTGCATAATTTTGGGTTCATTTGCTAAGTGTAAGTTTTCAAAGAGCACTTCAAAGTTTTCTTTTCTCTCAAGTTCAAGTGTTCAAGTTCTTCATCCTCTTCTCTCATCCCAATCTTCAAATCACTTGGTAGGGATTTTCTTTCAAGTGTTTCCTTTATTTAAGTTCTTACTCTAGTTATGTGTTTATGGTTTATCTTGAGTCTTTTTAGAACTTCTTTCCCTCTCCTTTGTCTTCTTCATTTTCGGCCATGGGCCTTTGAGGACAAGGGAATGAGAGCTTGATGATGAGGTTTCATGATGATGATGTCCATCACTTGAACAATCTCTAAAGCTTGGCCCTTGTTCTTAAGTTGAAGATGTTTTTAGTTCTTTCTTCTTGAACCTTGAAATCTTTAACTTTGATGATGTTTTAAAATGGTCACATGATCTCAAGGATGAGGACTCATGATGTTGGTGTTAATGCATCATCAGGATCATGGTCTCTAGAGTTTCAAATGTTTCCTTTTCTTCTTAAAAAGTTTCGGTTCCTTTTCCTTTTCTTTCTCCAAATTTTCTGCCATGTTGGCCAATGAGATTCATAATGGCTTGATGATGAGAGCTTCTAAATGATGACTATGTGTTCATCACAATGAGGCCTCTAGAGCTTGAGTTTTAATAAAAATGTTATTTATGACCTCATTTCAAGAAAAGAAACTTTGTGTTCTAAAGAACCCTTGAGGTTCACTCTTTGTTTACCTTATCTTGTCATAATAAGTTTGGGTTGAGGTTTAAGTTTCTTTAAAATCTTGTATGAGCTCTAATAAGAAATAAAATGGACTAGCATTCATATTTAAATTCAAGCTTATGCATTACATATTTACTTTGAGCTTTGCATTCATATTTATTTTCCAAGCCATCACTTAAAGTTAAAGGATAAAGAATGGAGTGCACCTCATATTTACATTCTTGTCCAGCATATTTACTTTTCATCACTAAAGAACGTAAAGATTTAAAATGAGAACTTGCACTATCACCTAACTAAATCTCAAAGCCTTTCTATTTCGGCCTTAAAGTCGATTGTTGCTGAGTCTAGAGCACTAAAATAAAGAAATGAACTTGCATGGCATATTCATTTTAAGTCTTGCATAGTTATATTTCAAGCCCTGCATATTTATATTTCAAGTCTTGCATATTTATTTCAAGCCTTGCATATTTATATTTCAAGTCTTGCATATTTATTTTAAGCCTTGCATATTTATATTTCATGTCTTGCATATTTACTTTAAGCTCTCACTTTACTTTGTAATGAAGAATAAAAATGAGGTGCATAGTATGTTTAAATTATGTCATCACTTAAAGATCTTAGAGCTCAAAGACTTGCCCATTTTATCTCAAGTTAAAGTTTAATGTGGGAGCATTCCTTGGATGCATAATTTTGGTCAAATAGTGATGATGAACTTGGAAAGAGATTCATCTAGCTACAAGGGCCAACAATCTAGTTTTAAGATTTTCTTCAAGCCTCATAAATTTTATAAAGTTAAGACCAACAAGGTTATGAATTTAATCCTCTTTTAAAGAAGGATCAAGTTGGTTACTGACCTAAAGGTGTTTTAGCCTCTTTGAAAAAATAAAATGGTTTGCAAAAGAGTTTTAGAAGTCCTAAAAATGATTCCAAGAGAAACTAGCAACTTTTATACTTTAGAAATATCAAGTTATGCATCTTTTTGGGACTTAATGTTTCGGTTCTGCCATGATGAGTTTGCTGTTGTGTGATGATGTTTTGATGTGTTAGAATGTGCAAAAATTATGTATGATGAGGTAGGAACATTTCTATGCGTGATAGGAGAGAAACTAGCTTTCTAAAAAAACTGTAATAGTCAAGACTTAGCATAGTTTTAACCCATTTATTTTTGGATACTGCCCAAACTATTTCAATGGGAATATAATCAGATTAGGAATGTTTAATCATGAAAAATTTGGTTACATTTGAAGTAGGATTGAATTTTTAGCACCTATAGAGAAACTAGTAACTAGAAAACCATAAAATGCAATTCTAGAACTCTTAGAACATTTAACTTTTAGAATCTATCTAGAAACCTCATAATATGGTAAACATGGTTTATAAGTAGTTCATAGACATAGGAATGCCTCATAATTGGTTTAGATTTAATTTATAGCGCCTTAGGCGAAGATGGAACCAGGAAAGGGTCTAAAACGTAAGTTCTAGAACCCCATAATTATAAGTTTATAATTCTGCCCCTAAAGAATGGTGTTGCCCAGATTTATTAAAGAGCATAAATAATAGTAAGATTTGTTAGAAGAGAATCCTTAGGTGCATAAGAGGTTGATAGAAAATGATAGATTAATTACATCACAAGTTTAAGGCCCGTAAAGGTCAAAGCATAAGATACCGTAGAACCAAGAGCATAATGAATTTTCAATGTGGCTTGTGAACGTATGAGAATGATTATTTGAATGCATGGAATTATGATGGAGGATGCATGTTTGATTGACTTATGTGGCATAAAGTAAAATTTGGAAGAAATTCGGCATGCTGTTGTTATGCTGCCGAATTTCTGACAAATTTGGGGACTTAGAAAGTTTTTGAGAAACCTACGAGTTTTTTATTTATGAGGTACTAAGATGAGTTCTCGGATGACACCGGTTCGGCCGAGCACCCCCAAGAAATGCCCCCTAGCCCATACTGGATAAGTCAGGATTATGTTTATGATTATGATATGCTTATCGGGATTGATAAGTAAGAACTAGTGACGACTAGTTAAGGTATGAGCTCATAACCTAGAGATGTGTAGGTGACACCAGTTCGGCCGAGCACCCCCAGAACAATTGTCTTTTAAGGTGGCCTATGAAGAAGTAAAGTATGATGTTTATGTGACAAAGTTTCCCATATGAGAATTTAATTGCCACTTTATGCCACTATTATGATGTTCTTAAAGTTATAATTATTATTCTTGCATTAAATAAAGCCATGCATACATTCTTTAATATGATTGCATCCATGTCATTAAGAATCATACTAAAATGAATAGACCTTGGCTAACTATGTTTCAAAGCTTAAAAATGGACTCAATGCGTGTTCACTTATTTTGTATACTAAACCCAAGGTTCCTGAGGACGTAGATGATGACACCTAGGTAGTAGGAGACCCTACTGAGATTCTTTAGCAAGATTCTCACTCCCTTTATCTCTTTCTTTCTGTCACGTCTTCAGATGGCGACGTTCGTAGTTTTTGTGGACACCCCTACGTGGGAGGTGCATTATGATCCGGAGCACGGATCATACCATTTTGAGGGACAGTGCACGGTGCGAGTCTTCATGTTCGTTGGACGTCCCTTCACTCACCCCGTGCATACCATCGCTTCTCCCCGAGCGCGCGCGTATGCATAACGAGAGAGTGCTCCGCATGTACACCGCCGCCTCAGCCATGCATGACTATCCCGACTATGTGCCCCGGACTTACTTCTCGAAGACCGACCCGCCTACCCATCCATACAGCGAAAGCTCCGCCCCCACTCCACCACTGATGAGAGAGGGTAGTGAGGATACTATGACTCAGCCACGGCTTGCACGACGACCGGAGATGCGGCCACGTCGCGGGGGTCACTTTCGATCCATGTTTCGCCTTTACACGCCGGAGGAGCTCGCCCGATTTCCCGAATATGAGGTGACGTACGACCGATGGAGTAGCCGGGTAGAGCATACACCACTTAGATGAGGATGGACCTCCTTTTGTTTAGAGGTTATTCCTTTAGTTGCACTTGGGTAGGGGAGTTACTTTTATGTTTTCCGTCGCACTTTCCTTTGTATTTTCTTTTTAGATGTATTTGCTCATGATGTACCAAACTAAGCCCCACTCTCCATGAGTGGGCATATCATATTATATAAATATGAAGTTCAGTTCTATTGTGATGTGCCTTTACTTGCTTTATGTTATGATATTATGAGATGCTTGCTTTATTTCCTTTCATGCTTCATTGTTCATCAAGTCGTGCAGCTCTCATTTTGCTTTTATAATTCAAAAAAAAGAAATTTACCAGTATTTTCGCTAAGTATTTTAAAGCAATAAGGAAACTATGACGTAGCAGACTAATGATTAACCTAAATATGTTCTAGAGTATTGGGTTAAAAATTAGGATGTTACACTTAGCAAGATTAATAGCACTTGTATTATCACAGAGAATAGGAATTTTGGAATACTTCAGGTGATAATATTCAAGTTGATTCCTTGTTCACAATATCAGTGCAATAGTTTGCAGCAACTACATATTCAGCTTCAATAATAGATAGAGTAATGGTATTTTGCTTTTTGTACAACCAAGTGATGAAGCTCTTTCTAAAGAAACAACAGCATCCACTAGTGCTTTTTCTCTTTACTCTATTTGTAGTAAAGTTAGCATCACAATACCCTACAATCTCACAAGATGTATCTTTCTTGTACTATAAACCAAAATTAGTCAGATAAGCATCTTAAAATCCTTTTAATAGCATTTAAGTGTGATTGCTTTGGTTAGATTGAATTCTGGCACAAATTCCCACACCTAATTGATTGTCTAATCTACTTGCTATAAGATACAGAAGTGAACTAATCATTTCTCTATAATTGCTTTCTGATACCTTTTCAGCATTCTCATTAGCATCGATAACTTGAGATGAATGCATGAGCATACTCATGGGTTTTGCTTGATCCATATTAAACTTTTTCAAAAACATTTTTGTATACTTTTCTTGAGAGTAAAGTGTCACTTTAGTCCTCGAAATTATAAGCTTATTTCACTTTAGTCCGTAAAATTTCAAAATTAACCCTTTAGTTTCTAAAATTGCATTCCATAGGTCACGTTAATCCTTGATCAAACAACTGTCAGTTAACCTTCGCATTTTGCTGATGTGGCACATTAAGTGACATGTGGTATGCAACGTGTTGATGATGTGGCATACTATGTGATATATCACGTGGCATGATGACATGACATGTTGACATGGCATCAGATCAAAATGGTTTAGATTAGTCCCTGAAATTTTAAATGAGTCAGAATAGTCCTTGTGTAACATCCTCCCAAGTACAACGTCATCCTTAAGTCATGACATCTGACTTGAGAGTTGTTACTTATAAATTATCGAAACTTTCTTAAATAACTATAGCAAATGCGATAAGATTGTGTAATAACTAGCATGATTCGATTAAAATATATAACAAAGATACAAAAAATTTATTTACTATAAAGTCAATTACATAAGGAAGCTCTACTACGAGCTTTAACACATATACAATCTCTATTACATTCACCTACACTTATACCTACAACTATATACCACACAAGAAGAACATCAACTACTAAACTACTGCAAATCTTGAGTTTCTTGCATGTAGCTGCCGCATTGTTCTCTGAATCAACCTGGAGACGACATGGGAACACACAAAATAGGGGTAAGAATTATACAATTCTCAGTAGGGTAACTCCCTCAAACACAATTATGATGTCATCATCATCGCCCCAGCCACTTCGGTTTATTAAGAAAAGTGGTCATGCATTATATAATAACGGTTTATTTTTAAAATTCCAAATCATACTTCCGAAGTGGGTTACTTTTAACATTCAATCACTTAATGTACATATACCATGCTATTCAACATCATACACTACTAACTTTCCACTTAAATATATTGGTCTCAATATCAATACTAAACTTCTTCACTCGGCATATAAGACAAAAGATTCCTTAGAAAATTTACTTCTTAAACTTGCCTTGGCCCTTGACTAATCTTGTCACATCTGGGCGTTACGTACCGCCGTCCCCAGTGTGGCAATAATGGGTAATAGACTGTTTTTCAGGACTGAGCTCATTCCTATACATGATCATTAGATTTACTTTCTCCAATTCTCACACAGACCTATTCCTAGCCAGGTTTACTTTCCCCGACTCAATTCAAGGGTAGTCAGGTTTACTTTCCCTGACAGACCGGATTTACTTTCTCCAGCCTAAGGATTATAAGTCTCATGCTCTTCTTGATAGTTAGGTTTATTTTCCCTAACAATCTGGATTTACTTTCTCCAGTCCAAGGAACATACTCTTATGCTTTTCTTGGCAGTCAGGTTTACTTTCCCTAATAAACTGGATTTACTTTCTCCAACGAACTGGATTTACTTTCTCCAGTCCAAGAAATGCAATCTCATGCTTTTCTCTCACATGCATACAATTACAAGGAGTGTTCATATCTATGTGTGCCTAACCTCATCAATAAGTTCACATGCTCAATTATTCATACTCATATTCAGGTACTCACGTCATACTAGTACAAAATGCCATTATTTCATCAATTTATAGCATCAATTTATTTTCAGCACAATAGCAGATTTCACACTATTGTGGCACGAATTTATTTCCACATAAAACAATCATTTAAAAGGCTATAAAAATTATCAAGGACACCTCAATGTGTCATCAAGATCCTGTAAAAATTTCAAGGTAATTAGAGTTCTGTAACTATATTAACAAAATTCTACAAATTTAGTGGTAAAAAACTACACACTATTAGCTAATAGCCAGAAGTCTCAATTTTTATACCTTATCAAATGAACCCAGAACGTTGTACAAAACATTATATTTGGACTTAAATATGTCCTCAACATCTTGTGAAAATTTTAGCTAATAATTCGATGATTTGCTAGGTTAATAAAATTTCACAAGTTCACAGTTTCAGATTCAACATTTCAAGCAGCATAGTTACCACTTTGGTTCTTGAATTTTTTCAAGGCATTAGGAGTCAAAACCAGAGCTCAAGAAAATTCATGAAACTATCTTAGCATTTACCTTCAACATATAATTTTTATAGCTCATGAAAACACCCACAATTCTCTCAGAAAATTCGTGAACAATCATTGCCAGTAGGAAAACCGAAAATCCAGCAAGCCACTTCAAAATCTCTTTTGATAAAAATGATTTTTTCACAACCCCAAACACTCCACCAAAATTAACACATCAATATCATCATATTAGCAACCAATATATCCAGAAATTTCAGACCAAACACAATCAAAAAAGTCCAGCATAAAATTGGAAAGAAAAGACCAAAGAAAACCCTACTTGTGAAGCTTTAAGGCTTTTAACTCCAAGGGATCTTTCAAAAATGATTTTTCTTTCCTTCAAGCCTTCCAAACAGCACCTAACCCTTCCTTAAACAGTAGAGAATAATAGCTCAGGGTTCAGCTTGGAGATTATTTAAAATTCTAATCGGTTGGTTTTGTAGGTATTGATGAGTATAACAAGTTTTGTAAAGAGAGTTTGTGGTTTTAGTAAGATTTGGCTATGGAAATGGAGAATTGAAATCAAGACTTGAAGGTTTAGAAAAGATGATCATGGAGGCCATCGGGGGCATCAAGCTGGCCGAGAATTGCTTCTTAAAGAAGCAAATTTGGTGATGTTTATCTTATAATCAACTTATGAATACTATATATATATATATATATATATATATATATATATATATATATATATAGATAATTATCCTCCAATAAAGTAAAATGAATGGTTGTGATTCAATCTTGTAATTCAAGATTCAATCTTAGCCATTCATTTAGTCTAAAGGGGTAAGGACATTCTTTTTGTAGAGATCTAATTAGTTTTCGGTGTTAAAAATTACACACCGAAATTTTACCGAACGGGTAAAACAGTGTACTCGGGAAATCAAACATTGCCTGAAAATTAAGTTTAGGTATAAAATCTTTATTTCCACCTATTTCTAAACATAATCTCATAATTTCTCAGTTTTGGGAATCTCCGGGTCCCAATTCTAGGGTTTCGGCTGTCCCGATGGGCCCGTGGGACCCGTAAAACACTATTTGTATTTTTTTTTTTTTACAAATCCGTTGGATCGTCCTCATCATTGTTCAAACTATCAAATTTTTGAAATTATGATTGATAAAGCTCAAATTAATTTTTAGATAATTTTTAGGGTGTTACACCTTGAAATTTTCTAAAATATGTCAAAAAAGTCCCAAATCCTAAATTTCTCCTTTTTTGGTTTATAAAATCTAAATCCTTGATAATTCTTAAACCCCACTTATTTTCCTCTCATTTTCGTACCTTATTTAAATAATTCAAATTTTTAAATATCCTAAATATATTTAAGAGCTTGATTAGTCCAAATTTAAGACCCTCCATATTTAACTAACATAATTAATTTATTAGTTATTTGATAAGGGGCATTTGTGCCACTTGTCTTACTTCTAAACCTTAGCTTTTTACTTCTAAATCTTACTCATTATGTGATTTGACAGAATTGATAACTTTTGCATTGATTTTGAGATAATTATTGAATTACATCTTGTTGCATTTGACTTGTCTCTTTGAGTATAGTCTTGAGTACAGGAGCTTTGGATCAAGTGCAATTGTTAAGAACAAAGGATCGGATTAAGATAAATAAAGATGTTTTGGAAACTTAAGAAGTCATCTACAACTTTCATATTCATCCCAAAACCTAGTTCTAAGTGTATTTTGGTGAAAATCGGGTTGCAGGATTAAAGGTTACTGATGTTATGATACTGTCCAACTTGACCTCCAGTTAGTATTTTCGCAATATCTAGAGTTACAGATGTCCGATTGAGGTGATTTTGGTGGTATTGGAAAAATTATTCAAAGGGATACAATTTTGATTTTCCAAGGCCAGATTCAATTACATTCACCATTGCGGTGCTCATTAACTTGCAGTCAACAACACCTACAAAATGACGTTTATCAACAAAGCTCCCTTGGAGACTGCTGCAGTGGTGGTATTTTAGAGAACAGTATTTAAGGAATTGTTATAGACTTTTACCCAAGCTTTTTGCTCAGTTTTAGGCTGCCACTTTAGTTACTATTATTCTCTCTCTACATCTTCTTCTTCTTCTTCTCTATTCTTTTCTCTAAGGGTTCCATTGGTGAAGGTGTCTTATCTTCGAGATTATGGCAATGATTATTACTATTATTTTCAGGTTCTTCTATCTTTATTATTGTAATCCTCCAGAGATGAAGCAGTAGATTTCTTTACTAGTGTCGGGATTTCCGGATGGATTAGGATGACATTTGAGACCCTTTGTTTATATTAAAGACATTGGTTTTCTTAATGTTCTGCAGTTTCTATTCCCTTAATTATTGTGGTGATAGCTATAATCTTTATTGGAATAACTAAATTGGCGATTGTCGTTTAGGGAAACCCTTTGGACATAATTCGATAGATCTAATGGTTTATGTTTGAAGGAGAACATTAGAATTAACTTTCCGATTAATGGTTAGGCTGTAGCAATTGGTGTAACACCCCGATTTTTTCTGTCTGAGAAGAAAATGACCAAAATGCCTCTTAGGTCATTTTCTGCCCGGAGTTCGAGGATGGCCAGCCTGGCAGTCCTCAAAGGGTTAACTCAATGTTTGAAGGGGATTAGATGGCCTTGAGCAGTTTCGGAGACAAAAACATCATTTTCTGCAGTTTCAAGTCAAAATGACTAAAATACTCCTATAGCAATTTTATGCGAGTAAAGGTGCCGTTAAGCCCAAAACTTTCCCCGAAGGTTCAAAACAATGTTTTCAAGTGTTTAAAAGTGTCTATTTAAGTTTCGGGGGTCCCGGGCAGTTTTAGTGCAAAATTACGATTTTGCCCCTAGAATAGTATTTTTGAGCCTAATGATGTAATTGAGCCTAAGCAATATTAGACTCTAATCGAAGGTTAATTAATTTTCATAATTAATCTAGAGTCAAAATAAGTCATTAAAATTAATTAGAACCTAAGATTGCTTAGATTAAACTCAAAACCCCTTTTCTTTTAAAGAACTCAAAGCTTCTAGAACATAGAATCTTGAATAGTGTTTTTACTATTCACCCTCTACACCTCAAAAGGAAGCCTAGGATGTAGTTGAAAGCCTAGGATAAATGGAGATAGACTCCCCTAAAAGGCTAGAATGCCCACTAATCATAACCTACATACTCTTAATCACCTATCCCTTCACTTACACATTTTGCTATAAACTCCTAATCTTAGGCCTGATCCAAAAAATACACTTAAACACATCACTAACCCACAATTAATAAAACAATTTCCTCCCCTTGGATTCCCCTATAAGTGGCGCCACCTCATACCCTATACCTCGCAAGTTTGTTCACTCATACACTCAAAGAACCATGCCTAAACCCATGCCTACACCTTACCTTGAAATAACACAACCAAGAGATATTTTCCCTCCTTTTTCCCCTCAATATTTCGGCCACCCTTCCCTCCACTCACCTCCCCATGTTTTGTTTCTCTATAAATAGCATACATGAGTAAACTTGAGACACCTTTAGTCACTTGGCAAGTTTTAGTTTTCTAGAGCACTCAAAGGCTTTCTTTTTCTCCCAAGTTTCAAGAGTTCCTCTCCTTCAACTTCTTCTTCTTCTTCTTCATTTTCTTCAACCTCATCCCACTAGTTAGGGATTTTCTTTCAAGTATTTCCTTCATTTAAGTTCTTATTCTAGTTATGTGTTTATGGTTTCTCTTGAGTCTTTTTAGAACTTCCTTCCTTCTCCTTTTTCTTCTTCATTTTTAGCCATGGGCCTTTGAGGACAAAGGAATGAGAGCTTGATAATGAGGTTTCATGATGACATTCATCACTTGAACAATCTCTAAAGCTTGATCTTTGTTCTTGAGTTAAAGATGTTTTAAGTTCTTTCCTTCTTGAACCTTGAGATCCTTAACTTTGATGATATCTTAAAATGGTTATATGAACTCAATGATAAGGACCCATGGTGTTAGTGTTAATACATCACTAAGATCATGGTCTCTAGAGTTTCAAATGTTTCCTTTCCCTTCTTAAAAGTTTCGATTCTTTCCTTTTCTTTCCCATGATTTCGGTTTCTTTTCTTTTCTCTTCTTTATAATTTCGGCCAACACTTGTTGGATGATCCAACATGATAGCTTGATGATGAGAGTTCTAAATGGTGACTTTATGTTCATCACAAAGAAATCTCTAAAGCTTGAGTTTTCATGAAAATGTTATATAGTTCACTTATGGCTTTGTTTCTTTAAAGAATGTTATTTTGAGTTCTAAGAACTCTTGTCTTCACTTTATCTTGTCATGATGAGTTTGGGTTGGGGTTTAAGTTCTTTTAAAGTCTTGATTGAGCTCTAATAAGACATAAATGAACTTGCATATTTATTTTGAGCTTGCACTCATGATTATATTCTTGCCTTGCATCTTTATTTTTCCAAGTTATCACCTAAGGACTCAAAGATTAAAATGAGACTTGCATTATCACCTAATTAATTCTCAAAGCCTTTCTATTTCAGCCTTAAAGTTGATTGTTGCTAGGTCTAGAGCAATAAAATAAAGAAATGAACTTGCATTGCATATTTAAATTTCAAGTCTTGCATATTTAAATTTCAAGTCTTGCATATTTAAATTTCAAGCCTTGCATTTTTATATTTCAAGTCTTGCATATTTACTTCAAAGTTCTCACTTTACTCTATAATGAAAGATAAAAATGAAGCGCATAACATCTTTACATTTTGTCATCACTTAAAGACCTTAGAGCTCAAAGACTTGCCCATTTTATCTCAAGTTAAAGTTTAATATGGAAGCATTCTTGAATGCATAATTTCGGTCATGTGGTGATGATGAACTTGGAATGAGTTTCATCTAGCTACAAGGGCTAACAATCTAAGTTTTAAGATTTTCTTTAAGCCTCATGAATTTTATGAAGTTAAGACCAACAAGATTTATGAATTTAATCCTCTTTTAAGGAGGAATTAAGTTAGTTACTGACCTAAGATTGTTTTTTAGCCTCTTTGATAAAATAACATGGTTTGCAAAGAGTCTTAGAAGTCCTAAATTGGTTCCAAGAGAAACTAGCAACTTATATGCTTTAGAAAAGTCAAATTGTGTATCTTTTTGGGACTTGACATTTTGGTTCTGCCATGATGAGTTTGCTGCTGTATGATGATGTTATGATGCGTTAGCATGTGTGAAAATTATATGATGAGGTAAGAACACTTCTATGCATGATAGGAGAGAAACTAGCTTCATAGAAAAACCGTAAAGTTGGAATTTAACATGGGTTTAATCCCTTTAATCTTAATCAATGCCCAAACTGTTTTAGTATGGTAACAATCAGTTTAGGATTGATTAATCATGAATAATTTGGTTACATTTGAAGTAGGATTGAATTTTAGCACCTATAGAGATACTAGTAACTAGAAAATCGTAAAAATGCAATTCTAGAACTCTTAGAACATTTAATTTTCTGATTCTGTACAAGAACCCTTATAATGTAGTGAAAATGATTTATAATTAGTTCAAAGGCTTAGGAATACTTCATAATTGGTTTAGATTTAATTTATAGCGCCTTAGGCGAAGACGGAACCGAGAAAAGGGTCTAAAACATAAGTTCTAGTATCCCGTAATCATAGATATATAATTCTGCCCTTGGAGTAAGGTGCTGCCCAAGTTTATTAAAGAACATGAGTGATAGTAAGATTTATCCCTAGGTGCCTAAGAGGTCGGTAAGGAATGATAGAATAATTACATCTCAAGTTTAAGGCCCATAATGGTCAAAGCGTAAGATACCATAGAATCAAGAGCATAATGAGTTTCAATGTTACATGTAGATGTATGTTTTATTTGAGAATGATTATGTAAACATATGAAATTATGATTAAGGATATATGTTTTAATTGGTTATGTGGCATAAAGCAAATTTAGAAGAAATCCGGCATGCCGCTGTTATGCTGCCGAATTTTTAACAAATTTGGGGACTTAGAAAGTTTTTGAAAAACCCATGAGATTTTCTTAAAAAGAGATAAGGTACTAAGATGTGTTCTTGGATGACACCGGTTCGGCCGAGCACCTCCAAAGAACTCATGTGACATTGGTACCAAAATGTATTCTTGGATGATACCGGTTTAGCCGAGCACCCCCAAGAAATGCCCCCTAGCCCGTACTAGATAGTCGGGATTATGATTATGATACACTTATTGGGATTGATAAGTAAGAACTAGTGACGACTAGTTAGGTATGAGCTCATAACCTAGAGATATGACACGCTCTGGGTGACACCGGTTCAGCCGAGCACTCCCAGAGCGAATGTCTTTTTAGGGTGGCCCCATGAGAAAGTGAAGTACAATGATTATGTCACAAAGTTTGTCCCACAAGAGATTTTACTTACTACTTTATACCACCATGATGATGTTTCATGAAGTTATGATTGATATCCTTGCATTAGATAGCGCCATGCATACATTCTTTACTATGTCGCATCCATGACACTAAGAATCATTCTAAAATGAACGGACCTTGGCCAACTATGTTTTGAGGCTTAAAAATGAACTTGGTACATGCTCACTTATTTCATACACTAAACCCAAGATTCCTAAGGACGTAGATGATGACACCTAGATAGGAGGTTGCCCTACTGAGTTTCTTTAACAAGATTCTCACTCCCTCTATCTTTTCTTTATGTCACGTCTTCAAATGGCGACCTTCTTGCTATTCATTGATACCCCCACCTGGGAGGTGCACTATGACCTGGAGCACCGGTCGTATCATTTTGAGGGGAGCTGCACACTTCGAGTGTTTATGTTTTTGGGACGCCCCTTTTCTCACCCTGTACATAGCTATCGATTTTCTCTGACTTCCCATACGACAACGACATGATATTTGAGTGAGCGCAGACACACAACGAGAGGGCGCTCCGCACGTACTTTGCTGAGTCCGCCGCCTACGACTTCCCCGACTATGTCCCCCGTTCGAGGCATTCAGAGACTGGCCCATCAGAGGATCCACCCACCCATCCATACTCCGAGAGTTTCGCCCCTACGCCCCCACTAAGGGTGGAGGGTAGCGAGGAGATGGTCACACAGCCGAGGCTGGCTCGGATGCAATCCATGCATCCCCGTCGAGGAGCTCATGTCCAGCTGCAGCGAGTGCCCACTCCGGATGAGCTTCGTCCGTGGATCGGCTATATCCCGCCCTATCCAAACCGCTAGTGGTAGAGATGCTCGAAGAGTGATAGTGTACACACCACACATAGATTAGGGTAGCCTTCTTTTGTCCAAAAGGTTACCCATTTTAGGTGCACTAGGGTGTGGGTGTCTCCCTTTTTATGTTTCCATGTATTTCCATTTTCAGTTGTATTCACTTGATGTTGTACTAAACTAAGTCCCACTTTTGAGTAGGCATATTATATATCTATGTATGCAGTTGTTCTATTATGCTATGACATGCTTTATGATCAGATGTTCATGACGTGTTTATTTGGATTCGTGATTTATTGCTTTTATGCTTCATAGCTCGTTTCATTGCTCGTCACGATGCGCGGCTCTCCCTTTTCTTTTACAATTCAAAAAAAAATTTACCTGTATTTTCTGCTAAGTATTTTAAAATAAAGAGGAAACGATGATGTAACAGACTAATGATTAACCTAAATATATTCTAGAGTATTGGGTTAAAAATTAGGATGTTACAATTGGTACTTTGAATCATTGTAATTACCAATTAAATTGAGATTTCATTTATTTGTTAATTTCATTGATCAATTCTAGAGGTTGGTTGATCACTAGGAGAATTGCCAGTAATTTACTACTAATAGCCATCAATGGGTTTAATATTTGGTCTATGATAATTGATTTCTAATCCTAGGAATATATTGTACTACTACCTTTCTCCACTGTTGCTATTATCTTTTAATTTCCATTGTTATAATTCTCATTCTTCAAAATCCCCAATTCTCAACTAATTGATAAGACCTCCTTGAGAGACAACCTAGGTTGTGCCCTTTACTATATTTTCGGTGCAACTTAGCACTTTATAAATTCTAATTTGTTGTGAGTTGTGACGCTCGCATCAAATTTTGGTGTCGTTGCCGAGGAGGCATTAAAACTTAGTTGTTTATTTTTCTTTATTTTATTTTTATTCCATTTTTATTTATTTTATTTATTTATTCACTACTTTTAATTTTCTGTTCTTAATCTTTTCTGTAAAAAGAAAAAAAGAAAAAAAAAATCTATTCCCTTGTATGAGGCATTCCTTTTTTGTTCGAAATTTGATACCTATTGATTTTAAAATTGAGATAACTTTGAGAAAAATCAAACAGGAAAAGTGTCAACAAGTGGAACTATCTGAGCATTCTAACCTTACATTCGATGTTTGGGTGATATAGCAAATATGGAGAAATCCAAGATGGTTTAGTGTGACATTGATAGGCACCGGTTGATGCACCCCTATGAGGTCCCCAAGGATTTGAGGGCCCATATGGCCTATCTGTAGGTTGAAGCTACTCACCCTCCATAAGGGTCCTGATCATCTAACTTAGGGATGTTAAAGCAAAGTGCTGGGTGGAAGACAACCCACCATGAGGTTTTTCTTTATCTTTCCCTTTTATTTTTCTGAATTTTATTTTTTATCATTTTTAGTTTTAATTCTTGTATCATATTTATTTTTATTTGCATTTTACACCATTCCTTTGGTACCTTAGAGATTACATGCATAGGCTCACACCATGTAACACCCCGATTTTTCTGTCTGAGTGGAAAATGACTGAAATGCCCCTGAGGTCATTTTCAGCCCGGACATTCTAGGATGGCCGACTTGGCAGTCCTCGAAGGGCCAACTCAATGTTTGAAGGGGATTGAATGGCCTTTGAATGCTTCCGGAAGCAAAAATCTCATTTTCCGCAGTTTCGGGTCAAAATGACCAAAATACCCCTATAGCATTTTTATGCAGGTAGAAGTGCCGTTTGAGCCCGAAACTTTCCCCAGAGGTTTAAAAACACATTTTCATGTGTCTAGAGGTCTCTGTTCAAGTCCCGGTGGTCCCGGGCAGTTTTGTGCAAAATTACGATTTTGCCCCTAGAATAGTGTTTTTACGCCTAATGATGTAATTAAGCAAACCTAAGCAATATTAGGCTCTAAATGAAGATTAATTAATTTTCCTAATTAATTTAGAGTCAAAATAATTTATTAAAGTTAATTAAAACCTAAAATTGCTTAGATTAAACTTAAATCCCTTTTTAGAACTCAAGATTCATAGTCTTGGAATCTTGAATAGTGTTTTCTCTCTCCAATTCCTTAAATCAAGAAATTGTGTCTAGAATTGTTTATACAGTAAAATGAATTTATAACTCACTAATGATGCAAGAACACTCTCTAATTATGTCTTGCCAACCTTAATTACCCATTTCCTCACCTAAACACTTTCTTACAAATTCCTAATCTTAAGCATAATCAAAGATACACCTAAACACAACTCTAAACCACAATTAAAATGCAAACTAATCCTCCCCCAAATCCGATGCACATGGCCAAAACTCTCACCCCCATTGACCACATGTTGAATTGTTTCTCACTCAAAGAACCATGCTTGAAGCCATACCTCACCATACTTTGAACCATACCTCACCATGCCTCAAGACCACATTATCTCACCTCATGGAACTCATGGGCTCCCTCCCAATCTGATGGCCGAAGCTCCTCCCCCTCCATGCACCATCCATTTGCTTCATTTCTCTATAAATAGAATGCCTTGAGGAGCTTGCACCACTTTTTGATCATTTGCTAAGTTTAGGAACACTCAAAGCTTTTCTTTTCTCTCAAAGCTCTTGTGTTCTTCAAGTTCTTGGAGCTCTCCATCTTCTTCATCATCTTCATCTTCTTCTTCCATCTTCAAGTTCATCACATCAAGTAGGGATTTCCTTTCATGTATTCTTTTCTTTAAAGTTCTTGTTCTAGCTTTATGTTCATAGTTTCTCTTGGTTCTTTTTAGAACTTCTTTTCTTCTCCTTTTTCTTTCTCATTTTCGGCCATGGGCCTTGAAGTTCAAAGAAATGAGAGCTTGATGATGAGAGTTTCATGATGATGTTCATCACTTGAAACAAACTCTAGAGCTTGATCTTTGTTCTTGAGCAAAAATGTTTCTAGTTTTTCCTTTCTTGAACTCTTGAGAACTTTAGCTTTGATGGTGTTTTAAAATGGTTCTATGAACTCAATGATGAGGACTCATGGTGTTGGTGTTAATATACCACCAAGATCATGGACTCTAGAGTTTTCAAATATTCCTTTTCATGCCTAGAATGTTTCGGCCATTTCCTTTCTTCTACATGATTCAATGTTTTGATTTTCTAAAAATGTTGTCTTGAGTTCTAAGAACTCTAAGCTTTGCTTAACCTTGGTTGGATGAGTTTGGGTTGAGGATTGAGTTCCTTTAAAGTCTTGTTAAGGGCTCTAGAAAGATAAAATGAACTTGCATAATTTAATTTATGCTTGCACTCATATTTACATTCTTGCTATGCATATTTACTTTCAAGCTATCACCTAAGAACATAAAGATTAAAATGGATCTTGCATCATCACTTAATGTAATCCTCAAAGCCTTTCTATTTCGGCCTTAAAGTCGATTGTTGTTGGGCCGAGAGCACTAAAATAAAGAATTGAACTTGTATTATCACCTAATTAATTTCTCGAATGCCTATCTATTTCGGCCTTAAAGTCGATTGTTGTTGGGCCAAGAGCACTAAAATAAAGAATTGAACCTTGCATATTTACTTTCAAGCTTGCACGTTTAAGTTTATGCCTTGCATATTTATTTTAAGTCATCACTTTACTTTGTAAGCAAGATTAAAAATGAAAAGCATGAGCACGTTTATTTTATGTCATAACTTAAGAACCTAGAGCTCAAAGACTTGCCCATTTCATTTCAAGTTAAAGTTTGATGAGAATGCATTCTTTGAATGCATGTTTCGGCCAAGTAGTGATGATGGACTTGTAATGAGTTTTCATCTAGCTACAAGGACCAATAGTCTCTGTTCTAAGTTTTTCTTAAAGCTTTACAAGTCTTTAAAAGGTTATGTTATCATGAGATATGATTTATTTTCTCTTGAAGATGAACTATATTTTGGTCACCGACCTAAGGCTTCTCTTAGCCTCTTGATGAATTAAAATGATTTGCAAAGAGTTTTAGAAATTCTAAATTGATTCCAAGAGGAACTAGTTAACTTATGTACCGAGGAATGTCAATTTAATTCCCTTATTGAAGCAAGATGTTTTCGGTTCTGTCATGATGAGTGTGATGCTGTATGGTGATGTTTTGATGTGTTAGAATGTGTGAAATTATCACATGATGATGTAGAAACGATTCTATGCATGATAGGTAAGAAACTAGCTAACTAGAAATACCGTAAAGCTAGAATTTAACATAGTTTAGACCCATTTGTTTTTGGAGCTTATCCAAACTGTTTTAATGGGAACATAATCAGATTAGGATTGTTTAGACATGAAAAACTTGGTAACATTTGGACTAGAATTGAATTTTAGCACCTATAGGGAAACTAGTAACTAGAAAACCGTAAAAATGCAAATGTAGAACTCTTAGAACATTTAGTTTTCTGGATTCTGTCCAGCAACATTACAACATGATAAATGTGATTTATAATTAGTTCTTAAGCATAGGAATTTCTCATAATTGATCTAGATTTAATTTATAGCGCCTTAGGCGAAGACGGAACTGAGAAAGGGTCTAAAACGTAAGTTCTAGAACCCCATAACCACAAGATAGAAATTCTGCCCTATGCTTTTCAGATTTGAGTATGAACATGAGGATTAGGAATAATGATTAATTATGAGCCCTTAGGTGCATAACACATGAGTGACGGATGTTAGAAAACTATATCTCAAGATTAAGACCCGTAAGGGTCAAAGCATAAGCTACCGTAAGGATAAGCGTTTGAATGTTCTATGATGATGCATGTGTTATGTAAATGATGATGATGTTATTCATATGAGGAATTCATGAGGATATATGTTTATGTGGCATAAAGCAAATTTGGAAGGAATTCGGCGTAAGGCCATCGTGCCGCCAAATTTCCGACAAATTTGGGGACATAAAGAGATTTTGAAAATTAAGGTACTAAGATGGGTTCTAGGATGACACAGGTTCGGCTGAGCACCTCCATAGAACTCATGTGACATCGTACCAATTTATACTCTTAGGTGACACTGGTTCGGCCGAGCACCCCTAAGAGAATTGCCGCCTAACCCGCACTCAGATAGTCGGGATTTATGATTTATGATACGCTTATTATTAAGTGGTAAGTAAGAACTAGTGATGACTAGTTAAGGTATGAGCTCATAACCTAGATATGTGACACGTTCTAGGTGACACCGGTTCGGCTGAGCACCCCCAGTTCGATTGTCTTTTAGGGTGGCCCATGAGGAAGAGATGTTTCACGATTATGATTATGTCACTAAGTTTGTCTCATATGAACGTTACTATTGCCACTTTATGCCACTAAGTATGATGATGCCTGATGTTATGTTTTATGTATGTGCATTAGGTAGTGCCATGCATACATTCTCTATTATGTTGCATTCATGACATTAAGATCATCCTAAAATGAATGGACCTTGGCTAAAGTATAATTTAAAGTTTAAAATGAACTCGATACATGTTCACTTGCTTTTACGAAAATAAACCCAAGGTTCCTGAGGACGTAGATGATGACACCTAGGTAGTAGGAGGCTCTACTGAGATTCTTTAGCAAAGATTTTCACTCCCTCTATCTCTTTCTTTCTGTCACGTCTTCAGATGGCGACGTTCATTGTGTTCGTGGACACGCCGACATGGGAGGTGCACCATGACCCGGACCACGGGTCATTCCATTTTGTGGGTCGATGCACGGTTAGAGTATTCATGTTCATGGGTCGACCTTTCACTCCCCCTGTACATTCCCATCGTTTCTCCCCAGTTTCACCTTTTAGCGATTACCTGGTGTTCGAGCGCACACGTCCCTGAGAGGAGAGGTTTTCCCGTACTCCACCGTCTGCGTCCGCCGTACGAGACTACCCCCAATATGTGCCCCGTTGCCCGTCGTCCTTTTCAGAGACAGATCCTTCCGAGGATTGACAACCGGTACCCTCGAGGATCTTCCCCCACCATACCCATGGACCTTGGGGAGGGTAGCGAGGCCACCGTGACTCAGCCGAGGCTTGCACGACGACCGGAGATGAGGCCGCGCCGTGGAGGTCACTCCCGAGCCCCGTTCCGCCTATTCTCGCCGGAGGAGCTTGCTCAGTTTCCTGGTTACGTGCCACGCTCGAAGGACAGTCGTCAGTAGGAGGCCGTAGATGGCTCGGGTTAGTGCACACACCCCATAGATGAGGATAAACCTTATTTTGTTTAGAGGTTATCCCATTAGATGCACTCGGGTAGGGGAGTAGTTCATGTTTATGTTTATGTTGTATTTCCTTTCATGTATTTCCTTTGTACAAAATTTAAGTCCCACACTTCTAAGTGGGCAAGTTATATATATATGAGATGATATTCAGTGTTATTCATGGTGTGCCTTATGCTATGACATTATGAGATGTATGTTTTGTCCTTTACGTGTCACATCGCATCACGTGGCTCTCACTTTGTATTTCAAAAAAAAATTTACCCGTATTTTCCGCTAAGTATTTCTAAGTAAAAATGAGAACTATGAAGTAACAGACTAATGATTAACCTAAGTATGTACTAGAGTATTGGGTTAAAAATTAGGATGTTACACACCACATGCACCTTATTGACATGCTTGGCATTGACTTTATTTTGTGTTGCATGCTTGGTGGATTCATTGTGTTGTTTAGATTGAGTACATGCACTTTTACCTATGAGATTTTAGGCCTCTTTGATTGGACTATCATGTGCTATGCTTATTTGTTAATATGTGTTTCCCTCTTTGGATTTGTATTCTAGAACTTGCTAAGGGTCTTGCTTGAAAATATGTTTCCATGTGCATGCTTGAATATGAAAGAGGCATTTTTCTATTTTTTTTTAGCCATTTGCTCATATAGCCAACCTTTATATATTACCTTTATTTAGCCCCTTTGAGCCTTATTGCCCATTCTTTTGTTTTAGCACATCCTTAGCCAAAAGTTAAAAACCATGAAAATTTCCAACCTTTTAAGCTTAGGAGAGCATTTGTGCATTTCTTATATGTGTTTGAGCATAAGTGTGGGGGAGAGCATGAGGACATGCTTTAATTTAAGTGTGGGGGAGGAACAATATGTGCCCAAAATTTAGGAAGTGCCACACCAAAAAAAAAAAAAGGAAAAATGTAAGGTTGATAAAAAAAATTCTAAAAAAATTTTGGTTGAAGGTGTGCCACATTGTAAAAGAAAGGCCTGTAATTGTGTTAAGTTGGATAAAGTGTACCCTTAGGCACTTGTGCTCTTGGTGTATGCATTCGCTCTCCTTTGACTAAAGGTTTAACCTCATTGGACTATATTTTTATCCACCTTCTCCCAAGCCCCATTATAACCAAAGGTAAGTCCTCTTGATTGAGTATGCATATGTGTATGACAAAATAGAGAACGAGAACCGTAGCAAGCTTATGGCAATAAATTTTCATTTGAGGTGATTGAGTGTGCATCAAAACCTAAAAGACTTGAGTGAATGAGGGGCAAACACAGACCATGGGAGGATTTGTGTACTTGATTCATGCATCATATATGGATTGTACTTTATGTACTATGTTGGTGATCATGCTTTGCTTGTTGTAATTCCCTTGATTGTTGGTATGAAAGCTTACTATTATGCCTCTAGGTTCAATGGATTAGTGTATTGCCATTTAATTTCATGCATCATACATTTTAGGTTAGGAGTCTAATGTAGTCCAACTGCTTCTCGTCCATTCCTTGCTTTGATCTTAATCTCACATGAGGACATGTGAAAGCTTAAGTGTAGTGGAGTTTGATAAGGGGCATTTATACCACTTATCTTACTTCTAAACTTTAGCTTTTTACATGAGTTTTGATGTGTTTTTGACACAATTAATAAGGATTTTGATTTATTCCTCATTGTGTGATTTTGATGGAATTGATGACTTTTGCATTGATTTTGGGATAATTATTGGATTACATCCTGTTACGTTTGACTTGTTTCTTTGAGTATAGTCTTGAGTACAAGAGCTTCAGATCAAGTGCAATTGTCAAGAACAAAGGATCAGATTAAGATAAATAAAGATGTTTTGGAAAGCTTAAAAAGTCCTCTATAACTTTTATTTTCAGCCCAAAACCCAGTTCTAAGAGTATCTTGGTGAAAATTAGGTTACAAGATTAAAGATTGTTGATATTCTGATGCTCTCTAACTTGACCTCCAGTTAGTATTTTGCAATATCTAGAGCTATAGATGTCCGATTGAGGTGATTTTGGTGGCATTGAAGATCTTATTCAAAGGGTTACAATTGCTATTTCTAGTACCGAGGCCAAATTCAATTCTTTCCACCGCTGCAGTGCTCATTGACCGCTACAGCGCTCAATAGCACTTGCAAAATGACATTTATCAGCAAAGTTCCTCTAGAGATTGCTACAACGGTCATTAACCACTGCAGTGGTGGTATGATGACGCAGAATAGCTAGTTTACTTTTTTTGGGCCCCAGTTTGGGCTATTTTAGAGAGCAGTATTTAAGGAATTGTTATGGACTTTTACCCAAGCTTTTTTACTAAGTTTTAGACTGCCACTTTAATTGCTATTATTCTCTCTCTACATCTCTCTCTACATCTTCTTCTTTTTCTCTATTCTTCTCTCTAAAGGTTCCATTGGTGAAGGTGTTTTGTCTTAGAGATTGTAGCACGGATTATTGCTATTATTTCTAGGTTCTTTTATCTTCATTGTTGTAATCCTCCAGATATGGAGGACTAGATTTTTCTACTAGTGTGGGGATTTTCGGATGGATTAGGATGATATTTGAGATCCTTTGTTTATATTAAATGCATAGGTTTTCTTAATGTTTTGCAGTTTCTATTCCTTTAATTATTGTGGTGATTGCTATAATCTTTATTGGAATAACTAAATTGGCGATTGTCATTAGGAAAACCCTTTGGGCATAATTTGATAGATCTATTGGTCTATATTTGAAGGAAAACATTAGAATTAACTTTCTGATTGGCTGTTAGGCTATAACAATTGGAACTTTGGATCATTGTAATTACCAATTAAATTGAGATTTCATTTATTTGTTAATTTCATTGATCAATTCTAGAGGTCGATTGATCGCTAGTAGAATTGTCAGTAATTTATTACTAATAGCCATCAATGGATTTAATATTTGGTCCATAATAATTGATTTCCAATCCTAGGAATATATTGCACTACTACCTTTCTCCATTGTTGCTATTATCTTTTAATTTCCAGGGCTATAATTCTCATTCTTCAAAATCTCTATTTCTTAACTAAGTGCTAAGGTCTCCTTGAGAGATGACCTAGGTTGTGTCATTTACTATATTTTTGGTGCAACTTAGCGCTTTATAAGTTCTAATTTGTTATGAGTTGCAACGCTGGCATCACTATTACATTACATTTCTTGGAATAAAATGGGTATTAAAATATTATTTCAAGAAATGTAATGTAATAGCTAATAAATTAATTATGTTAGTTAAAGATAAAGGGTCTCAAATTTGGACTAATCAAGCTCTTAATTATATTTAGGATATTTAAATATACAAACTGATGTTATTAAAATATAAGTTGGATGTTTGAATAACATTTTTTGTTTATAATTAGTAGATGAATTACAGATACGAATTCCTAAGGCATCAATAATTATTAATAGCACCGAATGAGTTAATCTAGTACTGCCACTAGTTAAGTTCTAATACCAAGACTCTTGTTACTGCCTTCATAATAAAAAGCATATTATAAATGGCCTAAAAATCTTATTGTTTTTTCAATTGCTCACTCTCATAGAACTCTTACATAGTTCAAACTTAATAAAAAATTCACAGGAGGAGGAATTTAAAAAGGAATGGATGAAAAAAAAAATTTATAATTTATAATTTTGTAAGACAATGTCATGTTTTAATAACATCACATTATATATTTAAATATCTTAAATATGATTAAGAGCTTGATTAGCTATTACATTACATTTTTTGGAATAATATAATTTATTAACTATTACATTACATTTCTTAGAATAATATTTTAATATCCATTTTATTCCAAGAAATGTAATGTAATAGCTAATAAATTAATTATGTTAGTTAAAGGTGGAGGGTCTCAAATTTGGATTAATCAATCTCTTAATTATATTTAGTATATTTAAAAAATTTGAATTATTTAAATAAGGTGTGAAAATCAAAGGAAAATAAGTGGGGTTTAAAAATTATCAAGGATTTAGATTTTATTAACCAAAAAAGGAGAAGTTTAGGATTTGGGACTTTTTTGACACATTTTAGCAAATTTCAGGGACTATTTTGAACATTCAAAATTTCAGGGACTAATCTAAACCATTTTGATCTGATGCCACGTCTGCATGCTGTAACATCCTAATTTTTAACCCAATACTCTAGAATATCTTTAGGTTAATCATTAGTCTGTTATGTCATAGCTTCCTTATTACTTTAAAATACTTAGCGAAAATACTGGTAAATTTTTTTTTTTGAAATACAAAAGCAAAGTGAGAGCCGTGCAACACGTTAAATAATAATGCACGAAAGGGAATAAAGCAAGCATCGCATAGCAACATGACATAAGCAAGTAAAGGCACATCACAATAGAACTGAACTGCATATCTATATAATATTATATGATATGCCCACTCATGGAGAGTGGGGCTTAGTTTAGTATATCATGACTAGACACATCTAAAAAGCAGATACAAAGGAAAGTATGACGGAAAATACAAAAGCAACTCCCCTACCCAAGTGAAACTAAAGGGATAACCTCTAAACAAAAGGAGGTCCATCCTCATCTAAGTGGTGTGTGCTCTACCCGGGTACTCCATCGGTCCTACGTCGCCTCCTACTGACGTCCATCTCGCAAGCGAGACACATACCCGGGAAACTGGGTGAGCTTCTTGGGCGTAAAGAGGCGGAACGGGGATCGAGAGTGACCCCCGCGATGTGGCCACATCTCCTGTCGTCGTGCTAGTCGTGGCTGAGTCACGGTATCCTCACTGCCCTCCCTCATCAGTGGTGGAGTGGGGGCGAAGCTCTCGCTGTACGGATGGATAGGCAGGTCCTCCGACAGATCGGTCTCCGAGAAGTAAGTCTAGGGCATGTAGTCAGGATAGTCACGCATGGCTGAGGCAACAGTGTGCATGCGGAGAACTCTCTCATTATGCATACGCGCTCGCTCAAAAACCTGCTCATCGTCGCTGTAGGGTGTTGTCGGGGAGAAGCGATGGGTATGCACGGGGTGAACGAAGGGACGTCCAACGAACATGAAAACTCATACTGTGCACTGTCCCTCAAAATGGTATGATCCGTGATCCGGATCATAGTGCACCTCCCACGTCGGGGTGTCCACAAAAACCACGAACGTCACCATGAAGACGTGACGGAAAGAAAGAGATAGAGGGAGTGAGAATCTTGCTAAAGAATTTCAGTAGGGCCTCCTACTACCTAGGTGTCATCATCTACGTCCTCGGGAACCTTGGGTTTAGTATTTAAAACAAGTGAGCATGTATCAAGTCCATTTTTAAGCTTTAAGACATAATTAGCCAAGGTCCGTTCATTTTAGCATGATTCTTGATGACATGGATGCAATCATATTAAAGAATGTATGCATGGCTCTACTTAATGCAAGAAAGTAGTCATAACGTTAAAATCATCATAATAGTGGCATAAAGTGGTAGTTAAATACTCATATGGGAATCTTTGTGACATAAACATCATACTTTGCTTCCTTATAGGCCACCCTAAAAGACAATCGCTCTGGGGATGCTCGGCCGAACCGGTGTCACCCAGAACGTGTCACATCTCTAGGTTATGAGCTTATACCTTAACTAGTCGTCACTAGCTCTTACTTATCAATCCCGATAAGCGTAACATAATCATAAACATAATCCCGACTTATCCAGTACGAGCTAGGGGGCATTTCTTGTGGGTGCTCGGCCGAACCGATGTCACCCAAGAATTCATCTTGGTACCGATGTCACGTGAGTTCTCTAGAGGTGCTCGGCCGAACTGTTGTCATCCGAGAACTCATCTTAGTACCTCGTAAAAATCTCATAGGTTTTCAAAAACTTTCTGAGTCCCCGAATTTGTCAGAAATTCGGCAACATAACAGCAGTATGCTGAACTTCTTCCAAATTCTTCTTTATGCCACATAAGTCATTCAAACATGCATCCTCCATCATAATTTTCAAGCATTCACATAATCATTCTCATGCGTTCACAAGCAACATTAAAAATTCATTATGTTCTTGGTCCTACAGTATCTTATGCTTTGACCCTTACGGGCCTTAGACTTGTGATGTAATTCACCTATCATCTTCTATCAACCTTTTATGCACCTAAGGGTTTCCTTCTAATAGATCTCATTATTATTATGCTCTCTATTAAATCTGAACAACATCATTCCTTAGAGGCAGCATTACAAACTTATAATTGCAGGGTTCTAGAACTTACATTTTAGACCATTTCTTGGTTCTGTCTTCGCCTAAGGCGCTATAAGTTCGACCTAAACCAATTATGAGGCATTCCTATGCCTAAGAACTAATTGTAAGCCATGTTCTCTACATTATAAGGTTGCTGGACAGATTCTAAAAACTAAATGTTCTAAGAGTTCTAGAATTGTAGTTTTATAGGTTTCTAGTTACTAGTTTCTTTATAGGTGCTAAAATTCAATCCTACTTCAATTGTAACCAAATTCTTCATGATTAAACAATCCTAATCTGATTATATTCCCATTGAAACAGTTTGGGCAGTGTCCAAAAATAAATGGGTTAAAACTATGCTAAATCTTGACTTTACGGTTTTTCTAGAAAGCTAGTTTCTCTCCTATTATGCATAGAAATGTTCCTACTTCAACATACATAATTTTCACACATTCTAACACATCAAAACATCATCATATAGTAGCAAACTTATCATGGAAGAACCGAAACATTAAGTCCCAAGAAGATGCATAACTTGATATTTTTAAAACACATAAATTGCTAGTTTCTCTTGGAATCATTTTTAGGATTTCTAAGACACTTTTGCAAACCATTTTATTTTGTAAAAGAGACTAAAACATCCTTAGGTCAGTGACCACTTAATCCCTCCTTAAAAGAGAATTAAATTCATAAATCTTGTTGGTCTTAATCTCATAAACTTCATGAGGTTTTGAAGAAAATCTTAAAACTTAGATTGTTGGCCCTTGTAGCTAGATGAATCTCCTTCCGAGTTCATCGTCACTACATGGCCAAAATTATGCATTCAAAGAATGCTTCCATATTAGACTTTAACTTGAGATAAAATGGGCAAGTCTTTGAGCTCTAAGGTCTTTAAGTGATGACATGATTTAAACATGCTATGCACTTCATGTTATTCTTCATTACAAAGTAAAGTGAGAGCTTAAAGTAAATATGCAACACTTGAATATAAATATGCAAGGCTTGAAATAAATATGCGAGACTTGAAATATAAATATGCGAGACTTGAAATATAAAACATGCAAGTTCATTTCTTTATTTTAGTGCTCTAGGCCCAGCAACAATTGACTTTAAGGCCGAAATAGAAAGGCTTTGAGATTTAGTTAGGTGATAGTGCAACTCTCATTTTAAATCTTTATGTTCTTTAGTGATGAAAAGTAAATATGCTAGACAAGAATGTAAATATGAGATGCAATCCATTCTTTATCCTTTAACTTTAAGTGATGGCTTGGAAATTAAATATGAATGCAAAGCTCAAAGTAAATATGTAATGCATAAGCTTGAATTTAAATATGAATGCTAGTCCATTTTATTTCTTATTAGAGCTCATACAAGACTTTTAAAGGAACTTAAGCCTCAACCTAAACTTATCATGCCAAGATAAAGTAAAGACAAGAGTAAACCTCAAGGGTTCTTTAAAACACAAAGTTTCTTTTCTTTAGATGTGGTCATAGATAACATTCTTATTAAAACTCAAGCTCTAGAGACCTCATTGTGATGAACACATAGTCATCATCTAGAAACTCTCATCATCAAGCCATTGAGAACCTCATTGGCCAACATGGCCGAAAATGTGAAGAAAGGAAAGGAAAAGGAACCGAAACTTTTTAAGAAGAAAAGGAAATATTTGAAACTCTAGAGACCATGATCTTGATGATGCATTAACACCAACATCATGAGTCCTCATCATTGATTTCATGTAACCTGTAACACCCCGATTTTTCTGTCCGAGGGAAATGACCAAAATGCCCCTGAGGTCATTTCCTGACCCGAACTCGAGGGTAACCAACTCGGTCATCCTCGAAGGGTCAACTCAATGTTTGAAGGGGATTGAATGGCCTTTGAATGCTTTCGGAAGCGAAAATTTCGTTTTCAGCTTGATTTGAGTCAAAATGACCAAAATACCCCTATAGCGTTTTTACGCGGGTAATGGTGCCGTTTGAGCCCGGAACTTTCCCCAGAGGTTTAAAAACATGTTTTCATGTGTCTAGAGGTCTCTGTTCAAGTCCCGGTGGTCCCGGGCAGTTTTAGTGCAAAATTACGATTTTGCCCCTAGAATAGTGTTTTTGAGCTTAATGACGTAATTAAGCAAACCTAAGCAATATTAGGCTCTAAACGAAGATTAATTTATTTCCCTAATTAATCTAGAGCCAAAATAATTTATTAAAGTTAATTAGAACCTAAAATTGCTTAGATTAAACTTAAATCCCTTTTTAGAACTCAAGATTCCTAGTCTTGGAATCTTGAATAGTGTTTTCTCTTTCCAATTCCTTAAATCAAGGAATTGTGTCTAGAGTTGTTTAAACTCTAAATTGAGGATTTAACTCACTAATGGCGCAAGACCACTCCTTAATTATGTCTAGACCACCTTAATTACCCATTTACCTTACCTAAACACTTTCTTACAAATTCCTAATCTTAAGCATATTCAAAGATACACCTAAACACAACTCTAAAACCACCATTAAAATGCAAACTAATCCTCCCCTTGGCTGAAACATGGCCGAACAGCCCACTCCCCATTGACCACATGTTTAATTATTTTCTCACTCAAAGAACCATGCTTGAGGCCATACCTTGAACCATACCTCACCATACCTTAAGCCATACCTCACCATGCCTCAAGAACACATTATCTCACCTCATGGAACACATGGAACCCTCCAATTCTGCACCTCTTGGCCGAAAATGCATCAGCCCATTCACACCCTCCATTTGTTTCATTTCTCTATAAATAGAATGCCTTGAGGAGCTTGCACCACTTTTAGATCATTTGCTAAGTTTAGGAACTCTCAAAGCTTTTCTTTTTCTCTCAAAGTTTTTGTGTTCTTCAAGTTCTTGGAGTTCCTCAAGTTCTTCATCTTCTTCATCTTCTTCTTCCATCTTCAAGTTCATCACATCAAGTAGGGATTTTCTTTCATGTATTCTTTTCTTTAAAGTTCTTGTTTCAAGCTTGATGTTCATAGTTTCTCTTGTTTCTCTTTAGAACTTCATTCCCACTCCTTTTTCCTTTTCATTTTCGACCATAGGCCTTGGAGAACAAAGGAATGAGAGCTTGATGATGAGAGTTTCATGATGATGTTCATCACTTGAAACAAACTCTAGAGCTTGATCTTTGTTCTTGAGCAAAAATGTTTTTAGTTTTTCTTTTCTTGAACTCTTAAGAACTTTAGCTTTGACGATGGTTTTAAATGGCTCTATGAACTCAATGATGAGGACTCATGATGTTGGTGTTAATATATCACCAAGATCATGAACTCTAGAGTTTTAAAATGTTCCTTTTTCTTCTTGAAGATTTCGGCCATTTCCTTAAATTTTTCTAAGCTTCATGGTTTGATTTCCTAAAAATATTATGTTAAGTTTTAGCTTGACTTTACCTTGTTTGGATGAGTTTGGGTTAGGGTTTAAATTCCTTTAAAGTCTTGTTAAGAGCTCTAGAAAGATAAAATGAACTTGCATAATTTATTTTATGCTTACATCCATATTTACATTCTTGCTATGCATCTTTGCTTTCTAGCTATCACCTAAGAACATAAAGATTAAAATGGAACTTGTATCGTCACTTAATTTAATTCTCGAAGCCTTTCTATTTCGGCCTTAAAGTCGATTGTTGTTGGGCCTAGAGCACTAAAATAAAGAATTGAACTTGCATTATCACCTAATTAATTTCTCGAATCCCTATCTATTTCGGCCTTAAAGTCGATTGTTGTTGGGCCAAGAGCACTAAAATAAAGAATTGAACCATGCATATTTACCTACAAGCTTGCACGTCTAAATTTATGCCTCGCATATTTACTTTCAAGCTTGCACGTTTAAGTTTATGTCTTGCATATTTAAATTTAAGTCATCGCTTTACTTTGTAAGCAAGATTAAAAATGAAAGGCATGAGCACGTTTAGTTTATGTCGTAACTTAAGAACCTAGAGCTCAAAGACTTGCCCATTTCATTCCAAGATAAAGTTAAATGTGAATGTATTCCTTGAATGCATAATTTCGGCCAAAGTAGTGATGATGGACTCACAATGAGTTTCCATCTAGCTACTAGGACCAATAGTCTATGTTTAAGTTTTTTCTCAAAGCTTTACAAATCTTTATAAGGATATGTCATCACAAGTTGTGATTTTATTATCTTTTAGGGGATGGAATATGTTTTGGTCAGTGACCTAAGGCTTCACTTAGCCTCTTGAGGAATTAAAATGTTTTGCAAAGAGTTTTAGAAGTTCTAGATTGATTCCAAGAGAAACTAGTTAACTTATGTACCTAGAAATGTCAATTTAATTCTCTTATTGTGGCAAGATGTTTTTGGTTCTAATATGATGAGTGTGATGCTGTATGATGATGTTTTGATGTGTTGGAATGTGTGAAAATATCATGTGATGATGTAGAAGCGAACCTATGCATGATAGGTAAGAAACTAGCTAATTAGAAATACCGTAAAGCTAGAATTTAACATAGTTTTGACCCATTTGTTTATGGAACCTTTCCAAACTGTTTTAATGGGGACATAATCAGATTTAGATTGTTTAGACATGAAAAACTTGGTATCATTTGAGTTAGAATTGAATTCCAGCACCTATGGGGAAACTAGTAACTAGAAAACCGTAAAAATGCAAATGTAGAACTCTTAGAACATTTAATTTTCTGGATTCTGTCCAGCACCCTTACAACATGGTAAACATGATTAATAATTAGTCCTTAAGCATAGGAATGCCTCATAATTGATTTAGATTGAATATATAGCGCCTTCGGCGAAAACGGAACCAAGAAAGGGTCTAAAACGTAAGTTCTAGAACCCCGTGTTCACATGTTAGGATTTCCACCCTATGCCATTCAGATTTAAAAGTAAAATGAGAGGATTATGAATGATGTTTAATTATGAGCCTTAGGTGCTTAAAATATGAACGACGGATATAGAGAACTATATCTCAAGATTAAGACCCGTAAGGGTCAAAGCATAAGCTACCGTAAGGGTAAGCGTTTGGATGTTTTATGATGATGCATGAAGTATGCTAATGATGATGATGTTATTCATATGAGGAATTTATGAGACTATATGTTTATGTGGCATAAAGCAAATTTGGAAGGAAATTGATTGTAATGGCGGTTGTGCGCCAATTTCCGACAAATTTGGGGACTTAAAGAGATTTTGAAAATTAAGGTACTAAGATGGGTTCTAGGATGACACCGGTTCGGCCGAGCACCTCCATAGAACCCATGTGACATCGGTACCATTTTACACTCTTAGGTGACACCGGTTCGGCCGAGCACCCCTAAGAGTTTTGCCCCCTAACCCGTACTCAGATAGTCGGGATTTATGAATTATGATACGCTTATCGTTAAGTGGTAAGTAAGAACTAGTGACGACTAGTTAAGGTATGAGCTCATAACCTAGATGTATGACACGTTCTGGGTGACACCGGTTCGGCCGAGCACCCCCAGTTCGATTGTCTTTTAAGGTGGCCCATGAGGAAGAGAAGTTTCATGATTATGATTATGTCACTAAGTTTTGTCCCATATGAATGTTACTATTGCCACTTTATGCCACCAAGAATGATGATGCTTGATGTTATGTTTTATGTATGTGTATTAGGTAGTGCCATGCATACATTTTCTATTATGTTGCATTCATGACATTAAGATCATCCTAAAATGAATGGACCTTGGCTAGAATATATTTTTAAAGTTTAAAATGAACTTAATACATGCTCAGTCATTTTGTATAAATAAACCCAAGGTTCCTGAGGACGTAGATGATGACACCTAGGTAGTAGGAGGCCCTACTGAGATTCTTTAGTAAGATCCTCACTCCCTCTATCTCTTTCTTTCCGTCACGTCTTCAGATGGCGACGTTCGTAGTGTTCGTGGACACCCCGACATGGGAGGTGCACTATGACCGGCTCATGGGTCATACCATTTTGAGGGCGTGCACGGTGCAGGTTTTCATGTTCGTAGGGCGCCCTTCGCTCATCCGTGCACACCCATCGCTTCTCCCGATCGCACCCTATGGCGACGACGAGCGGGTTTTTTGAGCGTCGCAGCGTCACGACGCATGACGAAGAGTGCTCCGCATGCACACCGCCGCCTTAGCCATGCGAGACTATCCCGATTCGTGCTCGGACCTACTTCTGAGACCGACCGTCCGAGGACCGCCTACTCATCCGTATGGCGAGCTCTGCCCCTCTCCACCATTGATGAGGAGGCGGTGAGATACCGTGACTCAGCCACAACTTGCACGGCGACCGGAGATGCGGCCACACCGCGGGGTCACTCTCGATCCCGTTCCGCCTCTTTACGCCCGAGAGCTCGCACAATTTCCGGATACTTGCCTGCGTTCACGAGACGGACGTCGATGGGAGGTGACGATCGACCGATGGAGTACCCGGTTAGAGCACACACCACTTAGATGGGGATAAACCTTCTTTTGTTTAGAGGTTATCCTATTAGGTGCACTCGGGTAGGGGAGTAGATTATGTTCATGTTTTATGTTGTATTTTCTTTTATGCATTTCCCCTGTACTAAACTAAGTCCCACACTTATAAGTGGGCAAATTATATATATATGAGATGATCTTCAGTGTTACTCATGGTGTGCCTTATGTTATGATGTTGTGAGACATTCGTTTACCATACATGGTTTACTGCTTATCGCATCACGCGGCTCTCACTTTGTTTTTCAAAAAAAATTACCCGTATTTTCCGCTAAGTAATTCAAAGATAAATGAGAACTATGAAGTAACAGGCTAACGATTAACCTAAATATGTTCTAGAGTATTGGGTTAAAAATTAGGATGTTACATAACCATTTTAAAATATCCTCAAAGTGAGAGGTTACAAGGTTCAAGAAGAAAGAACAAAAGAAAACATCTCTAACTTAAGAACAAAGATCAAGCTTTAGAGATTATCCAAGTGATAGACATCACCACCATGAAACCTCATCATCAAGCTCTCATTCCCTTGTCCTCAAGGCCTATGGCCGAAAATGATGAAGAAAAAGGAGAGGGAGATAAGTTCTAAAAAGACTTCAAGAGAAACCATAAACACATAACTAGAAATGGAACTTAAACAAAGAAAATGCTTGAAAGAAAATCCCTACCAAGTGATTTGAAGGTTGGGATGAGAGAGGAGGATGAAGAACTTGAAGACTTGAACTTGAGAGAAAAAGGAAACTTTCAAGTGCTCTTTGAAAACTTACACTTAGCAAATGAACCCAAAATGATGCAAGTTCACCCAAGCATGCTATTTATAGAGAAATGAAACAAATGCAAGGTGCAAATGGGGGAAGAGGCTTCGGCCATTACAGCTCATGGGCAGCCCCATGAGTTCTATGAGGTGAGATGTTGTGATCTTGAGGCATGGTGAGGTATGGTTCAAAGTATGGTGAGGTATGGTTCAAGGTATGGCTCAAGCATGGTTCTTTGAGTGAGAAACAAATCAACATGTAAATGAGAGAGAGAGGGCCGAAATTGCATCAGCCATGGGGAGGGTTTTCTTGCATTTTAATTATGGTTTAGAGTTGTGTTTAGGTGTATCTTTGATTAGGACTAAGATTAGGAATTTGTAAGAAAGTGTTTAGGTGAGAAAATGGGTAATTAAGGTTGTCAAGACACATACATTTAAGGAGTGTTCTTGCATCATTAGTGAGTTATAAACTCATTTTAGTGTATAAACAATTCTAGACACAATTCCTTGATTTAAGGAATTGGAGAGAGAAAACACTATTCAAGATTCCAAGAGTGAAATCTTGAGTTTTAGAAAGGAGATTTAAATCTAATCTAAGCAATCTTAGGTTCTAATTAATTTTAATAATTTATTTTGACTTTAGATCAATTATGAAAATTAATTAATATTCGATTAGAGCCTAATATTGCTTAAGTTTGCTTAATTACATCATTAAGCTCAAAAACACTATTCTAGGGGCAAAATCGTAATTTTGCACTAAAACTGCCCAGGACCACCGGGACTCAAACAGATGCTTTGAAACATGTAAAAACATAGTTTTAAACCTCTGGGGAAAGTTTCAGGCTCAAACGACACCTTTACCGGCGTAAAAACGCTATAGGGGTATTTTGGTCACTTTGACCAAGCTATGAAAATGAGACTTTTGCCTCCGGAACCACCCAAGGGTCATTCAATCCCCTTCAAACATTGAGTTGGCCCTTCGAGGACTGCCGGGTCGGCCATCCTCGAATTCCGGGCCGAAAATGACCTCAGGGGCATTTTGGTCATTTTCCACTCAGACAGAAAATCGGGGTGTTACACATGCTGACATGGTATGCCACATCATCTCATGTCATTATACCATGTGGCATGCCACATCAGCATGCTGTAACATCCTAATTTTTAACCCAATACTCTAGAACATATTTAGGTTAATCATTAGTCTATTACTCTTTTAGTCTCATTCCTTATAACCTTTCATTAAAATACTTAGCGGAAAATACGAATAAATTTTTCTTTTTGAAACTTGAAAGCAAAACGTGAGCCGCGCACTAACTTATCGTTCGTCATAACCATAACGTGCAAGAAAAGTAACCACACCATTGATAATCATGAAACATAGTATTATACATAACAATCATAATATCATCACATCTTCATAGATACATAGACTACTAACATCATTGTACCATCATTTACAATATATGTGAAGTCATCCTTATCCACCTATGAGGTTGGATAAGTGTCAACCCAAAAGCTAAGCTATCTATGCTTCCGCTGACCCTCCGCCTGCCTTCTAGTGTGATCCTCAAGCACGAGCCTCAGAAGAAGTCACGATCCTCGTTGTAATCCTCGTCTAGAGACGACACGGAAGAAAAGGAAGGGATGAGAAACTCATTCGAGATTCTCAGTAGGGATTCCCGACTCTAACACTAGTGTCATCGTCGTCGTCCCCAGCCACCTCGGTTTTATTTATGAAAAAGGTATACATGCATAAGGATTGGTTTTAGGCTTTACAAATCTATTTATCCGAAGTGGGTGTCTTTTAGTATGTGTCTTAATGACATGAATGCAACAGATATTTGATGAATGCATGCCAGTACCATATGCACATTAACACGAAAATCGTAATACTTAGACACATCATAAAGAAACAAGAATCATATATGTGGCATAAAGAGGCATAGTAATTTTCATGTGATATCTTTCTTATAAATAGAGCTCTTAAGTTCTTTTTCTTGAAGACCACCCTCTTAACATATCCACCAAAAATCCAACCGATTCACCAGCCCGGCGATAATCTGGTCACCAAACTACGTCTCACCTATCGCCTAGGAATGAGCTCAATCCTAACTAGTCGTCACTAGATTTAATATGGGCTAATAGAGGGGGTTTACATAACTTTCTTGGATCACCTATCTTAGGATCATTTCCTTCTTTGAAACGCTCTACTGGTATCTAGTACACAGCGAATTGTGCGCTTTGGCAAGCTCAATGTCAATACCCTCACAGATTTGTTTCCTCCCCACCGTAGCGGGAGAAATGCGTCTCAGTGTTCTGTCACATCTGCTCGGGTGCTCAGCCGAACCGGTGTCACCCAGAACCTTTCCTGGGGGTGCTCGGCCGAACCGGTGTCACCCAGGAGTTTTCACAAACTTTTCTCAAATTCTCAAGCTTGATGGGAAATTCGGCAGCGTAACGACATACACCGGATTTCCTTCAAACTTGCTTTATGCCACGAAACATATAGAGCATGCATAGTCATTCAACATCAACATAAGGCATCATATTCATCGTATGCATCGTAAGCATCATAACATCATAATTTTGCATAACGCATCATGGCAGGAGCATCAACACATTAATACTATATACTCTCATCAGAGATCACATGCTCAAGTTGTTCTCGTAATAAAACATATATCCTCATGAATTCCTCATATGAATAACATCATCATCCTTCACATAACATATGCATCATCGTAAAACATCTTAACATACCTTAGTATCATATAAATATCATTCTCATATTCTTAATGTCTTATGCATTGACCGCTATGGTCTTTAACTCACAGTCTAAGTTATGAATCATTCAAAGCTAACCTCTCGGGTACTTAGGAGGTTATGACTAAATATATCTCTCTTCATACTATGGTCAAGAATATCTCTCAATCTCAAAGGTGCAGAATTCATAATTTCAACTTTATGGGTACCTAGGAGTCACGACAATGACCCTTTCTAAGTTCGGTTTGCTCCTAAGGCACCAAGATCAAGTCCTAAACCAATTATGAGTCATTTCTACACATTTAAACTAATTTAGAACTATGATTATCATTACTAAACCTTGCTGGACAGAATCCAGAAAATTCTAATATTAAGGGATCTAGAACTCTCAAATTAATTCTTTTCTAGTTTCTAACCTTTCTTATCTTTTACTCATGAGTTTTTCCATTGATCATACTTAAACATAAGCATGTTATCATCGTTAAAACAGCTCATACAGTGGCCAATCATAGCAAGGCGGAACCGAAACAACACTCTCCATACAAAGGCATAAAACATACTTTTTAAAGCACATAGGATACTAGTTTCTCTTGGAACCTTTTTAAAACCTTCAAAGCTCTTTTGTAAACATTTTTAACATCTAAAATCATGAAGATATTTATAAGGGCAGTAGCTAAGTTGAATTTATTTCAAGAGGTACTAAATCCATAAAACTTAGTTCTATATGTTCTTTGAATCCACATAGACTTAGAAAAATTATAAAGCATAGCTTACGGGCATTTGTGATCAAATGAAACTTATCCTAAGTTCATTCATCTCACACAGCCGAAGTGGGCATTCTAAGAGAATGCTTTCCATGTCTAACTCTCATTTGAGACCTTGGGATAAATCTTTGAGCTCTAGAGCTTTAGGTGATGACAAAACATAAACATGTCATGCACTTCATTTTTATTGTTCATTAGGGAAATAAAGTGAGAACTTGAAAAGTAAATAGCTCAAAATAAATATGAGATGCAACTTGTTATTATCTTGGATTTCAAGTGATGACTTGAATAATAAACGTGAAATGCAATACTTGGAAATTAAATATGAATATGCAAGTTCATTTTTTAGTCTTAGAGCATTAGTGATGACATAAAAATAAATCATGCTATGCAAGGCATAAACTAAATATGAATGCAAGTTCATTTTAGTTTAACAACTAGAGCTCGTCCAAGACTTTAAAGAACCAATATTCACAACCCCAACATAGTCTCATCAAGTCAAGAGAATGGAACTAAAAGAAATCTCCATATTTTCAAGAAAAGGAATTATGGCCGAAATCATGAGGCTAAGAGAAAGTAATCCATATTCCTTTTTGAAATCATTCTTATTTTCTTAAGTTGAAAACTTTAGTGAACTTCATAGCATAATAATAAAAACTAAAGAAAACTCAAGCTTTAGGGGTCTCATTATGATGAACACATAGTCATCATCTAGAGGTCCCCATCATCAAGCCATCATGTATGAGTTTAAAGGTCATGAAGGCCGAAAATTCAAGAAGGAAAACCAAAAGAGTTTTTAAAAAGAAATTCCAAGAGGTAGCTAGAGAAAACTCATTTTTCATGGAAATAAGATGCAAAGAAACACTCCTACCTAGAGTGAAGACAAAGAGCTTGAACTTTGAGAGAAGAAAACAAGATGATGAGCTCCTCCAAAAGGCTTGATGTTTTCGGCCAAGGGGAGATAAGGAGGTTAGAGTTGTGTTTGAGGTGAGGTTATGTTTGAGATAAAATATTTGAGAGGTTTGATGGTGATTCAAGGTTATGGGGTGATGTGTGAAGGTTATGAGATGATGATGATGAAGTAAAGAGATGAAAAAGAAAGGAACTCTTTGGGACTTGAGAGAAAGAAAGAAACTAGCAAGACTACTCTAAGCTTTAGCAAATGCTCAATGTGCATCCAATGCTAACACAAGCTCCATATTTATAGAAAAACAAAGTGATAGGTGAGAGAATGGAAAGCATGGCTGATGGTAAGAAAGAGAAAATATCTCTTTGATGGTGTCATACAAGCATGGTTTGAAGCATGGAGCTCATGACACAAGGTATGGCTTCAAGCATAGGTTTTTGAGTGATCTTTTCTTTAAATTGTGGATGAAATTAGGCTTCTAGAAGACCAACATGGCTGGAAGTTTTTCAGCCACAAATAATTGAAGGGAATGATTTATTTTACTTGGTTATTCATTTGGAAAAGCAAGCTTGATTGAAATTATGACAAGGCATGACAAGTGAGGTAATTTGAGGTGATTTTCCTTTAAGTTCGAAATGAAATAATTCATGAAAATGGGGGAGGGGGCTGGCTGATTTTGAGCCACAAAAATGAGAGAAAAAGTCTTCTAGAAGATGTCCTATGAAGCATGGATGAAAGCATGGAGGTTATGACACAAAGCATGGTTCTTTGTGAGATGGAAGCATGGTCTTTGGAGTGTCAAAAATTTGCACATGTGATGGATAATGGGGGGATGATTTCGGTCAGATTTGGGCAGCAAGGAGAGAGGAAAAATCTTCCATGTAATTGGGTGCTAATGATAGGATTAAGTGTAGGTTAGTTTAGGTACAAGGTTAGGAGTAATTAAGCTTAAGTTTAGGTAACTAAGCATGTGTATTAGGAATTTTATGACAAGGTTAGGAGTGCTCTTACATCATTAGAGAATTTAAAACTCATTTGTGAATAAACAATGTGTATCACAATCCCATGATTTAAGGAAAGAGAGAGAAAATACTATTTGTGCACTATTTGCACACTATTCATTGATTCCTACACTCAAAGTCCTTGAATTTAAAGATAGGGTTTTAAGTTTATCTAAGCAATTTTAGGTTCTAATCATCCTTATTAAATTATTTTGACCTTAGATTAATTATGGAAATTAATTAACCTTCGATTAGAGCCTAATATTGCTTAGGTTTCGCTTAACCGTGTGATTAGGTGTAAACATATGAAACTACGGGCAAAACCGTAATTTTGCACTTATTTTGCCCGGGACCACCGAAACTTGAACAGGGACCTCTAGACACATGAAAACATGTTTTTAAACCTTTGGGAAAAGTTTCGGGCTCAAACGGCACCTTTACCCGCATAAAACGCTATAGGGGTATTTTGGTCATTTTGACCCGAAACTGCGGAAAACGAGATTTTCGCTTCCGGAACCACTCAAGGGTCATTCAATCCCCTTCAAACATTGAGTTAGCCCTTCGAGGACTGCCGAGTCGGCCATCCTCGAATTTCGGGCCGAAAATGACCTCAGGGGCATTTCGGTCATTTTCCACTTAGACAGAAAATCGGGGCATTACACATGCCATGTGTCACTTAACGTGCCATGTCAGCAACATATTAAGGTTGACTTACGGTTATTTGACCAGGGACTAACGTGACCTACGAAATGCAATTTTAGGGACTAAAGAGTTAATTTCGAAATTTTAGGGACCAAAATAAAACAAGCTTACAATTTCAGGGACCAAAGTAATACTTTACTCCTTTTCTTGATGGATCAAAGTTCCTTCCTTTTGTTGTTTTATTTGAAGTCCAAGGAAAAACTTGAGTTCACCCATCATGCTCATCTCAAATTCACTCTGCATTAATTTGAAAACTTTTCATAGAGAGAATAATCAGTAGCACCATATATAATGTCATCAATATATATTTAAACTATCAGAAAGTGATTATTTTGTTCAAGAGTAAATAGGGTTGTGTCAACTTTACCTTTCTTGAACCCATTCTTCAATAAAAATGTACTTAGTCTTTTATATCAAGCTCTAGGAGCTTGTTTCAGACCATAAAGTGCCTTTGTTAACTTAAAGACATGGTTGGGAAGGTTTTCACTCTCAAAACTAAGAGGCTGCTTCACATATACTTCCTCAAAGAAGAATCCATTTAGGAATGCAGCTTAACATCTATTTAGTAGAGAGTGAATCCCTTAAAGGCAGCAAAAACAAGTAGCATTTTATGGCTGCAAGCCTAGCTAGTGGTGCAAAGGTTTCATCATAATCAATTTCTCTTATTGATTATAACCTTGTGCAACCAACCTTACTTTGTTTCTAATGACCTTTCTAGCTTTATCAAGCTTGTTTCTGAACACCCATTTGGTTCTAATAATGGTCTTCCTTTTGGGCTTTTCCATGAGCATCCAGACTTTGTTTCTCTCAAACCGGTCTAGCTCCTCTTGCATAGTATCCACCCAAATTTGATCATTCAAAGCATCTTCAATGCAATCAGGCTCATTGGTGGAAATGATAGCACAGTTAGAGATATTTTTTAGGGAGGATCTGGTTCTCACACCCTTGCAAAATGTCTCCTAGAACTTTGTTCCAAGAAACTGCTTTTAGATCAAAACACCTTTGCAGTTCCTATAACCTTGATGTTCTTCAGCTTCTCTCTCATATTCTAATTGCTCTTCTTCATGCTTAGAAATGTCATTTTTGAGGGCTTTGGAGTTTTGAGTAAGCTTTCTAAAGAGTTCGTGTGCTGGAGTTTACTTTCTGAAGATTGCACTTTCATCTACTTGCTTTCTGAGGGTTTCTTGAGGTCCAATTTCTCAAAGTTCTCTTTTAGTTCTTCAAAATCATCAGCAAAGTCCTTTTTGAGCTATTTGAATTTCATGTGGATAATCTCTTCTACACAAGAATATACTAAGAAAATTCTTTTGAGACTCTGTAAGCTTTTGAGACTGAAGAATATCCTAAGAAAATTTCATCATCAAATTTAGGATCAAACTTTGCAAGTTTGTCCTTGGTGTTAAGAACAAAGCAGGATAAGCCAAATATATGGAAATAAGATATGTTGGGTTTTCTACTAGCTCATAATGAGTTTTCTTGAGAATTGTGTAACGACCGATTTTTTTTTTTTAGTGTTGTTGTGATAAAATAATTAATTGTGAATAATCTATAAGGATTTTGAAAATTTCGATCGACACAGTTATGATCACAACAATATGAGGAGTTTGTAAAACAAAAAAAGAAAATTTATTTAATAAAATAAAATTTAATATAATAATATTTTTAACTAGAGATATAGGGTGATATGGATGAGATCCTATAAATGGTATAAGGACTTAGATAAAAATAAGGGTAAGGGTATTTATATATTTTAACCCGATAAAGTTTATTTTACGTTAATCGGGTACCGAAATGGTAATAATTGGTACACCAAAATAGTAATAACCGGTACACCAAAATGTAACACCCTAAAAATTATTTAAAAATTAATTTGAGCTTTATTAGTCATAATTTCAAAATTTTGATAGTTTGAACAATGATGAGGACGATCCAACGGATTTATAAAAAAATAAAAATAAAAAACGTAAATAGTATTTTACGGGCCCCGCAGGCCAGCCGGGACAGCCGAAATCCTAGAATTGGGCCCCGAAGATGCCAAAAATTGAGAAATTATATGATTATGGTCAAAAATAGGTAGAATTAAAGATTTTATACCCAAAAATATTTTTTGGGCAATGTTTGATTACCCGGGTACACTATTTCACCCATTCGGTAAAATTTCGGTATGTGATTTTTAACACCGAAAACTAATTGGAACTCTACAAAACAAATGAACCTATCCCTCTAAATCAAATGATTGGCTAAGATTCAATCTTGAATTACAAGATTGAATCACAACCATTCATTTTACTTTACTAACTTTATATTTATCTAAACATAACATTTTCTATTAATTCATTTAATATAAGATAAACTTGACATTTAGCTTCTTTAAGAAGCCATTTTCTCGGCCATCTCCTTGCAGCGGCTCCATCCTCCATTTTCAAGAGCTTCCTCTTGATTTCAAATGGCAAAAACACTAGCCTAGAGTTCATAAAACCACAAAGTTCCTTCACAAAACTTATTCTACACCTCAAACCCTACAAATCTAACTGATTGAAATCTTAAATCCTCACCTTAATACCTTACTTCCCCACTGCCTAAGGAAGGTTTAGGACTGAAATTGGTGTCTTTAAGTGAAGGGAGATCACTTAGAATATCCTTTGAAGTATCAAGCTCAAAAGCTTTCAAAGTAGGGTTTTCTTTGATCTTTTCTTTCCAATTTTATGCTGGACTTTTCTGATTGTGTTTGGTCTAAAATTTCTGGATATATTGGTTGATAATATGATGATATTGGTGTGTTAATTTTGGTGGAGTGTTTGGGGTTGTGGAAAAATCATTTTTATCAAAAGAGATTCTGAAGTGGTTTGCTGGATTTTTGGTTTTCCTGCTGGCAGTGATTGTTCACGAATTTTCTGAGGGAACTGTGGGTGTTTTCATGAGCTATAAAAATTATATGTTGAATTTAACATCCTAGGATAGTTCCATGAATTTTCTTGAGCTCTAGTTTTGATTCCTAATGCCTTGAGAAATTTAAGAACCGAAGTCGTAACTATGCTGCCTGAAATATTGAATCTGAAGCTGTGAACTTGTGAAATTTTATTCTCCTAGCAAATGATCGAATTATTAGCTGAAATCTTCACAAGATGTTGAGGACATATTGAGGTCCAACTCTGATTTTTTGTACAAAGTTCTGGGTTCATTTGATAGGGTAGAAAAATTGAGACTTCTAGCTATTAGCTAAGAGTGTGTAGTTTCTGACCTCTAAAATTGTGAGATTTTATTAATATAGTTAGAGATCTTTTTATGCTCTGAAATTTTATGGACACATTAAAGTGTCTTAGATAATTTTTATAGCCTTTAAATTGGTTATTTGGTATGCAAAATAAATTATGTTACTTGAGTGAAAAATCTACCAATGTGCTGAAATTGTGATAATGCCTTAAATTAATGACCTAATGACAGTTGGTTCATGTTTGATATATATGAATGCATGCCATGGACTTTCAAGATTATGTTATGAGGAATGAATGAATGACATATATAGGTTTGAAGTCTTATGAGATCAGAGAATTATGTTCATGCATAAAGAAATGTGATGCATGTATATGTGAGCTTGAGGATGACATATGTGCTAAGTGAAAAATTAAATCCCCTTTAATCTAAAAAGGGCAAGGAAAAGTCCCCTTTATTATGTAAATGGCACAGAAAGGTCCCAATTAGGGCATGGAAAAGCCCCCTTTATTAGGTAAAGAGCACAGCAAGGTCCCCATTAGGGCACGGAAAAGTCCTCTTTATTATGTCAAGGGCAAGAAAAGATCATTGCAATTGCAATTTGTATACATATATCTTGTTAAATTATTGGTCTTGAAGGAATTCCTATGATTTTGAATGTTATGAAATACATGTTTTAAGTGATTGAATAATAAAAGAAACCCACTTCGGAAAGGCGATTTTATAACTTTATGTGATATATATATATATATATATATATATATATATATATATATATATATATTACATGCTCACATTTTCTTAAAAAATCGAAGTGGCTGGGGCGATGACGATGACATTATGATTGTGTAATTAGGGAGTTACCCTACTGAGAATTTTAGAATTCTCACCCCTATGTGTTTGTGTACCCGTGTCGTCTCCAGGTTGATCCCGAGAACAAGGAGGCTACTTTATAAAAGGAAATCAAATTTGTAGTAGTTTACAGCTAAAGTTTGTACAGACTATACTTAGCCATACGTTTATGTTTGTATTTATAATAGAGACCGAATGTGTATTAAAGCTCATAGAAGAGCTTCCTTTTCTACTTAACCTTATAATTAATAAATGTTTGTTTCTTAGTCATATATGTTAATAGAACTACGATTTAGTTACTTCATGATTCAATCGAACTTTCTATAGATATTTAAGAAAGGTCTGTTAATTTATAAGTAACAACTTCTCGAGTATGATGTTATGACTTAAAAATTATATTG
Organism: Dalbergia cochinchinensis; assembly: GCA_031216125.1. Taxonomy (NCBI): domain Eukaryota; kingdom Viridiplantae; phylum Streptophyta; class Magnoliopsida; order Fabales; family Fabaceae; genus Dalbergia; species Dalbergia cochinchinensis. The sequence goes on from CM062369.1 coordinate 33,085,609, forward strand.
TACTTGAGAGGATGTTACACAAAACACTAGGTCTAGTAAAAATAATGGATATGACCATATCTCATACAATTTTTACTTAGGACAATCAAATAAATATAGATATTTCTAATACTGATACAAGGCAAATTGATCCGAAAATATTAATTTCCTTACTTTCTCTCCAAGTTATTAATATTATAAAAAGGAAAAGGAAATGAAATATCATTCGTTCTCCATTTCTCTAAGCTTCACGTTTTCTTCTTTCTTCCTCCATCTTCTTCAAGTTCTTATTATTCAAACTCCATGAAAGATCCATATTCTTGGAAGATACACTTAGATAAACACATAAACTAGTTCAAGAACACTTCATCTACATCAAACTCAAGCCAAAACCTTGTTTTGCCCCTTTAAATATGTCCAAACAGCAGTTGATATAGAGGCTGGAAAGTGGGTTTGAGGCTTGGATTAGAGAAGAAAAAGCTAGAGAAAGTTTAGCAAAAGGCTTGGAAGGAAGGTAGGAAAAATCTATATCTATTGCTTAGTGATTGTTTGGCTAGTTTGTTAATATAAATCCTTGAGATATGTTTAAAATTATTTTATCAGATCTGAAATTTATCTTCAAGATTCATATATATGTGAGTTGGATGAATATAAAGGATGCAATAGATATGAGTTTTGAATTGGTTTGCTGGATTTTTGGATTTTCAACAGGGCAACATTTGTTCATGGATTTTCTGACCTAGTTAGAGATTTTAGATTAAGGTGAAAATTTTATATGATATAGCTAACGTGTTAAGGCATCTTCAGTAAAACTTTTGAGGTATTCTGGTCACTTTTGCTATGTTTAAAAAATCAAGAACCTAAATTGTACCTATGCTGCCTAAACTATTGGAACTGAAGCTGTAAATTTGTCTATTTTTTTAACCATAGCAAATGATTGATTTTTATTTTGAAATTTTTACAGGATATTAGAGACATCTTAAGGTTTTATATGATTTTTATTCCTAATTTTCTGGTTTCATTTACTAGGGTTAAAAATTAGGGAATTCAGGAATTTAGCTGAGAATCGATGGTCTTTGACCACCAAATTTGTCTAATTTTGTTAACATAGCTAGAGAACTCTTGTTACTATGAAATTTTTATGAAACCTTGTGGACACATTGAGGTGTCATTGAGAATTTTTATAGTCTCCAATTTGATGGTTTGATTGCATATTAAATTGTGCTACAAATATATGAAATCTACAATAGTGTTGAAAATAAATTGATACTTTGAATTGATGAAATAACGACATCTTTTACTAGTATGAAATGAGCACATGAATATGAATATGAATAATTGAACTTCACAAGATTTTCAGAATATTTTAAGAGATTTTGACTAGAATATTTCATAGAAAGTTTGCCAGATTTTCTGATAAATCTCATAAAAAATTTAAAGATAGATTTTGAACAGAACATGAATATCTCATACACATTTAATAGATTTTAACTGAACATCTCATAAGACTTTAAGAGAGACTTTTGGAACAAAATATCTCATAAGAATTTAATGAAATTTCAAGTAAATCTCAGATAAGTATAAGAAACTGAGCCTCATAAAGAGAGGGAACGTAAGAAAATAAGTCTCACACAAAGAGAGAGAAATCAAGAAAATAAGCTTTACATAATAATCAATTGCTTAATGGTAAGCTCATGGATTCACAGGTAGTAGTAGACGTGCTACGCCGTTAGAACTATATCGGGTTGTAATCGCGACGGCATTACATCGTTATGAGAAAGGGATGTACTGAGAATAGCGAGGCTATTCTAGATAAGATGTAGTAAACGTACTACATCTAGTGAACTATATCAAGTTGTAACGTGATGATGTTGAGACGTTGACAGTACGATCCACAGAGAAGTATATCAGAAGAATCCTATGAGTTCTACTATCAAGCCTAAACTTTAATAATAAGACCATGTCAAAGAGGAAATGAAATTGATAAAATAAAACTAAGTATATCATGTTAAAGGGATGAACTATATCAGTTTACAACACAAGGTGTTACAAAGAAAAAATTGAGTTTGATGTATTTAGAAGAAAATGTTTTGAGATCTATATCAGGATATAGTACGAGATACTATATCAAGTGAAGTATATCAGGTTGTAACACGAGGTGTTACAGCAAAGACAATACATCAAAAGAGAAGTATATCAGAAAATCATAAGTAATTCTTTTCTAAGTCTAAAGCTGTTCATGAGCTTATGATAAAGAAATAATGAAGTAAACAAGATAAGTATTATATGAACAACTAGAATAAGAGAAATCTATATCCACCTACTCATGGGGACTTCTTTAGAGGTTGAGGGTGCATCATCAGTTCCAGGAACTTCTTCTGTTGGAATATAAGCTCCTTGTGAACACCTGATTTTGTCCAGTTTGTTAAACAAAAATCCAAAAATTTGCATATTTTATGATATATAATTTCTTTTGGAAAAATGTGAAAAAAAAAGAAAAAGAGTTTTCTAGATTTTTTTATTTATCTCCAAAAATTAAAACAAAAGCAAAAAAGAGTTCAATTCATTTATTGTGGCCTATTTCTTTTAATTTGATATCCAAAATTTCTTTTTGTATCCTTCTGTGTTTTTGTCCATAATAAGAATATCCATTTTAGTACGGTCCCGGAATGTTTTTTTTGGCTACAATCCCAAGTCTATTTGTTTCTTTCAGGTTCTGTCCATTAAAGAAAAAAATATGAAATACAAAAATATAAAATAATAATAATAAGAATAATAAAATGAAAAAGGGGATAGAGAGAAGTTACATTGAAGATCCTATTTCCTGCAAACGAGAACAATATACAAATGGGAATGATGGATAGGCACTTAGTAACAATCATTTTTGAAAAAAATAATAAATAAAAAAGGAAGAAAGATCCAGGAGTGGCGGACACCAGCTCCTTTCCACTCTTGGCCAAATGATGATGTTCTTCCTTTACAGCTAAGGATGAATTGGCCAGCTTGCAAAAAAGAAGTGACCAATGACTTTGGTCAAGGAGGGTGGCTATAAATGGAGATCAAAATACCATCAATAGGGGGAATCAAAAAATTTTGAGCAATACCATTGATAAAAAAAAATTCCAGAACACAGAGAGTAGCCCCAGAAAGTAACCATTAGTCAAGAAAAATTTCCAATTCAGTCCAACAATAACAAGAAAAGAATAAGGTGATAACAACAACAGTATCATCATCATTGGGAAATAAAGAAAATATAAAAAAGGGAAAAAAGTTATAACAAGAGGAGGCCACATCAAAAAAGGAAAAGGTGAGGAACATACAATGTTGGAGGCTGCTAATACTGCAAGTCATAGGTCTCCTACTGTTGGGGTGGTTACAAGTTCTACTAATAGAGTAATAGTGGTGGTTGGAATTGCTACTGGAAATATGAGTGTTGAGATAGCTCAACACCCCTATATCCCTGATCCATACAATCATACCAATCTGATTGGGACATGCCAGAGTAAGCATCATATCCATGTTTTAATGGCTAAGCATGGTGCCTCATGGCATAGTGCTCGAATATATGCTACATCTCATTTAGCCAACACTCCATTCTTTGGTATGGGTTATTATCAGCAATTTGTGTCCCTGCAACATTATAAGAACCATATGGTTAGGAACTACAATGTGTATTAATAAACATGAAAAATCAAGTGAAAGAAAAATATAAAATAAAAGAAATAAAATAATTTTTTTAAAGGGAATAAACACAAAAATTAATAAACAAAAGAAAAATAAAATAAATAATGAAAATAAATAAAAAAATTAATTGGAACAAGAAAAAGAATCAATCAGTACAACTTTCTAGCAACGGCGCCAAAATTTGATGTGGTTTCCCTTTTGCCACCGCCGCAGCCTCCTCTTCCTCCTCGCCCTCCATCATTCTCAATCCCATCCTCCCCCCAACACCACCATCATCATCCCTCAACTCCACAACCACCCACCTAGCCATGGCTCGTCCTCCCCTCAACACCACTATCATCATTCCTTAACCACCCACAATAATTGTTGTGGTAACAACCGCACCACCCACCAAAACCGCCATGGTAACAACCCTACACCCATCATAGCAAATCAGTTCCTTCCTCCTCCTCCCGCAACCATCATCTTCTCTAACCATGCGCCATCGCGAACCACCGCAGATCGGCCTTCCTGTGCCCTTTCCGATCCGCCACACCGCATCGGATCCCATCCACCACTCCAACCGCTACACATCAACCCACTACCGCAGGCTTTAACTTCTTCCTCCCTCACACGGTAGTAATTCACTGCATGCTCCCTTTGGCCACGGCATCTCTCCCTCTCTTTCTTTCTCTCATCCTTGCTTTCACTCTCTCCCTATTTCTTTGTCTCTCTGTCCGCATGGGTTTTGAGTGTGTATGAAAGAAAGAATATTGTGTTTATGTGTGTGTGAGTGTGTGTGTGTGTGTGTGTAAGAAAGAGTTTAGTTTTGTGTTTTGTGTATGGGTGTGTATATAGGGAGTATGTAGAGTTAGTTTAAGGGTCGAGTTAGGATTAGGTTGAGTAAAATTAAGTAAATAAAATTAGGATAAGAAAATAAGAAATGCTTTACCTTACTATATTTGAAGTTAGTGTTGTCTTATTCTTTTTGTTGAATTAGATTTTGATTTTGTTTAATTGGATTCAAGCTTACTAGTTTGATCAGTGATCGTTCTCTTTTTTAGGATTATTTGTTAGAGTTTGGTTTAATCTTTTTAAAAAATATATAAAAAAACGGGTTTTGTTTTGTTCATTTTGGATTTAAAATAAATACTTGAATATCATGAAAAGAGGAATTTGAGTCAATTAATTGGTAAATTGCATTTTCAAAATAAGGTTAACTGAACCGTGATGGTTTGTTAATTCCGTGTTCTGGAATATTTTAACTGTGACAATTTGGTATTCTAAAATTCTTTTTAAAAATAAAATTAATCAACTCACAAATATTTTCTACAGAACTACATGACTTTAAGTTCACCATTGCACCAGAGGATACGTAGGAGCAGGCGATTCCGATCCCTATCTTACCAAAATTAAATTTTTATAATTTGTCTTATTTTTTAAATATTTTTTATAATAAATTAATTTATTTTATTTAATTTTCATTTATTTTCAAAATATTATATTTTGAACTAAAATGTTAATTTAGCCGTGACGGGTTGTTAACTTGGTATTTTGGACATCTGAATTGTAATAGTTTGATGTTCCAAAATTTCTTTTTAAGAAAGATTTTTTTTCTTGTAAATAAAAAAATATTAAAATAAATATTTCAAAAGGTTATTAATAATTTTCACAAATCAATTAAAGGTACCGTCTAAGGACGGGTGTATTAGGGGTGCTAGGATTAAGTTCCTACCCTTTACTGTGCATAATCGACTCTTGAACTCAAATCTGGTTTCAAAGACCATTTTCTAAAATAAAATGGGTTTTTCCATGTTTTTCCAATTCAAATAAATTTGGTGGCGACTCCCAATTTTCAAATTCTTTTTCGTCATCCCTTCACGATCCCTATTGCGACACTCATTCTTGTATGATCTCCCATAAGTCAAGACTTATGTATTCGATGAATAGCTCTATTCTATATCTCCAATATGCATAGTCTCCGCCATCAAAGAATAGTGGCCTATTTATGGAGTATCCTTCTGCTATGTGGATGTTTTGTGTTATTTATCCATGGAATCTTTATCCTCTGCAGTTGTTAGAATGTTCAACCCCGTAGAGGCTGAAGCTCTGATGCCAACTGTAGGTAAAAAAGTGTACGAGAAGGAGGGTTGAATCGTGCTTTATCTTTTCTTTTCTTTTTGTTTTCTGGAAAACTAGAACAAATACTATCAAGTGTATACTTAAAATGTAGCATAAACAACGTTAGAACACATCAAAAAGCAACTTTCTGAACTAAGACAAAGATATAAAAAACGTAGAAGATGATTTTCAGAAAACATAATATAAACAACATAAAATAGTAAATAAAAGAAAGTTAAGGAATGAAAAGATACTGCACAAGAGTTTTTATATTGGTTCAGCCAACTTGTCTGCATCCAATTCTCAACCACTATTGAGTTCCACTAAAATCTTTCTCAACTCGAGAAAACTAAACAGTCTTTATAGTAGTCTTCTCAAGCTCTTACCAGTAACTAGTAATTCACTCTACTGTCACACCTGAGTAGTTTTTGACCAGCCTCTCCAAGCTAACTTGGTGGCTAGTAGCTCACTCTACTAGCACCTTACAAGTAGCCTTTACTTAGCCTTTTCAAGCTAACTCCATGACTAATAGCTCACTCTACTGTCACCTTACAAGATGTCTTTGCTTAACCTTTTCAAGCAAACTCAAAGCAATCACTTCCGGATCAGGGCTACAAAGGTTTGTATTTGGGTTGATCATTCAAACTAAGCAACATTCAAGTTTTCATTTGATAAACAACAACAAAGATGGAAAACTTGAATGACATCTTTCTATCTATTCTTCTTAAGAAGAATGTATGATCTACTAAGAACTTAGAAAGAAGATTTTTACAAGGAAGATACTGATTACAAGTAGTAATAACTTTACAGAGGATGGGAGGAAATTTCTATAGCATTTCAGCACAGTAGTTCAACCAAAATCTCTTTCATTGTAAGCACAGTATCTCATTTTATACTTGATCTGCATTTATGACCGTTGCTCTTGATCTATTTTCCTAGTGACACATGCTAATCTTCCTTTTGTGTCTTGGAAATACAGCCTAGAGTAGTAGCTTGTCATTGTTAGAGCAATTGCAAAAGCCATTGTAAAATTGAGGTTTCTAAGTCCATCTTTAGAAACTATTTTTTACTTTTTGAACAAGATTTTTGAACTTTTCCTTCTAGAAGCTAAGGCAGTTAAGCAAGTTGCTAAAAGAGATGTCACGTCAGTCCTTGACTGGGTTTTACTTTAAATTTCAATTTCAATTTCAATTTTCCCTCTTTTTCCTATAAAATACATCTTTTATAGTAAAACATGCTTTCTACAATGCCATCTCAGTTTTTAGGTTTTTCTTTGATCTTCTACTCTTCAATAAGAGCTTGACGTTAATGATGTGATTACAATTATAATGATTGAAGATGGTAATACACACTTGCTTAAGAGTTGGATTGAAATCTTCACTTGAATTGTATTTTCTGAAGTCTTATGCTACTTTTTGAAGATCTGAGCCTTGGTTTCTTATATTTGAGAATTTTCTTTAATCAGAACATATATTTTCCACTTTCATTAAGTCCTAATCTCTTTAAATGAGATTGAACATGTTTGCACGTGTCATTATGAAAACATTCTCGTTTTAAGAAATGTGTATGTTAACGTAAAAAGACTTGATTGTTGCCTCAAGAAACTCAAGAAAATGATTAGTTCTTTTTCAAAATATTTTTGCGAAATTGGTTTCATTATCACTCAAAATGTTTAGCACTTCTGCTTTCTAAAGGGTTTAGAGCTAACAAATAGAATCCCTTTCATCATGGATTACTTCTTTCGAAAACACTGCATCTGTAGAAGTCATAGCTTCTTGAAATTTTTCGAATCATCCTCAATGTTCATTATAATGGGTATTTTACTACAAATTTTATCTCTACTTTCTTCAAAAAGGAAAAACAATAGATTGTGAAGAGATAAATCAAAGCCAAGATGTTTTTCTTTTCTTAATCTTTGGCTTTTTTCTAGTTCTAGTTGAACATCATTAAATATTCATTTCAAAATTTCAACACTAGAATGCACATTTTGTTATGCATAGACTCATTACTAAAAGAATCATTAAAAAATTTATTTTTAATAAATTCAACATGTATAGATTATGTAATAACATTAGATTCTATATCTAGAAGTCTATATGCCTTTGAGTATTGTGCATAACCCACAAAAATACTTTTGATTCCTCTTGGTCCTAATTTTGTTCTTTGATTGTCAAGAACTGTATAAAATGCAATGCACCCCGACATTTTAAAATAATTTAAGTTTGGTTTTTTACCATTCCAAAGTTCATATGGGAAAATTTTCATAACCTTTGGAATCACTCTATTAAGTATGTGGCATGTAGTTAATAATGCTACAACCTAAAAATTATGCGATAAATTTGCACTTGCCAACATGGTATTGATCATGTCTAGTAAAGTTGTATTTTTCCTTTTAGCCTAACCATTTTGTTGTAGGGTATATGATGCACTCCTTTGGTGTATTAAACCTTGTTTCTCACAAAACTTATCAAATTCATTAGGAAAATTCTCTCCTCCTCTATCACTATGAATTTCTTTTATTTTTCTATCCTTTTAATTTTCTACAGCAGATTTATATTCCTTAAACTTTTGGAATGCTTCATCTTTTGTCCTAATTAAATAAATAAATGAAAATCTCAAATAATCATCTATAAAGGTTAAGAAGTATATCTTTCCTTGCCTAGTTAATTCTCCATTTAACTTACACATGTTGGAATATACAAGTTCTAATAATTGGGTATTTCTTTCAATGTAACGCCCCAATTTTTACTGTAATTTTTACTGTCATTGGAAATTACTGAATTACCATAGGTAATTATTACATAAGATTTGAGGCCGAACAATCCTTAATAAAGGAATATAACATTAGAAGATAGGTTAGGAGCGATTCATGCGAGAGTCGCAAATCCCGAATTTCTGTACGTGTAAAATGACCAAAATGTCCCTGAAGTTATTTTGCTCAGAAAATGAGGATTGTGGGCCCCACATATTCTCAAGGGGATGTTTTGAGAATAATAAGGGATTGTTTGTGTTATGTGTGTTAATAGAGCAGAAGAATCTCAATTTTGAGTTTCGACGCGCGAAATGACCAAAACGCCCTGTGGTTTTTTAACTCCGATGTGCGTGCCGACCGAGCCCGAACCTCACTAAAATGTTTTAAAATGTGTTTTTAAGCCATGATTAACCATTGGTTAAGCTCGGGTGGCCTCGGCAGTTTTAAGTGAAAGTACGATTTTGCCCCTGCTTTTTGGCGCTTTTGAATTTCGATTTTCGATTCATATACCGAAACCTAAGCAATATTAGGCTCAAATTAAAGCTTATTAAATTCTAAATATTAATCTAGATTCAAAATTATGTATTTAGATTGATTAGAACCCAAAATTGCTCAAAAACACCCAAATTGCTTACTAATTCACTTAAGCCCTTAACCGTAAATTCTCTATATTACATGAATACCTTGCCTACGCCTAAATAATGCATGGAACACACAAATTTCACTTCTTTGGGCTGTAATGCACGAAATTATTGATGCCATTATGCAGCTGTATTATTTCCAAAAGATTGCACTAAAACAAAATGCCAAAATGTCACCATAAGAGACATAATTCCTTAATTTCATACAACTTTGTCTAAAATGATTTTTTCCTCCATTATTTCTCCTGAAAAATTTTGACAACTACCTCCTCATTTTGGCCAATTAGAAGCCTCAAAATCTTCTATAAATAGGCTTGCTTGAGTGGTCTTGGAATGCTTGGTTCATAACTAGTTTTTAGGAGCACCAAAAACTTTCTTTCTTCCTCCTCTTTGGCTGAATTCTTTCTTCATTTTTTCAAAGAGATTTTGTGTCATTTCACTTCAAGAAATCAAGTTCTCTTCCTCTTCTTCAACTCAGATTAGGTAGGGAGTAGTTTCTAAATTTATTTCTATGCTTTGAGGAGTTGTGTTTTTAGCTCAAAATGATGAAATTATGAATTTACCTTAGCTTTTCATTTTGGTTTTCCTCTTCTTTTTTTTTTTTCTTTAACCAATTCAGGCCATATGGCCTAGGTGGAACTAAGATGATGGCTTGATGATGAGGACCTTGAGGGTGGGTTGTAAATCCATCACAAGTTAGGCCTCTAAAGCTTGAAAATTTCACTTGATGCAAAACTTTAAAGAATAATGCTTTATGATGCTAAAACAATGATTTTTAGTTTAGAACTTGAAAGATGTATTTCCTTTTATGTTTTATTTCTTGTTAAGATATGTATTGGGTTGAATTTATAATTCTTTTAAAGTCTTGAAGGAGCTCTAGTAAAGAAACAAAATGAATTTGCATCCATGATTAAGTTTATGCTTTGCATAACCATGTTTACCTTCTATGTCATCACTAAATTTTCAAGAATGAATAAATGAACTTGCATTTCTCATGTTTAAATTCCAAGCTTGTATTTCATATTTATGTTTCAAGTTATCACTTAATCTTTCAAGATAATAAAGAGGTTGCATCTCATATTTAATTTATGCTCTCACTTTATTTTATAATGGCTAAAAGAATCAACGCATGACATATTTATTTTATGCCATCACCTAAAGATCCTAGAGCACAAAGACTTGCCCATGTATCACAAGCAAAGAAATATGATTATTGGAGTTAAAAAATTTATTCTTTAAAAAGTCTTGAGATTGGAGCTTAAAAGGATGTAATAATAATTCTCTTCTCCCTTTACTGGTCCTGTGCGGACTACCGCCGCTCCGGTTTCTTAATATTCTCTTCTCCCTCTACTGGTCCTGTGCGGACTACCGCCGCTCCGGTTTCTTAATATTCTCTTCTCCCTCTCTCGTCTGTGCGGATTACCGCTCCAGCTTTCTTGTATCATGTTTATATTTCAAGTTCTTGCATCATGTTTAATTTTCAAGTCATCACCTTAAATCTTAAAGATAAAGAAATGGAATTGCATATCATGTGTATAATTCCAAGCTATCACCTTATAAAGATAAGATTAAAATAAGGTTGCATAGCATGTTTATAACTCTAAGATGTCACCTAAATCTCTAAAGCTCAAGACTTACTCCTTTTATCTTAAGTGAGAATTTTAATTGTGAAGATCCTCCCAAATTTGACAAAAGAACTAGTTTCTAAATGAGTTTTAAGGCTTTGCAAGGATTTTACGGGGAACTAGTATTTTATATGCACTTAAAATATGATTCTATGTAATTGCATGAGGTTCATGATTCGGCCACTGATCTGAGTTTAGTATCAATGTGTGATAATTATGGTTTATTGTGAAGAGAATGATTCATAATTGGTTTAGTAACTAATTAGTTCTATAATTGATAATTCTATGTAAGGATTGGATGCTTATTAAGTACTTGATATCATTGAATGATTTCCTGGCTTGTATGTTATAGTTGCTGTTGCAAATAATGAGAATGCTTATACATGAAATATTCTTTATTATGTAAAATTTACCTTTGTTGCTAGAAGAAAGTGTATCATTGTAAAAGTGTAATTTGGAAAGGTTCTGGCTAAGGAAAGACTTGGTATTTAAGCGTGTCCATTATGACCCACCTCTCTTTCCTGGGAATCTCCCATATGCATGATAACACATGATATATATTATTCTAGTTTAAGACTATAAATAAGAAAATGTTATGATGTTTATGAATTCTATTGTGATATAACATGCAAAGATTTAATGGTGACTTAAACTTATAAGAAAATGATCCTTTGGAACCATCAGACTATAGGTGGTGAAAAGGTGATTTTAGCCCCCTAACCCGTTCTCTCAAAAGGGTAGAGTCGGGACTTTAGCTTATCAAAAGGGATAAGTATATGCTAGTGACGACTAGTAAAGTATGAGCTCATAACCTAAATTACTCCCAAAAGGGTGGAGTATAGGGTGGCCTAAGGAAAATAATGATGATGATAAGATTTTAAGTCACCTAAGGCACTAAAGAAATGAAATATGTGCATTATGTCCACGTGTAGCTAATATTATATGACGTTCTTTTATGCATGTTATTTGATAATGATGATGAGGAATATGATGTAATGATAAAGGAAAAGTTCATTGTAAATATGACATGTTAAGATTATGATGCATTATAAGACGCATGATTAAAAATTGACGAACCTCGGTTAAGTATTTGTCCGTACTTAAAATGAATCTTTGCATGCTCACTATTTTAGAATAATCCCGAGGTTCCTGGGGACTTTGATGATGACATCGTAGAAGGAGGTACCCTCATCGAGAATTCTTTAGCAAGATTCTCACTCCCTTTTCTTTATTTCCGTCATTGTCTCAGATTCAAATGGCGACATTCGCCCTGCTCGTTGATACCCTACTTGGGAATTTCACTATGATCCCGTGCATCGCTCGTATCATTTTGAAGGGAGGTGCGCAGTTCGTGTTTTTATTTACATAGGTCGTCCCTTTGCACATCCTGTCCCTAGTTATCGATTTTCTCCTACTTCTCCCTATAGCGATGAAATGGTTTTCGAACATGCACGTCCACTTGATGAAAGGATGTTACGTTCTTATCCCGCTTCATCTGCTGTCCACGGATTTCCAGAGTATGTTCCCGAGACGAGATATTCTGAAACTGATCCTTCAGAGGACACTCCTACTCATGTATATTCTGAGAGCTCTGCTCCTACTCCCACACGTGTAAGAGAGGGTAGTGAGGAAACAGTTGTTCAGCCGAGGTTAGCAAGAAGGCCGTCCATGCGACCCACTGGTGCATCTCGTGTGTCCCCTCCCGAGGGAGCTCATCAGTGGATCGGATTTATTCCCCCATTTCCAGGACAGTGGCCATAGAAGGTTCTTAGTAGATTTATGTGTGTTCATGCACCCTAATTTTAGGATAAGCTTCCCGGCTTATGGAGTTATCTAGCTTAGGGGCATGTATTTCCTTATGTATATTTTCTTTTATGGGTCTGCATAAGACAATGATGTATGATCATAACCCACCCTTTGAGTGAGCTTATTGTATGTAAATATATGTTATAATGTGCTTATGGATGTTATATGATGGAGCCAAAGTGATATGATGTGATATATTCTTAAACGTCTTATTATACTTCGCTTACTCGTTCACGTAGTACTCGGCTAACGTTTTCAATTATGCTTTTTTTTTAAAAAAAATGGCTCGTAATTTCACTAAGTATTTTCAAATTATGAAGAAAGAACCAAAGCAAGGAGTAAAGTCTAGTCATTAATCAGATTCAACCTAGGTGTATTTGGTTAATAACTAGGGTGTTACATTCAACACTAGGGAAAGGTTTCTTGTGTTAGCTCTAGAACCTTCTCAAGAAGTGTTAACAAAGTTTTAAATAACAACAAAGCCAATTTAAAGAAAATACTTTGAAGAATAAGTAATGGTTATCTTGAGTTTCTTGTAAGCTTAAAACAAGATTCTATCATTTAGCAAGAGCAAGGCTTACTCAAATGAGGATAAATTTTTCTCTACATGTGTAAACATGTTTATCTCATGATAAGAGATATGAACTGAAAAGGGAGTCAAAGTAAGAGTAGTTTCTAAAGGGGCATCAGAAACCTCAACGCTACAATGGCTTTTGCAACAGCTTTGACAAACTGTCAGCTTACTCTTCTAGAGTATCTTTCCAAGACACAAACATGTCGCTTGGAGATCTGATCTAAGGCAACGGTCACAAAGAATGCCTTCTTTAAATAGAGATATGATAAACACTCTTTTTGTAAATATTTTTCCTTTTAGACTTAGTGCTTTTGCGTTCTTTTTGGGTTTAATTTCTAAAAGTTTTGTTAGTTTTCGAATCTCTTCCTCCCTACACTCAAAGTTGCTTTATGACTTTTATTCAGTGACTTTTACACAATTTTGGTTTCTATCTCTCACAATACCTTTTTGTCCTATAGAGTGGATCGAGGTCATCTGAAGAGTCTTCCCCTGAGAGTGCATCATAGAGTGGAGCTTGGAGCAAGCGGAAGAAAGAGGGAGAGCTAGATAAATGAATGATGTCCGAACAGCTTCGTTGCAGCAAGCTTGGAAGTCAGAGCTAGGCCATAAATGAAGACAACTTTGCCACAGTGAGCATCAGTCGCTACAGCGAGCCTGAGAAGTTGCACCAGTGGAGTTTTGCAAGTCTATTCACTGCAGCGAACATCAGTCGCTACAACGAGTGTTGCAGAACTGAACCTAAAAGTTTAATTTTGCAATTTTGACTTACTTAGGCACTTTTTTAGCAAATTTGATGATGATGTAAGGCTCTGAAGCATGAAAACTGAGGCATTCTTTGCTAAATTAGAAAATAAAACTAGGTTCAGAGAGCTCTCCTCCTCCTTCCACTCTTCTTCTTCTTTTTTCCTCTCTTCCTTGAAGAATACACTGATACACATAGTTTAGGTTATCTTTTATGTAGATTTCAATCTCTAATTCTTACATTTTTTATCTTTCTCTATTTGTAACCTCCTTCATGGAGGAGTAGTGTTTTTGCTCAAGGGATTCAAGGGCTAGGGTTTTGTTTTGAAACATTGTTGTTATTAATGCAAAACCTTGGTGTTGTTCTCTTTCTCTTGTGTTTTCCTCTCTTTTCATGTTTATGATCCATATGCATATTGAGTTAGGTGTTGTTTTGTCTATGTGAGCATGATTTGTAAGCATACTTGATTTAGCTTGTTGATTGAATGCTTGCTAATTGATTGATTAGTGAGTATTTAGTTAACCAAGAGAATAGAGATGATTCCTGATTGAGAATTGGACTATGGCAATTGGCATTTTATTTGGTTTATACATTTATATGTTGTGATTGCAATCATTTAAGTGTATGATCTTATTGTTACCCTCTAGTTGATTAACTTTAATGAGAATTGCTAGCTAAATGTGTGATTGCATTATTAGTATATAGTTCCTCACTAAGTGTTTGATATTTTGTTATGTTGATGATTAACACTCCCTAGCTTGAGAATCCCCTAAGCTAGCTTCCTTTTATAATTGTTAATTTCAATTGCTTGTTATTTCAATTTTAATTTTCATGCAACAAAACCCCCTTTTATTTCCAACTAATTAGCTTAGCTTCCTTGTGAGACGACCTTGGTTGTGCACCACTATCTAGGTGCTTGTATAACTAGGTTTGGGAAACTGAAATTTCCTTTTTAAACTTGGTGTTAACGACAGCTAGCTACCAAGATGCTGTGCTCAAATGAAAGAGAGAAAGAGAGACTCTGTGCTAAAAGAGAAAACTCTATAGAAATCTCTCCTGATTTCCAATAAGGCTCATATCATCAATGTAATCCAATTCCTTACTTGTAAAAGTCTTCCTTTTATACTCTTGAATAGATTTATGTTCTTCTTAGGAAGAAATGATAGAAAGAAGTCATTCAAGCTTTTCCAGGATCTTTTCATGTATATGTTAAGGGAACTTGGGTATAGGTTAGTTGGAGTGGCAACCTAAACACAAAACATTCGTATGCTCGATCCAGTAGTGATCGCTATGAGATAGCTTAGAGAGGCTAATATAAAACTACTTGCAACGTGATAGTGAGGTGTTCTTACTGGTCATGATTTAGCTTGGAGAGGCTAGTTAAAGACTATTTTCAATGGGACAGTAATAGATGGTTTACTTGTTATAGGTTCAACTTGAAAAAGCTGGCAAATGACTACTTGGTTCAACTTGGAGAGGTTGGTGAATAACTACTCAGGTTTGTGACAGTAGGGGTTTTCTACTGGTCACAAGTATTAGCTTGGAGAGGCTAGTACAAGACTACTCGGTTCAGCTTGGAGAGGCTGGTTGGTGAATAACTACTCGACTCAGCTTAGAGAGGTTGGTGAATCACTACTCAATTTGTGGCAGTAAGGGTTGTCTGCAGGTCATAAATAAGAGTTGGGAAGGCTAATGTAAAGACTATCCAGTTATTCGTTCTCAGGCTAAGAAAGATATTTTAGTGAAACCTCAACATTTGTTGAGTATTGGACGTAGGCAGTTTTGGCTGAACCAGTATTAAATCTTTTATGTCTCATCTTCTTCTCCCTGATCTCTTTTATCTTTTTCTCTGTTGAGCTTTACAGTTCAATATCTGCTAGTTTAATATCTATAATCTTTGTGTTACATTATATAGTTAAAATTATGCAGATATAACGTTTTACGCTTCTACATTATTTATTGTTTACTTCAAAAATCTGCTTTCTAAAGCTACTAACTGGGTTTCCACTGCACTACAAGTTTCAGACTTGATAGTATTTTTGTTAAAAGTTTCAGATATGCAAAAAGAAGTAAAGCACGATTCAACCTCCTTTCTCATGCACATTTTTACCTACATCTTGGTCATTTTTTATTGTATACAAATCTGACATTTGTCTACTTGTTTATCTTTGCAAACAATGTATCCATTTTTTCACATAAAATTTAAAGAACCAAAATGTAAATGACCCAATCTAGAGTGTCATAAAAAAGAATCATACTCAACAATATAAGTAGAATCCTTATCTATTTCATTAGTACTTAATTTAAACATACTATCACATGAATATACTTTTCCTACAAATGTAGAACTCTTAGAGACTATTACATGATCAAACTCTATCACTATCTTGAAGCCCTTCTTTCAAAGCAAACTAGCAGAGACCAAATTCTTATGAATTTCTAGAACATGGAACACACTCAATAATGTTAACTATTGTCCTAAAGTGAATTTTAATTCAACAATCCATTTTCCTTACACTTTGGCTGTAACATGATTACCCATCAACACTTCTTCATTCAGCTTCAATTCCATATAATTCTTAAATTGACTTTTGTCATTGCATATGTAAATTGTTGCACTAGAATCTAACCATCAATCTTGGTCTTTGGTTGAAGTGTCAGCCATATTTAATTCAGTAATCATATAAACTAATTCTTAGACTGCTTCCTCTACTAGATTTACGTTCTTAGAATGTTTAGAATTGAAGTTTTTTCCTACCTTTCTATGCTTGCAATCTTGAATAAAATGGCCTTTCTTGCCACAGTGAAAGCATTGTACATCCTTTTTTCTTTTTAAATGAAACACCTTTTTTGGATGTTCTAGATTAAACTTTCCTCTATTAGAATTTGTTTTGATAAAATTAACAATAGAACTTGAAGTCATAAATTGTGCATCATTTGCAAGATTTTCACATTCAATTTGAAGATGTTTGAAATTGTTCTAAAGTTAATTTTTCAGAGGAGTGCAAAATTTTCTTTATAAAATTATTCCGTGATGGATGAAGTTTAGAAAGAATGGCACCAATTTACAGGGCATCAGGAATTTTAACTTCAAGATCTCTTAGTCTTGACACTAATACTTGCAATTCATACACTTGATCCATAATAAACTTAGTATTGAACATTTTAAATTCATAATATTGTAAGCCAAGAATTTATCCGTACCTTTCATTCTTATATGTGACGTCCAATGATGTCCAAATTTCTTTTGGGGTCTTAAGATAAGAGTAGAGATCATATAGACGATCTGTCAATGTATTCAAGATATGTCCATGACAAATTAATTCATCTTCTTCACATTTCTTCCTCTTGCTCTTGATTTTCTCGGAATCATTTGTAGAATGGGTGGGGCAAAGATGATAAATCGGGATCTAAAACATAATAGACCTTTAGTGTAGTGAGTAGGAACACCATCTTATCCCTCCATCAACTAAAATTTGTCCTATCGAAATGGTCAAATTTGATGTCTTGCTTGATAGGATATTGAGTAGATGAATTTGGCTCCATTGGAATATCTCTTTAAAATTGTTAAAAATTGGATACAAAGAATGGAATATTTGGTAGGCTTTGAGGCGTGAATTATCACTCTCGTTAAAAAGATATTACTTGCATGCTCTTAGGAAAAAGTACAGACAAATCTCTTCTAAGGATACAATAAAGCCTTTAAACTCTCTTAATAATTGTTCTGAAATTTTCTATATGGAAAAGAGACGAACATAGCACTTATTTATAGATATATTTAGATACTTTTTAATTACAAATGGTTTCTAACACATCTCTTCGAAACCAAAAAAGCAAACTGCCTGTACGCAAGAAGCAACTGCATCCATTCAATTTCAAATGAAAAAGGCAACGTTAATATCGCCCTTTTCGATTTGAATTTGAAAAGCAAAAAGGGATGGACAGCGTGCATCCATCAAGTGCACATTCCTTAATCATATTTATAATCATATTATAATATACAACAATTACAAACTATTCAACATTCATGAGATGGAAAAGTCTTTATTATATCATTTGATTTTTTTTGTTTGATTTGTTTCATATTAACTTTTCCTTTTTCAACTCTAGTTTTGAGAAATATTTTTTAATTATGAGTATTGGAAAGAATAGTCTAAAAAATATAAGATGGAAAATGAATTTCTTAGTAATTATCTCTTATTGAGAGGAAGAATATTGAAAATTTTAACACAAATTCTATTATTAAAACAAGTTTTATGATTTAAAGGAACATTGTGCATAGTTTCAATAAATATGTGTAACACATACATAAACTTTTATACCCTAAAATTTTCTTTCTTAGCATCTATTATAATGTTTACTCTTTTGAATAAATTTTTATTTTTGGCCCTCTTTAATATGTTTTCTAGATCTGTCCCTATGTGCACTCAAGGATGGACACAAGGGGGCTAGTAGGGACCATGACCCTTTCCCCTATAACTTATTTTATATATATATATATATATATATATATATATATATATATTATAAAAATATAATCAAATATAAGTATACAGATATAAGGACAACTAAATAAATAAAAAATCCTTACCTACCATTTATCAGAATTCTAGCTAAACATTGTGAATTTGATGTTTCTAGTTATTTTATATTGAATAACTTGTCTACAATCTTACAGTTATATTAAGAGCTTATGAGAGGGAAATATCTTTATTATATCATTGGTAGGGACTATAGCATCGTGACTCTAACTTTAACAAATTAATAAATTTATTTAAAACTAAATTGTGCTAAAAACATAATATAATAGTGTGCAACTTGAGTCATCTCCCAACGATATTGGTGACTAATAGACTAAGTGAAATGGAGGGGGGGTTTGAAATAGCATTCAACACAAATTAAATAGGCAAGAATCTAAATATAATAAATGCACTAGCACAAGGATTCCAAAGGGCTAGGATTTATCTATCATTGACAAATACAATTTATCAAACACATGGTGGGTGACTTTTCATAGTAATTGTTTAATCAAACAACTAACTTACCAAACTATCCTAACAAATCATATAATCATACAATTAATTAAGTATCAGCTAACATACACACTTGAATTATCGAGATTTCAGAAATTCAAAACATGCATGCCAACTCAAACATCTCTTGCAAGCCTAATTCTCAATTAAGAATTAATCTTAATTTCCTATGTCAACCAAGCATTCATCCATCAATCAACCAATTTATACTCAATTAACTTCCCTAATTATGTATTCAATCCATAATCATGAATGAGCATGCACAATCAAGGTTCATTTCAACTATATTCCCAATCATAAAACACACCCCATAATCATGTTTAAGGAGATATAATCAAGCTCACTCAATTAAGAAACTTAGCTCATAATCATACAACCAAGTTTAAAAACTAAGATTAGCACACTCATGCACCCATAAATCATAATTTATCAATCAATTAATGTAAATGCACAAGTGATAGAAGAAATTTAAAGAGAATAGGAAAAAAAAAACCAAACTATATATTGATTGAGTTGGACAATGTCTCAAACAAACCTTTGAATCATAAAAAATCTTTTGTGCTAGTTACAAGACTGCTCTTCCATTAATGGAGGTTATAACCAACTAAAACAGAAAAAGAAATTAAACATAAGACAGAAGAAGAGATGATAAGAGATGGATGAAGAGGAGGAAAGAGGAGATGGAGAGAGAGGGAGAAGAGAAGAAAAGCCTAAAACTACTCTAACTTCAGATAATTTGGGCTAAAGGGTCGTGTCTCTATATTCTAAAGGTTTGGGGATAATTTAAAAACCCAAAAACTCATTGAAATGTGTATAACACTGTCACATACCTTTAGAGACTCGTTGCAGCAACTCTAGCTCGCTACAATGAGCCTGTTTGAACCAAAAATTTGGAACGATAACACCAAGGGTCACTGCAGTGATGCTGGCTCACTGTAGTGAGTTTACTTAATTTTTGACTCCATAAATGACTGAATTAGATCTTGGTGTCTCATAAAAGTTGAGATATTTTTCTTCTCTTCAAAATGGACACCTTATTTGTCTCATTTTAACTTTGGATAAAAGAGATATGCCTTGATTATTGAAGCATGCCCAATCTAGAACTTTAGTACCTCAATTCTGACTTCTGGGCTTATTTTGTCTAGCTAGACTTCCAATCTGACTTTTGGGCTTCGCATGAAAGTTGTAGATAATCCTCTTAGCTTTCCTACAAATCAAAGAGCATAAGTTTTAGAAGTCTACAACTACAGTTAAGCACAAAATATAGAAGAGTGCTAGAAGTGCAATTATGCAAAAAATTCTCATTAATGCTCAATTCAATGTTAAACTCAAACATGATGCAAATGCATATAATTAAGTATAAAAAAGAGCAAGGACACTAAGAATAGGGTATAAAATATGCATAGAAATACATACTTATCACTCATTTGATTGATTGTTTGATTCATTTCATATTATCTTTTCTTTTTTAAACTCTAGTTTTAAAAGATATTTTTCAATTATAAGTATTGAGAAGAGTAGTCTAAAAAATATAAGATAGAAGATGAATTTCTTACTAATTATCACTTATTGAGAGGAAGATTATTGAAGACTTTGACACATTTTATTATTAGTAAGTTTTATGACTTAAAGGAACATTTTGCTTAGCTTCCATAAATATGTATAACACATGCATAAATTTTAATGACCTAAAATTTTCTTTGCTAGCACCCATTATAATATTTATTCTTTTATACAAATTTTTATTTTTGGCCGCTCCTTGATAGGTTTTCCATATTTGCCTAGAATATGTGTGTGTGTGTGTGTGTATAAAGGAGGATTGCATACGGTTGGGGGATTTTCTCTCTCTCTTTCTCATTCTGAACTTCAAAGTCGAACCAATAGGAAGCTTCTAGGCACATTCTCGCTTTGTGCCTCTTTATTATTTTAGTTATTAATTATTATCATCTTCCATTTCTTTTGGTTTTATTTTTAATTTTTAATTTTTTTATTTGGTCACAGCGGGTAAGGGTGTATAAGGGACGGGTTGGACAAAATCTAAACCCAGCCCAAATTTTAGACTAGGTCAATTTTTGAAACTAAACCCAACCCGACAATGACCGACTATGTCTCAAGTTGTACCGAGTCAATCCAATATTTGAATAATATACGGGAATTTAAATATTGTACATAGTAAAGTTATAAAATTTTACAACAAAGAAAAAAATTTAGAAATATTTTACGATATAGATCTCAAAATAAACCATATCAATGTAGAAATAATATCAAGTTATGTAAAATATATTAATTAAATTTTAAAATCTTATAAAAATTATTATAAAAATATATATCTCTTAAGGAGTTATCTAACTTCGGGTCAGGTCGGGACCAGATCTATTTCAATGAGCTTCAAATTTGATGGATCAGAACGGATTATGAACACTCCTGGCGGCGGCAGTGGCAGTAGCCAGGGAGGTTTGGAGTATCTTATTTCCAACGATCGAACTCGTGATCCTGCCCCTTGTGTGGTTCTTAGAGGCAGAAATTCTGCCCAGTAAGCCAAGGCCTCGACCACCGGTTTTGTTTATTTAAAGGATTGAAGTTTGCATGGGCTGTTAAAATCTTAGGCCCATTGGGTGATTTGTATGATTTGTTATGGACTGCCGTTTCTTTTCTTTCCTTTTGATATTTATTTCATTCTTTTATTTCCTTTTCAATTTAATTTAATTGTTTTTCACTCTTTCTTTCTTTTTTTTTAATTGTGTATCTCTCTTCTATTATAATCTTACATAACAAAGCAATAAAAACATATCATTCTTAATCGGCTAAATTCACAGTTATTGAATCATAATTTCTAAAATAAAACTATTTATATCTAATTGGCCGACGACAGAAAAATTAGGAGAGTATCGGGGTGCCGATCACGTAAACTCTACCCAAGACTTTTAAGGCTTTATAATGAATTCTGTCAAAGACGTCGATGGGATCCAACTCCACCGACTAATAATAATAAAAATTTACTTTTATAATTTTATTCGAAAACTGTACCTATTATAACAGTGAACTAATTCATCAATACTTACTTAAAGTGAAAGATAATTTCTTTTTTACCATTTAGTCTATCTTTATAATATATAATATTTAGAATAATTTAAAATTAGCCAACGGTGGAAATATCATAAGAGAATCGGAGTACTGATTAATCAAACTCTTCCTAAAATTCTTGACACTACGTATTGGATTTTGTCAAAGACGTTGATGGGTTCTAATCCCAACAACTAATAAAAATAACAATCATGAATAATTTTGATACCACAATTAAAGTTTTTTCAAATATTCACTCAAATAATTTTTATTTCTATTATTTATTTGATTTTATAAAGTTATAAAATACTTAAAATTGGTCGACGATGGAAAGATTAGGAGAGAATTAGATTACCAATTAATTAAACTCTTTCTAAGATTCTTGAAGCCTTGTATCAAATTTTACTAGGAGCATCGGTGGGATCTGACTTCAACAATAAAATAAAAAAATAGTTTTTTTTTAGGATATATAGAAAGATATTTTCTGAGTTATAACATTTGATGTTCATTTAAAAAAATAAAATAAATTAACTCATAATTTTTTTTAAAAGAATGACATAGCTGAGTTCTCTATTGTACTAGGTGATACATCAAAGAAGGTATCCCTATCAAACCAAAATTAAACCTTAATTTTTTCTTGCATCAATTATTATTTTTATTTATTTGTTTTATTTTATGGCAACATATAAATTTATCTATTTATTCTTTCTTATGTTTCACTACACTATAATTCACAAGCTCTAAACCCGAGCTCGATACCTTGTGGGCTAGAGGGAGGGGCAAGTAATGTTTCTTTGAGATGCCTCTGGTTTCCATATAAGCACATGAAAATCCCTCGCTCGAATTAAATTCTCTTCACTCGTAGTTTTTAATGGGTGAAGATTGAGGTCCTTTGCTAACCAAGGTATTTGTGACGGTATGAAAAATTTGGGAACCTTTTGACTAATAGAGGTCTAGAACCGAAACTGACACATAGTAGTGCGACCCTTAAAACCACTAAGGTTTATAGGCTTCATATCCCCAATAATTTTTATGAAATAATTATAAAATGAGAGATTATTAATAATTTACACAATCAAGATAACTATAGTAGTACAAATATAAAATGAGAGGTTATTAATAATTTGGACAATCAAGATAACTATAGTAGTACAAATGTACTACGGGTTCTGCAAAAATTTCATTTTTGTCCTCTCCTATGCATGATTAACTCTCCAACACAAATCTAGTTTTCATGACCATTTTTATTTTCAAAACTAAAAAGGGGTTTTTCCACTATTTTTGAAAATAAATAAAATATTGATGGCAACTCTATCAAACCATTTTTCAAACAATTGAATTTATTTTGTTTGATTTTGCCGTCCCCTCACGATCCCCATCACGACACACTTCCTGCACTCATTCCTCGGCTAGCCAATGACTTTGTGCAAAAGATACCCCAATTAAAAGGATTCAAATGTAGAGAGATTACAAGTACGGCCGACAGGTTCAACTCAAAAGAATACATCCAAATCAGCTCAAAAAATGACCATCTAGACTCCGCCCAGATTTTGTTTATATATTTGTATATTTTGGTTCTTGTTAATTGTTTTTGATCTAAGTGTTGAAACGATATCTTGTTCCATTCTACTCACCAATCAAGTTCTCAACGTTATGATATTCATTATTATAACATCGCTACAAATGGATACTGGCTTATAGAAAAATAATACACACAAAAGGCAAAGCATATGCAGAAAGTGAGGAAATAATCATAATAAACAAAGTGACGGCTGAAGATAAAGGTTGGAAAAAAATAAGGCAGTGAAGAGAGAGAGTTTAGTAAACCATATGGGAATCAATTTACATTAATTACATATTATATTGATACTAGTTTATTCGAATGCATAATTTCATTTTCAAACTTATATTATGCAATGCCAACTTCAATACTCGAGGATCTTTGTCTATAATAACTTCATAGTTGTCTCTGATCATCCTGTCGAGAACACCCCCCCGAGAGTAGAATGCTCTGGCGAGGATTCCAACTCAACATGTTTAGTTCATGTTGCTACCCACAAGTTAACGGCTAATAAAATAAAATAGACTAAAATCTCACCATAGCCCCACATATTTATAATTAGAGACAAATTAATTCCTCAAATTTAAAAATTTTCATACTAGTCCCTCAAATTTCATAAATAAGAACAAGTTAATTCCCATATAAAATTGTTATGAGCTGTGTCCTATTTGCTTACTTATGTATACTATTAACTTATTTCTGTGTATTGTTAATTTTCATGATAATCCTAACTTGCCTCACTCCTCTAAACTACGTCATTTAAACCCTTTTTTTCATCTTCTCTCTCATCATTGCTCTCTGTTCAGAAAAAAGATTTTAGCTTTAAGTTTTTATTTATTCTGTGTAGAACAAAAGAGTGAGAAAAATTAGGACCTATCAATAAAATTAACAAGACATATAAATAAGTTAATAGAATACATGAATATTTCTGTTAATAATTCAAATAATTTAATAGAGGAACTAACTTATCATCATTTATGAAATTTGAGAAACTAATATCAGATTTTTCAAATCTAAAAAACTAATTTATCCCCATCATAAATCTTAGGGACTAAATTGAATCCGTAGTAAATAAAATAAAACCATCGATCCGTTTAGAATTGAATGAGTGCTAAAAAAGCGACAGGTCCTGCCATGGCAACAACTAAAGCACAAAAACATGGAACTCCACAATGCTGATAAGGAACTAACACTTTTCTGACACCGCCTAAAATAACCGAAGTAATGCTTCATTCCAATAAAAAAAAAAATGGAGCAAAGAGAAAGCACTACACAGTACAAACCTATCTAGTACAAGCATAATGAATAGTAAAATCCCAAACTCGAGCATTTAGGTACTGTATTTAAAGGTTATTCACCGGTGTAAAGCCGACATTCTTGTTATTGAAAACCTGATAGGTCACAAACACGGACACACAAAGTGCAGCTACTGATAGTACAAGAGAGAAAGCACTGGCAACATTCCATGAGCTACTTGATCCTGTGCCTACTGACTTGGCACCCAGAGAACTGCCCTGAGATACATCAATGGGAACCCAATCACAGTTAACAGAGTAGTGTCCAGAACCATGCCATGGCTGACCATCTACTGGAAACCAAAATGCAACAGACATCTTACTGGATCCGGCAATGGTGAATTGCACATCCTGCAAGGCATTATTTTGTACTAATTTCACTTGCTTGTTATCTCATAAATGAAATTCAGGAGTATAGATACCGCTACAGCTCTGATCAGGCAATACATTATAGATTTTAAGCCCTCTCAAAGCTACAAAATGAGTCCGACTACAGGAAGAATCTAGAAGACAAACCCGAGATAATCACAAGAAGTCAAAAGAAGACTAAATCATTCAGAAGACTTCCTTCAATTACATCCAGTCAGCCTTTAAACTTGAGAAGTACTTCCTATTCATATTCCCATCCTTCCCCTTCACCCCGTCCCCCAAAACATGCAAAAAACAAGAAAAAATGGGAAAACCAACGAAATCAAGAAGAAAAGCAAGTGGCCTAAAGCTTGTTTGGTTTTAGCTTTTGGTAAAAACACCAATTTTTCCAAAGAAATCCATGCCACGGCCGAGAAATATTTCCTTCTTGTTAAGGCATGTTTACGTTGGGAAGAAGATAAAACAAACAGGAAGTTCGGATGTAGTCCATTAATAATACTCAATATTTGGTAAGGACTGCAAAGATTATTCACGAAGCAAACTATAGAACCAGAACTCAGCTAATGAAAAAGGAAAAAAATAATAATAATAAGGACAGATCAATGCAAGTTCTGAGCAGACAAAACTTCTGAATGCAGCATATTAGTTTCTATGATCTAACCTGTTGAAGATGATCCATGGTCCTCAAAGGCCTAGAAAATTCGAAAAAGTATGTGCCCTTTTTTCCATTTTCTGCAAATGGACTCTCATCCTCTACAAAACCTGTTATACACAAATTTATCAGTTTAGTAATTTAGAGAAAGAAGAAACAAAATAACCAGATGACATGACAATAACAACAACTATTAATTCCCCAGCTAGCTTGGGTTGACTATATAAATCAAACAACGCTGATGTATCTTAGCAAAAACCATGTCCATAGACAAGTCCCAAAACTTGTCTGCAGGACTACCGTCCATCTAATCTACTTTTCTTAATGGGAATTTTACAGGTCCTCTCGTTGCAAAACCAAACTGCCTAAGGCAGATTCTACATCTTTTCCACAAAAGACGTTATCCCAATTTTTAATCTGATGTATTCACTCCTAATTATTTCGTGTCTAGTGTGTCCACTTATCCTCATCTTTGCAACATTGAACTTATTCTCTAGTTGGCTTTTTACTACCTATCATTTCATTCCATACAATATTGTAGGTGTGCAGGAAAATTTTCTATTAAGCTTGGATGATACTTTCTTACCACAGAAAACACCCATTGCACTCCTACATTTCATCTACCCAGCTCAAATCCTGTGTTATATCTCTGTTCCCCACCATGACTTGTAGCCGAATCCATTTAGTAGGACAAGGGTTAGTTGTTGTCGTGACTGGTGGTATGGTATGATCAAATATAAGGTGCTGTGTTTGAGGCATGTATTTATACATGAGGTTGCGAAAGAATCCAAAACATGCTTTAACATAAAAAATAATTCTTGTACAGCAAGAAGCCCTAAGAAACAAAGGCACTATCCTTCTTTTTAGGATCACTGAACTTTTGGGACTTAGTGGGAGATTAATCTATCAAAGATGGCCCCGATCATATAATATTGAAAGCAACTGGCATTTACATGTACAACAAATCTTAAAGTGTTGTTAACAATGCCAAAAGATATGGAGCATTTATGTAAAATATATGAACCATTCAATTCATGAATACATATGGATATACAACTTGATGTGCTTTAACTAGAACTCAAAAGAATATTGTTCCAGGGTTACTATCGTTACTAATCTGAAGCCATATTCCAACAATAGGTTATGGATAGGACATTATACTTTTTTTTAGATCTGTAAAATAATTAGTCACCTGAATGAACTGTGAAGCTACTATGCCACCAAGCACCCTTCCAGTCATTCTGTGCACTAGAATCATTAGCTGACAACAGAAAAAACAGGTCAGCCGTAAATATAACCTTAGAATAAATATTAGATAAAAACTCTTAAGATTATCCACAAATGGACGAGTTGAATACAAGATTACATATAACCCACAATGTTTCAATTCACAATACATTAAGAAGTATGAAATTGTGTGGTGGGAAGTGTCTTTCCTTCCAGGTTTCTAACACTTTGAAAAGAGATTCACTATCATACTACTTCATAACACATGATGCAATTGGATATTTTTTTTAAATCTCAACTCATAAACATTAATGGACAAACAGAATGTCCAACAGTTCACTGGACGAAATCTTTCAACAATTTCCAACATAAATTCACAATTTTCTTGGAGATTAAAGTAAGAATTTACTCACTTAAATAATGTCCTGTAAAGAACAAAGAAAATGAAATCATCTCGATTGGCATTATGAGGTTTTATATTTTATGCAGCACAAAGCACTTTAGCGACCTTAGAAAGTATTATGATGTCTTATGAAAACCCAATTGAGACAATGCCACTTCTTACTTGGTGACAAATAAGTTTGTCATCATGTGGTGCCAAAATTTGCACCTTTGATACATAAATCTAATGGCTAAAATTAATTGAGATTAAAATTTATATCTATATTTTAATAGTTATAAAAATAATTTTATACACGATTTACCTGTTTTACCCTTTTCTTGACCGCCCTTTATTTTCCTTTCTTTTATGCTTCTCAGCCGCTGACCACCACTCACCGCTGCCCACCGCCATCGTCGCCGATGGCAATCCCCCAACCCACTTTGCTCAGCCATCTTCTTAACCCAGGGGTATTCCCCTGCCCCTGTTACCTCTCCCATAGCCTCTATTGCCATCTCCACCTTGGTATATCAGAATCCAATCAAAACCCCCTAACACTACATCACAGCTCTTCCTCCTCACGCTGACCACCTCAGCTGCTCGAGGACGAAGAGTGGTGGTCACCAGCAGCTCCACTTTTGACCGAAGTTGAAGGCAACAGACAAGTTGTTTTAACCCCTTTTTACTTAATTGCATTAGCTAGGGTCATGTTTTATGTTTTTTGTGGGGTTTAGTTGAATACTTGTTCAAATTACAATGAATGATGGTAACACATATCGCACAAGTGAATATTGTAGGATATGGGGATGTGAAGTTTGCTTGTTTTGTGATTAAAATTTTGTTCATTTCTCTAGTTAATTGGCTCATCTCTTTGCAAAAGTTTGATATATGAATTGTCCTAGGCAAAGCTTTATGCTTCCTTTCTATCGAGTTTGAAACCCAAGAAAATTTTGTTTTGGGTGGGCGGTCTTTCTCTTGGTTTAATGCTGGTGGATGCTCTTTGGGATGGATCGGCCATTTTACGAGTTGAACCCAGAACTTTGAACCCATCATTACCTTAACTCCAATTTCCATCTCTTGCACCATTCTCAAAAAAACCCTTTCCACAATGCAAGCAATGAACAAGAAAAATATGAGGAGGAGGCTGCCGGCGGTGAAGCAACCAAACAGGCGATATGCAATGGGAGTGAGATAGAGGGGGGGGGGGGGTTGCAAAGCAAGGAAGAGAGAATATTGGAATTTGGAATTAAAGTGAGGATAAAAGAGTCATTTTGTCATGTTTTTCTAATTTTAACATCATCACCATGGTTCCAAACTTGTTGGCACCACAAAAGTCTCTGCCTTGAGACAAATAGAGAAATTGATGGAGACCAAAACTACAAGTACAAGGGATACTGCTTGGTATTATTCTGTTGAAAGTCATCAACTGTGGTCCCAACAACTGTGCTTGTTAATCTTGAGTCATGCCATTTTCAAACTTAATTATCCCCTTTATATGAGTTTGGCACTTAAAAGTATAGTCTTAGGATAGAAAATACTTAATCTCTCTATCTTCTTGTCCTCTCCTATACAAATACCTTAATTAATTTTGAAACATCCATTACTTCCAATGTGAATAAACCCACCTTAAAGTGTTTTAAGATATCATACACAAGCTCAAATCCAATCACTACTTAATCATTTAGCAACCCATATTTCTCTTGTAAAGTAGCATCAATTTTATATAGGAACCAGTGGGATAAAGATAATTCATTTCACAAAACACATGAGAAAAATGATTGGTTAGAGCTCAGGGAAGATTAGTATCACATGCAAACCTCAATCTGTCACGGATAAACTAAAGGAATAAAAAGATGGGCCTCCTTGTGCACGGCTTAAAACCAAACCACCTTTTTTTTCCTATATGTCTCAAGTACATGAAGGATATCAATAGATAAGAAAACTGCATGGCATACAGTAGGAAATACATTTGAGGAAGACTAGCCTTGAAAGGGAACAAGACAAGATAGAGAATGTACACAGAACAAGCTTTAGACTAGTGATTGTATGAAAGTACAAATCATGTAAAAGAGAATAAGAAATACATAAACGCTTAGTTAAAAGGCACAAGTATCGGGGAAGATATGGTGAGTGAACAAGAGTGAAGCCGCACAAGCAATGGTCATAATGTCTGTATACTGTCATGTCCTTAATCTACCTAGAGGGTTGTTTCAAGATTTCAGGCAGTTCTCTAGACTATGGAGCATCTCATATTTCCAAAGCATGATGTGAATTGTGAACTACTAAATAGAAAAGTATTGGTGCATTAACCTCTGTTCATTCTATTTGTTTTTAATCATTTAAACATAAAATTCCCATTCAGGGTGTTACATTTATACATACCGAACCTGAAGGACCAGTTCCATCGAGGAATCTGCAGTGTGGATTCCATGCATAAAGATCAACCAAGTGACCAAACCTATACCAGCAAATATGGAAAACTAAATGAACACATCTAATGAAAAGATAACATTATTATACTGGGACTCATCCAAAAATGTCAACCAATTCAGTGAAAATGAAGAAATTTTTACATTCATTACCTGTCGCCTCCATTCCCATCCCTATTATCTAGGGGGTTGCCTCCATAAAGCCGCCCTGGAATAGCATTTCCAATTGAAAAGTGCATGATATCAACTTCATGACCTTTGCAGGTCTTGTTTGTGCATGAGGTCGAATGTTCCTCACAGCCACCCATCTTGTAACAATTTAACACAATTCATCACTTAATGTTCACAAAGATCTTCTTCAACTAAGGTTCGAATCAGATCAAACAATATTCAAGAAAATTTGAATAACTGAACACCCTATCGAGTGCACCAACTTACATTATGATAAGTAGCACCATCCCCAATTTGGAACATGAGAGCAACAGAAGGACATTTGTTGCTTTGGCTGCATGACAAGAAATGCACCAAGGAAAAGTTTGTCATAAATTAGTACAAAAAAGAGACTTTTTTTCTTTTTGGAAATTTTCTTTGTCCAATAATTTTGGACACCCTAACACGAGCAACTATCAATAAAGGTAACGCAAGCCTTTTCAGCACTCACACAGGCTAAGATTCCTACACTAACTAGAATGAAGCTAGACGCAATTTTTTGCATGACATAGCCTTTTACCCTTTAGAGTAAGCGTAATCACCATCAACTTGGAGTAGAAAGAAAATATCGCGTCCATCGTGCAAACTCTGCAACAAAAACCACAATTACCATTGTGAATACTAAAAATTAAATAAATAAATAAATCCAATCTAATTAATTTCGTGAAAATTACCAAGATGAAAAAATTAAAATAATTCAGATAATAATAATAATAATAATAAAAGGGTAGCTACCTTAACACTCATCTTTCCACCTTTAAACTCGTGGTCAGCATCTGGGTCAAGCGCGGGGAGAAGAGAGAACTCTGACGCATCAATGTCCTTCCAATCGTCGGCATGTCCATCGAGTGTAACGACACCAGGTTTGAACTCGGCCTCGACTCGGATCTCCGACTCGGAATCGCACTTCCAGGGACCCGATTCCTCGTGAGAGTCCACTCGCCCCAAGAAGAACGAGGCCTCGGAGACCAAAAGGAATAACACGAAGTAGTGACGAAACATTTTTATGATTTATCGGTCACAACTCACAACTCAACGTACAACTGTGTGTTGGTGTGGGGGCAAAAAAAAAAATAAAAAAGAATCTAATCATCTAAATGAATTTGGTGTGTGCTAAGTGCTATTTCTGTTTATTGTTTTGGGTTGACCCCTAATCCCGTGGCGGCTTTGAATTTCTCTGCCGGCAGGGAGTGGAAGCAGGATTAGGAAGGATCGCGATTCGTGGTGTGCTTGACTTTTCTGTTTTGCTCAAACTGGTAAACTGCAATACTACATTTTCGTAAAATCCAATATCATTTTCATTTCACGCTTCACGGTCTAGCTCAACTAATTTATCCGAATAATATCAGGGAAATTATTTTTGACAAGAGTTTTGAGTGAAGGATTGCCAATAATATGAAATCGGAGAAAAAATTGCATTGGCATGAGATTAAAATCTCGCTTCAAAATGGAGTATACTGTATTCTCTTTCGAATTTTTACAAAATTACCAAATTCGTGCGTTTAAAATTTTACATCAATTAAATTAGTTTCTATTAAAAAAAATTTTAAATTGATCCTTATAAAATTAAATAGTTACACAAATTGATCCTGAAAAATAAATCTCTCAAATTAGTTTCTATAAAAATTTCAAATTTGACAAATTGGTCATTATAAAATTGAATAATTAATCAAATTCGTCTCTCTAATAAGTTAGATAAGGAGGACTAATTTGAGAGATTATTTTACGGAGACTAATTTGAGAGATTATTTTTATAGGGACAAATTTATCCGACTATTTAATTTTATAGGGACCAATTTGAGAGATTTTTTACAAGGACCAATTTAGTCAATGTAAAATTTTAGATGGAAGAATTTTGTAATTTTGTCTTGAATTTTGTATAGGCACCTAAACCAACTTTTATATGCACAATCTTTAATATTTGTACAGTTTTGTATTTTTTTTTGGGTGAATAAATTATATACCACTCTTCAGATTTATTTAAAAAGAGATAAAATGTTTATTTTATTCTCGTTAAAACTTTATGTCAAATAAATTAGTTCTTGTAAAATAAACACTTTTAAATTAGTTCTTACAAAAAAAATTTCAAATTATATCAGTCCTGCAAAAAACTCTCAAATTATAGAGATCATTATTCTCATTTGTAAGGAAATAAGAAGATTGATGAACAAAGATTATCCTTTCTTTCTTAGTTTTCTATCATTTCTGTCTTAGTTTTCGCTCTTGGAGTTGAGGGTTAACTCAAAAATTTTACAACCAATTTGTCTAACTATTTAATTTTATTAGAACCAATTTGAAAGAGACTTTTTTTATAATAACCAATTTATTTGACTTAAAATTTTAAAAAGACTAAAATGGGGATTTTATGTTACATATAAAACACTAAATTGTATTTTTTACTTTGAAATCACACCATTATTCGAAACATAGATGCCACTAATGGCCGTGAGGTTCACTTAACTATGGTTAACACACCTTACCTAATCACAGGTTCACACTAATTTGTCTTTTGTTTTAGTAAAGGCATTAAAATTAGAAATTTTTCCTAAAAGGGATATAGAGAAGCGAGCTGGGAGTTGAATATGGAATCACCTATTCAAAGGTGTAGAAAATAACTATAACCATTAAGTTGTAAGTTAGACTGCCACTAAATTTGGTTCTCTCCTTTGCTTTGTATTTCTATGATGAATATGTCATTATTTGGAACGAATTAGGTAATTGTATTGAATAGAATCAAGCTCATTTCTTTGATGACTGCAAGTCGTTAGTAAATGTATTCGGTTGGGAACCTCATGAGTTGGTTTGTTGTATAGCTTGTGCGAGATTGTTATTGTCAAATATTTTAATAAATTTTTCTAAAATCACGCATTGTGCGAGATTATTATTGTCAAATATTTTATTTTACTTTTCAACATCTGGTTTGTGTGAGTTTTTGGTTTGTAAAAATTGATAGATTGTTTGTTTTTATAACTCTCTATTTATGAGAGATTTTTAGCGAACCATATTATTATGATTTTTTTCATAAATGTCATATTATTATACATTTACTACTCAAATATCATATTAAAAAAATGAACCCATGTTTGATTTTTTTTTTTTTGGGTAGAATACACTTGCACCTTTAAGTATTAACAAATTACACTCCATCCCATTTATTTGAAAAACTTACACTTTATCCCATTTCATTAAAGGGTGAATTTAGTTCATCTCTTTTATGATTTGATTTTTTTATAACTTATAAACTAAATAATAAAAATAATTATAAAATAAATAATGAATTTAATTTTTATACACCGATAGCATAAAATAAATATTGGCACATAACTTTTTACTCATTTTGCATTTTCTTAAATTTTTATCTGTTCACAATTAAAATTGTTCTATACTATTAGTTCATGAAACTAAATTCATAAATAGTATTAAAAGTTATATTAAAATTTAACAAAAATGGTTTGTATTAAAAATCAATAATAACCATTTTAAATAAATAAGATAGAAAATCTAAATAAGGTATCAAATATAAATAAATATTTAGAATAATATTAGAAGTAAATAATATTAATATGAAATATAATTATATGAACAAGATTCAAAATATTGAAGATAATTATTATAAATAAATAATTTAATTATCTTAGTTAATAGTTAGTTATCTAATATGATTTGGCTCTATTTTAAATTTTTATTAGTTTGTAGTATAAAATTTATTTTACACTATTAACTAATAAAAGTTCAAGAAACAGTCAAACCATGGTGGGTAGTAGTTACAATGGCTAGTTACCAAACATGATTTGACAGTTTTTTAAATTTCAATTGATTGATTAATTTTATAATTATTATTTTATGAATATAATTTCGATGTATCATGTAACACCCTTGAGTTATTCAGAAATTAATTGAAACTTTATTAATATGAGTTTCAATATATTGACAAACGTAATGATGATGAGAATGATCCAACAGACGAGTAAAAAAAAATCAGACCTGGGAGTAAATAATAACTTGACAGGCCTATAAACATAGTAGTAATCCTAGAATTAAGACCAGGAGATCCCGGGGACCAAGGGAAGATGGGATAAGGATTGGGATATAGTATTAGATCCAAGATTAAATTCGAGTAATATTCTGATTGCCCAGGTATGGTGTTCCACTTGTTTAGTAAGATTTTGATGTGCAATTTTTACAGTGAAAGATTGCTTAATCTTTAAGATTTTGATAATGTCTATCCATTTAAATCAAGTGGATGGCTAAGATTCAATCTTGGTTAATAAGATCAAATCCTAACCATCCATCTTATTTTCTTTTTAGAAAGAATTTACCCTTTGAAATTAAATAATGCTTAAAATCTACTATCTAAAGAAGGGTTTGGTGTTGGTTTGAAGGCCTTGAAGTGAGAAAAACCATTCTTAGAATATCCTTTAGAACCAAAATCCCTAAAGCTCCAAAAGTAGGTTTCTTTGTGCCTTTTGTTCATTTCTTAGATTTTACTGGTTTGAATTTGATATCTTTGGTTCTAATGTATGTTACATATAGATATAGATGTATTTATATTGGTGTAGTTTGGTGTTGCTAGAAAATCATTTTTGGTAAAAGAAGTTTTGACTAGGTTGCTAGATTTTCAGATTCTTCCCAAGTAGGAATTATTCACAATTTTTCTCATGTATTTGTAGGTATTTTTGAGCTAAAAATTTTATATATTGAAGCTAACGTCCTAAGCAACTCCATGATTTTTCTTGGGTCATTTTAAAGACTCTTACTACCTTAAAAAAAATCAAGAACCATGACTATTAATACTGCTACTAAATTACTCGACCTAAAGCTATGAATTTTGCTAATTTTGTTACTATAGTAAATGATTGAATTTTCACTTGAAATGTTTATAGGGTGTTGAAAACATCTTAAGGTTTAACCATGAATTTTGTTCTAATTTTAGGGACCCATTTACTATGGTAAAAAAAATAAGGATTCTAACCTTGAGCTGAGATTAGGTGGTCTCTAATAACCAAATTTATAGAATTTTGTTATCATAGTTACAGAACTATTTTTGTTTTTAAATTTTTACAGGACCTTGTGAATACATTGTGGTGTTGGGAAGAATTTTTGTAGTCTTGGAATTGGTTGTTTGATATGCAAATTAAATTTTGTTACATAAGTGTAAAATCTACCAATGTGTTGGAAATGAACCAAAGTCTTGAATGATGTGTATGAATGTATGCAATAAACTTTAAAAGTTGATTTATGAGAGAAATGAATGAGAATCACTTGTGATTGATTGTCTATATGTGATTAATGCATGCATTTGAGAAAATAAAAACAAGTGATACATATACGTGACAAAAGAGAATATCTAAGCTTCAGTTGTGCATGTTCTGTATATGGGTAAAACAGAAACAAGACTTATGTCAAATGAGGGGAAGGCAAAAAGAGAAACTTGCCTAGTGATATTATGAGTCAGTAGACATATAAGCTAGGAGTAGAACGTGGTGTGATTTGGAGAGGTAAAAAAATAAAGTCCAATGATTACGTATAGGAATGAGCTTAGTCCTGATAAACGATCTATTTCCCATGTATGATGTCAACCACTATTACCAGTTGGTATAATCTAAGTCTTCCCTATGTTGATAAAAAGAGAAAAAAATGAATTGAATTGAGTTATACGGTTACACGTAAAAACATATGATCATTATTATTTTTGTATCTGATTTTACATAGAGTTTCTTGTATGAATGAAATTACTGGTTATGTTTTATTTATATTTGAGGGAGTTCCCTATTGAGAATTATATAATATTCTCATCCCTATATTTGTATATATTTTACATTGTGTTTCGATCCAGCAGGTCGTGATAAGAGGTATTTATGCCACTTATCTTACTACCAAGCATAAGCTTTTTGTATGAGTTTTATTGTGTTATTGATGTAATTAATTAGGATTTTGAATTATTCCCCATTGTGTGATCTTAATAGAACTATTTTCATTTTACACTGATTTTGGAATAATTTATAATTATATCATGTTGCATTTAACTTGTCTCTTTGAGTATGGTTTTGTGCATAGGTGTTTTGGATGAAGTGCAAAGTGTCAAGAACAAGGCTAGGAACTCTTTGGAAGGAGCTTGAAGCAAAAAGGAATAAAAGCCATAGAAGCTCATGTTTAGATGAGCTCTGCAGTGCTCATTTAGCACTACAGTGCTCAATTCCAGGACTAATTTGAGCACCACTCTCTGGAGAGTGCTGCAACGCTAGTGCAATGACGGGAAGAAAGTTCATTAATCTAATTTTGGGCCTCACTTTGGCCCACTTTAGAAATCAGTATATATAGGACTGACACATACTTTTACCCTAGTTATTGACTCAGTTTTTGTTGCATATTTTAGGTTACTATTATTCTCTATCTACATCACTATCCATCTTCTCTTTATATCTTCTTCTCTATTTTTCTCTCTCTTAGGGATTCCATTAGTGAAGGAGCATTATCTTAGAGATTGTGGCAAGGATTATTGCCATTATTTTTAGGTTCTCTTTTATCTTCATTGTTGTGATCCTTCAAAGATGGATGAGTAGATTTCTTTACTAGTGTAAGGGTTTCTGGATGGATTGGGATGATTTTTGAGACTTCCTTCGATATTTAATGCATTGGTTTTATCAATGTTTTGCAGTTTCTATTTCTATAATTATTGTGGTGATTGCTATAATCTTTATTGGGATAACTAAATTGGCCATCATCATTTAGGGAAACTTTTTGGATATAAATTGATAGATCTATTGGTTTATGTTTGACGGAGAATATTAGAATTAACTTTCTAATTAGCAGTTAAACTATAGCAATTGGTTCATTAAATTATTGTGATTTTTAAATAAATTGAGATCTAGTTTCTTCATTATTTACACTAATCAAATTCTAGAAGTCGATGGATCACTAGTAGAATTGCAAATAATTTATTACTAATAGCCACCAATGTATTCAATATTTGATCAATGATAATTAATTTTGAATCCTATGAATACCTTGCACTAGTGCTTTCTTCATTGTTGCTATTTGTCACGACCCGACTTAGAAATGTGACTGACACGTGAGGAATCTTATCCCCACGTAATGTAACACCCCTACTACTATAGTGCTATGCTCGAGTCATAACATTACAGTAAGTAGTCATTACTCATAACTTATCTTATAGATTTGTAATTTCTTAACTATATGAAATATATACGTATAAGTTGTAATAAATATGAGCCTTGCACTAAAACTATACTAACTTGTCACAAATTTTTATCCTTACAACATAATAGTCAACGTATAGAAATAGCGGAAATATAATGCGCATCCTAAGAAGTCGGTCACATGATAATTTACATCTTATATCACATCCATAGTAAATAAAGTCACAGAGTTATACTATATACATTCATACCTAATTACATATATATTATAAAAAACCCTACCCTGGCCCTCGTAGTGACCACCTAATCCGGGTTAGGGCCTAACAAAATATAAGCAACTACAAACAGATAAAACTTACTTCTTCAGTCAGTGGCTCTTCAAAAGGTCAGATGTAAGAGCCTATGACGGTCATATAGTATGAGGGAATCTAGGTCATGCTATGTCTACAAATAAGGTGGATACGAGACTCAGTAACCAGATACAGTGACCCTAACTCTGGGTCAAATGCCACTGCAGCTCAGGCATCTTGAGGAAGAACACAATCGAGGCCATCTATATAAAATACATCATACAGCAGGGATGAGAATCAATGATTCCTAGTAGGAAAATATACCAGTCTACTACTCCATGATATTCAACTTAATACAAGATAAGCAAAGTACTTCAGTTATTTATATAATAGTTTCATTAGTTAGAATCGTTATTTCTTATGATTTAATTTTATTAGAAAATTTTAAACTTAATGGTAGAACTCATAGGACTCTTCTGATATACTTCTCTTTGGATCGTACTGTCAACGATGTAATGTCGTCACGTTACAACCTGATATAGTTCACTAGATAGAGTACGTCTACTGCATCTCATCTAGAATAGCCTCGCTATTCTCAGTACGTCCCTTTTCTCATAATGATATAACGCCGTCGCGATTACAACCTGATATAGTTCTAAGGGCGTAGCACGTCTACTATTACCTGTGAATCCATGAGCTTACCACTAAGAAAATTACATTGCACAAGATTTATTTTCTTAAGTTTCCTTCCTTTGTGTGCGCTTTTATCATTTGTACACAAGTTCTCTTAAAATCTCTTGAATATGTATAATGCCTCTTTTTAACTTTTTTGAGATATTTCCCGTAACATTTGGTATACTGTTGCGATGTTTTTCTACAAAGTCTACTAGGTTTTTAATAGATTTTATACCATCCAAATTTTTGTTGCATCTCCTAGTTAACAATAGTTCTCATCAATTTTCTAACAATTGAACCAAGTTCCATGCAATGGATTTTAAGCTATTTCTACTATGAATCATCATTCCTTGGACAATAATTTCTCCTAAATTTTCAAAGCTACAAGTTAAGTTTTGCTATCACTTTTCAAGCTTTGATTAATATGTATAGCAAGATCATAGAACTTAAGAATTAATGCTGGAAAATTTCTGCACAATAAAATTCCAGCACATAACCACTTAGAGCACCTATTATATCATACAAACCAAGAACTAATGCTGTAAATATTTTAGTTAATAAAATTCCAGCTCCTATTATATCACATAACACAAGAATTAATGCTGTAAGAATTCAACACATAAAATTTCAGCACACCAAAAATTCCAACACACAAGGTTTCATCATAGTCCAAGCACTTATAAATTCTGCAATAAAATCTGAGGTTTCAATATACATAATCTCATCACAACTCCATCTATCATGAATTCTAAAATTTGGTTTTAGATTCAACAAGTAAAACCCTAACAAATTCAAGCACTTATCTTGGCAAAATAATCAAACATCATAAAGCAAAAGACTAGAATAATTTTCCTATCTCCCTCCAAAATTTTTCTATAGTTTTTCCTTTCCAATCAACCTCAAAACCCCTCTATTTCAGCACCTTTGTGCACTGCTATAAGGACCAAAGTACAGGGAAAAACAAGTTTTTGATTTAAGCTTGATGAAGAGGATGTGTTCTTGAAGTTAGTTTAAGTGTATGTCTAAGTGTATCATTGAAAGACTAAAAGGTTTCATTGTGTTTCATGAAGCAAAAATGGAAGGAAGTGAAGGCAAGAAGAAAGAAACATGTTCTATGTCTAATCGAGAGGGAAATGAAATTTCCTTGCCTTTTTCCTTTTTATAAACGTACTACCTTGGAGAGAAAGTAAAGGAATTTCTATTTCTAGATCAATTTGCCTTCTATCAGTATTAGGAATATCTATATTTATTTGATTATTCTAAGTAAAAATTTATTCAAGATATGATAATGTCCATTAATTGGACTAATTTAGATGTTTCGGTATACCGGTTATTACCATTTCGGTGTACTGTTTCTTATTATTTTAGTACCTGGTTGACATAAAAAAAACTTTATCAAGGAAAATTATCCTTTTGACCTTGTCCCAAATTTTTTCTATATCCTAATATCATTTATAAGATATCTTCCTATATTACTGATTAAAATACTATTATTCTAATTTTTTATTAATATTTAATTAATTTTAATTTTTTTACAGAAACCTTATGTTGTTCTGATCCTAACTGTGTTGACCAAAATTTTTTAAATCCATACTGATTACTCACAATAAATATTTTATTAGAAAAAAATACAGATAGATGAGTTGTTACATTTTTCCCCCTCTAAGAAAAATTTTTCTCTCAAAATTTAGTACCTATCAAAAGTACGGGATAGTTTTCTCGCATACTGGATTCTAACTCCCATGTATACTCCTTGGATCCTTCTTTTCCTCATGCAACCTTGACAAGAGAGACAGACTTCCCTTGAAGTTGTTTCACGCTTCTATCTACTAGTTGTGCCGGTGGTAAGTCGAAAGTTAAGTCATCCCTTAGTTGTAGTGATTTAGGTTCCAGTATATGACTAGAATCAGGGTTGTATTTTCGAAGTTGTGACACGTGAAATACATCATGGAGGTTTGAAAGATGTTGAGGTAAAGCTATTCGGTATGCTACTGAGCCTATACGACTTAGGATTTGGAACAGACCTACAAAGCGAGGATTTAACTTCTTGACTTTAATGGCCCTACCTATCCCGATCGTAGGGATAACTTTCAAAAATACGTGATCTCCCTCCTGAAATTCTAAGGTCTCCTCCTTTTATTAGCATAGCTTTTTTGTCGGCTCTGAGCAGTCAAAATCTTACTTCGGATTCTCTTTATCTGTTCAGTAGTCTGTCGGATGAGGTTTGGTCCCAAAAGACTGGCTTCGCCTGATTCATACTAACAAAGAGGCGATTGGCACTTTCTTCCATATAGAGGTTCATAAGGAGCCATTCCAATACTTGCATGCAGCTGTTGTTGTAGGAAAATTTGATCAGTGGCAGACAGCTACCCCAACTCCCACGATGTTCTAGCACATATGCTCTCAACATATCTTCCAGTATTTGAATGGTCCTCTTAGTTTGGCCGTCAGTTTAGGGATGATAAGCCATGCTTAAATAAAGTTTACTTCTAAAAGCTTTCTGAAAAGCTCCCCAAAATCTTGAAGTGAATCATGGATCCCGATATGAGATTATAGTTAAAGGAACGCCATGCAACCTCACAATTTCTTGTATATAAAGTTTAGCCAATTTCTCTAGAGAATACGAGACTCTGATAGGTAGAAAATATGCAAACTTAGTTAGTCTATCCACCATAACCCAGATAGCATCATATCCCGATGGTGTCTTAGGTAATCCCATCACAAAGTCCATGGAAATGCTCTCCCATTTCCATCCTGGAACTTCAAGGGGTTGTAGTGTACCTGGTAGTTTCTTATAATCTTCACTTTCTGGCAAGTCAAACACTTAGATACTATTTCTGCTACATCAACCTTCATTTTTGGCCACCAGAATACCTTCTTAAGATCTCTATACATTTTTATGACTGCTGGGTGTACAGAGAAATTACCTTGGTGAGCCTCTTCTAGAATACCACGATGAAGATTTCCCATTCTCGGTACATAGATCCGATCTTGATACCTCCATATCCCATCTTTATCTCGGGCAAACCCGGTCTGCTCCCCAGATTGAACTAAGGCCATGGTCTTCTGAAATTCTGAATCTTCTTGCTGAGCTAGCGAAATCTCCTTCTTGATGTAACTTGTGATCCTAATTTGACCCAAATAGACACTTTTAGGCCTTTCTTCTACTCCTAACTTAAGGTTTCGGAAAGTCTCTTCTAACTCTGTCTCCTTAATCATCATCCAAGAAATACTCAAGATCTTTCTGCTGAGAGCATCTGCTACCACATTTGCTTTTCCTGGATGGTAGCTTAGATCAAAGTCATAATCTTTCAAAAATTCCATCTACCTACGTTGTCTTATGTTCAAATCCTTCTGATCAAAAAGACATTTCAGACTCTTGTGATCAGAAAAGACTTCAAACTTTACTCCATAGAGATGGTGTCTCCAAATTTTCAAAGCAAATACTATCACGCTACTCAAGATCGTGAGTAGGGTAGTTCACCTCATGCAACTTCAGCTGCCTTGAAGCATAGGCCACCACATTTCTATTCTGCATCAAAACACACCCTAAGCCTCTTCCTGACGCATCACAGTAGACCTCAAATGGATGATGTAGATCTGGCAAGGCCAAGACTGGTGCCGTTGTCAATCTCTGCTTGAGTTCTTGAAAACTCTTCTCACACTTATCGTCCAAATTAACGGTGTATTCTTGCGAGTTAGCTTTGTCAAAGGTAAAGATATATGGGAGAATC
The DNA here is from genome assembly GCA_031216125.1 of Dalbergia cochinchinensis. NCBI lineage: Eukaryota > Viridiplantae > Streptophyta > Magnoliopsida > Fabales > Fabaceae > Dalbergia > Dalbergia cochinchinensis. Next base: position 33,127,589 of record CM062369.1, read on the forward strand.
CTTTGATAAATCTTCTATAATGCCCAACTAATCCTAAGAAACTTTGAATTTCTGTAACAGTGGTTGGCCTTTCCCATTTTAGAATTGCTTCAATCTTTGCTAGATCAACTGCGATTTCTCCCTGTGATATGACATGGCCAAGAAATTTTACTTCCTTCATCCAAAACTCACATGTTGACAACTTGGCGTACAATTTTCATTCTCGCAGAATCTGTAGCACTATTTGGAGGTGCGTTTCATGTTCTTCCTCGGTCTTCAAATAAATGAGAATATCAAAAGACAACCACAAACTTATTGAGATAAGGTCGGAAAATTTGATTCATGTAATCCATGAAAATCGCTGGGGCATTTGTTAATCCAAAAGACATCACTATATATTCATAATGCCCATATCGTGTTCTAAAAGTAGTTTTTGGAATATCTACTTCCCGAACTCGAATCTGGTGATACCCTGATCTCAAATCAATTTTGGAGAATACTGTCGCTCCCCTTAGTTGATCCATGAGGTCATCAATCCGCGGGAGGGGATATTTATTTTTGATTGTCACCTTATTCAGTTGTCTGTAATCAACACATAGCCTTATACCTCAATCCTTTTTCTTTACCAAGAGTACAGGAGCTCTCCATGGTGATGCACTGGGTCGAATAAAATGATTACTCAATAGCTCCTCAATCTGCCTTTTCAATTCTACTAATTCCAAAGGAGACATCTGATAAGGAGCTAAGGAAATTGGACTCGTCCTTGGTACCAAGTCAATAGAGAACTCTATCTCTCTTTGTGAGGGAAATTCTGGTATATCTTCTGGAAATACATCAGAGTATTCTTGAACTATTGGTATCTCTTCTAATTCCTGCTCGCCCTCCGCTACACTAGTCAACAAGAATACGTACCCATGTTTACTAGACTTTCCACATCCTAATTCTAAGGAATTTAGGTAAAAATACATGGAGACCTTTTATTCAGAGAGGATATCTGATGGGAATACTACTATCTTATCATAGCATCTTAACATCACACGGTTGGCAGAAAGCCAATCCATGTCGAGAATAAGATCAAGACCAACTAATGCAAGGTAGACCAAGTTAATCATGAATGTCCTACCCTCAACTTGAACAAGGACGCTTTTACAAACTTGACTTGTTTTTACTAGTTTATTAGTAGGTGTGTGGATAGCCAAATCATTGGGTAAATCAGATATGGGCAATTTCAGAAAATGTGCACATTTCAAAGATATAAATGAGTGCATGGCTCTTGAATCATACAATATTATTAAGGATTCTTGGTTACTTATGCATATACCTTGAATGAGCTCCTCAGATAATGTAGCTTCTTCAACATTCATAGTATAAACACGTCCCTATTATTGTGGCCTGGAAAAAGGAGGTAAATCTCTAGTCGGACATTCTCTACTCATATGACCTGGCTTTCTGTAGCGATAGCAAACGTTCTGTCCAAATAAACATGGTTTATCACCATGATGCTTCCCACATTTTGAGCATTCTTTGTTAGTAATCAATCTTTACAACTGCTTCCTTTTTCCATTCCTGTGAGGAAAATCCCTTCGTGGCTGTAGGATAGGTTTACATCTTGGGATTTGCGATGCAAAATTCATTCTATTATCATATTGCTTTGCTCAGGACATAGTCAACTTCTTACCATATTCTTCCACTAGAGTGCTCTTATTCACCAATGTAGGAAAATCTCTAATTTCCATCGGTCCTACAGTCATCAAGATATTCTCCTGTAGACCCCCTTCATATTTCACACATTTCCACTCCTCATTGGGGTTCTGCTGGTAGATGGCAGGAAACTTACATAATTCCTCAAATTTAGTTGTGTACTCAGGCACAGTCATATTTCCCTGTTAGAGTCTCAAGAATTCTAACTCCTTTGCATTTCTTACAGAAACAGGAAAATATTTGTTGTAAAAGGCCTCCTTGAACACTTCCCAAGTAATCTCAATTCCAACTCCCTCCAAGAGCCTCCACGTTCCAACCCACCAGGAATTTGCATCAGCATCCAATACAAAAGCAGCAAAGATTACCTTCTGTTGATTTGAGCAATCCAATATTGAAAAGATTTTCTCAATTGTCTGCATCCATTCTTCCGCCTTATCAGGGTTCACAGTTCCCCTAAAACGAGGTGGACATTCCTTTTGGAATTCTGAGAACATTAACCGCTTATGGTCATTCCCATTATCATTCCCTTGTTTCATTTGTCGTCCTAGTGTTTCCATCATCTGATTAGCAGCCATTGCTTGTTCTCTAATAGCTTGGGCCATATTCCAAAAATCTTACATAATGGCTGCAGTGTCCTCTTCAAGCATGTTGTTGCGGTTATTGTTAGTCCTAGAACGCTTACTAGAAGCCATTGGTTCCTGTCATATATAACAAAGACATCAAGGTGATCAGTCTCAACACAAAGCTAAGTGTGACAAAACTTAAGTACTTCCAAAGTAGACAGTCATGCTTATAAAAATCAACTCCTTATCTCAACAGATAAGACTCTATTGCATGACACTAAAATTTCAGAGTGTGCTTTAGAAGTAAGTCAGACTATCCCCAGGCTCTAATTGGATGAACTGGTCTAATACCATAATGTAACACCCCTCCTACTATAGTGCTATGCTCGAGTCATAACATTACAGTAAGTAGTCGTTACTCATAACTTATCTTATAGATTTGCAATTTCTTAACTATATGAAATATATATGTATAAGTTGTAATAAATATGAGCCTTGCACTAAAACTATACTAACTTGTCGCAAATTTTTATCCTTACAACGTAATAGTCAACGTATAGAAATAGCGGAAATGTAATGCGCATCCTAAGAAGTCGCTCACATGATAATTTACATCTTATATCACATCCATAGTAAGTAAAGTCACACAATTATACTATATACATTCATACCCAATTACATATATATTATAAACAACCCTACCCTGGTCCTCGCAGTGACCACCTAATCCGGGTTAGGGCCTAACAAAATATAAGCAACTACAGATAGATAAAATTAACTCCCTTAGTTAGTGGCTCTTCAAAAGGTCAGATGTAAGAGCCTATGACGGCCATATAATATGAGGGAATCTAGGTCATGCTATGTCTATAAATAAGGTGGATACGAGACTCAGCAACCAAATACAGTGACCTTAACTCTCGAGGAAGAACACGATCAAGGCTATCTATACAAAATACATCATATATCAGGGATGAGAATCAATGATTCCCAGTAGGAAAATATACCAGTCTACTAATCCATGATATTCAACTTAATACAAGATAAGCAAAGTACTTTAGTTATTTATATAATGGTTTTATTAGTTAGAATTGTTATTTCTTATGACTTAATTTTATTAGAAAATTTTAAACTTAATGGTAGAACTCATAGGACTCTTCTGATATACTTCTCTTTGGATCGTACTGTCAAAGATGTAATGCCGTCACGTTATAACCTGATATAGTTCACTAGATGGAGTACGTCTACTATATCTTATCTGGAATAGCCTCGCTATTCTCAGTACATCCCTTTCCTCATAATGATGTAACGCTGTCGCGATTACAACCGATATAGTTCTAAGGGCGTAGCATGTCTTCTACTACTTGTGAATCCATGAGCTTACCACTAAGAAAATTACATTGCACAAGATTTATTTTCTAATGTTTCCTTTCTTTGTGTGCACTTTTATCATTTGTACAAAAATTCTCTTAAAATCTCTTGAATATGTATAATGCCTTTCTTTAACTTTTTTGAGATATTTCCCATAACATTTGGTATACTGTTGCGATGTTTTTCTATAAAGTCTATTAGGTTTTTAATAGATTTTATACCATCCAAATTTCTATTACATCTCTTAGTTAACAATAGTTCTTATCAATTTTCTAACAATTGAACCAAGTTCCATGCAATGGATTTTAAGCTATTTCTACTATGAATCATCATTCCTTGGACAATAATTTCTCCTAAATTTTCAAAGCTACAAGTCAAGTTTTGCTATCACTTTTCAAACTTTGATTAATATGTATAGCAAGATCATAGAGCTTAAGAATTAATGCTGTAAAATTTCTGCACAATAAAATTTCAGCACATACCCACTTAGAGCACCTATTATATCATACAAACCAAGAACTAATGCTGTAAATATTTTAGTTAATAAAATTCCAGCACCTATTATATCACATAACACAAGAATTAATGCTGTAAGGATTCAACACATAAAATTCCAGCACACCAAAAATTCCAACACACAAGATTTCATCATAGTCCAAGCACTTATAAATTCTGCAATAAATTTGAGGTTCCAATATACATAATCTCATCACAACTCCATCTATCATGAATTCTAAAATTTGGTTTCAGATGCAACAAGTAAAACCTCAACAAATTCAAGCACTTATCGTGGCAAAATAATCAAACATCATGAAGCAAAAGACTAGAATAATTTTCCTACCTCCCTCCAAGCTTTTCTCTAGTTTTTCCTTTCCAATCAACCTCAAAACCCCACTATTTCAGCACCTTTTTGCACTGCTATGAGGACCAAAGTGCAGGGAAAAACAAGTTTTTGATTTAAGTTTGATGAAAAGGATGTGTTCTTGAAGTTAGTTTAAGTGTATGTCTAAGTGTATCATTGAAAGACAAAAAGGTTTCACTGAGTTTCATGAAGCAAAAATGGAAGGAAGTGAAGGCAAGAAGAAAGAAACATGTTCTGTGTCTAACCGAGAAGGAAATGAAATTTCCTTGCCTTTTTCCTTTTTATAAACGTACTACCTTAGAGAGAAAGTAAAGGAATTTCTATTTCCAGATCAATTTGCCTTCTATCAGTATTAGGAATATTTATATTTATTTGATTATTCTAAGTAAAAATTTATTCAAGATATGATAATATCCATTAATTGAACCAATTTAGATGTTTCGGTATACCGGTTATTACCATTTTGGTGTACCGTTTCTTATTATTTTAGTACCTGGTTGACATAAAAAAACTTTATCAAGGAAAATTATCCTTTTAATCTTGTCCCAAATTTTTTCTATATCCTAATATCATTTATAAGATATCTTCCTATATTACTAATTAAAATATTATTATTCTAAATTTTTATTAATATTTAATTAATTTTCATTTTTTCTTTTTTGTTTTATAGAATCTTTATGGTTTTCTAATCCTAACTGTGTCGATCAAAATTTTTTAAATCCATACTGGTTACTCACAATTAATATTTTATTAAAAAAAATATAGATAGATGAGTCATTACACGAAAGCCTTATAGGTGACGTGTCCTTATGAATGCATACTTTATTGTAAAATAATACTTCAAATAAGATTTTCTTCTAGATCAATATCAATTTCTCTAATTAAAACATAATACTTGAATTCATAAAACTAGAAGCGATATCCAAACTCTGAGAACTTCTAAGCCAAAATCGTTGATCATAAAATCATAAACTGTGTTATCATATGATATAAATATGAAATCCTGCTTAATCTTTTTTAAAAAAGACTAGATTATAACTACTTAGCCAATCTATTACATAATATAAATCTAAATTAGTGATTGAAATCCATACTTTGATTCTAGTAATATATGCGGGAATACATAAATTTTGAAATTAGCTATAATGTCTCAAATACATGCGTGGTTCGAATCCTGCCTGCAAATCTACTAGAGCCCTCTAAACTAACAAAAGCCTAAGCTAAGCCTTACAGCAATGTAAAGCTCACTAAGGGATAGTTATGGCTACTGGACCGATGACGTAAAGATATCTGCACCTGCAACTATGAGAGGAAGGAGGAGAGTTAAGTCAATGGACTCAGTGAGTGAGCTCTCATCCATCACCCGCATAGGACAACTGTAACATCCTAATTTTTAACCCAATACTCTAGAACATATTCAGGTTAATCGTTAGTCTATTACGTCATAATTTCCTTCTTTCTTTAAAATACTTAGCGGAAAATATTGGTGAATTTTTTTTTTTTGAATTATAAAAGCAAAGTGAGAGCCGCGTGACACGATAAGCTATGAAGCACGCAAGGAACTAAAGCAAGTATCTCATAATCATCATAACATAACGCAAGTAAAGGCATGCCACAATAAAACTGAACTACATATTTATATAATATGATATGCCCACTCATGGAGAATGGGACTTAGTTTAGTACAACCGAAGTAAAAATACATGGAACACGAAAGTACAATAGAAGGCATAAAAGAAACTCTCCTAACTCTAGTGCGCCTACAAATAGATAGCCTTAAGACAAAAGGAGGCTATCCTGGCCTAGTCAAAGCTCGGGCACCGTAACGCCGATACCGCTCTCTCACTGTGGGCCTCTCTGGAAAGGAGGGATGTATCCGATCCACTGGGCTATCTCGGCCAGGGTGGCTATGCGCTGTATCGGTCGGGCATGAGCTCTACGGTGGGGAATCATCCTCACCCGTCCTCCACGTACCGGTTGAGCGACAGAAGCCTCGCTACCCTCCCCAAAGTCTATCGGCACAGTGGGGGAGGATCCCTCGGAAGGTACCTGAGTGGCAGAGTCCTTCGAAGGGTCCATCTCGGAGAATGATGAGGGCGAGCGGGGCACATACTGTGGGTAATCCTGAATGGCCGAAGCTGTCGGTGGGGTGCAGCGGATCCGCTCCTCTTGAGGGCGTGCGCACTGGAACACAAGGTTGTCGCCAAAAGGTGAGGCAGGAGAGAATTGATGACTATGCATAGGGTGATTGAAGGGCCGTCCAACGAACATAAATACACGAATGACGCAACGACCCACAAAATGGTATGACCCGTGGTCTGGATCATGATGCACCTCCCATGTCGAGGTGTCTACAAAAATCACGAACGTCTCCATCTGAAGATGTGACAGAAAGAAAGAGATAGAGGGAGTGAGAATCTTGCTAAAGAATCTCAGTAGGGCCTCTTACTACTTAGGTGTCATCATCTACGTCCTCAGGAACCTTGGGTTTAGTGTACAAAATATGTGAGCATGCATTGAGTCCATTTTTAAGCTTTCGAAACATAGTTAGCCAAGGTCCATTCATTTTAGTATGATTCTTAATGTCATGGATGCAATATATTAAAGAATGTATGCATGGCTCTACTTAATGCAAGAATAACAATCATAACATTAAGCACATCATAGTAGTGGCATAAAGTGGCAATTGAAATCTCATATGGGAAAACTTTGTGACATAATCATCATACTTTACTTCCTCATAGGCTACCCTAAAAGACATTTGTTCTGGGGGTGCTCGGCCCAACCGGTGTCACCCAGAACGTGTCACATTTCTAGGTTATGAGCTCATACCTTAACTAGTCATCACTAGTTCTTACTTATCAATCCCGATAAGCGTATCATAATCATAATCATAATCCCGACTTATCCAGTACGGGCTAGGTGGCATTTCTTGGGGGTGCTCGGCCAAACCAGTGTCACCCAATAATACATCTTGGTACCGATGTCACATGAGTTCTCTGGAGGTGCTCGGCCGAATCGGTGTCATCCGAGAACTCATCTTAGTACCTCATAAATAAAATCTCATAGGTTTTTCAAAAACTTTCTATGTCTCTAAATTTGTCAAAAATTCGGCAGCATAAAAGCAGCATGCCAGATTTCTTCCAAATTTACTTTATGCCACATAAGTCAATCAAACATACATCCTCCATCATAATTCCATGAGTTCACATAATCATTCTTATACATTCACAAGTAACATTGAAACTCATTATGCTTTTGATCCTACGGTATCTTATGCTTTGACCGTTAAGGGCCTTAACTTGAGATGTAATTATTCTATCATTCTCTATCAACCTCTTATGCACATAAGGATTCTCTTCTAACAAACCTTACTATCATTTATACTCTTTATTAAATCTGGGCAGAACCATTCTCTAAGGGCAGAGTTATAAGTTTACAATTACGGGGTTCTAGAACTTACGTTTTAGATCCTTTCTTGGTTCCGTCTTCGCCTAAGGCGCTATAAATTAAATCTCAACCAATTATGAGGCATTCCTATGTCTAAGAAATATTAATAAACCATGTTTACCATATTATGAGGTTGCTGGACAGATTCTAAAAATTAAATGTTCTAAGAGTTCTAGAATTGCATTTTTACGATTTTCTAGTTACTAGTTTCTCTAAAGGTGCTAAAATTCAATTCTACTTCAAATGTAACCAAATTTTTCATGATTATTCAATCCTAAACTGATTGTTATCATACTAAAACATTTTTGGCATTGATTAAGACTAAAAGGGTTAAACATACGTTAAATTCCAGCTTTACGATTTTCCTATGAAGCTAGTTTCTCCCCTAACATGCATAGAAGTGTCCTATCTCATCATATATCATTTTCATACATTCTAACACATCAAAACATCATCATTCAGCATCAAAACATATCAAGATAGAACCGAATTTCTCAATGTTCAAAAGACACATAATTTGACATTTCTAAAGCATATAAGTTGCTAGTTTCCCTTGGAATCATTTTAGGACTTCTGAAACTCTTTACAAACCATTTTATTTTATCAAGAGGCTAAAAATAACCTTAGGTCAGTAACCAATTTAATACTTCTTTAGAAGAGGAATAGAATCATAAATCTTGTTGGTCATAACTTTATAAAACTTATCAAACTTAAAGAAAACACTAGAACATAGGTTGTTGGCCCTTGTAACTAGATGGAACTCATTCCAAGCTCATCATTGTTACTTGGCCGAAATTATGCATTCAAAGAATGCTTCCATACTAAACTTTAACTTGAGATAAAATGGGCAAGTCTTTGAGCTCTAAGGTCTTTAAGTGATGACATAATTTAAACATGCTATGCACTTCATTTTTATTCTTCGTTACAAAGTAAAGTGCGAACTTTAAAGTAAATATGCAAGACTTAGAATTTAAATGTGCAAAACTTGAAATAAATATGCAAGGCTTGAAATTTAAATATGCAAGACTTAAAATAAATATGCCATACAAGTTCATTTCTTTATTTTAGTGCTCTAGGCCCAGCAACAATCGACTTTAAGGCTGAAATAGAAAGGTTTTGAGAATTAATTAGGTGATAATGCAAGCTCTCATTTTAAATATTTATGTTCTTTAGTGATGGAAAATAGATATGCTAGACAAGAACGTAAATATGAGATGCACTCCATTTCTTATCCTTTAACTTTAAGTGATGGCTTAGAAAATAAATATGAATGCAAAGCTCAAAGTAAATATGTAATGCATAAGCTTGAATATAAATATGAATACGAGTTTATTTTATTTCTTATTAGAGCTCATACAAGACTTTAAGAGAAATTTTAATCCTTCATGTAACATCCTAATTCTTAACCCAATACTCTAGAACATATTTAGGTTAATCATTAGTCTGCTACATCATAGATTCCTTATTACTTTAAAATACTTAGAGGAAATACTGGTAAATTTTTTTTTGAATAATAAAAGCAAAGTGAGAGCCGTGCGACACGATGGGCAGTAAAGCATGGATGAAAATAAAGCAAACATCTCATCATAACACAAGGCAAGTAAAGGCACATCACAATAAAACTGAACTGCATATTTGTATATAATATGATATGCCCACCCATGGAGAGTAGGGCTTAGTTTAGTACATCATGAACAGATACAACTAAAAAGAAAATACAAAGGAAAGTACGACGAAAAACATAAAAGCAACTCCCCTATCCAAGTGTAACTAAAGGGATAACCTCTAAACAAAAGGGAGGTCCATCCTCATCTAAGTGGTGTGTACTCTACCCGGGTAGTCCATCGATCGTACGTCACCTCCTACTGACGTCCATCTCGCGAACGAGGCACATATCTGGGAAACTGGGCGAGCTCCTATGGCATATAGAGGTGGAACGGGGATCGAGAGAGACCCCCACGACGTGGCCGCATCTCCGGTTGTCGTGCGAGCCGTGGCTGAGTCACAGTATCCTCACTGCCCTCTCTCATTAGTGGTGGAGTGGGGGCGGAGCTCTCGCCGTACGGATGGGTAGGCGGGTCCTCCGACGGATCGGTCTCCGAGAAGTAAGTCCGGGGCACGTAGTTGGGATAGTCACGCATGGCTGAGGCGGCGATGTGCATGCAGAGCACTCTCTCGTTATGCGTACGCGCATGCTCAAAAACCCACTCGTCGTCGCCGTAGGGTGCTGTCGGGGAGAAGCGATGGGTATACATGGGGTGAGCGAAGGGACGTCCCACGAACATGAAGACTCACACCGTGCACTGTCCCTTAAAATGGTACGATCCGTGTTTCGGATCATAATGCACCTCCCACGTCGGGGTGTCCACAAAAACCACGAACGTCGCCATCTGAAGACGTGATGGAAAGAAAGAGATAGAGGGAGTGAGAATCTTGCTAAAGAATCTCAGTAGGGCCTCCTACTACCTAGGTGTCATCATCTACGTCCTTAGGAACCTTGGGTTTAGTATACAAATAAGTGAGCATGCATTAAGTCCATTTTTAAGCTTTAAAATATAATTAGCCAAGGTCCATTCATTTTAGCATGATTCTCGATGACATGGATTCAATCATATTAAAGAATGTATGCATGGCTCTACTTAATGCAAGAAAGTAGTCATAACATTAAGAACATCATAATAGTGGCATAAAGTGGCAAGTAAATTCTCATATGGGAAACTTTGTGACATAAACATCATACTTTACTTCCTCATAGGCCACCCTAAAAGACAATCGCTCTAGGGGTGCTCGGCCGAACCGGTGTCACCCAGAACGTGTCACAACTCTAGGTTATGAGCTCATACCTTAACTAGTCGTCACTAGTTCTTACTTATCAATCCTGATAAGCGTAACATAATCATAAACATAATCCCGACTTATCCAGTACGGGCTAGGGGGCATTTCTTGGGGGTGCTCGGCCGAACCGATGTCACCCAAGAATTCATTCTTGGTACCGATGTCACATGAGTTCTCTGGAGGTGCTCGGCCGAACCGGTGTCATCCGAGAACTCATCTTAGTACCTCATAAATAAAAATTTCATAGTTTTCTCAAAAACTTTTTAAGTCCCCGAATTTGTCAGAAATTCGACAGCATAACCGCAACATGTCGAATTTCTTCCAAATTCTGCTTTATGCCACATAAGTCATTCAAACATGCATCCTCCATCATAATTTTCATGCATTCGCATAATCATTCTCATACGTTTACAAGCAACATTACAAATTCATTATGCTCTTGGTTCTACGGTATCTTATGCTTTGACCCTTACGGGCCTTAAACTTGTGATGTAATTAACCTATCATCTTCTATCAACCTCTTATGCACCTAAGGGTTCTCTTCTAACAAATATTATTATTATTTATTCTCTCTATTAAATCTGAACAACATCATTCCTTAGGGGCAGCATTATAAACTTATAATTGCGGGGTTCTAGAACTTACGTTTTAGACCTTTTCTTGGTTCTGTCTTCGCCTAAGGCGCTATAAGTTCGACCTTAACCAATTATGAGGCATTTCTATGCCTAAGAAATAATTATAAGCCATGTTCTCTACATTATAGGGTTTCTGGATAGATTCTAAAGATTAAATGTTCTAGGGGTTCTAGAATTGCAATTTTACGATTTTCTAGTTACTAGTTTCTCTATAGGTGCTAAAATTCAATCCTACTTCAATTGTAACCAAATTTTTCATGATTAAACAATCCTAATCTGATTATATTCCCATTGAAACAGTTTGGGCAGTGTCCAAAAATAAATGGGTTAAAACTATGCTAAATCTTGACTTTTCGATTTTTCTAGAAAGCTAGTTTCTCTCCTATCATGCATAGAAGTGTTCCTACCTCATCATACATAATTTTCACACATTCTAACACATCAAAACATCATCATACAGTAGCAAACTTATCATGGAAGAACCGAAACATTAAGTCCCAAAAAGATGCATATCTTGATATTTTCTAAAACATATAAGTTGGTAGTTTCTCTTGGAATCATTTTTAGGTCTTCTAAGACTCTTTTGCAAATCATTTTATTTTTGTAAAAGAGGCTAAAACATCCTTAGGTCAGTGACCACTTGATCCCTCCTTAAAAGAGAATTAAATTCATAAATCTTGTTGGTCTTAATCTCATAAACTTTATGAGACTTTAAAGAGAATCTTAAAACTTAGATTGTTGGTCCTTGTAGCTAGATGAAACTCTTTCCAAGTTCATCATCACTACTTGGCTGAAATTATGCATTCAAAGAATGCTTCCACATTAGACTTTAACTTGAGATAAAATGGGCAAGTCTTTGAGCTCTAAGGTCTTTAAGTGATGACATAATTTAAACATGCTATGCACTTCATTTTATTCTTCATTACAAAGTAAAGTGAGAGTTTAAAGTAAATATGCAAGACTTGAATATAAATATGCAAGGCTTGAAATAAATATGCAAGAATTGAAATATAAATATGCAAGTTCATTTCTTTATTTTAGTGCTCTAGGCCCAGCAATAATCGACTTTAAGGCCGAAATAGAAAGGCTTTGAGATTTAGTTAGGTGATAGTGCAAGCTCTCATTTTAAATATTTATGTTCTTTACTGTTGAAAAGTAAATATGCTAGACAAGAATGTAAATATGAGGTGCAATCCATTCTTTATCCTTTAATTTCAAGTGATGGCTTGGAAAAATAAATATGAATGCAAAGCTCAAAGTAAATATGTAATGCATAAGCTTGAATTTAAATATGAATGCTAGTCCATTTTATTCCTCATTAGAGCTCATATAAGACTTTAAAGGAATTTAAACCTCAACCTAAACTTATCATGACAAGATAAAGTAAAGACAAGAGTGAAATTAAGGGTTCTTTAAAACACAAAGTTTCTTTTCTTGAAATGTGGTCATAAATAACATTTTTATTAAAACTGAAGCTCCAGAGACCTCATTATGATGAACACATAGTCATCATCTAGAAGCTCTCATCATCAAGCCATTGAGAACCTCATTGGCCAACTTGGCCGAAAATTTGGGGAAAGAAAAGGAAAAGGAATCGAAACTTTTAAGAAGAAAAGGAAGCATTTAAAACTCTAGAGACCATGATCTTGATGATGCATTATGTAACATCCTAATTTTTAACCCAATACTCTAGAACATATTTAGGTTAATCATTAGTCTGTTACTTCATAGTTCTCATTTAACTTTGAATTACTTAGCGGAAAATACGGGTAATTTTTTTTGAAATAAAAGTGAGAGCCGCGTGATGCGATAAGCGGTAAACCATGCAAAGTAAAACAATCGTCTTACAATCATCATAACATAAGGCACATCATGAACATCACTGAATATAATCTCATATATATATAACTTGCCCACTTATAAGTGTGGGACTTAATTCAGTACAAGGGAAATACATGAAAAGAAATACAACATAAAACGTAAACATAATCTACTCCCCTACCCGAGTGCATCTAATAGGATAACCTCTAAACAAAAGAAAGTTTATCCCTATCTATGTGGTGTGTGCTCTAACTCGGGCCATCCTCGACCTCCTACTGGCGACCATCTCGTGATCGAGGCAGATATCCAGAAAGCGAGCGAGCTCCTCGGGCGTGAAAAGGCGGAGTGGGGATCGAATATGACTCCCAGAGTATGGCCGCATCTCCGGTCGTCGTGCACGCCTCGGCTGAGTCACGGTGGGCTCGCTATCCTCTCCCAAGTCCATAGGTATGGAGGGGGAAGACCCCTCGGAGGGTATCGGGGTGGCCGAATCTTCGGAAGGATCCATCTCCGAGAAGGACGATGGGCAACGCGGCATATACTCGGGTAGTCTCGAGCGGCGGATCACGGAAGGTGGAGTCTGGCGTAGCCTCTCCTCTCGAGGGACGTCTTGGCGCGCTCGAACACTAGGTCGTCACCAAAAGGTGAGACGGGGGAGAAACGATGGGAATGTACAGGAGGAGTGAAGGGTCGACCCATGAACATGAATACTCTAACTGTGCATCGACCCACAAAATGGAATGACCCGTGGTCCGGGTCATGGTGCACCTCCCATGTCGGCGTGTCCACGAACACCACGAACGTCGCCATCGCAAGACGTGACGGAAAGAAAGAGGTAGAGGAGTGAGAATCTTGCTAAAGAATCTCGATGGGGCCTCCTACTACCTAGGTGTCATCATCTACGCCCTCGGGAACCTTGGGTTTAATTATATCAAATGACTGAACATGCATTTAGTTCATTTTAAACTTCAAAAATATACTTTAGCCAAGGTCCGTTCATTTTAGGATGAGCTTAATGTCATGAATGCAACATAATGGAAAATGTATGCATGGCACTACCTAATGCACATACATAAAACATAACATCAAGCATCATCATCATTGGTGGCATAAAGTGGCAATAGTAACATTCATATGGGACAAAACTTAGTGACATAATCATAATCATGAACTTTTCTTCCTCATGGGCCACCCTAAAGGACAATCGAATCCAGGGTGCTCGGCCAACCGGTGTCACCCGAGCGTGTCATACATCTAGGTTATGAGCTCATACCTTAACTAGTCGTCACTAGTTCTTACTTACCACTTAACGATAAGCGTATCATAAATCCCGACTATCCGAGTGCGGGTTAGGGAGCAAATCTCTTAGGGGTGCTCGGCCAACCGGTGTCACCTAAGAGTATAAAATGGTACCGATGTCACATGAGTTCTATGGAGGTGCTCGGCCGAACCGGTGTCATCCTAGAACCCATCTTAGTACCTTAATTTTCAAAATCTCTTTAAGTCCCCAAATTTGCCGAATTCGCGCAAAACGGTCATTACACCGAAGTTTCCTTCCAAATTTGTCGGAAATTCATACAAAACGGTCATTACACCGAATTTCCTTCCAAATTTGCTTTATGCCACATAAACATATAACCTCATAAATTCCTCATATGAATAACATCATCATCATTAGCATACTTCATGCATCATCATACATCATTCAAACGCTTACCCTCACGGTAGCTTATGCTTTGACCCTTACGGGTCTTAATCTTGAGATATAGCTCTCTAATATCCGTCGCTCATATTTTATGCCCCTAAGGCTCATATTAAACATCATTCTTCATTCTCATGTTCATACTTAAATCTGAATAGCATAGGACAGAATCTCTAACTCGTTTTTACGGGGTTCTAGAACTTACGTTTTAGACCCTTTCTCGGTTTCGTCTTCGCCTGAGGCGCTATACATTAAATCTAAATCAATTATGAGACATTCCTATGCTTAAGGACTAATTATTAATCATGTTTATCATGTTGTAAGGGTGCTGGACAGACTCCAGAAAATTAAATGTTCTAAGAGTTCTACATTTGCATTTTTACGGTTTTCTAGCTACTAGTTTCCCCATAGGTGCTAGAATTCGATTCTAACTCAAATGATACCAAGTTTTTCATGCCTAAACAATCTAAATCTGATTATGTTCCCATTAAAACAGTTTGGATTGGTTCCATAAACAAACGGGTCAAAACTATGTTAAATTCTAGCTTTACGGTATTTCTAGTTAGCTAGTTTCTTACCTATCATGCATAGGTTTGCTTCTACATCATCACATGATATTTTCACACATTCCAACACATTAAAACATCATCATACAGCATCACATTCATCACATCAGAACCGAAAACATCTTGCCTCAATAAGAGAATTAAATTGACATTTCTAGGTACATAAGTTAACTAGTTTCTCTTGGAATCAATCTAGAATTTCTAAAACTCTTTGCAAAACATTTTAATTCATCAAGAGGCTAAGTGAAGCCTTAGGTCACTGACCAAAACATATTCCATCCCCTAAAAGAGATTGGAATCACAACTTATAACGACATAACCTTGTAAAGAATTGTCAAACTTTAAGGAAAACTCAAAACATGGGCTATTGGTCCTAGTAGCTAGATGAAAACTCATTGCAAGTCCATCTTCACTACTTGGCCGAAAAACATACATTCAAAGTGTGGTTTGCATTAAACTTTAACTTGGAATGGAATGGGCAAGTCTTTGAGCTCTAGGTTCTTAAGTTACGACATAAACTAAACGTGCTCATGCTCTTCATTTTTACTCTTGCTTTCAAGGTAAAGTGATGACTTGAAATTAAATATGCAAGGCATAATTTAAACGTGTAAACTCGAAAGTAAATATGAAGCATAATCTTAAACGTGCAAGCTTGAAAGTAAAGATGCAAGATTCAATTCCTTATTTTAGTGCTCTTGGCCCAACAACAATCGACTTTAAGGCCGAAATAGATAGGCATTCGAGAAATTAATTAGGTGATAATGCAAGTTCAATTCTTTATTTTAGTGCTCTAGGCCCAACAACAATCGACTTTAAGGCCGAAATAGAAAGGCTTTGAGAATTAAGTTAAGTGATGATACAAGTTCCATTTTAATCTTTATGTTCTTAGGTGATGGCTTGAAAGTAAAGATGCATAGCAAGAATGTAAATATGAATGCAAGCATAAAATAAATTATGCAAGTTCATTTTATCTTTCTAGAGCTCTTAACAAGACTTTAAAGGAACTTAAACCTCAACCCAAACTCATCAAACCAAGACAAGGTAAAAGTCTAGAGTTCTTAGAACTCAACATAACATATTTAGAAAATCAAACATCTAGCATGAAAAGGAAAGGTAATGGCGAAACTTCAAGGAAAGAAAAGAAATGTTTGAAACTCTAGAATCCATGATCTTGGTGACATACAAACACCAACATCATGAGACCTCATCATTGAGTCATTAGAACCATTTTGAAACAACATCAAAGTTAAGGTTCTCAAAAGTTCAAGAAAGGAAAATCTAGAAACACTTTTGCTCAAGAACAAAAATCAAGCTCTAGAGTTTGTTTCAAGTGATGAACATCATCATGAAACTCTCATCATCAAGCTCTCATTCCTTTGTTCTCCAAGGCCCATGGCCGAAAATGAAAAGGTGAAGGAAAGAAAAAGAAGTTCTAAAAAGAATCAAGAGAAACTATGAACATGAAGCTTAGAACAAGAACTTTAAAGAAAGAACACATGAAAGAAAGTCCCTACTTGGTGTGATGAACTTGAAGATGGAAGAAGAAGATGAAGATGATGAAGAACTTGAAGAACTCCAAGAACTTGAAGAACACAAAAACTTTGAGAGAAAAAGAAAGCTTTGAGTGTTTCCTAAACTTAGCAAATGATCTAAAAGTGGTGCAAGCTCCTCAAGGCATTCTATTTATAGAGAATTGAAACAAATGGAGGATGTATGTGGGCTGATGCATTTTCGGCCAAGAGGTGCAGAATTGGAGGGTTCCATGTGTTCCATGAGGTGAGATAATGTGTTCTTGAGGTATGGTGAGGTATGGTTCAAAGCATAGTGAGGTATGGCTCAAGGTATGGCTCAAGCATGGTTCTTTGAGTGAGAAAACAATTAAACATGTGGTCAATGGGGATGAGGTCTGGCCGAAACTTCATCATGCATGGGGAGGATTAGTTTGCATTTTAATTGTGGTTTAGAGTTGTGTTTAGGTGTATCTTTGGTTATGCTTAAGATTAGGAATTTGTAAGAAGGTGTTTAGGTAAGGTAAATGGGTAATTAAGGTGGTCTAGACATAATTAAGGAGTGGTCTTGCACCATTAGAGAGTTAAATCCTCAATTTAGAGTTTAAACAACTCTAGACACATTTCCTTGATTTAAGGAAATGGAGAGAGAATACACTATTCAAGATTCCAAGACTAGGAATCTTGAGTTCTAAAAAGGGATTTAAGTTTAATCTAAGCAATTTTAGGTTCTAATTAACTTTAATAAATTATTTTGACTCTAGATTAATTAAGGAAATAAATTAATCTTCGTTTAGAGCCTAATATTGCTTAGGTTTGCTTAATTACGCCATTAAGCTTAAAAACACTATTCCAGCGGCAAAATCGTAATTTTGCACTAAAACTGCCCGGATCACCGGGCTTGAACAGAGACCTCTAGACACATGAAAACATGTTTTTAAACCTCTGGGAAAGTTCCGGCTCAAACGGCACTTTACCCGCAGAAAAACGCTATAGGGGTATTTTGGTCATTTTGACTCAAAGCTATGAAAACGAAATTTTCGCCTCGGAAAGCATTCAAAGGCCATTCAATCCCCTTCAAACATTGAGTTGACCCTTCGAGGATGGCCGAGTTGGGTACCCTCGAGTTCGGGTCAGGAAATGACCTCAGGGGCATTTTGGTCATTTCTGACAGAAAAATCGGGGTGTTACATTACTCCCTCCTTAAAAGAATTTCGCCCTCAAATTGTTACCTTAGAAAAGCTCGGGATACTTGTCTTGCATTTCTGACTCTAGCTCCCATGTAAACTCTTTGGATTTGTCGCGTCCCCATGCTACCTTTACCAATGGAACAGACTTGTTCCTCACCGCTTGACTCAAGGTCCACGATTCTCGTAGGGGAAGATTGAAAGTTAGGTCGTCCCTTAACCGAACATGCTCGCTCTAAAACGTGGCTAGGGTCGGACTCATACTTCCTTAGCTGAGAGACGTGAAAGACGTCATGGAGATTAGAAAGATTAGGGGGTAAGGCTATTTTGTAGGCGACTGTTCCTATCCTTTGAAGGATTTGGAAGGGACCAAGGAATCGGGGGCTCAACTTTTTGACTTTCATGGCTCTTCCTATGCCTGTAGTGGGGGTAATCCTAAGGAACACATGTTCTCCCTCCTCGAACTCCAAGGGCTTGCGCCGCTTGTCCGCATAGCTCTTTGCTCTACTTTGAGCAATGAGCATCCTATCCCTGATCCTCTTGATTTGTTCCGTTGTTTCCCTCACTACATCGGGTCCTAAGACACTTTGCTCCCAGGCGCGTACCAACACAAAGGTGATTGGCACTTCCTTCCATACAATGCCTCGTACGGTGCCATACCGATGCTTGCGTGATAACTATTGTTATACGCAAACTCGATCAAAGGCAAGTACCTATCCCAACTTCCCCTTTGGTCTAACACACAGGCTCTTAGCATATCCTCTAGGGTTTGGATCGTCCTTTCAGATTGTCCGTCTGTTTGTGGGTGGTAAGCAGTGCTCAAGCATAGCTTTGAACCAAACGCCTTTGGAAGGCTCCCAAAAACGCGACGTAAACCGCGGATCTCTATCCGAGATTATCGCCGACGGTACTCCATGCAATCTTACGATCTCTTGGATGTATAACTGAGCCAATTTATCTAAAGAGTACGTTACTCTAATAGGTAGAAAGTGTGCCGACTTGGTTAGTCGATCCACTATCACCCATATAGCATCATGGCTAGCTTATGCCTTAGGCAATCCTGTCACGAAATCCATAGATATGCATTCCCACTTCCATTCGGGGATTGACAGGGGTTGCAACAAACCTGAAGGTTTTTGGTGCTCGATTTTCACTTTCTGACATACCAAGCACTTACTAACCCAGGCGACTACATCCTTTTTCATTCCGGCCACCAAAACATCTTCTTCAAATCTTGGTACATCTTGGTAACACCGGATGAATGGTGAAATAGCTTTTGTGAGCCTCCTCCAAGATCTTCTCTCGGAGGTCACCATCTTGGGGTACGCAGATCCTTCCCTCAAATCTCCATATCCAATCCTCGCCTCTTTCGAAACCTTTCAACTTTCCCGCCTTAACGGCATCTATGATCTCTTCGAACTCCCTATCCTCTCAAGTGCTAACATGATTCTTTGCTTAAATCCACTTGTTACGCTAAGGTAGCACATCTTTATCCCTCTATCGGTTGCTGACATCCCTAGATTCATATGCCTAAACTTCTCTATCAACTCAGCTTCTTTGATCATCATGTGGGACAGGTGTAGCGACTTTCGGCTCAAGGCATCGCGACTACATTAGCCTTGCCGTGGTAACTTAAACCGAAATCGTAGTCCTTGAGGAATTCCATCCACCTTCTTTGCCTCATATTTAACTCCTTTTGATCAAAGAGGTACTTGAGACTCTTATGATCGGAGAAAACTTCAAACCTTACACCATACAAGTGGTGTCTCCACATCTTTAAGGCAAACACTCCGGCGGTTTATTCTAGGTCATGGGTGGGGTAGTTAGCCTCGTGAGGCTTGAGTTGTCGTGATGCATAGGCTACCACTTGCCTATTTTGCATCAACACACACCCTAGTCCTTTGTTCAAGCATCACAATATACCTCGAAGGGTACATTGGGGCTAGGTAAGACTAAGACTGGGTCGTGGTTAACCTTTCCTTAAGCTCTTGGAAACTCTTCTCACATTCGGGCTCCACTCAAACGGGGCATTCTTCCTAGTGAGCTTGGTCAAGGGTAGGGCTAATCGGGAAAATCCTTTGATAAACCTACGGTAGTAGCCTGCTAAACCCAAAAAGCTCAGTATTTACATTCACGGTGGTTGGTCTATCCCAATTCATTACGGCTTCTACCTTACTAGGATCAACGGCTATACCTCCTTTTGACACAACGTGCCCTAAAAACTTGACCTCCTCCAACCAAAATTCACACTTAGAGAGTTTTGCATATAGCTTTTTCTCCTTCAAAATCTCCAAAACTATCCTTAAATGACGCTCATGCTCCTCGTGGGTCTTCGAATAGATGAGTATATCATCTATAAAAACGACCACTTAATTGATCTAAATAGGGTCTAAAGATCCTATTCATGTAATCCATAAACACCGCAGGAGCATTTGTCAACCCAAAAGACATCACCGCGAACTCAAAGTGTCCATACCAAGTTCTAAAGGCGGTCTTTGGTATATCTTGATCTCTCACTCTAATTTGGTGGTATCCTGACCTTAGGTCGATCTTGGAAAACACTACCGCTCCTCTCAATTGGTCCATGAGATCATCAATCCTAGGCAAAGGGTATTTGTTTTTCACTGTCACACGATTTAATTGCCTATAATCTATGCACAACCTCATACTCCCGTCCTTCTTTTTCACAAACAAGACCGGGCTCCCGATGGTGAAGCACTACGTCTTATGAAGCTTTTCTCTAAAAGTTCCTCAAGTTGGGTTTAAGCTCGGCTAGTTCTAGGGGTGACATTCTATAGGGGCAATGGAGATTGGTCCCGCCCAGAACCAACTCAATGGAGAACTCCACTTCTCGCTCGGGAGGGAACTCGGGTATATCTTCCGGAAACACCTCGGGATAGTTTCTCACTATAGGTATATTCTCTAAATTCTGCTCAAAGTGTACCTCGCTAGCGGCTAGGAGAACATATCCCTTAGTCTTTTTCCCACTACAATGGACCTCTACGGCATTGAGATAGAGTTTCAAAGGTTGGCTTATTTCACTAGGGGGAGAAGGAAAGACGACTGTTTTGGTGTCACAGTCTAACAATACACGGTTGGCGTGAAGCCAATCCATGCCAAGAACTACTCCTATACCTTTCATGGGTAAACAAATTAAATCCACAACATATGATCTATTTTCTGTGGTGAGGTGGCAATTTAGGCAACAATAACAAGTATTCACAGGATGATTTGTGGGGGTAGAGACAATAAGATCAAAAGGAAGTTTGGAAGTTTTCAAATTTAGAGTCTCGACACTAGCATATGAAATAAAAGAATGTGTTGCACCAGAGTCATATAGCACAGTTAAGGTTCTACCATCTATTTCGCACTTACCTTCTATGAGACCGTTGGATGTGTCCGCCTCGTCTACATTGAGGGTGAAGACCGTCCCTTGGTGTTGCGGCCGGAATTCTCGCTTGGCCTCCCATTAGTGCGATTCTTTGGCGTAGTGGCCAGGCTTTCCGCATCGAGCGGATATTACGCCCGCTAGGCAGGGACGGTTGCCATGATCCTTCCCGCACTTGCGACATACCACCTGGGATAGCTTGGGCGGGGTTCCTTGACGCGTCGTGTTCTTAGTCCCACTTGACCCTCCTTGGTTGTTTCGGGGGCCGCCCGACCCTCCTTGTCGGTTGTTGTTGTGGTTGTTGCGGTTGTTGTTGTTGTTCTGGAATTGTGGTCGGTATGGCTGCTTGGGTTGTTGGTGGAAGGGGGTTCTTTGTTGTTGTTGTGGTCTGAACTGGTTGGTTTGGTAGGGATTATAGTGATTTCGGGATTGGTTTGGATATTGGGGCTTGAATTTTGGGGCTTGAGGTGCTAGCCCTTGTTCCGTCTTGCCTTGCGGCATTGATTTTCTTCTGTCCCTCTTCCATGATCCGGCACTTGTTGACTAGGGTTGGAAAGTCCCTAATCTCCATGTGCGCCACAAAGCATAGTTGAGCTCTGCCGTTAGTCCGGCCTCATACTTGACGCACTTCCACACCTCGTCGGGGTTCCCTTGAAACACCCTAGAGAACTTGATCAGCTCCTCGAACTTCGCCGTGTACTGGGCGACAGTAGACCCTCCTTGGATTAGTTGCATGAACTCGATGTCCTTCGCATTCCTCACCGATTCCGGAAAGTACTTCTCATAGAAGTAGGTCTTGAACAGCTCCTGGCTGACAGATGCAGAAGCTTCTAGCAGTCTTCGGGTGCCGGTCCACCAAAACTCGGCATCCGATTCCATCATATAGGCAGCGAAGGTGACCTTTTGCTCCTCTGAGCAAGCTACCACGGAGTAGATCTTCTCCATGTTCTTGATCCACTCATCAGCTTTGCTCAGGTCCATGGCTCCTCGGAAGGTTGGTGGGTTCGCCTTGCGAAACTCACCAAACCTCGCTTGCTCGACCATTTCAGCAGT
The DNA here is from genome assembly GCA_031216125.1 of Dalbergia cochinchinensis. Lineage (NCBI taxonomy): Eukaryota > Viridiplantae > Streptophyta > Magnoliopsida > Fabales > Fabaceae > Dalbergia > Dalbergia cochinchinensis. The sequence continues at coordinate 33,150,207 of CM062369.1, forward strand.
AGGGGGAGCACGTCCGGTGTCCCCTTGTTGGTTCATCCTTTCGAACATTCGTTCCATGGCTCTAGCCATGTCACGAACAGCAGCAGCGGTGGCATCGCTTTGGTCTCCCTCGGTCGGGGTCCTAGGTTGTCTCCTTGGTGCCATTGGTCCCTAAACACATGAGACAATAAACACTGAGGTGATCAGGCTCAATATTCCATGTAAAATGAGCTAGTTACCATGGCACACGCAAGTAGACAAGGGTCATGAACTTCTACCCTATAGCTTATCTCTAGTTAAGCTCTACGCATGACCTAGCTATCGTACTCGCTTTAGAAAGCATAGTCACCCAATCCTCGTGCTCCATGAGAATCGAATCGCTCGATACCATAATGTAACATCCTAATTTTTAACCCAATACTCTAGAACATATTTAGGTTAATCATTAGTCCATTACTTCATAGTTCTCATTTAACTTTGAATTACTTAGCGGAAAATACGGGTAATTTTTTTTGAAATAAAAGTGAGAGCCGCGTGATGCGATAAGCGGTAAACCATGCAAAGTAAAACAATCGTCTTACAATCATCATAACATAAGGCACATCATGAACATCACTGAATATAATCTCATATATATATAACTTGCCCACTTATAAGTGTGGGACTTAATTCAGTACAAGGGAAATACATGAAAAGAAATACAACATAAAACGTAAACATAATCTACTCCCTTACCCGAAAGTGCATCTAATAGGATAACCTCTAAACAAAAGAAAGTTTATCCCTATCTATGTGGTGTGTGCTCTAACTCGGGCCATCCTCGACCTCCTACTGGCGACCATCTCGTGATCGGGGCAGATATCCGGGAAACTGAGCGAGCTCCTCGGGCGTGAAAAGGCGGAGTGGGGATCGAATATGACTCCCAGAGTATGGCCGCATCTCCGGTCGTCGTGCACGCCTCGGCTGAGTCACGGTGGGCTCGCTATCCTCTCCCAAGTCCATAGGTATGGAGGAAGACCCCTCGGAGGGTATCGGGTGGCCGTACCTTCGGAAGGATCCATCTCGGAGAAGGACGATGGGCAGCGGGGCACATACTCGGGGTAGTCTCGAACGGCGGATGCGGAAGGTGGAGTACGGCGTAGCCTCTCCTCTCGGGGACGTGCGCGCTCGAACACTAGGTCGTCACCAAAAGGTGAGACGGGGGAGAAACGATGGGAATGTACAGGGGGAGTGAAGGGTCGACCCATGAACATGAATACTCTAGCGTGCATCGACCCACAAAATGGAATGACCCGTGGTCCGGTCATGGTGCACCTCCCATGTCGGCGTGTCCACGAACACCACGAACGCCGCCATCTCAAGACGTGACGGAAAGAAAGAGGTAGAGGAGTGAGAATCTTGCTAAAGAATCTCGGTGAGGCCCTCCTACTACCTAGGTGTCATCATCTACGTCCTCAGGAACCTTGGGTTTAATTATATGAAATGACTGAACATGCATTTAGTTCATTTTAAACTTCAAAAATATACTTTAGCCAAGGTCCGTTCATTTTAGGATGAGCTTAATGTCATGAATGCAACATAATGGAAAATGTATGCATGGCACTACCTAATGCACATACATAAAACATAACATCAAGCATCATCATCATTGGTGGCATAAAGTGGCAATAGTAACATTCATATGGGACAAAACTTAGTGACATAATCATAATCATGAACTTTTCTTCCTCATGGGCCACCCTAAAGGACAATCGAACTGGGGGTGCTCGGCCGAACCGGTGTCACCCAGAACGTGTCATACATCTAGGTTATGAGCTCATACCTTAACTAGTCGTCACTAGTTCTTACTTACCACTTAACGATAAGCGTATCATAAATCCCGACTATCTGAGTACGGGTTAGGGGGCAAATCTCTTAGGGGTGCTCGGCCGAACCGGTGTTACCTAAGAGTATAAAATGGTACCGATGTCACATGAGTTCTATGGAGGTGCTCGGCCGAACCGGTGTCATCCTAGAACCCATCTTAGTACCTTAATTTTCAAAATCTCTTTAAGTCCCCAAATTTGCCAGAAATTGGCGCCAAAGCGGTCATTACACCGAAGTTTCCTTCCAAATTTGTCGGAAATTCGGCCAAAACGGTCATTACAATCAATTTCCTTCCAAATTTGCTTTATGCCACATAAACATATAACCTCATAAATTCCTCATATGAATAACATCATCATCATTAGCATACTTCATGCATCATCATACATCATTCAAACGCTTACCCTCACGGTAGCTTATGCTTTGACCCTTACGGGTCTTAATCTTGAGATATAGCTCTCTAATATCCGTCGCTCATATTTTATGCCCCTAAGGCTCATATTAAACATCATTCTTCATTCTCATGTTCATACTTAAATCTGAATAGCATAGGACAGAATCTCTAACTCGTTTACTGGGGTTCTAGAACTTACGTTTTAGACCCTTTCTGATTCCGTCTTCGCCTGAGGCGCTATACATTAAATCTAAATCAATTATGAGACATTCCTATGCTTAAGGACTAATTATTAATCATGTTTATCATGTTGTAAGGGTGCTGGACAGACTCCAGAAAATTAAATGTTCTAAGAGTTCTACATTTGCATTTTTACGGTTTTCTAGCTACTAGTTTCCCCATAGGTGCTAGAATTCGATTCTAACTCAAATGATACCAAGTTTTTCATGCCTAAACAATCTAAATCTGATTATGTTCCCATTAAAACAGTTTGGATTGGTTCCATAAACAAACGGGTCAAAACTATGTTAAATTCTAGCTTTACGGTATTTCTAGTTAGCTAGTTTCTTACCTATCATGCATAGGTTTGCTTCTACATCATCACATGATATTTTCACACATTCCAACACATTAAAACATCATCATACAGCATCACATTCATCACATCAGAACCGAAAACATCTTGCCTCAATAAGAGAATTAAATTGACATTTCTAGGTACATAAGTTAACTAGTTTCTCTTGGAATCAATCTAGAATTTCTAAAACTCTTTGCAAAACATTTTAATTCATCAAGAGGCTAAGTGAAGCCTTAGGTCACTGACCAAAACATATTCCATCCCCTAAAAGAGATTGGAATCACAACTTATAACGACATAACCTTGTAAAGAATTGTCAAACTTTAAGGAAAACTCAAAACATGGGCTATTGGTCCTAGTAGCTAGATGAAAACTCATTGCAAGTCCATCTTCACTACTTGGCCGAAAAACATACATTCAAAGTGTGGTTTGCATTAAACTTTAACTTGGAATGGAATGGGCAAGTCTTTGAGCTCTAGGTTCTTAAGTTACGACATAAACTAAACGTGCTCATGCTCTTCATTTTTACTCTTGCTTTCAAGGTAAAGTGATGACTTGAAATTAAATATGCAAGGCATAATTTAAACGTGTAAACTCGAAAGTAAATATGCGAAGCATAATCTTAAACGTGCAAGCTTGAAAGTAAAGATGCAAGATTCAATTCCTTATTTTAGTGCTCTTGGCCCAACAACAATCGACTTTAAGGCCGAAATAGATAGGCATTCGAGAAATTAATTAGGTGATAATGCAAGTTCAATTCTTTATTTTAGTGCTCTAGGCCCAACAACAATCGACTTTAAGGCGAAATAGAAAGGCTTTGAGAATTAAGTTAAGTGATGATACAAGTTCCATTTTAATCTTTATGTTCTTAGGTGATGGCTTGAAAGTAAAGATGCATAGCAAGAATGTAAATATGAATGCAAGCATAAAATAAATTATGCAAGTTCATTTTATCTTTCTAGAGCTCTTAATAAGACTTTAAAGGAACTTAAACCTCAACCCAAACTCATCAAACCAAGACAAGGTAAAAGTCTAGAGTTCTTAGAACTCAACATAACATATTTAGAAAATCAAACATCTAGCATGAAAAGGAAAGGTAATGGCCGAAACTTCAAGGAAAGAAAAGAAATGTTTGAAACTCTAGAATCCATGATCTTGGTGACATACAAACACCAACATCATGAGACCTCATCATTGAGTCATTAGAACCATTTTGAAACAACATCAAAGTTAAGGTTCTCAAAAGTTCAAGAAAGGAAAATCTAGAAACACTTTTGCTCAAGAACAAAAATCAAGCTCTAGAGTTTGTTTCAAGTGATGAACATCATCATGAAACTCTCATCATCAAGCTCTCATTCCTTTGTTCTCCAAGGCCCATGGCCGAAAATGAAAAGGTGAAGGAAAGAAAAAGAAGTTCTAAAAAGAATCAAGAGAAACTATGAACATGAAGCTTAGAACAAGAACTTTAAAGAAAGAACACATGAAAGAAAGTCCCTACTTGGTGTGATGAACTTGAAGATGGAAGAAGAAGATGAAGATGATGAAGAACTTGAAGAACTCCAAGAACTTGAAGAACACAAAAACTTTGAGAGAAAAAATGGGCTTTGAGTGTTTCCTAAACTTAGCAAATGATCTAAAAGTGGTGCAAGCTCCTCAAGGCATTCTATTTATAGAGAATTGAAACAAATGGAGGATGTATGTGGGCTGATGCATTTTCGGCCAAGAGGTGCAGAATTGGAGGGTTCCATGTGTTCCATGAGGTGAGATAATGTGTTCTTGAGGTATGGTGAGGTATGGTTCAAAGCATGGTGAGGTATGGCTCAAGGTATGGCTCAAGCATGGTTCTTTGAGTGAGAAAACAATTAAACATGTGGTCAATGGGGATGAGGTCTGGCCGAAACTTCATCATGCATGGGGAGGATTAGTTTGCATTTTAATTGTGGTTTAGAGTTGTGTTTAGGTGTATCTTTGGTTATGCTTAAGATTAGGAATTTGTAAGAAGGTGTTTAGGTAAGGTAAATGGGTAATTAAGGTGGTCTAGACATAATTAAGGAGTGGTCTTGCACCATTAGAGAGTTAAATCCTCAATTTAGAGTTTAAACAACTCTAGACACATTTCCTTGATTTAAGGAAATGGAGAGAGAAACACTATTCAAGATTCCAAGACTAGGAATCTTGAGTTCTAAAAAGGATTTAAGTTTAATCTAAGCAATTTTAGGTCCTAATTAACTTTAATAAATTATTTTGACCCTAGATTAATTAAGGAAATAAATTAATCTTCGCTTAGAGCCTAATATTGCTTAGGTTTGCTTAATTACGTCATTAAGCTTAAAAACACTATTCCAGGGGCAAAATCGTAATTTTGCACTAAAACTGCCCGGGATCACCGGGGCTTGAACAGAGACCTCTAGACACATGAAAACATGTTTTTAAACCTCTGGGGAAAGTTCCGGGCTCAAACGGCACCTTTACCCAGAAAAACGCTATAGGGTATTTTGGTCATTTTGACCAAATCGCTGAAAACGAAATTTTCGCTTCCGAAAGCATTCAAAGGCCATTCAATCCCCTTCAAACATTGAGTTGACCCTTCGAGGATGATCGAGTTGGTTACCCTCGAGTTCGGGTCAGGAAATGACCTCAGGGGCATTTTGGTCATTTCCCTCGGACAGAAAAATCGGGGTGTTACACATTAACACTAACATCATGAGTCCTCATCATTGAGTTCATGTAACCATTTTAAAACATCACCAAAGTTAAAGATTCAAGGTTCAAGAAGAAAGAACAAAAGAAAACACCTTAATCTTGAGAACAAAGATCAAGCTTTAGAGATTGTTCAAGTGATGGACATCACCACCATGAAACCTCATCATCAAGCTCTCATTCCTTTGTCCTCAAAGGCCCATGGCCGAAATGATAAAGAAGAAGGGGAGGGAGAGAAATTCTAAAAAGACTCAAGAGAAACCATAAACACATAACTAGAAATGGAACTTAAATAAAGAAAATACTTGAAAGAAAATCCCTACCAAGTGATTGAAGGTTGGGATGAGAGAAGAGGATGAAGAACTTGAAGAACTTGAACACTTGAACTTGAGAGAAAAAGGAAACTTTGAAGTGCTTTTTGAAAACTTACACTTAGCAAATGAACCCAAAATGATGCAAGTTCACCCAAGCATGCTATTTATAGAGAAATGAAACACATGCAAGGTGCAAGGAGAAGGAGGGAGTTTCAGCCAACATGAGCAGCCCCATGAGTTCTATGAGGTGAGATGTTGTGATCTTGAGGCATGGTGAGGTATGGTTCAAAGTATGGTGAAGTATGGTTCAAGGTATGGCTCAAGCATGGTTCTTTGAGTGAGAAACAAATCAACATGTGATGTAATTGGAGGAGGAGTGGCTGAAACTTGCATCATCCATGGGGGGGGGGGGGATTTCTTGCATTTTAATTGTGGTTTAGAGTTGTGTTTAGGTGTATCTTTGATTAGGATTAAGATTAGGAATTTGTACGAAAGTGTTTAGGTGAGAAAATGAGTAATCAAGGTTGTCAAAACATATTTAAGGAGTGGTCTTGCACCATTAGTGAGTTATAAATTCATTTTAGTGTATAAACAATTCTAGACACAATTCCTTGATTTAAGGAATTGGAGAGAGAAAACACTATTCAAGATTCAAAGAGTGAAATCTTGAGTTTTAGAAAGAGATTCAAATCTAATCTAAGCAATTTTAGGTCTTAATTAATTTTAATAGTTTATTTTGACTCCAGATTAATTATGAAAATTAATTAATCTTCGATTAGAGCCTAATATTGCTTAGGTTTGCTTAATTACATCATTAAGCTCAAAAACACTATTCGAAGGGCAAAATCATAATTTTGCACTAAAACTGCCCAGGACCACTGGGACTCAAACAGACACTTCGAAACATGTAAAAGTATTGTTTTAAACCTCTGGGGAAAGTTTCGGGCTCAAATGGCACCTTTACCCCCGTAAAACGCTATAGGGGTATTTTGGTCATTTTGACCCAAAACTACAGAAAATGAGACTTTCGCCTCCGAAACCACTCAAGGGTCATTCAATCCCCTTCGAACATTGAGTTGGCCCTTCAAGGACTGCTGGACCGGCCATTCTCGAATTCTGGGCCGAAAATGATCTTAGGGGCATTTTGGTCATTTTCCACTCAGACAGAAAATCGGGGCGTTACACTTAACCCAAACTCATCATGACAAGGTAAAGTGAGGTCTAGAGTTCTTAGAACTCAAGATAACATTTCTTAAAAATATAACCATAAATGAACATTATAATACCTTTATGAAAACTCAAGCTTTAGAGATTTCTTTGTGGTGAACACAAGGTCACCAACTAGAACTATCATCATCAAGCTATCATGTTGGACCACCAAGGATGGTTGGCCAAAATTTTAGAGAAAAGGGAAGAAAAGATATCGAAACTTGAGAGCAAGAAAGAACCATTTTGAAACTCTAGAGACCATGATCTTGATGATGCATTAACACCAACATCATGAGTCCTCATCATTGAGTTCATGTAACCATTTTAAAACATCATCAAAGTTAAAGATTTCAAGGTTCAAGAAAGAAAGAACTATAAACATTTTTGACTCAAGAACAAAGATCAAGCTTTAGAGGTTTGTTCAAGTGATGAACATCATCATGAAACCCTCATCATCAAGCTCTCATTCCTTTGCTCTTCAAGCCTCATGGCCGAAACAAAGAAGGAGGAGGAGAAGAAAAGAAGTTCCCAAAAAGATTCAAGAGAAACTATGAACACATAAAGAGTTTAAGAACTTGAATGAAAGAAACACTTGAAAGAAAATCCTTACCAAGTGATTGAAGGTTGGGATGAGAGAAGAGGATGAAGAACTTGAAGAACTTGGACACTTGAACTTTGAGAGAAAAGAAAACTTTGAAGTGCTCTTTGAAAATTTACACCTAGCAAATGAACCCAAAATGATGCAAGTTCACCCAAGCATGCTATTTATAGAGAAATGAAACAAAATGAGAGGTGTTTAGGGGAGGTAAGGCTTCGGCCATTACAGCACAAGGAGGAGGAAATATTTTCTCCAAGGTATGGTTCAAGGCATAGTAGAAAGCATGGCTAGGTATGGGTTCAAGCATGGGTGCAAGTATGGGTGCAAGCATGGGCCAAGCATGGTTCTTTGAGTGAGAAACAAATCAACATGTGATGTAAATGGGGGAGGAGTGGTCGAAAATGCATCAGCCACGGGGGAGGGTTTTCTTGCATTTTAATTGTGGTTTAGAGTTGTGTTTAGGTGTATCTTTGATTAGGATTAAGATTAGGAATTTGTATGAAAGTGTTTATGTGAGAAAATGGGTAATCAAGGTTGTCAAGACATGTTTAAGGAGTGGTCTTGCATCATTAGTAAGTTATAAACTCATTTTAGTGCATAACCAATTCTAGACACAATTCTATGATTTAAGGAATTGGAGAGAGAAAATACTATTCAAGATTCCAAGATTGGAATCTTGAGTTTTAAAAAGAGATTTAAATCTAATCTAAGCAATTTTAGGTTCTAATTAATTTTAATAGTTTATTTTGACTCTAGATTAATTAATTAATTAATATATTCGATTAGAGCCTAATATTGCTTAGGTTTGCTTAATTACGTCATTAAACTTAAAAACACTATTCTAGGGGCAAAATTGTAATTTTTCACTAAAACTGTCCGGGACCACTGGGACTTAAACAAACACTCCTAAACATGTAAAAATATTGTTTTAAATCTTCAGGGAAAGTTTCGGGTTCAAACGGCACTTTTACCCTCGTAAAAACGCTACAGGGGTATTTTGGTCATTTTGACCTGAAACTGCAAAAAATGAGACTTTCGCCTCCGAAATCATTCTAGGGCCATCCAATTTCCTTTAAACATTGAGTTGGCCCTTCGAGGATTGCCGGGCTGGCCATCCTCGAATTCTGGGCCGAAAATGACCTAAAGGACATTTTGGTCATTTTCCTCTCAGACAGAAAAATCAGGGCGTTACAACAATCAAGGAATGTACATATAATACCATGCATGCAATAATCATAATCATTTGATATTTAAGCATATAACTATATACAAAAGCGTTTCTCATTTCATAAATTCATGAACAGACAATTGTAAACTTACAAGCAATTTGAAATCATTTTAACTAAAGTGCAGCAGAGCCTAGGGAAACAGTATCTATTGAGTTGAATAAATACACATATAATAACTGAAACTATAAAGTCAAATGGTCCTCGACGGATGAGCTGTGGGTACTTATCTAGGTCCCATTATCTGTATTTGCTATGGGGCGATCTTGTCCTCTGATGGACAACTTGGTACTAAGGTTAACGATCTCATACAACCATTAACTAACTGTCTGTTTCCTGATCTCTATCGTCTAAACTAGTTTGACAAAATCCATAGCTGAAAAATGGGTGCTCTGTCCCTGGCGAACATAGCCCCTAACTCTTAGTACACTAGGAGTTTTAGATTCACATAACTCTAACAATCTGACTTTAGCATAACTATGGCTGTGAAAATCATGCCTAAGGGATCACCCGTTTGTAGGCAACCCGATCTCAAGCCCACAGAATATGTATCTGGCAGTTGCTAAGAATCATACTGAATTCCATACCTCTTGGTACCTTAAATCTAAAGTTCTAAATTCAAATCTTAAACTATCATAACTTTCCATATACTTGATAATCTAAAATCATAGCTCAAAGCATTGGGGTTCGTAATCATAAAACTCAAAACTCATTTAACATATTTATCCGTAAAGCTGGGTCATACTCTTGTTCACATTTCTCTAATATATATATAATTATCTTAACTGAATATCCAAAACATAGCTTGAAATCTAAATCTTGAAAACATAGTGAGGTCATAAACTCATAAAACACATTTGACGAAAAAGCAACTAGATAAAATCATGTATTCTTCCAACAATCATTTCATTAGCATATAAAACATTTTCCGTACACATAACATAGCAACCATGGTCCCATGGTTTTGTAAAACTTTTTCTTTCATGCTATCATCATAAATCATAGTTTTTCTAGCTTAACATAATCATGTAAAATCATATTCTCTCCTTTTGCTTATCTCAAATCTCATATTTCATAAATATCATGCATCAAACATAATCATAATGGTTAAAATAAGGCCATGAGTTTGAACCCACTCACCGTTTGAAGCCGGGAGTATGTGGACACCACCAAATTGACCTCCGAAATATGGAATAACACCAACAACTGCTAACAATGAAGAAAAAGAACAACCCATAACAAGGGGAAGGAAGAACACAAAGGAATCTAACATAAACCAACAATAATCACTTACCTTGGATCTTGAAGGAAGAGGATTTGGTGTTGGATTGAGAGAGAAAGGTTAGGAAAAGGTTTGGAGGAAGGGGATTTCAGAAATGGGGAGCCAAATCCCGAGCTTGGGGTTTAAAAAGGGGTAGAAGGGCTCATTAAGTGAAACGGCATCATTTGGCACTATTTCTATCCAGTTGACACTGCTATAATGGTCTATGACCACTATAGCAGTCTTGCCATATCCCGTGACCGCGGCTGTTACACTTATGACCGCTATAGTGGTCCTGGACTGGTATAGCAGTCTACAGACCACTAAAATCACAAGACTGCCTCATTATGACCGCTATAGCGGTCCTGGACCACTATAGCGGTGACAGTTCACCCAAACCAGTAGGCAAAAGGTCACTCATACATCTGGGTTATCCTAATACTCACTTACTTATAGTTATTAATTTTATGTTAATGTCCATTAACTTTAAAACATAAATGTAAATAAGGAAATACCCCCCATTGGATTCAAATAAAATACCATAAAAATCAAAATCCTAACAAATCAAAATCCAAATTTTGGGTTTTAGTTCAAATTTGGGAAAACTTATGATTTTTCAAACTTGTGGACTAAAAACGAAACGTTTAAAGGCCTTATAAAATCCATTAAAAATCACTCTTTAACTTATTTTCCTTTGGGGAACAATGATCAGGACTTTTGATCCCAAGAATGTGGCTCTAACATATAGTCCTTTAAGGAGGTATAGGATCCAGACTTAGCGAAATCCAGGACCCGACAGCATGGGTGGGTCCTGGGGGACCCTAAGGCCATACGAAACTTGTCCACTGAACACGTGTATACCGAGTATTACACTACTATCTTGTTACTATTATCTTTTAATTTAAATTGCTTAATTCTCATTCTTGAAAACCCCTAATTTTCTCGACTAAGTGTTGAAGCCTCATTGAGAGACAATCTAGATTGTGTCCTTTATTATATTTTTAGTTCAACTTAGCATTAAAATAATTTCTAATTTGAGGAGGTAGGTAGCAATCTCTGTTTAGGCCATCAATGATATTCTACCTTGATTCGCCACAATGGGAGTGGCACTATGATCTTGTACTTGACTCTATTTGTTGTAGGCTACTCCCAGGTTTGCACTTATGTGTTCTTTAGTCGCTCCTTCAGTTTTTCTATGTTTACACCTAATTTTGACCCAGCTTTTCCATATGATGGTGTGCCCCTCCACTTAGCACACCCAGTTGTCTTCGTACGCCCACCTGCACTGCCAATACCCTTTTTGGGAGATGCTCCATCCTCATCTTCCTCTTCAGATTTTGATCCATCCACATGTTTTGATGCTCCTGCTAGGGATGGTGCCATCATACTGATAGCACATGGTTTTCACTTGGAGGATAAGATACATTCAGGAACTCTTTTACATGTACATAGTTGTAGCCTAAGTTTAGGACCCCTTGAGCCTGCAGACCATTTTGCTATATGTTTTTGAGGCCAATTTATGTGTATATATTATTTTGTTGGGCCTTAGGATTAAGCAGGTTAGGCTAGACACTTGATGTGGTTTTGAACTTAGTTCCTGAATAATCTTACTAGTGGACAAACTTACCTTCCAGTATAATGTATATGTTGATGACTTGTACATGATGTGTGTATGTGTGTGTGTGTGTGTGTATAAGTTTTTGTAAACTATATATGGTCTGTTTCAATACCGTAACTTGCAATATATGAGTTTAATTTACTTTCTATTCATTTTTCTCAACTAGTATAAATATTATCAAAAAGTGACACTCTTTTAGTTACTGTGTTAACACTCAAGTAATGTATGGTAGTTAGAAGGATGTTACATATTAATAGTATAAATGAGTTCTATATTATATTCAAGCATATATTGTAACGTAAATCAAAATGATTAGCTCCTATATCTACTACTTGAAAAGTCATTTAAATAGAATGATTAATTGGATAACAATGTAAATAACTTTTACATTGTAAAAGCACCATAATTAAATTCTTATTTTTTATAATTTTATTTTTATAATATTTATTTTCTCATAGTATTTTCAACTTCTAAATTTGTATCATAATACGAGTAATGGACATAAAAAAAATACCAAAGTAATTTTATTTATGAATTATTTGTAGATAAATTGAAAAAATAATAATTAAAATATTAATTCATAACAATTATTTAAATTTTTTATTTTTGTCAGATATAATCATATTTTATATAAAATTTTATATTATTTATCATGTATAATGAATTTATATATTAATTCTTTAATTTACATATTTTAGTATTATTCTAAATATTTGTATAATTTTCATTTATTATTTTTTAAAATATTTATTATTATATTTTTAATTAAAATAATTATGTAATCCTAAATTTAAAAATTATCTACCATTTTAATTATAAAAGCAATTATCATAGATAAGTTTATTTAATACATATAGGCACAAGACAACATGAAATCATTGCATAGAAGTTAAATTCATTATTTATTCTATAATTATTTTTATTATTTAATATATGATTTATAAAAATTAAATCATAAAAAACAAAATACCAAGCACACCCTGAAATGGGGTGAGATGTAGGATTTTCAAATAAATAGGGTGGAGTATCATTTCTTGATACCTCAATGGAGGTAAGCGTATTTTACCTTTTTTTTTTGTTTCATTGGCAATAATAAAGTATGATTAGAAGCTATGATACCATGTAAACTATTCAAGTCTCTCTCACTACTAACCCACTACTAATGACTTATTAATCATGTTTGATACTTATATTGTAAAGGAACTAAATGGAATATTGCCATTATTAACTTCCCAATTTTTAGTTCCTCCATTGATCTCAATTTTTGAGAGAAAAGATAATTGGTTTTTAAAGGAAAACTGACCAAACTATTTTCAAGTGTTTTCTTCCCTTCTTACATATCTTAAATTAAGAAAATTAGCACAACATAACATGAACTTGAAATATCATATCATATCATATAACAATAATAATATAGAGGCATTCCGTAAGTATAATCAACTAATTAATGTATCCAGCTTACTAACAAAGGTTGAGCATATAATAATTCCTAATCAAGACTATAATATGACTAAAATATTCATAGGTATACGTCCATAAAAAGACTGAGTTACAAATGTTCATAAAGATAAGATAGCTCCTAAGTGACTACAAGGATGAAGGCCTATCTCCATGCTTCCACTGCCCCGCTTTGATTTGGACCATAGTGCAACTTCCTCGTCAACACCTTAAGAAAGATCACAAACATCTCCATCAACCTTGTCTAAAGAAGACACGGAAAGAAGGAGAAGGATGATAATCTTACATAAGAATCTCAGTAAGACACTCAAACTTTAGCAAGGGTGTCATCGTTAACGTCTCCAGTCACTTCGATTCTCTTTATAAAAAGGTGTGCATATATATAAAGTTCATTTTAAATTTTTAAAAGTTTATTATCCAAAGTGCATATATATTAAACATAAGTGTCATGAATGCATCATGTAAGGTCATGCATGCATTGCAATACCACATGCAACAAGTCATCATATAATTTATAATTATAAACATCAATAGGGATTTAAATCTTTAGGCATATAACAATTCTCTTTATCTACTCTAGCCACCATATTTCTCTCTATTTTTTTTTGTCTTTCTAGGCTTGTGAGCTCTTACCTAGATGATTGTCACAAGCATAAAACATAATCATATAGATCTTACTGACTCTATGGTATGAGTTCTAGGGGCATTGGATCTCCTTCTCTTACTAGTATCTTATAGGGGATCGAAGGATCATCTCCCTGAGCCTTGGATCTCCTTCCTTTTCCAGTATCTTACTAGGGACCAATGGGTCATCTCCGTATGTTTTATGTCACCTTTTAACTTTAATATTTCTTTAGAGATGCATAAATGAGCAACTATCACATAACATCGTAACATCTTAACTATCATAATCACATGCTCATAACTTTAATACATTTATTTAAGTTCACAAATTTGATGAAATTATAGTAGCATAACGACAATAATCGAAACTTCCTCAAATTTGCTTCAAGCCATATATCACATCACATCTCAACATCATATCAATCAATTATAAATAATAATCATGTTCTTTCATTTGTGCCAATGCAACCTAACCAATTGCCAGGGATGAAGGGACCGGGCTCAGCTAATGCAGATACTAAAGCATAACAGAACATGTTCAATAATTCATCAAGTTTGCCACATATACTAGAACATGCATCAACATTAACTCATAGTTTCATAATCACATTCATAGGCATAGAATGCAAGAAACAACACACTTTAGCATATTTCCACATCTATCAACTACTCATGCTTCAAGAAAACTCATTCTAAGTGTATGTCGAACACAATAAGAGTATTAGAACAATTGATTTCACACTTTTATATGTTTCATAGTTTTTGGCAATCTCAAAACTTGTTTTTGGACACATAGGAAGTAAGTGTTAACTCCAGAACCCTTCAGAAAGCTTCATGGTAATTTATTTTGAATGATAACAAAACCAATTTAAGAAAAATATTTTGAAGAATGACTAATGTCTACCTTGAGTTTCTTGAAGTAGCAAACATGTTCTTTCACTAGTATAACATGGCTCCATTGGCAAGGATAATTTCACTTTACATGTACAAACATGATTGGCCTTGTATTAAGAGATAAGAACTAAATGTAAGTGATAATTGTATTATAAATCAAGCATATACATGCCTAGCAGATTAAAGAAAAACAACCAGTACAAGAAACTAAGACTTGGGACTTCAAAAAGTGGCACTGAACTTTAGGAAGTATCCTTAGACTAAAGATATTAATGAAACTCTAAAGCCAAAGTATTCTACAATCTTCAATCATTGACAAGCTCTGATTTAAGACTAAAAGACCGAAGTTTCATCAAAAACTAATACCACATATCAGAAAGCTTACTTAACAGTGAAATAGTGCACTCTACAAGAAAAGGAAGGAAATTTGAAATTTAAATTTAAAATCAAACCCAATGACAGATTGGTGTGTCATCTGTAACGCCCCGATTTTCTATCTGAGAGAAAATGACCAAAATGCCCCTGAGGTCATTTTCTGTCCAGAATTCGAGGACAGCCGGCTCGGTAGTCCTCAAAGGGTCAACTCAATGTTTGAAAGGGATTAGATGGTCCTTGAGTGATTTCAAAAGCGAAAATCGTGTTTTCTGCAGTTTCGGGTCAAAATGACCAAAATACCCCTATAGCGTTTTTACGTGGGTAAAGGTGTCATTCGAGCCCGAAACTTTTCCCGAAGGTTTAAAATGATGTTTTCATGTGTTTAAAAGTATTTGTTTAAGTCCCGGTGGTCTCGGGCAGTTTTTGTGCAGAATTACGATTTTGCCTTTACGGAGTGCATTTTGGGCCTAATGATATGATTAGTAAAACCTAAGCAATATTAGGCTCTAATTAAAGATTAGTAAATTCTAATCACTAATTTAGAGTCAAAATAATTAATTGATGTTAATTAGAACCTAAGATTGCTTAGAGAAACTCAAAACTCTTTTCTAGTTTTAATTCTTTGAGAAAGGAATCTAGAAATAGTATTTTCTCTCTCCAATTCCCTAAATCAAGAAAACATGTTGGCATTAGATTCCTAGTTAATGGGGTTTAACTCCATTAATTTACTAAGACCACCTCTTAAATCTAGTCTTACAAGTCTCTAATTAACCATTACCTCACCTAAACACTTACTTACAAATTCCTAATCCTAAGCTTAATCAAAGCTACACCTAAACACATATCCTAACCCACAATTAAGGAACAACTTGTTCCCCAAGTTCCTCTAGAAAGGCATGGCCACCCATACCTCCCTCATGGCCACCCATACCATATCATGCCTACACCATGCTTGAACCCATACTTGGCCATACCTTTGAATGACCACAACCATACTTTGAAGAAGATATTTTCCTTCCTTTCCTTCCTCAAAATTTCGGCCACCCCTTCCATTCCTTCACCCTTGGGTTGTTTTTCTATAAATACACATGCAAATGAACTTGTGAGAACCTTTACTTCATTTGCTAGCTTTGAGTTTTCAAGAGTGTCTTAGTTTCTTTCTTTTTTTTCAAAGAACTCAAGAGTTCTTTCTTCCTCTCATCTTCTTCATCCTTTCCACCACCACACAACCACCATTAAATCTTCCTTAAAACACTTAGCCATATCATTCTCAAGATCAAGCTCAAGAAACACAACTTCCTTTCCTTTTCTTTTCTTCTTGGTTGAAGCTCCATCAAGCTTTAGGGAGGATTTTTCTTTCATTCTCTTCTCAAGACCAAGCCTTGTTCATCCTCCAAGAGACATACCTTTGGTAGGGATTTTATTTTAAATATTTCTTTCATTTAAAAGTTCTTCATTAGTCATTGACTTGATGGTTTCTCTTTAATCTTTTAGAACTTCTTCTCCTCCTCTTATTTCATTTTCGGCCAAGGGCCTTTAAAGAGCTTGGAAATGAGAGCTTGATGATGGGGATTGCATGATGATGTTCATCACTTGAGCAACCCTTAAAGCTTCATCTTAGTTTTTGAGGAAAAAAATGTTTTTAGTTTCTTTCTTTTTATCTTGAAAACTTTACTTTGATGTTGTTCTAAAATAAGTGTATGAACTCAATGATGAAGACACATGATCTTGGTGTTAATACATTATCAAGATCATGGTCTCTAGAGTTTCAAAATGGTTCTTTTCTTATTCATGGCTTCGGCCCCATTTTCCTTTTTATTTCTCTAAGATTTCGGCCATCATTGGTGATTCAACATGAAAGCTTGGTGATGAGAGTTTCTAGATGATGACCATGTGTTCATCACAATGAGACCTCTAGAACTTGAGTTTTAACAAAAATGCTATTTATGATTTTGCTTCAAGGAATGATATTTTGTTTACTTTAGCTTGTTGTGATAAATTCGAGTTAAGGCTTAAGTTCTTTCAAAGTCTTGTAAGAGCTCTGGTAAAGATATAAAAATGAACTTGCATATTTATATTTTTAGCACCTCATATTTATATTTCAAGCTCTTGTATCTCATATTTACCTTCCTATGTTATCACTAAACTCTAAGGATTAAAGAAAAGGACCTGCATTATCACGTTTAAGTTCAAGCCTTGCATTGCACGTTTACATTTCAAGTCATCACTTAAAGAAATTAAAGATTTAAAACGAGAGCTTGCATATCATCTAATTAATCTTGGAGCCTTTCTATTTCGGTCTTAAAGTCGATTGTTGCCGGACCTAGAGCACTAAAATAAAGAATTGAACTTGCATATTTACTTTCAAGTTTCGCATATTTACTTTGTGCCTTGCATACTTAATTTCAAGTTCTTGCATTCCATATTTACTTTGAAGCTCTCACTTTACTTTATAATGAAGAATAAAATGGAATGCTTATTACGTTTATATTTTGTCATCATTTAAGGAACCTAGAGCTCAAAGACTTGCCCTCATTATCTCAAGTTAGAGTTTGATTATGGAAACATCCCCAAGGATGTAAATTCGGCCATGTGATGTTGATAAACTCAAAATGAGTTTTATCTAGTTGCAAGGGCCAGCAATCTATGTTCAAAAGTTTTCCTATGTTTTTTTAGAGTTCCATAAGGTCATGATCAACAAGAATTGTAAATTAAACCTCTTCCAAGAGTATTTTAAATTAGTCACTACCCCATGATCATTCTTAGCCTCTTTCACAAGATAAAATGGTTTGCAAAAGGGTTTTCGAAGTCCTAAGACGATTCAAGGAGAAACTAGTAACTCGTGCTTGTTAGAAATGAAATTTTATGCATGATATGAACATATATGAATTTGGTTTTGTCATGGTATATTTGCTGTTGAATGATGTTGTTTTGGTATGATGGAATATGTAAAAATTATATATGTTGAGGTAGGAGCCTTTCTACGCATGTTAGGGAAAAAACTAGCTTTATAGAAAAATCGTAAAGTTGAGTTCTAGCATAGTTTAGACCCATTATGTAACATCCTAATTTTTAACCCAATACTCTAGAACATAATTAGGTTAATCATTAGTCTATTATGTCATAGTTTCCTTTTTTACTTTAAAATACTTAGCGAAAAATACTGGTAAATTTTTTTTAAAATTATAAAAGCAAAGTGAGAGCCGCGCGACTTGACGAACAATGAAGCATGAAAGGAATGAAACGCAATCCAAATAAACACATCATAAACACCTTATCATGAAACATGTAAATGAACAAAATAATATAGCAAACTGCATAAGTAGATATATATATATATATATATATATCATGCCCACCCAAGAAAGGCGAGACTTAGTTTGGTACAACATGAAGCGAATACATCTAAAAAGAAAATACAAAGGAAAGTGCAACGGAAAGCATAAAAGCAAAACTCCCCTACTCAAGTGCAACTAAAGGGATAACCTCTAAACAAAAGAAGGTTTATCCTCATCTAAGTGGTGTGTGCACTAGCTCGAGTACTCCATCGGTTATCCGCTACCTCCTACTGATGTCCATCCCTCAAGCGAGGCATATAACCGGCAAACTGGGCGAGCTCCTCCGACGTGTAAAGACGAAACAGGGATCGGGAGTGACCCCCATGATATGGCTGCATCTCCGGTCGTCGTGCTAGCCGAGGCTGAGTCATGGTGTCCTCACTGCCCTCTCTCATCAGTGGTGGAGTGGGGGCAGAGCTTTCGCTATACAGATGGGTAGGCGGGTCCTCTGACAGGTCGGTCTCCGAGAAGTATGTTCGGGGCACATAGTTGGGGTAGTCGCGCATGGCTGAAGTGGCAGTGTGCATGCGGAGCACTCTCTCATTGTGCGTACGTGTGCGCTCGAAAACCCACTCGTCGTCGCCGTAGGGTGCCGTCGGGGAGAAGTGATAGATATGTACAGGGTGAGCGAAGGGTCGTCCAATGAACATGAAGACATGAACCGTGCACTGACTCTCAAAATGGTATGATCCGTGCTCCGGATCATAGCACCTCCCATGTCGGGGTGTCCACAAAAACCATGAATGTCGCCATCTGAAGACGTAACGGGAAGAAAAGATAGAGGGAGTGAGAATCTTGCTAAAGAATCTCAGTAGGGCCTCCTACTACCTAAGTGTCATCATCTACGTCCTCAGGAACCTTGGGTTTAGTGTATAAAATAAGTGAGCATGCATTAAGTTCATTTTTAAGCTTTTGAAACATAGTTAGCCAAGGTCCGTTCATTTTAGTATGATTCTTAATGTCATGGATGCAACATAGTAAAGAATGTATGCATGGCTCTACTTAATGCAAGAATAATAATCATAACATTAAGAACATCATAATAGTGCCATAAAGTGGCAATTGAAATCTCATATGGGAAAACTTTGTGACATAATCATCATACTTTACTTCCTCATGGGGCCACCCTAAAAGACATTCGTTTCTGGGGGTGCTCTACTAACCAAAGGTCACCCAGAACGTGTCACATCTCTAGGTTATGAGCTCATACCTAACTAGTCGTCACTAATTCTTACTTATCAATCCCGATAAGCGTATCATAATCATAATCCCGACTACCTAGTACGGGCTAGAGGGCATTTCTTGGGGGTGCTCGGCCGAACCGGCGTCACCCAAGAATACATCTTGGTACCGATGTCACATGAGTTCTTTGGAGGTGATCAGGCGAACCGGTGTCATCTAAGAACTCATCTTAGTACCTCATATCTTATAAAGAAAATCTCATAGGTTTTTCACTAACTTTCTAAGTCCCCAAATTTGTCAGAAATTCGGCAGCATAACAGCAGTACGCCGGATTTCTTCCAAATTTACTTTATGCCACATAAACAAGTAGAACATGTCTCCTCAATCATAAATTCATACGTTGACATAATCATTCTCAAATAGAACATATATTTACATGTAACATTAAAACTCATTATGCTCTTGATCCTACGGTATCTTATGCTTTGACCCTTACGGGCCTTAAACTTGAAATGTAATTATTCTACCATTCTCTATCAACCTCTTATGCACCTAAGGATTCTCTTCTAACAAATCTTACCATCATTTATGTCCTTTAATAAATCTGGGCAGCATCATACTCCAAGGGCAGAGTTATATATCTATGATTACGGGGTTCTAGAACTTACGTTTTAGACCCTTTCTCAGTTCCGTCTTCGCCTAAGGCGCTATAAATTAAATCTAAACCAATTATGAGGCATTCCTATGCCTAAGAACTAATTATAAACCATGTTTGCCATATTATGAGGTTTCTGGACAGAATCCAGAAATCAAATGTTCTAAGCATTCTAGGATTACACTTTTACGGTTTTCTAGTTACTAGTTTCTCTATAGGTGCTAAAATTCAATCCTACTTCAAATGTAAACAAATTTTTCAAGATTAATCAATCCTAAACTGATTGTTATCATACTAAAATAGTTTTGGAATTGATTAGGATTGAAGGGGTTAAACTCACGTTAAATTCCAACTTCATGGTTTTTCTATGAAGCTAGTTTCTCTCCTAACATGCATAGAAGTGTTCCTACCTCATCATATATCATTTTCACACATTCTAACACATCAAGACATCATCATATAGCATCAAACACATCAAGGCAGAACCAAACTGTTCAAATCCAAAAAGACACATAATTTGACATTTCTAAAGCATATAAGTTGCTAGTTTCCCTTGGAATCATTTTAGGACTTCTAAAAACTCTTTGCAAACCATTTTATTTTATCAAGAGGCTAAAAAAAACCTTAGGTCAGTAACCAATTTAATTCTTCTTTAGAAGAGGATTAAAATCATAAATCTTGTTGGTCATAACTTTATAAAACTCATCAAGCTTAAAGAAAATCCTAGAACATAGGTTGTTGGCCCTTGTAACTAGATGGAACTCATTCCAAGCTCACCATTGTTACTTGGCCGAAATTATGCATTCAAAGAATGCTTCCATATTAAACTTTAACTTGAGATAAAATAGGCAAGTCTTTGAACTCTAAGGTCTTTAAGTGATGACAAAATATAAACATGCTATGCACTTCATTTTTATTCTTCATTACAAAGTAAAGTGAAAACTTTAAAGTAAATATGCAAGATTTGGAAATAAATATGCAAGGCGTGAAATTTAAATATGCAAAACTTGAAGTAAATATGCAAGGCTTGATAGTAAATATGCAAGACTTGGAATGAATATGCCATGCAAGTTCATTTCTTTATTTTAGTGCTCTAGGCCCAGCAACAATCGACTTTAAGGCCGAAATAGAAAGGCTTTGAGAATTAATTAGGTGATAATGCAAGTCTTGTTTTAATCTTTGAGTCCTTAGGTGATGACTTGAAAATAAAGATGCAAAGCAAGAATATAAACATGAGTGCAACCTCAAAATAAATATGCAAGTTCATTTATCTCTTCTTAGAGCTCATTCAAGACTTTAGAGGAACTTTAACTTTAACCCAAACTCATCATGGCAAGATAAAGTGAGGTCTAGAGTTCTTAGAACTCAAGATAACATTCCTTAAAAATATAACCGTAAATGAACTTTATAACACCTTTATGAAAACTCAAGCTTTAGAGATTTCTTTGTGGTGAACATAAAGTCACCAACTAGAACTCTCATCATCAAGCTATCATGAGGGTTCATCCAACAATTTTTGGTCAAAAATTTTAGAGAAAAAGAAAAAGAAAGAAACCGAAACTTAAGAGCAAGAAAGAACCATTTTGAAACTTGATGATGTATTAACATTGACACCATGGGTCGTCATCATTGAGTTCATGTAACCATTTTAAAACATCATCAAAGTTAAAGATTTCAAGGTTCAAGAAAGAAAGAACTATGAACATTTTTAACTCAAGAACAAAGATCAAGCTTTAGAGGTTGTTTAAGTGATGAACATCATCATGAAACCCTCATCATCAACCTCTCATTCCTTTGTTTTCAAAGGCTCATGGCCGAAAATGAAGAAGGAAGAGAAGAAGAAAAGAAGTTCCAAAAATATTCAAGAGAAACCATAAAACACATAACTAGATTAAGAACTTAAATGAAAAAAACACTTGAAAGAAAATTCCTACCAAGTGATTGGAGGTTGAGATAAATGAGGAGGATGAAGAACTTGAAGAACTTGGACACTTGAACTTTCAGAGAAAAAGAAAACTTTGAAGTGCTCTTTGAAAACTTACACTTAGCAAATGAACCCAAAATGATGCAAGTTCACCCAAGCATGCTATTTATAGAGAAATGAAACAAATGAGGGGTGCTTGGGGAGGGAATGGCTTCGGCCATTACAGCCACAAGGAGGAGAAAAATATCTTCTCCAAGGCATGGTGGGAAGCATGGCTAGGTATGGGTTCAAGAATGGGTGCAAGTATGGGTCAAGCATAGTTCGTTGAGTGAGAAACAAATCAACATGTGATGCAAATGGGGGAGGAATGGCCGAAACATGCATCAGCCATAGGGGAGGATTTCTTGCATTTTAATTGTGGTTTAGAGTTGTGTTTAGGTGTATCTTTGATTAGGATTAAGATTAGAAATTTGTAAGAAAGTGTTTAGGTGAGAAAATGGGTAGTTGTAACGCCCCGATTTTTCTGTCTGAGAGGAAAATGACCAAAATGCCCCTAAGGTCGTTTTTTGCCCGGAATTCGAGGATGGCCGGCCCGGCAGTCCTCGAAGGGCCAACTCAATGTTTGAAGGGGATTGGATGGCCCTTGAATGGTTTCGGAGGTGAAAATCTCATTTTCTGCAGTTTCAGGTCAAAATGACCAAAATACCCCTATAGCGTTTCTATGGGGGTAAAGGTGCTGTTTGAGCCCAAAACTTTCTTTGAAGGTCTAAAACAATGTTTTTACATGTTTGAAAGCGTCTGTTTAAGTCCCGGTGGTCCCGGACAGTTATTGTGCAAAATTACGATTTTGCCCCTAGAATAGTGTTTTTGAGCTTAATGACGTAATTAAGCAAACCTAAGCAATATTAGGCTCTAATCGAAGATTAATTAATTTTCATAATTAATCAAGAGGAAAAATAAGCTATTAAAATTAATTAGAACCTAAAATTGCTTAGATTAAACTTAAATCTCTTTTTAAAACTCAAGATTCAAATCTTGGAATCTTGAATAGTATTTTCTCTTTCCAATTCTTTAAATCATGGAATTGTGTCTAGAGTTGTTTATGAACTAAAATGAATTTATAACTCACTAATGATGCAAGACCACTCCTTAAATATGTCTTGACAACCTTGATTACCCATTTTCTCACCTAAACACTTTCTTACAAATTCCTAATCTTAATCCTAATCAAAGATACACCTAAACACAACTCTAAACCACAATTAAAATGCAAGAAATCCTCCCCCATGGTTGATGCATGTTTCAGCCACTCCTCCCCCATTTGCATCACATGTTGATTTGTTTCTCACTCAAAGAACCATGCTTGACCCATACTTACACCCATACTTGAACCCATACCTAGCCATGCTTTCTACCATGCCTTGAGCCATACCTTGGAGAAGATATTTTCTCCTCCTTGTAGCTGTAATGGCCGAAGCTCTCCCTCCCTTAAACATCTCTCATTTTGTTTCATTTCTTTATAAATAGTATGCTTGGGTGAACTTGCATAATTTTGAGTTCATTTGCTAAGTGTAAGTTTTCAAAGAGCACTTCAAAGTTTTCTTTTTCTCTCAAAGTTCAAGTGTCCAAGTTCTTCATCCTCTTCACTCACCTTAACCTCCAATCACTTGGTAGGGATTTTCTTTCAAGTGTTTCTTTTATTTAAGTTCTTAATCTAGTTATGAGTTCATGGTTTCTCTTGAATCTTTTTGGAACTTCTTTTTTTCTTCTCTTCCTTCTTCATTTTCAGCCATGAGCCTTTGAAAACAAAGGAATGAGAGCTTGATGATGAGGGTTTCATGATGATGTTTGTAACGCCCCGATTTTCTATCTAAGTGGAAAATGACCGAAATGCACCTGAGGTCATTTTCGGCCCGGAATTCGAGGATGGCCGACCGGGCAGTCCTTGAAGGGCCAACTCAATGTTTGAAGGGAATTGAATGAACCTTGAGTGGTTTCAGAGGCGAAAGTCTCATTTTCTGCCATTTCGGGTCAAAATGACCAAAATACCCCTATAGCGTTTTACGCGAGTAAAGGTGCCGTTTGAGCCCGAAACTTTCCCCAGAGGTTTAAAACCATGTTTTTACATGTTTCAAAACATCTGTTTGAGTCCCGGTGGTCCCAGACAGTTTTAGTGCAAAATTACGATTTTGCCCCTAGAATAGTATTTTTTGAGGTTAATGATGCAATTAAGCAAACCTAAGCAATATTAGGCTCTAATCGAAGATTAATTAATTTTCATAATTAATCTAGAGTCAAAATAAATTATTAAAATTAATTAGAACCTAAGATTGCTTAGATTAGATTTAAATCTCTTTTCTAAAACTCAAGATTTCACTCTTGGAATCTTGAATAGTGTTTTCTCTCTCCAATTCCTTAAATCAAGGAATTGTGTCTAGAATTGTTTATACACTAAAATGAATTTATAACTCACTAATGATGCAAGAACACTTTTTAATAACTCACTAATGATGCAAGAACACTTTTTAATTATGTCTTGACAACCTTAATTACCCATTTTTCTCACCTAAACACTTTCTTACAAATTCCTAATCTTAATCCTAATCCAAGATACACCTACACACAACTCTAAACTACAATTAAAATGCAAGAAACCCTCCCCCCATGGCTGATGCATTTCGGCCACCTCTCTCTCTTTTACCACACATGTTGAATTGTTTCTCACTCAAAGAACCATGCTTGAGGCCATACCTTGAACCATACCTCACCATACTTTGAACCATACCTCACCATGCCTCAAGACCACATAATCTCATCTCATGGAACTCATGGGCTGCCTCCATGCTGCATGGCCGAAGCTCCTCCCCCTCCTTGCACCTTTCATTTTCTTCATTTCTCTATAAATAGCTTGCTTGGGTGAACTTGTATCATTTTGGGTTCATTTGCAAAGTGTAAGTTTTCAAAGAACACTTCAAAGTTTCCTTTTTCTCTCAAGTTCAAGTCTTCAAGTTCTTCAAGTTCTTCATCCTCTTCTCTCATTCCAACCTCCTAATCACTAGGTAGGGATTTTCTTTCAAGATTTATTTCATTTAAAGTTCCTAATTTCTTTATGTATTCATAGTTTCTCTTGAATCCTTTCTAGAACTTCTTTTTTTTTCTTCTCCTCCTTGTTTCGGCCATGAGCCCATTGAGAGCAAAGGAATGAGAGCTTGATGATGAGGTTCCATGATGATAATGTTCATTGTAACATCCTCCCAAGTATAGCATCATCCTTAAGTCATGACATCATGCTCGAGAGTTGTTACTTATAAATTAGCGGACCTTTCTTAAATATCTATAGCCATTTGGATTGATTCGCGAGATAACTTGGTCATAATTCTACTGAAATATATAGCAATTAAACCAAAATATTCATTTAATACAAAGTTCAGTACATTAAGAAAGCTCTTTGATGAGCCTTAACACACCTCGTCCTCTAACCTATTTACATACATATCCATTCCACTAAATGCAACATAACAAAAGTATTAACTACTACCCTATTGTACTTCCGAGTTCTGTTGCATAGCAGTTTCTCGATTTTCTACGTCAACTTGGAGATGACACGGGAACAAAAAAACATAGGGGGTGAGAATTATACAATTCTCAGTCGGGTAACTCCCCCAAATACACAATCATAATGTCATCGTCATCGCCCCGCCACTTCGATTTATTAAGAAAAAGTGGGCATGCAATATATATATATATATCAAAGGTTCATTTTAAAATTATAAAATCACCTTTCCAAAGTGGGTTTCTTTTAACATTCAATCACTTAATGTACGTATACCATACTACTCAACATCATAAACTACTAACTTTCCACTTAAATATATTGGTCTCAACATCAATACTAAACTTCTTCACTCAACATATAAGACAAAAGATTTCTTAGAAAATTTACTTCTTGAACTTGCCTTGGCCCTTGACTAATCTTGTCACATCTGGGTGTTACGTACCGCCGTCCCCAATGTGGCAATAATGGGTAATAGACTGCTTTTCAGGACTGAGCTCATTCTTATACATGATTATTGGATTTACTTTCTCCAATTCTCACACAGACCTATTCCTAGCCAGGTTTACTTTCCCCGACTCAATTCAAGGGTAGTCAAGTTTACTTTCCCTGACAGACCGGATTTACTTTCTCCAGCCCAAGGATTATAAATCTTATGCTTTTCTTGGTAGTTAGGTTTACTTTCCCTAACAAACTGGATTTACTTTCTCCAGTCCAAGAAACATAATCTTATGCTTTTCTTTCGCATATAAACAATTGTAATAATCATTCATATCTATGTGCACCTAACCTCATCAATAAGTTCACATGCTCAATTACTCAAACTCATATTCAGGTACTCATGTCATACTAGTACAAAATGCCATCACTTCATCAATTCAAAGCATCAAGTTATTTTCAGCACAATGGCAGATTTCACACTATTGTGGCACGAATTTATTTGCACACAAAACAATCATTTCAGAGACTATAAAAATTATCAATGACACCTCAATGTGTCACCAAGATCCTGTAAAAATTTCAAGGTAATTAGAGTTCTCTAACTATATTAAGAAAATTCTAAAATTTTAGTGGTCAGAAACCATCCAACCTCAGCTCAAGAACCAAAATTCATAATTTTTGACCCTAGCAATTGAACCCAGAAAATTCTAAATAAAAATCCTGTAAAACATCAATATGTCTCTAATACTCTGTAAAATTTCAAGTGATAATTCCATCATTTGATATGGTAACAAAATTAGAAAAATTTACAGCTTCTGTTCTAGCATTTTAGGCAGCATATACTTAATTTCAGTTCTTGATTTTTCTAAGGCAGTTTGACTCAAAATAAAAACCCAAGAAAATTTGTGGGACTAGCTCAAGATGTTAGGTCCAACATATATTTTTTTCAGATCATGAAAATGCACACAACAAGCCCAGAAAATTCATGATCAAACACTGCCTGTCAGAAAACCGAAAATCCAGCAAGTATCACTCAACATCTTTTGACAAAATGATCTCTCTAACCTCATCCAAACACTTCAGAAAAATTCATATATCAATAACAACATAATATCAACCCAATTAACCAGAAATTTTGGATTGAAACCAGTAAGAATTGCTCAGAAAAATTTTGAAAGAAAAAGGCCAAAGGAAACCCTACTTTGAAAGCTTTTGAGCTTGATACTTCAAAGGATGTTCTAAGTGATCTCCCTTCACTTCAAGACACCAATTTCAGTCCTAAACCCTCCTTAGGCAGTGGGGAAGTGAGGTATTAAGGTGAGGATTTGAGATTTCAATCGGTTAGATTTGTTGGGTTTGAGGTGTAGAACAAGTTTTGTGAAGGAAGTTTGAGTGTTTAGCAACTTTAGGCTATGATTTTTGAAGCTTGAAACATATCAATGGAGGTTTGGAAGAAAGGAAATGGAGGCTGTATTCACCTGGTTCATGGCCGAGGATTGCTTGTCTTCTTGGAGAAGATTTTGAGTCAATATATATCTTGTAATTATGACATGATATTATATAATATATTTAGATAAATCCTAATCTAAAAAGGTGAATTGGATGGCTATGATTCAATCTTGTAATTCAAGATTGAATCTTAGCCATTCATTTAGTTTAAAGAGATAAGGCTATTCTTTTTGTAGAGATCTAATTAGTTTTCGGTGTTAAAAATTACACACTGGAATTTTACCGAACGGGTAAAACAATGTACCCGGGTAATCAAACATTGCCCGAAAAATAATTTTGAGGATAAAATCTTTATTTCTACCTATTTCTAACCATAATCATATAATTTCTCAATTTCGGGCATCTCCGGGTCCCAATTCGTGGTTTCGCTGTCTCTCAGCGGATCATGCGGCCCACAAAACACTATTCACGCTTTTGTTTTTTTTACAAATCCGTTGGATCGTCCTCATCATTGTTCAAAGTATCAAATTTTTGAAATTATGACTAATAAAGCTCAAATTAATTTTTTTTTTGATAATTTTTAGGGTGTTACATTCATCACTTAGGTAATTTCTAAAGCTTGATCTTTGTTCTTAAGTTAAAGATGTTTTCTTTATTTTTTCTTCTTGAACTTTGAAACCTCTCACCTTGATGATATTTTAAAATGGTCACATGAACTCAATGATGAGGACTCATGATGTTGGTGTTAATGCATCATCAAGATCATGGTCTCTAGAGTTTCAAATGTTTCTTTTTCTTCTAAAAAGTTTTCGGTTCCTTTTCCTTTTCTTCCTTCATATTTTCGGCCATATTGGCCAAGGAAGTTCACAATGGCTTGATGATGAGAGCTTCTAGATGATGACTATGTGTTTATCACAATGAGGCCTCTAGAGCTTGAGTTTCAATAAAAACGTCATTTATGTTTACATTCCAAGAAAAGAAACTTTGTGTTTAAAGAACCCTTGAGGTTCACTCTTGTTCTTACTTGTCATGATAAGTTTGGGTTGAGGTTTAAGTTCCTTTAAAGTCTTGTATAAGCTCTAATAAGAAATAAAATGAACTAGCATTCATATTTAAATTCAAGCTTATGCATTACATGTTTAATTTGAGCTTTGCATTCATATTTAATTTCCAAGCCATCACTCAAAGTTAAAGGCTAAAGAATGGAGTGCATCTCATATTTATATTCTTGTCTAGCATATTTATCTTTCATCACTAAAGAACGTAAAGATTTAAAATGAGGTTTGCACTATCACCTAACTAAATCTCAAAGCCTTTCTATTTCGGCCTTAAAGTCGATTGTTGTTGGGCCTAGAGCACTAAAATAAAAAAATGAACTTGCATATTTATATTTCAAGCCTTGCATATTTATATTCCAAGTCTTGCATATTTATTTTAAGCCTTGCATTTTTATATTCAAGTCTTGCATGTTTACTTTAAGTTCTCACTTTATTTTGTAATGAAGAATAAAAATGAAGTGCATAGCATGTTTAAATTATGTCATCACTTAAGAGATCTTAGAGCTCAAAGACTTGCCCATTTTATCTCAAGTTAAAGTTTAATGAGGGAGCATTCCTTGAATGCATGATTTCGGCCTTGTAGTGATGATGAACTTGGAATGAGTTTCATCTAGCTTCAAGGACCAATAAGTCAAGTTTTAAGAATCCTTTTAAATCTCATAAATTTGTTTAAGTTTAAGACCAACAAGGTTCTATGAATTTAACACTCTTTTAAGGAGGGATCAAGTGGTCACTGACCTAAGGATGTTTTTAGTCCCTTTGACAAGATAAAATGGTTTGCAAAAGAGTTTTAGAAGTCTTGAAAATGATTCCAAGAGAAACTAGCAACTTATGTGTTTTAAAAATATCAAGTTATGTATCTTTTTGGCACTTAATGTTTCGGTCCTTCCATGATGGGATTGCTGCTGTATGATGATGTTATGATGTGTGAAAATTACGTGTGATGAGGTAGGAACATTTCTATGCAAGATAGGAATGAAACTAGCTTTCTAGGAAAACCGTAAAGTCAAGATTTAGCATAGTTTTAACCCAATTATATTTGGACATTTCCCAAACTATTTCAATGGGAATATAATCAGATTAGGATTGTTTAATCATGAAAAATTTGGTTACAATTGAAGTAGGATTGAATTTTAGCACCTATGGAAAAACTAGTAACTAGAAAACCGTAAAACCGCAATTCTAGAACTCTTAGAACATTTAATTCTTAGAATCTGTCCAGCAACCTTATAATGTAGAGAACATGGTTTATAATTAGTTCTTTGATATAGGAATGACTCATAATTGGTTTAGGTTTAACTTATAGCGCCTTAGGCGAAGATAGAACCAAGAAAGGGTGTAAAACGCAAATTCTAGAACCCCGTAACCATAAGTTTATAACGCTGCCCCTAAGGAATGATGTTGTTCAGATTTAATAGAGAGCATAAACAAATGATAAGTTTTGATAAGAGAGAACCCTTAGGTGTATAAAAGTTTGATAGGAGATGATAAGTTAACTACATCACGAGTTTAAGGCCCGTAAAGGTCAGAGCATAAAATACCGTAGGACCAAGTGCATAATGAACTTTTAATGTTGCTTGTGAAAGTATGAGGATGATTATGTGAATACATGAAATTATGATGAAGGATGCATGTTTGATTGACTCATGTGGCATAAAGAAGAATTTGGAAGAAATTCGGCATGCCACAGTTATGCCAAATTCAGGACTCAGAAAGTTTTTGAAAACCTATGAAATTTGTATGAGGTACTAAGATAGGTTCTCGGATGACACCGGTTCAGCCGAGCACCTCCAGAGAACTCATGTGACATCGGTACCAAGATTAATTCTTGGGTGACACCGGTTCGGCCGAGCACCCCCAAGAAATGCCCCCTAGCCCGTACTGGATAAGTCGGGATTATGTTTATGATTATGTTACGCTTATCGAGACTGATAAGTAAGAACTAGTGACGACTAGTTGAGGTATGAGCTCATAACCTAGAGATGTGACACGTTCTGGGTGACACCGGTTCGGCCGAGCACCCCCAGAGCGCTTGTCTTTTAGGGTGGCCTATGAGGAAGTTATGATGATTATGTCACAAAGAGAATTTATTTGCCACTTTATGCCACTATTATGATGTTCTTAAATATATGATGATTATTCTTGCATTAAGTAGAGCCATGCATACATTCTTTAATATGCTTGCATCCATGTCATTAAGAATCATGCTAAAACGAACGGACCTTGGCTAAACTATGTTTTAGAACCTAAAAATGGACTTATTGCATGCTCACTTATTTTGTTTATTAAACCCAAGGTTCCTGAGGACGTAGATGATGACACCTAGGTAGTAGGAGGCCCTACTGAGATTCTTTAGCAAGATTCTCACTCCCTCTATCTCTTTTTTTCCGTCACGTCTTCAGATGGCGACGTTCGTGGTTTTCGTGGACACCCCGACGTCGGAGGTGCACTATGACCTGGATCACGGGTCATACCATTTTGAGGGACAGTGCACGGTGCGAGTCTTCATGTTCGTAGGACGTCCCTTCGCTCACCCCGTGCATACCCATCGCTTCTCCCTGACAGCACCCTACGGCGACGATGAGCGGGTTTTTGAGCACGCGCGTATGCATAACGAGAGAGTACTCCGCATGCACACCGCCGCCTTAGCCATGCGTAACTATCCCAATTACGTGCCCCGGACCTACTTCTCGGAGACCGACTCGTCTGAGGATCTGCCTACCCATCCGTATAGCGAGAGCTCCGCCCCCTCTACACCACTGATGAGGGAGGGCAGTGAGGATACCGTGACTCAGCCACGGCTTGCATGACGATCGGAGATGCGGCCACACCGCGGGGGTCACTCTTGATCCCTGTTCCACTTCTTTACGCCCGAGGAGCTCGCCTAGTTTCCCGGATATGTGCCTCACTCGTGAGATGGACGTCAGTAGGAGGTGACGTACGATTGATGGGGTACCCGGGTAGAGCACACACCACTTAGATGGGGATGAACCTTCTTTTGTTTTAGAGGTCATCCCGTTAGTTGCACTTGGGTAGGGGAGTTGCTTTTATAGTTTCCGTTGCACTTTCTCTTGTATTTCCATTTTAGCTATATTGCTCATGTTGTATTAGACTAAGCCCTACTCTATACAAGTGGGCATATCATATATTATATAATTATGCAGTTCAATGTTATTGTGATGTGCCTTTACTTGCCTTATGATATGATGAGATGTTTGCTTACTTTCAATCACGTTTTATCATTTATCGTGTCGCGAGGCTCTCACTTTGCTTTTATAATTCAAAAAAAATTTACCAGTATTTTTGCTAAGTATTTTAAAGTAATAAGGAAGCTATGACGTAACAGACTAATGATTAACCTAATTATGTTCTAGAGTATTAGGTTAAAAATTAGGATGTTACAATGTTCATCACTTGAGCAACCTCTAAAGCTTGATCTTTGTTCTTGAGTTAAAAATGTTCATAGTTCTTTCTTTCTTGAACCTTGAAATCTTTAACTTTGATTATGTTTTAAAATGGTTACATGAACTCAATGATGAGGACCCATGGTGTCAATGTTAATACATCATCAAGATCATGGTCTCTAGAGTTTCAAAATGGTTCTTTCTTGCTCTTAAGTTTTCGGTTTCTTTCCTTTGCTTTTTCTCTAAAATTTTGGCCAACCAACTTGGGTGGTCCAACATGATAGCTTGATGATGAGAGTTCTAGTTGGGAACTTTATGTTCATCACAAAGAAATCTCTAAAGCTTGAGTTTTCATAAAGGTGTTATAGAGTTCATTTATGGTTATATTTTTAAGGAATATTATCTTGAGTTCTAAGAACTCTAGACCTCACTTTATCTTGTCATGATGAGTTTGGGTTAAGGTTTAAGATCCTCTAAAGTCTTGAATGAGCTCTAATAAGATATAAATGAACTTGTATATTTATTTTGAGGTTGCACTCATGTTTATGTTCTTGCTTTGCATCTTTATTTTTAAGTCATCACCTAAGGACTCAAAGATTAAAACAAGACTTGCATTATCACCTAATTAATTCTCAAAACCTTTCTATTTTAGCCTTAAAGTCGATTGTTGCTGGGCCTAGAGCACTAAAATAAGGAAATGAACTTGCATTGCATATTTATTTCAAGTCTTGCATATTTACTTTCTAGCTTTGCATATTTACTTCAAGCCTTGCATATTTATTTTCAAGTCTTGCATATTTACTTTAAAGTTCTCAGTTTACTTTGTAATGAAGAATAAAAATGAAGTGCATAGCATGTTTATATTTTGTCATCACTTAAAGACCTTAGAGCTCAAAAACTTGCCCATTTTATCTCAAGTTAAAGTTTAATATGGAAGCATTCTTTGAATGTATAATTTCAGGCAAATAATAATGATGGGCTTGAAATAAGTTCCGTCTAGTTACGAGGGCCAACAACCTATGTTCTAGGATTTCCTCTAAGCTTGATGAGTTTTATAAAGTTATGACCAACAAGATTTATGATTTTAATCCTCTTCTAAAGAAAAATTAAATTGGTTACTGACCTAAGGTTGTTTTTAGCCTCTTGATAAAATAAAATGGTTTGCAAGGAGTTTTAGAAGTCCTAAAATGATTCCAAGGCAAACTAGCAACTTATATGCTTTAGAAATGTCAAATTATGTGTCTTTTTGGACTTGAACAATTCGGTTCTGCCTTGATGTGTTTGTTGCTGTATGATGATGTTTTGATGTGTTAGAATGTGTGAAAATGATATATGATGAGGTAGGAATACTTCTGTGCATGTTAGGGGAGAAACTAGCTTCATAGAAAAATCGTAAAATTAGAATTTAACGTGTGTTTAACCCCTTCAATCTTAACCAATGCCAAAACTATTTTAGTATGATAACCATCAGTTTAGGATTGATTAATCATGAAAAATTTGGTTACATTTGAAGTAGGATTAAATTTTAGCATCTATAGAGAAACCAGTAACTAGAAAACCGTAAAAGTGCAATCCTAGAACTCCTAGAACATTTAATTTTTGGATTCTGTCAAGCAACCTCATAATATGGCAAACATGGTTTATAATTAGTTCTTAGGCATAGGAATGCCTCATAATTGGTTTAGATTTAATTTATAGCGCCTTAGGCGAAGACGGAACCAAGAAAGAGTCTAAAACGTTAGTTCTAGAACCCCGTAATCATAGATGTATAACTCTGCCCTTGGAGAATGGTGCTGCCCAGATTTATTAAAGAGCATAAATGATAGTAAGATTTGTTAGAAGAGAATCCTTATGTGCATAAGAGGTTGATAGAGAATGATAGAATAATTACATCTCAAGTTTAAGGCCCGTAAGGGTCAAAGTATAAGATACCGTAGGATCAAGAGCATAATGAGTTTCAATGTTACTTGTGAATGTATGTTTTATATGAGAATGATTATGTAAATGTATGGAATTATGATTGAGGATACATGTTTTATTTGTTTATGTGGCATAAAGTAAATTTGGAAGAAATCCGGCGTGCTGTCGAATTTCTGACAAATTTGGGGACTTAGAAAGTTTTTGAAAAAAAACCTATGAGGTTCTTTTTATGAGATATAAGGTACTAAGATGAGTTCTTGGATGACACTGGTTCGGCCGAGCACCTCTAAAGAACTCATGTGACATCGGTACCAAGATGTATTCTTGGGTGACACCGGTTCGGCCGAGCACCCCTAAGAAATGCCCCCTAGCTCGTACTAGATAGTTGGGATTATGATTATGATACGCTTATCGGGATTGATAAGTAAGAACTAGTGACGACTAGTTAGGTATGAGCTCATATCCTAGGGATGGGACATGTTCTGGGTGACACCGGTTCGGTCGAGCACCCCCAGAACGAATGTCTTTTATGGTGGCCCCATAAGGAAGTAAAGTATGATGATTATGTCACAAAGTTTTCCCATATGAGATTTCAATTGCCACTTTATGCCACTATTATGATGTTCTTAATGTTATGATTACTATTCTTGCATTAAGTAGAGCCATGCATACATTCTTTACTATGTTGCATCCATGACATTAAGAATCATACTAAAATGAACGGACCTTGGCTAACTATGTTTCAAAAGCTTAAAAATGAACTTAAAGCATGCTCACTTATTTTGTACACTAAACCCAAGGTTCCTGAGGACGTAGATGATGACATTTAGGTAGTAGGAGGCCCTACTGAGATTCTTTAGCAAGATTCTCACTCCCTCTATCTTTTCTTCCCGTCATGTCTTCAGATGGCGACGCTCATGGTTTTTGTGGACACCCCGACGTGAGAGGTGTAACACCCTAAAAATTATCTAAAAATTACTTTGAGCTTTTATCAATCATAATTTCAAAAATTTGATAGTTTGAACAATGATGAGGATGATCCAACGGATTTGTAAAAAAAAAAAATGTGAATAGTATTTTACAGGCCCCGCAGGCCCGCTAGGACAGCCGAAACCTTAGAATTGGGACCCGGAAATGCCCGAAATTGAGAAATTATATGATTATGGTTAGAAATAGGTAGAAATAAAGATTTTATACCCGAAATTATTTTTCGGGCAATATTTGATTACCCGGGTACACTATTTTACCCGTTCGGTAAAATTTCGGTGTGTAATTTTTAACACCGAAAACTAATTAGATCTCTACAAAAAGAATAGCCTTATCTCTTTAAACTAAATGAATGGCTAAGATTCAATCTTGAATTACAAGATTGAATCATAGCCATCCAATTCACCTTTTTAGATTAGGATTTATCTAAACATATTATATAATATCATGTCATAATTACAAGATATATATTGACTCAAAATCTTCTCCAAGAAGACAAGCAATCCTCGGCCATGAATCAGCTGAATATAGCCTCCATCTCTTTCCTTCCAAACCTCCATTGATATGTTTCAAGCTTCAAAAATCATAGCCTAAAGTTGCTAAACACTCAAACTTCCTTTACAAAACTTGTTTTACACCTCAAACCCTACAAATCGAACCGATTGAAATCTCAAATCCTCACCTGAATACCTCACTTCCCCACTGCCTAAAGAGGGTTTAGGACTGAAATTGGTGTCTTGAAGTGAAGGGAGATCACTTAGAACATCCTTTGAAGTATCAAGCTCAAAAGCTTTCAAAGTAGGGTTTTCTTTGGCCTTTTTCTTTCAAACTTTTTCTGAACAATTATTATTCGTTTCAACTCAAAATTTCTGCTTAATTTGGTTGATATTATGCTGATATTGATGTGTTAATTTTGGTGGAGTGTTTGGGGTTGTGGAAAAATAATTTTTATCAAAAGAGATTTTGAGTTGGTTTGCTGGATTTTCGGTTTTCTTACAGGCAGTGTGTGACCACGAAATTTCTGGGCTTGTTGTGTGCATTTTCGTGATCTGGAAAAAATATATGTTGGAGCTAACATCTTGAGCTAGTCCCAAAAATTTTCTTGGGTTTTTATTTTGAGTAAAACTGCCTTAGAAAAATCAAGAACTGAAATTAAGCATATGCTGCCTGAAATGTTGAATCTGAAGCTGTGAACTTGTGAAATTTTATTAACCTAGTAAATGATCTAATTATGAGCTGAAATTTTTACACCATATTAGAGACATATTGAGGTTTTACTAGGATTTTTATTTAGAATTTTCTGGGTTCAATTGCTTGGGTAAAAAATTATGAATTTTGGTTCTTGAGCTGAGGTTGGATGGTTTCTGACCACTAAACTTTTAGAATTTTGTTAATATAGTTAGAGAACTCTAATTACCCTGAAATTTTTACAAGACCTTGGTGACACATTGAGGTGTCATTGATAATTTTTATAGTCTCTGAAATGATTTTTTTGTGTGCAAATAAATTCGTGCCACAATAGTGTGAAATCTGCCATTGTGCTGAAAATAACTTGATGCTTTGAATTGATGAAATGATGGCATTTTGTACTAGTATGACATGAGTACCTGAATATGAGTCTGAGTAATTGAGCATGTGAACTTATTGATGAGGTTAGGTACACATAGATATGAATGATTATTACAATTGTGTATATGAGAAAGAAATGCATAAGATTATGTTTCTTGGACTGGAGAAAGTAAATCCAGTTTGTTAGGGAAAGTAAACCTAACTACCAAGAAGAGCATAAGATTTATAATCCTTGGGCTGGAGAAAGTAAATCTGGTCTATCATGGAAAGTAAACCTGACTACCCTTGAATTGAGTCGGGGAAAGTAAACCTGGCTAGGAATAGGTTTGTGTGAGAATTGGAGAAAGTAAATCCAACGATCATGTGTAGGAATGAGCTCAATCCTGAAAAGCAGTCTATTACCCATTATTGCCACACTGGGGACAGCAGTACGTAATGCCTAGATGTGATAAGATTAGTCAAGGGCCAAGGCAAGTTTAAGAAGTAAATATTCTAAGAAATCTTTTATCTTATATGCCGAGTGAAGAAGTTTAGCATTGATATTGAGACCAATATATTTAAGTGGAAAGTTTAGTAGTATATGATGTTGAGTAGTATGGTATATGCATATTAAGTGATTGATTATTAAAAGTAACCCACTTCGGAAGTACGATTTGGAACTTTAAAAATAAACCATTATTATATAATGCATGACCACTTTTTCTTAATAAACCAAAGTGGCTGGGGCGATGACGATGACATTATAATTGCGTTCGGGGGAGTCACCCTACTGAGAATTGTATAATTCTCACCCCTATGTTTCTGTGTTCCCGTGTCGTCTCCAGGTTGATGCAGAAAATCGAAATCGCTATGCAAATGTAACTTGGAAGTATAATAGGGTAGTAGTTAATACTTTTGTTATGTTGTATTTAGTGGAATGGATATGTATGTAAATAGGTTAGAGGACAAGGTGTGTTAAGGCTCATCAAAGAGCTTTCTTAATGTACTGAACTTTGTATTAAATGAATATTTTGGTTTCATTGCTATATATTTCAGTAGAATTATGACCAAGTTGTCTCCCAAATCAATCCAAATGGCTATAGATATTTAAGAAAGGTCTGCTAATTTATAAGTAACGACTCTCGAGTATGATGTCATGACTTAAGAATGATGCTATACTTGGGAGGATGTTACAGGAGGTGCACTATGATCCGGACCACAGATCATACCATTTTGAGGGTCAGTGCACGGTTCGTGTTTTCATGTTCATTGGATGATCCTTTGCCTACCCTGTGCATACCCATCGCTTCTCCCCGACAACACCCTACGGCGACGACTAGCGGGTTTTTGAGCGCACGTGTACGCACAACGAGAGAGTGCTTCGCATGCGCACCGCCGCTTCAGCCATGCACGACTACCCCAACTACGTTCTCCAGACATACTTCTCGGAGACTGACCCGTCGGAGGACCCGCCTACCCATCTGTACAGCAAGAGCTTTGCCCTCACTCCACCACTGATGAGAGAGGGCAGTGAGGACACCGTGACTCAGCCTCGGCTAGCACGACGACCGGAGATGCGGCCACATCGTGGGGGTCACTCCCGATCCCCGCTTCGCCTTTACACACCAGAGGAACTCGCCCAGTTTGCTGGGTATGTGCCTCGCTGGCGGGATGGACGTTAGTAGGAGGTAGCAGATGACCGATGGAGTACCCGGGGTAGTGCACACACCACTTAGATGAGGATAAACCTTCTTTTGTGTAGAGGTTATCCATTTAGTTGCACTTGGGTAGGGGAGTTTACTTTTATGCTTTCCGTTGCACTTTCCTTTGTATTTTCTTTTAGATGTATTGGTTTCATGTTGTACTAAACTGAGTCCCACTCTCCATAAGTGGGCATATCATAATATATAAATATGCAGCTCAGTTTTATCGTGATGTGCCTTTACTTGCTTTATGTTATGATGTTTATGAGATGCTTGCTTTATTTCCTTACGTGCTTCATTGCTTATCATGTCACACGGCTCTTACTTTGCTTTTATAATTCAAAAAAAAATTTACCAGTATTTTCTGTTAAGTATTTTAAAGTAAAAAGGAAACTATGACGTAATAGACTAATGATTAACCTAAATATGTTCTAGATTATTGGGTTAAAAATTAGGATGTTACAGTAGTCATGGTTGTCAAGACATGTTTAAGGAGTGGTCTTGCATCATTAGTGAGTTATAAATTTATTTTAGTTCATAAACAACTCTAGACACAATTCCATGATTTAAGGAATTGGAAAGAGAAAATACTATTCAAGATTCCAAGATTGGAATCTTGAGTTTTAAAAAGAGATTTAAGTTTAATCTAAGCAATTTTAGGTTCTAATTAATTTTAATAGTTTATTTTGACTCTAGATTAATTATGAAAATTAATTAATATTCGATTGGAGCCTAATATTGCTTAGGTTTGCTTAATTACGTCATTAAGCTCAAAAACACTATTCCAGGGGCAAAATCATTATTTTGTACTAAAACTACTCGGGACCACCGGGACTTAAACAGACGCTTTTAAACATGTAAAAACATTGTTTTAGACCTTCGGAGAAAGTTTTGGGCTCAAACGGCATCTTTACTTGCGTGGAAATGCTATAGGGGTATTTTGGTCATTTTGACCCAAAACTGCAGAAAATGAGATTTTCGCCTCCGAAACCATTCAAGGGCCATCCAATCCCCTTCAAACATTGAGTTGGCCCTTCGAGGACTGTCGGGCCAGCCATCCTCGAATTTCGGGCAGAAAATGACCTCAGGGGCATTTTGGTTATTTTCCTCTCAGACAAAAAAATCGGAGCGTTACACATTAATTCTTAGCTTTTGCCAAAACTGTTTTAGTATGTTAACCTTCAGTTTAGGATTGTTTAAATATGAAAACTTGGTAACATTTGATGTAGGATTAATTTTTAGAGCCTATAGAGAAACTAGCAACTAGAAAACCGTAAAAATGCAATTCTAGACCTCTTAGAACATTTAATTTTCTGATTCTGTACAGCACCCTTATAATGTAGTAAACATGATTTATGATTAGTTCAAAGGCTTAGGAATACCTCATAATTGGTTTAGATCTAATGTATAGCGCCTTAGACGAAAACGGAACCAAGAAAGGGTCTAAAACGTAAGTTCTAGAACCCCGTAATCTTAAATATGTAATTCTACCCTTAAAGTATGATGCTGCCCAGATTTACTAATGAACTTAAATGCTAGTAAGAATTATTAGTTGTGAACCCTTAGGTGCATAAGAGGTTGATAGAGAACAATAGAATAATCATATCTCACGTCTAAGACCCGTAAGGGTCAAAGCATAAGACACCATAGGTTCAAGAGCATAATGAGCTATAATGTTACATGAGAATGTATGTTTAATTATGAGAATGACTTGAGCATAGCATATTCATTAGCTGAGCCCGGTCCTTGATTCCGACAAATTGGTTAGGAGCATGCTATCTTTTAAGAAAGAATGTTAAAGCAATGATGTGATGACGTATATACTATGATGAGTTTGACTATATGACATTGATGTCTTATGGTGATGTTGATTGGCTATGCATGCTCTATATGTTTCGTGGCATAAAGCAAGTTTGAAGGAAATCTGATGTACACCGTTACGTTCTCGAATTTCCCATCAAACTTGAGGATTTAAGAAAAGTTTACGAAAACTCCTAGGTGACACCGATTTGGCCAAGCACCCCCAGGAAAGGTTTTGGTTGACACCGATTCAGTCGAGCACCCCTAGAACAGATGTGATATAACACTGAGACGTATTCCTCTCGCTACGATGGGGAGGAAACAAATCTGTGAGGGTATTGATATTGAGCTTGCCAAAGCAGACAATTCATTGTGTACTAGATACCAGTAGAGCGTTTCAAAGAAGGAAATGATTATAAGATAGGTGATCCAAGAAAGTTATGTATACCCCCTCTATTAGCCCATATTAAATCTAGTGACGACTAGTTAGGATTGAGCTCATTCCTAGGCGATAGGTGAGATGTAGTTTGGTGACTAGATTATTGT
The DNA here is from genome assembly GCA_031216125.1 of Dalbergia cochinchinensis. NCBI lineage: Eukaryota > Viridiplantae > Streptophyta > Magnoliopsida > Fabales > Fabaceae > Dalbergia > Dalbergia cochinchinensis. Next base: position 33,190,808 of record CM062369.1, read on the forward strand.
CGGACAGGTGAGTCGGTTGGATTTTTGGTGGATATGTTAAGAGGGTAGTCTTAAAAAAAAAGAACTTAAGTGTTTGACTTATGAGAAAGATGTCACATGAAAAGTACTATGCCTTTTTATGCCACGTATATGATTTATGTTTCCTTATGATGTGCCCAAGTATTATGATTTTCATGTTAAAGTGCATATGGTATTGCCATGTATTCATCGAATATCTGTTGCATTCATGTCATTAAGACTCATACTAAAAGACACCCACTTCAGATAAATAGATTTGAAAAGTCTAAAACGAAACCTTATGTATGTACACCTTTTTCATAATTAAAACCGAGGTGGCTGGCGATGATGACGATGACACTTGTGTTAGAGTCGGGAATCCCTACTGAGAATCTTGAATGAGTTTCTCATCCTTCTCTTTTCTTTCGTGTTGTCTCTAGACGTGGATTACAATGAGGTTTGTGACTTCTTCTAAGGCTAGTGCTTAAGGGTCACACTAGCAAATGGAGTAGAGGGTCGCTGTGGAAGCATAGATAGTTTAGCTTTTGGATTAATACTCATCCAACTTCATAGGTGGATAAGGATCACTTCATATATATAGTCATGTTTTGATGCAAATAATGGTACAATGATGCTAGTAATTTATGTATTTATGAAGGAGTAATGATATTGTGATTGTTATGTATGATACTATGTTTCATGATTATGAATGGTGTGATTACTTTTCTTGCACGATGTGGTTATGACGAACGTTAGGTTAGCGCGCAGCTCACATTTTGCTTTTCAAGTTACAAGTTAATCAACTATCCCAGCTTCTAGAAGGAAGAATTCATAAACCTTGTTCAGAAAGTAAAAGTAGTTTATGAAGGGATATCAGAAACCTCAACCTTACAATGGTTTATGTAACAGCTCTGACAAATAGATAGGCTACTCTTATAGACCATATTTCTAAAACACAAATAGATGATCAACGTATGTCACTTGGAGAACTGATTAAGGGCAATGGTTATAAGTGAAGACCATCTATAAATAGAGATGTTGTGCTTTCAAAGAAAATAATACTAACGATGCACAAGTGAAAAAATGCTGTGAAAATTTCTCCTCATTTTCTTGTGAAGTTTATTACATCTTGTAATCAGTTTTCTTGTCTGTAAAAATCTTCTTTCTACATTCCTTCATAGTTTATACGTTCTTCAAAGGAAGAATAGCTAGAAAGAAGTCATTCAAGTTATCCTGGGTCATTCATTGTATATCTTAAGGAAACTTGAGTATAGGTTAGTTTGAGTCGCAAACCTAAACACAAACCTTTGATCCAGTAGTAATTGATGTGAGATAGCTTGGAGAGACTAAGGTAAAACTATTTACAATGTGACAGTAAGGTGTTCATGCTGGTCACGATTTAGCTTGGAAAGGCTAGTACAATACTACTCGGTTTAGCTTGGATAAGTTGGTGAATAACTACTTGATTTGTGACAGTAGAAATTGTCTACTGGTCATGGTTTAGCTTGGAGTGACTGGTCAAAGACTACTTAGTTCAGTATGAAGAGGCTAGTGAATAACTACTTGGTTTGTGATAGTAGGGGTTGTCTACTAGTCATAGGTTAGAGTTTGGAAAGGTAATTGCAAAGACTATCTAGTTTTGGGTGGAGAAAGGTTTTAGTGAAACTCAACAGTGGTTGAGAACTTGATGTAGGCAGGTTGGCCGAACTACTATAAAAATATCTATGCAGCATTTTTTTCTCCCTTATTTCTTTTACATTCACTGCTCTGCGATTATTTGTTCATATTTACTTAAAGCCTATCATTTTAATCGTTTCGTTACTGACGCTGTACTTCAGAAAGTTATTTTCTGAAATCTCTAACATTGTTTCTGCTACACTTCAAGTTTAAACCTTGATAGTATTGTTTTTAAGTTTTCAAAAGCTAAAAGGACAAAGAGAAGTGAAGCATGATTCAACTCTCATTCTCATGCACTTTTCTACCTACAGTAAGATATAGTAAAACAACTTTTACCTCACTTTATCTGTTGATAATTGCATATCCTTAATGTAAGTGCTTACTAGAAAGCAAAAATGCTTCTGATGAAGTTTTGTTATTGGTAATCACTTACATTAATTTAATGTAAATGCTTACTAGAGGGTACAATTTTCTTAATGCAATTTTAGGACCTTGTAATCAATTACAAAGCCCTTACAGGGGGCTCAAACTCAATTTTCATGCCTTTTCAAGGTTACCGAGCATCTTAAACATTCAAAACATTATTTTTAAGATTTCTAAAACATTTTCCAACAAAACCAAATTTCTAAATCATTAAAAACTCATGTTTATAGTAAAGGATACAAAGGCTTCAATATTATCCCACTAGAAACACACTTTAACATTTTTAACCATATTAGTCACCAAAGCATGAAAATTTACTTATTAAATTGTCAAAATAAATCATTTAGGCTTATCATGACAAAAAGCATAGATTTTTAACAATTTTAGTGCAAGACAACTCTTTTAAACTTTGCAAAGTTTCAAAACATTAAACCTTTTTTTTTGTGGCTAAAAACACAAGTTACCATAAAGAGTCAAACTTTAATCATTTGTGTCACAAAGTGGTCTATTTAAATATAATAGAAACATAAAGTATGGTTTGCCAACCCCTGATTGGAAGCTGCCAAAAGGAATAGACACTCCCTGGTATAGGTAGAAAAGTGCACAAGAATGGGGGGTTGAATTGTGGTTCACTTCTCTTTCTCTTTTTAGCTTCTGAAAAACTTAAACAAAATACTATTAAGCTTTAAGCTTGAAGTGCAGCGGAAACAATGTTAGAGGTTTCAGAAAGTAACTTTTTGAAGTACAGCGCAAGTAACAGAATAGCTAAAAAGATAGGCCTTAAGCAAATATAAATAAGTAACCATAGAGCATTTAACGCAAAAGAGATAAGGAAAAAGGAGATACTGTACATATATTTTTATACTGGTTCAACCAACTTACCTACATCCAATTCTCAACTACATTGAGTTTCACTAACACCTTTCTCAACCTGAGAAAGAAAACCTGATAGTATTTACAATAACCTTCCTATGCTCTAACCTGTGAGCGGTAAATACCTCTACTACAACAAAATAAATAGTTATTCACCAGCCTCTTCAAGCTAAACCGAGTAGTCTTTGATTAGCTTCTCCAAGCTAAAATGAATAGTCTTTGATTAGCCTCTTCAAGCTAACATGAATAGTCTTTGATTAGCCTCTCCAAGCTAAACCGTGACTAGTAAAATAGCTTTACTGTCATGCTGCAAGTAGCCTTTGACTAGTCTCTCTAAGCTAAACTCGCACTAATCACTACTGGATTGATGATATAAAGGTTTGTGTTTGGGTTTTTAACTCAAGCTAACCTACACGCAAGTTTCCTTAAGATATACAATGAATGACATGGGATAACTCGAATGACTTCTTTCTAACGATTCTTCCTTGGAAGAATGTATAGACTAGTTAGGAACGTAGAAAGAAGATTGTTATAGACATGGAAACTAATTACAAGTTGTAATGAACTTTACAAAAGATGAGGAGAAAATTTCACAGAGTTTCAACACTTGTGTAGTGTCAATGTCTTGTATATTTTAAAGCACAACATTTCTGTTTATAGATAGTCTTCACTTATGACCATTGCCCTTGATTAGATGTAACATCCTAATTTTTAACCCACTACTCTAGAACATATTTAGGTTAACCATTAGTCTGTTACGTCATAGTTTCCTTATTACTTTAAAATACTTAGCGGAAATACTGGTAAAATTTTCTTTTTGAAATTATAAAAGTAAAGTGAGAGCCGCGCAACACGATGAACAATAAAGTATGAAAGGAAATAAAGCAAGCATCTCATAACATCATAACATAAAGCAAGTAAAGGCACATCACAATAAAACTGAACTGCATATTTATATAATATGATATGCCCACTTATAAAGAGTGGGACTTAGTTTAGTACAATAGGAAACGAATACATCAAAGAGAAAATACAAGGAAAGTACAACGAAAAACATAAAAGCAAACTCTCCTATCCAAGTGCAACTAAAGGGATAACCTCTAAACAAAAGAAGGTTTATCCTCATCTAAGTGGTGTGTGCACTATCCGAGTACTCCATCGATCATCCGCCATCGCCTATTAACGTCCGTCCCGCGAGCGAGGCACATATTCGGCAAACTGGGCGAGCTCCTCCGGCATGTAAAGGCGAAGTGGGGATCGAGAGTGACCCCCATGACGTGGCCGCATCTCCAGTTGTCATGCTAGCCGAGACTGAGTCACGGTGTCCTCACTGCCCTCTCTCATCAGTGGTAGAGTGGGTGCAGAACTCTCGCTGTATGGATGGGTAGGCGGGTCCTCTGACGGGTCGGTCTTCGAGAAGTATGTCCAGGGTACGTAGTCGGGATAGTCACGCATGGCTAAGGCGGCGGTGTGCATGTGGAGCACTCTTTCGTTATGCGTACGCGCACGTTCAAAAACCCGCTCGTCGTCACCGTAGGGTGCTGTCAGGGAGAAGCGATGGGTATGTATGGGGTGAGCGAAGGGACGTCCAACAAACATGAAGACTCGCACTGTACACTGTCCCTCAAAATGGTATGATCTGTGCTCTGGATCATAGTGCACCTCCCACGTCGGGGTGTCCACAAAAACTACAAACGTCGCCATTTGAAGACGTGACGGAAAGAAAAGAGATAAAGGGAGTGAGAATCTTGCTAAAGAATCTCAATAGGGCCTCCTACTACCTAGGTGTCATCATCTACGTCCTCAGGAACCTTGGGTTTAGTATACAAAATAAGTGAGCATGCATTATGTCCGTTTTTAAGCTTTTGAAACATAGTTAGCCAAGGTCCATTCATTTTAGTATGATTCTTAATGTCATGGATGCAACATATTAAAGAATGTGTGCATGGCTCTACTCAATGCAAGAATAGTACTCATAACAATAAGAACATCATAATAGTGGCATAAAGTGGCAATTGAAATCTCATATGGGAAAACTTTGTGACATAATCATCATACTTTTCTTCCTCATGGGCCACCCTAAAAGACAATCATTCTGGAGGTGCTCGGCCGAACCGGTGTCACCTAGAACGTGTCACATCTCTAGGTTATGAGCTCATACCTTAACTAGTTGTCACTAGTTCTTACTTATCAATCTCGATAAGCATATCATAATCATAAACATAATTCCAACTTATCCAGTACGGGCTAAGGGGCATTTCTTGGGGGTGCTCGGCCGAATCGGTGTCACCCAAGAATACATCTTGGTACCGATGTCACATGAGTTCTCTGGAGGTGCTCGGCCGAATCGGCGTCATCCGAGAACTCATCTTAGTACCTCATAAATAAAATCTCATAGGTTTTTCAAAAACTTTCTAAGTCCCCAAATTTGTGAGAAATTCGTTAGCATAACAGCAGCATGCCGGATTTTTTCCAAATTTACTTTATGCTGTATAAGTCAATCAAACATGCATCTTTCATCATAATTCCATGTGTTCACATAATCATTCTCATACGTTCACAAGTAACATTGAGACTCATTATGCTCTTGATCCTACAGTATCTTATGCTTTGACCCTTACGGGCCTTAAACTTGAGATGTAATTATTCTATCATTCTCTATCAACTGCTTATGCACATAAAGATTCTCTTCTAACAAATCTTACTATCATTTATGCTTTTTAATAAATAGAGAGGAAACTCAACTTGCAGCTTGGAAAGGCTGGGAAAAGACTACTTGTGGCTTAGAGAAGCCGAGAACAGACTACTTGAGGCTTGGAGAGGCTTGGAACAGACTACTCAGTTGGGCTTGGAGAAGCCAGTGTCAAAACTACTCAGTTAGGCTTGGAGAGTCTAGTGTCAAGACTACTTGTAGCCTGGAGAGGCTAGGGAAAAAATACTAACAATGTGCTGAAGGAGTTGCCTGTCAGTTATAGGTTGGCTTGGAAAGGCCAGAGTCAAGACTACTCATGTTAGCTTGGGGATGCTAGTACAGAACTACTTGAAATCCTTGGTTACAGGGGATTTCTGAAATCCTTGGATAATAGTTTGGGAAGGCTAATGAAAAGACTATCTATCTGTACTTTCTAAGGTTAAGAAAGTTGTTGTTATAATGGAACCTCAACAATTGTTGAGTATTGGACGTATGCATGTTGGCCGAATCAGTATAAAAACCTTTGTATTCTTTCTCTCTTATCCTAACCTCCTTTGTCATCTTTGTTATTTTGTTATCTTATCAATAGGTTTTACTTCTGTCTTGCATCTTTTATGATATACCTATACTGAGCATTTTTTTTAATAAGGATCAAAAAGTAACTTTCTGATGCCACTAACTTTGTTTTCGTCGCACTTCAAGTTTTATTCTTGATAGTAATTCTTTTAAGAGCTTCACAAAATGAAAAAGGATCAATGCACAATTTAATCCCCTTGTCGTGCACATCGTCACCTATAAGTGGTATCAGAGCCAGACCTCTGAGGGGTTGAGCAATCCAATGATTGCAAAGGATAAAGATCCAAAGGACAAAATGGCATACATCATCACTTGAAGATTAGCTTGTATTTGATGATCCTTTGCTGATAAGACTCAAAGACATGGCACAGTTCATCCATAGGATGAAAAGGATTCAACAGAGATCTGCAGTCAAGTATTTCTCAAAAGAAAAAAAAAACCAATCTCTTTTCATATATGCCTGAGCTACAATTGTATATGCTATCTATGTACAATATGTTACATAAGAAAAGATATATGAGTCAATCAGTTCATGATGTTGAAGGATCTCAACGTGTTTCAAGATATTTTTGATCTCTGTTGCAACATATCAGATGTCTTACAACGATGAAGCAATGAAAACTGCCAAAGCTTTTTTGAGAAGTAGAAAATCTGATATTGTTAACTGGGATTGATCTTTAAAGATGATTTCTTCATCCGTAGTCCATATCTAAAGTCTGTAATGACTATATCAAAAGGACATCACTCTCATGGATAACAAATCAGTACAAAGATCTTTTTGAGAAAGATCAGTTGCTCATAGCAACTATATCTCACATCATGCATTTGTTCAACTTTTCACTATCATATTCATGTGGAAAAAGGAAGAATGTGCCAGTGATCTAGAAAGTTTCTGTCAGAAAGTACTGCTGTGCCAAAACCTGCTGCTATTCTGTGCTTCATATTGAACAAGCTTCATCAGAGACATATGAGATAAATGTTTTTCTGCAATTTTTTTTTGTTGCTAGAAAGTCATCAAGCTGATTCATCTATATATCTCAATCTATCTTAACCAAAAAGGTTGCCATGAACACTTGAGGAAGTCTAAATCTAAGTTGAAAAGCTGAAAGAAAGAAATACTCCAAAAGAGTTTACTTTCCTCAAGTTATATGAAGCCTCCAAGGAGCTATATGATAAAGTCAGAAACTTTTCTTTTTGAATTCTTGAAGAGGACCTCATGGCATTTTAAGACCTGACCTGTTTTATCAGACATATTTAAAAACCTTGTTTTTGTAATAAATGGTTAGCATCTTTTGCTTCAATGAAACTAGATTGAGATATACAGATGAAACATCAAAAGAAAAATTCTATACAACTTCATCTACTTGATATCTTTTAGCTCTATTCTTTCTAATGATTAAAGAGATACCTTCACATCAAATGAATCCTGAAAAGGAATTCCCTTTAAAAAGTTAAAAAATCTCTTTATCTAAAACTAACTGATAAAGACCCATGAAAGTCTGGATACCAAAAATGAAACCTTTTCTTGTAGGTACTTCTAACTTATCTCTCTACTTGAAACATCAATAGATGTACTCTGATATTCTTTCATCCAGATATTAGACTCTGGTTCTAAGTGTTGCCACATTTTCTAAGAGTTAATCCTTTCAAGGATCTCTCATAATGGTGTTATAGAAAAAGACTTGAGTAAGACTTTGCGGATAATCTTGTTTATGCTAAGGAATATCCTGAGATTTTCTATCTCAAGGTGTCTTCAAAAAGCCAGGAGATGAAAGCTAGAAGCTTCAGTTTATGAGCTCCAAAACCTCAGTCTCTAAAAATTTGTGCTCGAACCATTCAAGATAATCAGAAAGAATTTTTTTTGATAAACAACATGAGCTGCTTGAAAGATACATAGAAGTTGAACGATTTGGATGGATTGTAACTTCATGACAATTCAGACATTGGAAATTATCTTCTGTCATTAAAGTTCAGAGAGTTTCCCAAAGTTATGAAATCCAAGTCATTCCTTGGATACTTATTATTCTTGCTTTCATCACCACCATGTTATCAATATCTGTTGAAAATGCTTTGCGCTATCAAAGTTTGATGGAAGATATGTTGGATGTGTGTTTTAAGCTCAAGAGAAAGGCAAAGTCTACACTTCGTGCTCAAAGCATCATCGTTGCTAAAGAAACGCTCTAAGATCATCTGGATGAATATGATATCATCAGAGAAAGCAAATATATTCAAGAAGAGAAGATCAAAGAGGCAAGGCCAAAAGGCATGCCAAGTTCTTTGAACCCAAATGCTACGGATAGGGAACCAAATGCATGATCATCTCTTGAGGTAAGTTACCTTCCCATCCTTTGAATTTTTTTGTGATATCTGTAACATCCTAATCTTTAACCCAACACTCCTAGGACGTATTTAGGTTAACAATTAATCTATTACTCCTTTAGTCTCATACCTTAAGACCTTTCTTTAAAACACTTAGCGGAAAATATGGTAGAATTTTTTTTTGAAAACATAGACAAAATGTGAGCCTTGCGTACCGTGAAGCGTAACATAAAAGAATAACATAAACGGCAACACCAAATAAGCTTCATAGAAAGAACAACCATTGGCACATTATCATATAACATTATCATTAAATATCAAGTCAAACATTATAGGGACATCCCATAATAACATCACACCAAATATATTGGGCCCACCCGTGAAGGTTGAGCATATAACAATTCAAACTACACTCCAAACTTATGGTGTAAATAAGCTAAGACTATGTCCTCGCTTTCACTTCGTCACTCTATTCTTGACCATCAAGCTACTTCCATGTCGGCACCTCGGGGCAATCCACGGACATCCTTGTCAGCCTTGTCTGAAGACGAAGATGGAAAAGAAAGATAGGGGGTGAGAAACTTAGATAAGAATCTCAGTAGGGCTCCCCTTTTCACGTACGTGTCATTATCATCGTCCTCAGGAATCTTGGGTTTAATTATGAAATAGTGAGCATGCAAAGATTCATTTATTAAGTTCTAAAACATCCCTTACCAAGGCCCGTTCATTTTATCATGAGTCTTGTAATGAATGCATCATACTTCTTATGATATGCATGTCAATACCTTATGCAACATTAACTTTAAAGCATACATCTAACTTCATAGCAAACATGATGTGCATAGGACATGGTTCATGAATGACATTCCTTATTTCCTTAGGTGACTTTAAGTTTCTTTTCTTCCTGGGGCCACCTTATTACTCTTCCCTTTTGAGAGTACTTCTAGGTTATGAGCTCATACCTCACTAGTCGTCACTAGCATAAACTTATTCCCTTTTGATAAGTTGAAGTCCCGACTTGATAAGTACGGGTTAGGGGGTAAGAATTACCTTTTCATCACCTATAGTTTGATGAGTCCAAAGGATTATTTTCTCATATTTTAAGTCACCTTAAGCAAGAATCACCTTTTCATCACCTATAGTTTGGTGAGTCCAAAGGATCATTTTCTCATGTTTTAGATCACCTTAAGCAAGAATCACCTTTTCATCACCTATAGTTTGGTGAGTCTAAAGGATCACTTTCTCATACTTTACATTTCCTTGAGCAAGAATCACCTTTTCATCACCTATAGTTTGGTGAGTCTAAAGGATCATTTTCTCATACTTTAAGTGTCCTTAAGTCTTAGCATGTTATAACAAGATGCAACACGTATCTCATAAATGTCATAATTCTTCATATATTTCTAACATATGCATCTCTAATGTTTCAAATGAAACCATAACATGCAAATGATGAATTCTATACCAATACCTCACATAACATCAAAAATCACATGAATGCATCATCTCAAATCATCATCTCATAAACATTCCCTTAAATGGCCAAACACTTAAATTGGGTAACTCAAATTGTCAAATTATTTCCTTATACATCTAAGGGAATAATCATCGTCATTACCACTAATTATTGACCTCAAGAATATCATCAATCAAAGTTGGGCAGCATAGGTAGTAAATGAAATTCTATGATTTAAGGTGTTCTAGAAGTTGCGTTTTACACCCTTTCTCGTTACCGGCTTTCCTTATGATGCTAGAATTAATTCCTAAATCATTTATGGGTCATTCTCACACAAGTAATCATGGCATAACATGGTTTTACAATCCTCCAAAGGTGCTGGAACAGGAACAGAAAATGAATTAATCTAAGTGTTCTAGAATTGCACTTTTACGGTTTTTTGGTTACTAGTTTCTCTATAGGCGCTAAAAATCAATCCTACATCAAATGTTACCAAGGTTTTCATGATTAATCAATCCTAAACTGAATATTATCCCATTAAAACAGTTTTGGCAGTGGCTAAAAATAAATGGGTCAAAACTATGTTAAAACTCAACTTTATGGTTTATCGGTAAGACTACTTTCTTTCCTAACATGCATAGAAAGGCTTCTACCTCAACATATATAATTTTTACACATTCTATCATATAAAATCATCATCAAACAGCAACCAAATCATCAAGGTAGAACCGAATTCATTCATCAACATACCAAGCATGAAATTTCATTTTCTATGCACATAAGCCACTAGTTTCTCATGGATTCACTTTAGGACTTCTAAAACTCTTTGGAAACCAACTTATTTCACTAAAATCATCATAAACCAAACAAGGGCAGCAACCATTTGAGTTGGCTTAAGATTTAAAATTTAAAACGGAAAATCATACTTGAAATATTCTTTGAGTTCTCCTACGCTTAAGAAAATCCTAAGGCATAGGTTATGGGCACTTGTGACTAGATAAAACTCATGCCAAGCTCATCATTGTCTCATGGCCGAATTGTGCATTCAAGGGAATGCTTGCATAATCAAACATTAGCTTGAGATAAAAAGGGCAAGTCTTTGAGCTCTAGGTTCTTTAAGTGATGACAAAACTTAAACGTGCTATGCATTCCATTTTATTCTTCATTAGAAAGTAAAGTGAGAGCTTCAAAGTAAATATGAAATGCAAGATCTTGAAATTAAATATGCAAGACTTGAAAGTAAATATGCAAGGCTCAAAGTAAATATGCAAAACTTAAAAGTAAATATGCAAGTTTAATTCTTTATTTTAGTGTTATAGGCCCAACAACAATCGACTTTAAGGCCGAAATAGAAAGGCTTCGAGATTAATTAGGTGATATGCAAATTCTTGTTTTAATCTTTAAGTTCTTAGGTGATGACTTGAAATATAAATGTGAAATGCAAAGCTTGAAACTTAAACGTAATAATGCAAGTTCTTTTCTTAAATCTTTAGAGTTTAGTGATGACATAGAAAAAGTAAATATGAGATGCAAGAACTTAGAATATAAATATGAGGGGCTAGAAATATAAATATGCAAGTTCATTTTTACATCTTTACTAGAGCTCTTACAAGACTTTGAAGGGACATAAGCCTTAACCCAAACTTATCATGACAAGGTAAAGTGAACTTTAGAGTTTCTAGAACACAAAACAACATTCCTTAAAATAAAACCATAAGAGAGCCATATAACATTTTTATGAAAACTCAAGCTTTAGAGATTTCCTTATGATGAACAAGAAGTCATCATCTAGAACTCTCATCATCAAGCTATCATGTTGAGCCATTCAACATAATGGCCGAAAACTCAAAGGGAAGAAAAGGAAAAGAACCGAAAAAGAAAAGGAAAGAGAAGGAAAGAAGAACCAAACTTTATCATTCCAAACCAAAAGCTAAACAAAAAAAGGAAAGACATTCTCAACATAAACTAAACTCCCTACCTTGGATGTGTTTTCTTGATTGAGAAAGAGAACTTGCTCTTGAGGAAGAAGAACAAGAAGAAGAACTCCTTGAAGCTTGAGAGAAAGAAAGTATTTGAGGGTGTGAGAGAAATGAGCAAAGGTTCAAGCAAGCTCCTTGGGTGTCTATTTATAGAGGAAATGAACATGAGAGGAGTGAGGGGAGGAGGCTAGGTGGCACAATTTGAGTAGAGGAAGGAGAGAAAATATCTCTTGGTTATGTCATTTCAAGGTAAGGTGTAGACATGGGTTTAGGCATAGTGTAGGCATGGTTCTTTGAATGAAAGAATTCAAACATGTGGTGGATATTGGAGGGTGATGTGGCGCTATCTTCTCCATGGAATGGGGGAGGAAAATCTTCCATTTAATTATGGTTTAGAGGTATGTTTAGGTGTAGTTTTGATTAGGCATAGGATTAGAAACTTGTAGGTAAGTGTGTAAGTGAAAGGATAGGTAATCAAAGCTATGTTGAGGCATGATTAGTGGGCATTTTAGGTCATTAGTGGGGTCAAAATCCTACTCTAGCTAGGCTTCTTGGGGTATGGAGAGTGAATAGTGAAAACACTATTCAAGATTCTATGTTCTAGAAACTTGAGTTTTTAAAAGAAAAAGGGGTTTTGAGTTTAATCTAAGCAATCTGAGGTTCTAATTAATTTTAAGGACTTATTTTGACTCTAGATTAATTATGAAAATTAATTAATTTTTGATTAAAGCCTAATATTGCTTAGGTTTGCTTAATTACATCATTAAGCTCAAATGGCGCTATGCCAGGGGCAAAATCATAATTTTGCACAAAAACTACCCAGGATCACCGGAACTTAAACAGATACTTTTAAATACATGAAAACGTCATTTTAAACCTTTGAGGGAAGTTTCGGGCTTGAACGAAACCTTTACCCGCGTAAAACGCTATAGGGGTATCTTAGTCATTTTGGCCTGAAACTGCAGAAAATAAAATTTTCATTTCCGAAACCACTCAAGGACCATCCAATCCCCTTCAAACATTGAGTTGACCCTTCGAGGACTGTCGGGCCGACTATCCTCGAATTCCGGGCAGGAAATGACCTCAGGGGCATTTTGGTCATTTCCCTAAGATAGAAAAATCGGGGCGTTACAATATCTATCTTTAAAAGAATCTGATTAGCACATCATATCTAAGTATTTTGTGAAAAAATATCTTTTTGCTTATAAAGCTAAGATGCTTAGTAAATAGATGTGTCTATTGAAGATCTTGTATCAAGATGTATTCATAATATTTATAATTGAGGATCTCTTGGTTATTTCCATCTTTGAAAAGTCTTTAAGATTTTCTTATGCATAAGCATTACTACATGAAAACTCTCTAGGTGGTCTCTCTTCACACTCCCTTATGAAGATCAAGCAAAGTATCTATAATTATCAACATACACATCCTCCTGGAGGCTATGCTTATCATTGTACAAGAGTGTCAGAAGATCAGTTTGCAAGATCAGGTCTACTATCACGTGATTTTAGAAGTAAGTTTCCAAGGCCACAGTTATCTATGAGGAATGATATGTTAGTTGGCAAGGCTAGAAGGAAATCAGGTTGCTCAGTTTGAAGAAGGATAGACCAGATAGAAGAAGTGTTCAGAAGAAACTTGGTTGGGTCAATAAGCAGGTTAGAACATGATGTTTTTATGAAGACGTTGAACTCAGATCAAGAAGAAGAACCTGGGATAAGATATGAAAGTTCATCTAGGGTCAGAAAGTAAACCATGAAGCTTCAAAAAGTCTCTCTTTCAGAAAGTGAGATCAAGAGTCAGAAGACTTTCCTTTTGAAAGAAGGATGAAAAGGTGAGAGTCTTGATCCATGTTGCTAGAACTTCTTTCTCTCCCACGTCGCTTCATCTTCTGTCAAGTCATATCTCTTTATCTCCCATGTTTATCTTTGCTATTAACCGTCATCTTCTTGGACAAGTCTTTTTCGACTACTAAAGCTTATACACTTGACCATTCCCTTTTCACTTTCCCTTTACTATCACTTGAACACTTTTTCTTTCACTCCGTAACATTCCTTCTTCAAAGCTTCACCCTTGCCTCTTTAATCACTATTTCATCTTTGAGCCATTTTTTTTCTTCTATTCTTTTGGTGTCGTCTCTTTTAATCTTCATCTTTTCAAGACTTACCCCTACATCTCTACTATGGCAAAGGACAAGAACGTAGCTGAGTCTATCCCTATAGAAAGATCTTTTTACATGTTCGAAGATGCTGGGATACAAGACCATTTTGAGAGATTATTCATGAATAAGAAAATGGACCTAGGAAGTCCTTGAATAAAGAACTATGAGAAGAAGTCACCGTTCTCAATGAAGTCTTTATATTTTAGAAATGGGAAGAATTTCTGGAAATAAATGAACTCATCGTTCCTTGGTTAGTTAATGCCTTCTACTCTCATCTACAAAGATTTTCACCTTCACAAGTCAGAGGAATGATTAAAGATTGCTTTGTCAAGATCACTGCCTCAGGTCTTGCAAAGATCATCAAGGCACTATGCGAGGAGATCATCTGTATATCTACACTAGACTGGGCAAAATCTCTAGGTGTGAATGAAGGAAACGTGCCCAAGTATCTCACTGACTCCATTAATCACAAGCCCAGTGAGATTACCACGGCCATGTTAAGTGCTAGGGCAAGAAAAGAATACACTGTAGTTCAGTTTTCAATTCTTCCATGGATTAGTAGCATAAACACTCTAGTTGGAATAGATTGCATGCTTCTCTATTGCCTAATGGCAAAGAGAAAAGTAAATCTGCCTATGCTTATTCTTGATTTTATGATGAGCGCTGCAACAAAAGAAACTTGAAAGACTACGAGTGCTCCATTCGGCATGCTTCTGATTGAGGTGCTTCAAAAGGCAAAGTTCCCTCTTGATAGAAGGAACCGCTTCACACCTTCATCCTTCAGAACTACGAGAAAGAGGTCAATCTTCCAAATATTTGAGCTTACGAGGCAAAGCCCCAAAATAAGAAGAGGAAAAGCTTAAGAGGCCTTTTAGAAGTCTAGTCCAACTAAGAGAAGGCAAAAGGGAAGAGAAAACTCATTCTTTCTGATAGCAAATCTGATGCAGAATATGTTCCCTTATCACAAGATTTTGAAAGGAAAACAAAAAAAAGAGATGAGGCAAGCACTCATCCATCAGAAGCAATAACCAAACCTGAAAAAGTTATCAGCAGAAAGGAGATTGAGTTAAAATACAAGAAGATGAACAAAAGTGTATCATCGGCCACCATTCTGTGGGAGGAAGTCAAGAAATTTCAGAAGGAAGGATATCGTGTAACTGTGCTGAGCAATATTGAAGAAGAAGGAGAACCAAATGAAGAACAGGGTACAACATCATCTTTTGAAAAAGAGAAAAATGTTATGACTAGTGAAAAGGCCAGACTAAATGCCATGACATCTTCTAGGCCTACACTTGAAGAGCCTCAGATGGAGCCCATTATCGAAGAGCCAGATGAAGAGAATCTTGCAACCTATTTTGCTCTGTTACCTTTTGAATCTTTACCTCACATTTTTTCAGCTAAAGAAGAAGTGGACGGATTGGCTGGGAGTTCAGCTCCTATTGTTCAAGAAGTTGATGCTAACACACTGATACAACATGTTCCTGACTTGCCTACTCAAGCACAAGATATTCCTGATCCTTTTATTGCTCACATGCTGAATGATGATGATGTTGAGCCTATACCTATTCTCGCTATTTCTGTTTCAGTCTCTGCCTTTTCTAGAAATGCTCATAGACAACCATCCTCACCTCTTTCTAAGGTATAAGATGACACTAGGGGTAACTAACCAAGATCAGGGGACATTGTACCCTTGGACATCCCAGAATCTTCTACCAGAGCTGCTCCTACTCTAATCAATCTACCACCTCTTTATCCATTTGAAACTTTAGCAATCTATCAAGTTATCCTGAGGAATATGAGAGAGATCTCTTCTAGGCAAGAAAGATTTAAGACAACCTTAGCTGCTCATGGTGCTCAACTGAGGCAAATAGAAGATCTTCAACTCCAAATATTTCAGTGGATGTAGCGTGCGTTTCCTGACACACCTCCTTTTTTATGATGCCAAAAAGGGGAGAAGTGAAGATATGAAGAAAATCTATTCTTTGTGCCTTAAGGATTCAGAGAGAGCTATACTGATATGAAGGATGTGCTGCCAAGGACGCAAGAGGAGTCTATGCTGAGGGCGAACCTAGAGAATTTTGTTTTAGTATATTTCTTTTGTATTTCTTTCAACCATCCTTTATGTTTATAAAAGTTTTTTTGATTTTGATCTTGTTATATTTTCTCATCTCATATGTTCTGATGCATTTTTTTATGCTTTATGTTTTGTTTTTATTTTATGTTCTGATTCATATCATACTCTATCTAAGCTCAGCTAATCACATATATCTCTAACATATGTCTGCCTCTTATCTTGAATGCATATGCTTTGTCATGTTTGATCATATATACGCTAGATATTGGTTTATGTTTTTTAGTACGATTAGTCCTGGCCATGTATCTTAAGGAGCACAAAGTGGTTATTGCTCTAATACTATTTTATAAGCTGAGTACTGATACATATGAAGAGCTTATTTGTTCCTTGTTTTTCACAAAACCTACTTCAAAAAGGACCATACATCTTCTGTTTTCAAAACTATGTTATTCATAATCTGTTTCTTATGAGTAAAGTTTCATAACTCAGTTCTAAAGCTCCTTCTTGTTAATTCAGGGATTGATCCCTATATGAGCTTTAGAAACCTAGATAGCAATGTATTGATTTTATCTCTCTTATGGTTTATCTGAGTATCAGAAACTACATAAGCTTCAGTTTGCTTTTCTAACTACGAATGCTCTGCTTCATTTTCTTATATACATCTAAGCATTCCTTTCAAAGTTTCTTTTGATATAAGACTTACTGAAATTGTATTTTTCAAAGATAAAATATCATAAGTTTTACTTGTTAAGTTTTTCAAGCATAAGGATCTTCAGAAAGTTCATTTTTTTATTTTACAAATGATCAAGCTGTTTGGTTATTCATAGCTTAACCGTCTTTTTCCTTAAAATATGTTTTGACCATGATCAGAAAGTGCACTTAAGACTATTGTATGCTTAAAACGAAACAACAGCAATATTGATTAAGTGTCACTAAAGGCTAAAAATGATTTTTATGACTCACATCATGCCTTAGGAAAAGGAACTCCCAGAATATCTCTCCTTCTGTCTGTTTGAAAAAATATGCTTATCCTATTTACATTTCTATGATATTTCTTTCAATTATCTCTTTGAAAGATTTTCTTCAAATTAGTTTGTCATCATCAAAAAAGGGGAGATTGTTAGCTCTAAAACCCTTGTGCTCATAAGTTTTGAATGACAACAAAACTAATTCAAAGAAAATACTTTGAAGAATGACTGATGTCTTCTATGAGTTTCTTGACAGAGCATAACAGGTCAAATCCGGTTAAGTATGTTACAAACTTATAGTAAGAATAAAATTTCATTTTTCATGTGCAAACATGATTTATCTTATGGGAAGAGATTGAGCTAAATAGAAAATGAATATTATTTCAAGCAAAGAATGTATACATACTTATGGAACATAGCATAGAAACGGTCTTGAATAGAGAATATTTTCACTACACATGTTCAAGCATGTTGTATCTTGTATGAAGAGATTAAACTTAAAATGAAGTGATCATTATCTCGCGCAAAGAACGTGTAAATGCCTAAGGATTGGAGGAAATCAAGTCAAAAGCCAAGAAACCAAGGAAGGAGACTTCAGAAAGTAGTACGGGACATCAGAAAGTACTCTCAAGATGAAGATATCAGAATATGTCCATATGTAACGTGTTACTTAGACTTCAATCATCATAATCGCAAAGAAATCATCATCAAGAAGATTTGATTGAGGATCTGAAAGCGAAACAACTCTTCAAAGGGCTGATTGCATACGTAAGAAAGCTCACCTGTTAGTGGAGCAAGGAATACTACAAGAAAGGGAGGGAAATTTGAAATTTGAAATTCAAATTATCAAGTCAAACCCAGTTTTAAACTAGTACATCATCTCTTCTGCCTTTTTGATCAATGCTTTTAGCTTCATGAAGGAGGAGTTCAGAAAGCTTGCTCAGAAATTAGAAAAGTGGTTTCTGATGGGAGCTCAGAATATTCACATTTACAACGGCTTCTACAACTAATGTGACAGTTTTGTCAACCTTTCTTTTGGCTACTTCTTTCAAAACATAACTGATGATTAACACATGTCATTTGAAGAACTAATCTATGACAACGGTCACAAAGAAAGGCCATTATAAAAAAAGATGTTGAGCTTAAAAAATAAAAGAGATTTTGAAGATTCAAAAAGAAAGGAAACTCTGCAAAAATCTTCTCCTACCTTCTGGAATATTCTGTCTTTACGAAGTAATCAATTTCTATCCTTGAAGTGTAAAGAAAATCTTCCTTCTATATTCTTAGTTAGATTTGTATTCTTCTTGTGGAAGAAGTAGAAAAAGAAAGTCATTCAAGTTCTCCCAAGATCTTTTAAAATGTATCATGTCTAAGGAAACTTGAGTGTAGGTTAGTTTGAGTGGCAACCTAAACACTTAACCTTTATATCCTTGATCCGTTAGTGATCAGAATGAGAAATAACTTGGAGAGGCTAAAGTAAAACTACTTGCAACGTGATGGTAAGATGGACTTACTCATCATGGTTTAGCCTGGAGAGGCTAATCAAAGACTACTTCTTGGAGAGGCTGGAGAAAGATTACTTACGACTTGGAGAGGCCGGGAACAGACTACTTGTAGCTTGGAGAGGCTGAGGAAAGAATACTAACAATGTGCTAAAGGAGTTGCCTGCCAGTCACAGGTTGGCTTGGAGAGGCCAGAGTCAAGACTACTCATGTTAGCTTGGAGAGGCTAGTACAGAACTCCTCAAAATCCTTGGTTACATGTGATTTCTGAAATCCTTGGTTACAGGTGATTTCTGAAATCCTTGGATGATAGCTTGGGAAGGCTAATGAAAAGGCTATCCATCTGTACTTTCTCAGGTTGAGAAAGTTGTTATAATGGAACCTCAACTTTTGTTAAGCACTGGATATAGGCATGTTAGCCGAACTAGTATAAAAACCTTTGTATTTTTTCTCTCTTATCCTAATTTCCTTTGTCATATTTATTCTTTCGTTATCTTGTCAATAGGTTTTATTTTTGTTATGCATCTTTTACGATATACCTTTTAATACTAATCATTTTATTTAATAAGAATCAAAAAGTAACTTTCTAATGCCACTAACTTTGTTTCTGCCACACTTCAAGTTTTATACTTGATAGTAATTCTTTTTAGAGACTTCATAAAATGAAAAAGGACCAATGCAAGATTGAACCCCCTTTCTCATGCACATCGTTGCCTATATAAATTTCTTCTTTCTTTTAGCATTCTCCTATTGAAGCTCGACCTTCAAGGAGGCTTTTCTGGCTTGATCTCCCTTTGTCCCAGGACTTTGCCTAGTTGGTTCAGAAGTTAAGATGGTAAACCTTTTCCTTGAGGTTCTAAAGGAGGTGGGTGTGAATATAGTTCCTTCCAGGTATTCATACCTTTTAGTGATATATGGAAAATGCATATGCTGGAGGAGCCTTGCCAAAGACATCCTATATGGAACATTGGCAGTCCTCTGTTTTTCTTTCGTTATTGCACTTATCATATAGTCCAAAATGAGCCTTGTTAAATTCATTCTTCTTTTTGCCATCAAGCAATATAGGAGCATGCAATCCATGCCAACTAGTGCATCTGTGCTTCCTATATGGGCTAGGATTGAAAATTGTGCCACCATATATACTTTTCTAGTCTTAGCACTTAGCATGGTAGTAGTGATTTCATTCGGCTTATAAAGAATGGAATCAGTAAGATACCTGGACACGTCTCCTTCATTGATTCCTAGGGAATGAGCCTAGTTTGGTGAGGAACTACAGATGATTCCAGCGTCTGGTGCCTTAATGATCTTGGAGAGTCTTTAGGCGTGATGTTGATTGCACAATCTCTGATCATCATCTTTATGAATGAGGCTAAGATTCCTTCTAGATGAAAGTAGAAAGTGTTACCTCCAGAACCCTATGCCCTCATTTCTTTTGAATGACAACAAAGCCAATTTTAAAAAAAATATTCTGAAGAATGTCTAATATTTTCCTTGAGTTTCTTCACAAAACATAACAAGTTTTTTTAGATTGCATAATATGCACTTGAAATAAAAATAATTTCACTTTACATGTGGAAATATGTTTTATCTCATGAAAAGAGATTGTGTCTAAAAGAAAGTGAATATTATATCATACAAAGTAGACATACAAGGCTCACGGTTGAAAGAAAATCAAATCAAGAACAAGAAACCAAGGCAAAGGTCTTTAGAAAGTAGCACTGGACTTCAGAAAGTACGCTTGAAAGGAAGATATCAAAGTAGACATACAAGGCTCACGGTTGAAAGAAAATCAAATCAAGAACAAGAAACCAAGGCAAAGGTCTTTAGAAAGTAGCACTGGACTTCAGAAAGTACGCTTGAAAGGAAGATATCAAATTATCTATGAAGTCAAAGTGATATACTATATTTAAACATCTCTCTCATAAAGTTTGAAGCATCAATAAACAATATTTGAAGACATGAAGATTCATTGTTCATCAAGGAAATGATACCGCAGTTCAGAAAGCTTATTCTCAGTAAAATAGTGTTTTCAACAAGAAGAATAAGGGAAAATTTTGAATTTCAAAATTTGAATTTACTTTTGGAAAAGTCATATCCCTGTGTTAGAACCGGTCAATCATCTCTTCTGCCTTAGAATTTAACTATCAAAATATTCTAGAAGAAAGATTTTAGAATGCATGGTTTAGAAAGTAAGTTGTGATACCCGGTGTATACGTGGCAGTGGACAAGTTCCATTTTACCCCAGGGTCCCCTGGGACTCACCCATGTTGCTGGGAAAGCCCCGAGATGCCCAGAGGACCCTTAGTACAGCTAATGTAGTGAACTGTCACCGCTATAGCGGTCCAGGACCGCTATAGCAGTCATAGCAGGGTGACCGTGACATTTTGGGCATTAGGGGACCGCTATAGCAGTCATGGGAGTGTGGCTGCATGTTTTGGGTGTTCTGGGGACCGCTATAGCAATCCATGACTGCTATAGCGATCGTGTGAGAGTGGCAAAATGGGTTTTGGTCCTCTGGGGACCACTATAGCGGTGTCAGCAATGCACAAATAGTGCAAAACACATCATTTTGCGTTAGTGAGACCCCCAAGCCCTTTTAAACTCTTCAAACTCGGGATTTCATCCTAAAAATCGAAATCCCTCTCTTCCCAACTCTCTCCTACTCCTTCCTCACACAAATCCACTTCAATCCTTTTTCCTCCAAGAGATTAAAGGTGAGATTTATGGATTTTGTTCTCTCCATCCTTCTTACTTTGTATTCTAGAGTTTGGGTTTATCATTTGTCTCTATTGTTGTTAAGTAGGGGTCCTCTCCCAATATTATTAGAGTTATGTATGAGTAATCTAGAGGTTAATGAAGACTAATCTTGTGTTTTGTGGCTCCAATGGTAGACGTTGTTTCCATTCCTTTTCCCTGGAGCTCCATTGGGGTTAACATCACCATTCCCTCCTTTCCAAGTGAGTGGGTTTGGAACCCATGACCCCTATGTTGGTCATTAGAGCTAATTTCCATCAAATTAGTATTAATTGCATGGTTTTAAGGAGATTTCAAGAGCTTAGAGTCTCCGTTGATATGTTATAATTATTTAAATGATGAATTCCAACTAGAGCATGAAATATTTGTTTTATTACAAACTCATGGGACCATTATTGTTAAATGATTTTATCACAAGAGCTAGAGTATTACTATTATATTCTTGAATTGAGATTTCCATGAAATTTCCATGACAACATTTTAAATGAACGATTTACGAACCATAGAGTTGTGTTTAGAGAAACATTAGAGTAGAGATTTAGAGAAAATATTATGTTCATTAGTTTAGAGACTATATGTTAGCTATAGAGAAACAGACAATGAGTTAATGGCTGATTCCAATCGTTAACCTTGGTACCAAGTTGTCCCGAGAGGACAATCTCATAGAGCAAAGACCGAAACCTATTTAGGTGTCCACATTAGATCCCTGATGGATCATAGAAAATAATATTTCGGTTCTTAAGGAACCATAGAGTGTAGATTCCTGTTTCTCTCATAGAGTATTGCTATTATAATTTTAGAGAAATTTCTATTTAGAGCTTTCACTTTCACATGTGTATTAGTATGATTCCAGAGATTATTGCATCAATTGATTTTAATTATTTGAATATGATTATCTATCTTCTTGTTCGTCCCATGAGAGGGTTATGGGTGAGGACCTGCTCACTGAGTTTTAGATGAAACTCACCCCTCTCCTTTTTCTATTATAGGTGTTGTAGACGCTGTGGGTTCTCCCGTTCCACCTCCACCCTTGCAGTAGAGATTTATTGTTCGGTGAGCTTCACTTGTTGCGAAGTACTCTATTTTACTTTTTATTAGAGACAGAATGCTCCAATTATATGACGGGCAGGGTCCCAGATCGTAGAGATAGATTGGCATTATTTTATCATGATTATTCTGTACCTACATGATTATAGATTTCATGTATATTTGTAAAGAGGGCAACTCATGTATTTTGAACCCTAGTAATATATTTAACGGTTGAAATGGAAATGATTGATTTTGTTACTCCAGACATTTGTGTTAAAGTTTGTTTATGTTTTTATTTCATGGGACCAATGAGTTATTATAGATGAAATGATGTTTTGCAAACGGTTTTATATTAAAATATGCATATAGAGAAACGTAGAGGTCACGAGGCTGACATGGGAATGAGGATTCCCCACGTGTCGGTCACATGCCCAAGTCGGGTCGTGACAAAGTGGTATCAGAGGGCTAGGTCTTCCTGCATGTCACTGGAGCAAGTGTCCACAAGTAACATGGCATTTTTGTAAATGAAAGCGCACCCATTTGCATTAACGAAGCATTACTTGAGGTTTTTAGAGTGGTCAATCATGTTTAAGTTCAGAGCTAGAGTCTTGTCTTCCTTTCAAGATTTGTGTCTTATCCCTGTGTTCATGTTCTTTCAGATTCAGTATGCCTCATCTACGTCATTCTTCTTCTCACCGCCGCCGTCGGAGTAGCGAATCTTCAGCTTCAGAGGCCCGTTTCAAGGCACTAGAGTAGGCCTTAGCAGCCTTCACAGGGCGTTGCCAGGAAGACTGAGGCTGGCACTCAGCCACCCCCATTCTAGACACCTCCCATTCAGCCATTACCGGTCTAGACACCCCCAGTTCAGGTACTGGTTAGAGATCCAAATGATTCGGCATTAGAGCACTTCAGGAGGTCAAATCCACCCACCTTCCAGGGGCGTCTCATAACGGAGGATCCTTAGACGTTCCTCCGAGAGGTAGAGAAGATCATCAGAGTTATCCATTGCTCTTCTGAGAGGGTAGCTGAGTTGGCTGGCTTCCATGTCACTGGAGCAAGTGTCCACAAGTAACACGACATTTTTGTAAATAAAAGCGCACCCATTTGCATTAATGACGCGTTACTTGAGGCTTTTAGAGTGGTCAATCATGTTTAAGTTCAGAGATAGAGTCTTGTCTTCCTTTCAAGATTTGTGTCTTATCCCTGTGTTCATGTTCTTTCAGATTCAATAAGCCTCATCTACGTTGTTCTTCTTCTCATCGCCGCCGTCGTAGCAGCGGATCTTCAGCTTCAGAGGCCCATTTCGGGGCACTAGATTAGGCCTTGGCAGCCTTTACAGGGCGTTGCCAGGAAGACTGAGGCTGGCACTCAGCCACCCTCATTCCAAACACCTCCCATTCAGCCACTACCAGTCCAGACACCCCCAGTTCAGGCACTGGTTAGAGATCCAGATGATTTAGCATTAGAGCACTTCAGGAGGTCAGATCCACCCACTTTCTAGGGGCGTCTCATGACGGAGGATCCTCAGACGTTCCTCTGAGAGGTAGAGAAGATCATCAGAGTTATCCATTGCTCTTCTGAGAGGGTAGCTAAGTTGGCTGGCTTCCAGCTAGGAGGCCAAGCTGGTATATGGCACGATGAGTTCCTTCAGGGGCGTGGCGACTCTGAGCCACCCTCCTAGGAGGAATTTCGAGTAGCTTTCCTGAGAAGATACCTTTCAGAGAGCCATCGGGCTCAGATGGTTGAGGAGTTCCTTAGGCTCCGAATGACGTTGGGTATGTCAATTATGGAGTGTGAGGAAAGATTTACATACTTAGCCCAAGGTCTAGATATTTGTATGTGTCCCCATTCTTTGGCACATGGTTCGAGAAACCTGTTTCTATCATAGAGAAGCCATTTTTGGTGGGGATACCTTCGGGGGGACCCCTTCTGATACAGTTAGCCTATAAAGAGTGTGAGGTTAAGGTTAGAGGTATGTAGGGGCTCGCTAACCTCCATTTGTTGGATATGTTAGATTTCGATGTCATTGTGGGCATGGATTAGCTAGCACCATGTCATGCCAATGTGGACTGCTATAGTAAGACCATAAAGTTTGATGTTCATGGAGGTGAGCTTTTAGAGTTTAAGGGTTCCAGTTGCTCGATCCCAACCAGCTTGATATTGACCACGAGTGCGTTGAAGCTCATGGATAGAGGAAGTTACGGGTTTCTAGCTTCAATTAGAGACATGGATATAGAAGTACCAAGCTTGGAGTCAATGCCCGTGGTTCGTGGGTTCCCTGATGTCTTTTCAGAGGAGCTACCCGGGATGCCACTAGAGAGAGAGATAGAGTTCGGGATAGAGCTTGATTCTAGGGTTAGGCCCATCTCTATACCCCCATATCGGATGGCTTCCGCAAAGTTGAAAGAGTTAAAGGATCAGTTGCAAGAGATGCTTAATAAGGGTTTCATCTGACCGAGTACCTCGCCTTGGGGTGCCCCGGTGTTGTTTGTTAAGAAGAAAGATGGGTCTATGAGAATGTGCATAGACTATTGGCAGTTGAACAAGGTTACAATCAAGAACCGGTACCCCTTACCACGCATTGACGACCTGTTTGATCAGCTCCAAGGAGCTAGGTGTTTCTCTAAGATTGACCTAAGGTCGGGCTATCACCAATTGAAGATCAAGGGTGAAGATGTACCCAAGATGGCCTTTAGGACAAGCTATGGACATTATGAGTTTTTAGTGATGTCTTTTGGGCTAACCATTGCCCCCCGCAGCTTTCATCGACTTAATAAACAGAGTCTTCAGACCATTTCTAGACCACTTTGGGATTGTCTTCATCGATGACATTCTAGTGTATTCTAGGAGTGAAGAGGAGTATGAGCACCACCTTAGGATTGTCTTGCAGACCCTAAGGGAGAACCAGTTATATGCCAAATTCTCTAAGTGTGAATTTTGGCTCGATCAAGTGGCATTTCTTGGGCATGTGGTGTCCAAGGATGGTATACTAGTTGACCTAAAGAAGGTTGAAGCGGTTCAACAGTGACCGAGGCCAGCTACAGTGTTAGAGATCGATAGTTTCCTGGGTTTGGCGGGATACTACCAGAGGTTTGTTAAGGACTTCTCGAGGATAGCGGCACCGTTAACCAAGTTAACTCAGAAGGGTGTTAAGTTTCAGTGGTCGAATGCTTGTGAAGAGAGTTTCTAGAGGCTTAAGACCTGTTTGATCACGGCTCCCATTCTTGTGTTGCCCTCGGGTACAGGAGGTTTCTCGATGTTCTGTGATGCTTCTAGAGTCGGGCTCGGCTGTGTCCTTATGTAGCATGGCTAAGTAGTGGCTTATACATCCAGGCAACTCAAGAGGCATGAACAGAACTACCTAACGCATGATCTAGAGATGGTAGTGGTAGTCTTTGCCTTGAAGATTTGGAAGCACTACCTATATGGAGAGACATGCGAGATCTTCACTGACCACAAGAGTTTGAAGTATATCTTCTAGCAAAAGGATCTCAATCTCAGGCAGTGTAGCTGGTTGGAGTTGTTGAAAGACTACGACTGCACCATATCTTATCATCCAGGTAAGGCTAATGTGGTAACCGATGCGTTGAGTAGAAAGTCCATGGGCAATTTGGCCCATATAGCGCCTGTGAGGCAGCCGTTGATAGAAGAAATCCACAAGTTAGAGGCAGAGGGAGTCTAGTTCAGGCTTGATGAGTCTGGAGCCTTTCTTGCTCACATTGGGGCCCAGTCGACTCTAGTGGAGCTGATTAAGGCATGGTAGGGGAAGGACCCCAAGTTGGTGCAGCTAGTGGAGGATGTACGCAGAGGAGAGAGCCTTGAGTTCTCGGTGGATGCGGAGGGTGTGTCACACTTTAGGGATCGTTTATGTGTACCCTATATGGGTGAGCTAAAGAAGAGAGTGATAGAAGAGTCCTACAGTGCGGCATATTTTGTTCATCCCAGTTCAACAAAGATGTACCAAGATCTCAGATAGCGATACTGGTGGAAAAGCATGAAGAGAGACATTGGTGACTATGTGGCATGGTGTTTAGTGTGTCAGCAAGTTAAGGTTGAGCACCAAAGGCCTGTGGGCTTGCTTCAACAGATAGAGATCCCAGAGTGAAAGTGGAAAAGGATAACCATGGACTTCGTAGTCGGGTTGCCTCGGACCACTAGAGGCTTTGATTCCATATGGGTGATCTCGTCTTTATATAGACGAGATCATTCAGTTTCATGGTGTACCGATGTCGATCATATCGGATAGAGGGTCTCAATTCACTTTGAGGTTCTGGAGAGCATTTCAAGAAGCTCTCGAGACTCGAGTAAATTTGACCACGGCTTTCCATCCACAGACAGATGGCCAATCAGAGAGAACGATCCAAACCTTAGAGGACATGCTCAAAGCTTGCGTGCTAGATTTCGGTGGGAGTTGGTGTGACCACTTGCCACTGATAGAGTTCTCGTATAACAACAGTTATCAAGCTAGCATCCAGATGGCACCGTTTGAAGCATTGTATGGTAGACGCTGTAGATCTCCAGTTGGGTGGTTTGAGCTTAGGGAAGCTAAGGCCCTAGGCCCAGATCTGGTACAAGAGACCTTAGAGAAAGTTTAGCTGATCAGAGAACGGTTGTTGGTGGCTCAATTTAGATAGAAGTCTTATGCTGATAACCGATGCAGAGATCTAGAGTTTGCTGTGGGTGATCACGTGTTTCTGAAGATGTCTCACATGAAGGGAGTAGTGAGGTTCGGTAAGCGGGGAAAGTTAAATCCATGATATATCGGCCTATTTAAGATTCTAGAGAGAGTTGGAGCAGTGGCCTACAGGTTGGCACTGCCTCCCAGTTTATCAAAGATACACTTAGTATTTCATGTCTGCATGCTCAGAAAGTATATGCTCGATGAATCTCACGTACTCACTCCACAAGCGATTCAAGTTGATAAGGACTTGTCATATGAAAAGGAACCAGTTGCCATCGTGGATCGGTAAATCAAGAAGCTCTGCTCGAAGGAAGTGGCCTCAGTGAAAGTCATCTGGAAGAACTACTCCGATGAGGAAGCCACGTGGGAAGCTGCAGAAACTATGAGGATCAAGTATCCGTACCTTTTCCCTCCTCAAGGTATGTTTTAGATTTGGGGGCCAAATCTCTTTTAAGGGGAGGAAAATGTGCTACCCGGTGTGTACGTGATAGTGGATAAGTTCTGTTTTGTCCCAGGGTCCCCTGGGACCCACCCGTGTTGCTGGGAAAGCCCTGAGATGCCCAGAGGACCCTTAGTGCAACTGATATGGTAAACTGTCACCGCTATAGCGGTCCAGGACTGCTATAGCTGTTACAGCCGGGTGACCGTGGCATTTTGGGTATTAAGGGACCGTTATAGCGGTCCAGGACCGGTATAGCGGTCATGGGAGTATGGCAGCGTATTTTGGGTGTTCTAGGGACAGCTATAGTGGTTGTGTGAGAGTGACAACATGTGTTTTGGTCCTCTAGGGACCGCTATAGCTGTCGTAAGTGGAGGGTAGTATAGCAGTCATAGCAGTGTCAGTAGTACACAAACAGTGGAACCGCATCGTTTCGCATTAGCAAGACCCTCAACCCCTTTTTAAACCCTTCAAACTCGGGATTTCATCCTAAAAACCGAAATCCCTCTCTTCCCAACTCTCTCCCACTCCTTCCTCACACAAATCCTCTTCAATCTTTCTTCCTCCAAGAGATTAAAGGTTAGATTTATTGGTTTTATTGTCTCCATCCTTCTCACTTTGTATTCTAGAGTTTGGGTTTGTCGTTTGTCTCCATTGTTGTTAAGTGGGGGTGCTCCCCCAATATTGTTAGAGTTATGTTTGAGTAATCTAGAGGTTAACAGAGACTAATCTTGTGTTTTGTGGCTCCAATGGCCGACGTTGGTGCTATTCCTTATCCCCGGAGCTCCGTTAGGGTTGACGTCACCATTCCCTCCCCTCTAGGTAAGTGGGTTTGGAACCCATGACCCCTATGTTGGTCATTAGAGCTAATTTCCGTCAAATTATTATTAATTGCATGGTTTTAAAGAGATTTCAAGAGCTTAGAGTCTCTGTTGATATGTTATAATTATTGAAAAGACGAATTTCAACTAGAGCATGAAATATTTGTTTTATTACAAACTCATGGGACCATTATTATTAAATGATTTTATCACAAGAGCTAGAGTATTACTATTATATTCTTGAATTGAGATTTCCATGAAATTTCCATGACAACATTTTAAACGAACAATTTACGAATCATAGGGTTGTGTTTAGAGAAACATTAGAGTAGAGATTTAGAGAAAATATTATGTTCATTAGTTTAGAGATTATACGTTAGCTATAGATAAATAGACAGTGAGTTAACGACTGACCCCGATCGTTAACCTTGGTACCAAGTTATCTCGAGAGAACAATCTCATAGAGCAGAGAACGGAACCTATTTAGGTGTCCACATTAGATCCCCGATGGATCATAGATAATAATATTTCGGTTCTTGAGGAACCATAGAGTGAAGATTCCTGTTTCTTTCATAGAGTATTGTTATTATAATTTCAGAGAAATTTCTATTTAGAGCTTTTACTTTCACATGCATATTAGTATGATTCCAAAGATTATTGCATCAACTGATTTTAATTATTTGTATATGATTATCTATCTTCTTGGTCGTCCCATGAGAGGGTTATGGGTGAGGACCTGCTTACTGAGTTTTAGATGAAACTCACCCCTCTCCCTTTCCCATTACAGGTGTTGTAGACGCTGCGGGTTCGACCGTTCCACCTCCATCCCCACAGTAGAGTTTTATTGTTTGGTGAGCTTCACTTGGTGTGAAGTCTTTTATTTTGCTTTTTATTAGAGATAGAGTGTTCCAATTGCATGACGGGCAGGGTCCCAAACCATAGAGATGGATTGACATTATTTTATCATGATTATTTTGTACCAACATGATTATAGATTTCATGTATATTTGTAAAGGGAGCAACTCATGTATTTTGAACCCCAATAATATGCTTAATGGTTGAAATGGAAATGATTGATTTTGTTACTCCAGAGATTTGTGTTAAAGTTTGTTTATGTTTTTGTTTCATAGGACTAATGAGTTATTAGAGATGAAATGATGTTTTGTGAACGGTTTTATATTAAAATATGCATATAGAGAAATGCAGACGTCACGAGGCTGACGTGGGAATGAGAATTCCCCATATGCCGGTCACGTGCCCAAGTCGGGTCATGATAGAAGTAGTTTCTAAAGAACATCAGAAAATACTTCTCTTATAACGGCTTTTGTAAGATGATCTGACAAGCAGAAAAGCTACACTTCTAGATTATCTTTCCAAGACACAAATAGATGATCAACAAGTGTCCTTGGAAGATCTGATTTAAGGCAACGATCTCAAGGAAAGACCTATATAAATAGAGATGTTGTGCTCCTCAAAGTGACGAGACTTAACATTGAAAAATAGAGCTGAAACGCTGCCAAGTTTTTCCTTCATCACTTTATTCTTCACTATTTGTAAATCATTTCCTTGCACATTAAATCTTCTTTCTACAGTTCATAGATCATACATTATTCTAAGGAAGAAAATCTAGAAAGAAGTTATTCAAGATTTTCAAAATTCTTTTCATTGTATCCAAAGAAGTTATATCCAAAGAAATCTTGAGTGTAGATTAGTTTGAGTGGTAATCTAAACATATAACTCTTGTATCCTTGATCCGAAAGTGATCAGTATGAGATAGCTTGAAGAGGCTTATTAAAGATTACTTGCAACAC
Source organism: Dalbergia cochinchinensis (assembly GCA_031216125.1). Lineage (NCBI taxonomy): Eukaryota > Viridiplantae > Streptophyta > Magnoliopsida > Fabales > Fabaceae > Dalbergia > Dalbergia cochinchinensis. The sequence goes on from CM062369.1 coordinate 33,221,037, forward strand.
GACTGTAAAAGAGTTCTTTGCTGCTCATGGTTTCAACTTGAAGAGGCTATTGAATAACTACTTGGTGTGTGACGGTAAGGGGTTATCTACTGGTCACTAGACAAAGCTTGAGAAGGTCACTGAAAAGACTATCTTTGTTCTTTCTCTGGTTAGAGGAAGAGTTAGTAAAACTCAATAGTTGTTGAGAATTGGATATAGACAGGTTGATTGAACCAGTATAAAATCCCCTATGTTGGTTCTTCTCTTTGGTTTACCTCTATTTATTTCCATATCTATTATTTTTTCAGTTTTAGTTTTTGAAAAGGCTAATATATGTTTTTGTTATTTGCTCAAGTTCAGAGAGTTACTTTTTGAAGTTTTTAATGCCATTTTCTGCTGTGCTACAAGTTCATCCTGATAGCCTTTTTGATAAAGCTTTTTAGATCTTCAATGGAACAAGAAAAGTTCAAACACAATTCAACCCCCCATTCTCTTGTGTTTTTCTACCTACAAATGACATCAGAGCTTGGCCTCTAAGGGGTTGAGCAATTTAACGACTGCAGAGGAAAAAGATCTGAGGAACAAATGGCACAAAATATTTGTATAAAGGTCACTTTATCAACAGACCACCATTTTTTGATGGTGAAGATTATGCTTACTGGAAGGACAGAATAGAACTATTCATAAAATACACAAGTCTTGACTTGTGAGAAATTATTCCAAGGGAGGAAGCTCCAGGAACTGATGATACACCCTCAGTATCAAGAGAAATATTAAGAAGTAGGTGGACAGAGCAATAGAAAGCCAGAGTTCAATTGAACTCAAAAGCCAAATACCTACTCATGTGTGCATTAAGCAAAGCTGAATATGATAAAATCATTGCTTATGACACGGTATAAGAAATATGGGATAGACTACATATGCTGCATGAAGGAACTGATCAAGTAAAAAAAACTAAGATTAGTATGTTGGTTCATCAATATGAACTATTCAAAATGACAGACTAAGAAAATATTGACGAAATGACCACAAGGTTTATGTACATTATAACCAACTAAAGGGTCTTGGCAAAAGATATTCTAACTTAGAAATGGTTAGAAAAATCTTAAGAAGCCTTCCTGCCAAATGGCTACCCAAGGTCATAGCCATCATTGAAGCAAAAGAAGTTCAAACCCTTGGCCTAGATGCGCCTATTGGGTCACTTAAGACTCATGAAGTTATGCACTCTGAAATGCATGGTGAATCCAGTAAGAAGAGCAAGTCCATGGAACTGAAGTCGTCTCACCAAAAAACATATAAAGCTAAGGCAATGAAAGTTGCTGAAGTCTCTGATGAGGAGGATGAGACTAATGATAAATCAGATAAGGAAGATGGAAACGAGTTTTCCATGCTTGTTAGAAAAATGTCCAAAGTCTGGAGAGGAAAAACAAAGAAAAGAAGAGAGATCAACTTCAGAAAGTACAAAAAGGCAAGCCAAAGTTTGAAGATGCCATCTGCTATCATTGTGGGGAGAAAAGTCATCTCAGACCGGATTGTCCTAAAACTAAAGGCCCATAGAAAAAGGTTTACGCCAAAAAAGAAGGGCATGCTGACTACCTGGAGTGAATCAGAGGAAGATAGAGAGGAATCAGAAGATCAGGAGGATATAGATGTTGCCAATATGTGCTTCATGGTAGGATATTCATCAGACAATGATTAAGAGGTAAACAACATTGACTCAGATCTTTCCTATGATGAGTTCTGATATTTTATAAGGAGTTGCTTGAAGACTCTCATACTCTTTCCTCACATTATCTTAGTCTGAAAAAGGAATGCAAGAAAACTATTTTAGAATTCAAAATGGCCAAATCAGAAGTTGAGAATCTAAGGCTTGAGAAGGAAGTTATGGAAGAAGAAAACAATGTTTTAAATGTAAAACTCATAGCCTTAGAATCTGAAGTTGCAAACAAAAATGAAAATGCTCAGAAAGTGATTTCTAAACTTGAAAGAACTTCAAAGCTTCTTAAATCTGACCTTGAAAAAATGGTAAATAGATAAAAAAATTCTTGATTTAATGCTTGGAGGTCAAAGACTTTATTTTCAAAAGAAGGGATTGGGATATGAAGAAAAGTTTGAGGAAAAAGGAAAGTCAACTCTCATCAAGAGAGAAAAGAAAAAAATTCCCTGTACTATCTGTTTTAAAAGGGGACACTCACCTGATAAATGCTTTATGACAAGAAAGTATGTCAGAAAGGTTGGACAACTTTCTTTTCAAACTAACTCTAGAGAACCCATGCAGATATGGGTACCTAAAGTAAAAAAATGTATTCATTGAGGGTCTGTCTAAGGACTCATGTGGAACCTGAAAACAAATGGTACATGGACAATGGCTGCTCAAGGCACACGTCCAAATGAAGAAAATAGTTCAAAATATGCGACCTAAGAATTCAGGATCAGTAAGATTTGCAGATGAAGGTAAAGCTAAGGTCACAGGCATAGGCAATGTTGGTAAGGATGATTCTCACCAAATTTCTGATGTCTTGCTTGTTAATGGTTTGGTTCACAACCTATTAAGTATCAATCAGTTTTGTGACCAAGGCTTTAATATTATTTTTAATGCTTATTCTTGGAAAGTAGAAAGCCCCATATCAAAACAAGTTATTCTATCTAGAAAGAGGCATGATAACACATATGTGTTGTCCTTGGATGATCTAAAAGATCAAAATGTAAAATGTCTCGCGTCTTTCACAGATGATAAGTGGTTATGGAATAAGAAGCTTGGGCATGCTCATATGAAGCTTATTTCTAAGCTTTCTCAAAAAGAGCTTGTTAAAGGCCTTCCAAAGATCAGATTCGATAAGGACTCAGCTTGTGACTTTTGTGAGAAAGGCAAGCAAACCAAAGCTTCTTTCTATAACAAGCATGTGGTTTCAACCACTAAACTACCTGAACTTTTACATATAGATCTTTTTGGTCTTACCAAGACTGCTAGTCTAGCTAGAAATAGATATTGCCTTGTTATAGTGGATGATTACTTCAGATTTACATGGGTTATATTTCTAGCTTCTAAGGATAAGGTTTTTGAAAGATTTAAATATTTTGCAAAAAGTGTTTGTATTGAAAAAGATTCTCAAATTAGTTTTATCAGATCTGATCATAGAGAAGAATTTGAGAATCATGCTTTTAATAAGCTTTGTGAAAAACATGGAATTCTTCACTAGTTTTCTGCACCTAGAACTCCCCAACAAAATGGGGTAGCTGAAAGGAAAAACAGAAGCTTGCAAGAAATGGCCAGAACTATGCTATTAGAAAGTGGTTTGTCAAAAAGTTTTTGGGCAGAGGCTGTTAATACCTCTTGCTACGTTCAAAATAGAATCTTTCTTAGGCCAATTCTTAGGAAAACTCCTTATGAACTATGGAAGGGAAAAAAACCCAACATATTATATTTTTATATTTTCGGCTTGTCATGTTTTATTCTTAACACTAAGGACAAACTTGCCAAGTTAATGCAAATGGGCATGCTTTCATTTACATAAATGATGTGCTACTTGTGGACACTTGCCCTAGTGACATGTTGGGAAAACCTATGCCTCCGATACCACTTTGTCTGATTCAATTTGGGAATATGACTGTCTGATTTATAGAGGAAAAAGGGTGCATAAATACAATCTATCATGGATTCTCATCCACTACTCACATAGGATAACTAAATGGTATAATAACATATAAAAATGCAACAATCACAAATCATTTTATGTAATTATAAACATTTATATATACTAATAAGAAATCATAAATTTAAGTTAGAAAACCATTCTATTTTTGTTTTGAAGCAATTAGTAGAGAAAAGGAATATCTGAAACTAAAACATGATAAACTAATAACTGTACTGGTATCTGAATCAAAGAAGGGCACCTAACAAGGTCATGTATGTGGGCAACTAATGAGGTCCTATTATCTGAGGGTTGAGCTAATCCTCTAGCAGACAACTTGGTACTATAGTTAATAATTCTGACAACCATTAACTCAGTTTTATTTCTCTATAATTACTATCAAAACTAGTTTGCAATTAAACTTAATAAATCTGAAACTCTAAAATTAATATAATTCTAATAATTTGACTATCAAACATAATTGAAATTCTAAAAACATGTTTTAGGAAATCATAATCTCATTGACATGGTAATTTTTTATTAGAAAAACATATCTAGCAATTATAATAATTTCAAATAAACATTTCCTAGAAATTAAATCATTTTTCATGGAATTTAAGAGCATAAATAATGGACCCATGGTTTTCCAAAAAAAATTTTAGGATATCATGCCATAAATTTTTTAAACTTAACAAAATTTGTAAAACCATGTACATGGCACATTTCTACTTCCAAAATCATTTATAATAAATGACATCAAGAAAATAATTATAATAACTAAAAATAAGGTTATGAGTTCAAATCTATTCAACGTGATATGCTGGGAGTGCAGTACTGACACATACTAGGCTTTGGAGAGAAAAAATCACAGCAACAATTGCCATAGAACCAAAAGCACAAAATAAACATGAAAGAACATGCCAAAAAAGAGATATTAAGCAGAGGTTATCGCCTACCTCCTTAATTAAAAATTTATTTTAATGCTAAGTTGCACCAAAAATGTAGTAAAGGGCATAACCTAGGTCATCTCTCAAGGAGGCTTCAACATTTAGTTGTGAAAATTGGGGGTTTGGAAGTATAAGAATTAAAACAATTAAAATTAAAAGTTAATAGTGATGAGATAATAGCAACGGTGAGGGAAGCACTAATGCAAGGTATTTCTAGGATTGGAAATCAATTATCATTGACCAAATATAAAACCCATGGTGACAATTCTACTAGTCATTGATTGACCTCTAGAATTTGACCAATGCACATAACTAATAAACGAGATCTCAATTTATTTAGAAATCACATTGATTTAATGAACCAATTGCTATAGCATAATTGCCAATCGGAAAGTTAATTCTAATGTTCTCCCTCGAACATAAACCAATAGATCTATCAATTTATGGCCAAAGAATTTCCCTAAATAACGATCGCCAATTTAGTTATTCCAATAAAGATTATAGCAATCACCACAATAATTAAAGGAATAGAAACTGTAAAACATTAAGAAAACCAATGCATTTAATATAAACAAAGGGTCTCAAATGTCATCCCAATCCATCCGGAAATCCTTACACTAATAAAGAAATCTATTCCTCCATCTCTGGGGGATTACAACAATGAATATAAAAGAACCTAAAAATAATAGGAATAATCTTTGCCATAATCTCTAAGACAGAACACCTTCACTAATGGAACCCTTAGAGAGAGAAGAGAGAGATGTAGAGAAAGAATAATAGCAACTAAAAGTAGCGGCCTCAAAGTAAGTCAAAAGATAGGGTAAAAGTCTATATCAATCCCTTAAATATTGCTCTCTAATAATGGGCCAAAGTGGCCTCAAAAATAGATAAATGAACTACAATCCTGTCATCTCACGAGTTGCAGCACTAGATAGAATTGATGTAACGCCCCGATTTTTCTATCTGAGAGAAATGACCAAAATGCCCCTGAGGTCATTTCCAAACCTGAAATCGAGGATAGCTGGCATGACAATCCTCGAAGGGTCAGCTCAATGTTCGAAGGGGACTGGATGATCCTTGAGTGTTTTCAGAAATGAAAAACCTGCTTTCTGCAGTTTTGGGTTAAAATGACCAAAATACCCCTATAGCATTTTTACGCGGGTAAAAGTGCCGTTCGAACCCGAAAGTTTCCCCGAAGGTTTAAAATGATGTTTTCAAGTATTTAAAAGTGTCTGTTTAAAATCTTGGTGGTCCCGAGGAATTTTTGTGCAAAATTATGATTTTGCCCCTGAATAGTGTCGTTTGAGCTTAATGACATAATTAAGCAAACCTAAGCAATATTAGGCTCTAATCAAAGATTAATTAATTTTCATAATTAATCTAGAGTCAAAATAAGTTATTAAAATTAATTAGAACCTAAGATTGTTTAGATTAAACCTAAATCCCTTTTTAAAACTCAAGATTCCTAGTATTGGAATCTTGAATAGTGTTTTCTCCCTCCAAGTTCCCTAAATCAAGGAATTGTGTTGGCATTGGATTCCTTATTAATGGAGTTTGACTCCACTAATTTAGTAAGACCACCTCCTAAACCTAGTCTTACAAGCCTCTAATTAACCATTACCTCACCTAAACACTTTCCTACAAATTCCTAATCCTAAACATAATCTAAAACACACCTAAACACACTTCTAAACCACAATTAAATGGAAGAAATCCCTCCCCCATGGCTGATGCATTTTGGCCACATCATCCCCAAATTCCATCACATGTTTTAAATTTTAAACACTCCTTGAGCCATGCTTTGAGCCATACCTTGAACCATACCTCACCATGCCTCAAAATCACAACATCTCACCTCATAGAACTCATGGGCTACCTTGACCATGGCTGAAACCCTTCTCCCCCCTTGCACCTTTCATTTGTTTCATTTCTCTATAAATAGCACACTTGAGTGAACTTGAAACACCTTTAGTTTATTTGCTAAGTTTAGAGCACTCAAAGCTTTCCTTTTCTCTCAAAGACCAAGAGCTCTCCTTCTTCAAACTTCTTCATCTTCTTCATCCTCTTCAACATCATTTCACTTGGTAGGGATTTGATTTTAAATGTTTCTTTCATTAAAAGTTCTTATTTAGTTATGTACTTAATAGTTTCTCTTGAATCTTTTAGAACTTCTTTTTTTCCCATTTGATTTCGGCCTAGAGCCTTTGATGAACTTGGAAATGAGAGCTTGATGATGGGGATTGCATAATGATATTCATCACTTGCGCAACCCCTAAAGCTTGATCTTGGTTCTTGAGGAGAAGATGTCTTTAGTTTCTTTCCTTTTTACCTAGAAAACTTAACTTTGATGTTGTTCTAAAATGAGTGTATGAACTCAATGATGAGGACACATGATGTTGGTGTTAATACATCATCAAGATCATGGTCTCTAGAGTTTCAAAATGGTTTTTTTTTTCTTACTCAGTTTCGGCCCCATTTTTTTTTCTTTCTCTAAAAATTTGGCCATCATTGGTGGTTCAACATGGAAGCTTGATGATGAGAGTTTCTAGATGATGACCATGTGTTCATCACAATGAGACCTCTAGAGCTTGAGTTTTAACAAAAATGCTATTTACGATTTTGCTTCAAGGAATGATATTTTGTTTACTTTAGCTTGTTATGATAAATTCGGGTTAAGGCTTAAGTTCCTTCAAAGTCTTGTAAGAGCTCTAGTAAAGATATAAAAATGAACTTGCATATTTATATTTCTAGCACCTTTTATTTATATTTCAAGCTCTTGCATCTCATATTTACCTTCCTATGTTATCACTAAACTCTAAAGATTAAAGGAAAGGACTTGCATTATCACGTTTAAGTTTCAAGCCTTGCATTGCACGTTTATATTTCAAGTCATCACTTAAAGAACTTAAAGATTTAAAACGAGAGCTTGCATATCACCTAATTAATCTCGAAGCCTTTCTATTTCGGCCTTAAAGTCGATTGTTGCTGGGCCTAGAGCACTAAAATAAAGAATTGAACTCGCATATTTACTTTGAGCCTTGCATATTTAATTTCAAGTTCTTGCATTTCATATTTACTTTGAAGCTCCCCCTTTACCTTATAATAAAGAATAAAATGGAATGCATAGCACGTTTATATTTTGCCATCACTTAAAGAACCTAGAGCTCAAAGATTTGCCCTCATTATCTCAAGTTAAAGTTTGATTATGGAAACATCCCCAAGGACGTAAATTCGGCCATGTGATGTTTGTAACATCCTAATTTTTAACCCAATACTCTAGAACATATTTAGGTTAATCATTAGTCTGTTACTTCATAGTTCTCATTTTTACTTTGAAATACTTAGCGGAAAATACGGGTAATTTTTTTTTTGAAAAACAAAGTGAGAGCCGCGTGATGCGATACATCTTGTAACGATCAAATCATACATCTCATAACTTCATAGCATAGGGCACAACATGAATAACACTGAATATCATCTCATATATATATATAACTTGCACACTTATAAGTGTGGGACTTAATTTAGTACAAGGAAAATACATGAAAGGAAATACAACATAAACATAAACATGATCTACTCCCCTACCCGAGTGCATCTAATGGGATGACCTCTAAACAAAAGAAGGTTTATCCCCATCTAAGTGGTGTGTGCTCTAACCTGGGCCATCCATAGCCTCCCACTGGCGACTATCCCTCGAGCGTGGTATGTAACCAGGAAACTGAGCACGCTCCTCCAGCGTAAATAGACGGGACGGGGCTCGGAAGTGACCTCCACGGTGTGGCCGCGTCTCTGGTCGCTGTGCAAGTCGGGGCTGAGTCACGGTATCCTCACTGCCCTCCCTCATCAATGGTGGAGAGGGGACAGAGCTCTCGCTATACGGATGAGTAGGCGGGTCCTCGGACGGGTCGGTCTCCGAGAAGTGGGTCCGGGGCACGTAATCGGGATAGTCTCGCATGGCTAAGGCGGCGGTGTGCATGCGGAGCACTCTCTCCTCATGCGTGCGCGCGCGCTCAAAAACCTGCTCGTCGTCGCCATAGGGTGCAGCCGGGGAGAAGCGATGGGTGTGCACGAGATGAGCGAAGGGGCGTCCTACGAACATGAAAACTCGCACCGTGCACTGCCCCTCAAAATGGTATGACCCGTGAGCCGGGTCATAGTGCACCTCCCATGTCGGGGTGTCCACGAACACTACGAACGTCGCCATCTGAAGACGTGACGGAAAGAAAGAGATAGAGGGAGTGAGAATCTTGCTAAAGAATCTTAGTAGGGCCTCCTACTACCTAGGTGTCATCATCTACGTCCTCAGGAACCTTGGGTTTATCTATACAAAATGACTGAGCATGTATTAAGTTCATTTTAAACTTTAAAATATACTTTAGCTAAGATCCGTTCATTTTAGGATGATCTTAATGTCATGAATGCAACATAATAGAAGATGTATGCATGGCACTACCTAATGCACATACATAAAACATAACATCAAGCATCATCATACTTAGTGGCATAAAGTGGCAATAGAAACATTCATATGGGACAAACTTTAGTGACATAATCATAATCATGAAACATCTCTTCCTCATGGGCCACCCTAAAAGACAATCGAACTGGGGGTGCTCGGTCGAATCGGTGTCACCCAGAACGTGTCACATATCTAGGTTATGAGCTCATACCTTAACTAGTCGTCACTAGTTCTTACTTACCACTTAACGATAAGCGTATCATAAATCATAACTCCCGACTATCTGAGTACGGGTTAGGGGGCAAACCTCTTAGGGGTGCTCGGCCGAACCGGTGTCATCCTAGAACCCATCTTAGTACCTTAATTTTCAAAATCTCTTTAAGTCCCCAAATTTGTCGAAAATTCAAGCGCAACAAAGCATTACAATCAATTTCCTTCCAAATTTGCTTTATGCCACATAAACATATAACCTCATGAATTCCTCATATGAATAACATCATCATCATTTGCATACTACAAGCATCATCACAAAACATTCAAACGCTTACCCTTACGGTAGCTTATGCTTTGACCCTTACGGAAGAAATCTCACTCCCTCTATTTCTTTTTTTCCGTTACGTCTCTAGATTCGGATGGCGACATTCGTACTCTACGTTGAGACACCCATATGGGAATACCACTACGATTCGGAGCATGGATTGTACCATTTTGAAGGCTGCTGCACTGTTCGCGTCTTTATGTTTCCCGAACGGCCATTCGCCCATCCTGTAGATAGCTACCTCTTCTCCCCAATGTCGCCCTATGGCGACGACATGGTTTTTGAGCGTGCTCGCACACACAATGAGAGGATCCTTTGGACTTACACCACAGGCTCGGGCGCCGTACCAGAATATGTACCCCGCTCGCAGCATTCGGAGGAGCCACTCGCCCCTATGTATGAGTAGGACTCTGCCCCCACTCCCCTACGTGTGCCAACAGGCAGCGAGGAGATGGTAACCCAGCCATGGAGGGCTCGGATGCCTGAGATGTGACCCCGGCACAGAGGACGTGTCCGAGTGCCCACTCCTAACGCGCTTCACCCGTGGATCGGCTATGTCCCACCTTACTCGTGACTGTAGCCGTGTGGTTTAGAGGGTAGTCCTTAGTGCACACACATCACGTAGATAGGATAAACCTTCTTTTGTGTTGAGGTTATCCTTTTCAGATGCACTTGGGTGTGGGTATTCTCTTGCGTGTATCGTTTATGTTTTCATGTATTTCCTTCTTTCCAGTTGTATTGCACTTTATGTATCGAATAGTTCCGCCGTTATTGGTGGGCATCTTAAGTATTAATGCATGAGGTATTTCAGTATATGTATTCATGGAGCCTTTTATGTGTTTATATTTCCGCACTTTACGATATCGTTCGAATTACATTATACGCGGCTCATACTTTATCAAGGTTTTGTTACAAAAAAAAAAAATGGCTCGTATTTTCAGTAAGTAATTTCAAAGGTAATAGAACTAAATCAAGAAGTAATGACTAATATTTGGCCTCAGTACATACTAGTAGTATTGGGTTGAATATTAGGGTGTTACATGCTACGAGTCTCATTCTCCATTTTGTCATACACATATACATATTGAATCAAGAGGACATAGCTTTGGTTATAATAAGGCTTGGGTGAAGGTAGATAAAAATATAGGCCAATGGGGCTAAACCTTTAAGTCAAAGGAGAGCAAATACATACACCAAGAGCACAAGTGTCTAAGGGTACACTTTGTCCAACTTAACACAATTACAAACCTTTCTTTTGCAATATGGTACACCTTCAACTTAAACTTTCCCTGAAATTTTCTTTCTCTTCTGTTTTTTGGTGTGCCACTTGCTGAATTTATTGTTGTCACATTGTTCCTCCCCTATGTAATCCCCTGGTTTTTCCAGTGTACAAATGACCAAAATGCCCCTGAGGTCATTTCTACCTGGGAATCAAGGACAGCCGATTCGGGCTATCCTCAAAAGGTTAGCTTGATGTTTGTAGGGGAATAGATGCGTTGTTAATAATGTTAGAGGTGAAAACCTTAATTCCTGGTTCTCCCATACGTGAAATTACTAAAGTACCCCTAAGGTAATCTAACATGGGATTCAGTGACGACCGGACCCGATCATCACCCGGGAATTCAAAATGATATTTAAACATGTTGCATGACATCTGGGAAAGTCCGGGTGGTCCCGGGGAATTTTTATGTGAAATGATCCTCTTGCCTCTGGTTAGTGCTAAATGGGCTTAATTGTATGATTAAGGAAACATAGGCAATATATTAGACTCTAATTGAAGATTAATTAATTTTAATTACTAATTATTAATCGTGAGTCAAAATAATTAATTGAGGTTAATTCGGGCCTAAGATTTGCTTAGGGATGTTCAAAATCCCTTCTTTAATTAAAAATATTTTGTCATGTCATGAGCAATAATGTTTTCTCTCTTCATTTCCCTAATTTAAGGAATCATGTTGGAGTTTGAAATTCAAACTAATGAAGAATTAACTCCACCAAGTGTGCAAGAACACTCTTTAATCATGTCTTAAAAAACCTTAAACACTTGATTTCTAGCCCAAACACTCAATTACCAATTCATAACCCTTTGCCTAATCAAATCCATCCCTAAACCATGTCCTAACCTAAAAGAAATGAAAATATTTTCCCCCCAAACCCCTTAGATGGCCGGTAGCCTCCTTCCCCCCTCTTTTTACACTCTTACATTTTGATTTTTAACACTTACACACTCAAAAGAAACCCATACTTTTACCATTCAGTTTTTGGGCCAAGACTTTGTGTCAAAAAAAGAGCTCTTGCATTTTCTCAACCCCAAAGCTTTCTTCTTCTTCCTCCACCACCTCTCCACCTCAAACCACCACACCACCACCATAGATCATCCCCAAGATACACAGCCTTTCCATCTCCAAACATAGAAATTCAAGAGAAATCCTTCTTCCCTTTTTTCTTCCCTTGACCGAAATCCCTTGGTGCTCCAAGAGAAGATTTACTCTTCTCATTCTTTCACAAAGATCAAGCTCTTTCCTTGCTAACAAGAAAACATGTTTGGTAGGGATTTTTGTTTTGAGTTCTCTTTCTTTTTCCTTGCTTTGTTTTTTAGTTTGATGATTGGTTGGATGGTCAAGTTCTTCCTCTTTTCCTTCTTGTATTTTTTTATTTTTGTTGTTGGTTGGGTACTCAAAACCATGGCTTGATGATGAGGGTTTTTGATGTTGGTTGTGTTACCATTTTGACCTCTAGAGCTCAAGGTTTGATTTTTGGTTTCAAGAGAAAAAATGAGAAAGGCTTGTTTTGTTGGTATTCTTTGATTGTTTTTGGGTTGAGCTTGACAGTGAGTCCAAGAAAGGAGGTTCTTGGAACCATGATGTTGATGGACTTTAAAGCTCATTTCCATTTTGTGAGATTAATTAGGGTTATGGAGTTATTCTCTAAAAGTCTTGAGTTTGGAGCTTAAAGAGATAAAATGAGATACATTCATGTTTATATTCTAAGTCCTTATATCTCATGTTTAAATTCCAAGCCTTGCATATTATGTTTATTTCCAAGTTATCACCTTAAATCTTGAAGATAAGAAAATGAACTTGCATTTCATGTTTATATTTCTAGTCTTGTATGTTTATGTCTCAAGTTATCACCTATGCCTTGAAGACTTAAAATGAGCTTGCATCTTCATATTTAAATTCCAAGTCTTGCACATCATATTTATATTTTCAAGTTCTCATCTTATAATGACAAAGATAAAAATGAGACTTGCATAGCATGTTTATGATTTTAGCCATCACCTAAGTCTCTAAAGCTCCAGACTTGCCTCTTTCATCTAAAATAGATGTTTTAATCTTAAGATACCTTATGATGTTGGAGACTTTAAGGTTGGCTTTATTGATGTTGAGACTTGAATCTTATTTCTATGATGTGCAAAAGTGTTTTGAAAGACATAGGGACTCAAGAGGAGTAAAATGTGATTCTAAGTGATTTAAAAATCTTTATATGAAATCTTTCGCTTTCATTCAAAAGTTTGATTTGGTTTGGTATGATGTGAGTATGGTTTTAAAAGAAATGCTGGAATGATGTTTAAAATGGCTTTAGAATGAAAGAATAACTTGAGAAATGTCAAAACTTGAGTTTTTCAACTTTTGGGGTTTCTGGTAATCGATTACTAGTATGTTGTAATCGATTACCGGCATGTTTTGAGTGCCCAGAAGTGAGTTTTTGATTCTGATAATCAATTACCACCCTCTGTAATCGATTACCAAGATGTTCTTAAAGGCTCAGAATATGTTTTCAACATTGGTAGTCGATTACACAGCCCATGTAATCGATTACCAGAAGTCAAACATGTCTTTTTTGAAAATTTGAACTGTGTAATCGATTACCAGCTCATGTAATCGATTACCAAAACTTGACATGTGTAAATAAGTGTGTTTCCACTTGAAATAACATGGATTAATGACTTTGCATGCTTGATCTTGAGTTACACGAATGATGATCTTTAGCATAATTGTATACATATATCCTGTTGGGCATAGCATGTGCATTAGCTGAGTCCAGTCCTTGATTTCTGGCATACTGGATAGGAGCATGTTTATTGTTATAATTGGATTATGACTTATTTAAGGATATATGCAATGAATGTTGCGCATGCTTATGTGATCAATTACATGATGAGTTGTGGCATGATATGATTATACTTAATTAATTAAGATACCTGATTTATAAAGATTATAAGCATAATATGTTAAGTGATGAGTTATGATTGCATTACATCTCTAAAGAACATGCTAAGGTTAAGGTGATATAAAACACATGGAAATAATCCTCTAGAATCCCTGAATTAAAGGTTATGAGAGGTATTCCTTTAGACTCCCTGAATTAAAGGTTATGAAAGGTGATCTTATGCCCCCTGTTCTGTACTCTAGGAATTAGAAGTTAGCTTATTGAGAGGATAAGTGTAAACTAGTGTAGACTAGTGAGGAATGAGTTCATAACCTAGAACTCTCAAAGGAGAGAATAATAGGGCAGTCCCCAAGGAAAACAGAATAAAAAGTTTAAGCCACCTAAAAGGTTAATAAGGAAAAGATCATGCTAGGAAAGTTTGCATTCTTCATGTTATGACAATTGAATTATGGCGCTGATATGTACTCATGACTTAACATGTTGCATCCATGCATTAAGACGTATGCTAAAATAGACGGGCCTCGAATTAATAATATTTGGAACTTAATAATTGAACCTTATATACATGTCCATTATTTCATAATCAAACCCGGGGTTCCTGAGGACGTAGATAATGACACTTATTAGGAGGTGAAAGTCCTACTGAGATTCTTGTACAAGTTTCTTATCCCCTCTTTCTTTCTTTCCATCTCATCTTCAGAGGACGATGGCTTTGTTCGTGATCTTCATTGATGCTCCTACCTGGTAGTTGAACTTTGACGCCGTTCATCAGTCATACCATTTCGTGGGTCCTTGTGTTGTGCGCCTTTTGTGTTCATAGAGCATCTTTTTGCACACCTGGTCTCTAGCTTTTGGTTTTCTCTTGCCTCTCCGTCCGGAGATGATCTCATCTTCAAGTGTGCTCATCCATGTAAGGAGCAAACCCCCTGTACTCGCCCTGCTGCTTCGACCATCCATGACTACCTCGACTACATCCCACGATCTCCTCTTCACCTGATGGAGCCACTGTCTGACCTATCTAAGGATTCTGCTACTTAGCATTCTTCGAATGGTTCTGCACCTACCGTCCCCATGGAGATAGGAGGCAGTAGTGAAACCGCCATGACTCAGCCTGTGAGAGGAGTTAGGGGACCTACGTGACCACGTCGAGGTGTCCACGTCTGTCCTACTCATCATTTGGCTACACTTGATGACTTGGCTCAGTAGATTGGTTACCTTTGCCCCTCCTAAGAGCGATAGCAGTACGAGATAGTAACGGACCTTGAGGAGCACCTGTGCACATGTTATGAAGATGATAGCCTTCTTTTGCTTTTTTGTATTTTAGAGGTTATCCACTTAGGTGCACCCCAGTAGGAGTAGCGGGGAGGAGAGATCTTAGCTAGTTGTACCTCTATTCTTTCCTTTTTATGATTACTATGGATGACTGTACTGTCCCAACCTCTAATGGTGGGAACGATGCTATTTATTTTAAATATTTATTTTATGGTGTGTAAAATGGAACATCTGATGTCAGCAATATATGAATCCATGATGATGTGTTATGCTTATGGCTTATGTTTATTTTAATCCATGTGTATCTATGATGTGCTTTAGTTTCCTTTCAACTTGTATGCGAGACAGATGACGTAGTTTTTTTAAGTATGCACAGCTCACATTTTCATCTTAAGTTTCAAAAAAAAAATTACCCATATTTTTGCTAAGTATTTTAACAACCTAAAGTTAAGAACTAAAACAAAAGAGTAATAATTAATAATTAACTTAAATGCATCATAGGCGTGTTAGGTTAAATATTAGGGTGTTACACCCCCACACTTAATTTGGGGCATGTCCTCATGTAATCCCCCACACTTATGCTCAAGCACAGATAAGAAATGCACAAATGCTCTTCTAAGCCTAAAAGGTTAGGAATTTTCATGGTTTTTCACTTTTGACTAAGGATGGGCAATAAAGCTCAAAGGGGCTAAACAATGGTAACATGCAAAGGTTGGCTATATAGGCAAGTGGCTAAATACAAGAAAAATGCCTCAATCATATTCAACCATACACAAGGAAACATATTTTCAAGTAAGACCCTAAGCAAGTTCTAGAATACAAATCCAAAGAGGGAAACGCACATGAATAAATAAGGATGGTATATGATAGTCCAATCAAAGAAGATCAAAATCTAACAGGTAAAAGTGTATGTACTCATTCCAAACAACGTAGTGAATCCACCAAGCATGCGATATAAAATAAAGTCAATGTCAAGCATGTCAATATAGTATATGTGGTGTAAGCCTATGCATGTGACCTCTAAGGTGCCAAAGAGATTGTGTAAAATGCAAATAAAAATAGACCCAAAACTAAAATAAAAATAAATAAAATATAGAAAAATAAAAGGGAAGAGTAAAGAAAAACCTCACGGTGGGTTGTCTCCCACCCAGTACTTTGCTTTAATGTCCCTAAGTTGAATGGTCAAGACCCTCATGGAGGATGAGCAGCTTAAACACAAAGATAAGCCAACTGAGCCCTTAGATCCGTGGAGATCTCATGAAGATGCATCAGTCGGTGCTCATTAATAGTGCACTGAACCATCCTGGAATTTTCTAACTCAATTGCACTATCAGGGTGCACATGGTCAATCTCAAAGTCAAGAGGTATCAAATTTCTAATAGACAGGGAACGCCTTATACAAGGGAATAAAAAAAAATTTCCTTTTTTTTGGGAATAAAATAAATAGCAAAAAATAAAACAATAAATAAATAAAAAATAAAATAAAATAAAAACTAGAGAAAATAAAAACAAAAACAAATAAAAACTAGAAAAAAATAAAAATAAAAACAAAAACAAAAAAAATAAACAACTAAGTTTTAAGCCTCCCCAGCAATGGTACCAAAATTTGAACGGATGTTGTCACCTACCTCCTCAAATTAAAAATTTATTTTAATAATAAGTTGTACAAAAAATATAGTAAAGGGCACAACCTAAATCATCTCTCAAGAAGGCTTCAACACTTAGTTGTGAAAATTGAGGGTTTGGAAGAATGAGAACTAAAACAATTAAAATTAAAAGTTAATAGTGATGAGATAATAGCAACAGTAAAGGAAACACTAATGCAAAGTGTTCCTAGGATTGAAAATCAATTATCATTGACCAAATATTAAACCTATGGTGGCTATTAGTAATAAATTATTGACAATTCTACTAGTGATTGATCAACCTCTAGAATTTGATCAATGCAAATAACTAATAAATGAGATCTCAATTTATTTAGAAATCACATTGATTTAATGAACAAATTGCTATAGCTTAACCATCAATCGGAAAGTTAATTCGAATGTTCTTCTCAAACATAAACCAATAGATCTATGAATTTATGCCCAAATGGTTTCCCTAAACAACGATCACCAATTTAGTTATTCCAATAAAGATTATAGCAATTACCAAAATAATTAAAGAAATATAAACCGCAAAACATTAAGAAAACCAATGCATTCAATATAAACAAAGGGTCTCAAATGTCATCCCAATTCATCTGAAAATCCCTACACTAGTAAAGAAATATACTCCTTCATCACTGGAGGATTACAACAATGAAGATAAAAGAACCTGAAAATAATAGCAATAATCTTTGCCACAATCTCCAAGATAGAGCACCTTCACCAATGGAACCCTTAGAGAGAGGAAAAAAAAGAAGGAGAAGAGAGAGATGTAGAGAAAGAATAATAACAACTAAAAGTGGCGGCCTCAAAGTGAGTCAAAAGCTACGGTAAAAGTCTATATCAATCCCTTAAATATTTCTCTCTAATAATGAGCCAAAGTGGGCTCAAAAACAGATAAATGAGCTATAATCCCGTGATCTCACGAGCTGCAGTGCTATAGACAGAATTGACGTCTTCATGTATTTGGTTATTTTGGCCCTTTAAACATCTGAATCTGTCCTTGACACTAGAAACAATGATTGTAGCTCTTTAAATAAGCTTTCCAATGCCATCAAAATCACCTCAATCAAACATCTGTAGCTCCAGCTATTACAAAAATACTGACTGGAGGTCAAGTTGGACAGTATCAGAATATCAGCAACCTTCAATTTTGCAACTCAATTTTCACAAAGATAATCTTAGATTTGGGTTTTGATCTAAATATAAAAGTTTTAGAGAACTTCTTGAGATTTTCAAAACATCTTTACTTGTTTCAATTCAATCTTTTTAGAGAGAGATACAGTTTTTTCATTACAATACATTTTGCAATTGTGCTTAAATGAACTCAAAAACTCTTTTATTTTGCTCCCAAATTCTTCCCAACAGTTTCCAACTTTGTTTTTTACATTTTGAACTTGATCCAAAGCTCCTGTATACAAAAACCATACTCAAAGAAACAGGTTAAATGCAACAACCTCTAATCTAATAATTATTCCAAAATCAATGAAAAAGTCATCAATTCTATCACAATCACACAATGAGGAATAAATCAAAATTCTAATTAATTCTTCCAATTACTCAATAAAGCTCTTGCAAAAAGCTAAGGTTTGGTAGAAAGATAAGTGGCATAAATGTCCCTTATCAGATATCATACCAAATTTGTGTCACACTAGCCTAGAAAATAAACATGGAAGAACTTGGTGAAAAGTGAAGAAAACACTTACCCACTTTTTCATTCTCCATAGCTTAATAAGAGAAAATATTAGAGAGATAGAAAGATAATTAGTGTTCAATTTTTTGGAATTTACAGTTATCCATAAAGATTTAATAACTAAGCTTATATTCAATTACGTATTTGACCATATAATGTCTGTTGAATTAGAGATCATCTTTTTCATACTAAGAATCCCAAAATTTTATATATGAATCCCAATTCCATTAATAATATAATAAAAAAGTTAAAGTGTATTAAGGAGAACTAACCTACAAATCATGGCCTAACTCTACATTGCAACACCTTGATTTCTGTTTGCACTAATTACATTAATACCCTTAAGGTGATAAGGTTTGTGTATGGTGATGACTAACCTTAATTAATCATCATTAACTAACTTAATTAAAGCTAATTTTGTGTAATTATGTTTGCATAATTGGTGAAGATAATGAACCTTAAGTAAGATAGTTAGCTCCTAATTAGCACTAATTAAGTCTAACTGAGGCTAATCAAAGATGTCATGAGGGACTCAAATCAAAACCTTCAATTTGTTTTTAAGATCACATTAAGACCCTTAGGGTGCTAAATGAAAGTTGGGTCCAAGAATGGAAGAGACATCTTTGTCATAACAATATCTAACTTGACGTTTGCCTAGTATTTTGCAAATATCTCGAGTTACAGATGTTCAATAATTGATTTGATTTTTGTGGCATTGGAAAGCTAACACAACTATCTACAATTGCTCTTATATTATTGAAGGTTAATTACCATGTATACCTGATGCTACAATCTGAAAAAATAACAATGAAGTCAAAATCTAAAAAAGTGCAATTTTGGACAATGCTTGTATGCTACAGCATGCATCACTTGCATTGTAATGCAACAATGCAAATTAGAAAAAAAAAAAAGATAAAAACGGCCAAAGCCCCTATTTGCCATAACCCATTTCTCACTCTTCTTCCCTCATTTTATCTTCTTTAATACACTTAACACTCTCACTTCCTTCATCACTTTCCTTCATCTTCTTTATTAATCCATTTACCAAATCCAATCACCTTGAGTTTTTGTTGATGAAAATAATTTTTGGAACCCCTAGTTTGTTGTGTATTTTCAACATGTTTAGAGCACCCTCTTTTATACTGTGTATTTGTGATGTTTTAATTTGAATGAGATTTTGATGAAATTTAAGTGTCTAATTCATTTACATATGTATACCTTAGTTAATAATGCATAAGAATTTGAAAATATTGCTTTTTGGGGCTGATGCTTGCTGCACGAAAATTACTTAAAACATATGCCATATGTTTGATAAAATTTCTTAATAAAACTAAGAGTTGGTTTGGGGATTGTTTTTATGTTTTTGAAATTTCTTGTACTTGGTACACTATTGAAATTATGTTTTGACACTTGGTACACTAATAAAATCATGTTTAGACTATTAGTATAAAATGCTTAAACTCTTGGTACATTACTGAAATGATATTTAGACACTTGGTACATTGATGAAATGATATTTTGGGTTGTTTTTTGGTATTTTGGAGGCTTGACTTGTTTAAGTTCTAGTTAAATTAATATTTTGGAAAGTGTAAAAATAATTTTTTGAAGTGTTTTGATTGTATGTATTTTTGGCTTGATAAGGTTTTTGTACTAAACAAATGAAAGTTTGAAAATTTGTGTTTGTGCATTATAAATTCCATTTTAATTACTTGTTTTCAGCCATAAATTGTTTTTGGAATGTGATAGACCAAAATTTGAATCAAGAGTTTTGAAAAAAGGTTATAACTTATGGAATTAAATTTGACTAGGTGCATCTGTGGTTTTGGAGACTTTATGCTGACTTGTGCTTCTTTAAATTAATATTTGAGAATTGAGTTTGATTTGAATAGGGGATTAATGAAAACTGAATTGAATAGGATTAGGTGAGTTAATTAGAAGTGTAAAGTTTCATGTGTTGATATATATGAACTATGTGAATTTTGACCCAGAGGCCATTTGAAATATGCATATATGTCCGGTGGTTTTGCATGATACATTGGGATTGAATTAATATGTTGTGAGTTCAGGAGTCTTGAGAAGAATTACAAGGCACATCATTAACTTAGTCCTTTGTGAAGTAGGGTTTGGAGCAAAGGAAAAATGTCAGAATATGCTTGCAAATGCATGGATTATTTTATCTTGGAGCTTGAATTATGTTTTATGTAAATATATCTTATGTCACTTGCTAGTTGATTAGGACTAAGAATGAGACTTGATATAAATTTATCATAACTGTTGAATTTAAGTGATTGGAATTCTGCTTGAAAAATTGCATGCAGATTACATTGTTTTCTTGAATACATATCTATTATTTTGACATGAGTAACAATTTTGTGGAGTTTTGTTCATAGTATTGAAAACTGGCTCGGACTGGCCGGTAGGACCAAAAACCTGGTCATGAAACCGATTTGAATCACTATTTGGATTGGCAACGCATCAAAACTGGCGTGATCTGGTTTAATTTAGTCAGGTTTGTATCAAAACTGGTGACCTAGCCAATTTTCAAGAACTGGTGAAAATCGGTCGGGTCAATTTTTTTTTGTTGCTATTTTTGCTTTTTTTTTTAGTTTTGCTAAGCGATGCCATTTTTTAAAACCTTAAAAAAAAACTGTAATCTGACTTATGAAAAAATGCAGTAACATTGTTTGTATTATCATGACTTATTAGTTTGTAATGTAAAACTTTGTGAGTTTGCTTGTGTAATTATATTTTGAACTTGACAATTATAATTCATGATTATAAAATGTGAACAATCTTTAGGAATTTATGTTATTTATTTATATTTTTGTATTTGGACTCCTTAAAGAGAGTCAAATTATTAATTAGTTATCATTTTATTGTATTTTATTTAAATTTTTATATATTATTATTATTTAGTTCAACCGCTTTAACCAGTGACCCACTGATTGAACCAGTGACCCACTGATTGAACCAGTGACCCACTGATTGAACCAGTGACCCAACGACCCGGTGTCTTAATCGAGTTGATCACCGAGCCAAATCTGAAAACTATGGTTTCGTTTACAACCATTATGTTGTTGGAATTCTGCTAAGATTGTTGACACAGAACATTTATGAACATGAAATAAGTGATTAAGTAAATGATTGTTGTGGTTATAATTAAGAGAAATGATAGTATGGCATGAGAATTACTATATGTCAATAATAATGGCATGATTTAAAGAAGAGGATATGTATGTGCATGAAAGTTAACATTTGGTGACAATTAAAGTATAACATATACACCTTCAGTCCTTAAACACTTGTTGACAAGGGAAGCTAACTACTTCAGTCCCCAATTTTGTGTACACACAACTAGGGACAAGTCTCAGGAGCTTATATATATATATATATATATATATATAAGCTCTCGGGACTTGAAGTAGTAAACTGTACGACCTCAAAGCCCTTCTAATATGTAAATATAATTTTGATATGAAAATAAAAGTAATAATCAACCTAAGAATTTGTGTTCATATCCTTACAAAGTAGACATAAATCTCTATATATTAAGATTTAAGAGAAAAAAATTATCAAACCATTGATGTAACTTTTCTCTAGTAAAGATAGGATTAATATAAGATAGGATGTTATAGTAGATATTAATTTTGACATATGCCCAAGGTAAAAATTTTTGCATTGTGAACTATCATATTTATAAAGGTATGATACATGAACTAAAGATGTCAACACATTTACTCGACATCCTATACAATCACCGTGGGATGAGATTTATACCTTACATAAAATAATTTTGAAACATTTTTTCATAAAATATATTTTCCATGAACCAAAGATATCGACACATTTACTTGACATCCTATACAATCACTGTGATATCTTTGTGTACAAACACCATTTCTATTATTTATATGACTTTTGAGGCTATGATAAGAGTAAATCAATTTTTGATGACATAATCGTGAATGATTACATAACTATGTGAAAATATTCTAAGATTAATTTTGATATATTCGTAGTATAGTAGAGTTTTATATTATGGTCCAATCATATGCTATTACATGTGGTACATGTAGGACTATTAATATACTCCATCCCTTGCATCTCATCTGTCCAAAACTAAAAAAACACACATATTAAGAAAACAATTAATGAATGTTGATAATAGTGCAAAAGTGTGTTAATTTAAAAAACAAAAATGCTTTTTCTTTTAATCAAATTTTCCAATCCTATATAATATGATTATGCTCTTGAAAAGACAAAAGTAGATAAGGTATAATAAATTATAGGGTAAAATGCATTTTATCTTTTGAATTTTAAGTCATATGTAGTTTACACCATAACTTTTCAAAACATGCATTGCAATACTCTGAACTTTCCAAACATTGTAAAATACCCCTTTATTTTAAGTTGACATCCATTTTTATTGTTAAGTAGTGATGTGCATGTCATATGCACAACTAAACAGATAAAAATACCTTTTCTTTTAATCAAAGTTTCCAATCCTGAAGCCTCTTCCACTTAGAAACAAACAAAAATGCCCTTTTGTTACAATCAAACTCTAGCATTTGAAGGGTATTTTTGTCCATTTCTAAGTGGAGAAAGGTTTAGGATTAGGAAATTTGATTAGAAAGAAGAGTATTTTTGTTCATTTGATTATATATATGACATGCATATGACTACTTAATGGTGGAAATAGATGTCTACTTAATCGAAATGGGTGTTTTGCGCTATCTCAAAAGTCTAGGGTGTCATGATGTACGTTTAAAATAATTAGGGCGTAAACTGCACATGACTTAAAGTTTAAAGGGTAAAACACATTTTACCCTTAATTATAATAAGAGTGTGATTGGTAAACAAAAATTATGGCTTTCTTAATTTGATAAATGGACTAATGAAGTGAAACAAAAATTTCATAATAAGTGGACAATTGAAATGCAAAAAAATCAAAAACTTTTAATGATGTGGGTTTTTTTTCAATAATTATTATAAAGTGTTGATATGATAAATAGCAATAAAAAGTGCAAAGACCAAAATGAGATCCATAAGTGGAACACAATCACAAGACAACAACCAAAAGAAAAGAGAAAAATAAAGGCACGGACCAAAATAACAACAAAAACAAAAAAAGGCACAAAGACAAAGAGAAAAGACACTACCTAGGAGCCAAGCCCAAAAGAGAAACCTAAACTCATTATTGATGAATAAAATCATTCCTCAGGGTGTGCACTAAGGTGTTCACCACATCATTATCAAAACCAAATAATAAACAAGGTTTTTGCCAAGCTCCTATGTTAGCCTAGCGTTATCAAGCCAATCATGGTTCATAGCCACACCTTCACCATCATCGATAGAGAGACCAACTGAATAAAGGATTCTTTTGTAAGACCAATTTTTGAACTCACAACTTCGACAAATTTCTAGACCACGTTCTACATCCAATGGTTAGGAACATTTACTTTTTATTTTAAAATTTTTTATTTCAATTTTTCAAACACATTAACAGGTGCATCGAGGAGGTATGTCCACTTTTTATGTACTAGTAGCGTTTCTCATTCTTTTCGAGCCCTCTTAGCACGATGCATGCCCACTCTTTTAACGTTGCATTTACTCTTTGGAGCTTTCCATCCATCTTCTTATTTGTGTCTTTCATTATATGATCTTCCTTAAAATTCTTATCTTCTTTCTCTTTTAAACTAAAGATTGCATAAGAATTAAATTCAAATATTTTACAATAATATTGTATTAAAATTAAATCTTAGACTCGGTGCAAGGATTTGCCTATTTATATTTTCTCTAATAAAATAATTAGTTGTGAGTAATCAGTGGGGATTTTGAAAATTTCGATAGACACAGTTAGGATCGGAACAATATAAGGATTCTATAAAAAAAAATAAAAATTAGTTAAATGTTATTAAAAATTTAGAATAATAATATTTTAATCAGCAATATAGGATGAGATCTTATAAATGATATTAGATAAAAATTAAATAGATAGGATAATGTTAAAAGGATAATTTTACCCGATAAAGTTATTTTTATGTCAATTGGGTAGTGAAATAATAAAAAACGGTACACCAAAATAGTAATAACCGTTATACCGAAACATCGAGATTGGTCCAATTAATGAACATTATCATAGCTTAAATAAATTTTTACTTAGAATAATCAAATAAATATAGATATGTCTAATACTGATAGAAGGCAAATTGATCCGAAAATATCAATTCCCTTACTTTCTCTCCAAGTTAGTAACTTTATAAAAAGGAAAAAGGCAAAGGAATTTCATTTCTTCTCGGTTTTGCACAGAATCATGTTTTTTTCACCTCCTTCTTCTTCCTTGCTTTCTTTCTTCGTCACTTCCCTATTTTCAAAATTTTCTTTTGGGAAAAACTCCATCAAACCACCATATCTACAAAGGATATTCTTAAGTAAGCATCTAAACTACTTCAAGAACATTTTCTCTACATCAAGATCAATTGAAAACTTTGTTTTTCCTTGCACTTGGCCCACATGGCAGCACAAAATAGAGGCTGAAAAGAAAGGGGTTTGAGGCTTGATAAATAGAAAGAACTCGAGAAAAAGCTTGGAGGAAAATAGGAAATTATTCTAGTCTTTTACTTCATGATATGTGGCCATTTTGCTAAGATAAATGCTTGAACTTTGTTGAGGTTATGCTTGCTGAAATCTAAAACCAAATTTTAGAATTTGTGATGGATTAAGTTGTGATGAGATTATGTATGTTGGAACCTGAATTTTATTTCAGAATTTCAGAATTTATAAGTGCTTGGATTATTATGAACTCTTATGTATTGGAATTTTGTGTGCTGGAATTTTACACCATTAAATCTTGGATTGTATGACGTAAGAGGTGCTCTAAGTGGGTATGTGCTGGAATTTTACAGCATAAATTCTTAGGTTGTATGATCTTGCTATACATAATAATCAAAGCTTGTATCTTCAAAAATTTAGGAGAAATTATTGTCCAAGGAATATTGATTCATAGTGGAAATAGCTTGAAATCTATCGCAGGAAACTTGGTTCAATTGTTGAAAAATTGATAAGAATTATTGCTAACCAAGAGATGTAACAAAAATTCTAATGGTATAAAATCTATTAAAAACCTAGTAGACTTTGCAGAAAACCATTACAACAGTATACCAAATGTTACGGGGAATATCTTATAAAAGTTAAAGAGAACATTATTCATATTCAAGAGATTTTAATAGAATATTTCATAAGAGTTTAGGTAGATTTCAAGGAAAAATCTCAAAGTAACAAATGAAAAATAGAATTCTTAAAGAATAAATCTTACTTAATAACTATGAGAAATTTTATACAAATGATAAAAATGCACGCAAAGAAAGGAAACTTAAGAGAATAAATCTTATTCAATGTAAATTGCTTAGTGGTAAGTTCATGGATTCATGGGTAGTAGTAGATGTGCTATGCCCTTAGAACTATATCAGATTGTAATCGCGATGGCATTGCAACACTATGAGTAAAGGGATGTATTGGGAATAGCGAGGCTATTGAGATGAGATGTAGTAGACGTACTCCATCTAATGAACTATATCAGGTTGTAATGCGATGACGTTACATCATTGACAGTATGATCCAATGAGAAGTATACCAGAAGAGTCCTATGAGTTCTACCATTAAGTTTTAAATTTTTCTAATAAAATTAAGTCATAAGAGAAAATGATGCTAACTAATAAGACCATTATATAAACAACCGAAAATCCATTACTTAGTTTGCATTAAGTTGAATATCATTGAGTGGTAGACTGGTTTTTTTCTCCTACTGGGAATCATTGATTCTCATTCCTATTGTATGATTTATTTTCTATAGATGGCCTCGATCGTGTTCTTTCTCGAGATGCCTGATTTGCAGTGGCATTATGACTTGGAGTTAGGGTCACTGTACCTGGTAGCTGAGTCTCGTATTCGTATTTATGTACTGTTTGCTCACTCGTTCGCTACTACTATTATGAGTCCTACTTTTGATCCAGAGTCCCCTTTTTCTAATTTTCCACTGTGTATGACTCATCCACTATAGCCTGCCATCGATGCTGAGTTTGATCCTTTAGAGGACACATATTCTGGTTCCTCTACTCCTTCCGAGGGTAGTGGGGACTAGCAGGGCTACCTAGCTAACGTGCCTAATGGGCACTACTCTCCTCTTATCTAACTGACTGTGGCGTATCCAACTTGTTTATAGACACAGTATGACTTAGAATCCCTCACATTATCTGATTATCATGGGCTCTTACGTCTGATTTTTTTGATGAGCCACTGATCGAGGGAGTTAGGTTTATCTAGTTGTAGTTGGTTGTATTTTGTTAGGCCCCAACCCGAGTTAGGAGGTCACTGGGAAGACCAGGGTGGGATTATTTGTAACACATATGTAATTAGGTGTGAATGTATATAGTATAACGGTATGACTTAACTTACTATGGATGTGATATGAAATATAAATTATCGTGTAATCGACTTCTTAGGATGCATATTACATTTCCGTTATTTCTATATGTTGATTATTACGTTAAAAGGATTGTGAAACGCAAAAAACTAGTATAGCTTTTAGTGCAAGGCTCTTATTTATTACATATACGTGTATAATTCATATAGTTAAATAATTAAAAATCTAGAAGATAAGTTATGAGTAACGACTACTTACGGTAATATTATGACTTGAGCGTAGCACTATAGTAGATGAGTGTTACACTAGGACAAATCACAACAACTTTCTATGAGATTAATTAATATTACACTTGCACCTTTCTAGAATTTAAAATTACACATACCTGACTTAAACCTAATATCGTTAATTTTTATTCTCCTAATTTTAAAATTCCTAAATTAACCTTACTACAAAAAAGCTTCACATCCCAATCTTTTTCCCCGTCTCCACCGGTCACTGTATTCCTCTTTTCTATAGTAGCACTACCATGCTAAAGGCCTAAACTCCTGCCACCAATCGTTCGACGTTTACACACAAAAAAATCGCCATTCCTCTCTCTCTCTCTCCCCCCAATTTACAGTGAAACGATCATCGCTATGGACTCCTCCAGCATCCAGCTCTTCCGCCTCGGACCATGATGCCCGCCCTCCGTCGGCATCGCCGGAAGTCTTGTGCCACTATGCTTCGCTCTCATTGGACTCCGATGCTAAGTCGAACAACGTGTTTTAGTAACCTCTGCAAAATTCAACACACAATCTATTGGGGTGGGACCTCTCCCAAATCCAAATGGAACCAATTTGTGGAGCTTAAACTATAGAATTGACATATTAAATACATAAAAAAAAAACACACACACAAAAGACTGAAATGAAATTAAGAGTTAATTAATTAGAAACGGATGATTACATTTGGGGTCGCATTGTGGAAAGCAAGAAGTTGATATAGCAATGGAAGAAGCAGTAAGAGAGAGGGCCATTAGGAATTAACTGGGAATTAGTGAGGGAAAATATTTATTGTAATGCGGATTGTAATGTGGATGGCATTCTATGAAAATTGGATAAATATTTAAGGGCATAATAGTCATTTCAAATTTTATTCTTTTAAAAAATAATTTTTCTTTATTATTAATGGTTTATTAACAATATAGGAGGTAAGTATAATATTAACTCAAACAAGAAGAGGTTGTTGTTATTTACCCTTTAGGCTAACATAATAACATTTTGATTATTAGATGCTATCTTTTCTTAAGAATGAAGTCGCCTGTTAACTGGCGCTAAGTAACTGTAATTTAAGATAAAAGCGCGTATTTAACAAACAGAAAAAGAAAAAAGAACGTAAATCGTTTTTCTTTTATATATTTTTATCTTTATTTTGAAATATTTAAATAATTAATACAATATAGTTATAAGGAATGTCATCTTTTTTATATCATATATTTAAATTTAAATTTAAAAATTTAATTAAGTTAGAGGATGTAATAATAATTTTCTTCTTTTCATTTATCTTTAAATTTTTAAATAAACACTTAATAATGATAAATTTTTAAAAAACTGAAACTGATCACCAAAATGATAAATATTTTCTATATTATAAGATACAGATAAATACTTGAGGGGAAAAAATGGTTTAATTCTACTCGAAACTCTTCTCAGGGGAAGTCCACATAGCCCTAAGCTCTTCTTTTGTGAAGACGATGTCAATTTTCAAATAGCCATGGAAGAAGAGGGAAAATTGTTAGAGGGGCCGGTGGAAGAAAACAGACCCAAAAGCTATGGAGAAATTGAGGAAATCATTGATGAAGTTGAGAAGCTCTTCTTGGGGCTAAAGAAATTCGCTATGATACATTCTCCTCCTACCGATCACCACTACCTCAAGCACAACAAATTCACCAAGTCTAACAACATTGAAAGCTTTTTAACTGAAAAGATCCATAGAGAAAGGGAGGTACTGGGGCTTTGTCTAAGCGACTCATCAATTTATATTAGAGCTTACGAAACGAGACCAGATCTTATGAGAGCCATGATAAAAGGTCCTCCAGGTACCCCTTATTGCCATGCCTTGTTCTGTTTTGACATACGCTTCACTCGAAATTACCCTCATCGGCCCCCGGAATTGTTCTTTCACTCTTATGGCCATGATCTCAATCCATACCTGAAAAGGAATGGAAAGGTCAACCTCACTGAACTCGGCGACTCGGGTCATTGGTATTTCAAAGGGAAGTCTTACCCAAAACCGTTCAGAATATTCGACGTGCTTGCTACGATTCAGCACTCAATTCTGAACAGGAATCCCTATCTCGATGAGACGCCAAGTGATCAAAAAGGCCGAAAGCAATTTAGCAGTGGTGTTCTAATGGAGACGACTTGGGAGGCAATGCTGTGCATGCTTATGTCACCGCCGAAGGATTTCGAAGATTTTGTCAAGGGGCATTTTCGGACTCACGCTCACCAGATTCTGATGAACTGTAAAAGCCACATAGGGTCCCATGGGACGATGGGCAACCTGTTCTTCAAACTCGTCAGGGCATTTGAAGCTAATGGAACTTATTGTCAGCACCACTACAATAAGCATTCTTATGACCTGGCGTAGCAGGAAGAAGTGAAGTGCAGCACCACAACGAGATGTTAAACCGTAAACCTTCTCCTCCGTATCAAATGTGGGGGAATTTATATTTATTGCTCTAGACTTAGGTTATTTCTATTTTGTACATTGGGTATTTCTTAGATTCAGGGATTCAAATTGTGGTCCGTAATAGATAATGCAACCGCAATATTGCCATTGCGCCCCCACCCACAACCTTATCCCACCGCAATTGTGGTGTGAATTGAAATCACAAAGAAAATCGCAATGTAGCGGTGTTGCGGCTGCAACGTAACAGCGTTGCGGCCGCAACCGAATGCAACTCACCTGAAAACCAAGGACGCACCACCGCAATCGAACGCAGTCCACCTAAAAATCAAGGACCCATCTCGTTCTTCCATTTTCGTTCATGCACAACTTTAATATCATGTGGTGGACTAGTGGTGTAAGATGGATTGGAGATCTGGGATGGAGTGCAATCAGGCGAATAGAGAGAAGCAAAGAGGAAGGTGGGGGTAAGTTTGAGAGAAGTTTAGAGATGGAGAGAAGTGGACATAAAAAAAAGAAAGGTGAAATATTGTGGGATTGTGCTAAGAATTAAAGATTCAAGCATGGGTTTTCAGAAAAAATTAAGATGAGAAGTTGGGATTTTGGGAGGTCGTTCTTTACAGAACAAAGGGAAGGAAGTGTGTAGAAAGTGGGGTAGGTGGGGAGGGGGAGTGTTGTCATGGTTGGGAATTGGGGATTTTTTCTCTTTTGTTTTTAATTTAAATGGGTATGGGACAATTGGGCTGATGCATTTATGGGTCTTGGACGCAGTTTTTTAGTTTTTCTAAAAGTGGGTTATCGAATTGTAATATTTTGGGGTTTGTTGTGTGATTTTTGTTTTTTTTTCCAAAACAAAAATCAAGTAATAAAGTGTATATATAATAAGATTATCTTCTAAAAATTGAAGTAATAAGTATTTAACAACAAATTATCAAATATATAATATTTATCTAAAAAAGTATAATTGAATATTAAAATTTTATTTATATAGTATTTTTTAGTTGATTATACATTTTTAGTCAATTATTAATAGTATTATATATTAAAATCTTGTGTTAAATTTAATTATGTTATGTTAAATTTTTATCAAATAGTTGAAGACTTGTTATTTTGGTTATATAATTGTTGTACTTCTATTTATTTCACATTTTGTTAACAAACAAAAAAGTTCGCACCACAATAACCGCAATAATGGCAATCGCAGTGACTGCGACCGCAACCGCAATCGCAATTTAGAACACTGCTTAGATTCCTTTATTCTGGGTTGGTTTGGAACAAAACAGTCCCTTTTAGTTTTTGGATAGGCTTAATTCATCAAGTATTATTCTTTTTCTTTTTTGACCGGGCTTAATTAATTAAGTTGTTATGCAATCAAAAGTCGAATTTATTCGGTGTGTATATGTTACGAAAATAAAATTAAAATGGCCAACATAAAGCATATAGGGATTGTGATCGTGATTTTCTAACGTTTATGCTAGTCAAACTCTTTATTTGGTTGTGTGATTGTATAACTATTAAGTTAAATTGCATCAATGACTGAGCGATTGCATGATTAGTAGTAATAAGTACCTCCGTAAATTATACTTTTGAGTCAATGATAACATAATCTTTAATTTGTAAGAGCTTCTTATCCAAGTAATTTATTTAATTGATTTTATTTCATTACTTTATTACTTTAGGCAAACTACCCTTCATTTCCAATTGACTAGTAACACTTTCTTGATAAATGACCTATACTGTGCCATTTATTACATTTTTTATTCAACTTAGCATTAAATAAATTTTAATTTGTTAGAGGTCCTAACAACCTCTAGTCAAATCTTATATAGTGGCATTGCCAAGGAAGTTGTGCTAGTTAATTTTGCTATTAATTTTTAATTTTCTCTTTTATTTTTCATTTATTTTATTTTTCCTTGTTATTTTATTCTTTATTTCTCATTTATTTATTACCTCTTTTCTATTGGTTTTATTTTTTTGAATATATATATATAATTATGTTATTTATTTTATTTTTATTTTATTGGTTTTCTTGTATGACTCGATTCTTATCCGACATCAACTTAATTCCTCTTGATCTTGAAATGGAAAGGACTTTGAGGCATCTCAAGCAAGAAAAGAGAAAGCAAGAGGAATAGTTTGAACATTCTCATTTCTTTGCTAGTGTTTTAGGTGATATGGCAGAATAGAAAAGGACCTTGAAGAGCTGCTTACTCCTGATCCTAGTTACCAGCCATTGGGGATTGCTTACCTTAATCTTGAAGTTGACTTTGAGCTCAAGTCTAGGCTCCTATATCATATGCCCAAGTTTTATGGCATGTCTAAGGAAGACCCATACAAGCATCTAACGCATTCCCATATTGTATATGCTACCATGATGTAACATCCTCCCAAATACAACATCAGTCTTAAGCCATGACATTAGACTCAAGAGTTGTTACTTATAAATTAATGGACCTTTTTAAAATATCTATAGCAACCTCGATTAACGCGTGAAATAACTAAGTGTAATTCTATTAAAATATGTAACAAAGAAACACAATACTTATTGAATACATAGCTAAGTACAAAAGGAAGCTCTTATAAGCGCTTCAATACATATATGTCTTCTATTATATTTACATACATATAACTCCAACTAAGTACAGTGAAGTAAAAACATCAACTACTAAAGTACAGCAATCCCGAGTTCTTTCACGTAGCAGTGCCATTGTTTTCTGGATCAACCTGGAGATGACAAGGGAACATAAACACATAGGGGTGAGAATTCTAGAATTCTCAGTAGAGAATCCCCAAACTCAATCATAATGTCATCATTCTCGTCCTAGCTACTTCAGTTTGTTAAGAATATGATCACACAACATTTATCAAAGGTTCATTTTTAAGGTTCAAAATAAATCTTTCTGAAGTGGGTAGCTTTTAGTAATCAATCACTTGATGCACATACAGCCAATGTTCAAAAACCTAGTAAATCATCCTAGGTAGACAATTCAAATTAATATGCATATGATAAATGCCGAAATCTTTGGTGAAATCATCTCCACTTGTTTTGCATATATCAAAGGGAATTCTCTAGTTTTCTCTTGTGGCTATAGAACTTAATTTAGTGCATTTTTCTCATTTCATTGACATAGAAAAGACTTAGTTTATATCATACTGCAAAACTCAATTTAGTGCATTTTTCTTTTTTCATCAACATAGGAAAGAATTAGTTTATACCCAATGGGTATCTACCGTAGACAACTCCACAATGGATAGTTTATACCAAATGGTATTTATAGTGGATCACACCATACAAGGGAAATAGACTGCTTATCAGGACTAAGCTCAATCCTATACATGGTCATCGGACTTTATTTTTTCCTTTTCCGAATTACACACAAATCCATTCCTAGTCGATACATCTACCAACTCAATATCTTGGGGGGAAGATCCTATTTTTTCCTTCCCTTCATTTCAATTTAAGTCTTGTTTCTATTTTCTCCATATGTCAAAACATGCACGCTAGGGAAGTTCCTCTTTTTGCCTTCCCCTCATTCAACTTAAGTCTTGTTTTTTATTTTCTCCATATGTCAAAACATGCATGATTGAAATTCACATATTCTCTTTTGCCATGTTAGAAATAAGGAAATATCTATTAATATCTTAGAATATTTCATATCATATCTTAGATTAATTTATATTTATTCACGATTGATTTATATTTCATATTTCATATTGCTTTTGCCTTTGTCCTTTTGTGACCCATGGTTGTGAGTAATGAATATTTGATTATGATTCCTACCAACCTCCCATTGTGAATCATTCCAATGGTGATATTTGTCTTCACTCAGTCATGATGGTGATATACTCTTTTGGCTTTGGATTTCCAATCGTTCAACTATTCAAGGCTTCCATATGTTGTTATTGTGATCTATTGTTGCATGTATAGGGAATTTCCACCGCCTTCATTGCGTCTCTTCCAACGCTGATAGCTGTGTGTGTCTATTCTTTTCCTAGTCGTGCAATTATCTAACAAGCTATTGAAGATGATGTTCATTCTAGCTGCCTTATTGTGTTATCTTTTTTGGATGTGTTCAGCATCTTTGAGTTTCCTTCCTAGTCCTCAATGGAGATCATTCTTTTATATTTTAAGGGTTTAATTGTAATAAACTTAAAGCTTAGTAAGCTTTAGCTTGAGGGGGGAGTGTTAGAAATAAGGAAATATTTATTAATATCTTAGAATATTTCATATCATATCTTAGATTGATTTATATTTATTTAGGTTGATTATGTCATTATGATTAGATTTTATCTTTACCTTATAAATAGGATTACCTTATTGTATTACAATAACATCACAATATATCAAATATACTTTCATATTATTGAGTCTCTATTTTCTCTCTTTTCTTCCTCCACCATCTAAAATGCTCAATTTCAACATGCCACAAATATGTATCTTTCAATTTTCTTTTTCCAAATGCATGCATAAGGCACATATACACATTCATTCACAATATGATTCCAATTATACCTCAAAACAATCCTTAAAGTCACTAGCATGCATTTATATACATCGTACTTGAACCAAATGTCATTATGTCAAAAATAATATGCCTTAGCATAAATACAGCACATGGGTAGATTTCACACCCTTATAGCACCAATTAACTTGCACATTAAACAACCAATTCAGAGGCTATAAAAATTACCTATGACACTTCAATGTGTCCACAAGGTTCCATAAAATTTCAGAGCAAAAAGAATTCTCTAGTTATGCTAACAAAATTAGACAAATTTAGAGGTCAGAAATCTCCTATTTACAGCCAGCCAAAGTCCCGATTTTATTGCCCTATCACATGATCATATCAAATCATACAAAAATTCAGGATTGGACTTCAATATGTCCTCAATATCCAATAAAAATTTCAAGTGGTAATTCAATCATTTGGTCTAGTAACGAAATTAGACAAACTTAAAGCTTCAAAATTGGCTGTCCAGACAATTGAATAATAGTCTCACTTTCTGATTTTTAGAAAATAGTAAAAGCCATTTTTAATACCCAAGAAAAATCATGGAGTTGCCTAGGATGCTAGCTTCAACATATAATTTTTCTAGGTTATGAAAACATCTACAAGTATATCAGAAAATTTGTGATTCATAACTTGCCAATACAAATCCGAGAATTCTAGCACCTGATTTAAAACTTGTTTTTACCAAAATGGGTTTTCTAACATCATCCAAAAAATCCACCAAAATTGATGCATCAATATCCATATATAATCAACCAAAACAATTAAAAATTTCGGACCAAAACCAATAAAATGTTCAGAATAAATTTTGAAAGAAAAGGCCAAAGAAAAACCTTGGAGCTTTAGAGATCTTGACTCCAAAGAATACTCCATGATTGATCACTTTCAATTTAAAGCTTCTAACCCACACTAAAACCTTCCTTACACAGCATATGATGAGCTCTCAAAGTAGAAAAAGTTGATGGATTCAAATTCTAATTAGTTAGTTTGGTAGGTATTGATGAGTAGAACAAGTTTCATGAAGAAGATTTGGGGTTTTGGTGATTTAAAACTAAGGTTTTGGGCATTTAAAGTTAGGTTTTGTGAAAAAACACCAAGGAAGCTTGGCTTTTGTAACATCCTAATTTTTAACCCAATACTCTAGAACATATTTAGGTTAATAATTAGTCAATTACTCTTTTAGTCTCATTCCTTACAACCTTTCATTAAAATACTTAGCGGGAAAATATGAATAAATTTTTTTTTTGAAACTTGAAAGCAAAACGTGAGCCGCGCACTAACCTAACGTTCATCATAACCATAACGTGCAAGGAAAAGTAGCCACACCATTGATAATCATGAAACATAGTATTATACATAACAATCATAATATCATCACATCTTTATAGATACATAGACTACTAACATCATTGTACCATCATTTACATCAATACACGCCCATATATGTGAAGTCATCCTTATCCACCTATGAGGTTGGATAAGTGTCGACCCAAAAAGCTAAGCTATTTATGCTCCCGCAGCGACCCTCTGCTCCGTTTGCTAGTGTGTCCCTTAAGCGCGAGCCTCAGAAGAAATCACGAACCTCGTTGTAATCCTCGTCTAGAGACGACACGGAAGAAAAGGAAGGGATGAGAAACTCATTCGAGATTCTCAGTAGGGATTCCCGACTCTAACACTAGTGTCATTGTCGTCGTCCCCAGCCACCTCGGTTTTAATTATGAAAAAGGTGTACATGCATAAGGATTGGTTTTAGGCTTTACAAATCTAATTATCCGAAGTGGGTGTCTTTTAGTATGTGTCTTAATGACATGAATGCAACAGATATTTGATGAATGCATGACAATACCATATGCACATTAACATGAAAATCGTAATACTTGGGCACATCATAAAGGAACATAAATCATATACGTGGCATGAAAAGGCATAGTACTTTTCTTGTGGCATCTTTCTCATAAGTAAAACTCTTAAGTTCTTTTTCTTAAAGACCACCCTCTTAACATATCCACCAAAAGTCCAACCGATTCACCGGCCCGGCGATAATCTGGTCACCAAACTACGTCTCACCTATCGCCTAGGAATGAGCTCATTCCTAACTAGTCGTCACTAGATTTAATATGGGCTAATAGAGGGGGTGTACATAACTTTCTCGGATCACCTATCTTAGGATCATTTCCTTCTTTGAAACGCTCTACTGGTATCTAGTACACAGCGAATTGTCCGCTTTGGCAAGCTCAATGTCAATACCCTCACGGATTTGTTTCCTCCCCACCGTAGCGGGAGAAATGCGTCTCAAGATGCTGTCACATCCGTTCTGGGGGTGCTCGGCCGAACCGGTGTCACCCAGAACCTATCCTGGGGGTGCTCGGCCGAACCGATGTCACCCAGGAGTTTTCACAAACTTTTCTCAAATTCTCAAGTTTGATGGGAAATTCGGCGTAACGGCATACACCGGATTTCCTTCAAACTTGCTTTATGCCACGAAACATATAGAGCATGCATAGTCATTCAACATCAACATAAGGCATCATATTCATCATTATGCATCGTAAGCATCATAATTTCATAATTTTACATAACGCATCGTGGCGGGAGCATCAACACATCAATACTATACACTCTCATCAGAGATCACATGCTCAAGTTGTTCTCGTAATAAAACATATATCCTCATGAATTCCTCATATGAGTATCATCATCATCATTTACATAACATACACCATCATGGAACATTCAACCGTTTATCCTTACGGTAGCTTATGCTTTGACCCTTACGGGTCTTAATCATGAGATTTGGTTCTCTAATATCCGTCGCTCATATTTTATGCACCTAAGGGCTCATAATTAAA
The DNA here is from genome assembly GCA_031216125.1 of Dalbergia cochinchinensis. NCBI lineage: Eukaryota > Viridiplantae > Streptophyta > Magnoliopsida > Fabales > Fabaceae > Dalbergia > Dalbergia cochinchinensis. Next base: position 33,257,831 of record CM062369.1, read on the forward strand.
CATCACTCATAATCCTCATATCTACATTTAAATCTGAAAAGCATAGGGTAGAATTCTTAACTTGTGATCGCGGGGTTCTAGAACTTACGTTTTAGACCCTTTCTTGGTTCATCTTCGCCTAAGGCGCTATGGATTAAATCTAAATCAATTATGAGGCATTCCTATGCTTAAGGACTAGTTATTAATCATGTTTACCATGTTGCAAGGGTGCTGGACAGAATCCAGAAAATTAAATGTTCTAAGAGTTCTATGTTTGCATTTTTACGGTTTTCTAGTTACTAGTTTCCCCATAGGTGCTAGAATTCAATTCTAACTCAAATGATACCAAGTTTTTCATGTCTAAACAATCTAAATCTGATTATGTCCCCATTAAAACAGTTTGGATTAGTTCCATAAACAAATGGGTCAAAACTATGTTAAATTCTAGCTTTACGGTATTTCTAGTTAGCTAGTTTCTCACCTATCATGCATAGGATCGCTTCTACATCATCATACGATATTTTCACACATTCCAACACATTAAAACATCATCATACAGCATCACATTCACCACATCAGAACCGAAAACATCTTGCCTCAATAAGAGAAGTAAATTGACATTTCTAGGTACATAAGTTCACTAGTTTCTCTCGGAATCAATCTAGAACTTCTAAAACTCTTTGCAAAACATTTTAATTCATCAAGAGGCTAAGTGAAGCCTTAGGTTAAAGACCAAAATATATTTCATCTCCTAAAAGAGGATAAAATCACAACTTGTGATGACATAACCTTATAAAGATTTGTAAAACTTTAAGGAAACACTTTAAAACATAGGCTATTGGTCCTAGTAGCTAGATGAAAACTCATTGCAAGTCCATCATCACTACTTGGCCGAAATTATGCATTCAAGGAATACATTCACATTTAACTTTATCTTGGAATGAAATGGGCAAGTCTTTGAGCTCTAGGTTCTTAAGTTACGACATAAACTAAGCGTGCTCATGCTTTTCATTTTTAATCTTGCTTTCAAAGTAAAGTGATGACTTGAGATTAAATATGCAAGGCGTAATTTAAACGTGCAAGCTTGAAAGTAAATATGCGAAGCATAATCTTAAACGTGCAAGCTTGAAGGTAAATATGCAAGATTCAATTCTTTATTTTAGTGCTCTTGGCCCAACAACAATCGACTTTAAGGCCGAAATAGATAGGCATTCGAGAAATTAATTAGGTGATAATGCAAGTTCAATTCTTTATTTTAGTGCTCTAGGCCCAACAACAATCGACTTTAAGGCCGAAATAGAAAGGCTTGAGAATTAAATTAAGTGAAGATGCAAGTTCCATTTTAATCTTTATGTTCTTAGGTGATAGCTTGAAAATAAAGATGCATAGCAAGAATGTAAATATGAATGCAAGCATAAAATAAATTATGCAAGTTCATTTTATCTTTCTAGAGCTCTTATCAAGACTTTAAAGGAATTTAAACCTTAACCCAAACTCATTCAAACAAGGTAAAGTCAAGCTTGGAGTTCTTAGAACTCAACATAATATCTTTGGGAATCAAACTATGAAACTTAGAAAATCTCAAGGAAATGGCCGAAATCTCCAAGAAGAGAAAAGTGCATTTTAAAACTCTAGAGTTCATGACCTTGATGATATATTAACACCAACATCATGAGTCCTCATCATTGAGTTCATAGAGCCATTTTAAAACACCATCAAAGTTAAAGTTCTCAAAAGTTCAAGAAAGGAAAATCTAGAAACACTTTTGCTCAAGAACAAAAATCAAGCTCTAGAGTTTGTTTCAAGTGATGAACATCATCATGAAACTCTCATCATCAAGCTCTCATTCCTTTGTTCTCCAAGGCCCATGGCCGAAAAAGAGCAAGATCAAGGAAAGGAAAAGAAGTTCTAAAAAGAATCAAGAGAAACTATGAACATTAAGCTTAGAACAAGAACGTTAAAGAAAGAATACATGAAAGAAAATCCCTACTTGGTGTGATGTTCTTGAAGATGGAAGAAGAAGATGAAGAAGATGAAGAACTTGAGGAACTCCAAGAACTTGAAGAACACAAAAACTTTGAGAGAAAAAGAAAAGCTTTGAGAGTTCCTAAACTTAGCAAATGATCTAAAAGTGGTGCAAGCTTCCCAAGGCCATCTATTTATAGAGAAATGAAGCAAATGGAGGGGATGAGAGGCTGATGTGTTTTTGGCCAAGGGGAGTGCAGCCCATGAGTTCCATGAGGTGAGATAATGTGGTCTTGAGGCATGGTGAGGTATGGTTCAAAGTATGGTGAGGTATGGTTCAAGGTATGGCCTCAAGCATGGTTCTTTGAGTGAGAAACAATTCAAATTGTGTGGTAAAAGGAGAGAGATGGCTGAATATGCATCAGCCCATGTGTGGTTGTGTTTGCATTTTAATTGTGGTTTAGAGTTGTGTTTAGGTGTATCTTTGATTATGCTTAAGATTAGGAATTTGTAAGAAAGTGTTTAGGCAAGGGAAATGGATAATTAAGGTGGTCTAGACATAATTAAGGAGTGGTCTTGCACCATTAGTGAGTTAAATCCTCAATTTAGAGTTTAAACAACTCTAGACACATTTCCTTGATTTAAGGAATTGGAGAGAGAAAACACTATTCAAGATTCCAAGACTAGGCATCTTGAGTTCTAAAAAGGGATTTAAGTTTAATCTAAGAAATTTTAGGTTCTAATTAACTTTAATAAATTATTTTGACTTTAGATTAATTAGGGAAATAAATTAATCTTCGTTTAGAGCCTAATATTGCTTAGGTTTGCTTAATTACGTCATTAAGCTCAAAAACACTATTCTAGGGGCAAAATCGTAATTTTGCACTAAAACTGCCCGGGACCACCGGGACTTGAACAGAGACCTCTAGACACATGAAAACATGTTTTAAAACCTCTGTGGAAAGTTTCCGGCTCAAACGGCACCTTTACCCGCGTAAAAACGCTATAGGGGTATTTTGGTCATTTTGACCCGAAACTGCGGAAAACGAGATTTTCGCTTCCGGAAGCATTCAAAGGCCATTCAATCCCCTTCAAACATTGAGTTGACCATTCGAGGATGACCCAGTTGGTTACCCTCGAGTTCGGGTCAGGAAATGACCTCAGGGGCATTTTGGTCATTTCCCTCGGACAGAAAAATCGGGGTGTTACAGCTTTCTGGTATATGGCCGAGAATGATGAGTTTGTAGTGACAAGGTTGGTAGCTTTTTAATGATATTAGATAAGGTTGTGTAATAATTTAGGTAAAGTTTGATTTTTCTTTCATTTCTAATCAAAAGGAATGGCTAGGATATAATCTTGTTATCAAGATTAAATCTTAGCCTTACACTTGGCCTTAAAAGGATAGACATTATTCTTTTGTAGAGATTAAATCATCTTTTAGTGTTAGAAATCGCACATTGAAATTTTACTGAACAGGTACAACATTGTACTCGGGTAATCAAACATTGCTCGAAAATTAATTCTAGGTATAAAATCCTTATTTATAACTATTTCTAACCTTAACTCTCTCTTTTCTTAGTGTAACGCCCTGATTTTCTGTTTGAAAAAAAATGACCAAAATGCCCCTGAGGTCATTTTCTGCCCAGAATTCGAGGATAGCCAGCCCAGCAGTCCTCAAAGGATCAACTCAATGTTTGAAGGGGATTAGATGGTCCTTGAGTAATTTCGGAAATGAAAATCTTGTTTTCTGCAATTTTGGGTCCAAATGACCAAAATACCCCTATAGCATTTTTACCTAGGATAGTGCCGTTTAAGCTTAATGATGTAATTAAGCAAACCTAAGCAATATTAGGCTCTAATCGAAGATTAATTAATTTCCATAATTAATCCAAAGTCAAAATAAGTTATTAAAATTAATTAGAACCTAAAATTGCTTAGATTAAACCTAAATCTCTTTTTAAAGCTCAAGATTCTTAGTCATGGAATCTTAAATAGTGTTTTCTCTCTTTAATTTCCCTAAATCAAGGAATTGTGTTGGCATTGGATTCCTAGTTAATGGAGTTTGACTCCATTAATTTAGTAAGACCACCCCCTAAATCTAGTCTTACAAGTCTCTAATTAACCATTACCTCGCCTAAACACTTACTTACAAATTTCTAATCCTAAACCTAATCAAAGCTACACCTAAACACAACTCTAAACCACAATTAAATGAAAGATTTTCCTCCCCCATTTCATGGAGAGAATGGCACCACCTCATCCCCCACAATGCATCACATGTTTGTTCACTCACACACTCAAAGAAGCATGCTACACCATGCTTAAACCCATGCCTATACCATGCCTTACACCTTACCTTGAAATGACATAGCCAAGAGATATTTTTCTCTCTCATTCCTCCCCTAAAATGGCACCCCTTCTCCCTCCCATTCTCACCCCTCATGTTTCATTTCTCTATAAATAGGAGGAACCACCCAAAGAAACTTTGCTCATTATCTCTTACACCCCCAAATGCTTTCTTTCTCTCAAGCTTCAAAGAGTTCTTCTTCTTCTTCTCCAACCTTCCCAGAGCAAGCCCTCCTTCAACCAAGAAACATATCCAAGGTAGGGAGTTATAAAGAGTTATGCCATTCCTTTCCTTGTTTAGCTTTTGGTTTGAAATGATAAAGTATTAGTTCTTCTTTTCTTCTCTTTTTCTTTCTTTTTCGGTTCTTGGTTTCCTTTTTCTTCCTTTTTAATTTCGGCCATAATTGTAATATCCTCCCAAGTACAACATCATCCTTAAGTCATGACATCAGATTGAGAGTTGGTACTTATAAACTATCGGACCTTTCTTAAATAGCTATAGCAAATGCGATAAGATCGTGTAACAACTAGCGTAATTTGGTTAAAATATATAACAAAGAAACACAACATTTCTTGAATACATAGCTAAGTACAAAAGGAAGCTCTTCTAAGAGCTTTAATACATATACATTCTCTATTACATTTACATACACATATGCCTACAACTATATATAACACAATAATAATATCAACTATTAAACTACTGTAATCCTGAGTTCTTTCACGTAGCAGCCGCATCATTCTCTGGATTAACCTGGAGACGACACGGGAACACAAAACACATAGGGGTGAGAATCATACAATTCTTAGTAGGGAAACTCCCCAAAAACTCACTCATACTATCATCGTCATCGCCCCAGCCACTTCGATTTATTAGAAAAAGAGTGATCATGCCTTTCATACCAATGGTTCATTTTTAAAGTTTCAAATCGTACTTCCGAAGTGGGTAGCTTTTAACAATCAATCACTTAATGCATATGTATTATAATGTCAAGCATCTAGTAAATCATCCTAAGCAGACATTCAAAAATAACAACCAAAACATAAGTAGAAATTTCATTCTTACAAGCATTATCAAGTAAACTTATATACAAAAATAATAATAAATTATGCATTCTTTTTCGTGGCCAAGGAACTTAATCTAGTGCATTTTTCTCTTTTCATTGATATAGGAAAGACTTAGTTTATATCATGCTGCAAAACTCAATTCAGTGCAACCTTCTCTCTTCATTGACATAGGAAAGACTTAGTTTATACCCAACGGGTATCTACCATGGACAACTCCACAATAGATAATTTATACCAAATGGTATTTATAGTGGATCACACCACATAAGGGAAATAGACTGCTTATCAGGGCTGAGCTCATTCCTATACGTGATCATTGGACTTCATTTTTTCCATTTCCGAATCACACACAATTCTATTCCTAGCTGATATGTCTACCGACTCATAATATCTCGGGGGAAGTTCCTCTTTTTGCCTTTCTCTTAATTCAATCTAAGTCTTGTTTCTATTTTTTCCATATGTCAGAATAGGCACACTCAGTGTTTTGGAAAAGTTCCTACTTTTTCCTTCCCCTCATTCAATCTAAGTCTTGTTTTACATTTTCTCTATATGTCAGAACATGCACGATTAAAGTTCATATATTCTCTTTTGCCACATATACATATTATTCACTGTTCTTTTCCAAATGCATGCATGAGGCACATATACACATCCATTCATAATATGATTCAATCATGCCTCAAACCATTCCTTAAATTCACTAGCATGCATTCATAAATGTCATACTTGAACCCAATGTCATTATTTCATCAACTCAAAGCATCAATTCATTTTAAGCACAATGGCAGATTTCACATATCTATAGCACAATTTATTTTGCATTTCAAACCATGAAATCCAAGGCTATAAAAATTATCCAAGACACTTCAATGTGTCCTCAAGGTCCTCTAAAAAGTTTGGAGTTAAAAGGTTCTCTAAGTATGCTAACAAAATTCAACAAATTAGGAGACCAGAAACCCCCTATTTGCAGCCAACAGCCAAAGTTCCAATCTTGTTACCCTATCAAATGATCATATAAAATCATAGAAAAATTTATGGTTGGACTTCAACATGTCCTCAATATCCTATAGAAATTTCAGTGGAAAAATCAATCGTTTGATGTGGTAACAAAATTAGACAAATTCAGAACTTCAGAATTGGCTGTCCAGACAACTCAAGCACAGTCTTGGTTTTTGATTTTTATGAAATAGTAAAACTCATTTTTAGGACCCAAGAAAAATCATGGAGTTGTCTTAGGATGTTAGCTTCAACATATATTTTTTATAGCTCATAAAAATTACTACAAATGCATCAGAAAATTCATGATCCATAACCTACCCAGAACAAATCTGAAAATCCAGCAGCATAGTCTAATATTCCTTTTGACAAAAATGATTTCTAGAATCATCCAAACACTCCACCAAAATTAATACATCAATATCCATATATCATAAACCAAAAAATATCAATTTAAATCAGTGATTAACACAAAAAAATGGATTTGAAGAAGAAGAGGTTTAAAAACCCTACTTTGATAGCTTTAGGGATCTTGGCTCCAAAGGATGCTCCAAGATTGATTTTGTTCACTTCAAGGCCACCAAATCAGCACCAAGCCCTTCCTTAATCAGTGATGAATGAGATACCAAGGTAAGGACTGATGAAGAATTGAAATTCCAATCGGTTAGTTTGATAGATTATGAGGAGTAGAACAAGTTTTGTGAAAGGATCTTGGTATTTTAGTGACTCTAAGTTAGAGTTTTTGAAGCTCGAAGCTTGTTAATGGAGGTTTGGGAGGAAGAAAAATGGAAAGGCTGTGTTTTCTGCCTCTTGGCCAAAAATGATGATGGTGGGGTGATAATGTTGGTGGTTTTGTGTTAATCTTTAAAGGAAGCTTGTAAAGAAAGTTTGGTTATTGTAATGTAAAAGGATAATTCTTAAAGAAAGCTAACAAAATGGATGGATAGGATTATTTCCTTGGTCAAAGAATAGATCTTGGGCATCCACTTGGCTCAAGGCAATTGGATCACTTTAACTTGGGGAGCAAGTAGCCTTTTCGGTGTTAAAACCGAACACCGAAATTCCACCGAACGGATGAGTTATTAGCTCCCGAGTAAAATATAATACATCAAAGGTCATGATTAAAACTTGCTTTTCAAGTTTTAATCCTTGCTATCCACTTGGCATAAAGTGGTTGGTAAAGGTTACATAGCCACTAAGTAACTTGTATGGCGTTAAAAACTGCACATCAAAATTCTACCGAATGGGCAAAACATTGTACTCGGGTAATAAGACATTGCCCGAAAATTAATTTTAAGTATAAAATCCTCATTTCTAACTAGTTCTAATCTCAATCCTATAATTTCTCAGTTTTGGGTACCTCCGGGTCCCAATTCTAGGGTTTCGGCTGTCCTGACGGGCCCGTTGGGCCTACAAGGTTACTATTTATGAATTTTATTTTTTTTTACAAATCCGTTGAATCGTCTTCATCATTTCTAAAACTGTCAGATTTTTGAAATTACGGCTAGTAAAGCCCAAATTAATTTTTAAATAATTTTTAGGGTGTTACAATAATGGCCTATCTTGGAAGGAAAATCATGGCTTGATGATGAGGTTTCAAGATAATGGACTCATGATTATCCTTTGAGAAACCTCTAAAGCTTGAAATTTGGTTTTGATCTTAACATATTTTGGTTATTCCTTTTTCTTTTCTTGAAACAAGTTTCGGTTCCTTTTCTTTCTTTCCCTTTTGATTTTAGTTTCTTTTTCCTTTCCTTTGCAAAGATTTCGGTTCCTTTTCCTTTGCTTTGCTTTTGTTTCTCAAAGAAAGGTTGTTAGTTCTTTTGATCTCTTGATCCATTTCCTTGAGCTTGATGATGATGTTCAAACCATAAGGTTTCTTTGACACCTTGGTACAAAGAACTCTAAAGCTCACTTTATCTTGTTGAGATAAGTGTTGGATTGAGGTTTATATTCCTTTAAAGTCTTGTGTGGAGCTCTAGTGAAATATAAAATGAACTTGCATTCATATTTATATTTTTTGTTTAGCATATTTACTTTTCAAGCCATCACCTAAAAGCTAAAGATTAAAACAAGAGCTTGCACTTTCATGTCACCTAAATAATTTCGAACCTTATCTATTTCGACCTTAAAGTCGATTGTTGTGGAGCCTAGAGCACTAAAATAAAGAATTGAACTTGCATTCACGTTTACATTTCCTTGTCTAGCATATTTTCCTTTTAAGTCATCACCTCAACATAAAGATAATAATGAAGTTACATCTCATGTTTATTTTGAGTCCTCACTTTACTTCCCTAATGAAGAATAAAATGAAGTGCATAGCATGTTTATGTTCTTATCATCACTTAAAGATCCTAGAGCTCAAAGACTTGTCCATTTATCTCAAGGAAAATGTTGGATATGGAAGCATTCTCTTGAATGCAAGGTTCGGCCATGTGATGATGATGAGCTTGGAGTAAGTTTCATATAGTCACAAACGCCAATAATCTATGTTTTAGGATTTTCTTAAGCATAGGTGAACTCAAAGAACGTTTCAAGTACAATTTTATGTTTTAAATTCCAACTATGAATAATTTAAATAAAGTTACTGCCCTTACTCATTTTATAATGATTTTAATGAAGTAAAATGGTTTCCAAAGAGTTTTAGAAGTCCTAAAATGATTCCAAGAGAAATTAGTAATTTACAAGTTTTGAAAATGAGTTTATGTGTTCTTTGGAACCTAAGCTTTTCAATTCTGCCATGGTTTGTTTACTGCTTTATGATGATGTTTTGACATGTTAGAATGTGTAAAAATTATATATGTTAAGGTAGGAACCTTTCTATGCATGTTAGAAAAGGAACTAGTCTTACAGAAAAATCGTAAAGTTGAATTTTAGCATAGTTTTGACCCATTTACTTTTAGCCACTGCCAAAACTGTTTTCAAGGGATAACATTCATTTTAGGATTTATTAATCATGAAAAAATTGGTAACATTTGATGAAGGATTGATTTTTAGTGCATATAGAGAAACTAGTAACTAGAAAACCGTAAAAGTGCAATTCTAGAACACTTAGATTAATTAATTTTCTGTTTCTGTCCAGCAACCTTGTAATGCAGTAAACATGGTTTATAATTAGTTCATAGGAATAGGAATGCCCCATAATTGGTTTAGGTTTGATTTATAGTCCTTTAGGCAAAGACGGAACGTAGAAAAGGTCTAAAACGTAGTTTCTAGGACCCTCGTAATCACGAGATGTAATTTTTGCCCTTAAAGCATGATACTGTCTAGATTCGTTGACAAACATAAATATTAGTAAGAATCTTTAGTTGTGAATCCTTAGGTGCATAAAAGGTTAATAGCGAATGTTAGAATAATTATATCTCGAGTTTAAGCCTCGTAAGGGTCAAAGCATAAGAAACCATAGGTTTAAGAGCATAATGATCTTTCGTATTCCATGTGAGTGCATGTTTTTATTATGAAAATTTATGATGTGATTATGTATATATATGAATGTGGCATAAAGTAAATTTGGAAGAAATTCAGTGTACCGTCATTATGCTACCGAATTTCTGATAAATTTGAGGAACTTAGAAAGTTTTCAAAAAGATATGAGTTTTGAATATGACATAGTACTATGAGAATGCGTTCTGGGGGATGGCGATACGTAATGCCCTAGAAACAAATCCTTGAGGGGGACGGCGATACATAACGCCCCGAAGAGAACAATATTCACCGTGTACTTGATATCGGTGTGACGCATTTTGTTATGATTATTATTATTGAAATTGGGCTTATCAGATGGTAAGTAAGAACTGGTGATGACTAGTTAACGTATGAGCTCATAACCTAGAGATGATTTTAGGGTGATCCCTATGTTACAATATGATACTTTGAATTTCACACAGTTACAGAAAGAGAAATGCTTTTACATGAGAAGTATATGCCACTTTATGCCACTTGTCTGATGTTGATATCTCTATGAATGGTTAATTGATTTCTGCCTGTCGCATCTTCATGCATTCGTGCTTTATTATGTTGCATCCATGTCATTAAGACTCATCCTAAAATGGATGAACCTTGGATAATTAAGTTTAAAACCTAATAAATGAATTTTATGCATGGTCACCTTTTTCAAAGAAACCCAAGGTTCCTGAGGACGTAGATGATGACACCTAGATAGGAGGTTGCCCTACTGAGATTCTTTAGTAAGATTCTTACTCCCTCTATCTTTTCTTTCCGTCATGTCTTCAGTTGGCGACGTTCGTGGTTTTTGTGGATTCCCTGACTTGGGAAGTGCACTATGATCCTAAGCATGGATCATACCATTTTGAGGGCCGTTGTGCTGTTCGTGTCTTCAAGTTTATTGGATGACCCTTCGCTCATCCTGTACATACTCATCGCTTCTCCCCAACATCACCCTACAGTGATGATGATCGAGTTTTTGAGTGTGCCCGCACACATGACAGGAGGGTGCTCCGCATGCATAGCGTCGGCTCGGCCATGCATGACTACCCTAACTATGTGTCGCGTACGTACTTCTCGGAGACCAATCCATCGGAGGACCCACCTACCCACTTGTATAGCGAGAGCTCTACCCCTACTCTATCGCAGATAGGAGAAGGCAGTGAGGAGATCCACGTAGGCGAGGCTAGCTCGAGGCACCCATGCACTCGCCGAGGAGCTCACGTCCAGCCACAGTGAGTGCCCACTCTGGATGTGCTTCGTCCTTAGATTGGATATGTCTCACCTTTTCTGGGATCCCAGCAGTAGAGGTTCATAGGTAGGGATAGAGCACACACTACATAGATGAGGATAAACCTTCTTTTGTTTAGAGGTTATCCATTCTAGATGCACTCGGGTTAGGGAGTTTTCTTCTTCGCTTTCTGTTGTATTTTCCTTTCCATTGTACTTTCATTTTAGTTGTGTTTGTTCCATGTTGGACCAAACTATGTCCCGCTTTTCTTGAGTGGGCATATTATATATATATATGCGGTTTTTTTTATCATGTTGTGCAATTACATGTTTTATGATCGAATGTTCATAAGATGTTTATTTGACTTTGTGTTTTAGTTCATTCATGCTTCATCGTTCGTCATGTTGCGCAACTCTCTTTTTTCTTTTTATGTTTCAGAAAAAAAATTTACCTGTATTTTCCGCTAAGTATTTTAAAGTAAAGAGGAAATGATGACGTAATAGACTAATGATTAACCTAAATATATTCTAGAGTATTGGGTTAAAAATTAGGATGTTACATTTTGGTATCAGTGCAGTTCGATTCTCATGGAGCCTGAGGATTGGACTGGCTATGCTTTCTAAGCGTGGTGCGATAGTTATGCCATGCGTAGTGCTTGGATGGTAGAGAAAAGCTGTAGGATAGAGATGCATGACCTCTGTTTGTTTGCGTGTGCCATGGTAACTAGCTCATTTTACATGGAATATTGAGCCTGATCATCTCAGTGTTTGTTGTTACATGTGTTTAGGAACTAATGGCACCCAGAAGACAGCCTAGGACCCTGACCAAAGATAACTAAGAAAATGCAATTGCTGCCGCCAACCATGACATGGCAAGGGCCATGGAACACATGTTCAAGAGGATGAACCAGCAGGGAGAATGTGGACGTGCTCCCCTTACGGCGGAGATGGTCGAGCAAGCTCAGTTCAGTAAGTTTCGCAAGGCAAACCCGCCAACCTTTAGGGGAGCCATGGACCCTAACAAGGCGGATGAATGGATCAAGAACATGGAAAATATTTATTCAGTGGTCACCTGCTCAGAGGAGCAAAAGGTCACGTTTGTGGTCTATATAATGGAATCTGATGCCGAGTTCTAGTGGATTGGCACTCGAAGGCTGTTGGAAGCCTTTGGTACTGCTATTGGCTGGGAGTTATTCAAGACATACTTCTATGAGAAATACTTCCCCAAGTTGGTCAGAAAGGCGAGGGACATCGAGTTTATGCAGCTAAACCAAGGAGGGATGTCTATTGCTTAGTACACGATGAGATTTGAAGAGTTGATCAAGTTCTCATGGGTGTTCCAAGGAAACCCCAATGAGATATGGAAGTGTGTGAAGTACGAGGCTGGGTTAAAGCTGGAGTTGAACTACGTCGTGGCACATATGGAGATCAGGGATTTCCCCACCCTGGTCAACAAGTGCCTCATTCTGGAAGAAGGACAGGGAAAGCTCCACACCGCAAGGGTGGAACGTTCCAAAGGGCTAGGACCTCAAGCCCTGAAGTTCAAACTGCAACACCAGAATCAATCACGAAGTCACTACAACTCCTACCACACTAATCAGTTCAAGCCACAGCAACAACAATAAAGAACACCTTTTCACCAACAAAGGCAACATTAAGGAACACTATTCAAGCACAACAACCTTAGAAACAACAACAACAACAGACAAGGAGGGTCGGGCGGCCCCCGGAACAACTATCATCAAGGAGGGTCCAGCGGGGCCAAGAACAAGGCACCTCAGGGAGCCCCCGCTGCTTTCCCCAACCCCGCACCGGCCGCGGTATGTCCTCGATGCGAGAGGATTCACGGTGATCGCCCCTGCATGGCTGGGTAGGGAGTCTACTTCGGGTGCGGAAATCCCGGCCACTACACCAACAAATGCACCAATGGGAGGCCAATAAACCAGAACCCTAGGCCACAATACTAAGGGAGGGTCTTCACCCTCAGTGCGGACAACGCGGGAAAGTCCAATGACCTTATAGAAGGTAAGTACGAAATAAATGGTAAAACTTTAACTATACTATATGACTCTAGTGCAACATATTCTTTCATTTCATATGCTAGTGTCGAGTCTCTAAACTTAAAGGTTTCCAAACTTCCTTTTGATCTTATTGTTGCTACCCCCACAAATCATCCTGTAAATACTTGTTTTTGTTGTTTAAACTATCATCTCACTACAGAAAATAGATCCTTTGTCATAGACTTGATTTGCTTGCCCATGAAAGGTATAGGTGTAGTCCTTGGCATGGATTGGCTTCATGCCAACCGTGTAATGTTAGATTGCAACACCAAGACTGTTGTTTTTCCTTCTTCCCCTAGCGAAACTAGTCAAACCTTAAAACTTTACCTTAATGCCGTAAAGGTCAACTGTAGTGGGCAAAAGACTAAGGGATACGTTCTCCTATTCGCTAGTGATGTAGATTTTGAGCAGAGCTTGGATAACATACTAGTAGTAAGAGACTATCCCGAGGTGTTCTCGGACGAGATACCCGAGTTCCCTCCCGAGAGAGAGGTAGAGTTCTCTATTGAGTTGGTTCTTGGAGCGGGACCAATCTCTATAGCCCCTTATCGGATGTCACCCTTGGAGCTAGCCGAGTTGAAAACCCAGCTTGAGGAGCTTTTGGAAAAGAGTTTCATAAGACTTAATGCCTCACCTTAGGGAGCCCCAGTTTTGTTTGTTAAAAAGAAGGATGGGAGTATGTGGTTATGCATAGACTATAGGTAATTGAATCGTGTAACGCTGAAAAACAAGTACCTTTGCCTAGGATTGATGATCTTATGGACCAATTGAGAGGAGTGGTGGTATTTTCCAAGATTGATCTAAGAACGGGATACCACCAGATTAGGGTAAGAGGTCAAGATATACCAAAGACTGCCTTTAGGACTCGGTATGGACACTTTGAGTTCACAGTGATGTCTTTTGGGTTGACGAATGCTCCTGCAGTGTTTATGGATTACATGAATAGGATCTTTAGACCCTATTTAGACCAATTCGTGGTTGTTTTGATAGATGACATACTCGTCTATTCGAAGACCCACGAGGAGCATGAACGTCACTTAAGGTTGGTTTTGGAGATCTTGAAAGAGAAGAAGCTGTATGCCAAGTTCTCTAAGTGTGAGTTTTGGTTGGAGGAGGTGAAGTTTCTAGGGCATGTTGTATTGAAAGGAGGCATAGCGGTTGATCTTAGTAAGGTGGAAGCGGTGATGAATTAGGATAGGCCAACCACCATAATGGAAATACGGAGTTTCTTGGGCTTAGCAGGCTATTACCGGAGGTTTATAAAAGGTTTTTCCCAGGTTGCCCTACCCCTGACTAAGCTAACTAGGAAGAACACCCCCTTCTTATGGAATCCCGAGTATGAGAAGAGCTTCCAAGACCTAAAAGAAAAGCTGACCACAACCCCAGTCCTGGTCTTACCTAGCCTTAATGTACCCTTTGAGGTATATTATGATGCCTCGGGCAAAGGTTTGGGCTGTGTGTTGATACAAAATAGGCAAGTGGTAGCTATGCGTCAAGGCAACTCAAGCGCATGAGGAAAATTACCCCACCCATGACTTGGAGTTAGCAGCCATAGTGTTTGCCTTGAAGATGTGGAGGCACTGTTTATATGGTGTAAGGTTTAAAGCTTTCTCCAATCACAAGAGTCTCAAGTACCTCTTTGATCAAAAGGAGCTAAACATGAGACAAAGAAGGTGGATGAAGTTTCTAAAGGACTACGATTTCGGCTTAAGTTACCACCCTGGTAAGGCTAATGTAGTCACCGACGCCTTGAGCCGGAAGTCGTTGCACCTATCTCACATGATGATCAAGGAATTTGAGCTGATAGAGAAGTTTAGAGATATGAATCTAGGGATGTCCGCGACCAATGAAGGCATGAAGATGTGTTCTCTTACTGTGATGAGTGGATTTAAGCAGAGGGTCATGCTAGCACAATGGGAAAATGAGGAGTTTAGGGAAACCATAGATGCAGTTAGGCAGGAAGGTTAAAATGTTTTGAACGAGGTTCGGATAATATATGGAAGTTTGAAGGTAGAATCTGCATGTCACAAGATGGTGACCTTCGAGAGAAGATCTTGGAGGAGGCCCACAAAAGCCATTTCACCATCCATCCGGGTGTTACCAAGATGTACCAGGATTTAAAGAAGATGTTTTGGTGGCCCGGATTGAAAAAGGATGTGGTCATCTGGGTTAGTAAGTGCTTGGTATGTCAAAAAGTAAAGATCGAGCACCAAAAGCCTTCAGGTTTGTTGCAACCCCTGTCAATCCCCGAGTGAAAGTGGGAGTATATATCTATGGATTTTGTGACGGGATTGCCTAGGACCCAAGCTGGCCATGATGCTATATGGGTGATAGTGGATTGACTAACCAAGTTGGCTCACTTCCTGCCTATTAGAGTGACATACTCTTTAGATAGATTGACATAGCTGTACATCCAAGAGATCGTAAGATTACATGGTGTATCATTGACTATAATCTCGGATAGAGATCCGCGATTTATGTCACATTTTTGGGGAGCCTTTCAAAAGGCATTCGGTTTAAAGTTATGCTTAAGCACAGCTTACCACCCACAGACAGACGGGCAATCAGAAAAAACAATCCAAACCTTGAAGGATATGTTGAGAGCCTGTGTTTTAGACCAAAGGGGAAGCTGGGATAAGTATCTGCTGCTAATCAAGTTTGCGTATAACAACAGTTATCATGCAATCATCGGCATGGCACCCTACGAAGCCTTATATGGACGAAAGTGTCAATCCCCTCTGTGTTGGTATGAATCCGGAGAGCAAAGCATGCTAGGACTCGATGTAGTGAAGGAAACCACGAAATAGATCAAGAGGATCCGGGATAGGATGCTTACGGCTAAAAGTAAAGAAAAGAGCTATGCGGACAAGTGGCGCAAGCCGTTAGAGTTTAATGATGGAGAACATGTATTCCTTAGGATCACCCCCACTACAGCCATAAGAAAAGCTATGAAAGTCAAAAAGTTGAGCCCCCAATTCCTTGGTCCCTTTGAGATTCTTCAAAGAGTAGGGACAATAGCTTACAAAATAGCCTTACCCCCTAACCTTTCCAATCTTCATGACGTCTTTCACGTCTCTCAGTTGAGGAAGTATGAGTCCGGCCCTAGCCATGTCTTGGAACCAGAGCATGTACAGTTAAGAGAAGACCTAACTTTCAATCTGCCGTCTACGAGGATCGTGGATCGCGGAGTCAAGCAATTGAGAAACAAGTCTGTTCCTGTGGTGAAAATAGCATAGGGACGAGATAAGTTCGAAGAATTTACATGGGAACTAGAATCGGAGATGAAGACCAAGTATCTAGAGCTCTTCTAAGGTACCAATTTCGAGGGCAAAATTCTTTTTAAGAAGGGGAGTAATGTAACACCCCGATTTTCTATCTGAAAGAAAATGACCAAAATGCCCCTGACGTTATTTTCTACTCGAAATTCGAGGATAGCTGGCCTGGCAGCCCTCAAAGGGTTAACTCGATGTTTGAAGGGGATTAGATGGTCCTTGAGTGATTTCGAAAATGAAAATCTTGTTTTCTGCAGCTCAGGTCCAAATGACCAAAATACCCTTATAGCGTTTTTAAGAGGGAAAATGCGCCGTTTAAACCCGAAACTTTCCCCAAAGGTTTAAAATAATATTTTCATGTGTTTAAAAGTATCTGTTTAAGTCCCGGTGGTCCCGGACAGTTTTTATGCAAAATTACGATTTTGCCCCTAGGATAGTGCCATTTGAGCTTAATGATGTAATTAAACAAACCTAAGCAATATTATGCTCTAATCAAAGATTAATTGATTTCCATAATTAATCTAGAGTCAAAATAAGTTATTAAAATTAATTAGAATCTAAAGTTGGTTAGATTAAACCTAAATCTCTTTTTAAAACTCAAGATTCCTAGTCATGGAATCTTGAGTAGTGTTTTCTCTCTCCAATTTCCCTAAATCAAGGATTTGTGTTTGCATTGGATTCCTAGTTAATGGAGTTTCACTCCATTAATTTAGTAAGACCACCCCCTAAATCTAGTCTTTCAAGTCTCTAATTAACCATTACCTATCCTAAACACTTACAAATTTCTAATCCTAAACCTAATCAAAGCTACACCTAAACACAACTCTAAACCACAATTAAATGAAAGATTTTCCTCCCCCATTTCATGGAGAGAATGGCGCCACCTCATCCCTCACAATGCATCACATGTTTGTTCACTCACACACTCAAAGAAGCATGTGAAACCATGCCTAAACCTATGCCTATACCATGCCTTACACCTTACCTTGAAATGACATAGCTAAGAGATATTTTTCTCCCTCCTTTCTCCCTTAAAATGGCGCCACTTCTTCCTCCCATACTCACCCCTCATGTTTCATTTCTTTATAAATAGGAGGAACCACCCCAAAGAAACTTTGCTCATTATCTCTTACACCTCCAAAGACTTTCTTTCTCTCAAGCTTCAAAGAGTTCTTTTTCTTCTTCTCCAACCTTCCAAGAGCAAGCACTCCTTCAACCAAGATACACATCCAAGGCAGGGAGTTATATAGAGTTATGCCATTCCTTTCCTTGTTTAGCTTTTGGTTTGAAATAATAAAGTATTAGTTCTTCTTTTCTTCTCTTTTTCTTTCTTTTTTGGTTCTTGGTTTCCTTGTTCTTCCTTTTTAATTTCATCCATAATGGCCTATCTTGGAAGGAAAATCATGGCTTGATGATGAGGTTTCAAGATAATGGACTCATGATTATCCTTTGAGAAACCTCTAAATTTTGAAACTTGGTTTTGATCTTAATATATTTTGGTTATTCCTTTTTCTTTTCTTGAAACAAGTTTCGGTTCCTTTTCTTTCTTTCCCTTTTGATTTTGGTTGCTTTTTCCTTTCCTTTGCAAAGATTTCAGTTCCTTTTCCTTTGCTTTGCTTTTGTTTCTCAAAGAAAGGTTGTTAGTTATTTTGATCTCTTGATCCATTTCCTTGAGCTTGATGATGATGTTCAAACCATAAGGTTTCTTTGACACCTTGGTACAAAGAACTCTAAAGCTCACTTTATCTTGTTGAGATATGTGTTGGATTGAGATTTACATTTCTTTAAAGTCTTGTATGGAGCTCTAGTGAAATATAAAATGAACTTGCATTCATATTTATATTTCTTGTCTAGCATATTTACTTTTCAAGCCATCACCTAAAATCTAAAGATTAAAACAAGAGCTTGCACTTTCATGTCACCTAAATAATCTCGAACCTTATCTATTTTTGCCTTAAAGTCGATTATTGCGGAACCTAGAGCACCAAAATAAAGAACTGGACTTAAATTATTTACCTTTTAAGTCATCACCTCAATAAAAAGATAATAATGAAGTTACATCTCATGTTTATTTTGAGCCCTCAATTTACTTTTCTAATGAAGAATAAAATGAAGTGCATAGCACGTTTATGTTCTTGTCATCACTTAAAGATCCTAGAGCTCAAAGACTTGTCCATTTATCTCAAGGAAAATGTTGGATATGGAAGCATTCTCTTGAATGCAAGGTTTGGCCATGTGATGATGATGAGCTTGGAGTAAGTTTCATCTAGTCACAAGTGCCAATAATCTATATCTTACGATTTTCTTAAGCATAGGTGAACTCAAAGAACGTTTCAAGTACAATTTTATGTTTTAAATTCCAACTATGAACAATTTAAATAAAGTTACTGCCCTTACTCATTTTATAATGATTTTAATGAAGTAAAATGGTTTCCAAAGAGTTTTAGAAGTCCTAAAATGATTCCAAGAGAAACTAGTAATTTACAAGTTTTGAAAATATGAGTTTATGTGTTATATGGAACCTAAGCTTTTCAATTTTGCCATGGTTTGTTTACTGCTGTATGATGATGTTTTGACATGTTAGAATGTGTAAAAATTATATATGTTAAGGTAGGAACTTTTTTATGCATGATAGAAAAGAAATTAGTCTTACAGAAAAATCGTAAAGTTGAATTGTAGCATAGTTTTGACCTATTTATTTTTAGCCACTGCCAAAACTATTTTAATGGGATAACATTCAATTTAGGATTGATTAATCATGAAAAACTTGGTAACATTTGATGAAGGATTGATTTTTAGTGCCTATAGAGAAACTAGAAATTAGAAAACCGTAAACGTGCAATTTTAGAACACTTAGATTAATTAATTTTCTGTTTCTGTCCAGCAACCTTGTAATGTAGTAAACATGGTTTATAATTAGTTCATAGGCATAGGAATGCCCTATAATTGGTTTAGGTTTGATTTATAACGCCTTAGGCAAAGACGGAATGTAGAAATGGTCTAAAACGTAGTTTCTAGGACCCCCGTAATCACGAGATGTAATTTCTGCCCTTAAAGCATGATGCTGTCTAGATTCGTTGACAAACATAAATATTAGTAAGAATCTTTAGTTGTGAATCCTTTGGTGCATAAAAGGTTAATAGCAAATGTTAGAATAATTATATCTCGAGTTTAAGTCCCGTAAGAGTCAAAACATAAGACACCATAGGTTTAAGAGCATAATGAGCTTTCATATTCCATGTGAGTGCATGTTTTTATTATGAAAATTTATGATGATTGTGATGTTCATGATTATGTATATATATGAATGTGGCATAAAGCAAATTTGGAAAAAATTCGGTGTGCCGTCGTTATGCTGCTGAATTTCTGACAAATTTGAGGAACTTAGAAAGTTTTCAAAAAGATATGAGTTTTGAATGTGACATAGTACTGTGAGAACGCGTTCTGGGGGACAGAGATACGTAACGCCCTAGAAACAAATCCTTGAGGGGGACGGCGATACGTAACGCCCTAAAGAGGACAATATTCACCGTGTACTTGCTACCGGTGCGACGCGTTCTGTTATGATTATTATTATTGACATTGAGCTTATCAGATGATAAGTAAGAACTAGTGACGACTAGTTAGGGTATGAGCTCATAACCTAGAGATGATTTTAGGGTGATCCCTATGTTACAGTATGCTGCTTTGAATGTCACACAGTTACAGAAAGAGAAATGCTTTTACATGAGAAGTATATACCACTTTATGCCACTTGTCTGATGTTGATATCTCTATAAATGTTTAATTGATTTCTTCCTGTCACATCTTCATTCATTCATGCTTTATTATGTTGCATTCATGACATTAGGACTTATCCTAAAAGGAACGGACCTTGGATAATTAAGTTTAAAACCTAATAAATGAATTTTATGCATGCTCACCTTTTTCAAAGAAACCCAAGGTTCCTGAGGACGTAGATGATGAAACTTAGATAGGAGGTTGCCCTACTGAGATTCTTTAGTAAGGTTCTCACTCCCTCTATCTCTTCTTTCTGTCACGTCTTTAGATGGCGACGTTCATGGGTTTTGTGGATTCCCCGACGTGGGAAGTGCACCATGATCCCGAGCATGGATTATACCATTTTGAGGGTCATCGTGTTGTTCATGTCTTCATATTTGTTGGACGACCCTTTACTCATCCTGTACATAGTCATCGCTTCTCCCCGACATCACCTTACGGTGATGGCGATCGAGTTTTTGAGCGTACCTGCACACACAACGAAAGGGTGCTCCGCATGCACATTGCCGCCTTGGCCATGCGCGACTACCCTAACTATGTGTCGCGTACGTACTTCTTGGAGACCGATCCATCGGAGGACCCGCCTACCCACTTGTATAGCGAGAGCTCTACCCCCACTTCACTGCAGATGGGAGAGGGCGACAAGGAAACTGTCACGCAGCCGAGGCTGGCTCAGAGGCAGTCCATGCCCCCTATCGAGGAGCTCACGTCCAGCCGTAGCGAATGCCTACTTTGGATGTGCTTCATCCTTGGATTGGATATGTCCCACCTTTTCTGGGATCCCAGTAGTAGAGGTTCATGGGTAGGGATAGCGTACACACTACATAGATGAAGATAAACCTTCTTTTGTTTGGAGGTTATTCATTCTAGATGCACTCGGGTTGGGGAGTTTTTTTTTCGCTTTCTATTGTATTTTCCTTTCCATTGTGCTTTCATTTCAGTTGTGTTTGTTCCATGTTGTACCAAACTAAGTCCCACTTTTCTTGAGTTGGCATATTATATATATATATATATATATGCGGTTTGTTTTATCATGTGGTGCAATTACATGTTTTAATGTACATGAGATGTTTATTTGACTTTGTGTTTTAGTTCTTTTATGCTTCATCGTTCATTATGTTGCGCAGCTCTCACTTTGCTTTTTACATTTAAAAAAAAAAGTTTTACCTGTATTTTTCGCTAATTATTTTAAAGTAAAGAGAAAACAATGACATAATAGACTAATGATTAACCTAAATATGTTCTAGAGTATTGGGTTAAAAATTAGGATGTTACACTCGATCCTGCATTTCCTGGTCCCGGATCTGGGGTTTTGGTAGTCCAGAGGGGCCCACAAGTTACTAGTCATTTTTTTTTTTGCAAATCTGTTAGGTCATCCCCATCATTGCTAAAACTATTAAATTTTTGAAATTATCAATAATAAAGTTCAAATTAATTTTAAAATAATTTTAGGGTGTTACACATGAAGCCTAAGGGAGTTATAGAGGACTAGATAAAATTGAGGCCATTCCTATTGTCCCTTGAGGGTGAGATAAGCGGTATTTATGTCACTTATCTTACTTATAAACCTTAATTTTTTATGAGTTTAACCATGTTGTTGGTATAAATAATTAGGATTTTGACTTGTTCCTCATTGTATGATTTTGATAGAATCATTGACTATTACACTGATTTTGGAATGATTTATAATTACACCTTGTTGTGTTTAACTTGTCTCTTTAAGTACAGTTTTGTGCTCAGAAACTTTGGATCAAGTGCAAAGTGTCAAGAAAAGGTTGGAAACTTTCTAGAAGGAACTTGGAGTAAAAAGGGAGAAAAATCACAGAAGGTCACTTTCAAGTGAGCACTACAGTGCTTATTTTAGCGCTCCAACACTCGGCAGAGGAGGTTTCAGCAATTCTTGAGCTCATGGTTCTGGAGAGTGCTGCAATGCTCATGTGACAGCTAGATTGCAAATAATTAATCTGTTTTTGGGCCCCACTTTGTGCTATCTTAGAGAGTAGTATATAAAGGATTGACACATTTGCTTAGCCTAGTTTTGACTCAATTTCTAATCTGTAGTTTTAGAACTTTCTCTCTCTATATCTCTCTACAACTTTTTCTCTATTCTTCTCTCTCTTAGGGATTCCATTAGTGAAGTTGCTTTGTCTTGGAGATTGTGGCTAGGATTGCTACTATTATTTTCAGGTTTTATTTATTTTCATTGTTGTAATTCTCCAGGGATGGAGAAGTAGATTTTCTTACTAGTGTGAGGGTTTTCGAATGGATTAGGATAATGTTTGAGGCCTCTTTTGATATTAACTACATTAGTTTTCTTAATACTCTGTAATTTCAATTCTTATAATTATTGTTGCGATTGTTACAATTATTATTGAGATAACTGAATTGGTGATCGTCATTTAGGGAAACCCTTTAAGCATAAATTGATAGATCTATTGGTTTATGTTTGAAGGAGAACATTAGAATTAACTTTCTGATTGGAAGTTAGGCTATAACAATTGGTACTTTAAATCAATGTAATTTCTAAATAAATTGAAGTCTTGTTTATTAGTTCTTTGCATTAGTTAAATTCTAGATATCGATCAATCACTAGTATAATTGCCAATAATTTATTAGTTTTTTGAATAATATATATATATATAATTATGTTATTTATTTTATTTTTATTTCATTGGTTCCTTTGTATGACTCAATTCTTACCCAATATCAACAAATCCTCTTGATCTTGAAATGAAAGGACTTTAAGGCATCTCAAGCAAGAAAAGAGAAAGCAAGAGGAACAATTTGAAAATTTTAATTTCTTTACTAATGTGTTAGGTGATATGGCAAAACAGAAAAGGACCATAAAGAGCTGCCTGCTCTTGACCTTACTTACCAGCCATTGGGGATTGCTTACCCTAATCTTGAAGTGGACTTTGAGCTTAAGTCTAGGCTTTTACATCATATGCCCAAGTTTTATGGTGTAACATCCTCCTAAGTACAACCTCATCCTTAAGTTATGGTGTCGTACTCGAGAGTTGTTACTTCTAAGTTTGCGGACCTTTCTTAAATATCTATAGCCAGTTTGGTTGGTTTGCGAGATAACTAGGTCATAATTATACTAAAATATATAGCAATGAAACCAAACTATTTATTTAATACAGAGTTAAGTACATAAGGGAAGCTCTTCTATGAGCTTTAACACACCTTTGTTCTCTAACATGTTTACACACATATCCATTCCACTAAATGCAACATAATAAAAGCATTAACTATTACACTATTGCTTTTCTGAGTTCTTTTGCATAGCAGTCCCTCGGTTCTCTGCATCAACCAGGAGACGACACGGGAACACAAAAATATAGGGGTGAGAATTCTAAAATTCTCAGTAGGGTAACTCCCCAATTACACATTCATAATGTCATCGTCATCACCGCAGCCATTTCAGTTTATTAAGAAAGCATGAGCATGCAATATGTAAATATCAAATGTTCATTTTAAAATTATAAAATCACCTTTCCGAAGTGGGTCTCTTTTATTATTCAATCACTTAAAACATGTATTTCATAACATTCAACATCATAGGAATTCCTTCAAGACCAATAATTTAACAAGATATATATATACATATGGCAATTACAATGATCTTTTCGTGCCCTTGACATAATAAAGGGGACTTTTTCGTGCCCTAATGGAGACCTTTCCCGTGCCTTTTATAAACAAAAGGGACCTTTCCCGTGCCCTTTATAAACAAAAAGGGGACCTCTCCCATGCCCTTGATAAACAAAAAGGGACCTTTTCGTGCCCTTTACGTATTAAAGGGGACTTCTTCGTGCCCTTTTTATATTAAAGGGGACTTTGCCGTGCCCTTTTACGTTAAAGGGGACTTTATTTTTTACTTACCACATACACCATCCTCAAGCTCACATATACATGCATCACATTTCTATATGCATGAACATAATTCTCTGATCTTATAATACTTCAAACCTATATATATTATTCATTCATTCCTCATAACATAATCTTGGAAGTCCATGGCATGCATTCATACACATCAACTTGAACCAAATGCCATTAGGTCACTAATTCAAGGCATCATCACAACTTCAGCACATTGGCAGATTTTTCACTCAAGTAGCACAATTTATTTCTCATACCAAATGATCAATTAAAATGCTATAAAAATTCTCAATGACACCTCAATGTGTCAACAAGGTTCCATAAAAATTTCATAACAAAAAGAATTCTCTAAATATGTCAACAAAATTAGACAACTTTGGAGGTTAGAAACCCCCTATTTACAGCCAACAGCCATAGTTTCTAATTTTATTACCCTACCAAATGATCATATAAAATCATATAAAAATTCAGGGTTGGACTTCAATATGTCTTTAATATTCTGTAAAACTTTCAGCTCATAATTCGATCATTTACTAGGGTAATAAAATGTCACAAGTTCACAGTTTCAAATTCAACATTTCAGGCAGAATAGTTACAACTTCGGTTCTTGAATTTTTCAAGGCATTAGGAATCAAAACCAGAGCTCAAGAAAACTCATGGAACTATCCTAGGATGTTACCTTCAACATATAATTTTTATAGCTCATGAAAACACCCACAATTCTCTCAGAAAATTCGTGAACAATCATTGCCAGCAGGAAAACCGAAAATCCAGCAAACCACTTAAGAATCTCTTTTAATAAAAATGATTTTTCCACAACCCCAAACACTCCACCAAAATTAACACATCAATATCATCATATTAGCAACCAATATATCCAGAAATTTCAGACCAAACACAATCAGAAAAGTCCAGCATAAAATTGGAAAGAAAAGACCAAAGAAAACCCTACTTTGATGGCTTTCGGAATCTTGGTTCCAAAGGATGCTCTAAGATTGATTTTGCTTAACTCAAGGCCACCAAATCAACACCAACCCCTTCCTTAATCAGTGATGTATGAGATACCAAGGTTAGGATTGATGAGGAATTGAAATTCCAATCGGTTAGATTTGTAGATATTGATGTGTAGAATAAGTTTAGTGAAGGAAGTTTAGTATTTTATCAACTCTAGGCTAGTGTTTTTGGCATTTGAAGTGAAGTTTGAGCTCTTGGACATGGAGGAACCTGGTTTCCTTCTCCTTACAGCATGATGCATGAAATTTTGAGCTTCTTGAAGAAGCTTGGCTTGTGGTTATCTTGTTATATATAAAAGAATGAGTATTATATTGTATAATTAAATAATCTTTGACCAAAGTAAGAAAAATGGATGGTTAAGATTTGGTTTATTGGTCAAAGAATGAATCTTGGTCAGCCACTTGGCTCAAGATAAGTGGCTCTCTTTAACTTGTAGAATAAATAGCTTTTACGGTGTTAGAAACCGCACACCAAAATTCTACCAATCGGGTAAAATAGTGTACCCGAGTAATCAAACATTGCTTGAAAAATTAATTCTAGGTATGAAATCTTTATTCCTACTCATTTATAATCTTAATATTATAATTTTTTAGTTTCAGGCATCTCCGAGACCCAATTCTAGGGTATCGGCTGTTCCGACGGACCAGTGGGGCCTGTAGGTTACTATTCATGTTTTTTTTTTTTTTACAAATCCCGTGGACCGTCCTCATCATTACTAAAACTGTCAGATTTTTAAAATTATGACTAGTAAAGCTCAAATTAATTTTTAACTATTTTTTTTAGGGTGTTACATATGGCATGTCTTGTAACACCCTAATATTTAACCCAACATGCCTAGGATGCATTTAAGTTAATTATTAGTTATTATTCTTTTGTTTTAGTTCTTAATTTTAAATTGTGGAAAATACTTAGTGAAAATAGAGGTAAATTTTTTTTTGAACATAGAACAAAATGTGAGCCACACTTACTACATGAAACACGTCATTTGCCTTATACCATAAAGAAAATAAAACATATCACGAGCATACATAAAAATCTAAACGTAACCACATCATGAGTATAACATGTCATCATATTTATACATAGGTAATCATAAGTATCAACCGTTCCATATCACGCACCAAAACAAAATACTAAACAGTATTATACCCACCAATAGAGGTTGAGCTATGTACAGTAATCCGATTAAGAAAATATAAATAGAACCTAAGTTGCCTATATGAACAGCCAACTGAAAACCCTTCCCTCTTGCTATTCCTACTAAGGATGTCACTCCCGAAAGGGAAGAAGTATTCGAGCATGCGAGCAATGTCGATAGGTGTAGCAAGTCGACTAATAGGGTGAACATGAGTGCCAAGGTGTGGGCAAGAAGCTCCTCCATGGACATACTGGGCTCCCTTTTTAGGCTACGTCACCACAGCCTCCCCTCTGGTACTACTCCCTACCTCCATGGGGACCATAAGTGCAGAATCTTCTGAAGAATGCTGGGATGATGACTCTTCAAATGAGTCAGACCATAGAGCAAAGAGGCGAGATGGCGACTAGGGCATATAGTCTAGAAAGTTTCTCATAGCTGAGGCAGCAGGGCGAGCATGAAGGATCTCCTCTATGCGAGGATGAGCACACTTAAACACAAAATCATCAGTTAAGGGGGTGGTTATGGAAAACCAAAAGCTAGTAACCGAGTGCATGAAAGGGCGATGTAAGAAGACGAACAGATGAACAGCACAATGACCCACAAAGTAATGTGACTAGTTACCCAGGTCATAGTGCATCTCCCAGGTGGGTTCATCAACGTAGATCACGAAGGTGGCCATCGACCTCTAAAGATGAGATGGAAAGGAAAAAGAAAGGGAATGAAAAACTTATATGAGAATCCCAATAGGGCTTTTGCCTTTAAACACATGTCTTCATCCTCATCCTCAAGAACCTCAGATTTCATTATGAAAATAGTGGACATAAATAAAGTTCATTTATTAAGTTCCAAATACTGTTAACTGAGGCCTATATCTTTTAGCATGAATCTTAATTTCATGAATGCATCATGCCATATTATGAATACATGTCAATGCCTATGCAATATATCACAAGAATCACAATAAATGAACATAGCATAAAAATCATAAAACATCATAACATAGGCTTTCCTCTTTACTCTCTTAGGTGACTTAAGTTTCTTATTATCTTCTAAGGGGCCACCCTAATACTCTCTCATCTTGAGAGTTTAGGTTATGAGCTCATATCTAATTAGTTGTCACTAGTCTACACTCATCCTCTCAATAAGCTAATTCCTAATACCCAGAGTGTGGGATGGGGGCATATGATCATCTTTCATAACCATTAATTCTTGGAGTCCAAAAGATCACCTCTTTGTGTCACCTCCCATAACCATTAATTCTTGGAGTCTGAAGGATCCCTTATTGGATCACCTCCCATAACCATTAATTCTTGGAGCCTAAAGAATTATTTCCATGTGTCTTATGTCACCTTTAATCTTAGCATGTCATTTAGAGATGCAAACATGAGCATATAATCATAGCCGTCATCATAACTTATTATTTAACATTTTCATGCTTATAGCTTCATAATTCCTCTAAGTCCACAAATTTGGTAGAAATCTAACAGCATAATGGCTAAGAACAAAGTTTCACCAAATTTGCTTCGTGCCCTAGAACATGTCCATCATGCATCTCAATTATTCATTCATAATCACAATATGCCACAAATCATCATGTAATTGATCTCCTAAGCATACATCATATTCTTTGCATATATCCATAAGCATGTCATCATCAATATCTCATTGAAGAGTAAACATGCTCCTACCCAGTATGCCGGAAATCAAGGACCGGACTCAACTAATGCATCTATCATGCTCAATAGGATATATGTACAATATAGACAACAATCATTACTTGCATAGTTCAAGAATCAAGCATGCATAGTCATCAATTCATACTTTTGCATAATCACTTCAAGTCATATAATTTCCAAATAATTCATATGAACATAGCTCTCATAACATATCATTCACATTAATATTATCAAGTTATTGATAATTATACTTTAGCCTTAAAAGGGTCAAAATTGCAATTTCTACAAGTGTATGGTCAAAGTGTAAATTTCCCATTCAACTCATTTTCCCAAACTAATTATCTTCAAAATTAATTTACATTTTTATGAGACTCATACTACTTAGAAATCATTTAAAGTCATCATAAAAACCATTTTGAGCCATTGGCCAAATTTTATTAGATTTTAGAGGTCAAAGTGCATAGTTTCCACTTTTTAACACTTAGCAAGTGCCAACACTTTAAAAAAAAAATTCCTAACATCAATACATGGACACATTCAAAATCATTTATTAACTCTAATTATACTCATTGACCAAAATCCCATAATGAGAAGCTCAAGTCGCAATTTTCCACATTTTTGCAAAACGTTCTAACCTAACACTTGTAATTATCCTTTTAAGCACCCAAACACCAAAAATAATTTTTATAATAATTATTAATGATTTTTAAGCACATGAACAATACCAAATAGTACTGATTAGTGCTGGATAGTATCATAAATTGCAATTTCAAAAGCTTTAGAAATTATATTTTTGCCCCTTTTCTAGTTATTAGTTTTTCCTAAGATGCTAAAAATAATTTTTACAACAATTATTAATAATTTCTATATACATGAATAGTGTCAAACAATGATGAACAGTGTAAAAAATTAAAAAATTGAAATTTTAAAAAGCTTTAAAAATTACATTTTTTATCTTTTCTAATTACTAGTTTTTCCCAAAAGCTATTCTAAGACATCCGACATTTGAAATCATTTATCTCTTTGGGAAAATAAATATTAACATTAAATTAGTAGAAAAACTTAAAATTCCATTAGTAAAGTTTTATTTACTTAAAAATCACATTCTTACTCTTTTTAGGTTTCTAGTTCTTTCAAAATGTCTTTGTACACGATCTAGACACAAGATTCAAGCCTTAAAATGAAATAAAACCAAATTCAAACCCAACATCCCTTTATGGCTGAAATACATATATGAATATGTGTCCATGATCAAAATTTTCATTTAAGATAAAAGGGACAAGTCTTGAGCTTTAGAGACATAGGTGATAACTAGAATCATAAACATGCCATGCAACCTTATTTTAATCTTTTAATATTATAAGGTGACAACTTGGAAATATAAACATGATATGCAAGAATTGAAATTTAAACATGAGATGCAAAACCCATTTTTAAGTCTTCAAGATTATAAGGTGCAACTTGAACTATAAATATAAAATGCAAAACTAGAAATATAAAGACGAAAATGTAAGTTCATTTTTAAGTCTTTAAGATTTCAAGGTGACAACTTGGAACCTAAACATGATATGCAAGGCATTGAAATATAAACATGAAGATGCAAGACTTGAAACATAAACATGAATACAAGTTCATTTTTATATCTTATTAGATCTCAAAAACTCAAGACTTTAAAGAGTGAGACTTGCAACCTCATCAATCTTAACAAAATGAAAATAAACTTTAGAGTCCTTCAATCTCATGGTTCAAAGAACCTCATTTTCTTGGACTCACCATCAAACTCAAAATAAACGAAGAAACCAATAAGCATTCTTTCTTTCCTTTTCTTTTGAAACCAAAGATCAAGCCTTGAGCTTTAAAGGTCATACACATGATGGCTTCACAACCATCATCAAGAACACTAATCATCAAGCTATGGCCTTGATCACAACCAAACTATAAGAAAAGAGTAGAAATGAAAAGAAAATATAAGAATAAACTCCCTACCAAGTGTGCTTCTTGGTTGAAAATGAAAATGCTTGTTCTCTTGCAAAGAAATAAGAAGTAAAAAATCTTTTCTTAGAGCAAGATAAGTTTCTACCAAGGTGAGAAGGAATGGGAGGAAGGATTTTTGTATTGGTTTGATGTGTAGAGATGAAAGCTTATGTATTTTAGGGAAGATCTATGGTGGTGTGTTAGTTTAATGTTTGAAGCTTGGAGGAAGAACAAAAATAGAGGTTCTTGAAGGTGGAAAAAAAGAAAAAGAAGAGACCTTGAGTTTAGAGAGAGCAAGAGTGTTTTTTTGACACAATTTTGGTAAACAAGACTTCACCAAAAAAGTTGATAGTAAGAATGAAAGAATGTAAGTGTAAGAGAGTTGAAAAAATCAATATATGAGAGAGTATTGGGGGAGGAGGCTGTTGGCCACTAAGGGGTTTTTGGGGGGAAATTTTGTTTCATTTGGGTGTAGAAATTAGGGTTTTAGGTAATTTTGATTAGGGGAAAGGTTAGGAATTGATAATTAGGTGTTTGGGTTAGTAACCATTCGTTTAAGGCTTTTAAGACAAGGCTAAGGAGTTGTCTTGCAAGGTTAAATGGGCTAAGCTTAATTAATTCAAATTTCAAATACCAACACACTCCTAATCTTAATGAAAAGAAAAAGAGATAATGTACTTTTGTCCCCTACTTTTTACATTTTGCTCTCTTGAGGCATCTTTGATTAAGAATGGGGTTTAAACTTTCCCTAACTAATGTTGCGTCTTAATTAACTTCAAATAATTATTTGGATTCAAAATTAATTAATAAAAACAATTTACCTTTAATTAGAGTCTAATATTGTCTATATTTCCTTAATTACTTAATTTAGACATAATTAGCACTAACTAGGGGCGAAATGGTAACTTTATATAGAAACTCCCCAGGACTTCCCAGGACCCATCTAGATATGACATATCCCTTCTAATTGGTGTAACATCCTAATTTTTAACCCAATACTCTAGAACATATTTAGGTTAATCATTAGTCTATTACGTCATAGTTTCCTCTTTATTTTAAAATACTTAGTGGAAAATATAGGTAAATTTTTTTGAAATGTAAAAGCAAAGTGAGAGCCGCGCAACATAACGAATGATAAAGCATAAAAGAAATAAAACACAAATCCAAATAAACACCTCATGAATATCCGATCATAAAACATGTAGTTGCACAGCATGATAAAACAAACTGCATATATAGATATATAATATGCCCACTCAAGAAAAGCGGGACTTAGTTTAGTACAACATAGAACAAATACAACTGAAATAGAAATACACGGAAACATAAAAGGAGAACACCCACACCTTAGTGCACCTAAAATGGATAACCTTTCAGAATAAAAAAAGGCTATCCTAATCTATGTGTGGTGTGTACACTATCACTCCTCAAGCGCCTCTATTGCTGGTAGTCCGGATAGGGTGGGACATAGCCGATCCAAGGATGAAGCACATCCGGAGTGGGCACTCGCTGTGGCTAGACGTGAGCTCCTCAATGAAGGTGCATGGACTGCCTTGGAGCCAGCCTCGGCTATGTAACCGTCTCCTTACTACCCTCTACCCTTAGCGGGGGAGAAGGGGCAGAGCTCTCAGAGTATAGATGGGTGGGTGAATCCTCTGATGGGTCAGTCTCTGAGTGTCTCGATCGGGGGACATAGTCGGGAAAATCACGGGTGGCAGATTTAGCAAAGTACATGCGGAGTACCCTCTCGTTATGCGTCCGCCCACACTCAAAAACCATGTCATCACCAAATGGGGAAGTCGGAGAAAAACGATGGCTATGTACAGGGTGAGAAAAGGGGCGTCCCAAAAACATAAACACTCAGAGTGTGCAGCTCCCCTCAAAATGATACGACTGGTGCTCCGGGTCGTAGTGCACCTCCTAGGTGAGGGTATCAATGAACAACACGAAAGTTGCCATATGAAGACATGACGGAAGGAAAAGATAGAAGGAGTGAGAATCTTGTTAAAGAATCTCAGTAGGGTAGCCTCCTATCTAGGTGTCATCATCTACATCCTCAGGAACCTTGGGTTTCTTTGGAAAAGGGTGAGCATGCATAAAATTCACTTATTAGGTTTTAAACTTAATTATCCAAGGTCTGTTCCTTTTAGGATAAGTCTTAATGTCATGGATGCAACACAATAAAGCATGAATGTATGAAGAAGCAACAGGCAGAATCAATTAAACATTTATAGAGCTATCAACATCATACAGGTGGCATAAAGTGGCATATACTTCTCATGTAAAAGCATTTCTCTTTCTGTAATTGTGTGACATTCAAAGCATCATACTGTAATATAGGGATCACCCTAAAAAGACCATCGATCTGGGGGTGCTGGACCAAACCGGTGTCACCCAGAATGTGTCATATCTCTAGGTTATGAGCTCATACCTTAACTATTCATCACTAGTTCTTACTTATCATTTGATAACTGCAATCTTAATAATAATAATCATAATGGAACGCGTCGCACCGGTATCAAGTACACGGTGAATATTGTCCTCTTCGGGGCGTTACGTATCGCCGTCCCCCTTAAGGATTTGTTTCTGGAGCATTATGTATCGCCATCCCCCAGAACGCGTTCTCACAATACTATGTCACATTCAAAACTCATATCTTTTTGAAAACTTTCTAAGTTCCTCAAATTTGTCAGAAATTCGACAGCATAACCACGGCACATTGAATTTCTTCCAAATTTGCTTTATGCCACATTCATATATATATATACATCCTCATGAGCATCACAGTCACCACAAATTTTCATAATAAAAACATGCACCCACATGAAGTACTAAAGTTCATTATGCTCTTAAACCTATGGTGTCTTATGCTTTGACCCTTACGGGGCTTAAACTTAAGATATAATTATTCTAACATTCGCTATTAACCTTTTAGGCACCCAAGGATTCACAAATAAAGATTCTTACTAATATATATGCTTGTCAATGAATCTGGACATCGTCATGCTTTAAGGGCAGAATTACATCTTGCGATTACGGGGTTCTAGAAACTACGTTTTAGACCTTTTCTATGTTCCGTCTTCGCCTAAGGCGCTATAAATCAAACCTAAACCAATTATGGGGCATTCTTATGTCTATGAACTAATTATAAACCATGTTTACTACATTACAAGGTTGCTGGACAGGAACAGAAAATTAAATAATCTAAGTGTTCTAGAATTGCACTTTTATGGTTTTTTAATTATTAGTTTCTCTATAGGCGCTAAAAATCAATCCTACATCAAATGTCACCAAGTTTTTAATGATTAGTTAATCCTAAACTGAATGCTATCCCATTAAAACAGTTGACAGTGGCTAAAAATAAATGGATCAAAACTATGCTAAAACTCAACTTTACGGTTTTTCTGTAAAACTAGTTTCTTTCCTAACATGCATAGAAAGGCTCCTACCTCAACATATATAATTTTTACACATTCTAACATGTAAAAACATCATCATACAGCAGCAACCATACCATGGCAGAATTGAAAAGCATAGTTCCCAAGAAACACATAATCCTACATTTTCAAGACATATAAATTACTAGTTTCTCTTGGAATCATTTTAGGACTTCTAAAACTCTTTGAAAACCAACTTATTTCATTAAAATGCTCATAAACTAAACAAGGGCAGCAACCATTTAAGTTGGCCCAAGATTAAAATTTAAAATGAAAAATTATACTTGAAATGTTCTTTGAGTTCTCCTATGCTCAAGAAAATCCTAAGACATAGATTATGGACACTTGTGACTAGATGAAACTCACACCAAGCTTATCACCATCACATGGCCAAATTGTGCATTCAAGGGAATGCTTCCATGACCAAACTTTAGCTTGAGATAAAAGGGCAAGTCTTTGAGCTCTAGAGTCTTTAAGTGATGATGAAAAGTAAACGTGCTATGCATTCTATTTTAGCCTTCATTATAAAGTAAAGTAATAATTTCAAAATAAATATGAGATACAAGGACTTGAAATATAAATATGAGGTGCTAAGAATATAAATATGCAAGACTTGAAAGTAAATATGCAAGCTCATTTTATCTTTTAGGATTTAAGTGATGACTTGAAGTATAAATATGAATACAAGTCCAATTCTTTATTTTAGTGCTCTAGACTCCACAACAATTGACTTTAAGGCCGAAATAGGTGAGCATTAATTATTAGGTGATATGAGAATGCAACTCTTGTTTTAATCTTTACGTTTGAGGTGATTAGCTCAAAAATAAATATGCTAGGCAAGAAAAATAAATTTGCAAGTTCATTTTTACATCTTTACTAGAGCTCTTACAAGACTTTAAAGGAACTTAAACCTCAACCCAAACTTATCATAGCAAGGTAAAGCAAGCTTTAGAGTTCTTGTACCAAGGTTTACAAAGAAACCATATGGTGTGAACTTCATCATCAAGCTTAAGGAAATAGATCAAGAGATCAAAATAACTAACAACCTTTCTTTGATAAACAAAAGCAAAGCAATGGAAAAGGAACCGAAATCTTTGCAAAGGAAAGGAAAAAGAAACCGAAATCAAAAGGGAAAAAAAGAAAAGGAGCCGAAACTTGTTTCAAGAAAGAGAAAGGAATAACCAAAATACATTAAGATCAAAACCAAGTTTCAAGCTTTAGAGGTTTCTCAAGGGTAATCATGAGTCCATTATCTTGAAACCTCATTATCAAGCCATGGTTTTCCTTCCAAGATAGGCCATTATGGCTAAAATTAAAAGGAAGAAAAAGGAAGCCAAGAACCGAAAAAGAAAGAAAAAGAGAAGGAAAGAAGAACTAAAAGATTCAAGAGAAATCATAAAGCACATAACTACATAAGAACTTTTAATGAATGAAACACTTAAAATAAAATCCCTACCAAGTGATTGGGGGTTGAGATGAGAAAAGAAGATGAAGAAGTTGAAAAAAAGGAACTCTTGAACGTGAGAGAAAAAGAAAAGCTTTAAGGTGCTCTTGAAAACTCAACTTGGCAAATGAACCAAAAGTGCTTCAAGTTCATCCAAGCATGCTCTTTATAGAGGAATGAAACATGAGGGGTGAG
The DNA here is from genome assembly GCA_031216125.1 of Dalbergia cochinchinensis. NCBI lineage: Eukaryota > Viridiplantae > Streptophyta > Magnoliopsida > Fabales > Fabaceae > Dalbergia > Dalbergia cochinchinensis. Next base: position 33,292,731 of record CM062369.1, read on the forward strand.
AATGGGAGGGAGAAGTGGTGCCATTTTGGGGAAGGGAGGAGGGAGAAAACTATCTCTTGGTTATGTCATTTCAAGGTAAGGTGTAAGGCATGGTGTAGGCATGGGTTTAGGCATGGTGTAGGCATGGGTTTAAGCATGGTGTAGCATGCTTCTTTGATTGTGTGAGTAAAAAAATTTGTGATGCAAGAGGGGATGAGGTGGCACCACTTTTTGGGGATCTAAGGGGAGGAAAATCTTTCATTTAATTGTGGTTTAGAGGTGTGTTTAGGTGTAGTTTTGATTAGGCTTAGGATTAGAAATTTGTAAGTGTGTAAGTGAAAGGATAGGTAATCAAGGCTATTTTAAGGCATGATTAGTGAGCATTCTTGCCCATTAGTAGGGTCAAAATCCTACTCTACCTAGGCTTCTTGAAGTATGGAGAGTGAATAGTGAAAAACACTATTCAAGATTCTATGTCTTGAAAAGTTGAGTTTTTAAAAGAAAAAGGGGTTTTGAGTTTAATCTAAGTAGTCTTAGGTTCTAATTAGTTTTAATGACTTATTTTGACTTTAGATTAATTATGAAAATTAATTAATCTTCAATTAGAGCCTAATATTGATTAATTTTGCTTAATTACATCATTAAGCTCAAATGGCACTATGCCGAGGCAAAATCGTAATTTTGCACAAAAACTGTCCAGGACCACCGGGACTTCAACAGATACTTTCAAACACATGGAAACGTCATTTTAAACCTTTGAGAAAATTTTCAGGCTCGAACTACACCTTTACCCGCGTAAAAACGCTATAAGGGTATTTTGGTCATTTTGACTCAAAACTACAGAAAACACGATTTTCGTTTCCGAAATCACTCAAGGACCATCTAATCCCCTTCAAACATTGAGTTGACTCTTCGAGGACTGCCGGGTTGGCTATCCTCGAATTCTGGACAGAAAATGACCTCAGGGGCATTTTGGTCATTTTCTCTTAGACAGAAAATCGGGGTGTTACAATTGGCATATCCAACTCATGGATGATGACCGAGTCCCATCGTCACCTAATCCCACGTTAAATTACCTTAAGGGCATTTCGATAATTTTACGAAAGGGAAAAACCATGAATTTAGATTTTCACATCCATTGTCATCCAAAACACATCTAGTCCCCTTCAAACATCAAACCAACCCCTTGAGGATCGCTGAGACTGGCCATCCTCGATTTTTGGGTGAAAATTACCTTTGTGGCATTTTGGTCATTTTACACATGAAAAAATCGGGGATTGTGATTTTCACACAGATTGCTATCTAAACCACATATATTCTCATCATAATATTAAACTACCCCATTGAGGATGGCCTGGACTAGTTGTCCTTGTTTCTACTGCAAAAATGAACATAAGGGTATTTTGGTTATTTTGCAAAGCAGAAAAAATCGGGGCGTTACATGTCTGGGAAAGACCCGTACAAGCCTCTAAAGCATTCCCATATTGTCTGTGCTACCATGAAGCCCTAGGAGTTATAGAGGACTAGATAAATTGAGGCCCTTCTCATTCTCTCTTGAAGGTGTGATAAGGGGCATTTATGCCACTTATCTTAGTTCTAAATAATTAGGATTTTGACTTGTTCCTTATTGTGTGATTTTGAAAAAATCATTGACTATTGCACTAATTTTGAAATAATTTGTAATTACACCTTGTTGCATTTAACGTGTCTATTTGAATATGATTTTGTGCACAGGAACTTTAGATCAAGTGTAAAGTATCAAGAACAAGGTCGGGAACTCTTTGGAAGGAGCTTGGAGCAAAACAGAAGGTCATTTTTGGGTGAGAGCGTTGTAGCACTTGTTTTAGCACTGCAACGCTCAGTAGAGGAGGTTTTGGCAATTTTTTAGCTCATGGTTCTGGAGAGCACTGATGTGCTGATTTTAGCACTGCAATGCTCGTATGACAGTGGGATTGCAGATAATTAATTTATTTTTGGGGCCTACTTTGGGCTATCTTAGAGAGCAGTATATAAAGGATTAACACAAATGCTTACCCTAGTGTCTGACTTAGTTTCTAATATGCAATTTTAGGACTTTCTCTGTATATCTCTCTATACCTTATTCGCTATTCTTTTATCTCTTAGGGATTCTATGAGTGAAGGTGGTTTGTCTTGGAGATTGTAGTAAGAATTGTTACTATTATTTTTAAGTTCCATTTATTTCCACTGTTGTAATTCTCCAAGGATAGAGCAGTAGATTTACTTACTAGTGTCAGGGTTTTCGGATAGGTTGGGATGATGTTTGAGACCTCTTTTGATATTGAATGCATTATTTTTCTTAATGTTTTGCTGTTTCTATTCTTATAATTATTGTTGCAATTGTTACAATTATTATTAGGATAATTAACTTGGTGATCGTTATTTAGGGAAACCCTTTGGGCATATATTGATATATCTATTGGTTTATGTTTAAAGGAGAACATCAGATTTAACCTTCTGATTGGTAGTTAGGCTATAACAATTAATACTTTAAATCAATGTAATTTCTAAATAAATTGGGATCTTGTTTACTAGTTATTTTCATTGGTCAAATTCTAGAGGTCAATCGATCAATAGTATAATTGCCAGTAGTTTATTACTAATAGCCATTAATGAATTCAATATTTTGTCTATGATAACTAGTTCTAATCCTATGAATACTTTGCACTAATGCCTCTTCATTATTGTTATTACTATTTAATTTTAATTGTTTCAATCTTAATTCTTAAAACCCCTAATTTTCCCAACTAAGTGATAAAGCCTTCTTGAGATACGACCTAGGTTGTGTCTTTTGCTACATTTTGGGTCTAACTTAGCATTAAAATAATTTCTAATTTTAGAAGGTAGGCAACAACCTCCCTTCAAGGTGCTGCCAAGGATTGGTTCTTTAACTTTCCTCATGGTGTAATTGACAGTTGAGTTGAAATGAACAGAATATTTATTGAAAAATTTTCCCCAGCCTCTAAAGTAGCTCCAATAAGAAAAGACATATGTGGGATCAGGTAGTTGTAAGGCCAGTACTAGGAGAGGTTAAAGAGGTTATGTGCTAGTTTCCCTCAAGATTAGATCTTTGAGTAATTACTCATCTTGTATTTCTATGAGGGACCGATGGCCATAGATAGGAGTATGATTAATGTAGCCAATGAGGGTGCCCTGGCTGTAGTCAAAGGACTTATTGAAAATATGGATGAAAATTCACAACAATTTAGGTCCAAAGCCAATGTCAATTTCTTTGTTGAGGACAAGCAAGGTGTAATAGAAGCTTGAGGAGATGATCGTGTTTTTTAGATAGATTGCCTTGACTTAATCCAAACAGGCTCCCCTACCATAGTCGGTCAAGGTGTGTGGCATATGCTCATGTAATACCCACACCATTGATGTGTGTCCTCAATTGCAAGAAAAACCCACTTCAATTGCTGCTACCAATGTTTTTCTTGGGAGACCTGAGAATCATATCAACCAGCAAAGGCATATAATCCTTGTAGTAATACCTATAATCCTAGACAGAGGGATCATCCTAATATAAGGTTGAATAACCCATTACAGCAACGACAAAAGTATGTTCACCTTAGTATAGACAATAGAGTAACCCACCTATGCTCTAGCAACCACCTACTCCACAATTACCTACCCCTCAGTAACCTCCAGCATTACCTACCCCTTAGCAACCTCCAATATTACCTACCCCTCCAACCAACCCTAAATCTCCATGGCAGGTGATGAGAATGATGACAGAGAATTAAAAGAAAATAGTGAAGCCCATTCTACTCCCCTTCCCTTAGAGAATCCCAAAGCCCAAAAAGCTAGCCAAAAAAGAATTAGAATAAGAGATCAATAAGAATTTTAGGAAGGAGAAGGTGCACATACTACTGTTGGATGCCATTAAGCATATTTCAAAATATGCCATATTCCTGAAAGAACTATACATCAACAAGAGAAGGTTAAAGAGAATTGAGAAGGTATGTATTGGGCGATCATCTCTTCCATCATCAAGCCCAATAACTTACCACTCAAGTACAAGGACCTAGGCATATTCCATGTTCCTTGCACAATTAGAAACCTATATTTCACATAAGTTGTGCCTAACCTTGGGGTTGACATTACTGTTATACCAAAATTAATCTACAAGTGCTTGCACCTTGGAGAGCTCAAGTACCATCCAGCTTATCAACCTCAGTATCGTAAAGCCAGAAGGAGTATTGTAAGATGTGCTAGAGATTGCATACATTGATCTTTAGTAGGCCTTTTTGGAAAACCACTTGAACCAAGATTGATGTTCATGCTAGTGCATTATCCTTGAAATGTAGGGTTATAAAAGCTAATTTTTGTCTAATTGATGCTATGAAATTTTCCCATGAGGAATGTAACGCCCCGATTTTTCTGTCTGAGTGGAAAATGACCGAAATGCCCCTGAGGTCATTTTCGGTCCGGAATTCGAGGAAGGCTGACTCGGCAGTCCTCGAAGGGCCAACTCAATGTTTGAAGGGGATTGAATGACCCTTGAGTGGTTCCGGAGGTGAAAGTCTCATTTTCCACAGTTTCAGGTCAAAATGACCAAAATACCCCTATAGCGTTTTACACGGGTAAAGGTGCTGTTTGAGCCCGAAACTTTCCCTAGAGGTTTAAAACCATGTTATTACATATTTCAAAACATCTGTTTGAGTCCCGGCAGTCCCGGGCAGTTTTAGTGCAAAATTATGATTTTGCCCCTAGAATAGTGATTTTGAGCTTAATTATGTAATTAAGCAAACCTAAGCAATATTAGGCTCTAAACGAAGATTAATTAATTTCCATAATTAATCTAGAGTCAAAATAAATTATTAAAATTAATTAGAACCTAAGATTGCTTAGATTAGATTTAAATCTCTTTTCTAAAACTCAAGATTTCACTCTTGGAATCTTGAATAGTGTTTTCTCTCTCCAATTCCTTAAATCAAGGAATTGTGTCTAGAATTGTTTATGCACTAAAATGAATTTATAACTCACTAATGATGCAAGAACACTCCTTAATTATGTCTTGACAACCTTGATTACCCATTTTCTCACCTAAACACTTTCTTACAAATTCCTAATCTTAATCCTAATCAAAGATACACCTAAACACAACTCTAAACCACAATTAAAATGCAAGAAATCCTTCCCCCATGGCTGATGAAGTTTCAGCCACCTCCTCCCCTATTTGACCACATATTGATTTGTTTCTCACTCAAAGAACCATATTTGAGGCCATACCTTGAACCATACTTCACCATACTTTGAACCATACCTCACCATGTCTCAAGACCACATTATCTCACCTCATGGAACTCATGGGTTCCCTCCATTCTGCATGGCCGAAGCCTCCCCCTCCATTTGCACCCTTCATTGCTTCATTTCTCTATAAATAGCTTGCTTGGGTGAACTTGTATCATTTTGGGTTCATTTGCAAAGAGTAAGTTTTCAAAGAAACACTTCAAAGCTTCCTTTTTCTCTCAAGTTCAAGTCTTCAAGTTCTTCATCTTCTTCTTCCATCTTCAAGATCATCACACCAAGTAGGGATTTCTTTTCATGAATGTTCTTCTTTAAAGCTTGATGTTTATGGTTTCTCTTGTTTTCTTTTTAGAACTTCTTCTCTATTCCTTTTTCTTTCTTGTTTCGGCCATGAGCCCTTGAGAATAGAGAAATGAGAGCTTGATGATGAGAGTTTCATGATGATGTCCATCACTTGAAACAAACTCTAGAGCTTGATCTTTGTTCTTGAGCAAAAATGTTTCTAGTTCTTCCTTTCTTGAACTCTTGAGAACTCTATCTTTGGTGATGTTTCAAAATGGTTTTAAGGACTCAATGATGAGGTCTCATGATGTTGGTGTTAATATATCATCAAGATCATGGACCCTAGAGTTTTAAAATGTCCCTTTTCCTTCTTGAAGTTTTGGCCACTTTCTTTTCTTTTACAAGCTAAATGTTTTGATTTTCTAAAAATGTTATGTTGAGTTCTAAGAACTCTAGACTATACCATATCTTGGTTTAATGAGTTTGGGTTAAGGTTTAAGTTCCTTGAAAGTCTTGTTAAGAGCTCTAGAAAGATAAAATGAACTTGCATAATTTATTTTATGCTTGCATTTATATTTACATTCTTGCTATGCACCTTTACTTTCAAGCTATCACTTAAGAACATAAAGATTAAAATGGAACTTGCATCATCACTTAATTTAATTCTCAAAGTCTTTCTATTTCGACCTTAAAGTCGATTGTTGTTGGGCAAAGAGCACTAAAATAAAGAATTGAACTTGCATTATCACCTAATTAATTTCTCGAATGCCTTTCTATTTCGGCCTTAAAGTCGATTGTTGTTGGGCCAAGAGCACTAAAATAAAGAATTGAACCTTTCATATTTACTTTCAAGCTTGCACGTTTAAGTTTATGCCTTGTATATTTATTTTAAGTCATCACTTTATTTCGTAAGCAAGATTACTAATGAAAAGTATGAGCACGTTTATTTTATGTCATAACTTAAGAACCTAGAGCTCAAAGACTTGCCCATTTCATTTCAAGTTAAAGTTTAATGTGAATGCATTCTTTGAATGCATGTTTTCGGCCAAGTAGTGATGATGGACTTGCAATGAGTTTTCATCTAACTACAAGGACTAGTAGTCTATGTTCTAAGTTTTTCTTAAAGCTTTACAAATCTTTACAAGGTTATGTTATCATGAGATATGACTTTATTCCCTTTTAGAAGATGAAATATATTTTGGTCACTGACCTAAGGCTTCTCTTAGCCTCTTGATGAATTAAAATGATTTGCAAAGAGTTTTAGAAATTCTAATTTGATTCCAAGAGAAACTAGTTAACTTATGTACCTAGAGATGTCAATTTAGTTCTCTTATTGAAGTTAGATGTTTTCGGTACTACCAAGATGAGCTTGTGGTTGTATGATGATGTTTTGATGAGTTAAAATGTGTGGAAATATCACATGATGATGTAGAAACGATTCTATGCATGATAGGCAAGAAACTAGCTAACTAGAAATACGGTAAAGTTAGAATTTAACATAGTTTAGACCCATTTATTTTTGGAACTTATCCAAACTGTTTTAATGGGAACATAATCAGATTAGGATTGTTTAGACATGAAAAAATTGGTAACATTTGGACTAGAATTGAATTTTAGCACTTATAGGGAAATTAGTAACTAGAAAACCGTAAAAACGCAAATGTAGAACTCTTAGAACATTTAGTTTTCTGGGTTCTGTCCAGCAACGTTACAACATGATAAATGTGATTTATAATTAGTTCTTAAGCATAGGAATGTCTCATAATTGATTTAGATTTAATTTATAGTGCCTTAGGCTAAGACGGAACCGAGAAAGGGTCTAAAACGTAAGTTCTAGAACCCCGTAACCACAAGTTAGAAATTCTGCCCTATGCTTTTCAGATTTGAGAATGAATATGAGAATTAGGAATGATGTTTAATTATGACCCCTTAGGTGCATAACATATGAGCGACGGATGTTAGAGAACTATATCTCAAGATTAAGACCCGTAAGGGTCAAAGCATAAGCTACCGTAAGGGTAAGCGTTTGAATGTTCTATGATGATGCATGTGTTATGTGAAGGATGATAATGTTATTCATATGAGGAATTCATGAGGATATATGTTTATGTGGCATAAAGCAAATTTGGAAGGAATTCGGCGTAATGCCATTGTGCCGCCGAATTCCCGAATTTGAGGACTTAAAGAGATTTTGAAAATTAAGGTACTAAGATGGGTTCTAGGATGACACCGGTTCGGCCGAGCACTTCCATAGAACTCATGTGACATCGGTACCAATTTATACTCTTAGGTGACACCGGTTCGGCTGAGCACCCCTAAGAGAATTGCCCCCTAACCCGTACTTAGATAGTCGGGATTTATGATTTATGATACACTTATCGTTAAGTGGTAAGTAAGAACTAGTAGTTAAGGTATGAGCTCATAACCTAGAGATGTGACACGTTCTGGGTGACACCGGTTCGACCGAGCACCCCCAGAGCGCTTGTCTTTTAGGGCGGCCCATGAGGAAGAGAAGTTTCATGATCATGATTATGTCACTAAGTTTGTCCCATACGAATGTTTCTATTGCCACTTTATGCCACTAAGTATGATAATGCTTGATGATATGATTTATGTATGTGCATTAGGTAGCGCCATGTATACATTCTCTATTATGTTGCATTCATGACATTAAGATCATCCTAAAATGGTTGACTAAAGTATATTTTAAAGATTAAAATGAACTCGATGCATGCTCACTTGCTTCTACGAAAATAAACCCAAGGTTCCTGGGGACGTAGATGATGACACCTAGGTAGTAGGAGGCCTTACTGAGATTCTTTAGTAAGATTCTCACTCCCTCTATCTCTTCTTTCCGTCACGTCTTCAGACGGCGACGTTCGTGGTGTTCGTTGACACGCCGACATGGGAGGTGCACCATGACCCGGACCACGGGTCATTCCATTTTGTAGGTCGATGCACGGTTAGAGTATTCATGTTCATGGGTCGACCCTTCACTCCCTCTGTACATTCCCATCGTTTCTCCCCCGTCTCACTTTTTGGCGATGACCTGGTGTTCGAGCGCACACATCCCCGAGAGGAGAGGCTTCACCGTACTCCACCGTCCGCGTCCGCTGTTTGAGACTACCCCCAGTATGTGCCCCGTTGCCCGTCGTCTTTTTCGGAGACGGATCCTTCCGAGGATTCGGCAACCCAGGTACCATCCAAGGGATCTTCCCCCACCATACCCATGGACCTTGGGGAGGGTAGCGAGCCCACCGTGACTCAGCCGAGGCTTGCACGACGACCGGAGATGAGGCTGCGCTGTGGAGGTCACTCCCGAGCCCTGTTCCGCCTATTCTCGCCAGAGGAGCTTGCTCAGTTTCCTGGTTACGTGCCACGCTCGAGGGATAGTCGCCAGTAGGAGGCTGTGGATGGCCCGGGTTAGTGCACACACCGCATAGATGAGGATAAACCTTCTTTTGTTTAGAGGTTACCTCATTAGATGCACTCGGGTAGAGGAGTAGTTTATGTTTATGTTTGTGTTATATTTTCTTTCATGTATTCCTTTGTACTAAACTAAGTCCTACACTTATAAGTGGGCAAGTTATATATATATATATGAGATGATATTCAGTGTCTCTCATGATGTGCCTTTATGTGCCTTATGCTATGACGTTATGAGATGTATGTTTTGTCCTTTACGTGTTATATCGCATCACGCGACTCTCACTTTGTATTTCAAAAAAAATTTACCCGTATTTTTCGCTAAATATTTCAAAGTAAAAATGAGAACTATGAAGTAACAAACTAATGATTAACCTAAGTATGTTCTAGAGTGTTGGGTTAAAAATTAGGATGTTACAAGGAATAATCCACGTTTGGCAATGATGTCATTGACTCTCTTGTAACATCCTAATTTTTAACCTAAAACTCTAGAACATATATAGGTTAATCATTAGTCTGTTACATCATAGCTTCCTTATTACTTTAATATACTTAGCGGAAATACTGGTAAATTTTTTTTGAATTTATAAAAGCAAAGTGAGAGCCGCGCGACACGATGATCAATAGAGCATAGACGGAAGTAAAGCAAACATCTTATCATAACACATAGCAAGTAAAGGCACATCACAATAACATTGAACTGCATATTTATATAATATATGATATGCCCACTTGTGTAGAATGGGGCTTAGTTTGATACATCATAAACAGATACAACTAAAAGAAAATACAAAGGAAAATACAACAGAAACGTAAAAGCAACTGCCCAACCCTAGTGCAAGTAAAGGGGTAATCTCTAAACAAAAGGAGATCCAACCCCATCTAAGTGGTGTGTGCTCTACTAGGGTACTCTATCAGTCATACGTCACCTCCTTCTGACGTCCATCTCGCGAGCGAGGTACATAACCAGGAAACTGAGCGAGCTCCTCTGGCGTAAAGAAGCAGAACAGGGATCGAGAGTGACCCCCGCGACGTGGCCGCATCTCCGGTCGTCGTGCAAGCCGTGGCTGAGTCACGGTATCCTCACTGCCCTCTCTCATCACTGGTGGAGTGGGGGCGGAGCTCTCCCTATACGGATGGGTAAGCGGGTCCTCGAACGGGTCGGTCTCCGAGAAGTAGGTCCATGGCACATAGTCGGGATAGTCACGCATGGCTGAGGCGGCGGTGTGCATGCGGAGCACTCTCTCGTTATGCGTATACGCGCGCTCAAAACCTGCTCGTTGTCACTGTAGGGTGCTGTCGGGGAGAAGCGATGGGTATGCACGGGGTGAGTGAAGGGACGTCCTACGAACATGAAGACTCGCACCGTGCACTGTCCCTCAAAATGGTATGACCCGTGATCCGGGTCATAGTACACCTCCCACGTCAAGGTGTCCACAAAAACCACGAACATCGCCATCTGAAGATGTGATGGAAAGAAAGAGATAGAGGGAGTGAAAATCTTGCTAAAGAATCTCAGTAGGGCCTCCTACTACCTATGTGTCATCATCTACATCCTCAGGAACCTTGGGTTTAGTATTCGAAATAAGTGAGCATGTATCAAGTCCATTTTTAAGCTTTAAAACCTAATTAGCCAAGGTCCATTCATTTTAGCATGATTCTTAATGACATGGATGCAATCATATTAAAGAATGTATGCATGGCTCTACTTAATGCAAGAAAACAATCACATCATTAAGAATATCATAATAGTGGCATAAAGTGGCAATTAAATTCTCATATGGGAAACTTTGTGACATAAACATCATACTTTACTTTCTCATAGGCCACCCTAAAAGACAATCGCTCTGGGGGTGCTCGGCCGAACCGGTGTCACCCAGAACGTGTCACATCTCTAGGTTATGAGCTCATACCTTAACTAGTCGTCACTAGTTCTTACTTATTAATCCCGATAAGCGTAACATAATCATAAACACAATCCCGACTTATCCAGTACGGGCTAGGGGGCATTTCTTGGGGGTGCTCGGCCGAATCGGTGTCACCCAAGAATTCATCTTGGTATCGATGTCACATGAGTTCTCTGGAGGTGCTCGGCCGAACCGGTGTCATCCCAGAACTCATCTTAGTACCTCGTAAAAATCTCATAGGTTTTCAAAAACTTTATGAGTCCCGAATTTGTTAGAAATTCGGCAGCATAATTGCCGCATGCCGAATTTCTTCCAAATTCTTCTTTATGCCACATAAGTCATTCAAACATGCATCCTCCATCATAATTTCCATGCATTCACATAATCATTCTCATGCGTTTACAAGCAACATTAAAATTCGTTATGCTCTTGGTCCTACGGTATCTTATGCTTTGACCCTAACGGGCCTTAAACTTGTAATGTAATTAACCTATCATCTTTTATCGACCTTTTATGCACCTAAGGGTTCTCCTCTAATAGATCTCATTATTATTTATGCTCTTTATTAAATCTGAACAACATCATTCCTTAGGGGCAGCATTATGAACTTAAAATTGCGGGGTTCTAGAACTTACATTTTAGACCCTTTCTTGGTTCTGTCTTCGCCTAAGGCGCTATAAGTTCGACCTAAACCAATTATGAGGCATTCCTATGTCTAAGAACTAATTATAAGCCATGTTCTCTTCACTATAAGGTTTCTGGACAGATTCTAAGAATTAAATGTTCTAAGAGTTCTAGAATTGCGGTTTTATGGTTTTCTAGTTACTAGTTTCTCTATAGGCGCTAAAATTCAATCATACTTCAATTGTAACCAAATTTTTCATGATTAAACAATTCTAATCTGATTATATTCCCATTGAAACAGTTTGGGCAGTGTCCAAAAATAAATGGGTTAAAACTATGCTAAATCTTGACTTTACGGTTTTTCTAGAAAGCTAGTTTCTCTCCTATCTTGCATAGAAATGTTCCTACCTCATCATACATAATTTTTACTCATTCAAACACATCAAAACATCATCACACAGCAGCAAACTCATCATGGAAGAAACTTTAAGTTTCCAAAAAGATGCATCACATGATATTTCTAAAATGTATAAGTTGCTAGTTTCTCTTGGAACCATTTTTAGGACTTCTAAAACTCTTTTGCAAACCATTTTATTTTGTAAAAGAGCTAAAAACATTCTTAGGTCAGTGACCACTTGATCTCTCCTTAAAAGAGAATTAAATTCATAAATCTTGTTGGTCTTAATCCCATAAACTTCATGAGGTTTTAAAGAGAATCTTAAAACTTAGATTGTAGGTCCCTGTAGCTAGATGAATTTCCTTCCAAGTTCATCATCACTACATGGTCGAAATTATGCATTCAAAGAATGCCTCCACATTAGACTTTCTGTAACACCCTAGTAATTAACCAGATACACCTAGGTTGAATCTGATTAATGACTAGACTTTACTCCTTGCTTTGGTTCTTTCTTCATAATTTGAAAATACTTAGTGAAATTACGAGCCATTTTTTTTTTAAACACATAATTGAAAACATGAGCCGAGTACAACGTGAACGAGTAAGCGGGGTATAATAAGACGTTTAAGAATATATCACATCATATCACTTAGGCTCCATCATATAACATCCATAAGCACATTATAGCATATATTTACATACAATAACCTCACTCAAAGGGTGGGTTATGTTCATACATCATTATCTTATGCAAACCCATAAAAGAAAATATACTTAAGGAAATACATGCCCCTAAACTAGATAACTCCATAAGCCGGGAAGGTTATCCTAAAACTAGGGTGCATGATCACACATAAATCTACTAAGAACCTTCTATGGCCCTTTGTCACGGAAATGGGGGAATAAATCCGATCCTTGATGAGCTCCTCGGGACGGGACATACGAGATACACCAGTGAGGGTGCATGGGCGGCCTTCTCGCTAACCTCGGCTGAACAAGCTGTTTCCTCACTACCTCTCTTACACGTGTGGGAGTAGGGCGAGCTCTCAGAATATACATGAGTAGGAGTGTCCTCTGAAGGATCGGTTTGAGAATATCTCGTCTCGAACATACTATGGAAATCCATGGACAAGCAGATGAAGCGGGATAAGAACGTAACATCCTTTCATCAAGTGGACGTGCATGTTCGAAACCATTTCATCGCCATAGGGAGAAGTAGGAGAAAATCGATAACTAGGGACAGGATGTGCAAATGGGCGACCTATGTAAATAAAAACACGAATCACAAGACTCTCCTTCAAAATGATACGGCGATGCACCTGATCATAGTGGAATTCCCAAGTAGGGGTATCAACGAGCAGGGCGAATGTCGCCATTTGAATCTGGAGACAATGACGGAAATAAAGAAAAGGGAGTGAGAATCTTGCTAAAGAATTCTCGATGAGGGTACCTCCTTCTACAGTGTCATCATCAAAGTCCCAGGAACCTCGGGATTATTCTAAAATAGTGAGCATGCAAAGATTCATTTTAAGTTCGGACAAATACTTAACCGAGGTTCGTCAATTTTTAATCATGCGTCTTATAATGCATCTTATTCTTAACATGTCATATTTACAATGAACATTTCCTTTATCATTACATCATATTCCTCATCATCATTATCAAAATAACATGCATAAAAGAACGTCATATAATATTAGCTACACATGGACACAAAGTGCACATATTTCATTTCTTTAGTGCCTTTGATGACTTAAAATCTTATCATCATCATTATTTTCCTTGGGCCACCCTATACTCCACCCTTTTAGGAGTAATTTAGGTTATGAGCTCATATTTTACTAGTCGTCACTAGCATATACTTATCCTTTTTGATAAGCTAAAGTCCCGACTCTACCCTTTTGAGAGAACGGGTTAGGGGGCTAAAATCACCTTTTCACCACCTATAGTCTGATGGTTCCAAAGGATCATTTTCTTATAAGTTTAAGTCATCATTAAATCTTTGCATGTTATATCATAATACAATTCATAAACATCATAACATTTTCTCATTTATAGTCTTAAGCTAGAATAATATATATCAACTGTAATCATGCGTATGGGAGATTCCCGGGAAGAGAGGTGGGTCACAATGGACACGCTTAAATACCAAGTCTTTCCTTAGCTGTAACCTTTCCAAATTACACTTTTACAATGATACACTTTCTTCTAGCAACAAAGGTAAATTTTACATAATAAAGAACATTTCATGTACAAGCATTCTCATTATTTGCAACAAAGAACTATAACATGCAAGCCAGAAATCATTCAATGATATCAAGTACTTAATAAGCATCCAATCCTTACATAGAATTATCAATTATAGAACTAATTAGTTACTAAACCAATTATGAATCATTCTCTTAACAATAAACCATAATTATCACAACTTCAATCATATCAAATCATTATCACACATTGATACTAAACTCAGATCAAGGGCGAATCATGAACCTCATGCAATTACATAGAATCATATTTTAAGTGCATATAAAATACTAGCTCCCCAGTAAAATCCTTGCAAAGCCTTAAAACTCATTTAGAAACTAGTTCTTTTGTCAAATTTGGGAGGATCTTCACAATTAAAATTCTCACTTAAGATAAAAGGAGTAAGTCTTGAGCTTTAGAGATTTAGGTGACATCTTAGAATTATAAACATGCTATGCAACCTTATTTTAATCTTATCTTTATAAGGTGATAGCTTGGAATTATAAACATGATATGCAATTCCATTTCTTTATCTTTAAGATTTAAGGTGATGACTTGAAAATTAAACATGATGCAAGAACTTGAAATATAAACATGATACAAGAAAGCTGGAGCGCGGTAATCCGCACAGACCAGCAGAGGGAGAAGAGAATATTAAGAAACCTGAGCGGTAGTCCGCACAGACCAAGAGAGGAGAAGAGAATATTATTATTACATCTTTTTAAGCTCCAATCTCAAGACTTTTTAAAGAATAAATTCTTTAACTCCAATAATCATATTTCTTTGCTTGTGATACATGGGCAAGTCTTTGAGCTCTAGGATCTTTAGGTGATGGCATAAAATAAACATGCCATGTGTTGATTCTTTTAGCCATTATAAAATATAGTGAGAGCATAAATTAAATATGAGATGCAACCTCTTTATTATCTTGAAAGATTAAGTGATGACTTGAAACATAAACATGAGATACAAGCTTGGAATTTAAACATGAGAAATGCAAGTTCATTTATTCATTCTTGAAAATTTAGTGATGACATAGAAGGTAAACATGGTTATGCAAAGCATAAACTTAATCATGGATGCAAATTCATTTTGTTTCTTTACTAGAGCTCCTTCAAGACTTTAAAAGAATTATAAATTCAACCCAATACATATCTTAACAAGAAATAAAACATAAAAGGAAAATACATCTTTCAAGTTCTAAACTAAAAATCTTTGTTTTAGCATCATAAAGCATTATTCTTTAAAGTTTTGCATCAAGTGGAATTTTCAAGCTTTAGAGGCCTAACTTGTGATGGATTTACAATCCACCCTCAAGGTCCTCATCATCAAGCCATCATCTTAGTTCCACCTAGGCCATATGGTTGAATTGGTTAAAGAAAAATTGAAGAGGAAAACCAAAATGAAAAGCTAAGGCAAGTTCATAATTTCATCATTTTGAGCTAAAAACACAACTCCTCAAAGCATAGAAATAAATTTAGAAACTACTCCCTACCTAATCTGAGTTGAAGAAGAGGAAGAGAACTTGGTTTCTTGAAGTGAAATGAAACAAAATCTCTTTGAAAAATTGAAGAAAGAATTCAGCCAAAGAGGAGGAAGAAAGAAAGTTTTTGGTGCTCCTAAAAACTAGTTATGAACCAAGCATTCCAAGACCACTCAAGCAAGCCTATTTATAGAAGATTTTGAGGCTTCTAATTGGCCAAAATGATGAGGTAGTGGACGGAATTTTGCAGGAGAAATAAGGGAGGAAAAATCATTTTAGACAAAGTTGTATGAAATTAAGGAATTATGTCTCTTATGGTGACATTTTGGCATTTTGTTTTAGTGCAACTTTTGGCAATAATTCAGCTGCATAATGGCATCAATAATTTCATCCATTACAGCCCAAAGAAGTGAAATTTGTGTGTTCCATGCATTATTTAGGTGTAGGCAAGGTATTCATGTAATTTAGAGAATTTACTGTTAAGGGTTTAAGTGAATTAGTAAGCAATTTGGGTGTTTTTGAGCAATTTTGGGTTCTAATCAATCTAAATACATAATTTTGACTCTAGATTAATATTTAGAATTTAATAAGCTTTAATTTGAGCCTAATATTGCTTAGGTTTCGTTATACGAATCAAAAATCCCGAAATTCGCAAAACAGCCGAAAAACAGGGGCAAAATCGTACTTTCACTTAAAAATTGCCCGAGGCCACCCGAGCTTAACCAATGGTTAATCATGGCTTAAAAACACATTTTAAAACATTTTAGTGAGGTTCGGGCTCAGTCGGCACGCACATCGGAGTTAAAACAGCCGCAGGGGCGTTTTGGTCATTTCGCGCGTCGGAACTCAAAATTGAGATCCTTCTGCTCTATTAACACACATAACACAAACAATCCCTTATTATCCTCAAAATATCCCCTTGAGAATAGGTGGGGCCCACGATCCTCATTTTCTGAGTAAAATAACTTCAGGGGCATTTTGGTCATTTTATACGCATGTAAATTCGGATTTGCGACTCTCGCATGAATCGTTCCTAACCTCTCTTCTAATGTTATATTCCTTTATTGAGGATTGTTCGGCCTCAAATCTTATGTAATAATTACCTACGGTAATTCGGTAATTGAGTAATTTCTAATGACAGTAAAAATTACAGTAAAAATTGGGGCGTTACACTTTCACTTGAGATAAAATGGGCAAGTCTTTGAATTCTAAGGTCTTTAAATGATGACATAATTTAAACATGCTATGCACTTCATTTTTATTCTTCATTACAAAGTAAAGTGAGAGCTTAAAGTAAATATGCAAGACTTGAAATATAAATATGCAAGTTCATTTCTTTATTTTAGTGCTCTAGGCCCAGCAACAATCGACTTTAAGGCCGAAATAGAAAGGCTTTGAGATTTAGTTAGGTGATAGTGCAACTTTCATTTTAAATCTTTATGTTCTTTAGTGATGGAAAGTAAATATGCTAGACAAGAACGTAAATATGAGATGCAATCCATTCTTCATCCTTTAACTTTAAGTGATGGCTTGGAAATTAAATATGAATGCAAAGCTCAAAGTAAATGTGGAATGCATAAGCTTGAATTTAAATATGAATGCTAGTCCATTTTATTTCTTATTAGAGCTCATACAAGACTTTTAAAGGAACTTAAACCTCAACCCAAACTTATCATGACAAGATAAAGTAAAGACAAGAGTGAACCTCAAGGGTTCTTTAAAAAAACAAAGTTTTTTTTCTTGAGATGTGGTCATAGATAACATTTTTATTAAAACTCAAGCTCTAGAGACCTCATTGTGATGAATACATAGTCATCATCTAGAAGCTCTCATCATCAAGCCATTGAGAACCTGATTGGCCAACATGGCCGAAAATGTGAAGAAAGAAAAGGAAAAGGGACCGAAACTTTTAAGAAGAAAAGGAAACATTTGAAACTCTAGAAGCTATGATCTTGGTAATGCATTAACACCAACATCATGAGTCCTCATCATTGAGTTCACATAACCATTTAAAAACATCATCAAAGTGAAAGGTTTCCAAGGTTCAAGAAGAAAAACTAAAACATCTTTAACTTAAGAATAAAGATCAAGCTTTAGAGATTATCCAAGTAATGGACATCACCACCATGAAACCTCATCATCAAGCTCTCATTCCTTTACTCTCAAAGGCCCATGGCCGAAACAAAGAGGAGAAGAAGAAGAAAAGAAGTTCTAAAAAGATTCAAGAGAAACTATGAACACATAAAGAGATTAAGAACTTTAAATGAAAGAAACTCTTGAAAGAAAATCCCTACCAAGTGATTTGAGGATTGGGATGAGAGAAGAGGATGAAGAACTTGAAGACTTGAACTTGAGAGAAAAAGGAAACTTTGAAGTGCTCTTTGAAAACTTACACTTAGCAAATGAACCCAAAATGATGCAAGTTCACCCAAGCATGCTGTTTATAGAGAAATGAAACAAATGCAAGGTGCAAATGGGGGGAGAGGCTTTGGCCATTACAGCTCATGGGCAGCCCCCATGAGTTCCATGAGGTGAGATGTTGTGATCTTGAGGCATGGTGAGGTATGGTTCAAGGTATGGCTCAAGCATGGTTCTTTGAATGAGAAACAATTCAACATGTGTTGTAAATGAGAGAGAGATGGCCGAATGTGCATCAGCCATGGGTGGGGGATTTCTTGTATTTTAATTGTGGTTTAGAGTTGTGTTTAGGTGTATCTTTAATTAGGATTAAGATTAGGAATTTGTAAGAAAGTGTCTAGGTGAGAAAATGGGTAATCAAGGTTGTCAAGATATAATTAAGGAGTGGTCTTGCATCATTAGTGAGTTATAAACTCATTTTAGTGTATAAACAATTCTAGACACAATTCCTTGATTTAAGGAATTGGAGAGAGAAAACACTATTCAAGATTCCAAGAATGAAATCTTGAGTTTTAGAAAGGAGATTTAAATCTAATCTAAGCAATCTTAGGTTCTAATTAGTAGTTTATTCTTCAAAATATTTTATTAGAATTTGCTTTGTTGTCATTCAAAACTTTAAGCCTTAATGCTTTCTAAAGGGTTTTAGAGCTAACAATTTACTTGATGATCTTGATGGGATTATAGATATGGCATGTGATTTTGAGTGTCTTAATTATGATGACATTACTAATTTGTGTAAGCAGTATGCTGTAGTAGATGCATATTTTACTAGGGCTGATTTTTATCACATTATCACTATTTCAGTTGAAAACCCCATACCCAATGTCAATTATGTTACTGTTGCAGCTACTAATCCTTCTTCTATAGAAATTATTCATTTTGTTGATCCCTTCTCGTCTATTTCCTTTTTTCCCATCGGTATTATTATTGATCTTGATAAGATAGATTTTATTTCTTCCTTGCTTTACTACGCATGTGTGCAGAAGATTCATTTTTTTCCTTGGTCATGTAGGACTTTGTAGGACGTTCATCATGGACTTCAAATAGATTGCCTAACTTTTCACCTCCCTGTTGCAAAAGGATGTGGGGTGTTTGATGATAAATGCTAGGAAACCTTTGATACTTTGAAGAGGGCTTCACCACCACTCTAACCATCTAGCCACCTAATTGGAACAACCCATTTCTAGTCACCCATGTGTATCTTTTTGGTGTTGTTCAGCAGGACCCAAAGACTAAGAGTCGCTTCAAGGTCAATGGGCACTAGCTAAAGGCCTACCATGATCCACTAAGGATTTGGGACCGAGATGAAAGTTATGTGGATTAAGGATGCACACCCTCCATGCGGGTTCTGACCGTCCAACTTAGGGATGATAAAGTAAAATTGCTGGGTGGGAGAGAACCCACAATTAGGGAGTATTGCATTCTTCTTTTTTTCTTCTATGCATCTTATTTTGGCATTTTATTTTTAATTATTAGTATTGCATTCTATTTTGTTTCTTGTGTCTTACACTAGTCCTTTGATACTTCAGAGCTTGCAAGCATAAGCTAACACCACATGCATTATATTGGCTTGCTTATATTGACTCAATTCTATGTTGCATGCTTGGTGATTCACTATGCTATTTAAATTAAGTACATGCACTTTACTTGTAAGTTTTTGAACTTCTTGATTCGTTTGGACTATTGACAGAGGATGTCACCATTATAACACCCTAATATTTAACTCAACACGCCTAGGACCCATTTATGTTAATTATTAGTTATGACTTTTTTGTTTTAGTTCTTAATTTTAGTTTGTTAAAATACTTAGCAAAAATATGGGTAAAATTTTTTTTGAAACATAAAATGAAAATGTGAGCTACACGAACTTAAAGACACTAGATTGTTCGATACGCATGCGGGTCAAAAAGGAACTAAGCACATCATAAACATACATGGATTTAAGGTAAGCGCAAGCCATAACACAACATCATGGAGGCATATATTAATAACATTAGATGTTCCATAATACATATCATTACATAAATACTTAAAGTAGCATCATGCCCACCATTACAGGTTAGGACAATATAGTCATCCAATACGCATAAAAGTAAAGATACAACTAGCCATGGTCACTCGTCCCACTACGCCTAAATAGATAACCCCTAAAAATAAAAGAAGGCTATCATCTACGTGACACGTGCACAGGCGCTCCAAGAGATCCATCATTGCCTCCTATTGCTGTCCACCCCGGAGGGAGGAAGGTATCCAATCCATTGGGATAATTCATCGGGTGTGGCCAAATGGTAAGCTAGACAGACGTGGGCACCTCAGCATGGTCACATAGCCACCTTAGCTCCTCGCACAGGCAGAGTCACAATCACCTCGCTACGACCTCCGATGTCCATAGGGATGGTAGGTACGGAACCTTTCGAAGGGCACTGAGTAGCCAAGTCCTCGGATGAGTCATACTAAGAGTCCATCATCGGTAATCGGGGAATGTACTCCGGGAAGTCGAGGACGATAGATACGGCAGCACGGGTACAATGGGTCCACTCCTATCGAGGATGAGCACGCTTGAAGACGAGGTCATCATCTGAGGGAGAAGCAGGAGAAAATCAAAAGCTAGAGACCGGATGTGCAAAAGGGCACTCCATGAACACAAAAAGATGGATAGCACAACAACCCATGAAATGATATGACCAATGGGCGGCATCGTAGTGCATCTCCCAAGCAAGTGCATCAACGAAGATCACGAACGAAGCCATCCACCTCTAAAGAGAATATGGAAAAAAAGAAAGAGGGAATAAGAATCTTGTACTAGAATCTCAGTAGGGCTATCACCTTCTAATGAGTGTCATCATCTACGTCCTCAGGAGCCTTGGGTTTCATTATGAAATAGTAGGCAAGCATATAAGGTTCAATTAATTAGTTCCAAATATTATTAGTCTGAGGCCCACCTATTTTAGCATGTGTCTCAATGCAAGGATGTAACATGACATACCATGAACAAATAACCAATGCCACAATAAAAGACATATAGTAAAGAATGCAAACCCTTCACATGATCTTTTTCTCATTAGTCTTTTAGGTGACTTAAGCTTCTCATTCTCTTTTCCTTAAGGGCCACCATATAATTCTCTCTTTAGAGATTTCAAGGTCATGAGCTCATACCTCACTAGTCCTCACTAGCCTACACTTATCCTCTAGATAAGCTAATTCCCAACTCCCAGAGTATAGGATAGGGGGTATTGGATCACCTTTCATAACCATTAATTTGGAGAGTCCAAAGGATCACCCTCTCATAACCTTTAATTCGGGGAGTATAGAGGATCATTTCCATGTATTTTATGTCACCTTGAACTTAGTATATTGTCTATAAATGCAAGCATGAGAACATAATCATATCAACATACTTTACCAATTAACATTTCATGCTCATAAAACACTCTATCATTGCATCTCAATTACCTCAACCATAATTGCAATTCTCCATAAAATAGTTCACATAAGCATGCCATTAACAACATCTTATTGAAAGTAAATGTGCTCCTACCCAGTATTTTGGAATCAAGGACTGGACTTAGCTAATGCATATGCTGTGTTTAACAAGGTATTCATACACATATATAGGGTATTAAAGATCACCATGAATATTATTCACACTTTCATGCTAAAGTTATTGGTAATTACTCATTAGCACTTAAACGAGTCAAAACTACAACTCGGTTTAACCTAACATTAGTAACTATTCTTTTATGCATCTAAGAGATCAATTACCATGATTCCTACTAATTTTTAACCTCACGAACGTTACCAATCAAGGCTGTAAAGTTTGAACAGTGCTTAAAACTAGACCATTTCGGGATTCTAGAAGTTACATCTTTGACCCTTTCTTGTTATCGGCTTTTTCCAAGATGCTAAAATTAATTCGTATGCCAATTATAAATGATTCTTACACATTTACTAAGTGTTAAAAATCTTTTTATAGAATTATACCTTGCTGAAACAGAATCCATAATTCCATTCTTAAGAGTTCTAGAAATCACATTTTTTATCCTTTCTAGTTACTAATCCTTCCCCAAGTGTTAAAAATAATTATTACACTAATTATTAGCAAATTTTACACAGTTAAACGATCCCATACAGCATTATACAGTAATGAAACAGTTCAGGCAATAACCAAAAGTAGAGTTGTTAAAAGCTTCCAAAATTACAATTTTATGGGTTTCTAGTTACTAGTTTCACCTAAGGTGCCAAGGATGATTTTCACAATAATTAATAGTGATTTTCACACCTCCAAACTATTCCAAACAACATATTACAGAATTAAAAGAATCAAATCAGTAGCTATAATTTAACTTCCAATAGCATCAATGAATTGCAAAATCAAGCATTTCTAGTAACTGTTTTCTTCCAAATTTATTCTAAGTCAACGAAAACACTTGAACTTAATTTATTCTTTTGAAAACATAAATATAACCCCTTAGGGCAGTAGCAAAAACAAGGATTTCCTTACTAAGATTTTGTCCATAAAAAATCCTATGGTCAACACCTTTTGAGTCTCCTATTTCTTCAAAAATAAACAAAGGGATCATAGACACAAGTTTTGAACCTTAGGATAAAATAAAATTCCATTCCAAGACCAACACTTGTCATGGCTGAAAATACCTTCAAGAGAGGTAACCGTGACTAAAACTTCCATTTAAGATACAAAGGCAAGTCTTTGAGCTATAGAGATTTAGGTGATGGCAAGAAAATAAATGTGATATGCAAACTCATTTTAGTCTTTATTATTAGGGGGTGATGGCTTGGAAAAGTAAATATGATGTGCAAGACTTGAAATATAAACATGAAAATGCAAGTTTATTTTTAAGTCTTTGAAGCTTTAGGTGATAACTTGAAATATAAACATGAAATGCAAGACTTGAAATTTAAACATGAGAATGCAAGTTCATTTTTTAGTCTTCAAGATTTAAAGTGATGACTTGAAAATAAAGACAAGGTGCAAGGCATTGAAACATAAACATGAGATATAAGAGCTTGAAATACAAATATGATGCAAGTCCATTTTTACATTTTACTAGAGCTCATTTCAAGACTTTAAGGAATGATACTTTTAACCTATACAATCTTATCAAATGGAAGTGAGCTTTAGAGTCTTTCATCATTATAGTTTCAAGAACCTTGTTTCGTTAGACTCGCTATCAAGCTCAAACAAAATCAACTTTAAGAACACCAATAAAACATCCTTTTCTCATTTTTCTCTTGAAGTAAAAAATCAAACCTTGAGCTCTAGAGGTCAAACAAATGATGGTTTCATAACAAACATCAAAGAACCTCATCATGGATGGTTTCTAACCATTCAACAACAACAAAACTAAAAAGAATAAAGAAAGGAAAAGGAAGGCTCAAACTGAAAATGGAAGAAAGGAAAAGAAAAGAAAAGAGCAAAGCTCATCCAATATCAAACCAAGAATTAAAAATAGAAAGGAAAAAGAGAAAAAACTCAAAAAAAAATCCCTACCAAAGATATTTTCTTGTTGCAAAGAAAGAGCTTGATCTTATGCAGAAAAATGAAAAGAAAAATCTTCTCTTGGGCTCAAGATGGGTTCGACCAAAGGAGGAAGAAAATAAAGGAAAGTTTTTCTTGAGTTCTTGTGTCCAAGGATAGAAAGGTTATGTTTCTTGAAGGTGGTTTGAGGTTGAGAGGTGGTGGATGGTGGTTCTTGTAGTAGTGGAGGAAGAAAAGAGTCTTTGAGAAGTGAGAGAAGAGAGAATTGTAAGACCACTTTTTTGGACAAGTTGTGATTTTCAAAAAAGTGAATGGTGAAGTGTGTGTGCTTCCTTGAGTATATAAGTGTCTTAAAAGAAAAATGTGAGGGTATAATAGGAGGGGTATGGCCAGCCATGAGGAAGGCATTGAGGGGAGGAGGAGATATTTTCATTTCTTTTGTGTTAGGAGTTGTGTTTAGAGATAAATTTGATTAAGCATTTGGTTAGGAATTGGTAATTGAGTGTTTGGGCTAAAAAGCAAGTAATTAAGGCCATGCAAGACAAGATTAGGAAGTTGTCTTACTCAATTAGTGCAAATTCACCTTTATTAGCTAGGAATCTCGTGCATCATAATTTCCATTATTTAAGGAATTGGAGAGAGAAAACACTATTGTACTTGACATGACACAAAGTCTTAGATTAAGGAAGGGATTTTGAATTTCTCTAAGCAATCTTAGGCCCTAATTAACCTCAATTAATTATTTTGACTCAAGATTAATAATTAAAATTAATTAATCTTTAATTAGAGCCTAATATTGCCTATGTTTTCTTAATCACACAATTAAGCTCATTATGCCCTTAATTAGGGGCAAAATAGTAATTTTACATAAAAACTCCCCGGGATTGCACGGGCTTAAATAGATACCAAGCATCCCTTAAAAATAACATTTCAAACTCCCGGGTAAAGTCCGGATCCAATCTGCAATTAATCCCGCGTTAAATTACTATAGGGGTATTTTGGTAATTTTGTATATAGGAAAAAAAACAAAAAATAAGATTTTCATCTCTATTAGTACGCATAACACATATAATCCCCATCCATCATTAAAATAACCCTTTGAGGATTGCCTAGACCGACTGTCCTCGATTCCTAGGTTAAAACAACCTCAGGAGCATTTTGGTCATTTGTACATAGAGAAAACCGGGGCGTTACATTACTCCCTTCCTTAGAAAGAATTTCGCACTCGAAATTTGTTACCTAAGAAAATTTTGGGCTACTGTGTTTGCATCTCTACTTCCAACTCCCATGTGAGTTCTTTCGCTTTTCCCCGTCCCCACGCTATTTGACCAAAGGTACGATTTTATTCCGTAATTGCTTGACTCCTTTGTCCACGATCCTCGTAAGTGGTAGGTTAAAGGTCAAGTCCTCCCTTAATTGTACTTGTTCTGGCTTTAGCACATGACTATGGTCGGACTGATACTTTCTCATTTGAGAGACATGAAAGACATCATGTAGGTTGGACAAGTTAGGCAGTAAGGCTATTCGACAAGCTATTGGCCCGACTTGATTAAGGGTTTCGAAGGGACCAAGAAATCTAGGGCTCATCTTTTTGACTCTCATGGCTCGTCCTATGTCTATTGTAGGGGTGATCCTAAGGAACACATGTTCTCCCTCTTGGAATTCCAATGGATTTCGTCGCTTGTCAGCATAACTTTTCTATCGACTTTGACCAGTTAGAATTTTGTCCTTAATCCTCTTAATTTGTTCCATCGTCTCCCTTACAACTTCGGGTCCTATCATGCTTTCCTCTCCAGGTTCATACCAACACTGAGGGGATTGGCACTTTCTCCCATATAAGACCTCATACGATGCCATACTAATACTTGCATGATAATTATTGTTATATGTAAACTCAATTAACGGCAGGTACTTATCCCAGCTTCCTCTTTGGTCCAACACACATGCCCTTAACATATCCTCTAATGTTTGTATGGTCCTCTCGAATTGGCCATCCATCTGAGGGTGGTAAGCCATGCTTAGGCACAACTTTGAACTAAACACCTTCTGAAAGGCTCCCCAGAAGTGTGACGTATACCATGGATCTCAGTCTGAGATTATCATCAATGGCACTCCATGCAGCTTCACAATCTCTTGGATGTATAATTGGGTTAGCCTATCCAAGGAGTAACTTACCTTGATAGGTAAGAAGTCGGCCGACTTAGTCAATCGATCCACGATTACCCATATGGCGTCATGACCCACTTGGGTCCTAGGTAGGCCTGTCATGAAATCCATCGAGATGCTATAGCATTTCCATTTGGAAATGGATAAAGGTTGCAACATTCCAGAGGGTTTTTGGTGCTCAATCTTCACCTTCTGACAAACCAAGCACTTACTTATCCACGCTCTCACGTCTCTTTTCAAGCCAGGCCACCAAAACATCTTTTTCAAACCCTGGTACATCTTGGTAGTACCAGGATGGATGGTGAAATAGCTCTTATGGGCCTCCTCTAGGATCTCTTTTCAGAGGTCACCACTTGCCAGCATACAAATTCGTCCTTCAGACCTCCATAGCCTGTCAGCTCCTTGGATAAAACCCTTCAACTTTCCTAGCTTCACTGCCTCTAATGCCTCCTTGAGTTGCTCATCTTCTTATTGAGCTCGAGTAATTCTTTCCTTGAATTCACTTGTTACACTAAGGTGGCACATTTTCATGCTCTTAGTGGTCAATGCCATCCCTAAGTTCATGTCTCTAAACTTCCCTATTGGTTCCGTCTCCTTTAGCATCATATGTGACGAGAGTAAGGACTTCCGACTCAAGGTGTCGGCTACCACATTGGCCTTGCTGGGATAGTAATTCAACCCAAAGTCATAGTCCTTTAAGAATTCCATCCATCTCCTTTGCCTCATATTCAACTCCTTCTGATCAAAAAGGCACTTGAGACTTTTATGATCAGAGAACACCTCAAACTTTACTCCATATAAATGTTGTCTCCACACCTTCAACGCAAACACCATGGCGGCTAACTTAAGGTCATGGGTGGGGCAGTTTGCTTTATGAGGCTTCAATTACCTGGATGCATAAGCCACTAGTAACATCCCCATTTCTCATCCTAAATGAAGGTTTACTCGGTAATGACTTGAGTAAACGGTTTCGCATGAACACTATTAAACTTTTTCCTGATCAAGGGCAAGTCAACATAAAATGTTAAGTGTTGGCCAAGAGTCAAGGTCAAATATCAAAGTCAAAAAGTCAAACTCTCATGTCAAAAGTCAACCCTAAAAGTCAAAGGTTTGTAAAAGTCAATAAAATCATGAGAAAGTCAACAAAAACATAAAATAGTCAACATAATAATAAAACTATGATCAAAGATCAATTAAATCATGATTAAGTGATCTAATAAAAGCTAATCAAGGGTTAATACACTAATTATCAATGAAGAGAAAATCAAACCGGACCGGCCGGTTCAACCAAGTTAATTGAGAACCGGTCCGATGACTGGTCCAGTTAGCATAAAAAACCGAGGGAAGTCAAAATCGATCAAAACTGGGAAAATCGGGAAAAACCGAACCGGTCTAACCGGTTTTTTTTTGTAATTTTTTTTTTATTCTAAAACTTAAATATTGATATCTTATGGTAGTCATAGAGCAAAAACAAAAAAAAAGGAACCAAAGAAAGACATTAATAAAAATTATTGGGTTATTATTCTCCTCTCTCCATTATTTGTAAACTGCTCACCATAAACCTCATATTTTTATTACAGTAAACCGGTTGGACGTCTAAACCTTTTAACCAATACCTTGATTGGTTCGATGCCCGGTCTAGTTTTCTCTTCCTTGCTAACTATGGATTAGACATAAATAATTGACATAGGATTCCTAAGATAATAATAAAATAAGCTTCACTGGAAATTTACTACAAATGGCAATAATCTTAAAAATGAGTTATACCATAAATAATCAAGTTAGAGATGATTAATCACTAATTAGGTTGATTACCAACCTAATGGGAGGTTAATCTAATTAATCTATGATAGATTCTTCATTAAAAATAAAATATGCTTAAAAGTTGGTTTAAACCATTTTTGGTAAAAGGAATATTACCAAAAGAGGTAAAGACACCTGTTTACCCATCAGATAAGTGTGCAGCTCTATAGAATAACTCCTAAAACCCCATGGACCTTTTCTAAACCCCTCTTTTCAGCCATCATATAAAAGAAAATACTCACATAAGTTTGATCAAAACAACTTACACCAGAACTAATTTAACTACAAGGTAACACCAAGTTACACATCAAAACAAAAACACAAGTTTTTCCTTCTTGATTTCTTATCATGGCTGAAATATATCAGCCATCTTTCAAGGCTGAAATGAGCTTGATGTATGGCTTGCTTGAGGGCTTGGTGAAGGGATGATGGGTGTCACATGACAAGTTGTCATTAGGCTTGCAAGACTAGGCTATAGATAGTGCTTCTTTGGCATGTAATCTAACTAGCTAACTTAACCAAGTTCTAATTTTCCATTACGTCAACTAGATAGCTAACTAAATGAAATAATTAGGAGATTAAAATCCTCCCACACAACTCCTATGAATTTTGGCCAAGGAGCTTATAAAAAGAGGAGTAGTAGTTGCATTTGTGTTCTTTTAAAAAAACCTCTCATCATTCGTAAGTCTTGAGCATCCTAAAGATCTTCCATTCTCTCTCAAATCTCTTCCTTATACACTCCAATCCTCAAACTCTAAGACCACTCTCTAATTAGCCAAAGAAATATTTCTTCCAAACCTTGCAAGCATATCCAAGACAACACACTAGCTTCCTTCATTCATACAAGGCATAAAAGCTTGGAGCTAGGAAACAAGATTTTCTCTTCTACTCCCTTTCTTTTTTCTGTTTGTTTGTGACCCTTTAAGGGTTGAAAGACTTATTTACATCTCTTCACATCTTGGTAAGTGGTCATTATCTTGGAGATGTGAGAGTTTTAAGTCTTAGCTCATCTCAGGCTCAAAAGGCTTAAAGCTTGTACATCTACTCCTCTATAAGTTGTGTTTCTTTCCTCTATGATAAATATGCTCCAAGAAGTGTGTTAGTATGTTTAAAACCTCTGTGTTGTGATATGTATTTACTGGTCATGACCAGAAATGATAGGAATCCATGATTTATTATGAAAGGAAAAAGTATACACACATACTAGTGCTGGAAAATGTTTCTGCCTGAGATAAGTACACTAAAACATGATACATTTAAAACTCATGCCTCTCGAACCTCTAGAAGAATTATAGTGAAATTTAACCCTTTGAGAAACACTCTCCAAAAGAGAATCACTCATAAATAAGTTTTCTAGCTCAAGATATAATTTTCTAATATTTAGCCTTTTTGCTGGAGTTACTGTCTGAAAATAGATATAATTTTACTATAGAAAGGCAAAATGTTTAAAAAAGGTGTTGTTGGAAAGCTAAGATATCAAGGAACACAAAGATTTAAAATACATGCACTGAAAGTAAACACGTGATTCCAGAAAAGTAAAATAATTCGCA
Organism: Dalbergia cochinchinensis; assembly: GCA_031216125.1. Lineage (NCBI taxonomy): Eukaryota > Viridiplantae > Streptophyta > Magnoliopsida > Fabales > Fabaceae > Dalbergia > Dalbergia cochinchinensis. The sequence continues at coordinate 33,321,778 of CM062369.1, forward strand.
GTTTGAGTTTTGGGACACTACTGGAATAGGGAAACTTTGTAAGGCCATAAAAGTCATTTCACTTAACCGAATTTTACAAATAGCACATCCAGAGAGAGGTGAGTGAGTCAGGATTCTAAATCTATCCTTATTCTCTGAAATGAGTAAGTATAATGAAAGATATTGAATTTTAAGTCAGACATGCCAGAAATGACAATATGCTATAAGAATCTATAAACCAAAAATGGTGCTTTAAGTAAAATCCGAAAATTTACATTTAAAATGGCTACATACCAATTAAATCAAATTATTAGAATCTTATAAATGTAACAAAAACATATAATCTATAGTTACACATAATTAAGATTTTTTTACTCATAAATGACAAAGAAGACTTAACTCATGACTTAAAAACTTATGTTTCAATTACATAAAACTAATGACCATGAGATATACATAATGAATGACTTTGACCTTTAATCTTGATTATGTATGAAATGTCATGAGTGGCTCATTATTTGCATAGATGCTTCAAGGTACTCTAATTGCTATGATATAAATGTAATGCCTTGAGTAGTGTTTGTATGTGTTTCAAAGTGTTATATTGCTATGATGTGAACTCTTGAGCATTGATCATATAGTATGTATTGTGTTAAATGACTACACATTACCATGATGAACCATATGAAAAATGTTATATGTCAAGAAGTTTACATATAAATATGAATAAAGAACATGGGAGAAGCTCACTGCTTAACCCTTCACCCCTTCCATTGAGATTTTCTCTCGGAACAAGTTTGTGGCGATGGCCATGGCATGAGCTCATTACCCATGGAGGTAGATTAAGACATTGGTGTTGGTGCACTCAATGAGTGAAGGACTGATCAAGTTAAAAAATGCATGCATTGTTATATTTCTACATCTAGTTGAATAAATGCTATGATTATGATTTATGTTTACACTATTATCCCTGTTAATGAAAGACTTCTAAAAGACATGTCACTTCGAATTATGGACATTTTTCAAAACACAACATAATGAAACTTTAACTACCCATGTTTTTTGGCCAATAAAATTGAAGTAGCCTGGAGATGTACATGATGACACTTATGAGATAATATCTGCCTACTGGGAAATCCATGATTTCTTACCCATATAACCGTGACATCTCTAGATCCAATTGCACCTGACGATGGTTTACCCTTGCAATAGTTCCGACTTAGACTACAATTGGACCTCGGGGAATAGGGCCCCCTTCCCAAGGAGTTCATACCAACAAGGCGGCCCCAATAGTAGGACGCGGTCTCGCCAGAGCTCACTTGGTAGACCTCACATAATCACCGACTCTTCTGACTCTGACATGCAAATCCTCGAAAACCCTCCGCATCATGTACCTGTTATAGAGTTATCCTCTGATTCTAAAGTTGAGATCCTCGAGGAACCCCTGGACGTAGAACCCCTTCAGGTGATTTTTTCCTGAGCCTGCCCTTTACGATGCTGACGACGTTTAGGACCCGGAGGAAGACCTCTTGGAGAATGAAGAGGATATGATGGAGGAGGACCTGATGGGAGAGGACTTTGAAGACTGACATAACGACTTTGAGGCTGACGCTTGGCAGGATTAGGAGTTACATCCAATGAGTCTGGACCCGTCCCCGATGTGATGACCGTGTCTGATTACGACTTGCAGAGTGACACCTCCCGCCATCCTATTGTCGATGGACTACCTATTCAAAGGACTCATGCCCTCCCTCGCACTGTATGTCCAGTCATCCGGAGCCCATTTTGTACCCATCTTACCATCTGAGCAATGGAGTCTGCTGCCCTGCTACTGCTATTCCTACCCTTTGCTATTGTAGTTTATTTATGTTTTCGTATTCATGATGTATTAGGAAAGACTAGTGGTATTAATTATTGTACTTTACTTTATTGCTGCTTATTTGATGTACCAAGGATGGGAATACCCACCTTATAAATCCGTTTAATATATTATGTACTATGTTTTATGTTTTAATATTATCGCTAGTATTGTTCGTTCTTGATCATCGATTATGAGACTTGACTACTAATTCATTCATGATTGACGAGCCTTACTTTTGCTTCACGCTACAGGCTTTACTTTTGAATATGTGGTTTCAAAAAAAAATATTCCAGCTAATTTCATATAACAGTAATTTCTAAAAAAACGCAGAGTAAGAAGTAATAAACTAATAAGAATAAAACTTGACTTAAGCATAGTTTGTTTTTATTAGGGTGTTACATTATTGTATCAGAGCAGTTTGTCCTATTATAGCCTGAGGAATGGACTGACTATGCTTCTTTATGTGTCATGATGTTAGGACTAGAATGCATGACCATCTTGCGAACTGCTCCTGCCATCCTTGGCATAAGTGTTGAGCCTGATCAACTTAATAACTATTGATTGGTATGTCCAGGAACTAATGGCAGGGAACAGACATAATTACGGGCGACGTAACGAATGAAGTCAACATGAGATAGCAAGTGCAATATGCGAAATGGCAAATGCCATGCAAGCCCAAGCCGTAGTCATGATGGAGCAGATGAATAGGAGGATTGAGGAGTCAGTAGGAACAAATGAACAAGGGAAATTTGCAAAGTTTCGCAGAGCTGGTCCACCTGAGTTCAAAGGAACTACTAATCCCAACATGGCTTATGCATGGATGCAAGAGATCGAGAAGGTGTTCACTATCGTTGACTATTCTGAGGACCAAAAGGTGGCTTATGCTACCTATATGCTCAAAGGAGAGGCAGCTTCATGGTGGAAAGGTGCCAAGAGCCTGCTTGAAGATGCCATAACCCATATTTGATAGGAAGTTTTCAGCATTACCTTTTACCAAAAGTACTTTCCAGAACCTGTCAAGAAAGCAAAGGAATTGGAGTTTCTGCAACTGACTCAAGGAAACCAGACTGTGGCTGAGTACATGGCTAGGTTTGAAGAATTGATCAAACATTCCACACTCTACCAGCGGGACCTAGATAAAAGATGGAAATGTATGAAGTATGAGAGTGGCTTAAGGCCGGACATTTTGGCCGCAATAGCCACCCTGGAGATCACCAACTATGCTTCCCTGGTCAGTAAATGCCAGGTGGTAGAAAGCTGCAATAGAAAGTTAGCCATTCAGAAGGCCAAGGACAATAGAAAAAGGACAACCACATCAATAATTCATCAACCCCTTAAGCGCTTTCATAAGGGGAAGGCATTTAAGGGAAAACATCCCCAATGCCCAGCCCAAAATCAATAAAGAATGCCTTCCAACGCTGAGGCTAAGGATACCAATAGGCCGGTATGCCGTACCTGTGGCAAGAATCATAGTGGGGAATGCCGTCTCGGGCAGAACATTTGCTTCAAGTATGGAAAGTTGGGACATTTCATCAAGGACTGTCCAAAGAATAATCAACCAAATGCTCCCAGACCCAAAGTCCAAGGACATGTGTTTGCAGTCTCAGCTAATGCGATTCCAAGGTCAAGCGACCTAATCCAAGATGAGTGTGGAATTATGGGTAATACCTTAGTTGTCCTATATGATTCTGGTGCTACACACTCTTTCATTTCTTATGACTATGTTTCTAAGTTGAATTTATTTGTGGAAGAACTACCATATAATCTGATAGTTTTTGTACCTACAAAGAACTCTGTGACCATGAGTCTAGCTTATCTAGGATGTAAGTTTACTATAGCCGATAGGACCTTTCAGAATGATTTGATCTGTCTAAACCTATCTGATGTAGATCTAATCTTAGGAATAGATTAGCTTTTAGCCAACCATGTGCACTTAAACTATGAACATAAGACTGTAGTGTTTACGCCCATCCCTGACAGACCCACAAAGAGTATACCCCTGTAACTGAATACCATTAGCATAGGAAATGAAAAGGGAGAAAAGCAAGGATGTGTTCTCCTTATGATAAGTGAGGTAGAGTTGGAGCAAGCTCTAAAGGATATTCCGGTTGTAAATGAGTACCCTGATGTCTTTCCAGAAGATATACCCAAGTTTCCTCTACAACGGGAAATCAAATTATCTATAAATCTAGTACTAGGAACAAGACCTATATCTATATACCCTATAAGATGTCCCAGATGGAGTTAGTGGAACTTAAGAAGCAACTGGAGGAGTTATTGGCAAAGACTTTTGTTAGACCCAGTGCATTACTCTAGGGAGCTTCGGTACTTTTCGTGAAAAAGAAAAATGGGAGTTTGCATCTGTGCGTGGATTACCGGCAGTTGAACAACATTATCATTAAGAACAAATACCCGTTGCCAAGAATAGATGACCTCATAGATCAGTTGAGAGGAGCCAAGGTGTTTTCGAAAATAGATCTGAGGTCCGAGTATCATCATATCCAGGTTAGGGAAGAAGATATATCCAAAACAACTTTTAGGACAAGGTACGATCATTATGAGTTCAATGTGATGTCATTCGGACTCACTTATGCTCCTGCCATATTCATGGACTATATGAACCAGATTTTTAGGCCATACTTGGACAAGTTTGTAGTGGTGTTCATAGATGATATCCTCATCTATTCCAAGATAGAAGAAGAACATGAGGAACACCTGAAAGTCATATTAAGAACCCTGAGAGAGAAAAAGTCATATGCCAAACTATCTAAGTGTGAGTTTTGGATGAAGGAGGTCAAGTTCTTGGGTCATGTGGTCTCACAAGGAGGCATACCTATGGATCTAAGCAAGGTGGAAGCAGTGCAAGAATGGGAAGGCCCAACGACAAGAACAGAAGTTCAGAGTTTTCTTAGACTTGCCGGTTACTACCGAAGGTTCATAAAAGGATTTTCATAGTTCGCTTTACCCTTAACCCAGCTAACTAGGAAAAGCGTAGCCTTTAGATGGACCCTAGAGTGTGAGAAGAGTTTTCAAGGATTGAAACATAGGCTAACCTTTGCCCCTATGTTGATTTTGCCAAACTCCAAGGAGAAGTTTGAGGTGTATTGTGATGCTTCTGGAAAGGGTTTGGGTTGTGTGCTTATGCAAAACCAGAATGGGGTGGCTTATGCCTCTAGGCAGCTCAAGCCGCATGAGGTTAACTATCCTACCCATGATCTGGAACTTGCAGCAATAGTCTTTGCACTCAAAATTTGGAGGCACCACCTTTATGGTGTGAGGTTTGAGGTGTTTTCTGATCATAAAAGCCTAAAGTACCTTTTTGATCAGAAAGACCTCAACATGAGGCAGAAACGTTAGATGGAGTTTATAAAGGATTATGATTTCAAGTTAAACTATCATCTAGGCAAGGCAAATATAGCGGCAGATACCCTAAGTCGTGAAGCTCTTCATGTGGCCTGGCTGATGGTGAAGGAGGCTGAGCTAATAAAAAGTTTTAGAGACCTCAACCTTGGGTACATAGCATCTGCTGAGAAAGTGAAGCTAAGTTGGTTAAACATAACTAGCACCTTTAAGGACCAGATAAGCCAAGCCCAAAAGGAAGATAAGGATTTCCTAGAAACCCTATCCTCAGTGGAAGCTGGAAAGTTAAAAGATTTCTCTCAAGATAAGGAAGGAGTATGAAGGTATCAAGGGAAGATTTGTATTCCCTTGACAAGTGGACTGAGAGCTAGCATCTTGGAAGAAGCTCATAAGAGTCAGTTCACTGTTCACCCGAGAATGACCAAGATGTACCACGATTTAAAAAAGATGTTTTGGTGGCCACAAATGAAGGCAGACGTAGCAGAAGTAGTAGGAAGATGCTTAGTCTATCAAAAAGTCAAGATTGAACATCAAAAGCCATCCAGATTGCTACAACCTCTTGCTATCCCCCAAAATGGGAAGGCATATCAATGGATTTTGTCATGGGTTTGCCAAGGACCCCAACTGAACATAACTCTATATGGGTCATATTGGACAAATTAACCAAATTTGCTCACTTTCTACCCATTCAAGCTACCTATTCCATGGAGAATTTGGTGCAGTTGTACATCCAAGAAATAGTAAAACTCCACGGGGTACTTTCATCCATTGTTTTTTATAGGGATCCAAGATTCACATCTAGGTTTTGGGGTGCTTTTCTAAAAGCTTTTGGATCAAAACTGAGCCTAAGTATGACTTATCACCCACAAACTAATGTTCAAATAGAAAAAACCAACCAAACCCTAGAAGACATGTTGAAGGCATGCATTTTTGATGAGCCAAGAAGTTGGGGCAAGTATCTTCCCTTAATCGAGTTTCCCTATAATAATAGCTTTCAAGCTAGTATAAGAATGGCTCCCTATGAAGCCTTATATGACAGAAAATCTCAATCGCCCTTGTACTGGCATGAACTAGGAGAAAGGAGCTTTTTGGCTACAAACTTGGTGAAGGAGACAACTGAACGGATACAAGAGATCAAAAATCGGATCCTCACTGCCCACAGCAGACAAAAGAGCTGTGTGGACTTGAAAAGAAAACCTCTCGAGTTTGAAGAAGGAGAACATGTATTCTTGCGAATCACCCCAACCACTGGTATAGGTCGAGGCATGAGAGTCAAGAAGCTGAGTCCTTAGTTTTCAGGTCCATTCCATATTTTGCAAAGAGTCAATACCTTAGCCTACCGTATAGCCTTGCCACCCAACCTATCCAATCTTCATAACGTGTTTCACATATCACAACTTAGAAAGTACCAGTCAGACCCGAGTCACCTTTTAGAGCCAAAAGTAGTACAACTAAGGGAAGACTTGACGTTCGAACTACCTTCGATGCGGATTTTCGACCAAGGAGTCAAGAAATTGAGGAGCAAGAATGTTCCTTTAGTCAAATTGGCTTGGGGAAAGACTAGAATGGAGGAATTCACTTGGGAACTGAAGTTAGAAATGCGAAGGGACTTCCCAAATTTGTTCGCAGGTACAATTTTGAGGGCAAAATTTCTAAAAGGAAGGGAGAAATGTAATATCCCCATTTTTCATCCTAAATGAAGGTTTACTCGATAATGACCCGAGTAAACAGATCGCTTGAAAACTGTTGAACTTTCGCCTTGTCAAGGGCACGTCAACATAAAATGTCAAGTGTTGACCAAGAGTCACCAAGAGTCAAGGTCAAGGTCAAGGTCAAAAAGTCAAACTCTTAGGTCAAAAGTCAACTATAAAGTCAAAGTCAACCCTAAAGTCAAAGGTTTGTAAAAGTCAACAAAATGATAAGAAAGTCAATTAAAACATGAAATAGTCAACATAATAATAAAACTATAATCAAAGACCAATTAAATCATGATTAAGTGATATAATAAAAGCTAATCAAGGGTTAATACACTAATTATAGACTAGACATAAATAATTGACATAGGGTTCCCAAGATAATAATAAAGTAAGCTTAATTGGTAATTTACTATAAATGGCAGCAATCTCAAAAATGAGTTGTACCATAAATAGCCAGTTAGAGATGATTAATCACTAATTAGGTTAATTACCAACCTAATGGGAGGTTAATCTAATTAATCTACGATAGATTCTTCCTTAAAAACTAAATATGCTTAAAAGTTGGTTTAAACCATTTTTATTAAACCATTTTTAGTAAAAGGAATATTACCAAAAGAGATAAAAACACATGTTTACCCATCAGATAAGTGTGCAACTCTACAAAATAACTCGTAAAACCCCATATTTAAACCCCTCTTTTTAGACATCATATAAAAGAAAATACTCACATAAGTTTCATCAAAAAAACTTACACTAGAACTAATTTAACTACAAGATAACACCAAGTTACACATCAAAACGAAAACACAAGTTTTTCCTTCTTGATTTCTTGTCATGGCCGAAATGAAACGCTCGGGGATTGCGAAGTCGGGGAGTGATTGTCGGTCCAAGGAGGCATGGATAAGGAGCAACTCTTGGCAGACTTCGAAAGCGAAAGGATACATGAATGAACCGATTACACACCCGAATGAGAGGGATCCTAAGATTGTATAAGTATGGGACTATACAGTTGAGGAGGGATTATATGAATTGATTTGTACTACCTATACCAATAAGATGTATCTTCTTTTCAGTAGCCCATCACTAAAATCTCCATAGTTAAGCTCGCTTGACCTGGAGCAATTTTGGGATGGGTGACCTCCTGGGAAATTTTCCTAGGAAGTGTGTGAGTGAGGACAAAGCATGCTGAAAAGACCCGTGTTGGTTTGTAGGGACAGTCATCAATCCATAAAGCACTAGGGGATATTACACGAAATATATCAGCCATCTTTCAAGGCTGAAATGAGCTTGATGTGAGGCTTGCTTAAGGGCTTGGTGAAAGGATGATGGGTGTCACATGACAAGTTGTCATTAGGCTTGCAAGACTAGGCTATAGATGGTGCTTCTTTGGCATGTAATCTAACTAGCTAACTTAACCAAGTTCTAATTTTCCATTACCTCAACTAGATAGCTAACTAAATGAACTAATTAGGAGATTAAAATCCTCCTAAACAACCCCTATGAATTTCGGCCAAGGAGCTTATAAAAGGAGGAGTAGCAGTTGGGTAGTTGCATTTGTATTTTTTTTAAAAAACCTCTCATCATTCCTAAGTCTTGAGCTTCCTAAACTTCTTCCATTCTCTCTCAAATCTCTTCCTTATACACTCCAATCCTCAAACTCTAAGACCACTCTCTAATTAGCTAAAGAAATATTCCTGCCAAACCTTGCAAGCACATCCAAAACAACACACTAGCTTCCTTCATTCACATAAGGCATAAAAGCTTGGAGCTAGGAAACAAGATTTTCTCTTCTATTCCCTTTTTTTCTATTTGTTTGTGACCCTTTAAGGGCTGAAGGACTCATTTACAACATTTCACATCTTGGTAGGTGGTCATTGTCTTAGAGATGTGAGAGTTTTAAGTCTTAGCTCATCTTAGGCTCAAAAGGCTTAAAGCTTGCACATCCACTCCTCTATAAGTTATGTTTCTTTCTTCTATGATAAATATGCTCCAAGAAGTGTGTTAGTATGTTTAAAACCTCTGTATTATGATATATATTTACTGGCCATGACTGGAAATTATAGGAATCCATGATTTATTTTGAAGGGAAACAAGTATACATACATACTAGTACTGGAAAATGTTTTTGCTTGAGATAGGTACACTAAAACACGATACATTTAAAAACCGTGCCTCTAGAACCTCTAAAAGAATTATATGTGAAATTTAACCCTTCAAGGAACACTCGCCAAAAAGAATCACTCAGAAAGAAGTCTTTTAGCTCAAGATATAATTTTCTAAAGTTTAGCCTTTCTACTAAAGTTGTTGTCTGACCTCTGAACACTAAACTGAACTTATGTTTTACTATAGAAAGGAAAAACATGTAAAATAGGTGTTTTTGGAAAGCTAAGATATTAAGGAACACAGAGATGTAAAATACATGCATTGAAAGTAAGCATGTGATTCCAGAAAAATAAAATAACTCACAGTTTGAATTTTGGGACACTACTAGAATAGCGAAAATTTGTAAAGGTATAAAAGTCATTTCACTTAACCTAAATTTACAAATAGCACATCCAGAGAGAGGTGATTGAGTCATGATTCTAAATTATCTTTATTATCTGAAATGAGTCAGTATAATGAAAGATATTAAATTTTAAGTCAGACATGCCAGAAATGGCAATATGCTATAAGAATCTATAAACCAAAAATGGTGCTTTGAGTAAAATCTGAAAATTTACATTTAAAATGGCTACATACCAATTAAATCAACTTATTAGAATCTTACAAATGTAACAAAAATATATAATCTATAGTTACACATAATTCAGAATTTTTACTCATAAATGACTAAGAAGACTTAATTCATGACTTAAAAACTTATGTTTCAATTAAATAAGACTAATGACCATGAGATATACATAATGAATGACTTTGACCATTAATCTTGATTATTTATGAAATGTCATGAGTGGCTCATTATTTGCATAGATGCTTCAAGGTACTCTAATTGCTATGATATAAATGTAATGCCTTGAGTAGTGTTCATGTAACATCCTCTGCTACTTTATGGATTGACGACTGTCCTCACAAACTAACAGGGGTCTTTTCAGTGTGCTTTGTCCTCACTCACACGCTTTCTGGGAAAACTTCCCAGGGGGTTACCCATGCCAAAATTGCTCCAAGTCAACCACGCTTAACTATGAAGTTCTTTCGTGATGGGCTACCGAAAAGAAGATGCATCTTGTTGGTATAGGTAGTACAAATCAATTCATATAAGCCCCCCTTAACTGTATAGTCCCATATCTATATAATTTCAGGATCCCTCTCATTCAGATGTGTAATCGGTTCATTCATGTACCCCTCCGCTTTCGAAGTCTGCTAGGAGCCGCTCCTTGTCAATGCCTCCTTACACCAGCGATCACTCCCCTACTTCGCAATCCCTGAGCGTTACATGCCCACCAGCTTCCACTTGGTCCGTCCCCGAACCACACCGCACTGGGAGAGGTGCAGACTCTGATACCATTTGTAACATCCCCTGCTGCTTTATGTATTGACGACTGTCCCCAAACCAACACAAGTATTTTCAGCGTGCTTTGTCCTCACTCACACATTTCCTGGGAAAATTTCCCAGGAGGTTACCCATCCCAAAATTGCTCTAAGTCAAGCACGCTTAACTATGAAGTTCTTTCATGATGGGCTACTGAAAAGAAGATGCATCTTGTAATACCCCGATTTCTCTGTCCGAGGGAAATGACCAAAATGCCCCTGAGGTCATTTCCTGACCCGAACTCGAGGGTAACCAACTCGGTCGTCCTCGAAGGGTCAACTCAATGTTTGAAGGGGATTAAATGGCCCTTGAATGCTTTCGGAAGCGAAAATTTCATTTTCAGTTTGGTCAAAATGACCAAAATACTATAGCGTTTTTCTGCTTGAGTAAAGGTGCCGTTTGAGCCCGGAAATTTCCCCAGAGGTTCAAAAACATGTTTTCATGTGTCTAGAGGTCTCTGTTCAAGTCCCGGTGGTCTCGGGCAGTTTTAGTGTAAAATTACGATTTTGCCCCTAGAATAGTGCTTTTAAGCTTAATGACGTAATTAAGCAAACCTAAGCAATATTAGGCTCTAGCAGATTAATTTATTTCCCTAATTAACCTAGAGACAAAATAATTTATTAAAGTTAATTAGAACCTAAAATTGCTTAGATTAAACTTAAATCCCTTTTTAGAACTCAAGACTCCTAGTCTTGGAATCTTGAATAGTGTTTTCTCTCTCCAATTCCTTAAATCAAGGAAATGTGTCTAGAGTTGTTTAGACTCTAAATTGAGGATTTAACTCACTAATGGTGCAAGACCACTCCTTAATTATGTCTAGACCACCTTAATTACCCATTTTCCTTACCTAAACACTTTCTTACAAATTCCTAATCTTAAGCATAATCAAAGATACACCTAAACACAACTCTAAACCACAATTAAAATGCAAGAAACTCTCCTCCCTTGGCTGATGCATTTAGGCCACCTCCCCTTTGACCACATATTAAATTGTTTTCTCACTCAAGAACCATGCTTGACCATACCTTGAACCATACCTCACCATACCTTAAGCCATACCTCACCATACCTCAAGAACACATTATCTCACCTCATGGAACTCATGGAATGCCTCCAATCTGCCTCATGGCCGAAGCTCTTCATCACCATGAGCTCCCTCCATTTGTTTCATTTCTCTATAAATAGAATGCCTTGAGGAGCTTGCACCACTTTTAGATCATTTGCTAAGTTTAGGAAACACTCAAAGCTTTGCTTTTTCTCTCAAAGTTTTTGTGTTCTTCAAGTTCTTGGAGTTCTTCAAGTTCTTCATCTTCTTCTTCCATCTTCAAGTTCATCACATCAAGTAGGGATTTTCTTTCATGTATTCCTTTCTTTAAAGTTCTTGTTTTAAGCAGTGTTCATAGTTTCTCTTGGTTCCTTTTTAGAACTTCTTTTCTTCTCCTTCTTCCTCTTTATGTTTCAGCCATAGGCCTTGGAGAACAAAGGAATGAGAGCTTGATGATGAGAGTTTCATGATGATGTTCATCACTTGAAACAAACTCTAGAGCTTGATCTTTGTTCTTGAGCAAAAATGTTTCTAGTTTTTCCTTTCTTGAACTCTTGAGAACTTTAGCTTTGATGATGTTTTAAAATGGCTCTATGAACTCAATGATGAGGACTCATGATGTTGGTGTTAATATATCATCAAGATCATGAACTCTAGAGTTTTAAAAATGTTCCTTTTTCTTCTTGAAGATTTTGGCCATTTCCTTAATTTTTCTAAGCTTCATGGTTTGATTTCCTAAGAATATTATGTTGAGTTTTAAGAACTCTAAGCTTGACTTTACCTTGTTTGGATGAGTTTGGGTTATGGTTTAAATTCCTTTAAAGTCTTGTTAAGAGCTCTAGAAAGATAAAATGAACTTGCATAATTTATTTTATGCTTGCATTCATATTTACATTCTTGCTATGCACCTTTACTTTCAAGCTATCACCTAAGAACATAAAGATTAAAATGGAACTTGCATCTTCACTTAATTTAATTCTCAAAGCCTTTCTATTTCGGCCTTAAAGTCGATTGTTGTTGGGCCTAGAGCACTAAAATAAAGAATTGAACTTGCATCATCACCTAATTAATATCTCGAATGCCTATCTATTTCGACCTTAAAGTCGATTGTTGTTGGGCCAAGAGCACTAAAATAAAGAATTGAACCTTGCATGTTTACTTTCAAGCTTGCACCTCTAAGTTTATGCCTCGCATATTTACTTTCAATGAGTTTTCATCTAGCTACTAGGACCAATAGTCTATGTTTTAAGTTTTCCTTAAAACTTTACAAATCTTTATAAGGTTATGTCATCACAAGTTGTGATTTTATTATCTTTTAGGGGATGGAATACGTTTTGGTCAGTGACCTAAGGCTTCTCTTAGCCTCTTGATGAATTAAAATATTTTGCAAAGAGTTTTAGAAGTTCTAGATCGATTGCAAGAGAAACTAGTTAACTTATGCACCTAGAAATGTCAATTTAACTCTCTCATTTAAGTTAAATGTTTTCAGTTCTGATGTGATGAGTGTGATGCTGTATGATGATGTTTTGATGTGTTGGAATGTGTGAAAATATCATGTGATGATGTAGAAGCGAACCTATGCATGATAGGTAAGAAACTAGCTAACTAGAAACACCGTAAAGCTAGAATTTAACATAGTTTTGACCCATTTGTTTCTGGAACTTATCCAAACTGTTTTAATGGGAACATAATCAGATTTAGATTGTTTAGACATGAAAAACTTGGTAACATTTGGATTAGAATTGAATTCTAGCACCTACGGGGAAACTAGTAGCTAGAAAACCGTAAAAATGCAAATGTAGAACTCTTAGAACATTTAATTTTCTAGATTCTGTCCAGCACCCTTACAACATGATAAACATGATTAATAATTAATCCTTAAGCATAGGAATGCCTCATAATTGATTTAGATTTAATATATAGCGTAGTAGCGGAGCAGAAAGGGTCTAAAACGTAAGTTCTAGAACCCCATAAATACAAGTTAGAGAATTTGTCCTATGCTTTTCAGATTTAAGTATGAACATGAGGATTAGGAATGATGATTAAATATGAGCCCTTAGGTGCATAAAGATATGAGTGACGGATGTAGAGAACTATATCTCAAGATTAAGACCCGTAAAGAGGTCAAAGCATAAACTACCAGTAAAGATGTAAGCGTTTGAATGTTTTATGATGATGCATGTAGTATGCAAATGATGATGATGATTATTCATATGAGGAATTCATGAGGTTATATTTTAATGTGGCATAAAGCAAATTTGGCAGGAAATTCGATGTAATGACGTTGTGTGAATTTCCAACAAATTTGGGGACTTAAAGAGATTTTGAAAATTAAGGTACTAAGATGGGTTCTAGGATGACACCGGTTCGGCCGAGCACCTCCATAGACCTCATGTGACATCGGTACCATTTTACACTCTTAGGTGACACCGGTTCGACGAGCACCCTAAGAGTTTTGCCCACTAACCCGTACTCAGATAGTCCGGATTTATGATTTATGATACGCTTATCGTTAAGTGGTAAGTAAGAACTAGTGACGACTAGTTAAGGTATGAGCTCATAACCTAGATGTATGACACGTTAAGGTGACACGGTTAGAGCACCCCCAGTTCGATTGTCTTTTAGGGTGGCCCATGAGGAAGAGAAGTTTCATGATTATGATTATGTCACTAAGTTTTGTTCCATATGAATGTTACTATTGCCACTTTATGCCACCAAGAATGATGATGCTTGATGTTATGTTTTATGTATGTGCATTAGGTAGTGCCATGCATACATTTTCTATTATGTTGCATTCATGACATTAAGATCATCCTAAAATGAATGGACCTTGGCTAAAATATATTCTAAAGTTTAAAATGAACTTAAATACATGCTCAGTCATTTTGTATAAATAAACCCAAGGTTCCTGAGGACGTAGATGATGACACCTAGGTAGTAGGAGGCCTCTTGAGATTCTTTAGCAAGATTCTCATTCCTCTACCTCTTTCTTTCCATCACGTCTTGAGATGGCGGCGTTCGTGGTGTTCGTGGACACGCCCGATATGGGAGGTGCACCATGACCGGGACCACGGGTCATTCCATTTGTGGTCGATGCTGCGGTTAGAGTATTCTGTTCATGGAGTCGACCGCCACTCCCCTGTACATTCCCATCGTTTCTCCCCCGTCTCACCTTTTGGCGATGACCTGGTGTTCGGCGCGCACGTCCCCTAGAGGAGAGGCGTTTCCGTACCCCATCATCCACGTCCGCCCGCTCGAGACTACCCCGATTATGTGCCGTTGCCGTCGTCTTTTCGGAGGCGGATCCTTGAGGATTGACGGCCAGGCACCCTCGAGGATCTTCCCCTCCATACCCATGGACTTTGGAGAGGATAGCGAGCCCACCGTGACTCGGCCGAAGGCGTACGATGTGGGAGATGCGGCCATACCGGGGGCTCACACTCGATCCCGCTCCGCCTCTTCACGCCCGAGAGCTGCTTGATTTCAGGATATACGCGCCGATCACGAGATAGTCGCCCGATGAGGCGTGGATGGCCGAGATAGAACACGCACCACTTAGATGGGGATAAACCTTCTTTTGTTTAGAGGTTTCCCATTAGATGCACTCGGGTAGGGGAGTAGATCATGTTTATGTTTATGTTGTATTTCCTTTCTTGTATTTTCCTTGTACTAAATTAAGTCCCACACTTATAAGTGGGCAAGTTATATATATATAAGATGATATTCAGTGATGTTCATGTTGTGCCTTATGTTATGATGTTGTGGGACGTTTGTTTACCATACATGGTTTACTGCTTATCGCATCACGCGGCTCTCACTTTGTTTTTCAAAAAAAAAAAAATTACCCGTATTTTCCGCTAAGTAATTCAAAGATAAATGAGAACTATGAAGTAACAGACTAATGGTTAACCTAAATATGTTCTAGAGTATTGGGTTAAAAATTAGGATGTTACACATCTTATTGATATAGGTAGTACAAATCAATTCATATAATTCCTCCTTAACTGTATAGTCCTATACCTATACAGTTTCAGGATCCCTCTCATTCAGGTGTGTAATCGGTTCATTCATGTACCCCTCCGCTTTTGATGTCTGCTAGGAGCCGCTTCTTGTCCGTGCTTCCTTACACCGGCGATCACTCCCCGACTTCGCAATCCCTGGGCATTACAGTCCGTATGTGTTTCAAAGTGCTATTTTGCTATGATGTGAACTCTTGAGCATTAATCATATATTATATATTGTGTTAAATGACTACACATTACCATGATGAACCATATGAAAAATGTTATATGTCAAGAAGTTTGCATATGAATATGAATAAAGAACATGGGAGAAGCTCACTTCTTAACCCCTCACCCCTTCTGTTGACATTTTCTCTCGGAACAAGTTTGTGGCGATGGCCATGGTATAAGTTCATTACTCACGGAGTTGGATTAAGACATTGGTGCTGGTGCACTCAATGAGTGAAGGACCGATCAAGTTAAAGAATGCATTCATTGTTATATTTGTACATTTAGTTGAATAAATGCTATGATTATGATTTATGTTTACACTATTATCCCTGTTGATGAAAGACTTCTAAAAGACACATCACTTTGGATTACGAACGTTTTTCAAAACACAACATAATGAAACTTTAACTGCCCATTTTTTTTTGCCAATAAAATCGAAGTGGCCTGGAAATGTAACATGATGACACTTATGAGATAATATCTGCCTACTGGGAAATCTATGATTTCTTACCCCTATAACCGTGACATTTCTAGATCCGATTGCACCTGGCGATGGTCCGCCCTCACAGTAGTTCCGACTCAGACTCTGACTGGACCCCGAGGAATAGGGCCCCCTTTTCGAGGAGTTCATACCAACAAGGCAGCCCCAGTAGTAGGACGCAGTCTCACCAAAGCTCACTTGGTAGACCTCACATCATCACTGACTCTTCTGACTCTAACGTGCAGATCCTTGGATCCCTTTCGCGTCATGTACCTGTTATAGAATTATCCTCTGATTCTAAGATTGAGATCCTTGAGGAACCCATGGATGTGGAACCCCTTTAGGTGATTTTTTCCTGAGCTTGCCCCCTATGATGTTGACGATGAGGAAGACCCGGCGGAGGACCCCTTGGAGGATAGAGAGGATATGATGGAGGAGGACCTGATGGGAGAGGATTTTGAAGACTGGCATGACAACTTTGAGGCTGACACTTGGCAGGATTGGGAGTTACCGTCCAATGAGTCTGGACCTGTCCCTGATGTGATCACCGTGTCTGATTATGACTTATAGCGTGACACCTCTAGTCATCCTGTTGTCAATGGACCACCTATTCAGAGGAATCATGCCCTTCCTCATACAGTACGTCCAGTCATCTGGAGCCCATTCCATACCCATCATACTATTTGAGCGATGGAGTCACCTGCCCCGCTACTGCTATTCCTACCCTTTGCTGTTATAGTTTATTTATGTTTTCGTATTCATGATGTATTAGGAAAGACTAGTGGTATTAATTATTGTACTTTACTTTATTGCGGCTTATGTGATGTACCAAGGATGGGAATACCCGCCTTATAAATCTATTTAATCTATTATGTACTATGTTTTATATTTTAATATTATCGTTAGTATTGTTTGTTCTTGATCACCAATTATGAGACTTGACTACTAATTCATTCACGATTGACGAACCTTACTTCCGCTTCACGCTACAGGCTTTACTTTTGAATATGTGGTTTCAATCGCTAATTTCATATAACATTAATTTCTAAAAGAACGCAGAGTAAGAACTAATAAACTAATAAGAACAAAATATGACTTAAGCATGGTTCATTTTTATTAGGGTGTTACACCACCACTTGCCTATTTTGCATCAACACACAGCCCAAACCTTTCCCTGAAGCATCATAATATATCTCAAAAGGCATATTAGGGTCAGGCAATACTAGCACTGGGATTGTGGTTAACTTCACTTTCAACTCTTGGAAGCTTTTCTTACACTTGGGAGTTCAAACAAAAGGGGCATTCTTCCTAGTAAGCTTAGTCAAGGGTAAGAAAATCTGAGAAAACCCCTTAATAAACCTACGGTAGTAGCCAGCTAGCCCTAAAAAACTTCGTATCTCTGTTATCGTAGTAGGTTTTTCCCAATTCATCACAGCCTTTATCTTACTAGGGTCCACTGCAATACCTCCCTTTGACACTACATGCCCTAAGAATTTCACTTCCTCCAACCAAAATTCACATTTAGATAGTTTGGCATATAGTTTCTTTTCCTTTAGAATCTCCAGAACTAACTTGAAATGACGATCATGCTCCTCGTGGGTCTTCCAATAGATGAGTATGTCATCTATGAAAACAACCACAAACTGGTCTAAATAGGGTCTAAAGATCCTATTCATGTAATCCATAAACACAGCACGAGCATTAGTCAGTCCAAACAACATCACTATGAACTCAAAGTTTCCATACCGAGTTCTAAAAGCAGTCTTAGGTATGTCCTCATCCCTCACTCTAATCTGGTGATTTATTGACCTCAAGTCAATCTTGTAAAACACAACCACTCCCCTCAATTGACCCATCAAATCATCAATTCTAGGCAAAGGGTACTTGTTTTTCACTGTCACTCGGTTCAACTATCTATATTCAACATATAATCTCATACACCCATCTTTCTTCTTGACAAACAATACTGGGGCTCCCCATGGCAATGCACTTAGTCTCACAAACATTTTCTCTAAAAGCTCTTCCAACTAGGTTTTCAACTCAGTTATCTCCAAGGGTGACATCCTACAGGGTGCTATGGATATAGGTCTTATTCCTGGAACCAACTCTATAGAGAATTCCATCTCTCTCATCAGAGGGAACTCGGGTATCTCATCCGGAAATACCTTGGGATAGTTTCTTATAACCGGTATCTCATCAATGTTTTGCTCAAAGTCTACATCACTAGTGGCTAGGAGAACATATCCTTTACTCATCTCCCCGTAACAGTTGACTTCTACAATATTTATGTAAAGGTTTAGGGATCTACTAGACTCTCTAGGAATAGGAAGAAAAATGACAAACTTGGTGTAACATTTTAACATTACACAGTTGGCATGAAGCTAATCCATGCCGAGAATCATGTCTTATCCTTGCATAGGTAAACAAACTAGGTCTAGAACAAAAGGTCTATTTTCAACAATGAAATAACAACTCAAGCTACATCTACAAGTCCTAACAGGTTTTCCAGTGGGTGTAGAAATAGTAAGATCAAAAGAAAGTTCTAACACAGGAAAATTTAAAGACTCAACACTAGCATGTGATATGAATAAATGAGTTGCGCTAGAATCAAACAGTACAATTAAGGTCCTACCATTCATTTCGTACTTACCTTCTATAAGGTTCCTGGACTTCATCGAGTCTTCAGCACTGTGGGTAAAGACCCTTCCTTGGCATTGTGGCTTGGGTTTAGGGCCGTCGGGTTCCTCTCTAGGCATTCCCCCGTGTAATGACCAAGCTTCTCATAATCCTAACACACTCCCTAGCCTAGCCAGCAAGGTCGATCTCCATGTGTTTTTCCATACTCGAGACACACAAAGTAGGTGCGGGTCTTGGTAGTGCAGCCGAGGCCCTCTGGGGTACCTTGCCCTTGGGACTGCTTGATCCCCCTTGATGAAAGTTCCTTCTAGGGGCTTAGGGCCTGGACTACGGCTTGAACTGAGGCTTAAAGTGCTGCTTGAATCTCAAGTCTTGCGACATCGGCTTCCTGGTGAAATTCTTAACCCTCGCCATACTCAGGTTCTTGTAGCCTTCCTCGATGATCTGGCACTTGTTGACTAGAGCAAGAAAGTCCCTAATCTTCATGTGTGCAACAGCGACGTTGATCTCTGCCTTCAACCGGCTTCGTACTTCATGCATTTTCATATCTTGTCGGGGTTCCCTTGGAAAACTCTCGAAAACTTGAGCAGTTCCTCGAACCTTGCGATGTACTGCGCAATCTTCATACCTCCTTGGGTCAGTTGCATGAACTCAATGTCCTTGGCATTCCTCACGGACCCCATGATGTACTTTTTGTAGAAGTATGCTTTGAACAACTCCCAAACAATTAGCGTGCCAGATGCCTCTAGTAGCCTCCGGATGCCAGTCCACCAAGATTTGGCATCTGCCTCCAGTATGTATATGGCAAAGGTCACTTTTTGATCCTCAGTGCACGGGACCACTAAAAAGATCTTCTCCATGCTCTTGATCCCTTCCTCGGCTAGGCTCGAATTCAGAGCTCCTCTGAATGACGGTGGGTTTGCTCGGTGAAATTCCCCAAATCGGGCACGCTCAAGGTCCTCAACAGCATTAGGACCACGACCAGTATTGTCCTAGCACTTCATCTTTTCAAACATCATCTGCATGGCCCTGGCCATGTCTCGGAGGGCTTCAGCAGTTTTGTAACGCCCCGTTTTTCTCTAAATTTTTAAATGATCAAAATGCCCCTAAGGTCATTTTTACCTGAAACATGAGGACGACTGGCCTCAGCCATCCTCACAAGGCTTTTATGATATATGAAGGGGATTATATGTTTATGAATGTTAACAGCCTAGAAAAATCTCATTTCTGAGGCTTCTGTGCACAAATGACCAAAATACCCCTAACTTGATTTAAGGCAGTTTTAAGTTTGACTCTAACCCGGACTTGTCCCGGAGATCAAAGATGATGTTTTAAGGCATGAACTATGTTGGTTTAAGTCCCGGAGGTCCCAAGCAACTTTTAGTAAAAATAACGATTTTACCCCCGCTTAGTGCATTTTTCGACTAACGAGTTACTTAACTCAAACCCAAGCAATATTAGGCTCTAATGAAAGGTTAATTAATTTCCTTAATTAATCTAGAGCTAAAATAATTATTTGAAATTGATTAGAACCTAAAATTGCTTTAAAGAAAAAGCAACTATGAATAGTTTTTTTACTATTTATGCTCACATTCCCAAGAATACTTTCATTCCCAAGAAAAGTTGTCACATTTCAATCAATGGTCATAAGAGTTTGACTCTATCAATCCTACAATAGTACTCTTAGTCTAAGGTATTAGGGTCCTAATTACCTAATTAGTTCACCTAAACACTTGGTTACACAACCTTAATTAGTGACCTAACCTTGTTTACTCCTAAACACTCCATTAGTACATGATTAAATTGAATGAAATCTTCCCTCCCATGGTCTTATGATGTTCAGCCACTTTTCCCCCAAAAAATTCAAAAGAATGATATTTTATGTAGTCAATCACATTGTCCATCAAAGCCACCCTAAGACCTATGACCTATGACACCATGAATGACAACACAAGAGATATTTTTCCTCATTCTTCCTCGAGAAGTTTCGGCCAACTTCTTTCCCTCTACTCCTTCATGATTCATTTGCCTATAAATACACAACACCACACAACTTCACTCATTTGCTCACTTCTTGGAAAATCTCTAAAAGTCTCAAGCTTTCTCATTTCTTTTTCTCTCAAGCTTCCAAGAGTTCTTCAAGCTCAAGTTCTTCCTCTCCTTTTTCGAAAACCACAAGGTAGGGAACCTTTCTAAATATGTCTTTAATTTCTATATTAAATCTTGTTGGGAAATGATGAAAGGTGGAACCTCCATGTAGCTTTTTATTTTTGGTTTCTTCCTTTTCTTTTCCTTTCATTTTTGGCCTCAAGGCCTTGAACATGATGGCTTGATGATGAGTGCTCTCTAGAGGTGACCATGAGTTCATCTCACATGAGACCTCTAAAGCTTGAGTTTTTCTTAAAGAAAAGTTTCATCTTTTACAAGTTTAGTCAAGAATGAGGTTATGTTTCTTTTGAATGTTTGAACTTCTCTTTTCTCCTTTATGATTCGGCCATGAAGGCCTTTGGTCCTTGGAAAAATGAAAGCTTGATGATGAGGGTGTTATGATGGTGTTTGTCACTCAACAACCCCTAAAGCTTGAATTTTTCACAAGGAAAGTTTCATCCTTTTTCAAGGATACGTAAAGGAGGAGTTTATGTTTCTCTTGAACACTTCTTGGACTTTCCTTTTTCTTTTATATTTTCGGCCATGAGAGTTTCTAAGGCTTGGAAAAAATGAAAGCTTGATGATGAGGGTTTCATGTTGATGCTTGTCACATGAACAAACTCTAAAGCTTGAAACTTTAACCTTAAACCAAGCATGGTTTCGATTTTGCTTTCTTCTCTAGCATAAACTTTGTTTTAAATGTTGGTTTTAAGGAAGCTATGTACTCAATGATGAGGACTTAAGATGTTGATGTCATAGATCATCAAGATCTTGGTCCCTAGAGTTCAAAAATGGTTCATTCTTCTTAATGAAGATTCGGCCATCTTCAAGTTTTTAAGGTCATGATTCATTTTAAGTATTCTAGCACTAGTAGTTCTCTTTTCTTGTGAGGATGAGGTTTAGGTTGGAACTATGTTCTCTTTAAAAGTCGTGCAAGAGCTCTAGACAAGATAAAAGTAACTTGCATTCACGTTTACTTTATGCTTTGCATAACACGTTTATTTCCTATGCTATCACTAAACCCCAAGATAAGGAATGAACTTGCATAATGCATGTTTAAATTTCAAGCTTTGCATTTCATGTTTATATTTCAAGTCATCACTTAAGAACTTAAAGATTTAAAATGAGAGCTTGCATATCACCTAAAATAATCTCAAACCCTTTCTATTTCGACCTTAAAGTCGATTGTTGCTGGGCCTAGAGCACTAAAATAAAGAATTGAACTTGCATATTTACTTTCAAGTTTTGCATATTTACTTTGAGCCTTGCATATTTAATTTCAAGTTCTTGCATTTCATATTTACCTTGAAGCTCTTACTTTACTCTCTAATGAAGAATAAAATGGAATGCATAGCATGTTTACTTTTGGTCATCACTTAAAGATCCTAGAGCTCAAAGACTCACCCATTTCATCTTGAGAAAAGTTAGATCAAGGAGGTATTCCCTTGATAATACATTCGGCCATGTGATGATGGGAACTCTAGGATGAGTTTTCATTAGTTACAAGAGCCTATAGCTTATGTTTTAAGTTTTTCCTAAACATAAGTGACATTTAAAAGTATTTTTGAGTATGTTCTTATATTTAGGATTTCAACCATGAGTAAAATTAAAGAGTTGCTGCCCCATGTATTTTATGAAAGTTCTTGACAAGTTAAATTGATTTCCAAGGTATTTTTGAAGTCCCAAAATTGTTCCAAGAGAAACTAGTTACCTATGTACATGAAAAAGGAAGTTTACACATGATTTGATGACTTTGAGGTTTCGGTTCTGCCTTGCTCATTTCCAACACCTTAAATCATGTTTTGGGTGGTCTAAATATGTTTAAATACCTTGCCAAGTATATGCTAATTGTTCTAGACATTTTAGAGCATGTTTAGTTACTTTAATTGCTTGAAATGTGAATTCTAGAACCCCATGGGTACAGAAAACATGAATTCTGTCCAGATTGATTAACATCCATAGAATCACATTATATGATGTCTAGATCAGTGAGATTGACTCATAATTAGCTTAGGTATTAATTGTTGCATCATAGAAAAAGTCAGATGTGAGAAAGGGTTTAAAATGCATCTTTTAGAACACCGTAATTCATCCTAGTTTAGCTTACTGCCAATGCTGTCCAGCCATAATTAATTAGGTTTTAGGACTTAATAAATTATGGTAATGAGGTTAATCAATCTCTTAGAGGTATAAGAAAATAATTCGGAAGTTTGAGGTTACCCGATTAGGGGTTTTCACTCTTAAGGGAAAGGTTTAAGCATTACTCTATGGATGATGAATTGGTGTTTACCTCATGACTTATGTGATGCTATGTGAACTATTATTCTTAGATGATAGTTTTATTGCATGTGATTGTTCTTCAAGAACTTAGAGATGCCTATGTTGTAATCTTTGATACTTGACATGTATGAACTAAGTGGCTTCTCAATAAACATGCTAAGACTTAAGGTGACTTAAACTATGAGAAAATGATCCTTGAACCACCAAGTTAAGGGTGGGGATAAGGTGATTCTAGCCCCCTAGACCCGTACTTTAAGTCGGGACCTTTAACTTATCAAAAAGGATAAGTCCATGTGCTAGTGACGACTAGCGTAGTATGAGCTCATAACCTAGAATTTTCTCCACAGGGAGATCAGTTAGGGTGGCCCCAGGAAAATAATGCTGATGTTTTAATGTCACCTCAAGTAACCAAGATATGTACCATGTACCATGTTCCATGAACTATGATTCTATGCACCATGAATTTATGAGCTTATGTGCTATGCCCCATGATATAAGAAACATGAATTGATGAGTTTATGTGCTATGAACCATGATATAGGAAACCATGATTTATTATTAATGTACCATGACCTATGATCCATGTTTTATGACTTATAGACTATGTAACCAAGAGGTTTTCATAATTAAAAGGAACGGGCCTCGGAGGTTAATGTTTGCGAACTTCATAAATGAACTATTATATGCCAACGTTTTTACTAAGAAACTGAGGTCCCTAGAGACGTATATGATGACACTTAGATATGAGGAGAAACCTTACTGAGTTTCTTTAGTAAGAAATCTCACTCCCTCTATCTCTTTTTTTCCGTTACGTCTCTAGATTCGGATGACGACGTTCGTACTCTACATTGAGACACCCACGTGGGAGTACCACTACGATCCGGAGCACGGATCGTACCATTTTGAAGGTCGCTGCACTGTTCGTGTCTTTATGTTTCCCGAACGGCTTTTCGCCCATCCTGTAGATAGCTACCTCTTCTCCTCGATGTCACCCTATGGAGATGACATGGTTTTTGAGCGTGCTCGCACACGCAACGAGAGAATCCTACGGACTTACACCGCAGGCTCGGGCACCGTACCCGAATATGTACCTCGCTCGTAGCATTCGGAGAAGCCACCTACCCCTATGTATGAGGAGGACTCTACCCCCACTCCCCCACGTGTGCCAGCAGGCAGCGAGGAGACGGTTACCCAGCCACAGAGGGCTCGGATGCCCGAGGTGCGACCTCACCATGGTGGACGTGTCCGAGTGCCCACTCCTGACGCGCTTTGCCCGTGGATCGGCTATGTTCTACCTTACCCGTGACTGTAGCCGTATGGTTTAGAGGGTAGTCCTTAGTGCACACACGTCACGTAGTAGGATAAACCTTCTTTGTGTTGAGGTTATCCATTTCAGATGCACTTGGGTGTGGGTTTTCTCTTGCATATGTCCTTTATATTTCTATGTATTTCCTATGTTTCAGTTGTATTGCACTCTATGTATGGAACAGTCCCGCCATTATTGGTGGGCATTCTACGTATTAATATATGAGGTATTTCAGTATATGTGTTCATGATGCTGTGAATGGAGCCTTTATGTGTTTACATTTCCGTACTTTACGATATCGTTCGAATTACCTAATACGCGGCTCGTGCTTTATCAAGGTTTTGTTACAAAAAAAAATGGCTCATATTTTTAGTAAGTAATTTCAAAGGTAATAGAACTAAAACAAGAAGTAATGACTAATATTTGGCCTCAGTACATACTAGTAGTATTGGGTTGAATATTAGGGTGTTACAAGTTTCATTACTCTGGTCGTCTGCACTCGAGTCGCTATTTTGTCGTGGTAGCACACCATTGGTTCCTTGGCACACGAAACAGCAGACACTGAGGTGATCAGGCTTAATACCTTATGTAAAGTGAGCCAGTTACCATGGCACGTACACACACACAGAAGTCATGGATCTCTATTCTATAGCTTATCCTATTAATAAAGCAACTACATATGACATAACTATCGCATTATACTTAAGAAGCATAGTCAGTCTAATCCTCAGGCTTTGTGAGAACCGACCCAGGCTCTGATACCAAAATTTAACACCCTAATATTTAACTCAACATGCTTAAAGCGCATTTAAGTTAATTATTAGTTATTACTCTTTTGTTTCAGTTCTTAACTTTAGTTTGTAAGAACACTTAACAAAAATATGGGTAAAATTTTTTTTGAAACGTAAAACAAAAATGTAAGCCATACGAACTTAAAGACACTACATCATTTGATATGTATGCGGGTCAAAAAGGAACTAAGCACACATCATAAGCATACATGGATTTAAGGTAAGCACAAGCCATAACACAACATCATGGAGCATATATTAATAACATTAGATGTTCCATAATACATATCATAACATAAATACTTAAAGTAGTATCATGTCCACCATTACAGATTGGGACAGTACAGTCATCCAATACGCATAAAAGTAAAGATACAACTAGCCATGGTCACTCCTCCCATTATGCCTAAACAAATAACCTCTAAAAACAAAAGAAGGCTATCATCTACGTGACACGTGCACAGGCGCTCCAAGAGATCCACCGTCACCTCCTACTACTGTCCACCCCTCGGAGGGAGGAAGGTATCCAGTCCACTGGGCTAACTCATCAGGTGTGGCCAAACAGTGAGCCAGACGGATGTGGGCACCTCGATGTAGTCGCATAGTCACCCTAGCTCCTTGCACAGGCTGAGTCACAGTAGCCTCGCTACAACCTCTGACATCCATAAGGACGATAGCTGCGGAACCTTTTGAAAGGCACTGAGTAGCCGAGTCCTCAGATGGGTCATACTGAGGTCCATTGTAGGTGATCATTGAACGTACTCCAAGAAGTCGCAGACGGCAGAAGTGGCAAAATGGGTACGGCGGGTTCGCTCCTCACGAGGATGAGCACGCTCGAAGATGAGGTCATCACCGAAGGGAGATGCAGGAGAAAACTGATAGTAGGAGACCAGATATGCAAAAGGGTGCTCTATGCACACAAAAAGACAGACAGCACAGTGACCCACGAAATGATATGACCGATGAGCGGCAATGTAGTGTATCTCCCAAGTGGGCGTGTCAACGAAGATCAAGAACGAAGCCATCCTCTTTTGAAGATGAGATGGAAAGAAAGAACGGGGGAATGAGAATCTTGTACAAGAATCTCAGTAGGGCTGTCACCTCCTAACTAGTGTTATCATCTATGTCCTCAGGAGCCTCGGGTTTCATTATGAAATAGTGGGCAAGCATATAAGGTTCAATTAACTAGTTCCAAATATTATTAATCCAAAGCCCCACCTATTTTAGCATGCATCTTAATGCAAAGATGCAACATAACATACCATGAACAAATAACCAATGCCACAATTAAAGACATATAGTAAAGAATGCAAACTCTTCACATGATCTTTTTCTCATTAGTCTTTTAGGTGACTTAAGCTTCTCATTCTCTTTTCCTTGGGGGCCACCCTATAATTCTCTCTTTAGAGATTTCTAGGTCATGAGCTCATACCTCACGAGTCATCATTAGCCTACACTTATCCTATAGATAAGCTAATTCCTAACTCCCAGAGTACGGAATAGGGGGCATTGGATCACATTTCATAACCTTTAATTTGGGGGGTCTAAAGGATCATCTTATTGGATCACCACTCATAACCTTTAATTCGGGGAGTCTAGAGGATCATTTCCATATGTTTTATGTCACCTTAAACATATTATCTAGAAATGCAAGCATGAGCACATAATCATATCAACATACTTTACCAATTAACATTTCATGCTCATAAAACACTCTATCAATGCATCTCAATTACCTCAACCATAATTACAATTCTCCATAAAATAGTTCACATAAGCATGCTATTAACAACATCTATTGAAAGTAAACGTGCTCCTACCCAGTTTACCGGAATCAAGGACTGAACTCAGCTAATGCATATACTATGTTTAACAAGGTATTCATACACATATACAGGGTATTAAAGATCACCACGAATATTCTTCACACTTTCATGCTCAAGCAAGTCAAAACTACAACTCGGTTTAACCTAACATTAGTAACTATTCTTTTATGCATCTAAGAGATCAATTACCACGATTCCCACTGATTTTTAATCTCATGAACATTACTAATCAAGACTATAAAGTTTGAATAGCACTTAAAACTAGACCGTTTTGGGTTTCTAGAAGTTACGTCTTTGACCCTTTCTTGTTTTCAGCTTTTCCTAAGACGTTAAAATTAATTCCTATACCAATTATGAGTGATTCTTACATATTTACTAAGTGTAAACATTTTTTTTATAGAATTATACCTTTCTGAAACAAAATCCATGATTCCATCCTTAAGAGTTCTAGAAATCACATTTTTGATCCTTTCTAGTTACTTGTCCTTCCCCAAGCGCTAAAAATAATTATTACACTAATTACTAGCAAATTTTACACACTTAAACAATCCCAAACAGCACCATATAGTAATGAAATAGTTCAGGCAGTAACCAAAAATAAAGTTGTTAAAAGCTTCCAAAATTATAATTTTACAGGTTTCTAGTTAGTAGTTTCACCTAAGATGCCAAGGATGATTTTCACAACAATTAATAGTGATTTTCACACCTCTAAACCATTCCAAGCAGCATATTACAGAATTAAAAAAATTCAAATTAGTGGCTATAATTTAACTTCCAATAGCATCGAAGAATTACAAAATCAAGCATTTCTAGTAACTAGTTTTCTTAAAAATTTATTCTAAGTCAAAGGAAACACTTGAACTTAATTTATTCTTTTGAAAACATAAATATAACCCCTTAGCGCAGTAGCAAAAACAAGGATTTCCTTACTAAGATTTTGTCCATAAAAATCACATGGTCAACACCTTTTGAGTCTCCTATTTCTTCGAAAATAAACAAACGGATCATAGACACAAGTTTTGAACCTTAGGATAAAGTAAAATTCCATTCTAAGACCAACACTTGTCATGGCCAAATAACCATGACTAAAACTTTCATTTAAGATACAAGGTCAAGTCTTTGAGCTCTGGAGATTTAGGTGATGGTAAGAAAATAAATGTGATATGCAACCTTAGTTTAGTCTTTATCATTAGAGGGTGATAGCTTGGAAAAGTAAATATGATGTACAAGACTCGAAGTATAAATATGAAAATGCAAGTTTATTTTTAAGCCTTTGAAGCTTTAGGTGATAACTTGAAATATAAACATGAAATTCAAGACTTGAAATTTAAACATGAGAATGCAAGTCCATTTCTTTAGTCTTCAAGATTTAAAGTGATGACTTGAAAATAAACATGAGGTGCAAGGCATTGAAACATAAACATGAGATGCAAGAGCTTGAAATATAAATATGATGCAAGTCAATTTTTACATCTTACTAGAGCTCATTTCAAAACTTTAAGGAATGATACTTTCAAACCACACAATCTTATCAAATGGAAGTGAGCTTTAGAGTCTCTTATCATCATGGTTCCAAGAACCTTGTATCCTTAGAGTCACCATCAAGCTCAAACAAAATCAACTTTAAGAACAATAATAAAACATCCTTTTCTTATTTTTCTCTTGAAGTCAAAAATCAAACCTTGTGCTCTAGATGTCAAACAAATGATGGTTTCATAACCAACATAAAAGATCCTCATCATCAAGCCATGGTTTCTGACCATTCAACAACAACAAAACTAAAAAGAATAAAGAAAGAAAAAGGAAGGCTCAAACCGAATATGGAAGAAAGGAAAAGAAAAGAAAAAAGCAAAGCTCATCCAACATCAGACTAAGAACCTAAAATAGAAAGGGAAAAAAGAGAAAACTCAAAACAAAAATCCCTAACAAAGATATTTTCTTGTTGCAAAGAAAGAGCTTGATCTTGTACAAGAAAATGAGAAGAAAAATCTTCTCTTGGACTCAAGATGAATTCGGCGAAAAGAGGAAAAAAAAGGAAGAAAAGTTTTTCTTGAGTTCTTGTGTTCAAAGATGGAAAGGTGGTGTTTCTTGAGGGTGGTTTGAGGTTGAGAGGTGGTGGTGGATGGTGGTTCTTATGGTGGTGGAGGAAGAAATGAGAGTCTTTGAAAAGTGAGAGAAGAGAGAATTGTAAGACGACTTAAAAGACAAATGTAAAGGCGTGATGGGAAGGGTATGGGCCGGCCATGAGGAAGGCATGGAGAGAGGAAGTTGTCTTGCTCAATTAGTGCAAATTCACCTTTATTAGTTAGGAATCTTATCCATCATGATTTCCATTATTTAAGAAATTGGAAAAAGAAAACACTATTGTACATGACATGACACAAAATCTTAGATTAAGGAAGGAATTTTGAATTTTCCTAAGCAATCTTAGGCCCTAATTAACCTGAATTAATTATTTTGAATCAAGATTAATAATTAAAATTAATTAATCTTTAATTAGAGCCTAATATTGCCTATGTTTCCTTAATCACACAATTAAGCTCATTATGCCATTATTCCCTTAATTAGGGGCAAAATGGTAATTTTATATAAAAACTCCCCCGGACTGCCCGAGCTTAAATAGATACCAAACATCCCTTAAAAATAATATTTCAAACTCCCGGGTAAAGTCCCGGTCCAATCGGCAATTAATCCTACATTAAATTACCGCAGGGGTATTTTGGTAATTTTACACATAGAAACAAAAAACCAAAAATAAGATTTTCACCCCTATCAACATGCATAACACATATAATCCCCATCCATCATTAAAATAACCCTTTGAGGATAGCCTGGACCGATTGTCCTCGATTCCTAGGTAAAAACAACCTTAGGGGCATTTTGGTCATTTGTACATAGGGAAAAACTGGGGCGTTACAACTATGTCCTCAAATTAGAATTAATTTTATGCTAAATTGCACCATAAATGTAGTAAAAGGCACAACCTAAGTCGTCTCTTAAGGAGGCTATGTCATTCAGTTAGAAATTGGGGTTTTTGAAAATTGAATCGAAACAATTAAAAATAATTAGGAATAAGCAATAATTAAAAGCACTAGTGCAAGGTATTCCAGGATTGAAATTAGTTATCACATACCAAATATTGAATACATTAGTAGCTGTTAGTAATAAAATACTAGCAATTGTACCAGTGATCAATCGACCTCTAGAATTTGACCAATGTAAATAACTAACAAATAGGATCCCAATTTAATTATAAATTACATTGATTTAAAGTGTCAATTTCTATAGACAAACCGCTAATCAAAAAATAAATTCTAATGCTCTCCTTCAAATATAAACAAATGGATCAATCAATTTATGTCCAAAGGGCTTCCCTAAACAACAATCGCCAATTTAGTTATTTCAATAAAAATTGTAACAATCACAACAATAAATATAAGAATAGAAACTCAAGAACATTGAGAATACAAATGCATTCAATATTAAAAAGGGCTCTCAAACATCGTTGATGAGTTACATCTATACACTCATTTTCCTCTATAACTTAAGGCATATTGCATTATTTGTGTGATTAATTTGTTGATGTAACGCCCTAATATTTAACCCAATGTGCTTAGGATGCATTTAAGTTAATTATTACTCTTTTGTTTCGGTCCTTAACTTAGGGTTGTTGAAATACTTAGCGAAAATATGGGTAAATTTTTTCTAAAGGAACAATGGCATCCGTCTCATATACAAGTCAATAAGGAAACTAAAACACATCATAGATACACATGGATGAAAATAAACACAAGCCATAATCATAACGCAACATTGGGATTCATATATTACCAATAACAGATATTCCAAATTACATACCATAAAATAAATACTTAAAACAGTAGCATTATGCCCATCATTAAAGGTTGGGACAATACAGTCTGTAACATCCTAATTTTCAACCCAATACTCCTAGAACGTATTTAGGTTAACCATTAGTCTATTACTCTTTTAGTCTTATTCTTAAAACCTTTTTTTAAAGTACTTAGCGGAAAATACAGGTAGAATTTTTTTTTTTGAAAACATAAACAAAACGTGAGCCTCGCATATCGTAAAAGGTCGTTAATGTAAAACGTGAACATAAAAAGAATAGCATAATCAGAAACATCAACACATCATCATATAACATTAACTTCAAATATTTAAGTCAAACAACATTAATAGTATTAATGATATAGGAATATTTCAGAGTAACATCACATTAATCATACTGAGCCCACCTATAAAGGTTGAGCATATAACAACTTAAAAACCACGCATAACTATGGTGTAAAAAGCTAAGGCCATGTCCTCGCTTTCGCTGCGCCACTCTATTCTCGACCCTTGAGCTTTTTCCATGTCGACACCTCAGGGCTACCCATGGACATCGTTGTCGACCTTGTCTGAAGACGAAGATGGAAAAGAAAGATAGGGGTGAGAAACTTATACAAAAATCTCAGTAGGGCTCCCCTTTTTACACATGTGTCATCATCATCGTCCTCAGGAACCTCGGGTTTAACTATGAAATAGTAAGCATGCAAAGATTCATTTATTAAGTTCTAAAACATCCATTACGAGGCCCGTTCATTTTATCAAGAGTCTTGTAATGAATGCATCATACTTCTTTATGATATGCATGTCAATACTTCATGCAACATTAACTCTAAATCATACATTTAACTTCATAGCAAGCATGGTGTGCATAGAATATGGTTTCTGAATGACATTCCTTGTTTCTTTAAGTGGCTTTAAATTAGTTTCTTTTCATCCTTAGGGCCACCCTATTACTCTTCCCTTTTGAGAGCACTTCTAGGTTATGAGCTCATACCTCACTAGTCGTCACTAGCATAAACTTATTTCCTTTTGATAAGTTGAAGTCTCGACTTGATAAGTACGGGTTAAAGGGCTAGAATCAGCTTTTCATCACCTATAGTTTGATGAGTCCAAAGGATCATTTTCTCATGTTTTATATTACCTTAAGCAAGAATCACCTTTTCATCACCTATAGTTTGGTGAGTTCAAAGGATCACTTTCTCATACTTTACATTTCCTTGAGCAAGAATCACCTTTTCATCACCTATAGTTTAGTGAATCCAAAGGATCACTTTCTCATACTTTAAGTCTCTTTAATTCTTAGCATGTTATAACAATATGCAGCACATATCTCATAAATGTCATAATTCTTCATATATTTCTAACATATGCATCTCTAATGTTTCAAATGAAACCATAACATGCAAATGATGAATTCTATACCAATACCTCACATAACATCAAATATCACATGAATGCATCATCTCAAATCATCATCTCATAAACATTCCCTTAAATGGCCAAACACTTAAATTGGGTAACTCAAATTGTCAAATTATTTCCTTATGCATCTAAGGGACTAATCATCGTCATTACCACTAATTATTAACCTCAAGAACATCATCAATCAAAGTTGGGCAGCATAACTAGTAAATGAAATTTTATGATTTAAGGTGTTTTAGAAGTTGTGTTTTATGCCCTTTCTCGTTACCGGCTTGCTTATGATGCTAGAATTAACTCCTAAACCATTTAAGGGTCATTCTCACTAAAGTAAACATGGCATAACATGGTTTTACAATCCTTCAAAGGTGCTGGAACAGAAACAGAAAATTAATTAATCTAAGTGTTCTAGGATCACACTTTTACGGTTTTCTAGTTACTAGTTTCTCCATAGGTGCTAAAAATCAATCCTACATCAAATATTACCAAGTTTTTCATATTTAAGCAATCATAATCTGATTATCATCCTACTAAAACAGTTTGGTCAGTGTCTAAAAATAAATGGGTCAAAATCACGCTAAAACTTGACTTTACAGTTTTTCTATCAGACTAGTTTCTTTCCTAACATGTATAGAAAGATTCCTCTCTCAACATATACAATTTTTACACATTCTAGCATGTCAAAACATCATCATATAGCAGCAAACACATCATGGCAGAATTGAATAACATGGGTTCCAACGAACACATAATCTCACACTTTCAAAACATATAAATTACTATTTTCTCTTGGAATCGTTTTAGGATTTCTAAAACTCTTTGAAAACCATTTTATTTCACAAAGGGGGACTGAGAATGACCATAGGGCAGTAGCTATTTTGAAACATTCCTAGAAGAGGTTTAATTCATAAATCTCATTGGTAATAATTTTATAAAACTCTTGGGGTCTAAAGAAAATCTTAAAATGTAGATTGTTGGCTCGAATAAGACTCACACCAAGCTCATCATCATCACATGGCCGAAATATGCATCCATGAGGATGTCTCTATAACTAACTTTAAATTGAGATAGTAAGGGCAAGTCTTTGAGCTCTAGGTTCTTTAAGCGATGACAAAATATAAACGTGCTATGCATTTCATTTTATTCTTCATTAGAAAGTAAAGTGAGAGCTTCAAAGTAAATATGAAATGGAAGAACTTGAAATTAAATATGCAAGGCTTGAAAGTAAATATGCAAGTTCAATTCTTTATTTTAGTGCTCTAGGCCTAGCAACAATCGACTTTAAGGCCAAAATAGAAAGGCTTCAAGATTAATTAGGTGATATGCAAATTCTTGTTCTAATCTTTAAGTTCTTAGGTGATGACTTGAAATATAAATATGAAATGCAAAGCTTGAAACTTAAACGTGATAATGCAAGTTCTTTTCTTAGATCCTTAGAGTTTTGTGATGACATAGAAAAGTAAATATGAGATGCAAGAACTTGGAATATAAATATGAGGGGCTAGAAATATAAATATGCAAGTTCATTTTTACATCTTTACTAGAGCTCTTCCAAGACTTTAAAGGGACATAAGCCCTAACCTAAACTTATCATGACAAGGTAAAGTGAACTTTAGAGTTCCTAGAACCCAAAACAACATTCCTTAAAAATAAAACCATAAGAGAGCCATATAACATTTTTATGAAAACTCAAGCTTTAGAGATTTCATTATGATGAACAATAAGTCATCATCTAGAACTCTCATCATCAAGCTATCATGTTGAGCCATTCAACATAATGGCCAAAAACTCAAAGGGAAGAAAAGGAAAAGAACCGAAACCATGAACAAGAAAAGAAACCATTTTGAAACTCTAGAGACCATGATCTTGATGATGTATTAGCACCAACATCATGAGTCCTCATCATTGAGTTCATACATCCATTTTAGAGCATTATCAAAACTAAGTTCCCAAGATCAAGAAAGAAGGAAACCAAAAACATCTTTTACTCAAGAAACAAGATCAAGCTTTAGAGGTTGCTCAAGTGATAAATATTATCATGAGATCCTCATCATCAAGCTCTCATTTCCAACTCTCTCAAGGCCCTTGGCCGAAAATGAAAGAGAAACAAAGAGGAAGAAAGAAGTTCTAAAAGATTCAAGAGAAACCATAAAACAAATAACTAGTAAGAACTTTTAATGAAAGAAACACTTGAAATAAAATCCCTACCAAGTGAAATGAGGTTGAAGAAGATGAAGAAGTTGAAGAAGGAGAACCCTTGAACTTGAGAGAAAAAGAAAGGCTTTGAGGTGTTTCTTGAAAACTAAAACTTAGCAAATGACTAAAGGTGGCTCAAGTTCACCCAAGTGTGCTATTTATAGAAAAACAAAACATGAGGGGTGAAAAAGGGAGGGAAAAATGGCGCCACTTTTAGGGAAGGAAGGAGGGAGAAAATATCTCTTGATTATGTCATTTCGAGGTAAGGTGTAGGCATGGGTGTAGGCATAGTGTAGGCATGGTTCTTTGAATGAAAGAATTCAAACATGTGGTGGATATTGGAGGGTGATGTGGCACTATCTTCTCCATGGAATGGGGGAGGAAAATCTTCCATTTAATTGTGGTTTAGAGGTGTGTTTAGGTGTAGCTTTGATTAGGCTTAGGATTAGAAACTTGTAAGTAGGTGTGTAAGTGAAAGGATAGGTAATCAAGGCTATTTTAAGGCATGATTAGTGAGCATTCTAGCTCATTAGTAGGGTCAAAATCCTACTCTAGCTAGGCTCTTTGAAGTATGGAGAGTGAATAGTGAAAACACTATTCAAGATTTTATGTTCAAGAAACTTGAGTTTTTAAAAGAAAAATGGGTTTTGAGTTTAATCTAAGCAATCTTAGGTCCTAATTAATTTTAATGACTTATTTTGACTCTAGATTAATTATGAAAATTAATTAATCTTCGATTAGAGCCTAATATTGCTTAGGTTTGCTTAATTACATCATTAAGTTCAAGTGGCACTATGTCAGGGGCAAAATCGTAATTTTACATAAAAACTGTCTGGGACCACTAGGACTTAGATAGATATTTTTAAACACATGAAAACGTCGTTTTAAACCTTTAGGGGAAGTTTCGGGCTCAAACGGCACCTTTACTCGCGTAAAACGCTATAGGGTATTTTGGTCATTTTCACCCGAAATTGTAGAAAACATGATTTTTGCTTCCGAAATCACTCAAGGACCATCCAATCCCCTTCAAGCATTGAGTTGACCCTTCGAGGACTGCTAGGCCGGCTATCCTCGAATTCCGGGCAGAAAATGACCTCAGGGAATTTTGGTCATTTTCTCTCAGACAGAAAATCGAGGCGTTACACAATCATCCATAAAAAGCATGAAAAGAAAAGAACTAGGTACAACTAGCCATGGTCTCTCCTCCTCACTACTCCTACTGGGATGCGCTAAAGTAGATAACCTCAAAAAAAACAAAAAGTAAAAGAAGGTTATCATCTACGTAACATGTGCACAGGCACTCTATGAGATCCGCTAATATCCCCTACTGCTGACATTCCCCGGAGGGAGGAAGATAGCCAATCCACTGAGCCAAATCATCAGGTATGGCCAAGCAGTGAGCCAGATGGGATGAGCACTCACATGGTCGCATAGCTACCCTAGCTCCTCTCACAGGCTAGGTCACTGTGGCCTCGCTATGGCCTCTAAACTCCATGGGAACGGTAGGTGCAGAGCCATCCCAAGATTGCTAGGTGGCGGAATCCTTATATGGGTCAGACTCCATCGGGTGAGGGGGTAATCAGGGGATGTAGTCGGGGAAATCACGAACAGCAGATACAGCAGGATGGATATGGTGAGTTTGCTCCCCAGGTGGTCGAGCACGCTCAAATACGAGGTCGTCACTGAACGGAGAAGGGGGAGAGAATCAAAAGCTAGAGACCGGGTGTGCAAAAGAACGCTCCATGAATACAAAAAGGCACATAGCACAACAACCCACAAAATAGTATGACTGATGGGTGGCATCAAAATGGATCTCCCAAGTGGGTGCGTCAACAAAGATCACAAACGAAGCCATCGTCCTCTGAAGATGGGATAAAAAGAAAAGAAAGATGGGATGAGAAGCTTATAAAAGAATTTCAATAGGGCTTTCGCCTCCTAACTAGTGTCATCGACATCCTTAAGAACCTCGAGCTTCATCATGAAATAGTGGGCATATACAT
Source organism: Dalbergia cochinchinensis (assembly GCA_031216125.1). NCBI lineage: Eukaryota > Viridiplantae > Streptophyta > Magnoliopsida > Fabales > Fabaceae > Dalbergia > Dalbergia cochinchinensis. The sequence continues at coordinate 33,358,417 of CM062369.1, forward strand.
AAGGTTCAATTATTAAGTTCCAAATATTATTACTCCGAGGCCCGCCTATTTTAGTATGCGTCTTAATGCATGGATGCAACATGATAAGCCATGAGCACATAATCAATGCCATAATCAAATGTCATAATGTAAAGAATGCAAATTCTTTTAACATGATCTTTTCTCATTAATCTTTTAGGTGACTTAAGTTTCTTATCCTCTTTTCCTTGGGGGCCACCCTATTATTCTCTCCTTTGAGAGTTTTAGGTTATGAGCTCATACCTCACTAGCCGTTACTAGCTTACACTTATCCTCTCAATAAGCCAACTCCCGACTCCCAGAGTACAAGGCAGAGGGCATAGGATCACCTTTCTTAACCTTAATTCGAGGAGTCTAAAGGATCATTTATATGTGTTTTATGTCACCTTAAACTTAGCATGTTACTTAGAAATGCAATCATGAACATATCACTTTATTAGTTCACCTCTCATAACCTTTAATTCAGGGAGTCTAGAGGGTCACCTTATTGGATCACCTCTCATAACCTTTAATTTGGGGAGTCTAGAGGATCATTTCCCTAAGTTCCATATCACCTAGCCTCAACATGTTCTTTTATAAATGCAATGCAATCATAACTTATCATTCAATATATCATGCTCATAATCTTTGTAAGTCATGCATCTCATTCAATTAAGTATAATCATGTCATGCTACAACTCATCATGTAATTGATCACATAAGCATGCTTAACATTCATTGCATATATCCTTAACAAGTTATAATTCAATATAATAATAGATATGCTCCTATCCAGTATGTTGGAAGTCAAGGACCAAACTCAGCTAGTACACATGCTATGCTCAGCATGAAATATGTATACAGTTATACTAAAGATCATCATTCATATAATTCAAGGTCAAGCATGCAAGGTCATCAATCCATGTTATTTCAAATAGAAATATGCTTATTTACACATTATTTACATGAGCTGGTAATCGATTACATAGACATAGGTCATCAATCCATGTTATTTGAACTATGCAATCAATTACCAGCTCATTCAAATAGAAATACACTTATTTACACATTTCAGGTTCTAGTAATCGATTACATGAGCTCATAATCAATTACATAGTTCAAATTTTCAAAAACAAGTAAGTTTAAGCTTCTGGTAATCGATTACATGGGCTCTGTAATTGATTACCGGTGTTGAAAATGCATTATAGGCCTTCAAGAACATGTTGGTAATTGATTACAGAGGATGATAATCGGTTACCAAGGCCAAAAACTCATTTTCAAGCATCAAAGACATACTGGTAATCGATTACCAGAAACCCCAAAAGTTGAAAAACTCAAGTTTTGACATCCTTCAAGTTATCCATTCATTCTAAAACCATTTTAAACATCATTCCAACATTTTCTTTAAAATCAAACTCACATTATTCGAACTCAAATCAAATTTCCCAATAAAACCAAAGGTTTCACATAAAGATTTCTAAATCACTTAGAATCACATTTTACTCCTCTTGAATTCTTTAATCTTTCAAAACTCTTTTGCACATCATAAAAGCTAAGATTTGTAACACTCCAATTTTTCTGTTTGAGCACAAATGACCAAAATGCCCCTGAGGTCATTTTTACCCAAAATTTAGGGATAGCCGATCCAGCGATCCTTGAAGGGTCAACTCAATGTTTGAAAAGGGTTAGACGTGTCATGATTGTTGCAGAGGTGAAAATCTCATTTTCTGGACTTTTGGCTCTAAATGACCAAAATACCCCTATAGCATTTTACGCGAATTTATGTGCTGTTGGAGCCCGGGAACTTTCCCAGGGGTTTGAAATGTTAATTATATGTGGCGAATAATCTCTATTTAAGCCTGGATAGCCCCAGGCATTTTTGTGTAAAACTGCCATTTTACCCCTGAAATAGTGCATTTCGAGTCTGATGATGTAATTAAGGAAACCTAAGCAATATTAGGCTCTAATTAAAGATTAATTCATTTCAATGATTAATCTAGAGTCAAAATAGTTTATTAAGGTTAATTAGAACCTAAGATTGCTTAGATAAACTTAAATTCCTATCTTGTGTCAAGATTTCATGTCATAAAATCTTAAATAGTATTTTCTCTTTTCAATTTCTTAAATTAAGGAATTATGTTTGTGATTGAAAAGTTATTTAAATGAATTTTGATTCCAATAATGGTGCAAGAACTCTTTTTAATCATACCTTAGACAACCTTAATCACCCCCTTTTTACCTAAACACCTTACTACAAACTCCTAATCAAAGGCCTAATCTAAGACACTCCTAAACACACCTCTAAACCATAATTAAAGAGACATTTTCCCCTCCTTGGCTGCACAAGACAGTAGCCATACCTCTTCCATTACATTCATCACATTGAGATTTCTTACTTACACACACCAAAGAAACCATACCGAAGCCCATGCCTAGCCATTCTTACAACCTTACCTTTGAATGACACATTAAAGTGAGATATTTTCCTCCCTCAAAAGGCATGCATGTCCACAGTTTCTTTCCCTCCATTCATCTCCTCATGTTTTATTTCTTCTATAAATACACATCTAAAGAGAACTTGGTGCCATTTGCTCATTTTCTCAATCAAGTTGCAAGAGTTGTCTTAAGCTTTCTCTCTTTTCCTCAAGAACTCAAGAGTTCTCTATTTCCTTCATCTTTTTCAAGAACCACCACGTCACAACCCCCAACAACTACAACTCAACCATAAATCATCCCTAAGACACATAGCCTTTCCATTCCAAGACACAAAAACTCAAGAAAAATACTCCACCCCTTGTTTTTCCCCCTTAGCCGAACCACCCTTTTCACTCCAAGGAAGAATTTTTCTTCTTGTTCCCTTCAAAGAATCATGCTCCACTCATCTTGCTAAAGAAAAGCTCTTTTGGTAGGGATTTTATTCTAAAATTTTTTATCTTTTCTTTGTTAGAATAGATGATATATTTTGTTGTCTTGCAATAAGCAAGTTTCTCTTTGCTAATCTCATGGTTATAAGCTTTCTTCTTCCTCTTCCCTTTTTCGGTCTTGGAGCTTTTATTTTCAAAAAAAAATGTTGGCTTGATGATGAGGGCTGTAGATGATGGTAATGAGATCATCACGTGTGTTGCCTCTAAAGCTTGAAACTTGGCCTTTGGTCCATGAAGTATTTCGATTTCTCCTTTCTTTCTTTGTTATGGTTTCAGTTTTTAAAGCTTGATTTGGATGGAAAATAACTTAAGGATGAGAGCACATGATGGTGGTGTCAATGTATCACTAAGTCATGGCCCCTAGAGTTTTAAAGATTGCTCTTTTCTTCCTTCTTGGCTTTGGCCATATTTCCTATTTCTTCAAGCTTTTGGGTTTTTATTTAAAAGAATATGGAGGATGTTAGCTTGATGATGAGAACATTGGAGGATGACTTTGTCATCATCAAGATGATGGTCTCTAGAGCTCAAAGAGGGATTCTTTAACTTGATTTATTCTCTCAAATCCACTTCCTTGAGCTTGATGATGAAATTTACACCATAAGGTTTTATTGAAACCTTGGTACAAAGAACTCTAAAGCTTGCTTTATCTTGCTAAGTTTGGGGTTGAGGTTTATGTTCTTTTAAAGTCTTGAATGAGCTCTAGTAAGACATAAAATGAACTTGCATTCATATTTATATTTCAAGTCTTTGCATGGCATATTTATATTCAAGCTTTGCATTCATGTTTATATTTCTTTGTCATCACCTAAATAATTAATCTCGAAGCCTACCTATTTCAACTTTAAAGTTGATTGTTGATTTAGAGTGCTCTAAGAGGCCTAGAGCACCAAAATAAAGAATCAGACTTACATATCATATTTATTTCCACGTTATCACCTAAAGCTTAAAGATAAGAAATGAACTTGCATTTCATATTTATATTTCTTGTTTAGCATGTTATATGTCAAGCCATCACCTAAATTTAAAGATTAAAAATGAACTTGCATCTCATATTTACTTTGAAGCTCTCACTTTATCTTATAATGAAGAATAAAATGAAATGCATAGCATATTTATGATTTTGCCATCACTAAAAGTTCCTAGAGCTTAAAGACTTGTCCTTTTTATCTCAAGTAGAAGTTTGGATGTGGAGGCATTCTTGGGAATGCATAAATCCGGCCATGTGATGATGATGAATTTGGTATAAGTTTCATTGAGTCACCAAGGTCACTAATCTATGTCCTAGGATTTTTCTTAGGCATTAAGGGTTTAAAGAATGCTACAAACATGATTTTATGGATTAAACCTCTTTCAAGAATGTTTTAAATTAGCTACTGCCCTATGGCTATTCTTAGCACCTCCAATAAAATAAATTGGCTTTCAAGGAGTTTTAGAAGTTATAAGTTGATTCCAGGAGAAACTAGTAATTTATATACCTTAGAAATGTGATTTTATGTGTTCTTTGCAATTGAACTTTTCGGCCACTACCTTGGCAAGTTTGCTGCTATATGATGCTATTTTGATGTGTTAGAATGTGTAAAAATTATAATTATTGAAAAAGGAACCATTCTATGCATGATAAGAAAAAACTAGTTTTCTAGAAAACCGTAAAGTTAGGATTTTGCAAGTCATTGATTAATTTAATTTTAGCCACTCCCAAAACTATTTTAATCTGATGAAATTCTATTTGGGATTGTTTGATCATGAAAAACTTGGTAACATTTGGTGTAAGATTGATTCTTAGCACTAAAAGAGAGATTAGTAACTAGAAGAGTGTAAAAGTGTGAATTCTAAAACCCTTAAGGATGGAATTAGGGATTCTATTTTAGTGTGTTTAAAAATGGTAGAAGTGTGTTATATTAGGCGTATATGTGTTAGAATCTCTCATAATTAGTTTAGGAATTAATTTTAGCATCATAGGAAAAGTCGACAATGAGAAAAGGTCAAAAACATAACTTTTAGAACACCGAAATTGCTCATTTTCTTTTCTACCTAATTCTGTCCAACATTCCTTAATGATGTATTGAGATTGAAAACTAGTGGAAATCATTGTAATCAATCTCTTAGATTCATAAAAGAATAATCTCAAAAGTTAGGATTACCCGATTTGTGATTTGACCCGGATGAGGGTCAAAATTATAATTTTTCAAAGATTACGGGTCAAAACGTAATTTTTCCTTTTAACTCATATCCTCAAACTAATTATCCTCAAAATTAATTTATACATTTCAGAAACTCATAACAATTAGAATTCATTTAAAATTCATCCTAGGAACCACTTTGGACCATAGGCCAAATTTTGCTATACTTTAGGGTTTGAAGTGCAAAATTGCTCATTTTAACACTTAACAAGAACCGAAACTTCTAAAACTTTTTCTAAACATCATAAATATTATTTTAAACTCATGGACACATTCAACACCATTAGTAGTTCTAATTAAAAACATTTTGGCTGAAATAACACAATTGATAGTTTTAAACACAACTTTTCGCATTTTACAAAATGACTCAAACTAACACTTGGAATTACCCTCTTATGCATCTATGATATCAAAAATAATTTTTACATCAAATATAAGTAATTCTTAAGTGTGTGAATAATGTAAACAGCCTTGAACAACCCTTGAACAGAATCAGAAAATTAATCTCTCAAAGCTTCATAAAATCACAATTTTGATTCTTTTTAGTTACTAGACTTTCCCAAAATGCTAAGAACAATTTTTATAACAATTATTACTGATTCTCATGTGTGTGAACATAAATGAACAGTGGTGAACAGTAGTTAACAGGACCGAATAGTACCAGAAAAATTAGCCTTTTAAAAGCTTCATAAAAACACAATTTTGATCCTTTTTAATTGCTAGTTTTTCTCAAAACACTAAAAATAATTTTTACAACAATTATTAGTGATTTAGACTTATCTAAACATCATAAATCAATAACCATTCCAGTTCTAAGATATCATATCAGAAAGTAAAATTTCAGCATCTAAAATCATGAGAAAAACCATGTTCTTAATCCTTTGCAATTTCTAAGCCTTTCAAAATTTCTTTACACATCTTAAAGACAAGATTCATATCTAAAAATAAAATATAACAAGCTTTAAATCAGAATTATATGACGGCAAAAACATATAGATGAGAAGTGTCCATAATCAAAATTTCTATTTAAGATAAAAAGAGCAAATCTTGAGCTTTAGGATTTAAGTGGTGACTAGAATCATAAACTTGTTTTGTAACCTTATTATTATCATTATAAGGTGATAACTTGAAAATACAAATATGAAATGCAAGGCTTGGAATATAAATATGAAGATGCAAGTTCATTCTTAGGTCTTTTAGATTTAGGTGATAACTTGAAATATAAATATGAATATGCAAGTTCATATTATTATCTTCAAGAATTTAAGTAATAACTTGAAATATAAACATGATTATGGAAAACTTGAAATATAAATATGATGTGCAAGAACATGAAACATAAACATGGACGCAAGTTCATTTTTATATCTTGTTAAGCTTAAAACTCAAGACTTAGGAATTCTTTCATTAATCTTTTGACATCAAGAATTAAACCTTGACCATTAGAGGTCATTTAAATGATGGATCCACAACCACCACCATGATTCCTCATCATCAAGCCATGGTCATTATCAAGTCATAAAATTGAAAATATAAAGAAAGAACATGAAATAAAATTCCTACCAAGTTGTTTCTTGTTTATTAAATAGAAAGCTTGATCTTCTATGAGATATCAAAGACAAAATCTGATCTTAGTGATAATATAAATTTGGCCAAGTGAAGATGAAATGGTGGAAGGATTTTTGTTGTATTCTTGTGGTTAGATATGGAAAGTTTAGATGCTTAGGAGTTAGTTTATGGTATGTATATGTTTGTTTGAGCTTGGAAACTTGGATGAATGTTAAGAATAGTCTCTTGGAGGTGGAGAAGGAAGAAGAAAAGAGCTTTGAGTTTAGAGAGATATGAGAGGATTTTTGGCCAAAATAATGAACAAGACTACACCAAAACTTTCAAACAACAAGTATAAGTGTTTGTGTGTGCATTTGGCTTTGGAAAATCACATATTTATAGGAGTTTGGGGGTGCTAAAACTGTGGCCTCATGGTTATAATGTGATCAGAATTCTTGCTCAAAAAAAAAATTGCAAGACAACTCAAAGAACACATCGTATGATCATGATGTTGTTTGAGTGCATAATTCTTTGAAATAAAATAAAATGGAGGCATTATGGAGGCATGGAAGTCGCAGCTGTCCAAGGGAATAATGGGGAACATTTCTTGATTCTTTGATAATGGTGGGACATGTAGGATAGCTTATTTAATTACGTGGTAGATTTAGGAATTGGTAATTTTGTGTAAATGATAAAACTAGGTAAAAGGATAATCTTATACTAGTAATGGAGTTAATCTCAATTGAGTTGAAAGTCAATTAGTAACTTAAGTTTTAATCTCAACGTAAAGAAAGTAAATACATTAGAATTTCCTTAATTTTAGCATTATTGGTTTTATGAGCTCTTTGTAATTAAGAAAGGAAATTAAATTTTCCCACACAATTCTTAGGCTCTAATTACCTCTAGTAATTATTTTTAACCTTAGGTAATTATTTTTAACTTCAAGTAATTTTTTTTAACCCAAGGTTAATGAATGAAAATAATTTGAAATGAAAAAGAGCCTAATATTGCCTTAATTACTTAAGTAAACTCATTAAGTATTAACTAGGGATAAAAAAGTAATTTCACGTAAAAATTCCTCAAAATTACTGGACATTCTCAAATTACACTTGACATAGACATTTTGAACTTTTGGGTGAAAATCGGATTCAAAGATTGCATAATTTCATGTTAAATTACCGCAGAGGTAAAATGATAATTTTACGTACAGTAAAAACTGAAGATTGAGATTTTTATCTCCAAGATACATACAATCCCCATCAATCATTAAACTAACCCTCAAAAGATAATCTAGATTGGTTATCTTTGATTTTCAAGGTAACAATGACCTCAGAGGTATTTTGGTCATTTTACACGTACAGAAAAATCGGGATTTACGACTTTCATACAAATTGCTATCTAAGCATCATATAATGTTAATCTAATGTTAAAATACCCTATCGAGGATTATTTGGCCTCAAATCTCATGCAAAATTTACCTAGGGGCAATTTAGTAATTTCACACAGCAAGAAAAATTGGGGCGTTACACATTACAATACTTTCTGCAAATGTGCTCAAATAAACTCTAGAATTCTTCATTTAGCTCCCTAAATTCTCCAAAATTGAATGCTGCTACAAGCTCCATCCATCTCTATGATCTTCATACACCAACATGGGAAGTCCCTACAAGTAAATAACACTCACAAAAGATGATTAAAAACAAACAAAACTCCAAAACCTATTTATTCATTAAAATGGCACAATTAACCATGACTTTATTCAATAACGCACAAGGAGGACTAAACCCAAATCAACCAAAAGTCAATCATTCTAGCATGCAAAAATGATGCAATATGCCTGGAGTATTAATATAGAGGAAAATGGGAGTACGAATGCAACCGATCAATCAACATGTTCAAACTATCATGTGAATTATCTTAGAAAAAACTTGCACAAATTTACATGAGGACAACGTGACATTAATAGCTCAACTAAAGAGATAAATTGATATCCAATTTAGTCAAGTGACCGAGTCACTATCTATTGCTTTTTTACAAAGTTGGTGCACAAAATCAGAGTGCACTGATTATGACATTTTAAGTGATACTTTAGAAAGGGGAGAGTGTTATGAAATATTATTATTGATGGAAATCCAAGGAGGAGTGTTATCAAATATTATTTGTTTATGGATATCCATATTAAAATTTGATTAGATTAGAGAGAATCTATTATGATTTGATGTGATATTGTATCTCTCATCCTTTGACTATAAATAGTACTTTGAATGCTTCATATATGATACTTTTTGAGACTATTAATAATAACATCCTCTCTTCTTCTCTATTATCTATTATCTCAGATATTATTTTTCACAACAATACTATCTATATTTATTTATTTTTATTTTATTTAGGTCCGTACTCTCTTTTTCGTATTGGGAAAAAATAATTGACCTTATTTTTGTCTTTTTTTTATTTTTATTAATTTCTTTCTTTATTCTTTTTCAATCCTTTTTTAGATAAAAAAAAATAAACAAAATATGGTGTTCATGCTTGTGAGGCCAACCAAAAGTCTTTCACTATGGAATATATGCACCTGAGAAATGACGAGTTGGTAAGTAATTTGGTACTGAGTGTCATTGTATATAATTTGGATTTGTTAATAGATTATATTTGACTTTTGGTCTTCCACACGACATAGTTGGCTCCTTACTTTCGGTCTGGATTGCATCGCAGAGATCATAGATCATGTAACAAGAGTATGATGCTTTGTATCTGGCATTTTCCAAGGTTTCTCGGACAACAAAGGACATGTGGCATCGGGAGTATGGCAGGGTAAGAAAATTATTGAATAATTGTTTTTTATTTTATTTTAGTTACATTCATATATGATTGAAATGACTACTGTATTACTTTTGTTTATCCAAGAACATAGTGTCATTGACCGGCAGGAAGAGACTTTTATCAAGAGGGCTTGATAGATGTGGGTAGCAAAACGCCAAAGGGCTACCAACTTATGAGTGACATGGGAGCAGCAGATTACCAACCTTTCAAGGCAAAGTAGAAAAAGCGAAGGCAAACAGGGCCTAGACTCAAAGTGGGTCACTCCACGCTAGTGGCTCCACTATCCCTGAGGGCACTATGATGCAGATGGTAATTATCTTAATTGCATTTAATTCTATCTTGCTGTATCTTTTTGGTATTACCATGTACTTTCAAATGCAAGATAAAGAAAAGAATAAGAGCTTTTCAAGGAAACTCACACGTGCAAGGGTGACAAGTCGAAGTGGGTTGACGCTCAGAATTGATATACGTAAACTATTAATTTTTCCCAAATTCATATTATGTATATTTGTAATGCAAATCTAATTTGTTCCTGTTAGGATAAAGATCCGCAAATTTATGGAGGACCGACAGTAAAATAAGAATAGAGTAATAATATTTTGACATCCAAAAAATAGGTGTTTGTTCAGACATCCATTTTATAACTATTGAATGTGATGATGTCCCCATTTATCCTTAATATTCATCATATCCAATACTTATAAAATGAGTGTCTAAACAAACACCTATTTTATAGGTGTCAAATTAGTATTACTTATAAGAAGAGGCAAGGTTAGTTGACAATGGCAAACAAGGCATACGAAGGTGAAGGATTGAGAATTTATTGCCTAGTCGATTTTGCAGGAGCTCATAATGAATATCGACGTTCGGTTGAGTTGATGAAGTGCCAGAATGGGTAAAGGTTGGATAAATTAGAGCATGTAGGATGAAGGATTAAGGACATCGAGCAATGGTCGACAGTTGCCAGACAAGTCAACAAAGAGCATTCGGTCTTGATGAGAGAAGATGAGCCAAAATGAAGAAAGCAAAGGGGGAGTTCAGTGAAGTACTACGTAGGAGTTTCGACAAAATTCAGGTGTTACGGACTGGTAGTACGAGTAGAGTGTCGGAGTGTGAAGAACTTGGAGAATTTGGAATTTGGTTAGCGGTGTCAAAGATGCATTATAATCAAGTAGTTATCTGAAGCGCCTACATTTAGGAAAGCAGTGCATAAAGTGGTGCAGTTGTCAAGAAAACATGGAAGAAATCTAAAGGCATGAACGTGGGTTAGTGGAACAAGAGGTGAAGGACATGTGACAAGAGCTTGTACAGAGAATTTGTCTATAAATAAGAGTGCTTTAGGATTGTGAAAGGGACCAAGAGTTTTCTAAGCACCGTAAGCGGCAATTTGATGGTACTAGTTATGAAAGACTAAGTTTATGCAAACTTACGGCCCGTTTGCTTTGCATTTTTCAGTTTTTAGTTTCCAGTTTTCAGTTTTTCAGATTTGTAAAGGAAAAACTGAAAAAACTGGAAACTGAAATTTTCAGTTTTCAGTTTTTCCTTCACAAAACAGAAAATCGAAACTAGCAGCAAAATGCACTACTTGTTCAATATCAATTACTCATAATGAGTTCCGTCTTAAGAGTCCTGAAGCCCTCAAGTAATGTTTCCTTTGTAATTTCTCGCTCATAGTTTCTTTAATTACTCATGGCAATTCTTTTTAAGTTACTGTTTCTTTCCTGTTGCAGTATGATATTTATTCTTTTCGTCTAGTCTTTTGATTGTTGGGTTGGGCTCCTTTCCTATGTGAAGAAAAGCCTAAAACCGGGCCAGCCCACTTATCCATCATTTACACAACAGAGGGGTCTGCTAGGGTAGTAGAGTGTGTGATCATTTTGTGTCAAGAGAGTAGCCACAAAGAGAGAGAGTGAAGAGAGAAACACCAAAACTCGGTTTCATATTCCTACTCAGAGCAGCTACCGTAGATCGCCATTTCGAAGCCGTTCACCGTTGGATTGAGCTGAAATTTGGACAGCAGGTTCTTGACAGGCGTCTCTTCATTCTGAACGGTCGGATCGTCCAGAAAAGCTTTGGAGTACGAGATATTGAGCTCGGACAGAGGTTTTGTTTTGGTTTGAAGAATCAATTTTCTAGTTTAAGCTGTCTCTGTAAATTGGTAGTTGTAAAGTTGTTCACTGTTGGATCGGACTGAAAATTTAACAGAAGGTTCGAGGTGTTTGGTTCTTCATTCTGAACGGTTAGATCATCGATACGCATTCTGAAGTGTAAGATATCAATCTCGCACCGCAGTTCTATTCTTGTTTGGAGAATCACTTCCTTGGTTCAAGCTGTTACCATAAATCGGTGTTTCTGAAGCCGTTAACCGTTAGATCGGGTTGAAACTTGGACAGAAGGTTCTGGATATCTGGTTCTTCATTTTGAACGGTTCGATCATTGAGACGAGCTCTAGAGTGTGAGGAACTGCTCTCGGACAGAAGCTCCAGCTTTGGGGTATTCACATATTCCTTGTTCTCTATTTTGAGTATTGGTGTTTGGTTGGTTTATTCTGTTGTTAGCACGATTTGTGCACATATTTGAGACTCTCTTGTACCTGTTTTTGATCATAGTAGAGCTATTTCTTTGGTCTGGACGACCCGTGGTTTTTGTCTTTCACATTGAGGGAATTTTTCCACATTAAAAAATCTTGGTGCATTGTTCCTATTATTGCTCTGGTTTATTGTGTATGTTGATTGCTGCGATAAATTTACTAGTATAGCTGCTCCTCTTGTTCTTACAAGTAGGGAATTGTGTGTTTTATTCCCAACATTTGGCATCAGAGCTCGTTCTTGGGCATTATTGATTGTAGCTTGCTTGAATGATGGAGGCAAATACAAGTAGAATGGTATGCTTGAATGGTACTAATTATCATATATGGAAAGGCAAGATGAAAGATTTGTTGTTTGTTAGAAATCTGCATATGCCTGTATTTGCTACACAAAAACCAGATTCAAAAACTGAAGAAGAATGGGAGTTTGAGCATCAACAAGTTTGTGGTTTTATTCGGCAATGGGTAGAAGATAATGTTTATAATCACGTTGCTAATGAGACTCATGCTAGAACTATGTGGGAAAAGATTGAATCCTTGTATGCTTCCAAGTCTGGGAATAACAAGTTGTATTTGTTGAATATGTTGATGAATCTGAGATACAAGGAGGGGTCTTCCATATCTAATCACTTGAATGAGTTTCAGGGAGTTTTAGATCAATTGTCAGGCATGGGAATCAAGTTTGAAGATGAAGTTCAAGGACTTTGGTTGCTAAATACTCTACCAGATTCTTGGGAGACATTCCGCATCTCACTTACTAATTCTGCTCCTAATGGTGTGGTAACCATGCAACTTGTGAAAGGAAGTGTCTTGAATGAAGAAGTGAGAAGAAAGACTCAAGGTCCTTCATCTCACTCAGAGATGTTGGTTACAGAAACTAGGGGGAGAAGTCAGAATAAAGGCGCAAAAGGTAGAAGTAAAAGCAGAAGCAAGTCCAGATCAAGGTATAAAAATGTTGAATGTCATTACTGTCATAAAACAGGGCACATCCAAAAGTATTGCTTTCTTTGGAAAAAGGAGAACAAAGGTAAGCAAGTGAAGAAAGAAAACAGTAATGATCGTGTGTCTACTGCTACTTCAGATGATCTTCTCATTGTAGGATATGAGAATATGATTAATATAGTATCTGATGAATCTGATTGGGTAGTTGACAATGGTGCCTCAATACATGTTACACCAAGGAAGGAGTTCTTCACATCTTACACTTTAGGTGACTATGGAGTGCTAAAGATGGGCAATGATGGCTTGGCCAAGGTAATTGGTATGGGAGATGTTTACTTAGAAACTAATGTTGGAATGAAGTTGCTGTTGAAGGATGTTAAACATGCTCCAGATCTCCGCTTGAACTTGATTTCTGTTAGAAAGCTTGATGATGAAGGCTATGTTAGCACATTTGGCAGTAGTCAATGAAAGCTCACTAAAGGCAACTTGGTAGTGGCTCGAGGAAAGAAGACCTCAAGTTTATATGTGATGAAATCCACAATTTCAAAAGGCCATGTGAATGCAGTTGAAAGAAAAGAAGCTTCTGAGTTATGACATAGAAGGCTTGGTCACATCAGTGAAAAAGGACTCAATTGTTTAGCTAAAAAGGATGTACTTTCTGGTTTGAAGAATGCAGAGTTGGAGAAATGTTCTCATTGCATGGCTAAAAAACAGAGAAGATTATCCTTCAAGAAGCATCCTCCTTTAAGGAAATCAGATTTCTTGGAGTTGGTGCACTCTGATGTTTGTGGTCCATTGAAGGAGAAGTCATTTGGTGGTGCTCTTTACTTTGTGACATTCATTGATGATCACTCAAGGAAGCTTTGGGCTTATGCTTTGAAGGCCAAGAACCAAGTCTTGGAGAAGTTCAAAGAATTCCAAGTTTTGGTTGAGCGACAAACAGGTAAGAAACTTAAATGCATTCGTACTGATAATGGTGGTGAATATTGTGGACCATTTGATGAGTATTGTAAATAGCAAGGCATTAGGCATGAAAAGACTCCTCCTAAAACACCTTAGCTGAATGGTTTGGCAGAGAGGATGAATAGAACATTAATTGAAAGAGTTAGGTGCATGCTTACTGAAGCAAAGCTGCCTAAGTATTTTTGGGCAGAAGCATTGCTCACAGCAGTGCATGTAATTAATCTGAGTCCTGCAGTTGCTTTGGATAGTAATGTTCCAGATAATGTGTGATTTGGCAAGAATGTCTCTTATGATCACTTAAGAGTTTTTGGGTGCAAAGTATTTGTTCATGTTCCAAAGGATGAGATATCTAAGTTGGATGTGAAGACAAAGCAATGCATCTTTGTTGGGTATGGTCAAGATGAGCTTGGCTATAGACTCTATGACCCAATTGATAAAAAGCTTGTGAGAAGTCATGATGTGGTGTTTGTAGAAGATCAAACTATTGAAGATATTGAGAAAGTTAAGAAGACCGAATCTCAGCATAACAGTGACTTGATCGACGTAGATCTGGTCCAGCCACCATGTGCACAAGTACTAGTAGAGAATCAGGCCCAGGATCAAATGCAAGAAGATGACCATAGGGTTTGTGATGACCAGCAGATGGGAGATCATTTAGATGCTCCAACAGATGATGTTGTTGATGATCAACATGAGATACCTACAAATCCACCTGTTGTACTTAGGAGGTCTACTAGAAAGATACAACCTTCAACAAAGAATCCTTCTGATGAGTATGTGACGTTGACTGATGGGGGAGAGCCTGAATGTTATGAGGAGGCAATGGATAGTGACCAGAAGCAAAAATGGGTTGATGCTATGCAAGATGAAATGTAGGCCCTGTATGATAATCAAACATTTGAGCTTGTGAAATTGCCTAAAGGTAAGAGAGCTTTGCAAAACAGGTGGATATATAGGTTGAAACATGAAGGAAATTCTTCTTCCCCAAGGTATAAAGCTAGATTAGTGGTTAAAGGCTTTAGACAGAAAAGAGGGATTGATTATGATGAGATTTTTTCTCCAGTTATGAAGATGTCCTCTATCAGGGCTGTTTTGAGTTTGGCTGCAAGTCTTGATTTAGAGATAGAGCATATGGATATGAAAACTGCTTTCCTCCATGGTGATCTTGAGGACGAAATCTACATGGAGCAACCTGAAGGTTTTATAGCAAAAGGGAAAGAAGATTATGTGTGCAAACTCAAGAAGAGCTTATATGGCTTGAAGCAAGCTCCGAGGCAATGGTATAAGAAGTTTGAGTCTGTAATGGGTGAGCAAGGCTACAAGAAGACTACTTCAGATCATTGCGTTTTTATTAAACAATTTGCCAGTGATGATTTTATTATTCTCCTGTTATATGTTGATGACATGCTTATTATTGGTCAAAATGCTTCAAGAATTGATAGGTTGAAGAAGCAACTTGGGATGTCATTTGCAATGAAGGATCTCGGACCAGCAAAGCAGATTCTTGGCATAAGAATCATCCGAGATAGAAAGGAGAAGAAACTTTGGTTGTCACAAGAGAAATATATTGAAGCCGTGCTGCAAAGGTTTCAAATGGAGAAAGCTAAGGCTGTTAGCACTCCTCTTGCTACACACTTCAAATTAAGTTGCAAGCAAAGTCCATCAAATGAAGAAGAGAAGAAAGACATGGAGAGAGTTCCATATGCTTCAGCCGTGGGTAGTTTGATGTATGCTATGGTATACACTAGACCAGACTTAGCTCATGTTGTTGGTAGTGTTAGCCGTTTTCTTTCAAACCTAGGAAGAGAGCATTGGAATGCAGTGAAGTGCATTATGAGATATATCCGTGGTACTTCTAGCTTTAAGTTATGTTTTGGAAATGAGAAGCCTTCTTTAGTTGGTTACACTGATTCAGATATGGCCGGTGATATTGACTCTAGAAGGTCTACGTCAGGTTATTTGATTACATTTGGAGGTGGAGCTGTAGCTTGGCAATCTAAGTTGCAAAAGTGTGTTGCTTTATCCACTACAGAGGCTAAGATCATTGCCATTACCGAAGCATGCAAGGAGATGCTTTGGATGAAGAAGTTCTTACAAGAACTTGATTTTACTCAAGAGAGGTATGTGCTATTTTGTAATAGTCAAAGTGCTATACATCTTGGTAAAAACTCAACTTTTTATTCGAGGTCCAAACATATTGATGTGAGGTATCATTGGATACGTGATGTTTTGAATGCAAAGTTGTTGGAACTTGAAAAGGTTCACACCGATGAGAATGGTTCAAACATGATGACAAAATCTTTGCCAAGATGGAAGTTTGAAGCTTGTTGTTTGATCGCCGGTTTGGCGAATACCTCCACATAGTCATGAGGGGGAGATTTGTTGGGTTGGACTCCCTTCCTATGTGAAGAAAAGCCCAAAATCGGGCCAGCCCACTTATCTATCATTTACACAACAGAGGGGTCTGCTAGGGTAGTAGAGTGTGTGATCATTTTGTGTCAAGAGAGTAGCCATAAAGAGAGAGAGTGAAGAGAGAAACACCAAAACTCGGTTTCATATTCCTACTCAGAGCAGCCACCGTAGATCGCCGTTTTCGAAGCCGTTCACCATTGGATCGAGCTGAAATTTGGACAGCAGGTTCTTGACAGACGGCTCTTCATTCTGAACGGTCGGATCGTCGAGAAAAGCTCTGGAGTGCGAGATATTGAGCTCGCACAGAGGTTCTGTTTTGGTTTGAAGAATCAGTTTTCTAGTTTAAGCTGTCTCTGTAAATTGGCAGTTGTAAAGTTGTTCACCGTTGGATCGGGCTGAAACTTTAACAGAAGGTTCGAGGTGTCTGGTTCTTCATTCTGAACGGTTAGACCATCGATACGCATTATGAAGTGTAAGATATCAATCTCGCACCGCATTTCTATTCTTGTTTGGAGAATCACTTCCTTGGTTCAAGCTGTTACCATAAATCGGTGTTTCTGAAGCCGTTAACCGTTAGATCGGGCTGAAACTTGGATAGAAGGTTCTGGATATCTGGTTCTTCATTTTGAACGGTTGGATCATTGAGAAGAGGTCCGGAGTGTGTGGAACTGCTCTCAGACAGAAGCTCCAGTTTTGGGGTATTCACATATTCCTTGTTCTCTATTTTGAGTATTGGTGTTTGGTTGGTTTATTCTGTTGTTAAAACGATTTGTGCACATATTTGAGACTCTCTTGTACCTATTTTTGATCATAGTGGAGCTATTTCTTTGGTCTGGACGATCCATGGTTTTTGTCTCTCACATTGAGCGAATTTTTCCACGTTAAAAATCTTGGTGCATTGTTCCTATTATTGCTCTGATTTATTGTGTATGTTGATTGCTGCGATAAATTTACTAGTATAGCTGCTCCTCTTGTTCTTGCAAGTAGGGAATTGTGTGTTTTATTCCCAACATATATTAGGAAAATATAAAAGGAAAAGACACACTCGATAACTCACATGAGAGGAACCACTTCCATACCCTCATAAGATCATGAAGTAAAACATGGTTCGTGGAGCTTATTTCTTTATTGATTAACCAAAAACCAAGTGAAACAGCTCCATTTTATTGCTGAATGAATACACATGACGGCTTAAGGAGATGTATGGACCCAACAAACCCAACATTCAGGGCAAGAAGGTGGGTCCAACACCGACTGCCCTATTGCTAGTGAGGAGAAAATCTAGTGACAGTTTGTTGGCAGCCCTTACAAAGGTTGCATCTACGGGACGGAGACTTACTATACTATGTTCTCTTCCTCTATCATTGGAGGTTCAGTTGCTGGGGATGATGTCCTCTGCAAAAATAGAGCATGTCTTGAACAAAGAACTTCAATCCCAAGCACAAAGGCTCTCTTCACAAGCAGGATAAGTGAAACTAAACACTTCCATGGTGAAGGAGGAAAAGAAGGCGAGAAAAAGAAGAAGAAGATGGAGCAAAAAATGATGTGAATGATCCACACCTACTTTAGAAAGATGCAGCCCATTAGGTTATTTGCAGCTAGCTCTGCCACAGCTTTTGCCTTTCTTTGAGGCTTTCAACTTTGACAACCCGACCTAATTATTAAGTGAGCAAGTGATACAAGCTAGCCCAAGAAGAACTCCTAAACAAAGTGTATCAAAGAAGAAAAGGAGATTAGAGCTCACAAAGCAAAGCTTGCATGTTAAAAGCCCTTACACGAACAAAGTTCATGCAAGAATGCAAAATAAATCTCAATATTCATTCATTTACCATATGTGTTTATATGGATGGAAATATCCTATCATTAAATCATGTGTCCCATTCTCTATCCTATCAACCACTTGTTGCTAGGTAAAAGATAAACATTTAATATCCAAAATTTTAAAACAATTAATAAATATATCACTTATCTTGCAAATAATAAGTGATCAATGAGACAAACAAAATGGACATAATTTGGAAACATACGATTTCTATCTATATTTATGTACATGAGGTGAAAGTATGAATGGATACTCTAGCTGCATTTGGTACCTATCCCAAGATAAAAAAAAGGCAGATACATTGAGACAGTATAGATAGAGATAATACTAGAGATGAATATAGCACTAGGTTTGGAAGTGGTGTACAGAACCTAGTCATTGATGAAAATATGAAAAGGATTATGTTATAATTTGATAAAAAAAATTAAAAAGTGAAAAAGGTAAAGATGGAATATGAAATGATTAAAAGAATATTCTTAAAAAAATTTTAATTTGTATTGTAGAGACATGTCTTCAATGTTTCTCTTTTTTGGAACGATAGAAAGTGGCTTAAAATTGTCTTGAGGTAGAGACAATTCTGAGATTTTTGTCTCTGTCTTATTCTCCAAACATATTTTTTATTCTTAATGTCTCCATATTTTCTATCACGAGATATTTATCAAATGTCACCTTATAGTGGTGGATGTAACAAAGAAACTACTTGCGACAATTAAGTTAACAAATACAAGTTATTCTCTTTGTTAGATCTATCAAAATGAGCCAAACCCGTTGGGTCAACCTGTTTACCCGCAAAAAATAAGTGGATCGGACCTAAAAATATTGATCGGTTATCTGTTCAACATGCCCGTTTAACTCCCTGGTTAAACAGGTCCCACCTTACTTATTGCAACATTTATTGAGATGTTAACTAGCAAAACATACAATCAAAACGGAGTCTGTACCAAAGGAAGCACAATCTATCATCAACTTCTATCACTTAGACGAACAATATATCCTCAAGTACATATGACAATCACTATTCAACATTTTTTTTTGTGATTGATCATTATTCAACTTTGATCACGTGATAGATCACAAATATGATCTACCACATTGTTGATCCTTATTATTATTATTATTATCATCATCATCATCATACATAACTTACCTAATCACAGTATAACACGCACACAGCATCAACACTCGAAGTTGAAACCAAGGCATGCACTTATATTTTAACCAAACGCTCACGTCATCATAGAAGAACTTCTCGAATGGTTCCACATAAGCAGTCTCCAAGCGAATGGCTATGGAAAGAGACCCATCCCTTACTGCACTTGACACGATGGCTGTAGAGGTGTCAAAATGGGCTGGCCACCCTGTTTAGGCCCGCCCCACCAAAAGTGTAACGGGGTGGGCTAGCTCGCAAAATTAAAATGGACTGGAACAACTAAACCAGTTTATTTTAGGGTGGACTAGCCCGCCAATCCACCAAAAAATAAAAAAAATTTGAAAAAAATATTTTTTAATGTTTTGACTAATTTTTTTTAAAAAAGGATTTTAAATAATATTTTATATTTATATATACCCAATTTTTCAAGGCCCATAACAACTACACACCGACTTTAACTAAAAAAAGTTATTATTAATAGTATTGTTTATGGGTTATGACATTGTTTTATTTTTAAATTTTAACTTTGAATGAATAGTATCAACTGTAAAGTGTTACTATATTAGTAAGTGTACACATTTTTTACTTTTTTCTTTTTTGGGTCACACTTTTTACTTTTTTACCAATAAATTGTAATTTTTTTTTTAAAAAAAATAAAGACTTAGTCCACAAGTTAAGTTCACCCCAACCCGTAGGTAAAGCAAGGCAAGTTAGATGGGCTAAAATTTATTGGTGTTCTCAAACTTCAACCAAGCCCATCAAAAATAGCAGGTTTGGCGGACTAACTTGGCAAGCTCACCCCATTTTAACATCTCTACTGCTATGTCATCTCAATACCAGGTAAATGGGGGGTAAATGGGTTGTTTGTGGTGCAAAGGGATAAGTAACTTGGCTCCTTAATCACACTTACACGGGCTGAGCTGGGGATTTTAGCTCCTTGAGTTCGTTTTTAATTGCAGGCCAAAATCCGCTAGGCTGAAACGAGCGAGCCCCGCCTCTCTGACAGCCCTAGTTGGCCGAATTAGTGATATCAAATTAATCAAACTATGCAAAGTGATATTGACTTAATCTTTAAAAGAAATTGATGTCACTTCAATCTCGTAATGATAGGAACATAAATCAATTCAACCACGCCGTTATAAAGAACTACATCAACTTGATCTTATAATGATGGATGGAAGTTATTAACTTAGCATTTGAACTTGTTTGTCTGTCATTATTTTGATTAAAAAAAAATTTATTAAAAAGTTTTTTTTTTAACTTTCTGTTATATGGTTGATTTATTGTAAAAATAATAGAGTTTAATTTTTATGAATTGATAGTATAAAAATTTTTTCATACTGTCATCCAATTATATATTATCATATTAGTAAAAGTGATCAAATCTCATATCCACTACTTAAAAAATAATGAAAATTAAATAATTTAATTAGATGATAATTTAATATTTTACATTATCAGTATAAAGAAATTAAACTCAATACAAAATTACTAAAAAGGTATTAAAAAATCCATTTTCAAAATTATAATTTTCGTCTAGTAGACAAAAATTCTACTTATAACATAAAAAATTATTTAAAAATGAAAAAAAAGCTTTTATATCACATCTACACATAAATTAACCATAGAATAACTTTTTCTAAAAGATTTTTTTAAGAAATTATTTTAAAAAATATTTTACTGAAAGATTATCCAAACCATCCCTTTCAATCTTACTTTTTTTTTTTATTCATATAAGGATTATTGCGAAGTCATTTTCTATAAGCATGATAATTCTGAAGTCATTTTCTATAAGCGATAAACTAGATTCATGCCCCTTATATTTTGAAGTCTTAAATCTTTTGACAACTAAAACAGTATACCCATTCTAGAAATATGATTTGGACATTTTGCAAGAGAATAGCTCTAAGCTTTTCATTAGGTAGAAAGAATCCAACTCGTCTCAAAGACAAAATAGATATTCTGATCCATTCGATTTTTCATTTTAATTGTTTAATCGAGTAAAAATAAGAGACTAGATTAAAAAATTAAGTAAAAATCAAGGACCAAAAAACTTGAGAATATGAGAGATAGAGTATTGTTGCCCCGTCATCAAACAAAACCGAAATACTCATATGCCACGTCTAATTTTGCCCTTTTTTCCCGTCGATTTGAGTATCAAAATTATTTAACCCTGTAAAGTGAGAATGGTTGGAAAACAAAAAAACCAGTGAGAAATTAATCACTTTTCAAATATTTGACGAGATTCGGACATAATGATAATTAGTGATAAGGATGATTAACTGCACACTATTCTGCTCTACAATCGCATTACTACATAGGATTCAAATCCCAGATTTACAAGAGAGAGAATTTTTTCCCTTCAATTGCTCATAGATAACAGCTATCAGAGCCAATTAGCCAGGTCGATACAACTAACCAATTCCGCTAAACTTGGCCCCTGCTGGAAGGGATAAAACATTCTATTCGGGGACAGGGTAGGTGGTTAAAAACAGAAACTTGTAGACCGTTCGCGACCGAACGCGAAGCCGAGTCAATTTGTTGAGCCACTATTCAATATCGATTTATACTCCTTACGTGAATTTGTTCGCAGATTTTGTTCTGTTATCATCATTACAATGACGGGAAGAAATAGACAATTGCATTCAAACGGTACTCGGCTTAAATCAAAATAAACAACTCATGAATCTGATAAATATTGTCGTAAAGGAAAATGAAATCACGCAAACCCAAGCAGAACCGCAAAATTCATCATCTTCTAACCAAATTACGAATCGATAATACAAAAACAATAATTTGGATTCAAGATAGAAGACAACATACCGTAGCGAAACCAGAGCAAAGCCAGATGGGGTTCCATATCCCCGCCAAACGGAGAAAATCTGAATCTGAGTTGAGCTTCTCATAGAAAAACGGTAAAATGAAAAGGCAAATGACAAGTTTGTGCGTGAATCTAGCTGGGAAATGGTTTAGAGAAAACGAATTTCCTCCAAACTCTTTTCGTTAGATTCACACACAAACCTGCAATTCACCTCTCCGCCTCTTCGCTCCTTCTCACTCATTTGAGACCCCCCGTTGATTGTTAGGCAAAGACAGCACCAGATTTTGAAAGGGGTAGGAAATGTTATGGTGTGAAGGCGGTGGAACGCGCGTGATGGGTCCGACGACGATAGAGTTGTGGAGGCCGTTTGATTGAGTGGCGGGGTCATGAATGACGCCATTACTCAACAGTGACTGACAGAGGACAGGGAGCAGCGATGCAAATCTGCAACCATTTATAGTGCCATTTGGTCCCTAGCTTTCTTTAAATATAGGCTCCATATTCTTGAAAAGTGGATCCTGGTAGTGTCACGTCACAGGAAACTTGCATCTCAATCTGAGCCCCCCATTCGCCAGCTAAAACAATGGAACACGTTGGTCGCACAAACAATTTAAATATTATTAAATTACACTATAGATCTTCGAAGAATTTGCACCGCCCAATTCAAGAGACACGCATTTAGGAAGAATTTGCACCGTCCAATTCAACAGACACGCATTTAGGTGGAATAATATCATGGGATAATAAAATTGTGTAATAAATATATATTATATATTTTATTATTATTATAAGTGATGAGTAATTCTTACTTATTTCACTCACTCATTTCATCTAATAATAATAAGATATGTAATATATATTTATTATATAATTTTATTATTTTTATAATAGTATTTTTTGAAAAATTCTCCTATAATTTAATAAGATCTTATTCTTAAAAAAAAATATGAAAATAAATTTTTTTCATAATATGAAAAGAATAATTATTAAATATAAATATAAAAATCTCTTAATTATTTAAAGTTCCTTCACAATTTTCATTTACCTACTCATCTACACCTTATATATCCATTACACTCTCAATTTAAATTTTTTTCGTTAATTGTTATATTAATCGAGATAATAAATTTTAAAAAATTAATTATTAATATGACACATATTCCTAGGAATATATATTATAGAACAAACAAGTTTTAAATTTATTTTTAGAAATCTCAACACACAATCCCGACGATGTTTAATACTAAACAAACAATTTATTTAAAAATATTTGGGAATAACATCACTAGGAATAATTTTTCCGGCAATATAATTCCTAAGAACCTAATTTCAAACACCAAAACAAATACCCCTTAAAAAAGAGTTTGGCTAACATTAAAGTTTTTTTTTATGAAGGCTAACATTATGGATATTCTTTAAACATTTTAAAATTAATTTTTAAAAATAATAAATTATTGGGTTCTTCTGTGATACCAAAATCAAATCTTAGGTTTCAAAACTCTTGCCTACATGGACCAATAAAAAATCCTATATAGATTTACAATAAATACATATAAATATTTTTTTCAAAATTTAAGTTTATAAAATAGTACTTAAAGAAATAAAATTTATAACATAGGTCTTTAATTTTTGTAAAATAGAATTCTTTTCTCGAGAGATGATATTATTATATTTTTGTTCCTTTTATTTCTAAAACATGTTTTTGCTATCCTCTAAAAAATTAAGATAAGTTACCTTTTAATTTATTTTTAAAATTTTGGCTAATTTTCTATAACGCCCAGGGATTACGAAGTCAGGGAGTGATCTCCGATGCAATGAGGCACGGACAAGGAGCGGCTCTTGGCAGACTTCAAAAGCGGAGGGGTACATGAATGAATCGATTACACACCTGAATAAAAGGGATCCTAACACTGTATAGATATGGGACTATACAATTAAGGAAGATTTATATAAATTGATTTGTACTACCTATACCAACAAAATGCATCTTCTTTTATTTAGCCTATCACTAAAGAACTCCACAATTAAGCAGGCTTGACTTGGAGCAATTTTGGGATGGGTGACCTCCTGGGAAACTTGGGAAGTTTTCCCAGGGAGCGTGTAAGTGAGGACAAAGCACGCTAAAAAGACCTATGTTAGTTTGTGGGGACAGTTGTCAATCCATAAAGCAGCAGGGGATGTTACAAATGATATCAGAGCCTGCACATCTCCCAGTACGGTGTGGCTCGGGGACGAACCAAGCAGAAGTTGGTGGGCATGTAACACCTGGGGATTGCGAAGTCGAGGAGTGATTGCCGGTGCAAGGAAGTACTGATAAGGAGCGGCTTCTGGCAGACTTCGAAAGCGGAGGGGTACATGAATGAACAAATTACACACCCGAATGAGAGGAATCCTAAGACTGTATAGGTATGAGACTATACAGTCGAGGACGACTTATATGAATTGATTTGTACTACCTATACCAACAATATGCATCTTCTTTTTGGTAACCTATCACTAAAAAACTCCATAGTTAAGCGTGCTTGACTTGGAGCAATTTTGGGATGAGTGACCTCTTGGAAATTTTTCTCAGGAAGTGTGTGAGTGAGGACAAAGTATCCTGAAAGACCTGTGTTGGTTTGTAGGGACAGTTATCAATCCATAAAGCAGCAAGGGGTGTTACATTTTCTATTTTCTCATATTTATGATTTTATTTTTTACTAGAATATATAACTTGTTTAAAAACTTATAGTTTTTAATGAAATAAAATATATGTAGCTTATAATAAAATAAACTATTAATGTGTGTGTGTGTATATATATATATGTGAGTAAAATTTGCTGCACTATTTAATTAATACTCACTCTATTCTTTTATTTATTGCATAACTCATTATATTTTGTAATTACAATTAATTCTAATTTATAACTTTATTTTTATTATTCAATGTAACAATCTAAATATGTATATAAAAGTAATAGTGCAACTTTTTTCTTGGATAAGCAAGTTTAAGTTAATTGAAAAGCTCGCATTAGTCCAATGTCAGGAGATGTCTATAAACTCATTGAGTACTTACAGAGGTACTTTCAAATCATTCATCAGCAAGGAAAGCCTGAGAATCGATCTCAAGTCGTCGTGATGCACAAGCGGAGGATTGACCAGGTGAGTAAATTAGTTTAAAATTTAAACTTATGTTAATCTACTATTTTATGATAACATTTATTTAAGATTTTTATTTTAAGAACTTTACTACTTAAAATTTTAAAACCTATAAAGCTAAATACATTTTTAAAGTAAATTTTGAATGATGAAGTTACCTGCATATTTTTGAATTCATGGTTTTAGATTTTAAACAAAGGCTATTGTGACATATTTGAAGGGATAAGAATTTTAATAAAAAATCCTAAACTTTATTATTATTTTTTAAGCATCAGTATCATATATAGTTTTTTACTTAATTTCTATTATATAAAATTATAGCTCAAATTAAATGTTATTTGATATTTGTTTCAATAACAATTAATTTTTATTTTCATGAAATAAAAAAATAATATATAATATTTTTATTTCTCTTAACATTTTAATATTTCTTACTTGTAATTTTCATATTAATTACATTTATTTCAAATACTTTTGTTTATATATAATTACAATTTAGATGGAATATTATATATTACTTAATATTATGCATTACTTATATTTGCTTTTAATAATTAAATATTATTTATTCAAATTATTTCTTAATTATCTTTTCAAAAAATTTATTTTTAATTATTTATCTAACTTGACATTTTTATACAAAATAACATATGTACCAAATACTTCATAAAACATATTTAACTATTCTTAAGAAACCTCAAGGAGGGTGTGCGTAATTTTTTCAATTACTAACTAGCTAATGTTTGGTGTGTCAAACATGGTAGACTAATCAATTTACTGACAATTAGTGTTTAAATGTTCTAGTTTTAAAAAAGAAAAATTGGCTAGTTTATACCTATGAGTTAACCTAGCCAACTTGGGTTCGGGGTAAACCCGTTACAAAATCCATTGAGATATTGTTGCATTTCTATTTGGGGATTGTCAAAGGTTGCAATATTTCAGAAGGTTTTTGGTGCTCAATCTTCACCTTTTAATAGACTAAGCACTTATTCATCCATGTGACCACATTACTTCAGACTAGGCCACCAGAACATCTTTTTCAGATCTTAATACACCTTGATAGTACCAAGGTGAATGATAAAATGGCTCTTGTGAGTATCTTCTAAGATCTCTTTCAGGAGATAACCACTTGCGGGCATACAAATCCTGCCCTCATACTTCCATAACTTGTCAGCTTTAAGAGTGAAACCCTTCAACTTTCCCATCTCTATAGCTTTTAAGGTCTCCATAAAATCCTCGTCCTCTTATTGAGCCCAAGTGATCCTCTCCTTAAAGTCATTCGTCACACTAAGTTGACATACCTTTATGCTCTTAGTGGTTAACGTCATCCCAAAATTTAGGTCTCTAAATTTCTCAATCAACTCCACCTCCTTAACCATCATCTGAGACAAGTGCAGTGATTTCCAACTCAAGTTGTCAGCCACTACATTAGCCTTTTCAAGATGATAGTTCAACCCAAAATCATAGTCCTTCAAGAATTCCATTCACTTCCTCTGCCTCATATTCAAATCCTTCAAATCAAAAAGGCACTTGAGACTTTTATGATCAGAGAATACCCAAACTTTACCTCGTGCAAATTGTTAGCTCCAGAACCCTTCCAACAAGCTTTAATAGAATAAGTTTTGAATGACAACAAAGCCAATTTAAAGAAAATACTTTGAAGAATGACTAATATTTATCTTGAGTTTCTTGAAGAAGTGAACAGGCTTTATCGTTTAGCATATCAAGGCTTATTTAAGCAAGAATAATTTCACTCTACATGTACAAACATGTTTTTATCTCATTTTAAGGAATATGAACTAAATAAAAGTGATAATTATATCCATATTCCAGCTTAAAATGGCTAATGATTTGAAGAACAAGTAACTCTACAAGAAACCAAGATTTGGGACTTCAGAAAGTAGTATTGGACTTCATAAAGTATACCTAAAATGAAGATATCAAACAAACATTAAAGCCAAAGTGTTCTACTATCTTTAATCATCACATTCGTAATGACTCATTCACCAACAAACTCTGATTAAAGATAAGAAGACTCAAGAATCGTTAAGAAAATGATACCGCACATCAGAAAGATCACTTACAGTAATATAGTATGCTTTACAAGAAAAGGAGGGAAAGTTTGAAATTCAAATTTGAATTTGAAAAGTAAAAATCTAGTGTCAGAATTGATATGGCATCTCTATTGCCATTGTGGTCAACTACCCTCGCTTATAGAAGAAAGAGTTCAGAAATCACATTCAAAAAGTAAGAATAATTTCTAAATGGACATCAGAAACCTCAACCTTGCAATGGCTTCTGCAACAGCTCTGACAAACAGGCATACTACTCTTCTAGACTGCTTTTCCAAGACACAAATGGATGATCAACATGTGTCACTTGAAGATTTAATCAAGGGCAACTGCCATAAGGAAGACCATTTATAAATAGAGATGTTATGCTTTCAAAGTAAAAAAGAAAAAAAGACACTGCATAGAGAGCAAAAACTCAGTAAAAATTTCTCATTCATTTTCTTGTAAAGCTCATTACTTCTTGTAATCATTTTCCTTGCTTGTAAAAATCTTATTTCTACATTGCTTCATTGTTCATACATTTTTTCAAGAAAGAATAGCTGGAAAGAAGTCATTTAAGTTTTTACTAGGTCTTTTATTCTGAATTTTAAGGACATTTGAGTATAGATTAGTTTGAGTCACAAATCCAAACACAAACCTCTGTAACCTCAAACCAATAGTGATTGGTGTGAGTTTGTTTGGATAGGCTAGTCAAAAAACTACTTGCAACATGACAGTAATAGTGGTTAACTGGTCACGGTTTAACTTAGAGAGGCTGGTCAAAGACTACTTGGTTCAGCTTAAAGAGGCTAGTGAATAACTATTTTGTTTGTGACAATAGAGGGTTGTCTACTGGACACTAGTGAGAGCTTGGGAAGGCTATTCATAAGGGGCATTTATGCCACTTATCTTGCTACCAAACCTTAGCTTTTTGCATGAGTTTTATTGAGTTATTGAAAGAATTAATTAAGCTTTTAATTTATTCCTCATTGTGTGATTTTAATAGAATTCATGGCTTTTGCATTGATTTTGGGATAATTATTAGATTAGAGCTTATTGCATTTAACTTGTCTCTTTGAATGTGGTTTTTGTAGATAGGAACTCTGGACCAAATGTAAAATGTCAAGAACAAGTGATTGGATTGAGACAAATAAAGCTATTTTGAAAGCTCAAGACGTCCTCTAAAACTTTTATGTTCAGCTCAAAACCCAATTCTAAGAGAACCTTAGTGAAAACTGAGTTGCAAGATTAAAGATTATTGATGTTCTTATTCTGTCCAACTTGACCTCCAGTTACTATTTTTGCAATATTTGGAGCTATAGATGTCTGATTGAGCTGATTTTGGTGGCTTTGGAAATTTTATTCAAAGGGCTACAATCTCTATTTCTAGTGCTAAGGACAGATTTGGATGTTTAAAGGGCCAAAACATCCAAATACCTGAAGACATCAATTTTGTCCAACACTACAGCTCGTGAGATAATGGGATTGTAGCTCACTTATATGTTTTTGAGCCCACTTTGGCCCATTATTAAGGAACAGTATTTAAGGGATTGTTATAGACTTTTACCCTAGTTTTTTACTCAGTTTTAAGTTGTCACTTTCAATTGCTATTATTATCTTTCTACCCTTCTTTCTGCATCTTCTCCTTCTCTATTCTTCTCTTTCTTAGGGATTCTATTGGTGAAGGTGCTTTGTCTTGGAGATTGTAGCAAGGATTATTACTATTATTTTTAGGTTCTTTTATCTTCATTATTGTAATCCTCTAAAGATGGAGGAGTAGATTTCTTTACTAGTGTAGAGATTTCCGAATGGATTGGGATGACATTTGAAACCCTTTGTTTTATATTGAATGCATTGGTTTTCATAATGTTCTATAGTTTCTGTTCCTTTAATTATTGTGGTGATTGCTATAATTTTTATTGGAATAACTAAATTGGCGATCTTCGTTTAGGGAAACCTTTTGGGCATAAATTGACAGATCTATTGGTTTATGTTTGAGGGAGAATATTGGAATTAACTTTCCGATTGGAGGTTAGGCTATAGCAATTAGTTTAGTAAATCAATGTGATTTTTAATTAAATTGAGATCTTGTTTATTAGTTATTTGCATTAGTCAAATTCTAGAGGTTGATCGATGACTAGTAGAATTGTCAGTAATTTATTACTAATAGCCACTAATGGATTTAATATTTGGTCAATGATAATTGATTTCCAATTCTACGAATACCTTCCAGTAGTGCCTTTTTCACTGTTGCTATTATCTTTTAATTTAAATTGCTCAATTCTTATTCTTCCAAACCCCTAATTTGACAACTAAGTATTGAAACTTCCTTGAGAGACGACCTAGGTTGTGCCCTTTAGTATTAAAATAATTTTCTAATTTGAGGAGGTAGGCGACAACATTCTGTTCAAATTTTGGCGTCATTGCTGGGGAGGCATTAAAACTTAGTTGTTTATTTTTCTTTTTTTTTTTATTTTTATTTACTGCTTTTAATTTTATATTTTTAATCTTTTTTGAAAAAAATAAAAGAAAAGAAAGTTTGTTCTTTTATATGAGGCGTTCCTTGTATGTTGAAAATTTGATACCTTTTGATTCTGAGATTAAGAGAACTTTGAGAAAAATTAGACAGGCAAAGCATCAACAAGCGAAACCATATGAGCATTCTGATCCTCTGTTTAGTGTTTTAGGAAATATAGGTAACATGGGAGATCGGAACAGGACACTTAGGGAGCTCACTGCTCCTAACTTTACCCAG
This sequence comes from Dalbergia cochinchinensis, assembly GCA_031216125.1. Lineage (NCBI taxonomy): Eukaryota > Viridiplantae > Streptophyta > Magnoliopsida > Fabales > Fabaceae > Dalbergia > Dalbergia cochinchinensis. The sequence goes on from CM062369.1 coordinate 33,388,530, forward strand.
TAGCCCTTGGCAATTATATACCCCAGGCTCGAAAATCACTTTGAGCTCAAGGGGTACGTGGTTCATGCTCTACCCACGTTCCATGGGTTGTTTGGAGAAGATCCCTACCAGCACTTGAAGAAGCTACACATGGTGTATTCTGGTATGAGACCCAATGGAGTAGAGGTGGATGATGTTAAACTCAGAGCATTCCCCTTCTCCCTAGAGGGTGCTATAGAAAATTGGTTCTTTAATTTGCTAGATGGGATTGTAAATAGCTAGATGGGGATGAAGAGACTTTTCTTGGAGAAATATTTTCCCGCCTCTAGAGTAGCTTCTATCAGAAAAGAAATCTATGAAATTTGCCAGACTGATCAGACTCTACATGAATATTGGGAGCGCTTCAAGCTCCTTTGTGCAAGCTGTCCCAATTATCAGATTTTGAAGCAACTTTTCCTTCAGTAATTTTATGACGGGTTGGTACCTACTGACAGATGCATAATAGATGCTGCTAGTGGAGGGGCACTTTTGGATAAGATTCTAGCAGAAGCCCATGCTCTAATTAAGAATATGGATGCCAATTTTCAGCAATTTGGTTTTAGGGTAGCCATAACTACTAAAGGCCTTGATAGAGTGAGTTAGCTAGAGAATCCAATGTTGACCCAGACTTTACAGCAACTTTCTGGCCTTATGCAGCAATTGATGGCTAGCCAGGTAGCAACTCAAATGGTTTCCAAGATCTATGGCATATGTACTTCAAATGACTATCACACTGACATGTGCCCAACATTACAAGATGACTCAACCACTGGGGTAGTAGCAACAAACCCCTTCCAGAGTCAACCTAGGCCAGTTCTTATTCGGGAATACATATAATTCCAGCTGGAAGAATCATCCCAATTTGAAGTAGGGAAATAACTCTCAACAACAGGGTCAACCTTCACAACAGTAATACTTGGCACTTCATCAAAGGCAACCGACCCTCCCTGCACCTCCATCTTCAAATCTTACTATGACTGAGATTATGGTGGATCAAATATAGGAAATTAGAAAAGAAAATGCCCAACTGAGAGAGGAGGTGACTCAGATAAAAAACAGTCAAAGCAAGTAGGCCTCAATTGCCCAGGTACCTTCTCAAATCGTGCCCGATCCAAGGGGAAATCACTGTATTATTACTCTAAGGTCTGAGATGAAAATTCCATAAGTGACTAACCTTGTACAGAAAAAGGAGCAAGCTGAGAAATCTGGAGAGTGCTGCAGCAGTCAAACAGCGCTGCAATGGTCAAACAGCACTACAATGGTCAAATAGTACTGCGGTACTCTACAGAACCCAAAAACATTCCAAAATTCACTCCCTCATTGCTATTCCCACAAAGGATCCAACCTAGAAAATTTGCTGCATCAAAATTAGATTCTGAAACTTGGGAAACATTTAAAAAGATGCAAGTAAACATACCCCTATTGCTTGCAATCAAGCAAATTCCTAAATATGCAAAATTCTTGAAAAATCTATACACCAATTGTAACATCCCCTACTACTTTATGGATTGACAACTGTTCCCACAAACCAACATAAGTCTTTTTAGCGTGCTTTGTCCTCACTCACACATTTCCTAAGAAAACTTTCCAGGAGGTCACCCATCCCAAAATTGCTCCAAGTTGAGCATACTTGCTGTGGAGTTCTTTAGTGATGGGCTACCAAAGAAAGATACATCTTGTTAGTATAGATAGTACAAATCAATTCATATAAGCCCTCCTTAACTGTATAGTCCTATACCTATATAGTCTTAGGATCCCTCTTATTCGAGTGTGTAATTGGTTTATTCATGTACCTCTCTACTTGGAAGTCTGCTAGGAGCCGCTCCTTGTTCATGTCTTCTTGCACCGGCGATTACTCCCCAACTTCGCCACTGGGTGTTACATGTCCACTAGCTTCCTCTTGGTTCATCCCCGAACCATATCGAACTGGGAGAAGTGCAGGCTTTGATACCATTTGTAACATCCTCTACTGCTTTATGGATTGAAGACTGCCCCTACAAACTAACATGGGTCTTTTCAGTATGCTTTGTCCTCGCTCACACGCTTCCTAAGAAAACATCCAAGGAGGTCACCCATCCCAAAATTGCTCCAAGTCAAGCACGCTTAACTGTGGAGTTCTTTAGTGATGGGCTACTGAAAAAAATGCATCTTTTTTGTATAAGTAGTACAAATCAATTCATATAAGACCTCCTTAACTGTATAGTCCCATACCTATACAGTCTTAAGATCCCTCTCATTTGGGTGTGTAATCGGTTCATTCATGTACTCCTCTGCTTGGAAGTCTACCAGGAGTCACTCCTTGTCCGTGCCTTCTTGCACCGGCGATCACTCCTTGACATCGTCACTGGGCGTTACATGTGCTAAGCGTTCCTACCTAGGATCAGATTGTCAGATGGTGATGTCCCCTCAGCTCTAAGTACTCGTGTGGTGACTTCCTAGCAAGTTTTGTGTATCTCTCTGGACACTCTCAAATCTTATGTCCTGGTTTTCCATAGCGGTAGCATACATTTTGCCCAGCCCTACAAGGTTTACCTCTATGGTTCTTCCTACATTTTGGGCAGTCTTGGCTCATTGCTAATCGTTGTTATGGTTTATCCTTATATGGGCGGGCTTGAAACTTCTTCTTTTGGGGTGGGTCTCCTTATGATCTTGGTCTTCAGGTTCCAGTCTCTTGTTAGAAGTGTCCTTAATAGATTGGGCAACTGCTAACTTCTTGTTGGAGTTCTCTGCATGCCTGCACTTGTTTACCAAAGTCGCATAATCGCTAATCTCCCAAAGACTCACCGCTAGTTCAATATCCTCATGTAACCCTCCTTTGTACTCCATGCATTTCCAAGCTTCATCCGAATTTCATTGATAGAAAATAGAAGATTTGCATAGCTCATCAAACCTTTCCGTGTACTCTGCAATTTGCATAGCTCTGCTGCATTCTGATTTAATGTTTCCATCATCTATTTGTCCATAGCGGCTTATGTAACATCCTAATTTTTAACCCAATACTCTAGAACATACTTAGGTTAATCATTAGTCTGTTACTTCATAGTTCTCATTCTTACTTAGAAATACTTAGCGAAAAATACGGGTAAATTTTTTTTGAAATACAAAGTGAGAGCCGCGTGATACGATATATCATGTAACGATCAAAACATACATCTCATAACGTCATAGCATAAGGCACACCATGAATAACACTGAATATCATCTCATATATATATAACTTGCCCACTTATAAGTGTGGGACTTAATTTAGTACAAGGGAAATACATGAAAGGAAATACAACATAAACATAAACATGATTTACTCCCCTACCTGAGTGCATCTAATGGGATAATCTCTAAACAAAAGAAGGTTTATTCTCATCTAAGTGGTGTGTGCTCTAACCGGGTACTCCATCGGTCGATCGTCACCTCCTACTGACGTCCATCTCGTGAACGAGGCAAGTATCCGGGAAACTGGGCGAGCTCCTCGGGCGTAAAAAGGCGGAACGGGGATTGAGAGTGACCCCCGCGGTGTGGCCGCATCTCCGGTCGCCGTGCAAGTTGTGGCTGAGTCACGGTATCCTCACTGCCCTCCCTCATCGATGGTGGAGAGGGGGCAGAGCTCTTGCTATGTGGATGGGTAGGTGGGTCCTCGGACGGGTCGGTCTCCGAGAAGTAGGTCCGGGGCACGTAATCGGGGTAGTCTCGCATGGCTGAGGCGGCGGTGTGCATGCGGAGTACTCTCTCGTCATGCATACGCGCAAGCTCAAAAGCTCGCTCATCGTCGCCATAGGGTGCAGTCGGGGAGAAGCGATGGGTGTGCACGGGATGAGCGAAGGGGCGTCCTACGAACATGAAAACCTGCACCGTGCACTGTCCCTCAAAATGGTATGACCCGTGAGCCGGGTCATAGTGCACCTCCCATGTCGGGGTGTCCACGAACGCTACGAACGTCGCCATCTGAAGACGTGACGGAAAGAAAGAGATAGAGGGAGTGAGAATCTTGCTAAAGAATCTCAGTAGGGCCTCCTACTACCTAGGTGTCATCATCTACGTCCTCAGGAACCTTGGGTTTAATTATACAAAATGACTGAACATGCATTAAGTTCATTTTAAACTTTAAAAATATACTTTAGCCAAGGTCCATTCATTTTAGGATGATCTTAATGTCATGAATGCAACATAATAGAAGATGTATGCATGACACTACCTAATGCACATACATAAAACATAACATCAAGCATCATCATACTTAGTGGCATAAAGTGGCAATAGTAATATTCATATGGGACAAACTTAGTGACATAATCATAATCATGAAACATTTCTTCCTCATGGGCCACCCTAAAAGACAATTGAACTGGGGGTGCTCGGCCGAACCGGTGTCACCCAGAACGTGTCACATATCTAGGTTATGAGCTCATACCTTAACTAGTCGTCACTAGTTCTTACTTACCACTTAACCATAAGCGTATCATAAATCATAAATCCCGATTATCTGAGTACGGGTTAGGGGGCAATTCTCTTAGGGGTGCTCGGTCGAACCGGTGTCACCTAAGAGTATAAAATGGTACCGATGTCACATGGGTTCTATGGAGGTGCTCGGCCGAACCGGTGTCATCCTAGAACCCATCTTAGTACCTTAGTTTTCAAAAATCTCTTTAAGTCCCCAAATTCGTTGGGAATTCGGCGGCACGATGGCATTATGCCGAATTCCTTCCAAATTTGCTTTATGCCACATAAACATATATCCTCATGAATTCCTCATATGAATAACATCATCATCATTTACATAACACATGCATCATCATAGAACATTCAAACGCTTACCCTTACGGTAGTTTATACTTTGACCCTTACAGGTCTTAATCTTGAGATATAGTTCTCTAACATCCGCATTCATATGTTATGCACCTAAGGGCTCATAATAAATCATCATTCCTAATCCTCATGTTCATACTCAAATATGAAAAGCATAGGGCAGAATTTCTAACTTGTGGTTACGGGGTTCTAGAACTTACGTTCTAGACCCTTTCTCAGTTCCGTCTTCGCCTAAGGCGCTATAAATTAAATCTAACTCAATTATGAGACATTCCTAAGCTTAAGGACTAGTTATTAATCATGTTTATCATGTTGTAAGGGTGCTGGACAGAATCCAGAAAAATAAATGTTCTAAGAGTTCTAAACTTGCACTTTTACGGTTTTCTAGTTACTAGTTTCCCTATAGGTGCTAGAATTCGATTCTAATCCAAATGTTACCAAGTTTTTCATGTCTAAACAATCCTAATCTTATTATGCTCCCATTAAAACAGTTTGGATAAGTTCCATAAACAAATGGGTCAAAACTATGTTAAATTCTAGCTTTACGGTATTTCTAGTTAGCTAGTTTCTTACCTATTATGCATAGAATCATTTCTACATCATCATATGATATTTTCACTCATTCTAACACATCAAAACATCACCATACAGCATCACACTCATCATATTAGAACTGGAAACATTTAGCTTTAGTAAAGGATTTAAATTGACATTTCTAGGTACATAAGTTAACTAGTTTCTCATGGAATCAATTTAGAATTTCTAAAACTCTTTGCAAATCATTTTAATTCATCAAGAGGGTAAGAGAAGCCTTAGGTCAGTGACCAAAATAGATTTCATATTCTAAGAGGGAATAAAGTCATATCTCATGATAACATAACCTTGTAAAGATTGTAAAGCTTTTAAGAAAAACTTGGAACATAGACTATTGGTCCTTGTAGCTAGATGAAAACTCATTGCAAGTCCATCATCACTACTTGGCCGAAAACATGCATTCAAAAAAATGCATTCACATTAAACTTTAACTTGAAATGAAATGGGCAAGTCTTTGAGCTCTAGGTTCTTAAGTTATGACATAAAATAAACGTGCTCATGTTTTTCATTTTTAATCTTGCTTACAAAATAAAGTGATGACTTAAATTAAATATGCAAGGCATAAAGTTAAACGTGCAAGCTTGAAAGTAAATATGCGAGGCATAAACTTAAACGTGCAAGCTTGAAAGTAAATATGCAAGGTTTAATTCTTTATTTTAGTGCTCTTGGCCCAACAACAATCGACTTTAAGGCCGAAATAGATAGGCATTCGAGAGATTAATTAGGTGATAATGCAAGTTCAATTCTTTATTTTAGTGCTCTAGGCCCAACAACAATCGACTTTAAGGCCGAAATAGAGAGGCTTTGAGAATTAAATTAAGTGATGATACAAGTTCCATTTTAATCTTTATGTTCTTAGGTGATAGCTTGAAAGTAAAGGTGCATAGCAAGAATGTAAATATAAATGCAAGCATAAAATAAATTATGCAAGTTCATTTTATCTTTCTAGAGCTCTTAACAAGACTTTAAAGGAACATAAACCTCAACCCAAACTCATCAAACCAAGATAAAGTAAAGTCTAGAGTTCTTAGAACTCAACATAACATTTTTAGAAATCAAAACATTTTGCATGTAAAAGAAAAGGAAATGGCCGAAATTTCAAGGAACAAAAAGAACATTTTGAAACTCTAGAGTCCATGATCTTGATGATATATTAACACCAACATCATGAGACCTCATCATTGAGTCCTTAGAACCATTTTAAATCACCATCAAAACTAAGGTTCTCAAGAGTTCAAGAAAGGAAAAGCTAGAAACATTTTTGCTCAAGAACAAAGATCAAGCTCTAGAGTTTGTTTCAAGTGATTAACATCATCATGAAACTCTCATCATCAAGCTCTCATTTCTTTGAACTTCAAGGCCCATGGCCGAAAATGAGAAAGAAAAAGGAGAAGAAAAGAAGTTCTAAAAAGAATCAAGAGAAACTATGAACATAAAGCTAGAACAAGAACTTTAAAGAAAGGAATACTTGAAAGAAAATCCCTACTTGGTGTGATGAACTTGAAGATGGAAGAAGAAGATGAAGAACTCCAAGAACTTGAAGAACACAAGAGCTTTGAGAGAAAAAGAAAAGCTTTGAGTGTTCCTAAACTTAGCAAATGATCTAAAAGTGGTGCAAGCTCCTCGAGGCATTCTATTTATAGAGAAATGAGGCAAATGGAGAGTGTGAATGGGCTGATGAGTTTCGGCCATTGTGTGCAGAATTGGAGGGCATCCATGAGTTCCATGAGGTGAGATAATGTGGTCTTGAGGCATGGTGAGGTATGGCTCAAAGTTTGGTGAGGTATGGTTCAAGGTATGGCCTCAAGCATGGTTCTTTGAGTGAGAAAATAATTAAACATGTAGCCAAAGGGGGCATGGCTGTTCGGCCATGTTACAGCCAAGGGGAGGTTTGTTTTGCAATTTAATTGTGATTTAGAGTTGTGTTTAGGTGCATCTTTGATTATGCTTAAGGTTAGGAAGTTGTAAGAAAGTGTTTAGGTAAGGAAAATGGATAATTAGGATGGTCTAGACATAATTAAGGAGTGGTCTTGCACCATTAGTGAGTTAGATCCTCAATTTAGAGTCTAAACAACTCTAGACACATTTCCTTAATTTAAGGAATTGGAGAGATAAAACACTATTCAAGATTCCAAGACTAGGAATCTTGAGTTCTAAAAAGGGATTTAAGTTTAATCTAAGCAATTTTAGGTTCTAATTAACTTTAATAAATTATTTTGACTCTAGATTAATTAGGGAAATTAATTATTCTTCGTTTAGAGCCTAATATTGCTTAGGTTTGCTTAATTACGTCATTAAGCTCAAAAACACTATTCTAGGGGCAAAATCGTAATTTTGCACTAAAACTGCCCGGGACCACCGGGACTTGAACAGAGACCTCTAGACACATGAAAACGTGTTTTTAAACCTCTGAGGAAAGTTTCGGGCTCAAACAGCGCCTTTACTCGCGTAAAACGCTATAGGGGTATTTTGGTCATTTTGACCCGAAACTGCGGAAAACAAGATTTTCGCTTCCGGAAGCATTCAAAGGCCATTCAATCCCCTTCAAACATTGAGTTGACCCTTCGAGGATGACCGAGTTGGTTACCCTCGAATTCGGGTCAGGAAATGACCTTAGGGGCATTTTGGTCATTTCCCTCGGACAGAAAAATCGGGGTGTTACAGCTTATGCTCTCATATCTGCAACCATTTTATGGAGAGTATCCATTATGTCGTTCGGCTTAGCACTTCCATTCCTAATACATCTATGGTTTGCCATTAGTTCCTGAACACACCAAACAAAGATATTGAGTTGATCAGGCTCAACACTATGTTGAGTATGATAGCAACCAACTATAACACCACTAGACTGTCATGCATATCTAAACTCGATATCTTATCCTATAGATAAGATTCAAAGCATGACTCATCTACACATTGGAAGCATAGTCAGTCCATTCCTCAAGGTCTTACAAGGATGAACTGCTCTAATACCATTTTGTAACATCCTCCCAAGTACAACCTCATCCTTAAGTCATGACATCGTACTCGAGAGTTATTACTTATTAATTAGTGGACCTTTCTTAAATATCTATAGTAAGTTCGATTAAATCGTGAAGTAACTAAATCATAGTTCTATTAACATATCTAACCAAGAAACAACATTTATTGATTATAAGGTCGAGTACAAAAGGAAGTTCTTCTATGAGCTTTAATACACATCTGGTCTCTATTGTAAATACAGACATAAACATATGACTAAGTACAATCGATACAAGCTTCGGCCTTAAACTACTAGAAATTCAATTTCCTTTCATAAAGCAGCTTCCTTGTTCTCGAGATCAACCTGGAGACAACACGGGAACACCAACACACAAGGTTAAGAATTCTAAAATTCTCAGTAGGGCATTCCCAAAACATATACTAAAATCCCTGTCATCATCATCGTCTTAGCCACTTTGGTTTATTAAGAAAATATGATCAAACAACATTTATCAAAGGTTCATTTTAAAGTTCAAAAACTATTCTTCCAAAGTGGGGTAGCTTTTAGTAATCAATCACTTAATACGCACATATCATAAAGTTCAAACATATAGTTAATAATCCTAATCAAGCAATTAAATATGATATGAGTATGCATATGCTAAATATAGTGAACTTATCTTAAAGTGACCTGATTTCACTTGTGGCCACAGAACTCAACTCGGTGCATTTTTCTCTTTTTATCGACATAGGAAAGACTTAGTTTATACCAAACGGGTACCTGCCATGGACAACTCCACAATAGATAGTTTATACCAATTGGTATTTATAGTGGATCACACCACACAAGGGAAATAGATTGCTTATCAGGAATGAACTCATTCCTATACGTGATCATCGGACTTCATTTTTTTTCTTTCCAAATCTCACACAGATCTATTCCTAGCCGATACATCTAGCGACTCATAATATCTTTAGGGAAGTTCCTCTTTTTGCCTTCCTTTTTATCTCTAGTGAAGTTCATCTTTTTGCCTTCCCCTCATTTAACACAACTCTTGTTTCTGTTTTATTCATATGTCAGAACATATACGAGTGAAATTTATACATTCTCTTTTCTCATATAACTGCATCATATACTTTCTTTTCTCAAATGCATGCATAAGCCGCATGTAGGCATTCAATCACAAGTAACTTAAATCGCAAGAAATTCTCATCTATGCCTCATAAATCAATCATTGTCTAGCATGCATTCATATTCATCATACTTAAATCAAGAGTCACTATATCACCAAATCAATACTTGAGTTCATTTCAGCACAATTACAACATGTTAGCATAATTCATGCCTAAGGAGTGCAATTTATTCTGCATACCAAACGTCTATTGCAAGGGCTATAAAAATTCTCCAAGATACCTCAATGTGTCCACAAGGCTTTGTAAAAATTTCAAAACAAAAATCCCTTTCTAACTATGTCAACAAAATTTTACAAATTTAGTGGTCAGAGACCACCTAATCTCAATTCAGAACCTTAATCTCATAACTTCTAACCCTAGCAAATGATTGAATCAATTTATAATAAAAATCATGGTTGAACTTCAAGATGTTTCAACATCCTATAAAACTTTCAAAGGAAAAATCAATCATTTGCTATGGTAACAAAATTAGACAAATTCACAGCTTCTAGACCAGAAATTCAGATAGCACCTATATAGTCTCGATTCATGAATTTTTTAAAGCAATTTAACTCATAATCAGAAACCAAGAAAATTTGTGGAATGTTAGCTTTAACTATATTTTTTTCTAGCTATAAAAATGCCTACAGTGGTGCTAGAAAATTTGTGAATAACCACTGCCAGTAAGAAAACCGAAATTCTAGTAGCATAGTCTAAAATTCCTTTTGACACAATTGATTTCTAATATCATCCAAACACTCCACCAAATTAAACATATCAATAACTATATATTATCAACCAATACAACCAAAAATATCAAACTAAATCAGTGGTTAAAATAGAAAAATGAATTTTGAAGCAAAGGAAGTTCAAAAACCCTACTTTGATAGCCTTAGGGATCTTGGTTCCAAAGATGATCCAAGAATAATTTCCTTTACTTCAAAGCCTCTAAACCAACACCAAACCCTTCGCTAATCAGTGAGGCATGAGGTAGCAAGGTGAAGATTGGTGAGGAATTGAATTTCAATCGGTTAGTTTTATAGGTATTACGGAGTCGAATAAGTTTTGTAAAGGGAGTTTAGGCTTTATCAAGTTCAAGCTTAGGATTTTGAGGTTGAAATTCAAATTTTCATAGAAGCAAACATGGAGGTGCTGTATCTCCCATGCTGGCCGAGAATGTATGATGATGAGATAAGGTTATATGTCTCATATTTATCTTGTATTTAAAGCATAGATATTACATAATATAAATGTATAGTTCTTTAAAGGAAAGAAAAACAAATGGATGGCTAAGATTTAATCTTGCTTTACATGATTAAATCTTAGTCATTCACTAAGTCAAAATGAATATACATTACTCTTATGTAGAGACTAAACTATCTTTTCGTGTTAAAAATCACACACTAAAATCTTATAGAATGGGTAAAATACTATACCCAGGTAATCAAACATTGCTCGAAAATTAATTTTAGATATAAAATCTTCATTTCCAACCTTAACCCTATATTTTCTCAGTTTCAGGTATTTCTATGTCTCGATTCTAGGGTTTTAGCTGTCTTGACGGGCTTGTATTACTATTCATGCTGGCTTGAAATTTTTTTTTCATATCTGTTGGGCCGTTCTCATCATTACTAAAACTGTCAGATTTTTGAAATTATGATTAATAAAATTCAAATTAATTTTTAAATAATTTTTAGGGTGTTATACTAATAGGAGGAGGACCAAGGGCAGTGGGGATGACAAGGTGATTGTGGGGGTCAATACTTCCTCCATTATCAACGTAAGCAACCTGCCAACCAAATGCAAGGACCCGGGCATATTCTATGTTCCTTGTACTGTTGGGAACTTGCATATCACAAGAGCCCTAGCTAACCTTGAGGCGGGCATTAATGTTATGCCAAATCACTTTACCAGTCCTTCCACTTTGGAGAGCTCAAGCCAACTGGGTTGTAAATTCAGCTGGCCAACCGCAGCATCACAAGACCAGAGGGAGTATTGGAAGATGTTCTTGTCCAGGTAAATGATTTAATATTCCCTATTGATTTTTATGTGTTTGAAATGGGAAATGACACTAATGCTAGCCAGCATACATTGATCTTGGGAAGACCTTTTTCGAAAATTGCTAGAACCTTGATTGATATTCATGCTGGCACATTTTCCATGGAGCGTGGGGACATGAAAGTCCAATTAAATTTATTTGATGCTATGAAACATCCCTATTAGAAACACTCTATTTTTTGCATTGATGTCATTACATCTTTAGTTGATGATGCTTGTGGTAATTTGCTTAATAAGGACCTAGATCCCCATTCTCCACTTTTTCTTCTTCCATGGTGTAACGCCTCGATTTTCTGTTTGAGAGAAAATGACCAAAATGCCCTTGAGGTCATTTTTTGTCCAGAATTCGAGGATAGCCAACCCGGTAGTCCTCGAAGGGTCAACTCAATGTTTGAAAAGGATTGGATGGTCGTTGAGTGGTTTCAGAATGAAAATCATGTTTTCTGCGGTTTCGGGTCAAAATGACCGAAATACCCCTATAGCGTTTTATGCGGGTAAAGGTGCCGTCGAGCCCAAAACTTTCCTCAAAGGCTTAAAATGACATTTTCATGTATTTAAAAGTATCAGTTTAAGTCCTGATGATCCCGGGCAGTTTTTGTGCAAAATTACGATTTTGCCCCTAGCATAGTGCCATTTGAGCTTAATGATGTAATTAAGCAAACCTAAGCAATATTAGGCTCTAATCAAAGATTAATTAATTTTCATAATTAATCTAGAGTCAAAATAAGTCATTAAAATTAATTAGAACCTAAGATTGCTTAGATTAAACTCAAAACCCCTTTTTTCTTTTAAAAAACTCAAGTTTCTAGAACATAGAATCTTGAATAGTATTTTTACTATTCACTCTCCATACTCCAAGGAGCCTAGCTAGAGTAGGGTGTTGACCCCACTAATGAGCTAGAATGCTCACTAATCATGCCTTAACATAGCCTTAATTACCTATCCTTTCACTTACACACCTACTTAGAAGTTCCTAATCCTAAGCCTAATCAAAGCTACACCTAAACACACCTCTAAACCACAATTAAATGGAAGATTTTCCTCCCCCATTCCATGGAGAAGATAGCGCCATATCGCCCTCCAATATCCACCACATGTTTGAATTCTTTCATTTAAAGAACCATGCCTACACTATGCCTAAACCCATGCCTACACCTTACCTTGAAATGACATAACCAAGAGATATTTTCTCCCTCCTTCCTTCCCTAAAAGTGGCACCATTTTTCCCTCCCTTTTTCACCCCTCATGTTTTGTTTTTCTATAAATAGCACACTTGGGTGAACTTGAGCCACTTTTAGTCATTTGCTAAGTTTTAGTTTTCTAGAGTACTAAAAACTTTCCTTTTTCTCTTAAAGACCAAGAGTACTTCTTCTTCAACTTTTTAATCTTCTTGAACCTCATTTCACTTGGTAGGGATTTTATTTCAAGTGTTTCTTTCATTAAAAGTTTTTACTAGTTATGTGTTTTATGGTTTCTCTTGAATCTTTTAGAACTTCTTTCTTCCTCTTTGTTTCTTTTTCATTTTTCGGCCAAGAGCCTTTGGAGACTTGGAAATGAGAGCTTGATGATGAGGATCTCATGATAATATTTATCACTTGAGCAACCTCTAAAGCTTGACCTTGGTTCTTGAGTAAAAGATGTTTTTGGTTTCTTTCTTTCTTGATCTTGGGAACTTAGTTTTGATAATGCTCTAAAATGAATGTATGAACTCAATGATGAGGACTCATGACATTGGTGTTAATACATCATCAAGATCATGGTCTCTAGAGTTTCAAAATGGTTTCTTTTTTTGTTCATGGTTTCGGTTCTTTTCCTTTTCTTCCCTTTGAGTTTTCGACGATTATGTTGAATGGCTCAATGTGATAGTTTGATGATGAGAGTTCTAGATGATGACTTCTTGTTCATCATAATGAAATCTCTAAAGCTTGAGATTTCATAAAAATGTTATATGGCTCTCTTATGGTTTTATTTTTAAGGAATGTGTTTTGTGTTCTAGGAACTCTAAAGTTCACTTTACCTTGTCACGATAAGTTTGGGTTAAGGCTTATGTCCCTTTAAAGTCTTGTAAGAGCTCTAGTAAAGATGTAAAAAATGAACTTGCATATTTATATTTCTAGCCCCTCATATTTATATTCCAAGTTCTTGCATCTCATATTTACTTTTCTATGTCATCACTAAACTCTAAAGATTAAAGAAAAGAACTTGCATTATCACGTTTAAGTTTCAAGCTTTGCATTTCATGTTTACTTTTCAGGTCATCACTTAAGAACTTAAAGATTTAAAATGAGAGCTTGCATATCACCTAAAATAATCTCGAAACCTTTCTATTTCGGCCTTAAAGTCGATTATTGCTGGGCCTAGAGCACTAAAATAAAGAATTGAACCTGCATATTTACTTTCAAGTCTTGCATATTTAATTTCAAGTTCTTGCATTTCATATTTACTTTGAAGCTCTCACTTTACTTTATAATGAAGAATAAAATGGAATCCATAGCACGTTTATATTTTGCCATCACTTAAAGAACCTAGAGCTCAAAGACTTGCCCTTATTATCTCAAGTTAAAATTGGTTATGGAGACATCCTCATGGATGCATATTTTGGCCATGTGATGATGATGAACTTGGTGTGAGTCTTATCTAGTCACAAGAGCCAACAATCTATGTTTTAAGATTTTCTTTAGATCTCAAGAGTTTTATAAAATTATTACCAATGAGATTTATGAATTAAACCTCTTCTAGGAATGTTTTAAACTAGCTACTTCTCTATGGCTATTCTTAGTCCCTTTTGTGAAATAAAATGGTTTTCAAAGAGTTTTAGAAGTCCTAAAACGATTCCAAGAGAAACTAGCAATTTATATATCTTGAAAATACGAGATTATGTGTTCTTTGGAACCTATGCTTTTTGATTCTGCCATGGTGTGGTTGCTATTGTATGATGATGTTTTGATATGTTAGAATTTATAAAAATTATGTATGTTGAGGTAGGAGCTTTTCTATGCATGTTAGGAAAGAAACTAGTCTTACCAATAAACCGTAAAGTTGAGTTTTAGCATAGTTTTGACCCATATATTTTTAGCCATTGCCAAAACTATTTTAATGGGATAACATTCAGTTTAGGATTGATTAATCATGAAAAATTTGGTAACATTTGATGTAGGATTGATTTTTAGCACCTATGAAGAAATTAGTAACTAAAAAACTGTAAAAGTGCGATCCTAGAACACTTAGATTAATTAATTTTCTATTTCTATTCTAGCACCTTTGGAGGATTGTAAAACCATGTTATTCCATGTGAGAATGACCCATAAATGGTTTAGGACTTAATTCTAACATCATAAGAAAAGCCGGTAACTAGAAAGGGCGTAAAATGTAACTTCTAGAACACCTTAAATCATAGAATTTCATTTACTACCCATGCTGTTCAACTTCGATTGATGATGTTCTTGAGGTTAATAATTAGCAGTAATGACGATGATTAGTCCCTTAGATGCATAAGGAAATAATTCGACAATTTGAGTTACCCAGTTTAAGTGTTTGGCCATTTAAGGGAATGTTTATGAGATGATGATTTGAGATGATGCATTCATGTGATATTTGATGTTATGCGAGGTATTAGTATAGAATTCATCCTTTGCATGTTATGGTTTCATTTGAAACATTAGAGATGCATATGTTAGAAATATACGAAGAACTATGACATTTATGAGATATGTGTTGCATCTTGTTATAACATGCCAAGACTTAAGGTAACTTAAAGAATGAGAAAATGATCCTTTGGACTCATCAAACGATAGGTGATGAAAAGGTGATTCTTGCTTAAGGTGATTTAAAATATGAGAAAATGATCCTTTGGACTCACCAAACGATAGGTAATGAAAAGGTGATTCTTGCCCGCTAACCCGTACTTATCAAGTCGGGACTTCAACTTATCAAAAGGGAATAAGTTTATACTAGTGATGACTAGTGAGGTATGAGTTCATAACCTAGAAGTACTCTCAAAAGGGAAGAGTAATAGGGTGGCCCCAAGGATGAAAGGAAACTAATTTAAAGTCACCTAAAGAAATAAGGAATGTCATTCATGAACCATGTTCTATGCACATTATGCTTGCTATGAAGTTAAATGTATGATTTAGAGTTATTGATGCATAAAGTATTAACATGCATATGATAAGAAGTATGTTGCATTCATTACAAGACTCATGATAAAATGAACGGGCCTCAGTTATAGATGTTTTAGAACTTAATAAATGAATCTTTGCATGCTCACTACTTCATAACTAAACTCGAGGTTCCTGAGGATGATGATGATGACAGGTGTGTAAAAAGTGGAGCCCTACTGAGATTCTTGTATAAGTTTCTCACCCCCTATCTTTCTTTTCTATCTTCGTCTTCAGACAAGGTCGACAACGACGTCCATGGGTAGCCCTGAGATGCCGACATGGAAGTAGCTCGAGGGTTGAGAATAGAGTGGCGCAGCGGAAGCGGGGACATGGCCTTAGCTTTTTACACCATAGTTATGTATGGCTTTTGAGTTGTTGTATGCTCAACCCTTATAGGTGGGCTCAGTATGATTAATGTGATGTTACTGTGGAATACTCCTATATCATTAATACTATTAATGTTGTTTGACTTAAATATTTGAAGATTAATGTTATATGACAACGTGTCGATGTTTCTGATTATGCTATTCTTTTTATGTTTATGCTTTATGTTAACGACCTTTTATGATACACGAGGCTCACATTTTGTCTATGTTTTTTTTTAAAAAAATTCTGCCTGTATTTTCCGCTAAATACTTTAAAGAAAGGTTTTAAAGAATGGGACTAAAAGGGTAATAGACTAATGTTTAACCTAAATACGTTCTAGGAGTATTCAGTTAAAAATTAGGATGTTACACATGGGATATGATGCACCAGTTAGTTTAGAATGTCCCAAGTTTTTAGTTACAGGTACACGACCCAGGCTACAATCATCAATTTGCTAGGCACTCCATGACCAGCCCAATTTGGGTAAGGAGCCTTGTAAGGGGGCAGTGTATCTTACTGCATGAGCCCTGGGCAAAACTGATGACTAGGAGGCCAATGTCTAGATGGAAGGGACCATTCTTAGTCACTTGTGTACACCTTGATGGTGCAATTAAGCTGAAAAATTCTAGGATGATTCGGTGTAATATTGAGGGGCATCGGCTGATACACCTCCATGAGACCCCCTAGATCTAAGGGCTCAAACAGCCTATCTGTAGGTTGAAGCTACTCACCTTCCATGAGGGTCATGACCGTCCAACTTAGGGATGTTAAAGCAAAGTGCTGAGTGGGAGACAACCCACTATGAGGTTTTTCTTTACTCTTCTCTTTTATTTTTTTGTATTTTATTTATTTTCATTTTAGTTATGAGTCTTGCATCATATTTATTTTTATTTGTATTTTACACTATCCTTTTAGCACCTTAGAGGTTATATGCATAGGCTCACACCACATTCATCTTATTGACTTGCTTGGCGTTGACTTTATTTTGTGTTGCATGCTTGGTGGATTCATTATGTTGTTTGGATTGAATAAATGCACTTTCACCTGTGAGATTTTGGGCCTCTTTGATTAGGCTATCATGTACCATCCTTATTTGTTCATATGTGTTTCCCTCTTTGGATTTGCATTCTAGAACTTGCTTAGGGTCTTGCTTGAAAACATGTTTCCATGTGTATGCTTGAATATGATCGAGGCATTTTTCTTGTTTTTAGCCATTTCCTTATATAGCCAACCTTTACATGTTACCATTGTTTAGCCCCTTTGAGCCTTATTGCCCATTCTTTTGTTTTAGCATATCCTTAGCCAAAAATGAAAAACCATGAAAATTCCTAATCTTTTAGGCTTAGGAGAGCATTTGTGCATTTCTTATATGTGCTTGAGCATAAGTGTGGGGGAGAGCATTAGGACATGCTTCAATTTAAGTGTGGGGGAGGAACAATGTGTACCCAAAATTCAACAAGTGGCACATCAAGAAACAAAAAAAGAGCAAAAATGCAAGGTTGATAAAAAAAAATCTAAAAAAAGTTTGGTTGAAGGTGTGCTATATTGTAAAAGAAAAGCCTGTAATTATGTTAAGTTGGATAAAGTTTACCTGTAGGCACTTGTGCTATTGGTGTATGCATTTGCTCTTATTTGACTTGAGGTTTAACCCCATTGGCCTATATTTTTATCCACCGTCACCCAAATCCCATTACATGTGTATGATAAAATAGAGAATGAGACTCGTAGCAAGCTTATGGTAATGTATTTTCATTTGAGGTGATTGAATGTGCATCATAACCTAAAACACTTGAGTAAATGATGGGCAAACACTAACCTTGGAAGGATTTTTGTACTTGATTCATGCATCATATATGGATTTTACCTTGTGTGCTATGTTTTTGATCATACTTTACTTATTGTAATTCTCTTGATTATTGGTGTGAAAGCTTCTTGTTGTGCCTCTAGGTTCATTGGATTGATGTGTTGTAATTTAATTTCATGCATCATGCATTTTAGGTTAGGAGTCTAGTATAGTCTTTGTTTACTGCTTCTCATCCATGCCTTGTTTTGATCTAAGTGTCACATGAGGACATGTGAAAGCGTAAGTGTGGGAGTTTGATAAGGGGCGTGTATGCACTTATCTTGCTACCAAACCTTAGCTTTTTGCATGAGTTTTATTCAGTTATTGGAAGAATTAATTAGGATTTTAATTTATCCCACATTGTATGATTTTGATAAAATTGATGGCTTTTGCATTGATTTAGGGATAATTATTAGATTAGGGCTTGTTGCATTTAACTTGTCTCTTTGAGTATGTTTTTTGTATACAAGAGCTTTGGATCAAGTGTAAAATATGAAGAACAAGGGATCGAATTGAGACAAATAAAGATATTTTGAAAAGCTAAAAAATTCCTTTAAAACTTTTATGTTAAGCTTAAAACCGAATTCTAAGAGCATTTTCGTGAAAATTGAGTTGCAAGATTAAACGTTGTTGATGTTCTGATGCTGTCCAACTTGACCTCCAATTAATAGTTTTGCAATATCTGGAGATACAGATGTTCGATTGAGCTAATTTTGGTGGCATTGAAAATTTTATTTGAAGGGCTACAATCTCTATTTCTAGTACAAAGGATAGATCCAGATGTTTAAGGGGCCAAAATGACAAAATACATGAAGACATCAATTATATCCAGCGCTGCAGCTCGTGAGATGATAGGATTGTAGCTCACTTATATGTTTTTAGGCCCATTATTAGATAGCAGTATTTAAGGGATTGTTATAAACTTTTACCCTAGCTTTTTACTTAGTTTTAAGCCACCACTTTTAGTTGCTACTATTCTCTCTCTACATCTTCTCCTTCTCTATTCTTCTTTTTTTTAGGGATTCCATTAGTGAAGGAGCTTTGTCTTGGAGATTGTGGCAAGGATTATTGCTATTATTTTTAGGTTCTTTTATCTTCATTATTGTAATCCTCCAGAGATAGAGGAGTAGATTTCTTTACTAATGTAGGGATTTTCTAATAGATTGGGATGACATTTGAGACCCTTTATTTATATTGAATGCATTGGTTTTCGTAATGTTTTGCAATTTCTCTTCCTTTAATTATTGTGGTGATTGCTATAATCTTTATTGGAATAATTAAATTGACGATCGTTGTTTAGGAAAACCCTTTGGACATAAATTAATAGATTTATTGTTTATGTTTGAAGAAGAACATTGGAATTAACTTTCTGATTGGAGGTTGGCTATAGCAATTGGTTTAGTAAATCAATGTGATTTCTAATTAGATTGAGATCTCATTTATTAGTTATTTGTATTGGTCAAATTCTAGAGGTTGATCGATCACTAGTAGAATTGCCAGTAATTTATTACTAATAGCCACCAATGGATTTAATATTTGGTCAATGATAATTGAGTTCCAATCCTAGGAATATCTTGTACTAGTGCTTTCTTCACTATTGCTATTATCTTGTTGTGATTATCTTTCAATTTAAATTGCTCAATTCTCATTCTTCCAAACCAGTAATTTCACAACTAAGAATTGAAACTTCCTTGAGAGATAACCTGTAACACCCTAAAAATTATTTTGGGCTTTACTAGTCATAATTTCAAAAATCTGACAGTTTTAGCAATAATGAGGACAGTCCAAGGGATTCATAAAAAAAAAATGAATAGTAACCTACGGGCCTAACCGGTCAGTCGGGACAGCCAAAACCTTATAATTAAGCCCCGGAGATGTCCAAAATTGAGAAATTATAAGATTATGGTTAGAAATAGGTAGAAATAAAGGTTTTATACCCGAAATTAATTTTTGGGCAATGTCTTATTACCTGGGTACACTGTTTTACCTGTTTCGTAAAATTTCGGTGTGTAATTTTTAACACTAAAAAATAGTTAAATCTTTATAAAAGGATAATGTTTATCCTTTAGAGCCAAGTGTAAGGCTAGGATTTAATCTTGGATTACAAGATCAAATCCTAGCCATTCATCTTGTTTTCTTTTAAAAAGAATACACACTTCATATTAAACAATTCTTACAACCTAATTTAATATCATTAAAAGCCATAAAACTTACCTTTGAAGCTTGCAATTCTCGGCCATTTCAAAGAGCAAACAGCCACCATTGTTATCTTCTTCATAAGCTCAAGTTTTAATTTCAAATAACCAAAACACTTGCCCAAAGTTCCTAAAATCACAAATTCTCTCCACAAAACTTGTTCTACACATCAAAACCTACAATTCTAACTGATTAAAATCTCAATTGTCCATCAATCCTCACCTTGACATATCACTTCCTCACTACCTAAGGAAGGTTTGGGGCTTGAATTGGTGGCCTTGAAGTGAATAGAAATCAATTGGAACACCTTTGGAGCATAAAACTTTAAAGTCTTCAAAGTAGGGTTTGTTATCTTGTTTAATAAAATTCTGTTTCTTGCAAATTTTGATGGTTTAAAATTGATGTTTTCTGGTTCTATTCTTTGATTACACATATATATAGATGTATTTGCTTTGGTGGATTGGTATGTTGTTGTGGAAAAATCATTTTTGCTAAAGAGAAGCTGAAATATGCATGCTGGATTTTCGATTCTGTTCTAGGCAGCAGATAATCACGAATTTTCTGGGTGAATTGTAGGTATTTTATGAGCTATAAAAATTATATATTTAAGCTAACATGTTGATCTAGTTCCATGAATTTTCTTGAGCTTTAATTTCGACTTATACTGCCTCAAAAAAATTTGGGACTGAACTGGTACCTATGCTGCCCAAACTCTTGGAACTGAAGCTGTGAATTTTTCTGATTTTGTTATCATAGCAAATGATTGAATTATCCTTTGAAATTTTACAGGATATTAGAGACACCTTGAGGTTTTACTAGGATTTTTATTTCAAATTTTCTGGGTTCATTTTCTATGGTTAAAAATTCTGCATTTCTGGTTCTAAGCTGAGAATAAGTGGTCTCTAACCACTAAAATTGGTGAATTTTGTTATCATATTTACAGAACTCTGTTTGCTCCGAAATTTTCAGAGAACCTTGGGGACATATTGAAGAGTCCTTGAGAATTTTTATAGCCTTGGATTTGATGGTTTGAAATGCACAATAATTTATGTTATGAATATGTGAAATATGTCATTGTGCTGAAAATGAATTGATGTTTTGAATTGATGAAATAATAACATTGGGTTCAAGTATGATACATATGAATCCATGTGAGTGACTTTAAGGAATGGTTGGAATCATATTGTGAGTGAATATGTATATGTGCCTCATGCATGCATTTGGAAAAGTAAAGTGAATGATGTACAAAGGTGGCAAAAGAGAATATATGAACTTTAATCGTGCATATTCTGACATATGGAGAAAACAGAAACAAGACTTAGATTGAATGAGGGGAAGGCAAAAGTAGGAACTTTCCCAAAATACTGAGTGTGCCTATTCTGACTAATAGAGAAAACAGAAACAAGACTTAGATTGAATTAAGAAGAAGGCAAAAAGAGGAACTTCCCCCGAGATATTATGAGTCAGTAGACGTATTGGCTAGGAATAGAACTGTGTGTGATTCGGAAATGGAAAAAAATGAAGTCTGATGATCACGTATAGGAATAAACTCAGTCTTGATAAGCAGTCTATTTTCCTTGTGTGGTGTGATCCACTATAAATGCCATTTGGTATAAACTATCTATTGTGGAGTTGTCCACGGCAGATACCTGTTAGGTATAAACTAAGTCTTTCCTATGTCAATGAAGAGCGAAAGTTGCACTGAAATGAGTTTTACAGCATGATATAAGCTAAGTCTTTCCTATGTCAATGAAAAGAGAAAAATGCACTAGATTAAGTTCCTTGGCCATGAAAAGGAATGCATAATTTATTATTATTTCCGCATATAAGTTTATTTGATAACGCTTGTAAGAATAAAATTTCTACTTATGTTTTGGTTGTTATTTTTGATTGTCTGCTCAGGATGATTTACTAGATGCTTGACATTATAATACATATGC
This sequence comes from Dalbergia cochinchinensis, assembly GCA_031216125.1. NCBI lineage: Eukaryota > Viridiplantae > Streptophyta > Magnoliopsida > Fabales > Fabaceae > Dalbergia > Dalbergia cochinchinensis. The sequence goes on from CM062369.1 coordinate 33,410,639, forward strand.
ATCAAGTGATTGATTATTAAAAGCTACCCACTTCGAAAGTACGATTTGGAACTTTAAAAATGAACCATTAGTATGAAGTGCATGATCACTCTTTTTCTAATAAACCGAAGTGGCTGGGGCAATGACAATGACATTATGAGTGAGTTTTTAGGGAGTTACCCTACTGAGAATTGTATAATTCTCATCCCTATGTGTTTTGTGTTCCCGTGTGGTCTCCAGGTTGATTCAGAGAACAACGCGGCTGCTACGTGAAAGAAACTCGGGATTGCAGTAGTTTAATAGTTGATGTTTTTCTTATGTGGTATATAGTTGTAAGTATAAGTATAGGTAAATGTAATAGAGATTGTATATATATATATATATATATATTCAACCTCACAATTGAGCTGCCTTATGTAATTGACTTGCATCTTTGTTATATATTTTAATCTAATTACGCTAGTTATTACACGATTTTATCGCATTTGCTATAGTTATTTAAGAAAGGTTCAATAATTTATAAGTAACAACTCTCAAGTCTGATGTCATGACTTAAGAATGATGTTGATCTTGGGAGGATGTTACACAACCTAAGTTGTTCCTTTTACTATATTTTTGGTGCAACTTAGTATTAAAACAATTTTCTAATTTGAGGAGGTAGGCGTGTCACGACCTGACTTGGGAACATGACCGGCACATGGGGAATCTTATCCCCATGTAAGCCATCTGGGTGACGTGTCCTTATGAATGTATACTTTATTGTAAAATAATACTTCAAATAAGATTTTCTTCTAAATTAATATCAATTTGCTAATTGAACATAATACTTGAATTCATAAAAGTAGAAATAGTATCCAAACTCTGAGAACTTCTGGGCCAAAATCGTTGGTCATGAAATCATAAACTGTGTTATCATATGATATAAATATGAAATCTTGCTTAATCTTTAAAAAAAACTAGATTATAACTACTTAGCCAACCTATTACATAATATAAATCTAAATTAGTGATTGAAATCTAAACTTCGATTCTAGTAATATATGTGGAAATACATAAACTTTGAAATTAATTACAATGTTTCAAATACATGTGTGGCTTGAATTTTGCTAGTAAATCTACTGGAGCCCTCTAAACTAACAAAAGCCTAAGCTAAGCTTTACAATAATGTAAAGCTCACCAAGGGATAGCTATGGCTACTTGATCGATGATGTAAAGATATCTGCACCTGCAACTATGAAAGGAATGGAGAGGGGTGAGTCAACGGACTCAATGAGTGAACTCTCACCCATCACCCGCATGAGACAACCAAGGAATGTACATATAATACCATGCATGCAATAATCATAATCATTTGATATTTAAATATATAACTATATACAAAAGCGTTTCTCATTTCATAAATTCATGAACAAACAATTGTAAACTTACAAGCAACTTGAAATCATTTTAACTAAAGTGCGGCAAAGCATAGAGAAATATTATCTGCTGAGCTGAATAAATACATATATAATAACTGAAGCTGTAAAGTCAAATGGTCCTTGGCAGACGAGCTGTGGGTACCTATCTAGATCCCGTTATTTGTATTTACTCGGGGACGATATTGTCTTCTGGTGGACTACTTGGTACCAAGGTTAACAATCTCATACCGCCGTTAACTAATTGTTTGTTTCCTGATCTCTACCATCTAAACTAGTTTGACAAAATCTATAGCTGAAAAATGAGTACTTTGTCCCTGACGCACATAGCCCCTAACTCTTAGTACACTGAGAGTTTTGGATTTACATAACTCTAACAATCTGACTTTAGCATAACTGTGGCTGTGAAAATCGTGCCCAAGGGATCACCTGTTTGCAGGCAACCCGATCTCAAGCCCACAATGTAATGCCCCAATTTTTACTGCTATGTAAAAATTACCAAAATGCCCCTAGATAATTTTTACACGTAATTCGAGGTCAAATAATCCTCAATAAAGGAATATGACATTAGAGAAACATCATAGGAGACTTGATTAGCGATTCGTATGAAAGTCGCAAACCCCGATTTTTCTATACGTGTAAAATGACCAAAATGCCCCTGAGGTCATTTTTACCTAGAAATCAAAGATAACCAATCTAAATTATCTGAGGGGTTAATTTTATGCCTGATGGGGATTATATGTGCCTTAGAGGTAAAAATCTCAATTCTCAATTTTTACCGTAAGTAAAATTACTGTTTTACCCCTGCAGTAATTTTTCATGAAATTATATGGTCTTTGAATTCGGTTTTCACCCAAAGATTTAAAATGACTATTTCAAGTATGATTTGAGATTGTCCAGTATTTACAGGGAGTTTTTACGTGAAATTACCTTTCTACCCCTAGTTGTGGTAAATAGGTTTACTTGTGTAATTAAAATAGTATTAAAGCTCTATTTGAATTCAAATTGATTTTATTCATTAACTTTGAGTTTAAAATTAATCACCCAAAGTTAAAAATAATTGCTGAGGTAATTAGAGTCTAAAATTACCTAAGGTAAAATTAAATTATCTTTCCTTAATTATGAAAGCTCATAAAATTAGTGATAATTGAGATCAAAGTTAAGATTTTGATTTAGGTAAAATATTGTACATTTACATTTTCTTATCCTAAGTTTAGAACCTATGTTACAAATTGATTTTTACTCATTTGAAATTAACCTCATTTACTAGTATATGATTTCTCTTTTTACCTTGTCTTGTATTGTCCTAAACACTTAACCTTTTATCATTTTCACTAATCTATCAATTCCTAATCTTTTACCTAAGTAAATACACTCTAATACATGATTTACCACTTGTAAAACATCACCAATCTGATCCTAAAGGAATCAGAAACCAGTGGCCAACTTGTCTCCTTTTCACCATATTTTAAGTGTTTTTCCAACAAAGAAACATATCCAACCATAACACCATACCTTTAGCTTTCTTTTGCATTATTTTTGGCTATGTTTATTCAAAAGAAAACCCACCCATTTCAGCCATGATGTGATCAGCAACAATGTCTCCCATTAGCATGATATTTTAGTGTTTTCATCCATTATGCATGAACCAAATTATTACAAGAATAAAATCATTCTTTTTCCATGTTTTCTTTAATTGAAAAATGAACTAAAAACTCCATTTTTCCAGCCACAAGGCAGCTGCCATACAGCCTTCCTTGGCCTATAAATATGAGCTCTTCCATTGCCTAAATGCACACACAAATATTCCTAGCCTTAGCATTTTCTTACTTGATAGTTTTCTTACTCAAAGTTTGCTCAAAGTTCTCTAATTCTCTCAATACTTCAAGCTTTCTTCTTCTTCCTCACTTCCCAACCTCTAATCAAGTTCTAAACCTCAAGCATACATATTCCAACCATAAATCAACTCCTAAACACATAACCTTTCCATTATCAAACACAAAAACATAAGAAAAATCCTTCCTCCATTTGCTCTAATCTTGGCTGAATTTCAAGGACATATCAAGGACATATTTTCTTCTCCTAACTTCTCTAAAGATCAAACATTATCTTTTGATAACAAGAAACAACTTGGTAGGGGTTTTATTTCATGTTCTTTCTCTTGTTCTTTCTTTATATTTTCAATTTTTATGATTTGATAATGACCATGGCTTGATGATGAGGAATCATGGTGGTGGTTGTGAATCCATCATTTAAATGAACTCTAAAGCCCAAGGTTTAATTCTTGATGTTAAAAGATTAATAAAGGAATTACTAAGTTTTGAGTTTTAAGCTTAACAAGATATAAAAATGAACTAGCATCCATATTTATGTTTCAAGTTCTTGCACATCATATTTAAATTTCAAGCCTTGCATAATCATATTTAATTTCAAGCCTTGCATAATCATATTTAATTTCAAGTCATCATCTTAAATCTTTAAGATAATAATATGAATTTGCATTCTCATGTTTAAATTTCAAGTAATGCATTTTATGTTTCAAGTTATCACTAAACTTTGAAGATCTAAAAATAAACTTGCATCTTCATATTTATATTTGAAGTATTAAATATCATGTTTATATTTCCAAGTTATCACCTTATAATGATAAAGATTAAAAATGAATTGCATAGTATATCTATGATTCTTGCTATCACCTAAATCTCTAAAAGCTCAAAACTTACCTCTTTAATCTTAAATAGGAATTCTTATACTTAAATTAAGTTAATTTCAGCCTCTTGATATTCTTGGAATTAAGATTAGTTTATTTTATTTTTTAAAGCTTTGATCTTGTCTTTAAATCACTTAGGTAATTTTTGTTAGAGTTAGAAATCCAAAGATGTTAAAGATTGTACTTTTCTCAAGCTTTTTGATTTAAAAATTATGTTACTGATCTGATTTAAATAAAATGGTTAGAATGCTATTTTATAAGGTTTGAATGTGTATAAATTACTTATAATTGATGTAAGAATTGTTTTTAGCATTTTTGAGATAAACTAATAATTAGAAAGGATCAAAATCGTAATTTTATAAAGCTTTAGACAATGAATTTCTGGATTAATTCCTCACTAATTTGATGCTGATCTTATGGTTTATATACATTAGAATTATTAGTATTTGATGTATGAATTGTTTTTGGTATGTTAGAGGTTGAAAAGAATAATTACAAGTATTAGTTTTGATCGTTTCATAAAATGTGGAAAGTTGTGTCCCAAACTATCAATTATATAATTTTTTGATTCAAAGAATTTTAATTAGAGTAAATAATGATATCTGATGTGTATATGTGTTTAGAATACCATTTATGATGTTTAGAGAAAGTTTTAGAAATATTGGCTTTTGATAAGTGACAAAAATAAGTAACTTTGTACTTTGATCTCTAAAATGTGTTAAATTTAGTCATGGCCCTAAAAGGTTTTTATGATGAGTTTGAATAGTTTCTAATAGTTATATGTTTCTTGAAATGTATTGGTTAAAGTTAAAGATCTTTAATTTATGAGTAGATATTAAAAAGGGGTAATTACGTTTTGACCCATAACCTTTGAGAAATTGTGATTTGACCCTTTGGGACTTAAACATAAAGATTGATAATTTGAGGAGATGAATGTGATTGATATCTTGTGATGGCTATGTTCACATATTGAGATTTATATGGCTTATGGATATATGCAATGAAATATGATGCATGTTTATGTGATTTGATTTATGGCATGTTATGGTTATGTCTGATTCATTGAGATGTATAAGTTCGTGAAGTTTATGAGCATGAAATATTAATGATGAGTTATTCATGTTTGCATCTATATATATCATGTCAAGATTTAAGGTAACATAAAACACATGGAAATGATCCTCTAGACTCCCCGAATTAAAGGTTATGAGAGGTAATCCAAATAGGAAGTGATCCTTTGGACTCCCCAAATTAAAGGTTATGAAAGGTGATCCTAATGCCCCCTATCCCATACCTTAAGAGTCGGGAATTTAACTTATCAAAAGGGATAAGATTACGCTAGTGACGACTAGTGAGGTATGAGCTCATAACCTAGAACTCTCGAGAAAAAGAGAGAATTATAGGGTGGCCCCCAAGGAAAAGAGAATAAAGAAGTTTAAGCCACCTGTAAGAATGAAGATCATGATGTTCTTCATATCATATGCATCATTTTATGAATTTTATGGTATTATGTATATGATATTGACATGCATCCATGACTAATATGTTGCATTCATGACATTAAGATTCATGCTAAAAGATACGGGCCTCGGCTAATGGTATTTATAACTTAATAAATGAACCTTATATATATGTTCACCATTTTCATAATTAAACCCGAGGTTCCTGGGGACGATGACGATGACACTTGTGTTAGAGTCGGGAAGCCCTACTAAGATTCTTGTATAAGTTTCTCATCCCTTTTTCTTTTCCGTGTCGTCTCCAGACATGAATGATGGTGTAGTTCGTGATTTATCTTGAGACTGGACGAAGAGCTACGGAGATAACTTTCCTTTGGATATTTGCCTTTAGAGTGATTGTATTTCATATATCAGTTTATATTCTATTGATGGATATATATTGATGTCCTTAAGTTTACAAGACATCACTATTATGATACAGTTATTGATATGTTATTATTATTTGAGTTATGTTATGCCATGGTTGTATTATGTATTTATCCGTTATTTGTTTCTAACATCTCTCTTACGCAGGCAAGATAAATGACGTTAGATATCTAGTATGCGCAGCTCACGTTTTGGTATTTCAAGTTAAAAAAAAAATTTACCCATATTTTCACTAAAGTATTTTTCAAGAAGTTTTCAATAAAAAACTGAAACAAAAGAGTAATAACTAATACTTAACTTAAATACATCCTAGGCGTGTTGAGTTAAATATTAAGGTGTTACACAGAATATGTATCTGACAGTTGCTAAGATTCATACTGAATTCCGTACCTCTTGGTACTATAAAACTAAAGTTCTAAATTTAAATCTCAAACCATCATAACTTTTTCATATACTGGATAAATCTAAAATCATAGCTTAAAACACTGGGGTTCTAAATCATGGAAACTCTAAAACCATAATAACGTATTTCTTCATAACACTAATCATGTTTTATTCAACATAGCTCAACTTAATATTCTAAAAGCTTTCTGAAATCCAAAGTCTGGAATACATACATAAAGGTATCATAACTTTTAAAACATATTCGATAAAATAGCAAACTTGCTACAATGTATACTTTCCTAATAAATCATTTCTCCAACATGTAAAACATTTTCTATGACACATAATATAGCAATTATAGTCCCATGGTTTTGCAAAATCCATTTTTCATGCCAAGAATCAAAATCATATACTTCTAGTTTTGTCATTACTTGTAAATACATATCGAAATCATATTTTCATATTAAATTTTCATATTTCACAACCATAATGTGTAACACCCTAAAAATTATTTAAAAATTATTTTAGGCTTTATTAGTCATAATTTCAAAAATCTAAAATTTTTAGAAATGATGAGGACGATCCAAGGGATTTATAAAAAAAAATATATAAATAGTAACCTTGCGGGCTCCATGGGCCCGTCGGGATAACCGAAACCCTAGAATTGGGACCCGCAGGGTGCCCAAAACTGAGAAATTATAGGATTGAGATTAGAAATAGTTAGAAATGAGGATTTTATACTTAGAATTAATTTTCGGGCAATGTCTTATTACCTGGGTATAATGTTTTACCTATTCGGTAGAGTTTTTGATGTGCAGTTTTTAACACCGTACAAGTTACTTAGTGGCCAAGTAACCTTTACCAACCACTTTATGCCGAGTGGATGGCAAGGATTAAAACTTGAAAAGCAAGTTTTAATCATGACCTTTGATTTATTATATTTTACTAGGGAGCCAATAACTCATCCGTTCAGTGGAATTTCGGTATACGATTTTAACACTGAAAAAGCTATTTTCTCCCCAAGTTAAAGTGATCCAATTGTCTTGAGCTAATTTGATGACCGAGATCCATTCTTTGACTAAGGAAACAATCCTATCCATCCATTTTGTTAGCTTTCTTTACATTATAATAACTAAGCTTTCCTTACAAGCTTCCTTATAAGATGAATACAAAACCAATCTTCTCCATTAAGCTACCCTTATTTTCGTCCAGCAAGAGGAGAATACATCAGCCACCATTTTCATCTTCTCAAGAGCTAAAAACTTGATTTAAATTCCTAAACTCCTAGCCTAGACTTGTTAAAACCCTAAACTCCCTTTACAAAACTTCTTCTACTCCTCAATACCTACAAATCTAACCGATTAGAATTTGAATCCATCACTTTTTCCAGCTTTGAGAGCTCACCATCTGCTATTTAGGGAAGGGTTTGATGTTGAATTGGTGGCCTTGAAGTGAACAAGATCACCCTTGGGACATGCTTGAAGCCAAGATCCTTAAAGTTACCAAAGTAGGATTTTCTTTGGTCTTTTCTTTCCAATTTTATGTTGGACTTTTCTGATTGTGTTTAGTCCAAAATTTCTAGATATATTGGTTGATAATATAATGATATTGATGTTTTAATTTTGGTGGAGTGTTTGGTGTTGTGGAAAAAAATCATTTTTATCACAAGAGATTTTGAATTGGGTTGCTGGATTTTTGGATTTCAACAGGGCAACTTTTGTTCACGAATTTTCTGACCTAGTTAGAAGCTTTAGATTGAGCTAAATATTTTATATGATGTATTTAATATGTTAAGGCATCTTCAGTAAAACTTTTGAGGTATTCTGGTCACTTTTGCTATGTTTAAAAAATCATGAACTGAAGTTGTAACTATGTTGCCTGAGATGTTGACTCTGAAGCTATAAATTTTGCTAATTTTGTTATCATAGCAAATGATTGATTCTTCCTTTGAAATTTTACAGGGAGTTGATAACATATTTAAGTGTAACCTTGATTTTTATTTTGAATTGATTCAATTATTTGCTAGGGTTAAAAATTATGAAATTATGGTTCTGAGCTGAGGCTGAGTGGTTTCTGACCACCAAGTTTGTCTAATTTTGTTAAACAAGTTAGAGAAGGATTTTCCTTCTGAAATTTTTATAGGACCTTGGGGACACATTGAAGTGTCTTGGATAATTTTTATAGCCTTGGATTTCTTGGTTTTAAATGCAAAATAATTTGTGCTATAGATATCTGAAATCTGCCATTGTGCTGAAAATGAATTGATGCTTTGAGTTGATGATATAATGACTCTTGATTTAAGTATGATGAGTATGAATGCATGCTAGACAATTTAAAGATTGATTTATGAGGCAAAAATGAGAATTACTTATGATTGAAAGCCTACATGTAGCTTATGCATGCATTTGAGAAACGAAAGTACATGATACAATTATATGAGAAAAGAAAATGTATAAATTTCACTCGTGCATGTTCTAACATATGGAGAAAATAGAAACAAGACTTATGTGGAATGAGGGAGAGGGAAAGGCAGAAAGAGGAACTTCCTTAGAGATAAAATGGGAGGCAAAAAGAGGAACTTCCCTAGAGATAAAGGGGAAGGCAAAAAGATGAACTTCCCTAGAGATAATATGAGTCGGTAGACATATCGGCTAGGAATAGATCTGTGTGAGAATTGGAGAAAGTAAATCCAATGATCATGTATAAGAATGAACTCAATCCTGATAAGCAGTCTATTTCCCTTGTGTGGTGTAAACCACTATAAATACCATATGGTATAAACTATTCATTGTGGAGTTATCCATAGTAAATACCCGTTGAGTATACACTAAGCCTTTCCTATGTCGATCAAAAGAGAAAAATGCACCGAGTTGAGTTCTATGACCACAAGTAAAACCAGGTCACTTTGAGATAAGATCACTATATTTAGCATATGCATACTCATATCATATTTAATTTCTTGATTAGGATTATTAATTATATGTTTGAGCTTTATGATATGTGTGCATTAAGTGATTGATCATTAAAAACAACCCACTTCGGAAATATGATTTGGAACTTTAAAAATGAGTCATTATTATGTAATGTTTGATCACCTTTTCTTAATAAACCAAAGTGGCTGGGGCAATGACGATGACAGTATGAGTGAGTTTTTGGAGAGTTGCCCTACTGAGAATTGTATAATTCTCACCCCTATGTGTTTTGTGTTCCCGTGTCACCTCCAGGTTGATCCAGAGAATGATGTGGCTGCTACGTGAAAGAAACTTAGGATTGCAGTAGTTTAATAATTGATATTTTTCTTATATGGTATATAGTTGTAGGTATATGTGTAGGTAAATGTAATAGAGATTGTATATATATTCAAGCTCCAAGTAGAGCTTCCTTATGTAATAGACTTGTATCTTTGTTAAATATTTTAATCTGATTACGCTAGTTATTACACGATCTTATTGGATTTGCTATAGTTATTTAAGACAGGTTCAATAATTTATAAGTAACAACTCTCAAGTTTGATGTTATGACTTAAGGATGACATTGTACTTTGGAGAATGTTACATAATGCAATAAAAATACTCATAATGATAAAACTAAGGTTATGAGATCAAATCCACTCATCTGGAGAGGAAGAACAAGAGGGGACAACTCTGGCAGAGCTCTAGGGAGTAAGGAAGGAGCCAGAGTCTACCATTATAACCATAAAACTCATTAATGATCTATGGGTAACTCTAGATTACCCTAACACAACTTTAACAACATTGAGGGAGCACCCCCACTTGACAATAATGAGAGAAAACAACAACCCATAACAAGGGGAAGGAAGAACACAAAGGAATCTAACATAAACCAACAATAATCACTTACCTTGGATCATGAAGGAAGAGGATTCGATCTTGGATTGGAAGAAGAAGAAGGAAAAAGAGAGAAAAAGGAAGGAAGGGTTCGGTTTTGTCTCCAAAATGGGGAAGAACTTGAGCCCTTGGGGTTTGAAAGAGAGGCCATAAGTGAAACGGCTTCATTTTTCTGATACTGTGTTGTCATTGGCAGTTTACTGTAGCGAGTAAAGCTCGCTGTAGTGAACCTAGGGAAACAACAACTCGCTACAGCAAAATATTCGCTGCAGCGAGATTCCTGGCTAGCTTGCTCGTGGCAGCGAACATAACTCGCTGGAGCAAAGCTGTTCCCCATTTATTTTACTTTCCATTAACTTTAAAATATAAATGTAAATAAGAAAATACCTTCCATTTGGATTCCAATAAAATATCACAAAAATCAAAATCCCAACCAATCAAAATCCAAATTTTTGATTTTAGTTCAAATCCAGAAAAACTTATGATTTTTCAAACTTGTGAACTCAAAACGAAATGTTTAAGGGCTTCATAAAATCCATTAAAAATCAGTCTTTAACTTGTTTTCCTTTGGGGAACGATTACCGGGACTTTTGATCCCATGAATATGGCTCTAACATATAGCCCTCCAAGGAGGTGTAGGATCCAGACTTAGCAAAATCCAGGACCTGATAGCATGAGTAGGTCCCGGGGGACCCTAAGGTTATACAGAACTTGTCCACTGACACGTGTCCACTGGCTATTACAAGGCGACAACCTTCCGTTCAACTATCCTTGTTCTTTCTCCGGTGAGAGAAAGGTTTAGTGGAACTCAATGGTTGCTGAGAATTAGATGTAGGTAGATTGGCTGAACTAGTATAAAAACTCTCGAGCAGTATCTCTCTTCTCCTTCATCTTTTTTTTTTCAGTATTTGGTTTATTTACCTTGTCATTTCTGGAAAGCTTTCTTTCATGCATTTATTTCTTTAATAAAGTTCACTTTCTGATGTTACTAAAGCTGTTTTTGCTGCACTTCAAGCTCATAGCTTGATAGTATCTTGATTAAGTTTCTCAGAAGACACATAGGGAAAGAAAAGGCAAAGCATGATTCAACCTTCTTCTCATGCACTTTCCTACATACACAAATGGTATCTCCATACCTTCAAGGCGAACACTATGACTGCCAACTCTGGGTCATGTTGGCTTCATGAGGCTTCAACTGTCTAGATGCATAGGCTATCACTTGCCTATTTTGCATCAATACACAACCCAAACATTTCCTAAAAGCATCACAATACACCTTGAAAGGCGCATTGGTGTCAGGTAATAATAACACCGGGGTTGCTCTTGGAAGCTCTTTTCATACTCTGGGGTCTAGACAAAAGGGGCATTCTTCCTACTAAGCTTAGTCAAGGGTAAGGAAATCTAGAAAAATCCTTTAATAAACTTATGGTAATCGCCAGCTAATCCTAAAAAGCTCCGTATTCTTATTATTAAGGTAGGTATCTCCTAACACATCACAACCTCTGTCTAACTAGGATCTACTGCAATACCTCTTTTCGACACCACATGTCTAAAAATTTCACTTCCTTCAGCCAAAATTCACACTTAGATAATTTTACATACAACTTCTTTTCTCTCAAAATCTCCAAAACTATCCTTAAGTGATGCTCATGCTCCTCGTGGGTCTTTGAATATATGAATACATCATCTATGAAAACAACCATGAACTTATCTAAATAGGGTCTATAGATCCTATTCATGTAATCCATGAACATAACAGGAGCATTGGTCAGACCAAACAAAATTATTGTGAACTCAAAGTGACCATATTGGGTCCTAAAGGTAGTCTTGGGTATATTATCATCCCTCGCTCTATATGATGATAGCCCGACCTTAAATCGATCATTGAGAACATTACTGCTCCCCTTAACTGATCCATCAAATCATCGATCCTAGGAAAAAGGTACTTATTTTTCACTGTCACTTGATTCAATTGCCTAAATTCTATGCAAAGCCTCATATTCCTATCCTTCTCTTTGACAAACAACACCTGGGCTCCCCAATATGACGCATTAGGTCTCATAAACTTCTTCTCTAAGAGCTCCTTTTATTGAGTCTTTAACTCGGTCAATTCTAAGGGTGACATTCTATAGGGTGCCATGGAGATAGGCCCCTATCCTTGGGACTAACTATATAGAGATCCCTATCTCTCTTACTTGAGGTAACTGGGGTATCTCATTCGAAAATACCTCAGGATAGTTTCTCACCATAGGTACCTCATCAATGCTTTACTCACGGTCTACCTTGCTAGCAACTAGGAGAACATATCCCCTACTTTCTTTACCATAACAGCCAATTTCTATGACATTTAAGTAAAGATTTAAGGGCTTAACAGGCGTACTAGCAATGGAAGGAAAGATGACAGACTTTGTATAACAATCTAGTAATACATGATTAGCAGAAAGCCAATCTATGCCAAGAATCATGTCTAAACTACACATGTATAAACAAATCAAATCCATGACAAAAGATCTGCCATCAATGACGAAATGATAGGCCTATCAGTAGGTGTAGAAATAGTAAGATCAAAAACAAGTTCTGACTTATGCAAATACAATGACTTTACACTATCATCTGATATAAATAAATAAGTTGCGCTAGAGTCATACAGTACAATCAAGATCCTACCATTCACTTTACACATACATTCTATAAGGTCACTAGACTTTGTCAAGTCTTCTGTTTTGAGGGTAAAGACCCTCTCGTAATGTTGGCTTAGTGGCAGGGGCCATTGGGTTCTTCTTAAAGCATTCTCTGGCATGGTGGCCTGGCTTCCTACACTTGTAGCAAACTCTTAACCCATAAAGCAAGGTCAATCTTCGTGCGATTTCTTGCACTTAGGGCATATTGTAGAAAGTGTAGCCAAGGAAGTGTAAGGCCCTTTGGGATGCCTTGCCTTGGAATAGTTCGATCCCTCGTGATGGAAAGTTGTAACATCCCCTGTTGCTTTATGGATTGTCAACTGTCCCCACAAACCAACACGGGTCTTTTCAGCGTGCTTTGTCCTCACTCGCACACTTCCCAGGAAAACTTCCCAGGAGGTCACCCATCCCAAAATTGCTCCAAGTCAAGCACGCTTAACTGTGGAGTTTTTTCAGTTTGGGCTACCGAAAAGAAGATGCATCTTGTTGGTATAGGTAGTACAAATCAATTCATATAAGCCCTTCTCAACTGTATAGTCCCATACCTATACAGTCTTAGGATCCTTCTCATTCGGGTGTGTAATCAGTTTATTCATGTACCCCTCTGCTTTCGAAGTCTGCCAGGAGCCGCTCCTTGTTCGTGCCTTCTTGCACCAGCGATCACTCCCCGACTTTGCAATCCCCGGGCATTACATGCCCACCAGCTTCCACTTGGTTCGTCCCCGAACCACACCGTACTAGGAAAGGTGCAGGCTCTGATACCATTTGTAACATCCCCTGCTGCTTTATGGATTGTCGACTGTCCCCACAAACCAACACGGGTCTTTTCAGCGTGCTTTGTCCTCACTCGCACGCTTCCCAGGAAAACTTCCCAGGAGGTCACCCATCCCAAAATTACTCCAAGTCAAGCACGCTTAACTGTGGAGTTCTTTCAGTTTGGGCTACCGAAAAGAAGATGCATCTTGTTGGTATAGGTAGTACAAATCAATTGCCCTCCTCAACTGTATAGTCCCATACCTATACAGTCTTAGGATCCCTCTCATTCGGGTGTGTAATCAGTTCATTCATGTACCCCTCTGCTTTCGAAGTCTGCCAGGAGCCGCTCCTTATCCGTGCCTCCTTGCACCGGCGATCACTCCCCGACTTCGCAATCCCCGGGCGTTACAAAAGTCTTCTTGTAGACTTCAGCTTGTACCTTGAGGCCTGTGATGCCAGCTTCTTCTTGTAATTCTCAGCCCTAGCCACATTCAACTTCTTATGGCTCTCCTTGATGATACAACATTTGTTGACTAGGGTAGGAAAATCCTTAATCTCCAAGTAAGCAATGGAGATATTAACTTTGATTTCAGCCCAGATTCGCACTTAACACACTTCCAAAACTAGTTAGGGTTTCCCTAAAAGACTCTTGAGAACTAAATCAGCTCCTCAAACTTCATGGTGTATAGTGCAATGCTCATAACTCCCTGGGTCAACTGTATAAATTCCACATCCTTGGTATTCCTCACCGATGTCAAAAAGTACTTCTCATAGAAGTAGGTCTTAAACATCTCCTAGTTGATCATGGTGCCAACTACCTCCAATAATCTTCTGGTACTATCGCACCAAAAATCGGCATCAGCCTCTAACATGTAGATGGCAAAAGTCACCTTCTGTTCCTTGGTATAAATGATCACTGAGAAGACTTTCTCCATACTCTTGATCTACTCCTTAGCCTAGTTAGGATTCAAAGTTCATCTGAATAGTGCCGGGTTCGCCTTATGAAACTCTCCGAATTGGACATGCTATTGACTGTCCATCGTGTTAGGACCATGACCGACATTTCCTTAGCGGTCCATTCGCTTGAACATCATTTGCATGGCTCTCACCATGTCCATGATAGTTCCAACAATCTTATTACCCTGCTAGTTTCCGCCTTGAGTTCTATCTTGTCGCGGTGGTACCATCAGTCCCTAAGCACACAGAACAACAAATACTGAGATGATCATGCTCAATACTTCATGCAAAGTGAACTAGTTACCATGACACACATACACACACATATGCAGTATTCATGTATCTCTATCTTACAGCTTTTCCTGTCAATAAAGCTTTATACATGACAATGTAACACCATAATATGCTTAAGAAGCATAGTCAGTCCAATCCTCAAGCTCCGTGAGAATCGAACTGCTTTGATATCAAAATGTAATACCCTAATATTTAACCTAACACTTCTAGGATGTATTTAAGTTAATTATTAGAGATTACTCTTTTGCTTCAGTTGTTAACTTTATTAACTCTGAAAATACTTAGTAAAAATACGAGAATTTTTTTTTTTTGAACTTTAAAAACAAAACATGAGCCGTGTATCGTAAATCAAATCCTTTACTTGCCTCATATAAGAGAAAAACAATCATCATGCGGACATATACATAATTCATCTCATAATAGCATTATGAGCATAAACCCATCATACACACACACACACACACACACACACACACACACACACATATATATATATATATATATATATATATCATAAGTACTAATTGTTCCCATCATACGCACCAACATCATACGAAATAAATATCATGCCTACCAACATGAGTTGGGCTAAATAGAGTAATCCAACAAAAAAGGATAAATAGAAAGGTAAATAGAAACATAGACAATCTAGTATAAACCCCTCCAATACTACTTGTGTTGAACTGCACCTAAAAGTGGATAACCCATGGCATACCAACAAAATGAGGGTTAACCTATCTACGAAATCTGTACAAGCGCTCTCAAAATCTGCCATCGACTCCTAAGCAAGTTGTTCTCGAGAGGAAAGAAGGTAACCAAGCATGCGAGCAAGGTCAGTAGGCATTACAAGATGACTGGCCAGAAGAACATGGGCTCCTCTATGTGGATGAGTAGCTCCCCTCTAGACATGTGTAACTCCCTTCAGTGCCTACGTCATCGTGGCCTCACCATTGCTACTACTACCCACCTCCATTGGGACCAAGGCATGGAATCATTAGATGAGGGTTGAGAGGGCAACTCCTCGGATGAGTCCGACCATAGGACAAAAGGATGAGGTGGCGATCGAGGCATGTTCATCGGGAAATCTCTCATAACAGATGTAGTAGGACAAGTACGGGGGAAAACCTCTGTACGTAGGTGCACATGCTCAAAAATAAAGTCATCATCAAAAGGAGTGGCCATAGAAAACCAAAAGCCAGTAACAAAGTATGCAAAGGGGTTATCTAGGATCACAAGTAAGAGGACTACACAATGACCGATGATGTTGTATGACAGGTTTCCCTAGTTGAAATGCAGATCCCATGTAGGGGCATCAATATACAGGACAAACATCGCCATCGACCTCTAAAGACGAGATGGAAATAAAAGAGAGACATAATATACAAGAATCTTAGTAGGGCTTTCACCTCTAAACATATGTCATCATTTTTGTCCCCAGGAACCTCGAGTTTCATTATGAAATAGTGGACATAGCAAGGTTTATTTATTAAGTTTCAAAGCAATCAGCCGAGGTTCATGCCTTTTAGCACGAATCCTGATGTTATGAATACATCATACCACATCATGAATGCATGTTAATGCCTTATACAACATATCAAACATATAATAATAAACTATCATAGCATAAGGAGCATAAACATCTTAGCATATATTTTCCTATTTACTCTCTTTGGTGACTTAACTTTCTTTTTCCCTTATAAGGGTCACCCTAATACTTTCTCTCTTTTAAGAGTTCTAAGGTTATGAGCTCATACCTAGATAGTCATCACTAGCCTGTAGTTATCCCTTTTGATAAGCTATTACCTGACTCCCAGAGTACAGAATAGGGGACTTGATTCACCTTTCATAACCAATAATTTATGGAGTCTAAAGAATCACCTCATTGGATCACTTCTAATAACTAGTAATTTTTGGAGTCTAAAGGATCATTTTCGTATGTCTTATGTCACCTTTAATCTCAGCATGTCATTTAGAGATGCAAACATGGGCATGTAATCATAATCATCATCCTAGCTTATCACTTAACATTTTCATGCTCACAACTTTATAATTCCTCTAAGTTCACAAATTTGGCAGAAATCTGGCAACATAATGGCTTGGAATGGAGTTTCCCTAAATTTGCTTCCTGTCATACAACATATCAATCATGCATCTCAATTATTCATTTATAATCACAGCACACCACAAATCATCATGTTATTGATCACATAAGCATGCATCTCATTTTTCATAAGCATGTTATTATCAATATCTCATTGAAAGGTAAACATACTCCTACCCGGTTACTGAAAATCAATGACTGAACTCAGCTAATGCATATGCTATGCTCAATAAGATATATACAATGTAAACAATAATCATCAATCACATAGTTTACATATTAGGCATGTACAGTCATCAATACATAATTTCAGGCAAGCAATTCAAGTCATTCAATTTCTAAACAATCGATATGAACATAGCTCCCATAATATATCATTCACATCAATATCGTCAAGTCATTGATATTTATACCTTGGCCCTAATAGGGGGTCAAAATTGTAATTTCTAAAAGTATGTGAGTCAAAGTGTAAATTCCCTATTTAATACTTTTCTCAAAACTAATAATTCTCACAATCATTTTACACTTTTAAGAGACCCAACATCACTTAGATGTCATTTTAAACATCATAAAAACTATTTTGGGCCTTGGTTGAATTGTTAGACTTTAGGAGTTAAAGTGCAAAATTCCATTTTGTGACACTTAATAAGTGCCAACGCTTCTAACAATCATTCTTAACATCATAAATGGTATTTTGAATAAATAGACACATCCAAAATCATTACCAACTTTAACTAAACTCATTTGGAAAAATGCATATGTTTGGGAAATCCAAGTTGCAATTTCTAATATTTGCAAATTAAAAGTACTCGAATCTAACACTTTTATGAATGCTTTTAGACAACTAGTGTAACATTCTAATTTTTAACCCAATACTCCTAGAACGTATTTAGGTTAACCATTAGTCTATTACTCTTTAGTCTCATTCTTTAGAACCCTTCTTTAAAATACTTTAGCAGAAAATACGAGTAGAATTTTTCTTTTTGAAAACATAAATAAAACGTGAGCCACGCATATCATGAAGCATAAACATGAAAAGAATAACATAAACAGAATCATCAGATAGGCTCTATAGAAAGAACATTAACTTCAAACATCAAGTCAAACAATATTAATAGTATTAATGACATAGGAATATTCCACAATAATAGCACATCGACTATATTGAGCCCACCTATGAAGGTTGAGCATACAACAATTCAAAAACTACACATAACTATGACGTAAATAAGCTAAGGCTATGTCGCTGCTTCCATTGTGCTATTCTGTTCTCGTCCATCAAGCTACTTCCATGTCGGCACCTCAGGGCAATCCACGGACGTCGTTGTCAACCTTGTCTGAAGATGAAGATGGAAAAGAAAGATAGGGGGAGTGAGAAACTTATACAAGTATCTCAGTAGGGCTTCCCTATTCACACACGTGTCATCATCAACGTCCTCAGGAACCTCGGGTTTAATTATGAAATAGTGGGCATAGGTAAGATTCATTTGTTAAGTTTTCAAATACCATTAGCCAAGGCCCGTATCTTTTAGCATGAATCTTAATGCATGAATGCAACAAGTATCTCATGTATGCATGGCGATATCTCAATGCATGTGACATAAATCCATAACGTGTAAATTCAAAACACAAGGCAGGGCTAAGTACAAGATCATGGGATAATCTATAAAACTAAAACAGTGACAAATAGATGAATGCATGATAGGGCAATGTAATGAGTAAAGCATCATATAACATGCATGGACAGGTAGGAAAAACCCATGGTAAATTCATTCTTCATGAATGAGTTTCTCATATTTCTTTCTCATTGCTTCTACCCTCTTACGTCATCACCAAAATCCAACCAACATGCCATCCTCGGCAATTTTACAATTACCACCAGAACTAACCGCTAACCGATCGCCTAAGATGAGCTCAACCTAACTAGCCGTCACTAGATTTAATATGGGGTAATAGAGGGAGTAACACATCATTTCCTTATTGGATTATTTCTTCTTTGAAATGCACCTACTGGCATCTAGTGCATAGTGGTATTGTCTGCTTCGACAGGCTCAATGTCCATACCCCCCACGGTTTTTTTTCTCCTCACCGTAGCAGGAGAAATGCGTCTCGGCATGCTATGCATGAATGCAACATAAACACATGTTCTCAAATATCAACATGACATATCACTCAATACTGCATGCTTATAATTCACGAATAGTCATGCATTTCTTATCAATTTACATCTGGCAATCTCATAGGTTCATATGTAAACAAGATCATGGATTCATATCACATAAAATCATGGACGTAAGCAACATAAGACCACGACTTCATGACATTTAAGTAAAGAAAATGTTTATTGTATACTTTGGATTCTGGAAATCAATTACATGAGCCTTGTAATCGATTACATAGCTTCGAATTTCAAAACAGAGAAGTTGAGGATTCTGATAATCAATTACATGAGCCTTGTAATCAATTACACAACTCGAGTTTTCAAAACAGGAAAGTTAAGGGCTCTGGTAATCGATTACATGAGCCTTGTAATCGATTACCACTATTGCTTTCTTAGGCCCTAAGAATATCTGAGTAATCGATTACATGAAATGGTAATCGATCACTAGAGTCTAGAATGTGTAATCGATTACATGGGCCTTGTAATCAATTACGCAGCTTCAAATTTCAAAACAAAGAAGTTGAGGGTTTTGGTAATTGATTACATGAGCTTTGTAATCGATTACACGGCTCGAGTTTTCAAAACAGGAAAGTTGAGGGCTCTGGTAATCGATTAGATGAGCCTTGTAATCGATTACCATTGTTGCTTTCTTGGACCCCAAGAACATCTGAGTAATCGATTACATGAAATGGTAATCGATTACTAGAGTCCAGAACGTGCAATCGATTACATGGTGTTGTAATTGATTACTCAGGCTAAAAGTTCATGTCTGAGTCTGGCAAAACTTTTTGGTAATCGATTACATGGGCCTTGTAACCGATTACCAGTACCTTTAAAATATGAAATTTTTAGTCTAAAACATCTTCTAAGTTATTCTTCCCTTCTTTAACCATTTTGAACCTTGTTTCAACATTCACTTTGAAATCAAAACACTTTCACAAGATAAAAGCCCATAGCTTTCAAGATTTAGTTGAAAGAGAATCTTTGAGCCTTAGATCTTTAGATGATAAACATAAACATGTCAATGCAAGTTCCATTTTAATCTTTTCATCATAGAGTGATAGCAAGGAAAAGTAAAGATGAAAGACTTGAAATAAACATGAGAACGCAAGTTCATTCTTAATCTTTAGGTTTATGTGATGGCTTAAAACATAAACATGCTAGACAAGAAATGTAAACATGAAATGCAAGTTCATTTCTTATCTTTGAGCTTTAGGTGATGACTTGAAAAGTAAATATGATATGCAAGTCCAACTCTTTATTTTAGTGCTCTAGGCCCCTTAGAGTTTTCACTCTAAATCAACAATCAACTTTAAGGTTGAAATAGGTAGGCTTTGAGATTAATTAAGGTGATAGCAAGGAAAATAAACATGAATGCAACCATTTCTTATCTATTTGACTCTTAGGCTCAAGATTACTTTTACAACAACATAGTTTCTTTATTTGCTAAAACCTTTTTCAAAAATGAAACCTTCAAGCTTTAGAGGTAAAACAAGTGATAGTTTTGCAACCAATACTCAAGATCCTCATTATCAAGCCATGGTTTCTTCCAAATGTAGGCCATTGAGGTTGAATTCAAAAAGGGAGGAAAAGGAATAGCAAAAGCTAAAAAGAAAATGGAAAAGAAAAGAAGAAGCAACATTGAGTTTTTACAAACCAAGAGATAAACAACAAAAGAGAAGAATACAGCTCCCTACCTTGGGTATGCTTCTTTGAAAGAGAGCTTTGATCTTGGAAAGAGGAGTAGAGGAAGAAGAAGAAGAATAACTCTTTGAGATTTGAAAGAAAAAAAGCTTGGAGGTGTAAGAGAAATGAGCAAAGGGGTTCTTTAGGGAGCTTCTCCTATTTATAGAAAATTTTCATCATGAGGGGAGTGAAGGGGAGGAAGTGGCCGGCCTTCTAGAAGAACTTGGTGACCATTTGATTCTAGAAAGGGATTTAGTTTTCTCTAAGCAATCTTAAGCTCTAATCAACCTCAATTAGCTATTTAGACTCAAGATTAGTAATTAGAATTTACCAATCTTTAATTAGATCCTAATATTGCTTAGGTTTCGTTAATTGCATGATTAAGCTCATTAGATGCTTAATCAGGGGTAAAATGGACATTTTACAAAAAACTTCCCGGGACCACCCGGGCTTCAACAGGTCTTAGACATCTCTTAAAAGTGACATTTCCAACTTCTGGGTAAAGTTCGGGCCTAGTCGGCAATTAATTCTGTGTTAATTAGCCGTATGGGTATTTTGGTCATTTTGCGTATCAAAACTCAAAAGTGAGATTCTTCTGCTCTATTAGCACTCATAACACACATAATCCCCATTTAACATCACAACATCCATTCAAGGTTTGCCTAAACCGATTTTCCTCGATTTCAAAGTAAAAATGACCTCAGGGGCATTTTGGTCATTTGTATACAGAGAAGAATTAGGGCGTTACAACTAGAATGTGAAAAATAATTTTTACCACAGCTACTAACATTTTAAACACCAAAAATAGTAACAAACAGTGGCAAAAATTGAAATTATGAAAAGGTTTGAAAAGTATACTTTTACCCCTTTCTAGTTACTAGTTTATTTTAAAAATGATTCTAAAACACTTAAACTTGAGAAATCATTTTAACACTTAGACAAATTAATTTTTAACATTGAAGTAGTGGCTAACCCAAAATTACATTCATGGGGCCTTATATGTTCAAAAATCATATTTTTTCTCCTTATTGATTTCTAACTTTCAAAATTCATTTCAATATCTTGGACACAATATGCAAGTTTTAAACAAAATAAAACCAACCCCAAACCCCATATATGTGCATGGCCGAAATCATATATATGTGTGTCCATGTTTCGAAAATTCCACTGAAGACAATGAAAGGCAAGTCTTGAGCACTAGAGTTATAAGGTGATGACTAAAATCATAAATATGCAATACTTGCTCATTTTAGCTATTAGAAATAATAAGGTGATAACTTGAAACACAAACATGTACTGCAACTCCATTTTAAGCCATTAGAATTATAAAGTGATGGCTTGAAATGTACATATACAATGCAAGCTCAATTTTAGGCCATTAGAAACATAAAGTGATGACTTGAAACATAAATATGTAATGCAAGTTCATTTTTGAGCCATTAGAAATATAAAGTGATGACTTGAAACATAAATATGCAAATGTAAGTTCATTTTTAAGCCATTTAAACATAATGTTAAAGCCTCAAGAACCCAATACATAAAAAGAATAGAACTTTAACCCCATCAGTCTTAACAAAATAAAGACTTTTCTCACAAAAATGAACAATGAGTGAACTTTAGCCCTTAAAGGGCATGAATGAGCTTTAGAGTCTCTTCTTTTCATGTGGTTCCAAGAATCTTGTACCTTCAAACTCATCATTAAACTCAAAATAACTGATAGAAAAAAATGTGCATTCTTTATCTCTTTCTCTCTCTTTTTTTTTTTAAACATAAGATCAAACTTTAAACTCTAGAGGTCAAAAATATAGTGGATCACAAAAGAAAAACCAAAAGAAAAGAGTAGAAAAGAAAGGAAAACATAAAAAACATATCCTACCAAAGTGTGGTTTCTTGCTTGAGAATGAAAATACTGGTTCGTTGTGAAGAGGAGAGAAGAAAAAAAAAATCTTCTCTTGTTGATGATAATATTCGGCCAAGTGAGGGGAAAAGGGAAGGAGAGATTTTTCTTGTGGCTTTGTTGGTAAAGGTGAGAGCTTAGGTGTAACATCCTCCCAAGTACAACATCATCCTTAAGTCATGACATCAGACTCGAGAGTTGTTACTTATAAATTAGCGGACCTTTCATAATTATCTATAGCCAGTTTGATTGATTTGCGAGATAACTATGTCATAGTTCTATTGGAATATATATATAGCAAGGAAAACCAAAACATTTATTTAATACAAGGTTAAGTACACCAGGGAAGCTCTTCTATGAGCTTAACACATCTGTTCTCTATTACATTTACATATATATAACCACAATAAAGTTATGGTAAAATAAACACATCAACTACTAAACTACTGCAACTCCAGTATAGTTTTCTCGTAGTGTCTTCACCGTTCTTCGGATCAACCTGGAGATGACACGGGAACACACAAAATAGGGGTGAGAATTATACAATTCTCAGTAGGGTAACTCCCCCAAATACACAATTATAATGTCATCGTCATCGCCCTAGCCACTTCGGTTTATTAAGAAAAAGTGGTCATGCACTATATAATAATGGTTTATTTTTAAAGTTCCAAATCATACTTTCGAAGTGGGTTACTTTTAACATTCAATCACTTAATGTACATATACCATACTACTCAACATCCTATACTACTAACTTTCCACTTAAATATATTGGTCGCAATATCAATACTAAACTTCTCTACTCGGCATATAAGACAAATGATTTCTTAGAAAATTTACTTCTTAAACTTGCCTTGGCCCTTGACTAATCTTGTCACATCTGGGCGTTACATACCGCCGTCTCCAGTGCGGCAATAATGGGTAATAGACTGCTTTTCAGGACTGAGCTCATTTCTATACATGATCATTGGATTTACTTTCTCCAATTCTCACAGAGACCTATTCCTATCCAGGTTTATTTTCCCCGACTCAATTCAAGGGTAGTCAGGTTTACTTTCCTTGACAGATCGGATTTACTTTCTCTAGCCCAAGGATTATAAATCTTATGCTCTTTTTGGTAGTTATGTTTACTTTCCCTAACAAACTGGATTTACTTTCTCCAGTCCAAGAAACATAATCTTATGCTTTTCTTTCGCATATAAACAATTGTAATAATCATTCATATCTATGTGTATCTAACCTTATCAATCAGTTCACATGCTCAATTACTCATACTCATATTCAGGTACTCATGTTATACTAGTACAAAATGCCATTATTTCATCACTTCAAAACATCAATTTATTTTCAGCACAATGGCAGATTTCACACTATTGTGGTATGAATTTATTTGAACATAAAACAATAATTTCAGAGGTTATAAAAATTATCCAAGACACCTCAATCTATCCCCAAGGTTCTGTAAAAATTTCAGAGTAAAAATAGTTCTCTAACTATGTTAAAAAAATTAGACAAATTTGGTGGCCAGAAACCACTCAACCTCAGCTCAAGAACCAAAATTCATAATTTTTAACCCTAGCAATTGAACCCAGAAAATTAGAAATAAAAATCCTGGTAAAATTGTAACATGTCTCTAATACCTTGTAAAAATATCAAGTGATAATTCCATCATTTGTTATGATAAAAAAATTAGCAAACTTTACAGCTTTTGTTCCAACACTTCAGGCAGCATATGCTTAATTTTAGTTCTTGATTTTTCTAAGGAAGTTTGACTCAAAATAAAAACCCAAGAAAATTCGTGGGACTAGCTAAAGATGTTAACTCCAGCATATATTTTTTTCAGATCATGATAATGCACACAACAAGTCCAGAAAATTCATGATCACACACTGCCTGTAAGAAAATCGAAAATCCAGCAAGTATCACTCAACATCTTTTGACAAAATGATCTTTCTAACCTCATCCAAACACTTCACCAAAATTCATACATCAATATTAACATAATATCAACCAAATTAACCAGAAATTTTGAGTTGAAACCAGTAAGAATTCCTCAGAAGAATTTTGAAAGAAAAAGGCCAAAGAAAACCCTACTTTGAAAGCTTTTGAGCTTGATACTTCAAAGGATGTTCTAAGTGATCTCCCTTCACTTAAAGACACCAATTTCAGTCCTAAAACTTCCTTAGGCAGTGGGGAAGTGAGATATTAAGGTGAGGATTTGAGATTTCAATCGGTTAGATTTGTAGCGTTTGAGGTGTAGAACAAGTTTTGTAAAGGAACTTTGTGGTTTTATGAACTCTAGGCTAGTGTTTTTGGCATTTGAAATCAAGTTTTTTTGCATTTGAAGAAGCAAAAATGGAGTTTTCTACTGCTTTAGAGGCTGGCCGAGGATGAGAAGATGAGATAATGATGTTAGGTGGCTAGAGTTTATCTTATATTAGGTTGGAAACATCTATTTAATTACAAAAGATAATTCTTTCTAAAAGAAAATAAGATATATGGCTAGGATTTGATCTTGTAATTCAAGATTAAATCCTAGCCTTACACTTGGCTCTAAAGGATAAACATTATCCTTTTACAAAGATTAAACTATCTTTCGACGTTAGAAACCGCACACCGAAATTTTACCGAACGGGTAAAACAGTATACCCGGGTAATCAGACACTGCTCGAAAAATAATTTTGGGTATAAAATCTTTATTTCTACCTATTTCTAACCATAATCATATAATTTCTCAATTTCGGGCATCTTCGGGTCCCAATTCTAGGGTTTCGGCTGTCCCGGTGGGTCTGCGGGGCCCGCACAACACTATTCATTTTTTTTTTACAAATCCGTTGGATCGTCCTCATCATTGTTCAAACTATCAAATTTTTGAAATTATGATTGATAAAGCTCAAATTAATTTTTAGATAATTTTTAGGGTGTTACATTAGGTGTTGCGATTCATGGTGGTAGTGTATTTGTTTGAGTCTTTAGAGCTTGAGTTGAGAACAAAAATGGAGTTTCTTGGGGAAAGAGAAGAAGAAAGTTTGGAGTGGAGAGAATGAGAGAAATTTTGTACAAACTTGGTGCTCAAGTTGTGGCCAAAAAAAGTGATAGGAAGAAATGAGAGTGTGAGTGAGTGTGTGCTTGAAAAAAATCAAAATAAGAGTGAATGAAAGGGAGGGAAATGTAGTTGCTGTATGTGGGGTTGGTAGGCGATATTTTGTGTTTTGTGTGTGTGGAAATTAGGGTTGGTGTATGTTTAATTAAGGAAATTGTTAGAAAATAATAATTGGGTGTTTAGGGCACTTTAAGCTTAGATTAGAGGCATTTCTTGCATGTTTAATTAGAATAAACTCAATTAATTGAAATTCAAATACAACATGGTCCCTAATCTCAAGGGAAAGTAAAAGTCGTAAAGTGGCTTTTGTCCTTTTTTTTTACTTTTGTATCTCATAAAATATTTTTTGTCTCTTATGTTGCTAATCTTTGATTAAGAATGAGATTAAACCTTTTTAACCAATCTTGGGTCTCAATTAACTAAAAATAATTATTTTCACCAAAAATTAATTAGTAAAATTAATTAATCTTTAATTTGAGCCTAATATTACTTATATGCCCTTAATTACTTTAATTAAGCTTAATTAGCACTGGCTAGGGGTAAAATGGTAATTTTACATAAAATCTAACTAGGTTTCATTCAAACATCATATATCTTCTCAAATTAACATTTCCAACTCTCAAATGATGACCGAGTCTGATCGTCACTTAATCCCGCATTAAATTACTTTAAGGGTATTTTGATAATTTTGCTCATGGAAAAAATCGAGAATTGTGATTTTCACATTGAGAACATTGTGTATGGAAGAGACCATACACATCATGTTCAAGGAGCTCAAGAAAGACCTTGTTGATGATCTTGAAGATCTAGAAGAAATTTTTCAAAAGATGAATCTAAAAGGTACTTTAGATAGCAGGATGATGAAAGCCAAAGTATCAGAAAATAAGCTCCAGAACACAGGCACTTCAGAAATCTTGCTCGAAACTCCCAAGAAACTAGAAATTGACATTTCTGAACATAAAGTAGAGCAACTTAAAGATGAAGAAGAAGCTAAAGAACCTCAAAGTCACATAAACTACAAAGGAGTTTCTTATTTGAAGGCAGTTTCTCATAACAAAATTCTTGGAGACATTTCCAAGGGAATGAGAACTAGATCATCCCTTAGAAATATGTCAAACTACGCTTTCATCTCTACCGTTGAACCTAAATGCATTAAAGAAGCTTTGAATAATCAAAGTTGTATAGATGCTATGTAAGAAGTGTAGGTAGAAATGTGCACAAGAAGGGGGGTTGAATCATGCTTGTTTCATTTTACTTTTACGAAACATTTGAATTAAATACTATCAAGTATAAAACTTGTAGTGTGGTGGAAACTTAGTTAGTACTTTTGGAAAGTAGATTTTTGAAGTATAAAATAAATAACAGAATAGCAAGAACATTATATCAACATATGATAAATAATAATGCATAATAGAGAAATGTAAAGAAGATCAAAGAGAGGAAGATGAGACAAATATTTTTATACTGGTTCAGCTAAAACTGCCTATATCTAATACTCAACAAATATTGAGGTTCCACGAAACATCTTTCTCAAACCAAAGAAAGAACAACTGGATAGTCTTTATAATAGCCTTCCCAAGTTCTTATTTGTGACCAACAGACAACCCCTACTGTCACAAATTGAGTAATTCTTCCCAGCCTTTCCAAGCTAAACAAAGTAGTTCTTCCCAGCCTCTCTAAGTTGAAATGAGTAGTTCTTCCCAGCCTCTCCAACCTGAACTGTGATTAGTAAACCACCTATTACTGCCATGTTGAAAGCAATATTTAACTAGCCTCTCCAAGTTAAACCGTGACTAGTAAGAACACCTTATTGTCACGCTACAAGTAGTTTTACATTAACCTTTCCAAGCTATCTCATAGTGATCACTACCGGATCGAGGATACAAAGGTTTTGTGTTTGGGTTGCCACTCAAACTAACCTACACTCAAGTTTCCTTAACATATACATTAAAAGATCCTAGGAAAACTCAAATGACTTCTTTTTATCATTTCTTCCTACAAAGAACATAAATCTATTTAAGAACATAGAAAGAAGATTTTTACAAGTAAGAAATCTGATTACATAATGATATGAACCTTACTGGAGATGAGAAGAGATTTTTACAAAGTTTTCTCTTTATGCATGGAGTCTCTCTCATTTTTGTTTGAGCACAGCATCTCATATATATAGAAGGCTTTCTTTGTGACCGTTGCCTTTGATTAGATCTTCCAGGGACACATGTTGATCTTTTATTTGTGTCTTGGAAAAATAGTCTGGAAGAATAGCCTATCTGCCTGTTAGATTAGTGTGCAGAATGTAACACCCTAATAAAAACGAACAATGCTTAGGTCATATTTCATTCTTATTAGTTTATTACTTTTTACACTGTGTTTTTTTAGAAATTACTATTATATGAAATTAGTGAAAAATTTTTCATTTTGAAACGACATATTCAAAAGTAAAGTCTACAACATGAAAACAGAAGCAATGTTCGTTAATCAGGAATATTTTATTGATTAAATCTCATATTAGTGAACAAGAATAAATAATGCTAACAACGATACCTTCATATTAAATCATAAACATAATACATAGATAGGTTCATAGGATGGGTATTCCTACCCTTAGTACATCACGTGATATAATAGCAAAATAAGGTACAACAGCTAATACAACAAATTTCCTAATACATCTCTAACATGAAAGCATAAATAAACTAAGCAGCTAAAGAATAGTAATAACAACGACATGGCAGATGACTCTATTACTCAGATAGTATGATGGGTGCGGAAAGGGCTGTTGATGACTGGGCGCACGGTAAGAGGAAGGGCACGGGTCTTCTGAGCAAGTACTCTGTCAACAATGGGATGGCTAAAGGCGTCACCATGAAAGTCATAGTCAGATACGATAATCACATGAGGGACATGACCTGACCCGTCGGATGGCATCTCCCAGTTCTGCTAACTGTCAACCTCAAAATCGTCATGCCAGTCCTCAAAATCCTCCCCCATCAAGTCCTTCTCCATCATTTCCTCCTCTACTGCATCCTCTTTGACCTCCATGGGATCTTCTTTTGAGTCTTCCTCGTCGTCAGCATCATAGTGAATGGGCTCGGGAAGAATCATCTGGAAAGGCTCCATGTTTAATGGTTCTTCGAGGATCTCAATCTCAGAGTCAGAAGATAATTCCACCACAGGTACATGGCATGGTGGAGCTTCGAAAATCTGTAAGTCATAGTTGGAAGAGTCAGTAATAATGTAAGGCCTGCTAGGTGAGTTCTGATGACTTCGTATCCTACTGCTAGGCCCGCCTCGGTGGTACGAACTCCTCGAAAAGGGGGCCCCATTTCCCAGAGTCCAGTTGGAATCGAAGTCAGAGCTGTTATGGGGGCGGACCATCGTCGGACACGTTTGAATCTAAAGATGACACAGTTGAAGGTATGAGAAATCATAGATTCCTCAATAGGCAATTTTTATCTCGTAAGTGTCATCATGTACATCTTTAGGCCACTTCGGTTTTATCAATTGACAGAAAACATGGGCAGTTAGAGTTTCATTATGCTTGATTTCTGAAAACATTCATATTCCAAAGCAACATGTCTTTTAAAGATCTTTTATTAGCAAGGATAATAATTTAAACAGATATCATAGTCATGGCATTTACTTAACTAAGTGGGGAATATAACAATGTGTGCATTTCTTTAACTTGATTCGGTCCTTCACTCATTGAGTGCGCCAACACCAATGTCTTAATCCACTTTCATGGGTAATGAGCTCATACCATGGCCGTCGCCATAACTTGTTCCAAGAGAAAATCTCAACGGATGGGGTGAGGGGTTAAGCAGTGTGCTTTTCCCATTATCTTTATTCATATTCATATGCAAAACTTCTTGACATTTAACATTTCTCATATGAATCACCATGGTAATGTAGTGCATGCTATATGATCAATACTCAAGTCATATAAAACATAACATTTGCACCATAACACTCGTAGCACATTGAAGCATTCATGCATGTAATAAATAATTCATGATTATTCATAATATTTCATACATAATCAAGATTATAGGTCAAAGTCATGCATTATGTATGTCTCAAAGTCATTAAGTCTTGTTTAATTGAAACATAAGCTTTCAGGTCATGGATTAAGTTCTCATAGTCATTTATGAGTAAAAATTCCTAATTATGTGTAATCAAAGGTTATATATATTTATCATTGTTATATAAATCTGTTCAGTTTCAATAATTAATTGTTAACCCTCAGAAAAATGTTAATTTACAGATTTTTCCTTAAGAGTACGATTTTTGACTTATTAGCTTTGACAGCTTATTTCCATTTCTGGTATGTCTCTATAGAAAAATTAATATCTCTCATTATACTTACTCTTTTAAGGAGATAAAGATATGCCCAGAATCCATACTCACTCTTCTTTCTCTGAAAGTGCTTTTTACAAAATTATAATAAGTAAAATGACTTTTATACCCCTACAAAAATTACTATATTCCATCTGTATTTTGACAACTCAATCTGTAACTTGTTTTGTGTTTCTAGAATCATGTGCACATTTTTAGTGAATGTATTTTATATCTCTGTGTTCCTTAAGATCTTAGCTTTCCAACAACACCTATTTTACACATTTTACATTTCTATATTAAAAGCTAAATTTACTTTAATGCTTAAGGGTCAAACAGCAGTTCTAGCAAGAAGCCTAAACTTTACAAAAATTATATCTCTACCTAGGGGATGTATTTTTCAATGAAAAGGTCTTTTTGGAAGCTAGCTTCCATATATAATTTTTCCAGTGGCTTAAATAACACGGTTTACAAGCGTGGCACATTTTTGTGATCCTAGCTCAGTCAAAACTACTTTCCAACACTAGTGTGTATTTGTATGTGTATACTACTTCTTTTCAACTCAAGACATAGATTTTCATTATTCCCAGCATAACCAGTATATATAGATGTCATTACAAAGACATAGAGAATTCCAACACATATTTTAAAGCATGTTCTTCATGAAAGAAAAGAATACAATATTTAGAGGAGATAGAT
The DNA here is from genome assembly GCA_031216125.1 of Dalbergia cochinchinensis. Taxonomy (NCBI): domain Eukaryota; kingdom Viridiplantae; phylum Streptophyta; class Magnoliopsida; order Fabales; family Fabaceae; genus Dalbergia; species Dalbergia cochinchinensis. Next base: position 33,441,531 of record CM062369.1, read on the forward strand.
GTGCAAGTTTTAAGCCCATAGGTCTAGAATGAGCTAAGACATAGAACTTCCATATCCTCAAGATAAAAATCACCTAACAAGAAAATGTAGAGGTTTTATGAGTCTTTCACTCCCTTGAGAGAGCGCATGAACTAGTAGAAAAGAAAGGTAGAAAAGAAGACTCTTTCTTGGTCCTAGTTCAAACTTGAAGGTCTTGGTGGCTATGGAGGCTAGTGTGTGTTTTAGGGGGTAAGTTTGCAAAAGTTAAGAGCAGTAATCTTTATGAAACATAATAAGGACCCTAGAGCTGTAAGGGTGAGAATATTAGGAAGAGTTTTGAGAGAAAGAACACAAGAGGACAAAGAGCTTGAGGCTTAGAAGTGTTTAGATAATTGCAAGGAACAAAAATGAGGCCATTTTACTCCCTTTTATATGCCTCTTGGCTGTGGGTTTGCAGGGGCTGTTTGGGTGAGTTTTAAATTCCTATTTAGTTCATTTATTTTATCACTTAGTTAGAGTAGTGGAAAATTAAAACTAAGTTAGGTTGGCTAGTTAGTTTCCATACCATAAAACACCATATATAGCTTAGTCCTTAAGCTTAATGACAACGTGTCACTTTGACACCCATCAACCTTTCACCACGGCCTTAAGCAAGCTTCAAATCAAGCTCATACCCCTCTTAAATGGTGGCTGTATCTACGGCCAATGCAGAGAAAAATCAAGGGAAATCTTATGCTTTTAATTTAATATAGAATTAGATGTTGTCCTGTAGTTAAATTAGTCCTAGTGTAAGCTATTTTGAAGAAACTTATGTGAGTATTTTCTTTTACATGTTGGCTTAAAAGAGGGGTTTAGAAAGGGTCCATAGGGTTTTAAGAGTTATTCTGTAGAGAAACACATTATCTAGTGGGTAAACAGGTGTTTTTACCTCTTTTGGTAATATTCTCTTTACCAAAAATGGTTTAATCCACATTTTAAACATATTTTATTTTTAATGAAGAATCTATCATAGATTAATTATATTAATCCCTCATCAGGTCAGTAATCATCCTAATTAGTAATTAATCATCTCTATTGTAACACCCTAATTCTTATTCAGAAAATAATTGAGGCTTTGTTAATGAGAATAACAAAATTCTAATAGACATTTAGAAATGATGAGAACAATGTAAAAAAAAACATGTGAATAGTGTTTTGCGGGCCCCGTAGGCCCGCCAGGACAATCGAAATCCCTGATCTGGGACTCGAAGGTGCCCAAAATTGGGAAACATGGAAATAAGGTTAAAAATAGTTAGAAATGAAAATTTTATACTTAGAATTAGATGTTAAGTAATATTTGATTTCTCGGATGCAGTGTTTCACTCGTTCGATAAAGTTTTGGTGTGTGAGTTCTAACACCGAAAATTAATTTGATCTTTACAAAATAAATAAGCTTATCTCTTTAAATCAAGTGAATGGCTAAGATTCAATTTTGTAGCCATCCATTTCACCTTTTTAGATTAGGATTTATCTAAGTATATTATATAATATTAAGTCATTATTACAAGCTATATATGAATTCAAAATCTTCTCCAAGAAGCAAAAAAGCTTCGACCATTAAGGGGAGACAGCAGCAAACTCATCTAAGAACTTTACCTTGGTTTCAAATCCTATATACACTAACCTACAGCCATTGAAATCAAAAATTTTCTCTTCATCAAAGTTGTTCTACACCTCAAACTCTATAATTCTAACCGATCAAAATTTTAATTTTTCATCAATTTTCACCTTGGTTCCTCACCCCCTCACTACTTGGGGAGGTTTGGTGTGTGATTAGGAGTTCTCAAGGTGAAGAGAAGTCAAGTAAAGCATCCTTTGGAGCAAAGAGCTTAAAAGCTCTTAAAGTAGGGTTTTCTTTGGTCTTTTCTTTCCAATTTTATGCAAAACAATTCTATGGCCTTAGGTTTGAAATTTTTTATTGTCTTGGTTGATGATATATGATTGTTGATGTATGAATTTTGGTGAAGGATTTGGATAAGGTTAGAAACCTCATTTCATCAAAAGAAATTTTAGTTAGGCTACTAGATTTTTGGTTTAGCTGCAAACAGGGAACTTTCACGAATTTTTAGACATAGTTGTGGTCATGGTCTGATCTGGAAAAATTATATGTTGAATAACTACATAAATTTTCTTGAGCCTTGGTTTTGAAGAATACTACCTTAAAAAAATCAAAGACTAAAATGGTACTAATGCTGTCTAGGTTTTTGAAACAGAAGCAGTAAAATTGTTTAATTTTATTATCATGGCAAATGATAGATTTCTCCTTTAAAATTTTTACAGCGAGTTAATAACATCTTGAAATATAACCGTGAATTTTCTCTTGAATTGATTCTATAAATTGGTTAAGTTAAAAATTATGGGAATTCGGCTATGAGTTGTGAATAAGTAATCTCTGACCACCAAACTTGTACAATTTAATTGACATGCTTAAAGGATTCCGTTTACCATGAAAATTTTACAGGGTCTCATAGACACCTTGACATGTCATGGGGAATTTTCGTGGCCTTTGAATTGGTAATTTGATAGACAAATTAAATGTTGTCATTGGAATGGTAAATCTACCGATGTGCTGAAATAGTGAGAATGTCTTGGACTAATGATAAAATGACATTTAGTCCAAGTATATGTTATATGAATGCATGCTAGCTATTTTAAAGATGTGTTTGTAAGTCATGAATGAGATTCCAATGTAATTGAATGCCTACATGTGAAGTAAGCATGGAAAAATAAAAATGTAAAAGAGAATGTGTAGATTCAATTGTGCGTATTCTAACATATGGGGAAAATAGAGACAAAGCTTATGTGGTTAAAGGGGGAAGGCAAAATAAGAACTTCCCTAGAGATTTGATGGGTTGGTAGATGTATCAATATATAGGAATGAGCTCATGTCCTAGCAGTCTATAGTTCTTATGGAGTGGTCCACTACAGATACTACTTGATGTGAAATTAAGCCTTCCCTATGTTAATGAAAAAGAGAATGTGGCACTTAATTCAATTCATTGTTTTGAGAGAAAATGTATGATTATCATTTTCAACTCTATAACTATTTTTCTGGATATGATCTTGCATGATATTATTTATATGAATGGAATTGTTAATTATGTTTGTTTAAGTTTAAGGGAGTACTCTACTGAGAATCATATAATATTCTCATCCCTATGTGTCTATATGTTGTATTGTGCTTAGACTCCACAGATGTTGTTGGTGATTTTCTTTCTTGATTCTCCCCAATGGCAATGGTACTACAACCTAGACCTGGATTCATTATATGTGGTAGCATATTCCCGGATTTGAGTTTATGTGTTTTTCAGTAGTTCTTTCAACACTTCTATTTTTGCACTTGAGTTTGACCCAAGCTTCCCTTATGACGGTGTGCCTTTACACATGGCACACCCTGCTGTGTTCTTAGTTCCACCTGTACAACCTAAGTCCCCTCTTAGAGATGATTCATCATCATCCTCTTCCTTAGACTCTGGTTCACATTTTGACCCTGATGCCCCTGCTGGGGGCAATGCTATTGCACCAATGGTGAATGGTTTTATGTAGGAGAGTATAGGACAACTCAGGGACTCTTGATGTATGTATAGTGGTAGTTTAGTGGTAGAACCTACCATACTGCAGTTTGACCCTATTAGGTATGGATGAGATTCATTTTCCATTTGTATAAGATTTTGTTGGATCTCGACTTTGAGTAGGTCAGACTAGATAATAAAGGTGTTCTTTTATGAACTAATTCCCTGACTAGTGTAGGAAAGTTTGTTTCCCAGTATGATCTACCTATTGTAAACTTAACAACGATTTCCATATGTATATATATTGGCTGTGCAACATATATGTCTACATTATTTTATTTCTTTTATTTTGACTAGTATAGATCGTGAATGTAAGTAAATACTTTTCTAATTACTATGCTAACACTCAAGTAAAATATGGTAATTAAGAGGGTATGACATTATGGTATCAGAGCTGGACTATCCTATAAGCCTGAGGAGTGGATCGGCTATGTTTTCTTAGTAATTGTCATGCATTATGATTTTACATATATGTATGATTGCGGATTAGGAATGTTGTGGGTTGCTACTACACTTAGCTTGGTATTGAGCCTGATTAACTCAATATTTTGTTTGGTGTGATAGGAATCAATGACTTCGAACCTGCAAACTAGGAGTGGAGCTAGGAACAATGCCGACATGATGAATACTTTTCGTGAAATGGCAGCTGCCATGAGAGAACTAGCTATGGCTGCTACCCGAATAATGGAAAGGCCGAACCACAATGAAAGGCAAAACCCAGCCAATAATCCTGGAGGGAATGAAGTGGATGTAGAGTATAAAAAATTTGTCGAGTTTAAAAAGGAAAATCCCCTTCCATTTCGAGAAGCATTCAACCCAAGTAAAGCATAGGAATGGGTTAAGGCCATGGAGAAAATCTTCCTAGTCTTTCTTTGCACAGAGACCCAAAATGTGGCTTTTGCTACCTACATGCTGGAAGCAGATGCAGAATTCTGGTGGGTTTGTACTAGGAGATTATTTGAAGCTTCCCAGATTGAAATTACCTGGAATATCTTTAAGGAGGCTTTTTACCATAAGTACTTCCCTACTTTCTATGAGAAATGCAAAAGAGTTGGAGTTCATGGCTCTCAAACAAGGACCTATGAGTGTAGCAGAGTATACAACTAAATTTGAAGAGCTCTGAAAGTTTTCTACGATTTACTAGTGTGACTCAGATGAAGCCTGGAAACGCATGAAATATGAAGGGGGTCTACGAGAAGATATAGAAGCAGCTGTAAGTCTCTTGGAGATCAAGGACTATCCTACTTTGGTAAATAAATACTGACGTGCAGAAGAGCCTAACAAGAAGCTGGCAAGTTTCAAGTATGCCTAAAGCAATGCTAAGAGGGGATTAGCACCTCAAGGCTCTTGGTTCAAGCCTGTTAACCAGTCCTAGAGGAGATTTCCACCCAACAACAACAATAACAACAACAACAACAACAACAAAGGGAAACAACTTCAATCTTCAAGACTTGAGGTAGGGAGAAATTACCCTAAATATGGGAAAAACCATGGGAACAGGCCTTGCTAGGCAACACAAATTGTTTGCTTTGGATGTGGGAAGCCAAGACACAAAATATTTGAATGCCCCGATAAGAGAGGCCAATAGCCCGCCTCTAGGTCACAACAACATGGATACGTTTTTACTATAAGTGCCAAAGAAGTTTCTCAATCTGTCGATTTGATTCGAGGTAAGTGTGAAATAAATGGTAACACCTTGGATGTACTGTATGATATGGTTGGCACTCATTCTTTTATATCCCATGACTATGTACATAAATTACAATTTTCTGTGTCTGAATTACCTTATGATCTCCTTGTGTCTACTCCTACTACTGGTCCTATTAGAACTTATTATGCATGCATGAACCTTCCTCTTCAAATAAGTACTCAAGAGTTTATGACCAATTTAGTTTGTCTTCCTTTATCTAGTTTAGAGGTAATTTTAGGTATGGATTGGCCAGTACCTAACTATGTTCTTCTACACTGTCCAGATAGAACTCCCATATTTCTTTCTACATTATCTTATATTCCTGTGGTTCCTTTTTCTTTTTATTTAGACTTAGTAACACCTAACCTGAATAAAATAGACCATCGGGAATACGTTCTCCTCTCGGCCAGTGAAACTAAAAGTGACCACGAGTTAAGTAAGACTCCAGTGTTGAGAGAATATCTAGATGTCTTTCTAGAGGACATTCTTGAGTTTCCTCTTGAACAAGAAATTGAATTCTCCATTGAGTTAGTTCTAGAAACAAGTCCTATTTCAATTGCTCCTTATAGAATGTCTCCTTTAGAGTTGAAGGAGTTAAAGTTACAAATTGAAGAATTACTAAGGAAGCACTTCATTAGACCCAGTGCCTCTCCATAGGAAGCCCTGTTCTTCTGGTGAAGAAAAAGGATGGGGGTATGAGGCTTTGTATGGACTATAGGCTGTTGAATAAGGTGATGATTAAGAACAAATACCTTTTGCTAAGGATTAATGATCTCATGGATCAGTTGAGAGGGGCAATCGTATTCTCAAAGATTGATCTTAGATCAGGCTACCATAAGATTCGAGTTTGGGATGAGGATATTCCCAGAACTGCTTTTAGAACTCGATATGGGCATTACAAGCATAAGGTGATATCTTTTGGATTAACCAATGCTCCAGCTATATTTATGAATCGAATCTTCCGTACTTACTTGGATAAATTTGTAGTTATCTTTATAGAAGATATACTTATCTATTCAAGGACTGAGGAAGAACATGCAGAGCATCTTAGGATTGTGCTACAGATCCTAAAGGAGAATAAGTTGTATGCTAAGTTGTCAAAATGTGAATTCTAGATGGGAGAGATTAGATTCCTAGGTTATGTGGTATCACGATGGGAATTTTAGTAGATTCGATAAGCTGGAATCAGTACTTTATTGGGAACGACCAACAATGGTGACTAAGATTCGGAGTTTCCTAGGGGTTTTATCATGAGTTTTTCTCAGATAGCCTTACCTTTGACTAAGTTAACCCAAAAGAATGCTCCATTCAAGTGGACACCACAGTGTGAAAATAGTTTCCAGGAATTAAAGCAAAAGTTGACGATGGCTCCAGTATTAGTATTACCTGACCCTCATGATCCCTTTAAGGTTTATTGTGATGCATCTAGTAAGGGTTTAGGATGTGTGTTGATGCAAAATCGAAAAGTGGTCGCCTATACTTCTCGACAGTTTAAACTTCACAAAGTCAACTACCCAACTCATGACCTTAAACTTGTGGCTATGGTTTTTGCTCTAAAGATTTGGTGACATCTTCTGTATGGCATGCAGTTCAATGTTTTCTCGGACCACCAAAGCTTAAAATATCTTTTTGACTAGAAGGAGTTGTATATGAGACAGTGAAGATAGATGGAGTTCCTTATGGATTATGATTTCAACCTAAATTACCATCCGAGCAAGGCAAATGTTATTGCCAATGCACTGAGCAGGAAATCCTTAAGTGTAGCATGTTTGATGATTAAAGAGACGGAGTTAGTTGAAAACTTTAAGAAGCTTAATTTAGATGTCTGTAACCCCTCAAGGTGTTGTATTAGGCCATATACAAGTAACAAGTGAGTTCAAAGGACAGATTTTGGCCGCACAACGTGAAAATTAGAGTTCCAAGAGATATTAAAATCAATTCATACAAAGAAGTTACTAGGATTTACTCAAGACCAACAAGGTATATGGAGATACAGGGATAGAGTATGTGTACCTGCTTGTGGCAATCTCAGAAAAGAAATCTTAGAGGAAGCTCATAGGAGCAAATTCACTATACACCCAGGGACTAGTAAAATGAATGTGGATCTCAAGAAAATGTTTTGGTGGCCAGGAATAAAGAGAGACATGGTAGAGTTTGTTAGAAAGTGTCTCACATGTCAAATGTTAAAATAGAACACCAAAATCCAGCTGGGACCCTGCAACCTTTAGAAATCCCAGAATGGAAGTGGGAGAGTATCTATGTGGACTTTGTAATGGATTTGCCAAGGACATCGTCAGGTCATGGTGCTATATGGGTTATAGTAGATAGATTGACCAACTCTGCTTATTTCTTACCTATTAAAGCTAATTATCCTTTGGATAAGTTAGCTTCTTTGTACATCCAAGAAATAGTGAGACTACATGGTGTTTCTTCTTCAATAATTTCTAATAAAGACCCTAGGTTTACTTCAAGAGTTTTGGGAGCTTTTTAAAAGGCCTTTGGAACCAAACTTTGTTTAAGTACTGCCTACCACACCCAGACTGATGGGCAAATGGAACACACCATACAAACCCTAGAAGACATGTTAAGGGCATGCATGATTGAGCAAAGAAGAAGGTGGGATAAGTTACCTCCATTGGTTGAATTTGCTTATAATAACAGTCATCATGCTCATATTGGCGTGGCCTCGTATGAAGCACTATATGAAAGAAAATGCTAATCTCCATCATGTTGGTACGACTTGGGAGAGGCAGGATTGCTAGGACCCGACCTTGTTAACCAAACGAAAGAGCTGATCTAGAAAATTAGAAGTAAAATCCTTACCACACAAAGTCATCAAAAGAGCTATGCTGACACTCGAAGGAAACCTTTAGAGTTTCAAGAGGGAGAACATGTATTCTTAAAGGTCATGCCCACTACTGGGGTAGGTAGAGCCCTTAGAGTTAAAAATTTATCACCCAAGTTCATAGGTCATTTTCAAATTCTCCAATGAATTGGGTCAGCTGCCTACCAGATAGCCTTACCTCCATATTTATCTAACCTTCATAATGTCTTCCATATATCTCAACTCCAAACGTATCATCCAAACCCATACCATATTATCGACTTCGAATCTATACAGTTAAGGGATGACTTGATATTTCAAGCCCCTCCTATTCAGATCGTTGATAAAGAAGTCAGGAAACTTAAAAATAAATCTATGGAACTTGTAAAAGTGGCTTGGGGTGGACCTAGAAATGGAGAATATACATGGGAATTAGAATCAAGCATGAAGAAAGATCATCCAGAATTGTTTCCAGGTATGGAATTTTGAGGACAAAATTTTTATTAAAGTGAGTGGTAATGTAACACCATAATTCTTATTCAGAAAATAATTGAGGCTTTGTTAATGAGAATATCAAAATTCTAACAGACATAGAAGTGATGAGAACAATGTAAAAAAAATGTGAATAGTGTTTTATGGGCCTCGTAGGCCCGTCGGGACAACCGAAACCCCTAATTTGGGACCTGAAGGTGCCCAAAATTAGGAAAACATGGAAATAAGGTTAGAAATAGTTAAAAATAAAAATTTTATACTTAGAATTAAATGTTGAGTAATATTTGATTTCTCGGATGCGGTGTTTTACCCGTTCAGTAAAATTTCGGTGTGTGAGTTCTAACACCGAAAACTAATTTGATCTCTACAAAATAAATGAGCTTATCTCTTTAAATCAAGTGAATATCTAAGATTCAATCTTGGATTAAAAGATTGAATCATAGCCATCCATTTCACCTATTTAGATTAGGATTTATCTAAGTATATTATATAATATTAAGTCATTTTACAAGATATATATGAATTCAAAATCTTCTCCAAGAAGCAAAAAAGCTTTAGCCATTAAAGGTAGACAGCAACAAGCTCATCCAAGAGCTTCATCTTGGTTTCAAATCCTATATACACTAACCTAGAGGCATTGAAATCAAAACTTTCCTTCATCAAAGTTGTTCTATACCGCAAACTCTACAATTCTAATCGATCAAAATTTTAATTCTCCATCAATTTTCACCTTGGTTCCTCACTTCCTCACTACCTAGGAGAGGTTTGGTGTGCGATTAGGAGTTCTCAAGGTGAAGAGAAGTCAAGTAAAGCATCTTTTGGACCAAAGAGCTTAAAAGCTCTCAAAGTAGGGGTTTTTTTGATCTTTTCTTTCCAATTTTATGCTAAACAATTCTATTCCCTTAGGTCCAAAATTTCTTGGTTAATGATATATGGTTGTTCATTTATGAATTTTGGTTGAGGGTTTGGATGAGGTTAGAGACCTCATTTCATCAAAAGAAATTTTAGTTGGGCTACTAGATTTTTGGTTTGGCTGCAAATAGGGAACTCTCATGAATTTTTAGACATATTTGTGGTCATGGTCATGATCTGGAAAAATTATATGCTGAAACTAATCTTAAAATAACTACATAAATTTTCTTGAGCATTGGTTTTAAACAATACTGCCTTAAAAAAACCAAAGACTAAAATGGTACTCATGCTGTCTAGGTTTTTGAAACAGAAGCAGTAAAATTGTTTAATTTTATTATCATAGCAAATGATAGATTTCTCCTTTAAAATTTTTATAGTGAGTTAATAACATCTTGACATCCATGAATTTTCTGATGAATTAATTCTATCAATTGGTTGAATTAAAAATTATGGGAATTCGGCTATGGGTTGTGAATAAGTGGTCTCTGACCAGCAAACTTGTACAATTTAATTGACATCGTTAAAGGATTCCGTTTATCATGAAAATTTTTCAAGGTCTCATAGACACCTTGATATGTCATGGGGAGTTTTTATGGCCCTTAAATTGGTCATTTGATAGACAAATTAAATGTTTTCATTGGAATGGTAAATCTATCATGGTGCTGAAATGGTGAGAATGTCTTGGACTAATGATAAAATGACATTTAGTCCAAGTATATGTTATATGAATGTATGGTAGCTATTTTAAAGATGTGTTTGTAAGTTATGAATAAGATTCCAATGTAATTGAATGCCTACATGTGAAGTAAGCATGGAAAAATAAAAATGTAAAAGAGAATGTGCGGAGTTCAATTGTGCGTATTCTAACATATGGGGAAAACAGAGACAAGGCTTATATGGTTAAAGGGGGAAGACAAAAATAAGAACTTCCCTAGAGATTTGATGGGTCGGTAGTCGTATCGACATATAGGAATAAGCTCATGTCCTAGCAGTCTATAGTTCTTATGGAGTGGTCCACTACAGATACTACTTGATGTGAAATTAAGCCTTCCCTATGTTAATGGAAAAGAGAATGTGGCACTTAATTGAATTCATTATTTTGAGAGAAAATGTATGATTATCATTGTCAACTCTATAACTATTTTTCTAGATATGATCTTGCATGATATTATTTATATGAATGGAATTGTTAATTATGTTTGTTTAAGTTTGAGGGAATACTCTACTGAGAATTATATAATATTCTCATCCCTATGTGTGTATATATTGTATTGTGCTCAGACTCCATAGATGTCGTCAGTGATTTTTTTTCTTGATTCTCCCTAGTGGCAATGGCACTACAACTATAACCCGGACCTGGATTCATTATATATGGTAGCATATTCTCGGATTCTAGTATATGTGTTTTTCAGTAGTTCTTTCAACACTTTTGTTTTTGTACCTGAGTTTGACCCAGGCTTCCCTTATGACGGTGTGCCTCTACACATGGCACACCCTGCTGTGTTCGTAGTTCCACTTGCACCACCTAAGTCCCTTCCTGGAGATGATTCGTCCTCATCCTCTTCCTCAAACTCTGGTCCACCTTTTGACCTTGATGCCCCTGCTGAGGGCAATGCCATTGCACCAATGGTGAATGGTTTTATATAGGAGAGTATAGGACAACTCAGGTACTCTTGATGTATGTATAGTGGTAGTTTAGTGGTAGAACCTACCAGACTGCAATTTGACCCTTTTACGCATGGATGAGATTCATTTTCCATTTGTATACAATTTTGCTGGATCTCGACTTTGAGTAGGTCAAACTAGATAGTAAAGGTGTTCTTTTATGAACTGAGTCCTTGACTAGTGTAGGAAATTTTGTTTCCCAGTATGATATACCTATTGTAAACTTAACAACGATGTCCATAGGTATATATATTGGCTGTGCAACATATACGTCGACATTATTTTATTTCTTTTAGTTCGACTAGTATAGATCATGAATGTAAGCAAATACTTTTCTAATTATTGTGTTAACACTCGAGTAAATATCGTAATTAGGAGGGTGTTACATCTATCTTGACTATTTAAGGTATAACTCATTTTTAAGATCATTGCTATTTATAGTAAATTACTAGTTAAGCTTGTTTTATTATTATACTGGGAATCTTATGACAATTACTTATATCTAATCCATGATTAGTGTATTAATCCTTGATTAGATTTAATTAAATCACTTAATCATGATTTAATTGGTCTTTGATCATTGTTTGATCATTATATTGATTATTACATGTTTTAGTTGACTTTCTCATGATTTTATTATTTTTTACAAACCTTTGACTTTTATAGTTGACTTTGACTTTGTGGTTGACTTTTGACCTGAGAGTTTGACTTTTTGACTTTCAGCTTCGACCTTGACTCTTGTTGACCCCTGATCAACACTTAACATTTTATGTTGACTTGCCCTTGATCGGGTGAAAGTTCAACAGTTTCAAGCGAAATTGTTTATTCAACTCATCACCGAGTAAACCTTCATTTTAGGATGAACATGGGGATGTTACACAGAAGCCGTTGTGGAATGGAGGCTTCTGATGTTCTTCAGAAATTACTCTTACTTTCTGAACCATGGTTTTTGAACTTTTTTTTGGTTGATTTCAAAGGCAAAAGAGATGATTAGCTGATTCTAACACCGGGATTTGACTTTTTCAAATTCAAATTTAAATTTGAAATTCAAATTTCCTTTTATTTCCAAAAATGTTCAAATCTCCACAGTTAAGTGAGCTTTCTGACGTGCAATAGCATATCCTTGATGATTTCTTCACTTTTTGATCTTCCATCCAAGCTTTTTGATGGTGACAGATTTGCGATTGAGCTAATTGAAGACAGTGAACATTTGGTCTTCAGAGATTGCTTGATATCTTCATTGTAAGCGTACTTTCTGATGTCCAGTGCTACTTTCTGAAGTCTTAAAACTTGGTTTCTTGTATTATTGATGTCTTCTTCAAATCATTATCTATCTTGCCCTTAAATAAGGATATAATTTCACTTCCTTTTCAGTTCATATCTCTCAACAAGAGAAAAACGAGTGAATTTTATCTTCATTTGAGTAAGTCTTGCTCTTAGCTAAATGATAGAACCTATTTAAAAACTTACAAGAAATTCAAGACAACCATTAGTCATTCTTCAAAGAATTTTCTTTAAATTGGCTTTGTTGTCATTCAAAAGTAATTAACGCATCTTGATAGGGTTTTGGAGCTAACAATCTCCCCCTTTTTGATAGTGACAAACTAATTTGAAGAAAATCTTTTGAAGAGATATTGAAAGAAATATTACTGAAATATAGGCATGATAGTTTATATTCTTTCAACCTTATCATTGAAAGTGACTTTCAGGAAGTCCTTTTCTTAAGGCATGATATGGATCATATAGAAAAACATTTTTGGCCTTAAGTGACTTGAATCATAGCTGTTGTTGTGTTACTTGAAGCTTAGGTTAGGCTTAGCATACTTTCTAAAGAGAATTAAAGTAGTATGTTTAAGAAGGAAAACATTTAAGCCTAGATTACATAAACAGGTTGATCTTTGGTCATAAAAAGAAACTTTCTGAAGATCTACGTGCTTGAAAAACTTCAACAAGAAATACTTGTGATATTTTATCTTGATTAGATCTATTTTCAGCACTTCTTTATCCAAAAGAATTTTTGAAAGGAATGCTCAAGGATATATGATAAATGTACCAGAGCATTCACGATTTTGAAGAAAAACATATGGATGCTTATGTAGTTTTTGAAACTCAGAGAAACCTTAAAATGATAATATTAACATATTGCTATGTGAGGTTTCTGAAGCTCATCAAAAATCAGTTTGAAAAATAACAAGGATGAGCATTTTATTTTGACCTGTGAAACTTTTCTCATAAGTATCATAGCATGGAAAGATATTTCCAAAACAGAGGTATATGATCTTTTTAAAAGAAATTTTGTCTTACCGATACACATGTGAAACAAAACATAACACATTTTGTGACATATAAACACAGTACACTTCGAGAGAGTTCTAAGCATAGGTTGCTGAAGACTTAACAAAAACTATACACAACTGTATTTTGATCAAGTTATACACAGCGTATCTCATATGTGTGTCAAAGATAATGTGTTTAGTAACAGCTAAAGAAAACCAATTAAGCACATCATACACATCGAGGCTCAGCAGATTAATATGAGTATCAGAGCAACAAACAGCTTGTGCTTTTAAAGATACTTGCCAAAGCTAACCATGCAAACACATATAAGCTAAGTATCCTAGAGTGCTGATGATTAAACAAGACAATGCATACGCAAAAGAGATAAGAAGCAGACATTTTTTTGAGAGATATATGATTAGCTGAGTATGAAAAAAGCATCGATATGAATCAAAGCTTAAAAAAATAAAAGCTTAAAACAAAAATGACATATAAGCATCATAAAAGACTATGATATATATATATATATGAGCAGAAATATAAAACATGGAAAGCTAACTATCAAGAGATTTACAAAAACATAAAATATCAAAAGGAAAAAATATGTATGCTGAACTTCAAAAAACTCTATGCTCCCCCTCAACATAAGCTCCCCCTGAATTCCATTTGCACATTATTTTCTTAAATTCTTCTCTTCTCTCTCTTTGGCATCATCAAAAAGGAGATATGCTTGGAAACAGATGCTGCAGCATTTGAAGAATCTAAAGCTACATGTAACACCCTAAAAATTATTTAAAAATTAATTTGGGCTTTACTAGTCATAATTTCAAAAATCTGACAGTTTTAGTAATGATGAGGACAGTCCAATGGATTTGTAAAAAAAAAAATCATGAATAGTAACCTTGTGGGCCCCACGGGCCTGTCGGGACAGCTGAAACCCTAGAATTGAGACCCGGAGGTGCCCAAAACTGAGAAATTATAGGATTGAGATTAAAAATAGTTAGAAATGAGGATTTTATACTTAGAATTAATTTTTGAACAATGTTTGATTTCCCGACTACACTGTTTTACCCGTTCGGAAAAATTTCGGTATGCGATTTCTAACACCGAAAGCTAGTTTGACCTTTACAAAAAGAGAATGCTTATCCATTTGAATTAAAGGAATAGCTAAGATTCAATCTTGAATAACAAGATCCAATCCTAGCCATCCATTTTACTTCCTTTGATTAAAAATTATCCAACTATATATATTATTATATTCCTACATTAATTATAAGATAAATACAATACCTTTTCTTCTCCAAGAAGCCCATTCTCGGCTATGACAAGAGCACACAGCCATATTCATTTCTTCTTCTTCAAAAACCATGAAAACTTGATCCAAAACCTAGCCTAAGCTTGATAAAACCACAAACTCCCTTTACAAAACTTGTTCTACTCATCGATACCTACAAAACTAACTGATTAAAATTTTAATTCATAACAATTTTTTCACTTTGAGCCATCATACATCACTGCCAAAGAGAGGTTTAAGGGCTGTTTGGATGGATTTTGAATGAAGAAAAGTGCTTGGAGAAGATTGTTCTAGGCAAGGAGCTATGGAGATTCAAGTAGGGTTTTTTTGTGTTCTTGTTGTTTTGGTTCTGTTTTTCCAAATTTTGTCCTCTTGGAATTCTGAATTTTCTGGTTCTAATACAAGATTTATTGATGTGTTTAATTTGGTGGGGGTGGTTGGATGATATTAGAAATCAATTTTGTCAAAAGGAATTTTGGACTATGCTATTGGATTTTCGATTTTCTTACTGGCAGTGGTCATTCTCGAATTTTCTGACAGATTTAGAGATCTTTGATTGAGCTATATATTTTATGGGATGTAGCTAACATGTTAAGGTATCTCCAGTAAAAATTTTGAGTTATTCTGGGTGCTTTTACTATGTTAAAAAAATCATGAACTGAAGCCCTACCTGTGCTGCCTGAATTGTTGAAGCTGAAGCTGCAAAATTTGCTAATTTTGTTATCATAACAAATGATTGGTTTTTCCTTTGAAACTTTTACAGAGAATTGGAAACATATTGAAATTAAACCATGATTTTTCTTTAGAATTGGTTCAATCATTTGCTATGGTTAAAAATTATGAATTTTGGTTCTTGAGCTGAAGTTGAGTGGTTTCTAACCACCAAGTTTGTCTAATTTTGTTAAACAAGTTAGAGAAGGATTTTCCCTCTGAAATTTTTACAAAGCCTTGTGGACACATTGAGGTGTCTTGGAGAATTTTTATAGCCCTTGCAATGGATGTTTGATAGATATAATAAATCATACTCCTTAGGCATGAATTCTGCCAACATGTTGTATTTGTGCTGAAATGAATTTAAGTATTGAGTTGACGATATAATGACTCTTGATTTAAGTATGATGAGTATGAATGCATGCTAGACAATTTAAAGATTGATTTATGAGGCAAAAATGAGAATTACTTGTGATTAAAAGCCTACATGTGGCTTATGCAAGCATTTGAGAAAAGAAAGTATATGATGCAGTTATATGAGAAAAGTGAATGTATAAATTTCACTTGTGCATGTTCTAACATATGGAGAAAACAGAAACAAGACTTATGTGGAATGAGGGGAAGGCTAAAAGAGGAACTTCCCTAGAGATAGAGAGGAAGGCAAAAAGATGAACTTCTCTAGAGATAATATGAGTCGGTAGACATATCGGCTAGGAATAGATCTGTGTGAGAATTGGAGAAAGTAAATCCAATGATCATGTATAGGAATGAGCTCAGTCCTGATAAGCAGTCTATTTCCCTTATGTGGTGTGAACCACTATAAATACCATGTGGTATAAACTGTTCATTGTGGAGTTATCCATAGTAAATACCTATCGGGTATACACTAAGTCTTTCCTATGTCGATGAAAAGAGAAAAATGCACCGATTTGAGTTCTATGACCACAAGTAAAACCAGGTCACTTTGAGATAAGATCACAATATTTGGCATATGCATACTCATATCATATTTAATTTCTTGATTAGGATTATTAATTATATGTTTGAGCTTTATGATATGTGTACATTAAGTGATTGATTATTAAAAACAACCCACTTCGGAAATATGATTTGGAACTTTAAAAATGAATCATTATTATGTAATGTTTGATCACCTTTTCTTAATAAACCGAAGTGGCTGGGGCAATGACGATGACAGTATGAGTAAGTGTAACACCCCGATTTTTCTGTTTGAAGGAAATGACCAAAATGCCCCTGAGGTCATTTCCTGACCCGAATTCGAGGGTAACCAACTCGGTCGTCCTCGAAGGGTCAACTCAATGTTTGAAGGGGATTAAATGGCCTTTGAATGCTTCCGGAAGCGAAAATCTCATTTTCCGCGGTTTCGGGTCAAAATGACCAAAATACCCCTATAGCGTTTTTACGCGGGTAGAAGTGCCGTTTGAGCCCGAAACTTTCCCCAGAGGTTTAAAAACACGTTTTCATGTGTCTAGAGGTCTCTGTTCAAGTCCCGGTGGTCCCGGGCAGTTTTAGTGCAAAATTACGATTTTGCCCCTAGAATAGTGTTTTTGAGCTTAATAACGTAATTAAGCAAACCTAAGCAATATTAGGCTCTAAACGAAGATTAATTAATTTCCCTAATTAATCTAGAGTCAAAATAATTTATTAAAGTTAATTAGAACCTAAAATTGCTTAGATTAAACTTAAATCCCTTTTTAGAACTCAAGATTCCTAGTCTTGGAATCTTGAATAATGTTTTATCTCTCCAATTCCTTAAATCAAGGAAGTGTGTCTAGAGTTGTTTAGACTCTAAATTGAGGATCTAACTCACTAATGGTGCAAGACCACTCCTTAATTATGTCTAGACCACCCTAATTATCCATTTTCCTTACCTAGACACTTTCTTACAAATTCCTAATCTTAAGCATAATCAAAGATACACCTAAACACAACTCTAAATCATAATTAAATTGCAAAACAAACCTCCCCTTGGCTGTAACATGGCCGAACAACCATGCTCTCTTTGGCCACATGATTGAATTGTTTTCTCACTCCTTGAAGCCATGCTTGAGCCATACCTGGAACCATACCTCACCATGTTTTGAACCATATCTTACCATGCTTCAAGACCACAACATCTCACCTCATGGAACTCATGGGCTGCACTCCCCTTGGCCGAAAACACATCAGGCCCTCACCCCCTCCATTTGCTTCATTTCTCTATAAATAGAATGCCTTGAGGAGCTTGCACCACTTTTAGATCATTTGCTAAGTTTAGGAACACTCAAAGCTTTTCTTTTTCTCTCAAAGCTCTTGTGTTCTTCAAGTTCTTGGAGTTCTTCATCATCTTCATCTTCTTCTTCCATTTTCAAGTTCATCACACCAAGTAGGGATTTCCTTTCATGTATTCCTTTATTTAAAGTTCTTATTCTAGCTTTATGTTCATAGTTTCTCTTGATTCTTTTTAGAACTTCTTTTCTTCTCCTTTTTCTTTCTCATTTTCGGCCATGGGCCTTGAAGTTCAAAGAAATGAGAGCTTGATGATGAGAGTTTCATGATGATGTTCATCACTTGAAACAAACTCTAGAGCTTGATCTTTGTTCTTGAGCAAAAATGTTTCTAGTTTTTCCTTTCTTGAACTCTTGAGAACTTTAGTTTTGATGGTGTTTTAAGATGGTTCTAAGGACTCAATGATGAGGTCTCATAATGTTGGTGTTAATATATCATCAAGATCATGGACTCTAGAGTTTCAAAATGTTCTTTTTGTTCCTTGAGATTTCGGCCATTTCCTTTTCTTTTACATTCAAAATGTTTTGATTTTCTAAAGATGTTATGTTGAGTTCTAAGAACTCTAGACTTTACTTTATCTTGGTTTGATGAGTTTGGGTTGAGGTTTAAGTTCCTTTAAAGTCTTGTTAAGAGCTCTAGAAAGATAAAATGAACTTGCATAATTTATCTTATGCTTGCACTCATATTTACATTCTTGCTATGCACCTTTACTTTCAAGCTATCACCTAAGAACATAAAGATTAAAATGGAACTTGCATCATCACTTAATATAATTCTCAAAGCCTTTCAATTTCGGCCTTAAAGTCGATTGTTGTTGGGCCTAGAGCACTAAAATAAAGAATTGAACTTGCATTATCACCTAATTAATCTCTCGAATGCCTATCTATTTCGGCCTTAAAGTCGATTGTTGTTGGGCCAAGAGCACTAAAATAAAGAATTGAACCTTGCATAATTACTTTCAAGCTTGCACGTTAAGTTTATGCCTCGCATATTTACTTTCAAGCTTGCACGTTTAAGTTTATGCCTTGCATGTTTAATTTAAGTCATCACTTTATTTTGTAAGCAAGATTAAAAATGAAAAGCATGAGCACGTTTAGTTTATGTCATAACTTAACAACCTAGAGCTCAAAGACTTGCCCATTTCATTTCAAGTTAAAGTTTAATGTGAATGCTTTCCTTGAATGCATGTTTTCGCCCAAGTAATGATGATGGACTTGCAATGAGTTTTCATCTAGCTACAAGGACCAATAGTCTATGTTCTAAGTTTTTCTTAAAAGCTTTACAATCTTTACAAGGTTATGTTATCATGAGATATGACTTTATTCCCTTTTAGAAAATGAAATATATTTTGGTCATTGACCTAAGGCTTCTCTTAGCCTCTTGATGAATTAAAATGATTTGCAAAGAGTTTTAGAAATTCTAAATTGATCCCAAGAGAAACTAATTAACTTACGTACCTAGAAATGTCAATTTAAATCCTTTACTAAAGCTAAATGTTTTTCGGTTCTGATATGATGAGTGTGATGCTGTATGATGATGTTTTGATGTGTTAGAATGTGTGAAAATATCATATGATAATGTAGAAATAATTCTATGCATAATAGGTAAGAAACTAGCTAACTAGAAATACCGTAAAGCTAGAATTTAACATAGTTTTGACCCATTTGTTTATGGAACTTATCCAAAATATTTTAATGGGAGCATAATCAGATGAGGATTGTTTAGACATGAAAAACTTGGTAACATTTGGATTAGAATCGAATTCTAGCACCTATAAGGAAACTAGTAACTAGAAAACCGTACAAGTGTAAGTTTAGAACTCTTAGAACATTTATTTTTTTGGATTCTGTCCAGCACCCTTACAACATGATAAACGTGATTAATAATTAGTCCTTAAGCATAGGAATACCTCATAATGGATTTAGATTTAATTCATAGCGCCTTAGGCGAAGACGGAACCAAGAAAGGGTCTAGAACGTAAGTTCTAGAACCCCGTAACCACAAGTTAGAAATTCTGCCCTATGCTCTTTAGATTTGAGTATGAACATGAGGATTAGGAATGATGATTTATTATGAGCCCTTAGGTGCATAACATATGAACGACGGATGTTAGAGAACTATATCTCAAGATTAAGACCCGTAAGGGTCAAAGCATAAACTGCCGTAAGGGTAAGCGTTTGAATGTTCTATGATGATGCATGTGTTATGTAAATGATGATGATGTTATTCATATGAGGAATTCATGAGGATATATGTTTATGTGGCATAAAGCAAATTTGGAAGGAATTCGGCGTAATGCCATCGTGCCGCCGAATTCTCGACGACTTTGGGGACTTAAAGAGATTTTTGAAAATTAAGGTACTAAGATGGGTTCTAGGATGACACCGGTTCGGCCGAGCACCTCCATAGAACCCATGTGACATCGGTACCATTTTATACTCTTAGGTGACACCGGTTTGGCCGAGCACCCCTAAGAGAATTGCCCCCTAACCCATACTCAGATAGTCGGGATTTATGATTTATGATACGCTTATCGTTAAGTGGTAAGTAAGAACTAGTGACGACTAGTTAAGGTATGAGCTCATAACCTAGATATGTGACACGTTCTGGGTGACACTGGTTCGGTCGAGCACCCCTAGTTTGATTGTCTTTTAGGGTGGCCCATGAGGAAGAGATGTTTCATGATTATGATTATGTCACTAAGTTTGTCCCATATGAACATTACTATTGCCACTTTATGCCACTAAGTATGATGATGCTTAATGTTATGTTTTATGTATGTGCATTAGGTAGTGCCATGCATACATCTTCTATTATGTTGCATTCATGACATTAAGATAATCCTAAAATGAATGGACCTTGGCTAAAGTATATTTTAAAGCTTAAAATGAACTTAATGCATGTTCAGTCATTTTGTATAATTAAACCCAAGGTTCCTGAGGATGTAGATGATGACACCTAGGTAGTAGGAGGCCCTACTGAGATTCTTTAGCAAGATTCTCACTCCCTCTATCTCTTTCTTTCCGTCACGTCTTCAGGTGGCGACATTCGTAGTGTTCGTGGACACCCCGACATGGGAGGTGCACTATGACCCGGCTCACGGGTCATACCATTTTGAGGGGCAGTGCACGGTGCGGGTTTTCATGTTCGTAGGACGCCCCTTCGCTCATCCCGTGCACACCCATCGCTTCTCCCCGACTGCACCCTATGGCGACGACGAGCGGGTTTTTGAGCATGCGCGTACACATGATGAGAGAGTGCTCCACATGCACACCACCGCCTCAGCCATGCGAGACTATCCCGATTACGTGCCTCGGACCTACTTCTCGGAGACCGACCCGTCCAAGGACCCGCCTACCCATCCGTATAGCGAGAGCTTTGCCCCCTCTCCACCATTGATGAGGGAGGGCAGTGAGGATACCGTGACTCAGCCACGACTTGCACGGTGACCGGAGATGCGACCACACTGCGGGGGTCACTCTCGATCCCCGTTCTGCCTCTTTACGCCCGAGGAGCTCGCCCAGTTTCCCAGATACTTGCCTCGTTCGCGAGATGGACGTCTGTAGGAGGTGACGATCGACCGATGGAGTACCCGGTTAGAGCACACACCACTTAGATGGGGATAAACCTTCTTTTGTTTAGAGGTTATCCCATTAGATGCACTCGGGTAGGGGAGCAGATCATGTTTATGTTTATGTTGTATTTCCTTTCATGTATTTCCCTTGTACTAAATTAAGTCCCACACTTATAAGTGGGCAAGTTATATATATATGAGATGATATTCAGTGTTATTCATGGTGTGCCTTATGCTATGACGTTATGAGATGTATGTTTTGTTCGTTACATGATATATCGCATCACGCGATTCTCACTTTGTTTTTCAAAAAAAATTTACCCGTATTTTCCGCTAAGTATTTCTAAGTAAAAATGAGAACTATGAAGTAGCAGACTAATGATTAACCTAAGTATGTTCTAGAGTATTGGGTTAAAAATTAGGATGTTACAGTAAGTTTTTGGGGAGTTGCCCTACTGAGAATTGTATAATTCTCACCCCTATGTGTTTTGTGTTCCCATGTCACCTTCAGGTTGATCCAGAGAATGATGTGGCTGCTACGTGAAAGAAACTTGGGATTGCAGTAGTTTAATAGCTGATATTTTTCTTATATGGTATATAGTTGTAGGTATATGTGTAGGTAAATGTAATAGAGATTGTATATATATTCAAGCTCCAAGTAGAGCTTCCTTATGTAATAGACTTGTATCTTTGTTAAATATTTTAATCTGATTACGCTAGTTATTACACGATCTTATCGCAGTTGCTATAGTTATTTAAGACAGGTCCGATAATTTATAAGTAACAACTCTCAAGTCTGATGTCATGACTTAAGGATGACGTTATACTTGGGAGGATGTTACACTACAGATCTTCCATTTGTCTGAGCTGGGCACTGTGCTCTATAATAGTTGCCTTAAATCTATCATGTTTGGAGGAAATCTCCCTCAGATTCCTTAGGATGACCTAATAGCTTGCCGAAGACTCAGTTAAGGATGGAGGCGGCAGATTGCTGGTTACAGGAATAGCTCGGGGAGATGGTTCAGGAATGTCCAAGGGCACAGTCTCCCCCGGCTTAACTAATTCAGCCCAAGTTGCTTCTTGTGCAGTAGTTGCAAGTGGAGAGGATGGTACATGATCATTTGTAGAAGTAGCAGTAGTAGAAGCGGAGGCAGCAAAAGCAGAAGAAGGCTTAGGAACAACAGCAACAATATCCAATATCTGAGCCGAGGAAGAAGTAACTTCTTGAGCTGGAGCAAAGGATGTAGAAACATCTTGAACTGACACAGAAGCAGCAGTTTTTTGAACTGGAGGTACTTCAGCTTCAGATGTCCTATCCCTTTCTTCTTCCACTGGAGTAATACGGATGGAAGAAGGAGGTTGAGGAGCCATTAGAACAAAGGAACAACTTAATGCATGATCCTCTTCGTTTGGTTCATCAATGATAGGCTCCATCTGAGGTTCTTCATGCATGGGCCTAGAATTGATTGTAGTACTTAGTCTAACCTTTTCATTACATAACAAGCTTTCTCCTTCTGATGAAGATGATGCTTCTTCTTATTCTTCTTCATCTTCGTCTTCAGAAGATGACTCATCAATAATGACTTTGTAACTAGCCACTTCATATTTTTCAAATTCATTGTTTAGTATGCAGGTTCTTGACTCTCCCAAGGCCATCTGTCTTCTTTTGAGCTAGACTTCTCTCTTACTAATGACTTTTACGGGTTTGGCCCCCATCCGAGTTTCTTGAAGAACAAGCTTCTATTTTCTTTTTGTCCTTCTTTCAAAGTGTTGAATTATAGGGACATCCTCTTCTTCTTCAAATTCACTCTCAATGAGCACAAGTTTTTCTGTTCCCTTTTAGCTTTTCTTGTTAGGATTCAACCTTCTGGGAGCCCTTTGGGCTTGTTCACCTCTTATTCTAGGACTCTGCCTTGTTGGTTCACCTATATGGAAAGTTAATCTTTTTGTTGAAGTTCTGAAGGAGGAAGGTGTGAAGACAGTTCCTTCCACAAGCTCATAACATTTCGTGAGAAGAAGGAAATTCATGTGTTGATGTAGCCTGGTCAAAAGCATTCCATATGGAACATTTGCAGTTTTCCGTGTTTCCTTTGTTGCTGCACTTATCATATAGTCCAGAATGAGCATTAGCAGTATAACACCCTAAAAATTATTTAAAAATTAATTTGAGCTTTATTAGTCATAATTTCATAAATCTAACAGTTTCAATAATGATGAGGATGACCCAACGAATTTGTAAAAAAAAAATATATGAATAGTAATTAGTGGGCCCCATAGGCTTGTCAGGACAATCAAAACCCTAAATTTGAGACTAGAAGATACCCAAAACTAAGAAAATATGGGGTTAAGGTTGGAAATGAATCTTTTGTACCTGTAATTAATTTTCGGACAACGTTTGATTACCCGGGTACACTATTTTACTTGTTCGGTAAAATTCGGTATGCGATTTTAATACCGAAAGATAACTTAATCTTTAAAATTTGATAATGGTTATCCATTAAGGCCAAGTGGATGGCCAAGATTTAATCTTTTCTAATAAGATTAAATCTTAGCCATGGATCATATTTTCCTTTTTGAAAGAATTAAACATAACATAATATCTCATGTTTACTTTATGATAAATAAGTTAACTAACCTTATCACTCTAATTCTTCATTCTTGGCCATGACCAAGAACCAAATAGCCACCATTTTTCTTTCACAAAGAACCTTAAGAAACTTGATTCAAGCCTCAAAATTTGCCTAGACTTACTAAAATCACAAACTCCATTCACTAAAGTTCTTCCTCTCATCGATACCTACAATTCTAACAGTTTAGAATTTGACCCATCACATTTTTCCACCTTGAGAGATCATTCTTCATTGCCTAAGGAAGGATCTGATGTTGATTTGGTGGCCTTGAAGTGAGCAAGATTAATGTTGAAACACCTTTGAAGCCAAGATCCTTAAAGCCACCAAAGTAAGGCATTTTAAACCTCTTTTACATTCAACTCTGTTT
This sequence comes from Dalbergia cochinchinensis, assembly GCA_031216125.1. Lineage (NCBI taxonomy): Eukaryota > Viridiplantae > Streptophyta > Magnoliopsida > Fabales > Fabaceae > Dalbergia > Dalbergia cochinchinensis. The sequence continues at coordinate 33,465,846 of CM062369.1, forward strand.
TTATGATTTGCCTTCTGATTTGGTTGAATATTTTTAGTTGAATTGGTTGATTATATTAATGTTGATGTGTTAATTTTGGTGGAGTGGTTTGATGTTGTGAAAAATGATTTTTGTCAAAAGAGAATTTGACACATACTGCTGGATTTTTCAATTTCAACAGGACAGGGTTTGTTTGCGAATTTTCTAGTTCAATCGTAGTCATTTTTATGAGCTATAAAAATTATATGTTGAATATTAAGGAAACTCTGAGAATTTTCATGGTGCATGATAAGGACTTTTACTGCCTGAGAAAAATCATGAACTGAAGTTATAACTGTGCTGCCTGAGATATTGACTCTAAAGCTGTGAATTTTGCTGATTTTGTTACTATGGCAAATGATTGATTCTTCCTTTGAAATTTCTACAGGAATTTGATAACATATTTAAGTGTAAGCATGATTTTTATTATGAGTTGATTCAATCATTTTCTAGGGTTAAAAATTATGAGATTCTGGTTCTGAGCTAAGATTAGGTGGTCTCTGACCACCAAATTTGTTGAATTTTGTTATCACAATTAGAGACCTCTAATTGCTCTGAAATTTTTAGAGAACCTTAGGGATACATTGAGATGTCTTGGAGAATTTTTATAGCCCTTGTAATGGATTTTTGATATGCAGAATAAATTGTACTCCGTAGGTATGAATTCTGCCAACATGCTATATTTGTGCTGAAAATGAATTGATGCTTTGAATTGATGGAATGACATTTGGTTCAAGTATAATATATATGAATGCATGCTAGTGACTTTAAGGAATAGTTTGAGGCATGATTGGAATCATATATTGAATGAATGTGTATATATGTCTCATGCATGCATTTAGAAAAAAAAAGTGAATGATATACACATGTGGCAAAAGAGAATATATGAACTTTAATTGTGCATGTCCTGATATATAGAGAAAACAAAAACAAGACTTAGATTGAATGAGCAGAAGGCAAAAATAAGAACTTCCCCAAGATACTATGAGTGTGCATATTCTGACCTATGGAGAAAATAGAAACAAGACTTAGATTGAATTGAGAAGAAGGCAAAAATAGGAACTGCCCTGAGATATTGTGAGTCGGTAGATGTACCGGCTAGGAATATAATTATGTATGATTTGGAAATGGAAAAAAATGAAGTTTGATGATCACGTATAGGATTGAGCTCATCCTGATATGCAGTATATTTCCCTTTTGGTGTTATCCACTATAAATACCATTTGGTATAAACTGTATACACTAAGTCTTTTCTATTTCAATGACAAGAGAAAGTTGCACTGAATTGAGTTTTATAGTATGATATGAGCTAAGTCTTTCCTATGTTAATGAAAAGAGAAAAATGCACTAGATTAAGTTCCTCGGCCACGAAAACAAATGCATAATTTATTATTATTTTTGCATATAAGTTTACTCGATAATGCTTGTAAGAATGAAATTTCTACTTATGTTTTGGTTGTTATTTTTTAATTGTATGCTTAGGATGATTTACTAGATGTTTGAACATTACAATATATATGCATTAAGTGATTGATCATTAAAAACTACCCACTTCAAAAGCATGATTTGGAACTCTAAAAATGAACAATTGTTATAAAGTGCATGATCACTCTTTTTCTAATAAACCGGAGTGGCTGGGACGATGACGATGACATTATGATTATATATTTAGGGAATTGCCCTGCTGAGAATTGTATAATTCTCACCCCTGTCATCTCCAGGTTGATCCAAAAAACTATGGGGCTATTACACAAGAAAACTCAAGATTGTAGTAGTTTAGTAGTTGATGCTTTTCTTATGTGGTATATAGTTGTAGGTATATGGGTAGGTAAATGTAATAGAGATTGTATATGTATTAAAGCTCACAGTAGAGCTTCCTTATGTAATTGACTTTATAGTAAATAAATGTTTTGTCTCTTTGTTATATATTTTAATCAAATTATGCTAGTTATTACGCGAACCCATTGAATTTGCTATAGTTATTTAAGAAAGGTCCGCTAATTTATAAGTAACAACTCTCGAGTCCGATGTCATGACTTAAGGATGATGTTGTACGTGGGAGGATATTACAGGCAAGTTCATTCTTCTTTTTGTCATCAAGCAATAAAGAAGCATGCAGTCCATCCCAACAAGAGCATCTGTGCTCTCAATTTGTGGTAGTATAGAAAACTGAACCACTATATATACCTTTCTAGCCCTAGCACGTAGCATAGCAGTCATAATTTCATTGGGCTTATGGAGAATAGAATCTGTTAGATACCTAAACACATCTCCTTTATTTACTCCAAGAGATTTGGCCCAGTATGGTGAGGAGTTGCAGACGATTCTATCATTTGATGCTTTGATTATCTTGGCAAGTCCTAACGCTGTGATCTTGATGGACCAGTCTCTGATCATAGTTCTAACATAGGAGGGTGATGGTCTATCTAGATGAGAGTAGAAGGCATTAACTAATCATGGAAAGATTAGTTCATTTATTTCCATAAATTCCTCCCACTTCTTGAAAGTAAAGACTTCATCAAGAGTGGTGATTTCTTCACAGAGGTCTTTTCTCAAAGACTTAACAAATGCCATTTTTCTAGAAGCAAAGAACTTTTTCATAGCAATCCTACATCCCAGCATCATCGTACATATGAAAAGATGATTTTACAGATGCAGATTGAGCCACACTCTTCCCTTTTACCATTGATAAGGAATATAGGTGTGTTTGTGAGGTACAGGTTAAAAGATTGAATCTTCAAAAGGATAAAAAGTATGAATGAGAAGGGTTTAATATGTGATAGAAAGTGGTTTTTGTTGAAGAGATGAGGTTTTGAGAAAAGATAGTTGCAGTTACAAAAAAGAGAAAAGAAAGAAGAGTAATCGGTTAAGGTAGCATGTTTAGGAAGATGAAGGTAAAGTTAATGTGTGAGGAGTAGAGGTTTTTAAGTGATGGGACGTGTTTGATTGAAAGTGAGGCAACGTGGGAGAGAGAAACACAAAAAAGTGGGAATTATCCCGCTTCATCATTCTTTTTTCAGAAAGAAAGTTTTTTGACTCTTAATATCACTTTCCGAAGGAGTTACTTTCTGAACCTCACTGTTTACTTTCTGACCTTCTAGAGAACTTCACACACTTATCATAGGTTTATCTTCCTATATTGAATTTTATGCTCCCATGTATTCTTCATTTTATAATCCTCATATCCTCTTTCTGATCAATCTGTCTTCATTTTGATCTTGAAAATTGCGCTTTTGATATTGTATCTTGACTTACTGATATTCTGACCAACCAGCTGATCACATAGACTGAACTTCTATTGTTCTTGCAAGCTGACATATTATATTTTTGATAGAATACTCTTTCTGATGACTTCTGATGGATTTGATAGGTTTTCAGATGGGACTTATGAAGAGAGAATGCCCAAAGATGTTTTACGCATGAACACTTATGCAGATGTGAAAACTTTTAATGAAAAACCTTTTCAAAAAATAGAAAAGCATACAAGAAATCTTTGGCAATAGATATTGTAAATACATCTTGGCACAAAGTCTTTAGTATGCATATCTTTTAACTCAACATCTCTGTTTTAAACAAGATATAGATTAAAACAATTTTACAATAAGAACTTGAACTCAAAGTGTTAAGACAATTCTTGATAAGATAAGTAGCACAAGTATTATCTCAGAAAATAGGAAGTATAAAATACCTCAAGATATAATCTTTTAGCTTTATCCTTATCCGCAGCATCAGGGTGTAATAGATTGCAGCATTACTTGTGCTTTTTCTTTCAGCCCTTTCTCTGGAGAAGTTAGCAATAGGAAGTAGCATTCTAGTGCAAAGACTTCATCATAGTTAGTTTTCTGTTGATTGGTATAACCTTATGTAGCCATGCTTGCCTTGATGATGTCAACTTTATCCAAATGTCCTTGAACATCTACTTTGTATAGATGATAATGTTTCAATATGTTGTGTAGATTTTGCCTTTCTCTCAAACTTAGTCAGCACATTTAGCATAACCTCCACCCAACTTTGACTATTCAAAGCTTTTTCAATACATTCAGGTGTACAGGTGGTGATGAAAGCATGGTTTTGATATATTTCCAAGAGATGACTTGATTTTCATACCCTTGGGAGTCACTCTATGAACTTAGACATTAGAAGACTATCTTTAAATCAGAAACTCTCGTGTAGTTTCTATACATTGAGATTTTTTAGCTTCTATGTCATCTTCATACTGCTTATTTTGTAGTTTAGAAAGATTACTTTCTATTTATCTTGGGAGATCTAAGCATACTTTCTAAAGTATTGATGTTCAGGGGCTTACTTTTGGATGCTTTGGCTTTCATCTACTAGCTTTTTGAACTTTCTTGAGACTTATCTTCTTAGGACATTTCACAAGATTATCGAGATTATCAGCAAAGTCTTCTTTAAGCTTGTTCATCATTGTACTTCATAAGTACCAAGTTGTTATCCTTCAAGTTTTAGAGAAACTCTCAGGCTTCGAATAAGGTATCTGGAATGATCATCATCTGTTTGCTTCTTGATACTTCACCAAAGAACCTTTTTAGATATACTTGCAAGAAAAAGGATTTGATTTTCATACCCAGACTTTTTTGGGTCCTTTTCGTTAGTTTTAAAGAAAGTGATTTTTTAACCTTTCTAACAGATTTCTTTTTCAAGATCCATTTGTTAGGCGGGTATCTTTTCTTACAACAATGAGAGCAAGAAACAGGATATAGATATAATAGATGAGGTTGCATAGCTTTTTCATCTTCTATTTCCTTAGTATATCCCAGTCCAGTTTTCTAAAACTATAGAATCTGTCATTTTCACAAAAATAGAGTTTTTGAAATATACCAAATGTTCCAGGTCAGATGCCATGAAGTCTTCTCTAAAATTCAGGAATAACTTTTTGATATTCTTCACATTTCTTTTGGAGGCTTCAATTTTATAGAACTTGAGAAAAAGGAAATTCCTTGAAATATATTTTTCTTTCAGCTTTCCATCTTCAGGCTTTATCATCTCAAGTTTTCATAGCAATCTTATGAGTTCATTGACTGGTTTAAGATATATAGAAGAATAAGCTGAGAAACTTCTAGTAACTCATCAAATAAAGCAATTAATATATTCTATGAAGACTAATATGCAGATACATTTACCATGCTTATCTCTGTTGAAGTGCCTTTAGTCATGAAATATAGGATGGCAACATTTTCTAGCTCATGAACACTTTCTGACTTATTCTTTTCTCTTTTAGAGATACTCTAGGTAGCCAACATACTCTCTTTCTTCAAGATAGGATATATTTGTGATGCTTTAAGCTTAGAACTCTTGATACAAGATGTTTTTGTTTACTACAGTTAGCAAATTGCCCTTTTAAGATATCTTTTGCCCTTCTTGTCTTTCCTGAGATTGACGTCTCTTCCTTTCTTTATTTTAGCCTTTCAGACTTTTGACATTTTCTACAGACATAGAGATCTCATCTCCATATTCAATCTCAGATTTCCATATCAGATCTTTCCACTTCATATGAATTTTTAGCTATTTTCATTTGCTTTAGCATTGCATTTCATCTGATATGACAACCAAGAATATCTTAAAACAGTTTAAGATCTTCAAGCATCATGCACAGTCTACTCCATATAGCCTATCATATGTCACAAGCAATACACATGTAACATATTCAACTTCAGCTTAGTGCATATATGAACAGGAGCTTGACTTAGTGGAACAACTGAACTCTTTTTGTTTTCTTGTTCTTGTCCACCGATCCTTTGAAATCCCTTTAAACATTGAGTGTGCTGCGACAGATCCTGATACCTCATTAGTGAAAGATGGTCAGTTGAGAGATTAATCTTGTGTAGTGGATATATGCCATGCTATCCCTGAGATCTTTTTCCTCCGTAATTGTTTGATTGCTCAACCCTTCAAAGGCTTTATTCTGATACCACTTGTAGGTGGAAATGTACACAAGAAGGGGGGTTGAATCGTGCTTGCTTTATTTTACTTTTCTAAAACCTTCAAATCAAATATTGTCTAGTATAAAACTTGTAATAATGTAGTGGAAACTCAGTCAGTAATTTCAGAAAGTAGATTTCTGAAGTATAAAATAAATAACAGAATGACAAGAATATTTTATCAGTATATGATAAATAATAATGCGTAACAGAAAAATGTACAGAAGATCAAAGAGAGAAAGATGAGATACAAATATTTTTATACTGGTTCAACCAAAACTGCCAACATCTAGTACTCAACAAATATTGAGGTTCCACTAAATATCTTTCTCAAGCCAGAGAAAGAACAAGTGGATAGTCTTTACATTAGCCTTCCCAAGCTCTTATTTGTGACCAATAGACAACCCCTGCTACCACAAATTAAGTAGTTCTTTCTAGTCTTTCGAAGTTGAACAAATTAGTTCTTCCTAGTCTTTCCAAGCTGAACTGTGACCAGTAAACCACCTATTACTGACACGTTGAAAGTAGTCTTTAACTTGCCTCTCCAAGCTAAATTGTGACCAGCAAGAACACCTCAATGTCGTGTTGTAAGTAGTTTTACATTAGCCTATACAAGCTATCTCATAGTCACTATTGGATCAAGAATACAAAGGTTTTGTGTTTGGGTTGCCAGTCAAACTAACCTACACTCAAGTTTCCTTAACATATACATTAAAAGATCCTGGGAAAACTTGAATGACTTCTTTCTATCATTTCTTCCTAAGAAGAATATAAATCTATTTAAGAACATAGAAATAAGATTTTTACAAGTAAGGAATTTGATTACATAATGATATGAACCTTATTAGAGATGAGGAGAGATTTTTGCAGAGTTTTCTCTTTATGCATGGAGTCTCTCTCTTATTTTTGTTTGAGCACAGCATCTCATATATATAGAAGGTCTTTTTTGTAATCGTTGCCTTTGATTAGATTTTCCAGGGACATGTGTTGATCTTCTATATGTCTCTTGAAAAGATAGTCTAGAAGAATAGCCTGTCTGCCTATCAGATCAGTTTGCAGAAGCCATTGGGGAATAGAGGTTTCTAATATTCTTCAGAAATTACTCTTATAACGCCCCATTTTTCTCTAAACTTTTAAATGACCAAAATGCCCCTAAGGTCATTTTTACTTGAAACACGAGGACGACCAGCCTTGGCCACCCTCACAGGGCTTTTATGATATATGAAGGGGATTATATGTATATGTATCTTTAACAAAGCAGAAAGATCCTGTTTCTGAGGTTTCTATACGTAAATGACCAAAATACCCTTCCACAGATTTAAGGCAGTTTTTAAATTTTAACTCCGACCCGAACTTGTCTCGGAGATCAATAATGATGGTTTTAAGGCATGAACTAGGTTGGTTTAAGCCCCGGAGGTCCCAGGCAACTTTTAGTAAAAATTACGATTTTACCCCTACTTAGTGCATTTCAAGCGTAACGAGTTACCTAACTCAAAACCTAAGCAATATTAGGCTCTAATTAAAGGTTAATTAATTTCTATAATTAATCTAGAGTTAAAATAATTATTTAAGATTGATTAGAACCTAAAATTGCTTAAGGAAATTTAAAACTCATTTCTAATTCTTTTATTTCTTTAAAGAAAAAGCATCCATGAATAGTGTTTCCACTATTCACACTCCCATTCCCAAGAAAGGTTGTCACTCTCAAATCACCATGCCCAAATTGGAAGAAACATGCCATTCAAAATTCCAAAAAGAATGAATTGTTTATATAGTCATTCAAAGCTTTCAATCAAGCTTTCTTTCAAAGCCACCCTATGAACCGTGCCTACTATGCTTTCCATCACACCATGAATGACAACTCAAGAAGATTTTTCTTCCTTCCTCCTTGCCGAAGTTTCGACCATACCCCTCCCCCTTCACTCCTTCATGATTTATTTGTCCTATAAATACACCACACTACACAACCCCATTCTTTTGCTCACTTCTTGCAAAATCTCTAAAAGTCTCAAGCTTTCTTACTTCCTTCTTCTTCCAAGCTCTCAAGAGTTCCTCAAGCTCAAAGTTGTTCCTCTCATTTTCAAGAAACACAAGGTAAGGAACCTTTCTAAAGACATGTCTTTGATCTTTATGTTTGAATCGTGTTGGGAAATGATGAATGGTTGAACCTCTATGATGTTTTCTTTTTCGGTTTCTTCCTTTCCTTTTCTTCTAGATTTCAGCCTCAAGGCCTTGAATATGATGGCTTGATGATGAGTGCTCTCTAGAGGTGACTATGAGTTCATCTCACATGAGACCTCTAAAGCTTGAGTTTTTCTTAAAGAAAAGTTTCATCTTTTACAAGTTTAGTTAAGGATGAGGTTATGTTTCTCTTGAACTTTTGGAACTTCTCTTTTCCTTTTCATGTTTTCAGCCATGAAGCCCTTCTTGCATCTAGCAAAATGAAAGCTTGATGATGAGGGTGTTATGATGGTGCTTGTCACTTAGACAACCTCTAAAGCTTGAACCTTTCTTAAAAGGAAAGTTCCATCTTTTCCAAAGTTGAGTAAAGAATGAGTTTATGTCTCTCTTAGAGACTTTTTCGACTTCTCTTTCTCTTCAACATTTCAGCCATGGAGGCTTATGGGACTTGGAAAAATGAAAGCTTGATGATGAGGGTTTCATGTTGACATTCATCACATGAACGAACTTTAAAGCTTGAAACTTTTGACTCTAAACCAAGTATGATTTCAGCCATCTCCATGATTCTTTGAGGTTATAATTTCTTTTGTTATCTTAGCATTAATAGTTTTCTTTTCTTGTGAGGATGAGTTTTGGGTTAAAGCTTTGTTCTTTGTAAAGTCTTGTAAGAGCTCTAGACAAGATATAAAAGTAACTTGCATTCACTTTTATTTTTTGCTTTGCATAGCACGTTTACTTTCTATGCTATCACTAAACCCCAAGATGAAGAATGAACTTGCATAATGGATGTTTAAATTCAAAGCTTTGCATTTCATGTTATATTTCAAGTCATCACTAAACTCAAAGGCTAAGAATGAATGTGCATTTCATATCTACTTTACGCTATCACTTTACTTTCTAATGAACTATAAAAATGGAATGCATGGCACGTTTACTTTTATGCTATCACCTAAAACTACTAGAGCTCAAAGACTTGCCCATTTCATCTTGAGAAAAGATAAACCTTGCCTCCATGAAGTTTTGAAACCCCAAAATGGTTCCAAGAGAAACTAGCTACTTATATGCATTGAAAAAGAAGTTTTACACATGATTTGATGACTACTATTGTTTTGGATCTGCCTTAACAGTACCAGCCCCTTAAATTTTGTTTTGGGTTACTGGTAATCGATTATAGGGCTTATGTAATCAATTACCAAAATGCCTTGGACACCAGTATATGAGTTTTTGGCCTGTGTAATCGATTACAAGATGATGTAATCAATTACACAATGTTCTGGGAAACCCAGGACATGTTTCTGGACCCTAATAATCGATTACCACTTGATGTAATCGATTACTCAGGTGTTTTTGAGGCCCAGAATGCATTTTCAACCGATGTAATCAATTACAAGGCTTATGTAATCGATTACCAGGACCTTAAACTTCCCTGTTTTAGAAAGTTGAGCCAAAGTAATCGATTACAAGGCCCATGTAATCGATTACCAGTATCTAAAATGTGTAAATAAGTGTTCCTTCCTCTATGCGAATATGACTTGATGATCTCGCATGCTTATTCTCAGATTATGAATATGATGAATTGGTATTTACCTCATGACTTGTATGATGCTATGTGAACTATTATGCTCAAATGATAGTTTTATTTATTGCATGCGATTGTTCTTCAAGAACTTAGAGATGCTTATGTTGTAATAATAGATATGTGACATGTATGAACTAAGTGGCATCTTAATAAACATGCTAAGACTTAAGGTGACTTAAATTATGAGAAAATGATCCTTGAACCACCAAACCAAGGGTGGGGATGAGGTGATTCTAGCCCCCTAGACCCGTACTTCAAGTCGGGACCTTTAACTTATCAAAAGGGATAAGTCCATGTACTAGTGACGACTAGCGTGGTATGAGCTCATAACCTAGAAGTTTCTCCAAAGGGAGATAAGTTAGGGTGGCCCCCAGGAAGAAAATGATGAGGTTTTAATGTCACCTAAAGTAACCAAGATGAGTTACCATGTACCATGTTCTGAGAACTATGATTTTATGCACCATGAATTATGAGTTTATGTTCCATGATCCATGATTTATGATTCGAGTTTCATGATTTATAGACTATGTAACCAAGAGGTTTTTAGAATTGAAATGAACAAGGCCTCGGAGGTTAACATTTTCAAACTTCATAATTGAACCATTATATGCCCATGTTTTTACTAAGAAATCGAGGTTCCTGGGGACGTAGATGATGACACCTAGATAAGAGGAAAACCCTACTGAGTTTCTTTAGTAAGAAAACTCACTCCCTCTATCTCTCTCTGTCCATCACGTCTTCAAATTCGGATAACGACGTTCGTGCTCTACATTAAGACACCTACATGGGAGTTCCACCGTGATCCGGAGCACGGATCATACCATTTTGAGGGCTGCTGCACAGTTCGTGTATTCATATTCCCCGGACGACCATTTGCTCATCTTGTAGATAGCTTTCTTTTCTCGCCGATGTCGCCTTATGGTGACGATATGGTTTTTGAGCATGCTCGCACACGCAATGAGAGGATTCTCCAGACCTACACTACAGGCTCGAGCACCGTACCTGAGTACGTACCCTGTTCGCAGCATTCAGAGGAGGACCCTTCGGAGGAGCCACCCGCCCACATGTATAGAGAGGACTTTGCCCCTACTCCCCCATGTATGCCAATAGGCAGCGAAGAGACGGTTACCCAGCCACGGAGGGCTCGGATGCCAAAGACACAACCCCGATGTAGAGAACTTGTTCGCGTTCCCACTCCTACTGAACTTCGTCCGTGGATCAGCTATGTCCCACCTTACCCGTGACTTTAGCCGTATAGTTTAAAGGGTAGTCCTTAGTGCCCATACGACACGTAGTTAGGATAAACCTGTTGAGGTTATCCATTTCAGATGCACTTGGGTATGGGTGTTCTCTTGCACATATCCTTTATGTTTCCATGTATTTCCTACCTTTCAGTTGTATTGGATTCTATGTATTGAATAGTCTCGCCATTATTGGGGGGCATATTATGTATTAATGTATGAGGTATTTCAGTATATGTGTTTATGATGTTGTGTATGGAGCCTTTTATGTGTTTACATTTCCGCACTTTACGATATCGTTTGATTCATTATACGCGGCTTATACTTTATCAAGGTTTTGTTAAAAAAAAATTGGCTCATATTTTCAATAAGTAATTTCAAAGATAATAGAACTAAATCAAGAAGTAATGACTAATATTTGGCCTCAGTACATGCTAGTAGTATTGGATTGAATATTAGGGTGTTACAACTCTTACTTTCTAAATCATGGTTTCTGAACTTTTTCTTCTAAGAATTAGGATGGTTAACTTCAAAAACAAAAAAGATGGTTAGCCGATTCTGACACCAGGATTTGACTCTTTCAAACTCATTCAAATTTGAAGTTCAAATTTTCCTCAATTTTCAGAAATGTTCAGTGCTCCATAGTGAAATGAGCTTTCTAATGTGTGATAATAGATCTTTGATGATTTCTTTACTTTCTGATCTTCAATCCAAGCTTTATGATGATGATAGATTTGCGATTGAGCTGATTGAAGGTAGTAAAACATCTGGTTTTTAGAGATTGCTTGATATCTTCATTGTAAGCATACTTTTTGATGTCCAGTACTACTTTCTGAAGTCTTGAAACTTAGTTTCTTGTATTGTTGATGTCTTTTTCAAATCATTAGCAATATTGCGCTTGAATAAGGATATAATTTCACTTCCTTTTCAGTTGATATCTCTCAACAAGAGATAAACATGTTTACACATGCTGAGTGAATTCTATCTTCATTTGAGGATAAAACATGCTGTTTAAAAACTTATAAGAAACTCAAGATAACCATTAGTCGTTCTTCAAAGTGTAACATCCCCTACTGCTTTATGGATTGACGACTGTCCCCACAAACTAACACGGGACTTTTCAGCATATTTTGTCCTCACTCACACGCTTCCTGGGAAAACTTCCCAGGAGATCACCCATCCCAAAATTGCTCCAAATCAAGCACGCTTAACTATAGAGTTCTTTAGTAATAGGCTACCAAAAAGAAGATACATCTTGTTGGTATAGGTAGTATAAATCAATTCATATAAGATCTCCTTAACTGTATGGTTTCATACCTACACAGTCTCAGGATCCCTCTCATTCGGGTGTGTAATCGGTTCATTCATGTATCCCTCCGCTTTTGAAGTCTGCTAGGAACCGCTCCTTGTCCATGCCTCCTTGCACTGGCGATCACTCCCTGACTTCACAATCCCTAGGCGTTACATGCCCACCAGCTTCCGCTTGGTTCGTCCCCGAACCACACTATACTGGGAGAGGTGCAGACTCTGATATCATTTGTAACATCTCCTGCTGCTTTATGGATTGACGATTGTCCCCACAAACCAACACGGGACTTTTCAGCATGCTTTGTCCTTACTCACACGCTTCCTGGGAAAACTTCCTAGGAGGTCACCCATTCCAAAATTGCTCCAAGTCAAGCATGCTTAACTATGGAGTTCTTTAGTGATAGGCTACCGAAAAGAAGATGCATCTTGTTGGTATAGGTAGTACAAATCAATTTATATAAGCCCTCCTTAACTGTATGGTCCCATACCTACATAGTCTCAGGATCCCTCTCATTCGGGTGTGTAATCGGTTCATTCATATACCCCTCCACTTTCAAAGTCTGCCAGGAGCCGCTCCCTGTCCGTGCCTCCTTGCACCGACGATCACTCCCCGACTTTGCAATCCCCGGGCATTACACAAAGCATTTTCTTTAAATTGGCTTTTTTATTATTCAAAACTAATTAACACATTTTGATAGGGTTCTGGAGCTAATAAGAAGAACTAGATTGGTTTAAGAAAAGCAAAGACTGGACTCTTGTTAAAAAGCCTAAAGGAAAAAATATCATTGGTACAAAATGGGTGTTCAAAAAAAAGCTTGATGAAGCTGGTAAGTTCATTAGGAACAAAGCAAGACTGGTTGCATAAAGTTATAATCAACAAAAGGGAATTGATTATAATGAAACCTTTGCTCCAGTAGCTAGGCTTGAAGCCATTAGAATACTACTTGCTTTTGCAGCTTACAAGGGATTCACTCTGTACCAAGTAGATGTTAAGTCTACATTTCTAAATGGATTCCTCTTAGAGGAAGTATATGCAAAGTAAACCCCAGGTTTTGAGAGTAAAGATATTCCCAAGCTAATGAAGGCTTTTCTATAGTTTGAAACAAGCTCCACGAGCTCGATATGATAGACTGAGCACCTTCTTGGTAAAGAATAGGTTCAAGAAAGGTAAAGTTAATGCTACTCTTTTTACTCTTGAACAAGGTAATGACTTTCTAGTGGTTCAAATGTATGATGATGACATCATATTTGGCACCTCTGATCATTCTCTCTATGAAAAGATTTCAAAATTAATGTAGAGTGAATTTAAGATAAGTAGGTTGGGTGAAGTCAAATTCTTCCATAGTTTGCAAATAAAACAGCAAAGGAAGGAATCCTGATCCATCAAGAAAAATATACAAAAGGGCTTTTAAAGAAATTCAATATGGATCAAACAAAACCAATGAATACTCCTATGCATCCATCTAATATCATAGATGCTGATGAGAAAGATGAAAAGGTTTCAGAAAGTAATTATCATGGAATGATTGGCTTACTGCTACATCTTATAGCTAGTAGACTAGACATGCAACTATGTGTGGGAATTTGTGCTAGATTTCAATCTAACCCAAAGCAAGCACACTTAAATGCTGCCCAAAAAATCATTCGATATCTATTAGGTACTACTAATCTTGGCTTATAGTACGAGAAAGGTACTTGTGATATTATAGATTTTTATGATGCTAACTTTGCTGGAGATAAAGTTGAGAGAAAAAACACAAGTGGTTGTAGCTGCTTCTTTGGAGGAAGTTTAATCACATATTCATGCAAAAAGTAGAACACCATTGCTCTCTCTACTACTGAGGTAGAATATATAGCTGCTACAAATTGTTGCACCCAGATGTTGTGGATAAGGAACCAGTTGGAAGATTATCACTTAAGGTATTCCAAAATCCCTATCTACTATCATAATACAAGTGCTATAAATCTTGCAAAGAATCTAATCCAGTATTCTAGATCCAAGCACATTGATGTTATACATCATTTTATACGTGATCATGTTCAAAAAGTAGATGTTGAGTTAATGTTTATGAATACTGAAGACCAAGTGTCAGATATATTCACAAAGCCATTAGCTGAAGATCATTTTTGTGTGTTTGAAAAGGCTTTTGAACTTAATTGCTTTTAAATCTGCATAAGTATTCATGTACAAATCATCTCAGGATACTCTCTCTCTCTCGCCATAACTCCTAAGCTGAAGCCCAAAAATGAAAAACTCAGTTTGCAAGACCGGATACCAATTTGAAGATTAGTTTTCCAACTTACAAATTTAGAAAGAAGAAGGGTAGTTCAGTATATAGATAGTCAGAAAAGAGAAATAAGGGATAGAAATTGAGGATGTTATAGGGTCAAAGGATTCTGCATATGAAGTTGAACTTATAAATAACATGTGATGAACCTCTAATGGATCAGAAAGTGAGTAGTGAAGCTCCAAAAGAAAAGTCTTCAGAAAGTGCACTCAAGTGTCATAAACCTCTCTTTCTGAAGAATGATGAAAAGGCAGGATAATTCCCTCACTTTTGAGCTTCTCTTTCCCATGTCACTTCATCTTCAGTCAGTCATGTCACATGACATAATTTCCCCACTCTTCACACATCACCACTTCTTACCACCATCTTCAACCTCAAACACTCAATCGTTTCATCTTCTTTCAAACCCTCTTTCTTGTAACAGTAACTTTAATTTTCTTCAAGCTTCAACTCTTTTCTTGTTCCATCACACATAACCCCAAAAATGACTAAAGGAAAACTGTGTTCAAGTCATATTGTTGACATGGGAACTCTCCTCGTGTTCAAAGAACCTCTTCACCAATAACAACATGCTGAAAATTTTTCTAAAAGGCCTATTACCCTTGGGAAAAGGCTTACTCAGGAGTTGATGACTCAAATATCCATATCCTGCTAGAGGTGATCACCTTCTAGGAATGGGAATGGTTTTTCAACCTAACTGACCATGTCTTCATTGGGATGGTCATCTCCTTTTACTCCCAATCAGTTACAAGTATCCAACTCAATGTTGACCTCTTATATTAGAGGTGTTGATATAGAGTTGAGCATAGCCGAGCTCTCTATCATCATCGATGCTCCTAACAAAGGACTCAGATGTTCCTTTGAAGAATATTGGTTCACGACTCTTAGAGTCTCAACTGAGGAGGTCTCCAGATGTCTCACTAGTTCTTCTAGATATCATACTGGTGAGATCACTATAGCCTTGTTAAACTCTAGTGCAAGGCAAGTCTTCACCATCATCCAGTTCTCTCTACTTCCAAGACTAGGAAGCATGCACCTTCTGGTGGGCATGGATTGTATGTTGTTCTTCTATTTGTTAAAAAAGAAGAGTAAATTTGCCCAGATTGATTTTGATTACATGCAACAAAAAAAAGAGTAAACTTGCCTAGATTGATTTTGATTACATGTTGAGTGCCATCTCTCTAGAGAAAAGGAGAGTTGCTGCTATTTCTTATGGGATTCTATTAACCAAAATCTTTGAATACTTGCATTACCCTCTAGCAAACGAGTGGTACGAGTATATGGAAGGTATGAAGTATATCTTCAATTCCATCAGAACCCTAAGGAGACCAATGGGTACGGTGACATCTTGCATTAGGAAAGAGAGTTTGAGAATAAGGGATGCTACTCTTGAAAAAGCAGCTCTAGAAGTTTAAGGAATAAAAGGAAAAAGGAAACTAATCATTCTTGAAGATAGCTCAGATGAAAGTAAAAGGCCTAAGATCATTGTCAAATACGGGGGGTCGCCATGTAAAACATGCATGGCCTCAAACAAGCTCAGGGTCTTCTGATTTGGATTTTGCTTCTAAGGAAGAGACATCTTCAAAGAATGGGTCCTCAAGATCTAAAGGAGCTTCTTCAATACAAGGAAATAATACACTTAATTCTCTTGTTGCTGCTTTTCCACTTAGGACAGAATAGCCTCCTGTCTCAACTACGCCTTATCCATCTTTGGCTCCGGATGTTGATCCGTCGTCAAGCCAACTAACATCAGCAGCACAGTCAAACATCATAGAAGATCAAGCACTGCTGCGTAAACAATGCCTTATCAATAACAGGTTGGATAAAGCAGAAGCTATATCCACTAAGCAAGGTTCCCAGCTTAAACATCATGAAGAACTATTGTCTCATATTATTCAGACCACTCAAGATATTCTTCATAAAGTTAGGTGTAACATCCTAAAATTATTTAAAAATTAATTTAGGCTTTACTAGTCATAATTTCAAATATCTGATAGTTTTAGTAATGATGAGGATGATCCAAGGGATTTGTAAAAAAAAAAGTGAATAGTAACCTTACGGGCCTCACGGGCCCATTGGGACAGCCGAAAACTTAGAATTGGGACTTGAAGGTGCCCAAAACTGAGAAATTAGAGGATTGAGATTAGAAATAATAAGGAATGAGGATTGTATACCTGGAATTAATTTTCAGGCAATGTTTGATTACCTAGGTACACTGTTTCACCCGTTCGGTGAAATTTCGGTGTGCGAATTCTAACATCGAAAATTAGTTGGATCTCTACAAAACAAGTGAACCTATCTCTTTAAATCAAATGAATGGCCAAGATTCAATCTTGAATTACAAGATTGAATCACAACCATTCATTTTACTTTATTGGTTTAGTAATTATCTAAATATAAGATATAATATTCATATAATTTACTATAAGATAAACTCAACTAATTAGCTTCTTAGAGAAGCCATTTCTCGGCCAAGTTTCTTTATCCTTCAGCCTTCATGTTTTTCTTTTACAAACCCAAAACTCTTGCTTCCATGGTCTCATAATCTAAAGCTCAAGTTAACAAAATTACAAGCTTCTTCCACAAAACTTCATCTACTCCTCATAATCATCAAAACCAACCAATTAGAATTTTGATTCATCACTAATCTCCACCTTGAGATATCTTATATCTCTGTTATGAAAGAATTAAGGGCCGTTTGAGAAGGTCTTGAAGGAAGAAAGGCACTTAGAAGAACCAAGAGAAGTAGAAAGATAATCTAGTGACAAGTAAGGCTTTATTTGTTCTGTTTTCTTTCAAAATTTGCTTTTAATTTTTCTGATTGTTTTGGCTGGAAATTCTGGATGTATTAATTGATGATAGATACATATTGATGTGTTTAATTTGGTGGAGTGTTTGGATGATGTTAGAAATCATTTTTGTTAAAAGAGATTTTGAACCATGTTGCTGGAATTTCGGTTTTTGTACAGACAGTATTTATTCACGAATTTTCTGGGCTTGTTGTAGGCATTTTCATGAGCTGAAAAAAATATATGTTGGAGCTAACATCTTGAGCTAGTCCCATGAATTTTCTTGGGTTTTGATTTTGAGTTAAACTGCCTTAGGAAAATCATGAACCTAAATTAAGCATATGCTGCCTGAAGTGTTAGAACAAAAGCTATAAATTTTGCTAATTGTTTTACCATACCAAATGATGGAATTATCACTTGAAAGTTTTACAGGATATTAGAGACATGTTGAGGTTTTACCAGGATTTTTGTTTCGAATTTTCTGGGTTCAATTGCTAGGGTTAAAAAATTATGAATTTTGGTTCTTAAGCTGAGGTTGAGTGGTTTCTGACCACCAAATTTGTGTAATTTTATTTACATAGTTAGAGAACTCTTTTTGCTCTGAAATTTTTACAGAACCTTGGGGATACACTGAAGTATCTTGGATAATTTTTATAGCCTCTGAATTGATTGTTTGATGCACAAATAAATTAGTGCTACAATGGTGTGAAATCTGCCCAATTGCTAGGAATGAACCAAAGACTTGAATTGATAATGTAATGGTAGTTTGGTTCTAGTATGACATGAATACTTGATGTTAAATATTTGGCCATGTGACTTGTGATGTATAAATGCATACTAGAGGAAGTAAATATTAGTTTATGAGGGGTGATTGAAATCACAATGTGAATGGATGCCTATATGTGTTGTATACATGCATTGGAAAAGAAAGTGAATGATATATTGAATTAAATTATGTAGCCATAAGTAAATATGAGATCCTCTTTGACTTGTTAAGGGCAAATAAGAAATATGAAATCCTCTATGACTTGTCAAGGGAAAATAAAAAAATATAAGATCCTCTTTGACTTGTCAAGGGCAAATAAGAGACAAGAGATCCTTTATGACTTGTCAAGGGCAAATAAAGAAACATGAGATCCTTTCGACTTGTCGAGGGAAAATAAAGATAGATGAGATCCTCTTCCATTTATCAAGGGCAATTAAAGATAATTTCCTTACATTTGATATACACATATTTATATCATATCAAATCATTTTGATTGACATTATTTACTATGACTATGAGCTCATGATAAATGTGTACAAAGTGATTGATTCTTAAAACCAAGTCACTTCAGAAATATGATTTGGAACTTTAAAAATTCACCGATATTATGTAATGCTTGATCACTTTTTTTTTAATAAACCAAAGTGGCTGGGGCGATGACGATGATATTATGATTGTGTATTAGGGCAGTCACCCTACTGAGAATTTTAGAATTCTCACCCCTATGTGTTTGTGTTCCCATGTCATCTCCAGGTTGATCCCGAGCACAAGCAAGCTACTTTACGAAAGGAAATTGGATTTGCAGTAGTTTATAGTTGAAGTTTGTATAGATTGTACTTAGTCATATGTTTATGTCTGTATTTATAATAGAGACCAGATGTGTATTGAAGCTCATAGAAGAGCTTCCTTTTGTACTCAACCTTATAATTGATGAATGTTTGTTTCTTAGTCATATATGTTAATAGAACTTCGATTTAGTTACTTCACGATTCAATCGAACTTGCTATAGATATTTAAGAAAGGTCCATTAATTTATAAGTAGCAACTTCTTAAGTATAATGTTATGACTTAAAAATCATGTTGTACTTAGGAGGATGTTACATTAGGTACCATGGTTGATGATGGTGTTCTTGGTTTCCAGCACACCTCTTTTTATTGATGACAAAAGGGGGAAAAGAAAGTAGAAGAAAATCTCTTGTGCTAAGAAAGACAGGGGGAGCTTATGAGATCATTCAGAGAATTTTCTAGTATCTGCATTTTTTCTATTAAGAACATTTTCTATTTTCTGTTGGGAATTTTTTTAATACTATGTGTGTGCCCTGTGATATATATTTATCTATGTTCTAAATGCTCCAATACATGACATCTTAATGCTCCGATACCTTATGTATGGATGCTCTAATAAATGCTTAGCAAATACTCTGATATATGCTAAATGCATGAAAAGTTTTTTTTTTAAGTGTTTGTAAAATATCATGCTCTAAATGCTCTAACATCTTCACACAAAGTTTCTAAACTCCTTACATGTTATAGCTCTGATACCTATGTTTATAGTTCTTATCTCTCTGTGCTTTGGCTCTTACTCTATTTTTATCTAGGGATTGATCTCTAATGAGCTTTAGAAACCTTTCATGGTAACATGCTCATAAAATCATATCAAATTTTCTCTAAGCATAAGAAAATACATGTTTTCTTATGGTAACATGTTTCCTTTGCAAATTATTCATGCTCTAATATGTTTATCATATATCTTTGAGCATTTGTTTTGAAAAATTTGTCTAGATAAAAATGTACTGAGTACAGAATTAATCAAGATGAAATATCACAAGTATTACTTGTTTTTCTATTCAAGCACTTAGATCTTTAGAAAGTTTTTCTTTTAACTAAAAATCAAGCTGGTTGTATGAACAAGGCATAAACAATTTTTCCATTAAACACTTTGCTCTGATACCTTTCAGAAAGCAAATTAAGCATGTCCTAAGTTTCAAATAAAAATGACATCAGCGATGATTTAAGTCACTTAAGGCTATCAAACATTTTTTATATCGTGCCTTAAGAAAAGAACTCCCTGAAAATCATTCCCTGTGATGTGTTGAAAGAATATAAATTATCACACTTATTTTCAGTAATATTTCTTTCAATATCTCTTCAAAAGATTTTCTTTAAATTGGTTTGTCATCATCAAAAAGTGGGAGATTGTTAGGTCCAGAACCCTTCCAAGAAGTGTCAACAAGTTTTGAATGACGACAAAACCAATTTAAAGAAAAAACTTTGAAGAATGACTAATAGTTGTCTTGAGTTTCTTATAAGATTAGAATAGGTTCTATCGTTCAGCATATCAAGGCTTAGTCAAACAAGGATAAATATTTTACTTTATATGTGCAAACATGTTTTATCTCATGGTAAGAGATATAAACCAAAAAGAAAATAAAATTATACCCTTATTCAAGCCTAAAATAGCTAACGATTTGAAGAAGAAATCAATGTTGGAAGAAACCAAGTTTTAAGAGCCTTCAAAAAGTATCACTAGACATCAAAAAGTACGTTTACAATGAAGATATCAAGCAAACTCTAAGAAACTAGTGTTACACCATCTTCAATAAGAATAATCACAATTCTTTCATCATCATAAAGCTTGGATTGAAAATCAGAAGATCAAAGAATCATCAAGGAAATATTACCGCATTTCAGAAAGCTCAAATATAGTAAGACAGTGCGCTTTACAAGGAAAAGGAAGGAAATTTAAATTTTAAATTTGAATTTGAATTTGAATTTGACAAAGTCAAAACCTGGTGTCAGAATTGGCTTATCATCTCTTTTGCCTTTAAGGTCACAAATCTAGGTCCTAGAAGAAAAGTTCATAAACCACTATTTACAAAGTAGAGTAGTTTCTAAAGGGATATCAGAAACCTCAATATTGCAATGGCTTTTGCAACAGCTCTGATAAACAGATAGGCTATTCTTCTAGGCTACCTTTTCAAGATACAAATGAATGATCAACATGTGTCCCTAGGGAGTCTAATCAAGGAAACGATCACAAGGAAGACCTCTATAAATAGAGATGCTATGTTTTCAAAAATGAAAGAGGATAACGTTGAAAAAAAGAGCAGAAACTCTGCAAAGATTTCTTGTAACGCCCCGATTTTCTATCTGAGTGGAAAATGACCAAAATGCCCCTGAGGTCATTTTCGGCCTGGAATTCAAGGATGGCCAGCCCGGCAGTCCTCAAAGGGCCAACTCAATGTTTGAAGGGGATTGAATGACCCTTGAGTGGTTTCCGAGGCGAAAGTCTCATTTTCTGCAGTTTCGGGTCAAAATGACCAAAATACCCCTACAGCATTTTTACAAGGGTAAAGGTGCCGTTTAAGCCCGAAACTTTCCCTGAAGGTTTAAAATAATGTTTTTACAAGTTTCAAGGCATCTGTTTGAGTCCCGGTGGTCCCGGGTAGTTTTAGTGTAAAATTACGATTTTGCCCCTAGAATAGTGTTTTTGAGCCTAATGACGTAATTAAGCAAACTTAAGCAATATTAGGCTCTAATCGAAGATTAATTAATTTCCATAATTAATCTGGAGTCAAAACAAACTATTAAAATTAATTAGAACCTAAAATTGTTTAGATTAGATTTAAATCTTTTTTTAAAACTCAAGATTTCACTCTTGGAATCTTGAATAGTGTTTTCTCTCTCCAATTCCTTAAATCAAGGAATTGTGTCTAGAATTGTTTATGCACTAAAATGAGTTTATAACTCATTAATGATGCAAGACCACTCCTTAAAAATGTCTTAACAACCTTGATTACCCATTTTCTTACCTAAACACTTTCTTACAAATTCCTAATCTTAATCCTAATCAAAGATACACCTAAACACAACTCTAAACCACAATTAAAATGCAAGAAATCCTCCCCCTTGGCTAATGCACTTTCGGCTCCCTCTCTCTCATTTACATCACATGTTGATTTGTTTCTCACTCAAAGAACCATGCTTGAGCCATACCTTGAACCATACCTCACCATACTTTGAACCATACCTCACCATGCCTCAAGATCACAACATCTCACCTCATGGAACTCATGGGGCTGCCCTTGCTTGGCCGAAACTTCATCCTCCCTCTTGCACCTTGCATTTGTTTCATTTCTCTATAAATAGCATGCTTGGGTGAACTTGCATCATTTTGGGTTCATTTGCTAAGTGTAAGTTTTCAAAGAGCACTTCAA
Organism: Dalbergia cochinchinensis; assembly: GCA_031216125.1. Taxonomy (NCBI): domain Eukaryota; kingdom Viridiplantae; phylum Streptophyta; class Magnoliopsida; order Fabales; family Fabaceae; genus Dalbergia; species Dalbergia cochinchinensis. The sequence goes on from CM062369.1 coordinate 33,488,172, forward strand.
AGTTTCCTTTTTCTCTCAAGTTCAAGTGTTCAAGTTCTTCATCCTCTTCTCTCATCCCAACCTCCAATCACTTGGTAGGGATTTTCTTTCAAGTATTTCCTTTACTTAAGTTCTTACTCTAGTTATGTGCTTATAGTTTCTCTTGAGTCCTTTTAGAACTTCTTTCCCTCTCCCTTTTCTTCATCATTTCGGCCATGGGCCTTTGAGGACAAGGGAATGAGAGCTTGATGATGAGGTTTCATGGTGGTGATGTCCATCACTTGAACAATCTCTAAAGCTTGATCTTTGTTCTTAAGTTAAAGATGTTTTTAGTTTTTCTTCTTGAACCTTGAAACCTTTCACTTTGATGATGTTTTAAAATGGTTACATGAACTCAATGATGAGGACTCATGATGTTGGTGTTAATGCATCGTCAAGATCATGTCCGCTAGAGTTTCAAATGTTTCCTTTTCTTCTTAAGAGTTTCGGTTCCTTTTCCTTTACTTTCCCAAAATTTTCGGCCATGTTGGCCAATGAGGTTCACAATGGCTTGATGATGAGAGCTTCTAGATGATGACTATGTGTTCATCACAATGAGGTCTCTAAAGCTTGAGTTTTAATAAAAATGTTATTTATGACCACATTTCAAGAAAAGAAACTTTGTGTTTTAAAGAACCCTTGAGGTTCACTCTTGTCTTTACTTTACCTTGTCATGATAAGTTTGGGTTGAGGTTTATGTTCCTTTAAAGTCTTGTATGAGCTCTAATAAAGAATAAAATGGACTAGCATTCATATCTAAATTCAAGCTTATGCATTACATATTTACTTTGAGCTTTGCATTCATATTTATTTTCCAAGCCATCACTTAAAGTTAAAGGATAAAGAATGGATTGCACCTCATATTTACATTCTTGTCTAGCATATTTACTCTTCATCACTAAAGAACATAAAGATTTAAAATGAGAGCTTGCATTATCACCTAACTAAATGTCAAAGCCTTTCTATTTCGGCCTTAAAGTCGATTGTTGCTGGGCCTAGAGCATTAAAATAAAGAAATGAACTTGAATATTTATATTTCAAGTCCTGCATATTTATTTCAAGTCTTGCATATTTATTTCAAGCCTTGCATATTTATTTCAAGCCTTGCATATTTATATTTCAAGTCTTGTATATTTACTTTAAGCTTTCACTTTACTTTGTAATGAAGAATAAAAATGAAGTGCATAGCACGTTTAAACTATGTCATCACTTAAAGACCTTAGAGCTCAAAGACTTGCCTATTTTATCTCAAGTTAAAGTTTAATGTGGGAGCATTCTTTGGATGCATAATTTCGGCCATGTAGTGATGATGAACTTGGAAAGAGATTCATTTAGCTACAAGGGCCAACAATCTGAGTTTTAAGATTTCTCTTTATGCCTCATGAATTTTATGAAGTTAAGACCAACAAGATTTATGAATTTAATCCTCAATTAAGGAGGGATCAAGTTAGTTACTAAACTAAGGGTATTTTTAGCCTCTTGACAAAATAAAATGGTTTGCAAAAGAGTTTTAGAAGTCCTAAAAATGGTTCCAAGAGAAACTAGCAACTTATATACTTTAGAAAATATCAAGTTATGCATCTTTATGGGACTTAATGTTTTGGTTCTTCCATGTCAAGTTTGCTGCTGTATGATGATGTTTTGATGTGTTAGAATGTGAGAAAATTATGTATGATGAGGTAGGAATATTTCCATGCATGATAGGAGAGAAACTAGCTTTCTAGAAAAACCGTAAAGTCAAGATTTAACATAGTTTTAACCCATTTATTTTTTAATACTGCCCAAACTATTTCAATGGGAATATAATCAGATTAGGATTATTTAATCATAAAAAATTTGGTTAGATTTGAAGTAGGATTGAATTTTAGCATCTATAGAGAAACTAGTAATTAGAAAATCGTAAAATCACAATTCTAGAACTCTTAGAACATTTAATCCTTAGAATCTGTCCAGCAACCTCATAATATGGCAAACATGGTTTATAATTAGTTCTTAGACATAGGAATGTCTCATAATTGGTTTAGGTTTAATTTATAGTGCCTTAGGCAAAGACGGAACCGAGAAAGGGTCTAAGACGTAAGTGCTAAAACCCCGTAATTGTAAGTTTATAATTATGCCCCCTAAGGAATGGAGTTGCCCAGATTTATTAAAGAGCATAAACAATAGTAATATTTGTTAGAAGAGAATCCTTAGGTGCATAAGAGGTTGATAGAAAATGATAGATTAATTACATCACAAGTTTAAGGCCCGTAAGGGTCAATGCATAAGATACCGTAGGACCAAGAGCATAATGAAATTTTGATGTTGCCTATGAACGTATAAGGATGATTATGTGAATGTATGGAATTATGATGAAGGATGCATGTTTAATTGACTTATGTGGCATAAAGTAAAATTTGGAAGAAATTTGGCATGCTGCTGTTATGCCACCAAATTTCTGACAAATTTGGGGACTTAGAAAGTTTTTGAAAACCTACGAGATTTTTATTTATGAGGTACTAAGATGAGTTCTCAGATGACACCGGTTTGGCCGAGCACCTCCAGAGAACTCATGTGACATTGGTACCAAGATGAATTCTTGGGTGACACCGGTTCAGCTGAGCACCCCCAAGAAATGCCCCCTAGCCCGTACTGGATAAGTCGGGATTATGTTTATGATTATGTTACGCTTATCGGGATTGATAAGTAAGAACTAGTGACGACTAGTTAAGGTATGAGCTCATAACCTAGAGGTGTGACATGCTCTGGGTGACACCGGTTCGACCGAGCACCCCCAGAATGATTGTCTTTTAGGGTGGCCTATGAGGAAGTAAAGTATGATGTTTATGTCACAGTTTCCCATATGAAGATTTAATTGCCACTTTATGCCACTATCATGATGTTCTTAATGTTATGATTATTATTCTTGCATTAAGTAGAGCCATGCATACATTCTTTAATATGTTGCATCCATGTCATTAAGAATCATGCTAAAATGAACAGACCTTGGCCAATTATGTTTTAAAACCTAAAAATAGACATTAATGCATGCTCACTTATTTTGTATACTAAACCCAAGGTTCCTGAGGACGTAGATGATGACACCTAGGTAGTAGGAGGCCCTACTGAGATTCTTTAGCAAGATTCTCACTCCCTCTATCTCTTTCTTTCCGTCACGTCTTCAGATAGCGACGTTCGTGATTTTTGTGGACACCCCAACGTGGGAGGTGTACTATGATCCGGAACACGGATCATACCATTTTGAGGGACAATGCACGGTACGAGTCTTCATGTTCATGGGACGTCCCTTCGCTCACCCCGTGCATACCCATCGTTTCACCCCGACAGCACCCTACGGCGACGATGAGCGGGTTTTTGAGCGCGCACGTACGCATAACGAGAGAGTGCTTTGCATGCACACCGCTGCCTCAGCCATGCGTGACTATCCTGACTACATGCCCCAGACTTACTTCTCGGAGACCGACCCATCGGAGGACCCGCCTGCCCATCAGTACAGCGAGAGCTCTGCCCCTACTCCACCACTGATGAGAGAGGGCAGTGAGGATACCGTGACTCAGCCATGGCTCACACGACGACCGGAGATGCGGCCACGTCGCGGGGGTCACTCTCAATCCCCGTTCCGCCTCTATACGCCAGAGGAGCTTGCCCAGTTTTTGGAATATGTGCCTCGCTCGCGAGATGGATGTCAGTAGGAGGTGACGTACGACCGATGGAGTACCCAGGTAGAGCACACACCACTTAGATGAGGATGGACCTCCTTTTGTTTAGAGGTTATCCCTTTAGTTGCACTTGGGTAGGAGAGTTGCTTTTATGTTTTCCTTCGTATTTTCTTTTCTGTTCATGATGTACTAAACTAAGCCCCACTCTCCATGAGTGGGCATATCATATTATATATAAACATGCAGTTCAGTTCTATTGTGATGTACCTTTACTTGCTTCATGTTATGCTATTATGAGATGCTTGTTTGTTTCCTTTCATGCTTTATTATTTATCGTGTCGCACGGCTCTCACTTTGCTTTTATAATTGAAAAAAAAAATTTACCAGTATTTCCGCTAAGTATTTTAAAGTAATAAGGAAGCTATAACGTAACAGACTAATGATTAACCGAAATATGTTCTAGAGTATTGGGTTAAAAATTAGGATGTTACATTTCTCCTTCATCTTCTTGTAAAGTTTGTTACTGCTTGTAATCATTTCCTTGTTTGTAAAATTTTCTTTCTACATTCCTCATTGTTCATAAGATCTTCCAAGGAAAAATAACTACAAAGAAGTCATTCAAGTTCATCCTAGTTCTATCTTTGTAAATCTTTAAGGAAACTTGAGTGTAGGTTAGTATGAGTTGCAAACCCAAACACAAACTTTGTAACCTCGATCTAGTAGTGATTGATGTGAGGTAGCTTGAAGAAACTAGTTAAAGACTACTTGCAATGCGAAAGTAAATGTGTTTTTACTGGTCACGAATTAAGTTGGAGAAGCTGGTTAAAGACTACTCAGTTTAGCTTGGAGAGGCTGGTCAAAGACTACTCAGTTTCAGTTTGAAGAGGCTGGTGAATAACTACTTAGTTTGTAATAGTAGAGGTTGTCTACTAGTCACTAGAAATAGCTTAAGACAGCTATTGTAAAAACTATCTTTGTTCTTTCTCAGGTTGGAGAAAGATTTAGTAAAACTCAACAGTTATTGAAAACTGGATGTAAGTGGATTGGCCGAACCAGTATAAAAACTCTTGAGCAGTATCTTTCTTCTCCTTCATCTCCTTCTTTTTCAACATGCAGAATCAATCTCATAATATTCCCAATCACATACTAATTCCATTTTTTATACAATTAGGCACAAGCTGCCAAGACATTGCCCAAACACCCCATAATAAGCAAAACCTTTTCTTTTCTGAGAGAATCAAGTGCTGAAACTTTTTCTAGCACCTTTAAAGCTTTCAAATACTTTTCATAAACTCATTTACTTTATCATAATACCTCACAAGTACTTAATCAAAACCCAATCATCCCAACACATGGCTCAAAACCATGAAAATACATTGATTTAGAGCTTCCACAAAAATTTCCAGTCACGTGAATCTTCAAATCTTTTACAATCACATTATGGATCCATTTTCACAATCTAGATCAAAGAAATGAGGTAAGTCCCTAAAACCTTTTTTTAAGCTGAAACACATGTGCCCATTTGAAAGTACTTTTTGAACCCATCCAAAAACACATTTCTCTCTTCCAAATTCATTTTTCCTACATAACAAAAATTACCCAATTAATAGAATAACAGGAACACAACTCCAACCCTTAAAACACATCAAAATCACGGCACATATATTATCTACACCACAATGAGCTTTATCATACACTTGCCTTAAGCCCATTTTTGACATACTCCATTAGTATAATATAAAACATGTACTAAATATCACATTTACAAGCCAAAACTGCCACCTTAAAGAAAATTAAACACATAGGTTGTAAATTTTTCTTGTAAACACACCTTTTTACAAACCAATTTATGAACCAAGAAAACTCATTTCCAAAACCTTTTTTCAAGTGAAATCAACACAAAACCTCAAAGCTATGTAACCCTTTTTCAAAATAGAAACAAGAACTCTAAAACCCTTGGTATATGATTCAAAAAATTAAAAAAAATCAAAGAATAGCAAACAATCCCCTACCTAACATGAAGAACAATGTGAGAGAAGATTCCTTCAAGCTTTGTTGATTTGAGAAAGGCAAAAGAACATCCTTGGGCCAACCTTAGCCACTACCTTAAATTAAGGAAAGGAGAAGAGATGAGTCTTTGATATGATATGTAAGGTTATGTATTTAGGTGTAGAAAGGATTATAGTTATGGCTTGTTGATGTAATGAAATGAAGAGGAGGAGAAGAAGAAGAAGAAGAAGAAAATAAAGGAAATAAGAGGGAATAAGGGAGAGGGGTACAAGACATGGGGGTGTAAGGGCTAGGGTTTCTTTTAATTTTTGTAAGGGTCTGGGTATGTGTGTAAAAGTAAGTGAGGGGCATTTGTACATTTTCATAATAAAAAACATTAAAATAACTTACAAGACACACATTTTAAGTAATTATCTTACACACATTTAAATCAAAAAAATATTATTTTATTCATGCATCTTGTGTAACATCCTAACTTTTAACCCAATACTCCTAGAACGTATTTAGGTTAACCATTAGTCTATTACTCTTTTAGTCTCATTCTTTAAAACCTTTCTTTATTAAAATACTTAGCAGAAAATACGAATAAATTTTTCTTCTTGAAACTTGAAAACAAAATGTGAGCCACACATTAAGCTAACGTTCGTCATAACCATAACGTACAAGAAAAAGTAATCACACGATACATAATCATGAAATATGTAATGCCCCGATTTTCTATCTGAGAGAAAATGACCAAATTGCCCCTAAGGCCATTTTCTGCTTGGAATTCGAGGATAGCCGGCCCGGCAGTCCTCAAAGGGTCAACTCAATGTTTGAAGGGGATTGGATGGTCCTTGAGTGATTTTGGAAACAAAAATCGTGTTTTCTGCAGTTTCGGGTCAAAATGACCAAAATACCCTTATAGCGTTTTGCACGGGTAGAGGTGCCGTTCAAGCCCGAAACTTCCCCCAAAGGTTTAAAATGAAATTTTCATGTGTTTAAAAATATCTGTTTAAGTCCCGGTGGTCCCGGGCAGTTTTTGTGCAAAATTACGATTTTGCCCCTGGCATAGTGCCATTTGAGCTTAATAATATAATTAAGCAAACCTAAGCAATATTAGGCTCTAATCAAAGATTAATTAATTTTCATAATTAATCTAGAGTCAAAATAAGTTATTAAAATTAATTAGAACCTAAGATTGCTTAGATTAAACTCAAAAACCCTTTTTTTCTTTTAAAAAATTCAAGTTCCCAAGACATAGAATCTTGAACAATGTTTTTACTATTCACCTCCATACTCTAAGAAGCCTAGATAGAGTAGGATTTTGACCTCACTAATGGGCTAGAAGGCTCACTAATCATACCTTAACATAGCCTTGATGACCTATCCTTTCATTTACACACTTACCTACAAATTCCTAATCCTAAGCCTAATCAAAGCTACACCTAAACACACCTCTAAACCACAATTAAATGGAAGATTTTCCTCCCCCATTCCATGGAGAAGATGGCGCCACATCACCCTCCAATATCCACCACATGTTTGAATTCTTTCATTCAAAGAACCATGCCTACACTATGCCTAAACCTATGCCTACACCTTACCTTGAAATGACATAACCAAGAGATATTTTCTCCCTCCTCCCTTCCCCAAAATGGCGCCATTCTTCCCCCCTTTTTCACCCCTCATGTTTTGTTTTCCTATAAATAGCTCACTTAGGTGAACTTGAGCCACCTTTAGTCATTTGCTAAGTTTTAGTTTTCTAGAGCACTCAAAGCTTTCCTTTTTCTCTCAAAGACCAAGAGTTCTTCTTCTTCTTCAACTTCTTCATCTTCTTTAACCTCATTTCACTTGGTAGGGATTTTGTTTTAAATGTTTTAGCCATTAAAGTTCTTGTTTAAGTTATGTGCTTTATAGTTTCTTTTGAATCTTTTAGAACTTCTTTCTTCCTCTTTGTTTCTTTTTCATTTTCGGCCAAGGGCCTTAAGAGACTTGGAAATGAGAGCTTGATGATGAGGATTTCATGATGATATTCATCACTTGAGGAACCTCTAAAGCTTGGAACCTAGTCTTAACTTCAACACTTTTTGGTTATCTCTTTCTTTTCTTCTCAAAATTTCGAGTTCTTTTCCTTTTCTTGCTTTGGTTTTTCTTTCTCTTTTTCTTGCCATGATTTCGGTTTATGAAGGCTTGTTTTTGGATAAAAATGACTCAAGGATGAGAGCTCATGATGTTGATGTGGTTGCATCATCAAGACCATGGCCTCTAGAGCTTCAAAGTCCTATTTCTTTCCCCCCATGGATTCAGCCATTTTTCCCTTTTCCTTAAGTTATTGAGCTTTCATTTTCAAAGTTATGAAGGAATGTTAACTTGGTTTGTTCTTTTAATCCATTTCCTTAAAGCTTGATGATGATGTTCATACCATATGGTTTCTTTGTAAACCTTGATGCAAGGAACTCTAAAGCTTACTTTACCTTGCTATGATAAGTTTTAGGTTGAGATTTAAGTCCCTCTAAAGTCTTGGATGAGCTCTATTAAGAAATAAAATGAACTTGCACTCATGTTTATATTCAAGCTCTTGCATTTGCATATTTACTTTGAGCCTTGCATTCATGTTTACTTTCTAAGCTATCACTTAAAGTTAAAGATAAGGAACGAAAAGCATCTCATATTTATGTTCTTGTCTAGCACGTTTACTTTTCAAGTCATCACCTAAGAACTTAAAGATTTAAAACGAGAGCTTGCATATCACCTAATTAATCTCAAAGCCTTTCTATTTCGGCCTTAAAGTCGATTGTTGCTAGGCCTAGAGCACTAAAATAAAGAATTGAACTTGCATATTTATTTTTCAAGTCTTGCATATTTACTTTCAAGTCTTGCATATTTACTTTGAAGTTCTCACTTTACTTTACAATAAAGAGTAAAATGGAATGCATAGCATGTTTACTTTTGTCATCACTTAAAAACTATAAGAGCTCAAAGACTTGCCCGTATTGTCTCAAGTTAAAGTTTGGTTATGGAGACATCCTCATGGATGCATATTTCGGCCATGTGATGATGATGAACTTAATATGAGTTTCATCTAGTTGCAAGGGCCAACAATCTATGTTCAAGGGTTTTCCTATGTTTTAAGAATTTTATAAGGTCATTACCAACAAGATTTGTAAATTAAACCTCTTCCAAAAGTGTTTTAAATTAGTTACTGCCCTATGATTGTTCTTAGTCCCTTTTACAAGATAAATGTTTTGCAAAAGAGTTCTAGAAATCCTAAAATGATTCAAAGAGAAACTAGTAACTCATGCTTGTTGAAAATGAAATTTTATGTATGATACGTACATATATGAATTCGGTTCTATCATGGTGTGTTTGGTGCTGTATGATTTTATCTTGATATGCTAGAATGTGTAAAAATTATATGTGTTGAGGTAGGAACCCTTCTATGCAAGTTAGGAAAGAAACTAGTCTTACAGAAAAACCATAAAGTCAAGTTTTAGCGTGGTTTTGACCCATTTATTTTTAGACACTAATCAAACTATTTTAGTGGGACAATAATCAGATTAGGATTGTTTAAATATGAAAAACTTGGTAACATTTGATGTAGAATTGATTTTTAACACCTATGGAGAAACTAGTAACTAGAAAATCGTAAAAGTGCGATTCTAGAACACTAAGATTAATTAGTTTTCTGTTTCTATTCCAGCACCTTTGAATGATTATAAACCATGTTATGCCATGTTTACTTGAGTGAGAATGACCCATAAGTGGTTTAGGAATTAATTCTAGCATCATAAGAAAAGCCAGTAACGAGAAAGGGCGTAAAACACAACTTCTAGAACACCTTAAATCATGGAAATTCATTTACTACCTATGCTTTCCAACTTTGATTGACGATGTTCTTGAGGTTAATAATTGGTGGTAATGATGATGATTAGTCCCTTAGATGCATAAGAAAATAATTTGACAATTTGAGTTACCCAATTTAAGTGTTTGGCCATTTAAGGGAATGTTTATGTGATGATGATTTGAGATGATGCATTCATGTGATATTTGATGTTATGTGAGGTATTGGTATAGAATTCATCATTTGCATGTCATGGTTTCATTTGAAACATTAGAGATGCATATGTTAGAAATATATGAAGAATTATGACATTTATGAGATATGTGTTGCATCTTATTATAACATGCCAAGACTTAAGGTGACTTAAAAGTATGAGATAATGATCCTTTGGACTCATCAAACGATAGGTGATGAAAAGGTGATTCTTGCTTAAGGTGATCTAAAACATGAGAAAATGATCCTTTGGACTCATCAAACTAAAGGTGATGAAAAGGTGATTCTTGCCCCCTAACCCGTACTTATCAAGTCGGGACTTCAGCTTATCAAAAGGGAATAAGTTTATGCTAGTGACGACTAGTGAGGTATGGGCTCGTAACCTAGAAGTACTCTCAAAAGGGAAGAGTAATAGGGTGGCCCCAAGAATGAAAAAAAACTTAAGTCACCTAAGGAAAACAAGGAATGTCATCCACGAACCATGTTCTATGCACATCATGTTTGCTATAGAGTGAGACATATGCTTTAAAGTTAATATTGCATAAAGTATTGATGTGCATATCATAAAGAAGTATGATACATTCATTACAAGACTCATGATAAAATGAACGGGCCTCGGTAACGGATGTTTTAAAACTTAATAAATGAATCTTTGCATGCTCACTATTTCATAATTAAACCCGAGGTTCCTAAGGACGATGATGATAACACGTGTGTAAAAAAGGAAGCCCTACTGAGATTTTTGTATAAGTTTCTTACTCCCCCTATCTTTCTTTTCCATCTTCGTCTTCAGATAAGGTTGACAACGACATCCATGGGTTGCCCTAAGATGCCGACATGGAAGTAGCTTGATGGTCGATATCAGAGTGGCGTAGCGGAAGCGGGGACATAGTCTTAGTCTTAGCCTTTTCACATCATAGCTATGTGTAGTTTTATATTGTTGCATGCTCAACCTTTACAGGTGGGCCCAATATATTTAATGTGGAATATCCTTATGTCATTAATACTATTAAGGTTATGTGACCTAATATTTGAAGTTAATGTTATATGATGTTGTGCTGATGTTTCTAATTATGATATTCTTTTTATGTTTACGCTTCATGATACGCGAGGCTCGCATTGGTTTATGTTTCAAAAAAAATTCTACTTGTATTTTCCGCTAAGTATTTTAATGAAAGGTTTTAAAGAATGGGACTAAAAAGGTAACAGACAAATGTTTAGCCTAAATACATTCTAGGAGTATTAGGTTAAAAATTAGGATGTTACAAAATATAGTATTATACATAACAACATAATATCATCACATCTTCATAGATACATAAATTACTGGCATTATTGTACCATCATTCACATCAAAACATGCACATATATATGAAGTGTCCTTATCCACCTACGAGGTTGGATAATTATCAATCCAAAAGCTAAACTATCTATGTTTCCGTAGTGATCCTGTACTCCATTTGCTAGTGTAACCCTTAAACACGAGCCTTAGAAGAAGTCACGAACCTTGTTGTTATCCTCGTCTAGAGATGACACGGAAGAAAAGAAAGGGATGAGAAACTCATTCAAGATTCTCAGTAGAGATTTCCGACTCTAACACAAGTGTCATCGTCATCGTCCCCAGCCATTTCGGTTTTAATTACGAAAAAGGTGTACACGCATAAGGTTTGGTTTTAGACTTTTCGAATCTATTTATCCGAAGTGGGTGTCTTTTAGTATGAGTCTTAATGACATAAATGCAATAGATATTGGATGAATGCATGACAATACCATATGCACATTAACATGAAAATCATAGTACTTGAGCACAACATAAAGAAACATAAATCATATACGTGGAATAAAAAGGCACAGTACTTTTCATGTGACATCTTTCTTATAAGTCAAACTCTTAAGTTCTTTTTCTTAAAGACCACCCTCTTAGCATATTCACCAAAAATCCAATGACTCATCGACCCCGGCGATAATCTGGTCACCAAACTACATCTCACTTATCGCCTAGGAATGAGCTCAACCTAACTAGCTGTCGCTAGATTTCATACGAGGTAATAGAGGGGGTAACATATCATTTCTTCTTTGAAACGCATCTACTGGCATCCAATGCACAGTAATATTGTCCGCTTTGGCAAGCTCGATGTCAACACCCTCACGGTTTTGTTCCTAAGGGTGCTCGGCCGAACCAGTGTCACCCAAGACACGTCTTGGTAATATATCACATTTAAGTTCTCATGATTTTCAAAAACTTTTCTAAGTTCTCAAATTTGACGAAATTCGGTAGTATAAAGGCTGTAAACCGATTTTTCTCAAATTTGCCTTATGCCACGAAACATATAGAGCATGCATAGCCATTCAATATCAACATAAGACATCCAGTCATATAGTCAAACTCATCATAGCATATACATCATCACATCATTACTTTAACATTCTTGAAAGATAGCATGCTCCTAACCAGTTTGCCGGAATCAAAGACTGGGCTCAGCTAATACATATGCTATGCTCAAGTCATTCTCATGATTAAACATACATCTACTTGAAGTCATAAAGCTCATTATGTCTTGGGACCTATGGTGTCTTATGCTTTGACCCTTACGGGTCTTAATCTTGAAAAATAATTATGCTAACATCCGTTTTTATTGTTTTATGCACCTATAGGTTCATAACTAATTATTCTCAATAATTTTTATGCTTAGGAACTAATCCAAACAGCACTATGCAAATTTGGACAGTTTTAAGTTCATGTGATTATGGGGTTCTAAAATCTACATTTTAGACCATTTTTAAGTTCTCTTTTTGCCTAAAGCGCTATAAATTAAATCTAAACCAATTATGAGAGGTTCCTACTCATATAAACTAATTCTAAACCATGATTACTACCTTAGAAGGTCACTGGATAGAAACAGAATTTTCTATGTTCCAAGTGTTGTAGAATTCTCATTTTCCATCTTTTTCTAGTTACTAGTTTTTCCTAGCTTCCTCAAATCAATTCTAACATCAAATATGCATGATTCCACACATTTTAACATAATAAAATCATCATAAAATGGTGAGCAAATCATCAAGGCAGAACCGTGGTCATACATCATCATATCATTCATAAAATTTCATTTTTAATACACATAAGTTACTAGTTTCTCATAGAATCATTTTAGGACTTCTAAAACTCTTTGGAAATCAACTTCTTTCGTCAAAACCATCATAAAATAAATAAGGGCAGCAACTAATTTAAATCTTCCATGGTTGGTCTTTAAAACATAAAATCATGCTCGAAACATTCTTTGAGTTCACCTATGCTTAAGAAAATCCTAAGACATAGGTTATTGGCACTTACGACTAGATGAGACTCACACCAAGCTCATCATCATCATATGGCCGAATTATGCATTTAAGAGAATGCTTCCATATCCAACTTTTCCTTAAGATAAAAGGATAAGCCTTTGAGCTCTAGAATCTTTAATTGATAACAAGAATTTAAACATTCTATGCACTTCATTTTATTCTTCATTAGAAAAGTAAAGTGAGAGCTTAAAATAAATATAAGATGCAACTTCTTTTTTATCTTCAAAGTTTAGGTGATAACTTAAAAATTAAATATGCTAGACAAGGAAATATAAACATGAATGCAAGTCCAATTCTTTATTTTAGTGCTCTATGCTCCACAACAATCGACTTTAAGGCGGAAATAGGCGAGTTTCAAGATTAATTATTAGGTGATATGAAAATGCAAGCTTTTGTTTTAATCTTTATGTTTTTAGGTGATGGCAAAGAAGCTTAAATGTGAATACAAAGCTTAACATAAATATGCAATGCACGAACTTAAAAAGTAAACATGAATGCAAGTTCATTATTATATAATTACTAGAGCTCATATAAGACTTTAAAGAACCAACATCTTAATCCCAACTTAATCTCTTCAAGATAAAGTAAGCTCTAGAGTTCTAAGTACCAAGATTTCAAGGAAACCTTATAGTGTGAACATCATCATCAAGCTCAAGGAAATGGATTCCAAAGAAAACAAAATCATAAAGAAAAGGAAAAAGAGCCAAAACCAAAAGGAAAGGAAAAGAAAAGGAAACCAAAACCAAGGTTAAAGAAAAGGAAAGGAAAAACCAAAATGTGTTAAGATCAAAACTAAGTTTCAAGCTTTAGAGATCTCATTGTGATGAACTCAAGTCATCATCTAGAGACACTCATCATCAAGCTATCATGAGAAACCAACAAGCCCATGAAGGCCGAAATGTTAAAAGAAAAGGAATGGAAGAAACCGATTTTGTCAAAGCATTAAAGCACCAAGAATAAAGCTTAACAAAGCAAAGAAATAATTATCAAAACAACTCTCTACCAAGGTATGTTTTCTTGGAGATGAAAAGGACTTGATCTTGAGAAGAGGATGAAAGGAAAATCCTCCTTGGAGCTTGATGGTATATTCAGCCAAGGAGGAAAAAGAAAGGAAGAAAGTTGTGTTTCTTGAACTTGATCCTTGGAAAGGCAAGACTAAGTGTTTAGAAGGTTATGTATGGTTGAAAAGTAGTGGTTCTTTGTGGTATAGGAAGAAGATGAAGAAGAAGAGAATGAGAAAGAACTTTTGAGCTCTTGGAGAAGAAAAGAAACTTAGGACAATTCTCTTTGAAACTTTGATGCACAAAATAAGCAAAAATAGACCAAATGCTCACAAGACAAGTATTTATAGAAGAACAAAATGTGAAGGAGTGAATGGGGAGGAAGAACCATGAAATTCATGGCCATGTAGGAAAGAAAATATCTCTTACAAAGTGTCATTCCAAGGTATGGCTTGAGACAAGGCTAGGTATGGATCAAGGTATGGTGTAGGCATGATTCTTTGAGTGTTTGAATGAACAAACATGTGATGGACAATGGAGGGTGAGATGGCACCATTTTCTCCTTGTAATGGGGGAGGAAGATCTTTTATTTAATTGTGGTTTAGAGATGTTTTTAGGTGTAGCTTTGATTAGGCTTAGGATTTAGGAGTTTGTACGTAAGTGTTTAGGTAAATAAGTGTTTAGGTAAGTAAGTAGGTAATTAAGGACTTGTAAGACTAGATTAGGAGGTGATCTTTTTAAATTAATGAAGTCAAACCTTATTAACTTGGAGTCCAAGGCCAACACAATTCCTTGATTTAGGGAAATTGAAGTGAGAAAATACTATTTAAACACTATTCAAGATTCCATGACTTGGAATCTTGAGTTTTAAGAAGAGATTTAAGGCTAATCTAAGCAATCTTAGGTTCTAATTAGCTTTAATAAATTATTTTGACTCTAGATTAATTATGAAAATTAATTAATCTTTGATTAGAGCCTAATATTGCTTAGGTTTGCTTAATCACATCATTAAGCTTAAAACACTATTCTAGGAGCAAAATCGTAATTTTGCACAAAAGCTGCCCAGGACCACTAGGACTCAAATAGAGGTCACTAAACACATAAAAATATCATTTTAAACCTTCTGGGAAAGTTCCGGGCTCAAACGACACTTATACCCGCGTAAAAACGTTATAGGGGTATTTTGGTCATTTTGACCCTAAACCTCAAAAAATGAGATTTTCATTTCCGAAACCATTCAAAAACCATCTAATCCCCTTCAAACATTGAGTTGACCCTTCGAGGACCACTGGGTTGGCTATCCTCGAATTCCAGGTGGAAAATGACCTCAGGGGCATTTTGGTCATTTCCTCTCAAACAGAAAAATCGGGGTGTTACATCTTGAAATTTAAATATAAGTAGGAACATTTTCAAAGCTTTGCAAAGAAAACTAAAGGCCTGTTTGGAAAGCCATTTTACAAACTATTTCAGATTTTTAAAATAAAAGAATAAAAAAAATGTTTGACAATCTGTTTTCTTAACATTCTTTTTAAAAATTGAAACAAAATATAAGTTTTAAAAATCAATATCACAAAACACTTATAACAAGTTTTTAAAATGTTGTTCTTAAAAATAGGTGGTGGCAATTTTATGATTACTTTTGGATTTGTCTTCAATTCACTTCACTACATACAAAAGAAATAAACAGGTAAGCATCTAGGACTTTATTCGCTCAAGATTTAAGAACCTCTAGATGACAAATGGCTATTGTACTGTACTTCAACTTTACAAACAAGATAGTTTTATAGTACTTACACTTTGTAACATCCCAATTTTTCCTACTGTGCAAAATGACCAAAATATCCTAAAGGTTATTTTTGCATGAGAATCAAGGGCAACCAGTCTAGACCATCCTTAATTGGGTAACTTAATATTAGGATGAGGTTATATAAGGTTAGGACAGCAGTCCGTGTGAAAATCGCAATATCTAATTTTTCCTATATGCAAATGACTAAAATACCCCTGAGGTCATTTCTACCCAAAAATCGAGGACGATCGATCCATGCTATCCTCAAGAGGTTAGTGCAATATTTGAAGGGGATTATTGTTAGCTCCAGAACCCTTGCGCTCATGTGTTTTGAATAAAACTAATTCAAAGAAAATACTTTAAAGAATAACTGATGTCTCTATTGAGTTTCTTGTAAGATTACAACAGATATCTATCGTTTAGCAAGAGCAAGGCTTCCTCAAAGGAGTATATATATTTCACTATGCATGTGTAAATATGTTACAACTTTTGTTATATTAAAGAAGTGAAATTATATCCTTATCCAAGCTTCTGATAGCTAAAGATCAGTGAAAGGCTGCAACGCTACAAGAAATCAAAGAAATAGACTTCAGAAAGTAGTATGGGATATTAGAAAGTACTCTCAAGATGAAGATATCAGAATATGTCTATATGCAACATGTAACATCCTAATTTTTAACCCAATACTCTAGAACATATTTAGGTTAATCATTAGTTTGTTACTTCATAGTTCTCATTTAACTTTGAATTACTTAGCGGAAAATACGGGTAATTTTTTTTTGAAATGAAAGTGAGAGCCGCGTGATGCGATATAACTTGCGACGGACAAAACATACATCTCATAACGTCATAGCATAAAGCATATAAGGGCACATCATGAGAGACACTGAATAACATCTCATATATAATTATAATTTGCCCACTTATAAGCGTGGGACTTGGTTTAGTACATGGAAATACATGAAAGAAAATACAACATAAACATAAACATAATCTACTCCCCTACCCGAGTGCATCTAATAGGATAACCTCTAAACAAAAGAAGGTTTATCCCCATCTAAGTGGTGTGTGCTCTAACCGGGTACTCCATCGGACGATCGTCACCTCCTACTGGCGTCCATCTCGCGAACGAGGCAGATATCCGGGATGCTGCGAGCTCCTCGGACGTGAAGAGGCGGAATGGGGATCGAGGGTGGCCCCACGGTATGGTCGCATCTCGGTCGTCGCGCAAGCCGTGGTGAGTCACGGTATCCTCACTGCCCTCCCTTATCTGTGGTGGAGAGGGGGCAGAGTTCTCGCTATACGGATGGGTAGGCGGGTCCTCGGATGGGTCGGTCTTCGAGAAGTAGGTCCGAGGCACGTAGTCGGGATAATCTCGCATGGCTAAGGCGGCAGTGTGCCTACGGAGTACTCTCTCGTCATGCGTACGCGCACGCTCAAAAACCCGCCCGTCGTCGCCATAGGGTGCAGTCGGGGAGAAGTGATGGGTGTGCACGGGATGAGCGAAGGGGCGTCCTACGAACATGAAAATCCGCACCGTGCATTGCCCTTCAAAATGGTATGACCCGTGAGTCGGGTCATAGTGCACCTCCCATGTCGGGGTGTCCACGAACGCTACGAACGTCGCCATCTAAAGACGTGACGGAAAGAAAGAGATAGAGGGAGTGAGAATCTTGCTAAAGAATCTCAGTAGGGCCTCCTACTACCTAGGTGTCATCATCTACGTCCTCAGGAACCTTGGGTTTATTTATACAAAATGATTGAGCATGTATTCGGTTCATTTTAAACTTTAAAATATATTTTAGCCAAGGTCCATTCATTTTAGGATGATCTTAATGTCATGGATGCAACATAATAGAGAATGTATGCATGGCACTACCTAATGCACATACATAAAACATAACATCAAGCATCATCATTCTTGGTGGCATAAAGTGGCAATAGTAACATTCATATGGGACAAAACTTAGTGACATAATCATAATCATGAAACTTCTCTTCCTCATGGGCCACCCTAAAAGACAATCGAACTGGGGGTGCTCGGCCCAACCGGTGTCACCCGAGCGTGTCATACATCTAGGTTATGAGCTCATACCTTAACTAGTCATCACTAGTTCTTACTTACCACTTAACGATAACCGTATCATAAATCCCGACTATCTGAGTGCGGGTTAGGGGGCAAAACTCTTAGGGGTGCTCGGCCGAACCGGTGTCACCTAAGAGTATAAAATGGTACCGATGTCACATGAGTTCTATGGAGGTGCTCGGCCGAACCGGTGTCATCCTAGAACCCATCTTAGTACCTTAATTTTCAAAATCTCTTTAAGTCCCCAAATTTGTCGGAAATTCGGCGGCCAAAACGGTCTTTACACCGAATTTCCTTCCAAATTTGCTTTATGCCACATTAACATATAATCTCATAAGTTCCTCATATGAATAACATCATCATCATTAGCATACTTCATGCATCATCATAAATCATCCAAACGTTTACCCTTACGGTAGCTTATGCTTTGACCCTTACGGGTCTTAATCTTGAGATATAGTTCTCTACACCCGTCGTTCATATTTTAACCACCTAAGGCTCATAATTAAACATCATTCATAATCCTCTCATTTTACTTTTAAATCTGAATAGCATAGGGTGGAAATCCTAACATGTGAATACGGGGTTCTAGAACTTACGTTTTAGACCCTTTCTTGGTTCCGTTTTCGCCGAAGGCGCTATGGATTAAATCTAGATCAATTATGAGGCATTCCTATGCTTAAGGACTAATTATTAATCATGTTTATCATGTTGTAAGGGTGCTGGACAGAATCCAGAAAATTAAATGTTCTAAGAGTTCTACATTTGCATTTTTACGGTTTTCTAGTTACTAGTTTTCCCATAGGTGTTAGAATTCAATTCTAACTCAAATGATACCAAGTTTTTCATGTCTAAACAATCTAAATCTGATTATGTCCCCATTAAAACAGTTTGGATTAGTTCCATAAACAAATGGGTCAAAACTATGTTAAATTCTAGCTTTACGGTATTTCTAGTTAGCTAGTTTCTTACCTATCATGCATAGGATCGCTTCTACATCATCATATGATATTTTCACACATTCCAACACATTAAAACATCATCATACAGCATCACATTCATCACATCAGAACCGAAAACATCTTGCCTCAATAAGAGAATTAAATTGACATTTCTAGGTACATAAGTTAACTAGTTTCTCTTGGAATCAATTTAGAATTTCTAAAACTCTTTGCAAAACATTTTAATTCATCAAGAGGCTAAGTGAAGCCTTAGGTCACTGACCAAAACATATTCCATCCCCTAAAAGAGATTGGAATCACAACTTATAATGACATAACCTTATAAAGAATTGTAAAACTTTAAGGAGCACTTAAAACATAGGCTATTGGTCCTAGTAGCTAGATGAAAACTCATTGCAAGTCCATCATCACTACTTGGCCGAAATTATGCATTCAAGGAATACATTCACATTTAACTTTATCTTGGAATGAAATGGGCAAGTCTTTGAGCTCTAGGTTCTTAAGTTACGACATAAACTAAACGTGCTCATGCTCTTCATTTTTAATCTTGCTTTCAAAGTAAAGTGATGACTTGAAATTAAATATGCAAGGCATAATTTAAACGTGCAAGCTTGAAAGTAAATATAAGCATAATCTTAAACGATGCAAGCTTGAAAGTAAATATGCAAGATTCAATTCTTTATTTTAGTGCTCTTGGCCCAACAACAATCGACTTTAAGGCCGAAATAGATAGGCATTCGAGAAATTAATTAGGTGATAATGCAAGTTCAATTCTTTATTTTAGTGCTCTAGGCCCAACAACAATTGACTTTAAGGCCGAAATAGAAAGGCTTCGAGAATTAAATTAAGTGAAGATGCAAGTTCCATTTTAATCTTTATGTTCTTAGGTGATAGCTTGAAAATAAAGATGCATAGCAAGAATGTAAATATGAATGCAAGCATAAAATAAATTATGCAAGTTCATTTTATCTTTCTAGAGCTCTTAACAAGACTTTATAGGAATTTAAACCTTAACCCAAACTCACTCAAACAAGGTAAAGTCAAGCTTGGAGTTCTTAGAACTCAACATAATATCTTTGGGAATCAAACTATGAAACTTAGAAAATCTCAAGGAAATGGCCGAAATCTCCAAGAAGAGAAAAGTGCATTTTAAAACTCTAGAGTTCATGACCTTGATGATATATTAACACCAACATCATGAGTCCTCATCATTGAGTTCATAGAGCCATTTTAAAACACCATCAAAGTTAAAGTTCTCAAAAGTTCAAGAAAGGAAAATCTAGAAACACTTTTGCTCAAGAACAAAAATCAAGCTCTAGAGTTTGTTTCAAGTGATGAACATCATCATGAAACTCTCATCATCAAGCTCTCATTCCTTTGTTCTCCAAGGCCCATGGCCGAAAATGAAAAGGGAAAGGAAAGAAAAAGAAGTTCTAAAAAGAATCAAGAGAAACTATGAACATTAAGCTTAGAACAAGAACTTTAAAGAAAGAATACATGAAAGAAAATCCCTACTTGGTGTGATGAACTTGAAGATGGAAGAAGAAGATGAAGAAGATGAAGAACTTGAAGAACTCCAAGAACTTGAAGAACACAAAGACTTTGAGAGAAAAAGAAAAGCTTTGAGTGTTTCCTAAACTTAGCAAATGATCTAAAAGTGGTGCAAGCTCCTCAAGGCATTCTATTTATAGAGAAATGAAACAAATGGAGGGAGCTCATGGAGGAGGAGGTTTCGGCCATGAGGGTGCAGATTGGAGGCTTTCCATGAGTTCCATGAGGTGAGATAATGTGTTCTTGAGGTATGGTGAGGTATGGTTCAAAGCATGGTGAGGTATGGCTCAAGGTATGGCTCAAGCATGGTTCTTTGAGTGAGAAAATAATTAAACATGTGGTCAATGGGGAAAGGTGCTGGCGAAACTTCATCATGCATGGGGAGGATTAGTTTGCATTTTAATTGTGGTTTAGAGTTGTGTTTAGGTGTATCTTTGATTATGCTTAAGATTAGGAATTTGTAAGAAAGTGTTTAGGTAAGGGAAATGGGTAATTAAGGTGGTCTAGACATAATTAAGGAGTGGTCTTGCACCATTAGAGAGTTAAATCCTCAATTTAGAGTCTAAACAACTCTAGACACATTTCCTTGATTTAAGGAATTGGAGAGAGAAAACACTATTCAAGATTCCAAGACTAGGAATCTTGAGTTCTAAAAAGGGATTTAAGTTTAATCTAAGCAATTGTAGGTTCTAATTAACTTTAATAAATTATTTTGACTCTAGATTAATTAGGGAAATAAATTAATCTTCGTTTAGAGCCTAATATTGCTTAGGTTTGCTTAATTACGTCATTAAGCTCAAAAACACTATTCTAGGGGCAAAATCGTAATTTTGCACTAAAATTGCCCGGGACCTCCGGGACTTGAACAGAGACCTCTAGACACATGAAAACATGTTTTTAAACCTCTGGGGAAAGTTCCGGGCTCAAACGGCACCATTACCCGCGTAAAACGCTTATAGGGTATTTTGGTCATTTTGACCAAAGCTATGAAACGAAATTTTCGCTTCCGAAAGCATTCAAAGGCCATTCAATCCCCTTCAAACATTGAGTTGACCCTTCGAGGATGACCGAGTTGGTTACCCTCGAGTTCGGGTCAGGAAATGACCTCAGGGGCATTTTGGTCATTTCCCTCGGACAGAAAAATCGGGGTGTTACACAACATGTTACTTAATATTCAATCATCACAATCACAAAGAAATCATCATAAAGAAGATTTGATTGAAGATCAGAAAGTGAAACAACCCTTCAAGGGCTAATTACGTACATCAAAAAGCTCACTTGTGAGTGGAGCAAAGAATGCTACAGGAAAGCGAGGGAAATTTGAAATTTGAATTTCAAATTATCAAGTCAAACCCAGTTTTAAACTAGTACATCATTTCTTCTGCCCTTTTTATCAACAACCCTAGCTTCATGAAGAAGGAGTTCAGAAAGCTCGCTCAGAAAGTAGAAAAGTAGTTTTTGATAGGAGATCATAAAGCTCATATTTACAACGGCTTCTGTAACCGATGTGATAGTTTTATCAATCTCTCTTCTAGTTGTTTCTTTCAAGACACAACTGATGATCAACACGTGTCACTTGAAGAACTGATCTATGGCAACGGTCACAAAGAAAGACCTTTATATAAAGAGATACTAAACTTGAAAAACACTGAGCAAGACAGAGAAAGTTTTTTCTCTTTTTTGAAGATTCAAGAGAGGAAGCTCTACAAATATCTCTTCTCACTTCCTGGAATATTCAATCCTTATCATGTAATCAATTTTATCCTTGAAGTATAAAAAAAATCTTCCTTTTATATTCTTAGTTAGATTTATGTTCTTCTTATGGAAGAAGTAGAAGAAGGAAGTCATTCAAGTTCTCCTAGGATCTTTTAAAATGTATCATCTTTAAGGAAACTTGAGTGTAGGTTAGTTTGAGTGGCAACCCAGACACTTAACCTTTGCATTCTTGATCCATTAGTGATCAGTGTGAGACATAACTTGGAGAGGCTAAGGTAAAACTACTTGCAACGATAATAAGATATTCTTGCTCATCACGATTTAGCTTTGAGAGGCTAGTCAAAGACTACTTATAGCTTGGAGAGGCTAGGGAAAGACTATTTGTATCTTGGAAAGGCTGGGGCAAGACTACTTTTAATTTGTCAGTAGAGGTTGCTACTACACACAATTAGGCTTGGAGAGGCATGAGTCAAGACTACTCAATTAGGCTTGGAGAGGCCGGAGTCAATACTACTCGGTTAGGCCTGGAGAGGCCAGTGTCAAGACTACTTGCAGCTTGGAGAGGCTGGGGAAAGACTACTAATAACGTGCTGAAGGAGTTGCCTGTCAGTCATGGGTTGGCTTGGAGAGGCTAAAGTCAAGACTACTCATGTTAGCTTGGAGAGGCTAGTACAGAACTACTCAAAATCCTTGGTAACAAGTTATTTCTGTGATCCTTGGATGATAGCTTGAAAAGGCTAATATAAAGACTATCCACTGTTACTTTCTCAAATTGAGAAAGTTGTTGTTATAGTAGAGCCTCAATAGTTGTTGAGTACTGAATGTAGGCAGGATTGGCTGAACCAGTATAAAATCTCTTGTGTCCTTTCTCTCTTACTCTGATTTATTTACCTTTGTTACATCGCTAACTTCTATCTGTCTCATACATATATCCTTCTCCTTTTTATGTTATCCTTTTTAATAGCGAATGTTTTACTTATCAAAGTTCAGAAAGTTACTTTCTGAAGCTACTAACTTATTTCCACTGCACTTCAAGTTTTATACTTGATACTATTTATTTTCAGTTGGTTCAAAAAATGTAAAAAGGATCAATGCATGATTCGACCCCTCTTCTCGTGCATATCTTCACCTACAATTATATGTGTTATGGATAATAATAGAGGTGAAAATCTCAGCTCTTGGTTTTTCCCCTGTGCAAGATTACCAAATTACGCGAGATTAAGTGATGACTGAACCCGGTTATCACCCTGGAGTTGGAAAATGTTAATTATAAGTGTTGCATACTATCTGGAAAAGTCTGGGTGGTCCGGGCAAATTTTTGTGTAAAATTACCTTTTGTCCCTAATTAGTGCTAAATGAGCTTAATTAAGTAATTAATGGAATATGGGCAATATTAGACTTTAATTAAAGAAAAATTAATTTTGTTTATCAATCTTGAGTCAAAATAATTAACTGAGGTTAATTAAGATCCAAGTTTGCTTAAGGAAAGATTTATCCCTTTCTTTTTCAAAAGAACTCATGTGACATAAAGTGAAAAACTAAAAAAGTGTTTTCTCTCTCTTTTTTTTTTCCTTAAATTTAGGAAACATGTTGGTATTTAAGTTTCAAACTAATTGAGTTTAACTCAACTAAGTGTGTAAGACCACTTCTTAATCATGTCTTGAAACCCTTAAACATTTGGTTACTGACCCAAACACTTAATTTTCAATTCCTAAACCATTACCTAATTAAATCCATCTCTAAACTATGTCCTAACCTACATGAAAAATGAAAATTTTTCCCCAAAAAGCCCCATATAGGATCAGCCTCTCTCCCCAAATTCCCTCTCATATTTTAGTTTTTCAACACTCAAACACTCACAAACTCTCATTCTTTACCATCACTTTTTTGGTCACAACTTGGACACCAGGTTGTGTCAAAAATCCTTTCATTCTCTCTATCTTAAGCTCTCTTCTTCCTATTCTCCTTCATCTTCAAGAACCTACATTTTTGTTCTTCAACCAAGCTTCAAACATCAAACTAACACACCACCACCATAGATCTTCCCTAAAACACATAAGCTTTCATCTCTACACATCAAACCAACACAAAAATCCTTCCTCCCATTTTGTTCCCTATTGGCCGAATCTACCTCCATCCCAAGAGAAGATTTGTTCTTCTCATTTCCTTGCAAAAGATCAAGCTTTCTCTTAAAAAAAAGAAAACACGCTTGGTAGGGATTTTATTTTTGAATTCTTCCTCTTTTCTTCCTTTTCTTTTTCGATTTTTATTGTGGTTGATGGTCAAGCCCATAGCTTGATGATAAGGGTTCTAGATGTTGGTTGTGTTGCCATCATATGTTTGACCTCTAAAGCTCAAGGCTTGATTTTTGGTTTCAAAAGAATACGAGAAATGGAATATTGTTGGTTTTCTTTGATTGGTTTTTTTAGCTTGATGGTGAGTCCAAGAAATGAGGTTCTTGGAACCATGGTGTTGATAGACTCTAAGACTCACTTCCATTTTGTAAGATTAATTGGAGTTAAAGAGTTTCATTCTTTAAAAAAGTATTGAGTTTGGAGCTTAATAAGATATAAAAATGAAGTGCATTCATGTTTATGTTTCATGTAACGCCCCGATTTTTCTGTCTGAGAGGAAAATAACCAAAATGCCCCTGAGGTCATTTTCTGCCTGGAATTCAAGGATGGTCGGCCCGGCAGTCCTCGAAGGGCCAACTCAATGTTTGAAGGGGATTGGATGGCCCTTGAATGGTTTCAGAGGCGAAAGTCTCATTTTCTGCAGTTTCGAGTCAAAATGACCAAAATACCCCTATCGCGTTTTTATGCGGGTAAAGGTGCCGTTTGAACCCGAAACTTTCCTCGAAGGTTTAAAAAAATATTTTTACATGTTTAAAAACATCTGTTTAAGTCCAGGTGATCCCGGGCATGAGTCAAGACTACTCAATTAGGCTTGGAGAGGCCGGAGTCAATACTACTCGGTTAGGCCTGGAGAGGCCAGTGTCAAGACTACTTGCAGCTTGGAGAGGCTGGGGAAAGACTACTAATAACGTGCTGAAGGAGTTGCCTGTCAGTCATGGGTTGGCTTGGAGAGGCTAAAGTCAAGACTACTCATGTTAGCTTGGAGAGGCTAGTACAGAACTACTCAAAATCCTTGGTAACAAGTTATTTCTGTGATCCTTGGATGATAGCTTGAAAAGGCTAATATAAAGACTATCCACTGTTACTTTCTCAAATTGAGAAAGTTGTTGTTATAGTAGAGCCTCAATAGTTGTTGAGTACTGAATGTAGGCAGGATTGGCTGAACCAGTATAAAATCTCTTGTGTCCTTTCTCTCTTACTCTGATTTATTTACCTTTGTTACATCGCTAACTTCTATCTGTCTCATACATATATCCTTCTCCTTTTTATGTTATCCTTTTTAATAGCGAATGTTTTACTTATCAAAGTTCGTAAAGTTACTTTACAAGCTACTAACTTATTTCCACGCACTTCAAGTTTTATACTTGATACTATTTATTTTCAGTTGGTTCAAAAATGTAAAAAGGATCAATGCATGATTCGACCCCTCTTCTCGTGCATATCTTCACCTACAATTATATGTGTTATGGATAATAATAGAGGTGAAAATCTCAGCTCTTGGTTTTTCCCCTGTGCAAGATTACCAAATTACGCGAGATTAAGTGATGATCGAACCCGGTTATCACCTCGAGTTGGAAAATGTTAATTATAAGTGTTGCATACTATCCGAAAAGTCTGGGTGGTCCTGCAAATTTTTGTGTAAAATTACCTTTTGTCCCTAATTAGTGCTAAATGAGCTTAATTAAGTAATTAATGGAATATGGGCAATATTAGACTTTAATTAAAGGAAAATTAATTTTGTTTATCAATCTTGAGTCAAAATAATTAACTGAGGTTAATTAAGATCCAAGTTTGCTTAAGGAAAGATTTATCCCTTTCTTTTTCAAAAGAACTCATGTGACATAAAGTGAAAAACTAAAAAAGTGTTTTCTCTCTCTTTTTTTTTTCCTTAAATTTAGGAAACATGTTGGTATTTAAGTTTCAAACTAATTGAGTTTAACTCAACTAAGTGTGTAAGACCACTTCTTAATCATGTCTTGAAACCCTTAAACATTTGGTTCTTGACCCAAACACTTAATTTTCAATTCCTAAACCATTACCTAATTAAATCCATCTCTAAACTATGTCCTAACCTACATGAAAAATGAAAATTTTTCCCCAAAAAGCCCCATATAGGATCAGCCTCTCTCCCCAAATTCCCTCTCATATTTTAGTTTTTCAACACTCAAACACTCACAAACTCTCATTCTTTACCATCACTTTTTTGGTCACAACTTGGACACCAGGTTGTGTCAAAAATCCTTTCATTCTCTCTATCTTAAGCTCTCTTCTTCCTATTCTCCTTCATCTTCAAGAACCTACATTTTTGTTCTTCAACCAAGCTTCAAACATCAAACTAACACACCACCACCATAGATCTTCCCTAAAACACATAAGCTTTCATCTCTACACATCAAACCAACACAAAAATCCTTCCTCCCATTTTGTTCCCTATTGGCCGAATCTACCTCCATCCCAAGAGAAGATTTGTTCTTCTCATTTCCTTGCAAAAGATCAAGCTTTCTCTTAAAAAAAAGAAAACACGCTTGGTAGGGATTTTATTTTTGAATTCTTCCTCTTTTTCTTCCTTTTCTTTTTCGATTTTTATTGTGGTTGATGGTCAAGCCCATAGCTTGATGATAAGGGTTCTAGATGTTGGTTGTGTTGCCATCATATGTTTGACCTCTAAAGCTCAAGGCTTGATTTTTGGTTTCAAAAGAATACGAGAAATGGAATATTGTTGGTTTTCTTTGATTGGTTTTTTTAGCTTGATGGTGAGTCCAAGAAATGAGGTTCTTGGAACCATGGTGTTGATAGACTCTAAGACTCACTTCCATTTTGTAAGATTAATTGGAGTTAAAGAGTTTCATTCTTTAAAAAAGTATTGAGTTTGGAGCTTAATAAGATATAAAAATGAAGTGCATTCATGTTTATGTTTCATGTAACGCCCCGATTTTTCTGTCTGAGAGGAAAATAACCAAAATGCCCCTGAGGTCATTTTCTGCCCGGAATTCAAGGATGGTCGGCCCGGCAGTCCTCGAAGGGCCAACTCAATGTTTGAAGGGGATTGGATGGCCCTTGAATGGTTTCAGAGGCGAAAGTCTCATTTTCTGCAGTTTCGAGTCAAAATGACCAAAATACCCCTATCGCGTTTTTATGCAGGTAAAGGTGCCGTTTGAACCCGAAACTTTCCTCGAAGGTTTAAAAAAATATTTTTACATGTTTAAAAACATCTGTTTAAGTCCAGGTGATCCCGGGCAATTTTAGTGCAAAATTACGATTTTGCCCCTGGAATAGTATTTTTGAGTTTAATGACATAGTTAAAGCAAACCTAAGCAATATTAGGCTCTAATCGAAGATTAATTAATTTTCATAATTAATCTAGAGTCAAAATAAGCTATTAAAATTAATTAGAATCTAAAATTGCTTAGATTAGATTTAAATCTCTTTTTAAAACTCAAGATTCCAATCTTAGAATCTTGAATAGTATTTTCTCTCTCTAATTCCTTAAATCATGGAATTGTGTCTAGAGTTGTTTATGAACTAAAATGAATTTATAACTCACTAATGATGCAAGACCACTTCTTAAACATGTCTTGACAACCTTGATTACCCATTTTTCTCACCTAAACACTTTCTTACAAATTCCTAATCTTAATCCTAATCAAAGATACACCTAAACACAACTCTAAACCACAATTAAAATGCAAGAAATCCTCCCTATGGCTGATGCAAGTTTTGGCCACTCCTCCCCCATTTTCATCACATGTTGATTTGTTTCTCACTCAAAGAACCATGCTTGACCTATACTTGAACCCATACCTAGCCATGCCTTCCACCATGCCTTGAACCATACCTTGGAGAAGATATTTTCTCCTCCTTGTGCTGTAATGGCCGAAGCTCTCTCTCCCATTTACACCTCTCATTTTGTTTCATTTCTTTACAAATAGCATGCTTGGGTGAACTTGTATCATTTTGGGTTCACTTGCTAAGTGTAAGTTTTCAAAGAGCACTTCAAAGTTTTCTTTTTCTCTCAAAGTTCAAGTGTCCAAGTTCTTCATTCTCTTCACTCATCTCAACCTCTAATTGTAACATCCTAATTTTTTAACCCAATACTCTAGAACATATTTAGGTTAATCGTTAGTCTGTTACGTCATAGTTTCCTTACTACTTTAAAATACTTAGCGGAAATACTGGTAAATTTTTTTTTTTTGAATTATAAAAGCAAAGTGAGAGCCGCACGACACGATAAATAATAAAGCACGAAAGGAAATAAAGCACGAAAGGAAATAAAGCAAGCATCTCATAATATCATAAAGCAAGTAAAGGCACATCACAATAGAACTGAACTGCATATTTATATAATATGATATGCCCACTCATGAAGAATGGGACTTAGTTTAGTACAACTGAAATAAGAATACATGGAAATGAAAGTGCAATCAAAGGCATAAAAAGAAACTCTCCTGACTCTATTGCGCCTACAATTTAGATAGCCCAAAGACAAAAGAAGGTTATCCTAACCTAGTCAAAGCTCGAGCACCAGAACTGCGACGGTCGTCTCCTACTGCGAGCCTCTCTGGAAAGGAGGGATGTATCAGATCCACCGGGCTATCTCGGCCGGGGTGGCTATGCGTTGTATCGGTCGAGCATGAGCTCCACGGTGGGGAATCATCCTCACCCATCCTCCACGTACCAGCAGAGTGACAGAAGCCTCACTACCCTCCTCAACGTCCATCGGCACAGTGGGTGAGGATCCCTCGGAAGGTACCTGAGTTGCGGAGTCCTCCGAAGGGTCCGTCTCGGAGAATGATGAGGGCGAGCGGGGCACATACTGTGGGTAGTCCCGGATGGCAGAGGCTGTCGGTGGGGTGCGGCGGACCTGCTCCTCTCGAGGGCGTGCACGCTCGAACACGAAGTCGTCACCAAAGGGTGAGACAGGAGAGAATCGATGGCTATGTACTGGGTGACTAAAGGGCCGTCCAACGAACATAAATACACGAACGACGCAGCGACCCACAAATGGTATAACCTGTGGTCAAGATCATGATGCACCTCCCATATTGGGGTGTCCACATAAACCACGAACGTCACCATCTGAAGACGTGACGGAAAGAAAGAGATAGAGGGAGTGAGAATCTTGCTAAAGAATCTCAGTAGGGCCTCCTACTGTAACACCCCGATTTTTCTGTCTGAGGGAAATGACCAAAATGCCCCGAAGGTCATTTCCAAACTCAAATTCGAGGGTAACCAACTCGGTAGCCCTCGAAGGGTCAACTCAATGTTTGAAGGGGATTGAATGGCCTTCGAATGTTTCCGGAAGCGAAAATCTCGTTTTCCGCAGTTTCGGGTCAAAATGACCAAAATACCCCTATAGCGTTTTTACGCGGGTAGAAGTGCCGTTTGAGCCCGAAACTTTCCCCAGAGGTTTAAAAACATGTTTTCATGTGTCTAGAGGTCTCTGTTCAAGTCCCGGTGGTCCTGGGCAGTTTTTGTGCAAAATTATGATTTTGCCCGTAGAATAGTGTTTTTACGCCTAATGACGTAACTAAGCTAACCTAAGCAATATTAGGCTCTAATCGAAGATTAATTAATTTCCCTAATTAATCTAGAGTCAAAATAATTTATTAAAGTTAATTAGAACCTAAAATTGCTTAGATTAAACTTAAATCCCTTTTTAGAACTCAAGATTCCTAGTCTTGGAATCTTGAATAGTATTTTCTCTCACCAATTCCCTAAATCAAGGAAGTGTGTCTAGAGTTGTTTAGACTCTAATTTGAGGATCTAACTCACTAATGGTGCAAGACCACTCCTTAATTATGTCTAGACCACCCTAATTATCCATTTTCCTTACCTAAACACTTTCTTACAACTTCCTAACCTTAAGCATAATCAAAGATACACCTAAACACAACTCTAAACCACAATTAAAATGTAAACACAACCCCACATGGGCTGATGCATTTCGGCCTGGCCTCATCCCCCTTTGACCACATGTTAAATTGTTTTCTCACTCAAAGAACCATGCTTAACCCATGCTTGCACCATACTTGAACCCATGCTTGGCCATGCTTCCAACCATGCTTTGAACAATGCCTTGTAAGAGATATTTTCTCTCCCATTCTGCACTCCTCATGGCCGAACCTTCATCACCACACACACCTCTCCATTTGCTTCATTTCTCTATAAATAGATGGCCTTGGGAAGCTTGCACCACTTTTAGATCATTTGCTAAGTTTAGGAACACTCAAAGCTTTTCTTTTTCTCTCAAAGCTCTTGTGTTCTTCAAGTTCTTGGAGCTCTCCATCTTCTTCATCTTCTTCTTCCATCTTCAAGTTCATCACACCAAGTAGGGATTTCCTTTCATGTATTCTCTTCTTTAAAGTTCTTGTTTCAAGTTTGACGTTCATAGTTTCTCTTGTTTCTTTTTAGAACTTCTCTTCTACTCCTTTTTCCTTTTCATCTTCGGCCATGGGCCTTGGAGTTCAAAGAAATAAGAGCTTGATGATGAGAGTTTCATGATGATGTTTATCACTTGAAACAAACTCTAGAGCTTGATCTTTGTCATTGAGCAAAAATGTTTTTAGTTTTTCCTTTCTTGAATTCTGAAGAACTCCAACTTTGATGATGCTTCAAAATGGTTTTAAGGACTCAATGATGAGGTCTCATGATGTTGGTGTTAATATATCATCAAGATCATGGACTCTAGAGTTTTAAAATGTTCCTTTTTCCTTCTTCAGGTTTCCGCCCTTTTCCTTTCTTTTTCTAAGTTTCATGGTTTGATTCTTAAAAATATTATGTTGAGTTCTAAGAACTGTAGACTATACCATATCTTGGTTTAATGAGTTTGGGTTAAGGTTTAAGTTCCTTTAAAGTCTTGTTAAGAGCTCTAGAAAGATAAAATGAACTTACATAATTTATTTTATGCTTGCATTTATATTTACATTCTTGCTATGCACCTTTACTTTCAAGCTATCACCTAAGAACATAAAGATTAAAATGGAACTTGCATCATCACTTAATTTAATTCTCAAAGCCTTTCTCTTTTGGCCTTAAAGTCGATTGTTGTTGGGCCAAGAGCACAAAAATAAAGAATTGAACTTGCATTATCACCTAATTAATTTCTCGAATGCCTTTCTATTTCGCCCTTAAAGTTGATTGTTGTTAGGCCAAGAGCACTAAAATAAAGAATTGAACCTTGCATATTTACTTTCAAGCTTGCACGTTTAAGTTTATGCCTTGCATATTTATTTTAAGTCATCACTTTATTTTGTAAGCAAGATTAAAAATGAAAAGCATGAGCACGTTTATTTTATGTCATAACTTAAGAACCTAGAGCGCAAAGACTTGCCCATTTCATTTCAAGTTAAAGTTTAATGTGAATGCATTCTTTGAATGCATGTTTTCGGCCAAGTAGTGATGATGGACTTGCAATGAGTTTTCATCTAGCTACAAGGACTAATAGTCTATGTTCTAAGTTTTTCTTAAAGCTTTACAAATATTTACAAGGTTATGTTATCATGAGATATGACCTTATTCCCTTTTAGAAGATGAAATATATTTTGGTCACTGACCTAAGGCTTCTCTTAGCCTCTTGATGAATTGAAATGATTTGCAAAGAGTTTTAGAAATTCTAATTTGATTCCAAGAGAAACTAGTTAACTTATGTACCTAGAGATGTCAATTTAGTTCTCGTATTGAAGTTAGATGTTTTCGGTACTGTCAAGATGAGCTTGTGGCTGTATGATGATGTTTTGATGAGTTAAAATGTGTGGAAATATCACATGATGATGTAGAAACGATTCTATGCATGATAGGCAAGAAACTAGCTAACTAGAAATACCGTAAAGCTAGAATTTAACATAGTTTAGATCCATTTGTTTTTTAAACTTATCCAAAATGTTTTAATGGGAACATAATCAGATTAGGATTGTTTAGACATGAAAAACTTGATAACATTTGGATTAGAATTGAATTTTAGCACTTATAGGGAAACTAGTAACTAGAAAACCGTAAAAACGCAAATGTAGAACTCTTAGAACATTTAGTTTTCTGGATTCTATCCAGCAACGTTACAACATGATAAATATGATTTATAATTAGTTCTTAAGCATAGGAATGTCTCATAATTGATTTAGATTTAATTTATAGCGCCTTAGGCGAAGACGGAACCGAGAAAGGGTCTAAAACGTAAGTTCTAGAACCCCGTAACCACAAGCAGGAAATTCTGCCCTATGCTTTTCAGATTTGAGTATGAATATGAGAATTAGGAATGATGATTAATTATGAGCCCTTAGGTGCATAAAATATGAACGACAGATGTTAGAGAACTATATCTCAAGATTAAGACCCGTAAGGGTCAAAGCATAAGCTACCGTAAGGGTAAGCGTTTGAATGTTCTATGATGATGCATGTGGTATGTAAATGATGATGATGTTATTCATATGAGGAATTCATGAGGATATATGTTTATGTGGCATAAAGCAAATTTGGAAGGAATTCGGCGTAATGCCATCGTGCCGCCGAATTCCCGACGAATTTGGGGACTTAAAGAGATTTTGAAAATTAAGGTACTAAGATGGGTTCTAGGATGACACCGGTTCGGCCGAGCACCTCCATAGAACTCATGTGACATCGGTACCAATTTATACTCTTAGGTGACACCGGTTTGGCCGAGCACCCCTAAGAGAATTGCCCCTAACCCATACTCAGATAGTCGGGATTTATGATTTATGATACGCTTATCGTTAAGTGGTAAGTAAGAACTAGTGACGACTAGTTAAGGTATGAGCTCATAACCTAGAGATGTGACACGTTCTGGGTGACACCGATTTGGCTGAGCACCCCCAGAGCGCTTGTCTTTTAGGGCGGCCCATGAGGAAGAGAAGTTTCATGATTATGATTATGTCACTAAGTTTGTCCCATATGAATGTTTCTATTGCCACTAAGTATGATGATGCTTGATGATATGATTTATGTATGTGCATTAGGTAGCACCATGTATACATTCTCTATTATGTTGCATTCATGACATTAAGATCATCCTAAAATGAATGGACCTTGGCTAAAGTATATTTTAAAGTTTAAAATGAATTCGATGCATGCTCACTTGCTTCTACGAAAATAAACCCAAGATTCCTGAGGACGTAGATGATGACACCTAGGTAGTAGGAGGCCCTACTGAGATTCTTTAGTAAGATTCTCACTCCCTCTATCTCTTCTTTCTGTCACGTCTTCAGATGGCGACGTTCGTGGTGTTCGTGGACACGCGACATGGGAGGTGCACCATGACCCGGACCACGAGTCATTCCATTTTGAGGGTCGATGCACGGTTAGAGTATTCATGTTCATGGGTCGACCCTTCACTCCCCCTGTACATTCCTATCGTTTCTCCCCCGTCTCACCTTTTGGCGATGACCTAGTGTTCGAGCGCGCACGTCCCCAAGAGGAGAGGCTTCGCCTTACTCCATCGTTCGTGTCCGCCGTTCGAGACTACCCCAGTATGTGCCCCGTTGCCCATCGTCTTTTTCGGAGACGGATCCTTCCGAGGATTCGGCAACCCAGGTACCCTCCTAGGGATCTTCCCCTACCATACCCATGGACCTTGGGGAGGGTAGCGAGCCCACTGTGACTCAGCCGAGGCTTGCACGATGACCGGAGATGAGGCCGCGCCATGGAGGTCACTCCCGAGCCCCGTTCCGCCTATTCTCGCCGGAGGAGCTTGCTCAGTTTCCTGGTTACGTGCTATGCTCGAGGAATAGTCGCCAGTAGGAGGCTGTGGATGGCCCGGGTTAGTGCACACACCGCATAGATGAGGATAAACCTTCTTTTGTTTAGAGGTTACCCCATTAGATGCACTCGGGTAAGGGAGTAGTTTATGTTTATGTTTATGTTGTATTTTCTTTCATGTATTCCTTTGTACTAAATTAAGTCCCACACTTATAAGTGGGCAAGTTATATATATATATGATGATATTCAATGTTTCTCATGATGTGCCTTTATGTGCCTTATACTATGACGTTATGAGATGTATGTTTTGTCCTTTATGTGTTATATCGCATCACACGGCTCTCACTTTGTATTTCAAAAAAAATTTACCTGTATTTTCCGCTAAGTATTTCAAACTAAAAATGAGAACTATGAAGTAACAGACTAATTATTAACCTAAGTATGTTCTAGAGTATTGGGTTAAAAATTAGGATGTTACACCTACTACCTAGGTGTCATCATCTACGTCCTCAAGAACCTTGGGTTTAGTATACAAAATAAGTGAACATGCATTCAGTCCATTTTTAAGCTTTGAAACATAGTTAGCCAAGGTCCATTCATTTTAGTATGATTCTTAATGTCATGGATGCAACATATTAAAGAATGTATGTATGACTCTACTTAATGCAAGAATAATAATCATAACATTAAGAACATCATAATAGTGGCATAAAGTGGCAATTCAATTAAATTCTCATATGGGAAACTTTGTGACATAAACATCATACTTTACTTCCTCATAGGCCACCCTACAAGACAATCGTTATGGGGGTGCTCGGCCGAACCGGTGTCACCCAGAACGTGTCACATCTGTAGGTTATGAGCTCATACCTTAACTAGTCGTCACTAATTCTTACTTATCAATCCCGATAAGCTTAACATAATCATAAACATAATCCCGACTTATCCAGTACGGGCTAGGGGGCATTTCTTGGGGGTGCTCGGCCAAACCGGTGTCACCCAAGAATTCATCTTGGTACCAATGTCACATGAGTTCTCTGGAGGTGCTCAGCCGAACCGGTGTCATTCGAGAACTCATCTTAGTACCTCATAAATAAAAATCTCATAGTTTTCTCAAAAACTTTCTAAGTCCCCAAATTTGTCAGAAATTCGGCAGCATAACAGCAGCATACCGAATTTCTTCCAAATTTTACTTTATGCCACATAAGTCAATCAAACATGCATCCTCCATCATAATTTCATGCATTCACATAATCATTCTCATACGTTCACAAGCAGCATTAAAAATTCATTATGGTCTTGGTCCTACAGTATCTTATGCTTTGACCCTTACGGGCCTTAAACTTGTGATGTAATTAATCTATCATTTTCTATCAACCTCTTATGCACCTAAGAATTCTCTTCTAACAAATATTACTATTATTTATGCTCTTTAATAAATCTGGGCAACTCCATTCCTTAGGGGGCAGAATTATAAACTTACAATTACGGGGTTCTAGCACTTACGTCTTAGACCCTTTCTGGATTCCATCTTCACCTAAGGCGCTATAAATTAAACCTAAACCAATTATGAGACATTCCTATGTCTAAGAACTAATTATAAACCATGTTTTCTGTATTATGAGGTTGCTGGACAGATTCTAAAGATTAAATATTCTAAGAGTTCTAGAATTGCGATTTTACAGTTTTCTAGTTACTAGTTTCTCTATAGATGCTAAAATTCAATCCTACTTCAAATGTAACCAAATTTTTCATGATTAAACAATCCTAATCTGATTATACTCCCATTGAAACAGTTTGGGCAGTGTCCAAAAATAAATGGGTTAAAACTATGCTAAATCTTGACTTTACAATTTTTTTCTGGAAAGCTAGTTTCCCTCCTATCATGCATAGAATTGTTCCACTTCACCATACATAATTTTCACACATTCTAACACATCAAAACATCATCATACAGTAGCAAAATTATCATGGAAGAACCGAAATATTAAGTCCCAAAAAGATGCATAACTTGATATTTCTAAAGCATATAAGTTGCTAGTTTCTCTTGGAATCATTTTTACGACTTCTAAAACTCTTTTGTAAACCATTTTATTTTGTAAAAGAAGCTAAAACATCATTAGGTCAGTGACCACTTGACCCTCCTTAAAAGAGAATTTAATTCATAAGTCTTGTTGGTCTTAATCTCACAAAGTTCATGAGGCTTAAAGAAAGTCGTAAAACTTAGATTGTTGGCCCTCGTAGCTAGATGAAATTCATTCCAAGCTCATCACCACTACATGACCGATATTATGCATTCAAAGAAGTGTTCCCACATAAAACTTTAACTTGAGATAAATGGGCAAGTCTTTGAGCTCTAAGGTTCTTAGGTGTTGACATAATTCAAACATGCTATGCACCTCATTTTTATCCTTTATTACAAATTAAAGTGAGAGCTTAAAGTAAATATGCAAGGCTTGAAATATAAATATGTAAGGCTTGAAATAAATATGCAAGACTTGAAATATAAATATGCAAGGCTTGAAACAAATATGCAAGACTTGAAATATAAATATGCAAGGCTTGAAATAAATATGCCATGCAAGTTTATTTCTTTATTTTAGTGCTCTAGGCCCAGCAACAATCGACTTTAAGGCCGAAATAGAAAGGCTTTGAGATTTAGTTAGGTGATAGTGCAAGTTCTCATTTTAAATCTTTACGTTCTTTAGTGATGAAAAGTAAATATGCTAGACAAGAATGTAAATATGAGGTGCACTCCATTCTTTATCCTTTAACTTTAAGTGACGACTTGGAAAAATAAATATGAATGCAAAGCTCAAAGTAAATATGTAATGCATAAGCTTGAATGTAAATATGAATGCTAGTCCATTTTATTTCTTATTAGAGCTCATACAAGACTTTAAAGGAACTTAAACCTCAAGCCAAACTTATCATGACAAGATAAAGTAAAGACAAGAGTGAACCTCAAGGGTTCTTTAGAACACAAAGTTTCTTTTCTTGAAATGAGGTCATAAATAACATTTTTATTAAAACCCAAGCTCTAGAAGCCTCATTGTGATGAACACATAGTCATCATCTAGAAGCTCTCATCATCAAGCCATTGTGAATCTCATTGGCCAATATGGCCGAAAATGTGAAGAGGGAAAAGGAAAATGAACCGAAACTTTTTAAGAAGAAAAGGAAACATTTGAAACTCTAGAGACCATGATCTTGATGATGCATTAACACCAACATCATGAGTCCTCAACATTGAGTTTATGTAACCATTTAAAACATCACCAAAGTTAAAGATTCAAGGTTCAAGAAGAAAGAACAAAAGAAAACATCTTTATCTTGAGAACAAAGATCAAGCTTTAGAGGTTGTTCAAGTGATGAACATCATCATCATGGAACCTCATCATCAAGCTCTTATTCCCTTGTCCTCAAAGGCCCATGGCCGAAAATGGAGAAGAAGAAGGAAAGGGAAAGTAGTTCTAAAAAGACTCAAGAGAAACCATAAACACATAACTAGAGTAAGAACTTAAACAAAGGAAATACTTGAAAGAAAATCCCTACCAAGTGATTTGAAGATTGGGATGAAAGAAAAGGATGAAGAACTTGAATACTTGAACTTGAGAGAAAAAGGAAACTTTGAAATGCTCTTTGAAAACTTACACTTAGCAAATGAACCCAAAATAATGCAAGTTCACCCAAGCATGTTATTTATAGAGAAATGAAAGAAATGCAAAGTACAAGGAGGGAGGGAAGGTTTCGGCCAACAAGAGCAGCCCCATGAGTTCCATGAGGTGAGATGTTGTGATCTTGAGGTATGGTGAGGTATGGTTCAAAGTATGGTGAGGTATGGTTCAAGGTATGGCTCAAGCATGGTTCTTTGAGTGAGAAACAAATCAACATATGATGTAAATGAGAGAGAGGTGGCCGAAACTTGCATCAGCCATGAGGGGGATTTCTTGCATTTTAGTTGTGGTTTAGAGTTGTGTTTAGGTGTATCTTTGATTAGGATTAAGATTAGGGATTTGTAAGAAAGTGTTTAGGTGAGAAAATGGGTAATCAAGGTTGTCAAAACATATTTAAGGAGTGGTCTTGCATCATTAGTGAGTTATAAACTCATTTTAGTGCATAAACAATTCTAGATACAATTTCTTGATTTAAGGAATTGGAGAGAGAAAACACTATTCAAGATTCCAAGAGTGAAATCTTGAGTTTTAAAAAGGAGATTTAAATCTAATCTAAGCAATTTTAGGTTCTAATTAATTTTAATAGTTTTTTTTACTCTAGATTAATTATGAAAATTAATTAATCTTTGATTAGAGCCTAATATTGCTTAGGTTTGCTTAATTACATCATTAAGCTCAAAAAGCACTATTCTAGGGGCAAAATCGTAATTTTATACTAAAACTGCTCGGGACCACCAGGACTCAAACAGATGCTTTGAAACATGTAAAAACATTGTTTTAAACCTTCGGGGAAAGTTTCGGGCTCAAACGGCACCTTTACTCGCGTAAAAACGCTATAGGGGTATTTTGGTTATTTTGACCCAAAACTGCAGAAAATGAGACTTTCGCCTCCGAAACCACTCAAGGGTCATTCAATCCCCTTCAAACATTGAGTTGGCCCTTCGAGGATTTCCTGGCCGGCCATCCTCGAATTCGGGGCCGAAAATGACCTCAGGGACATTTTGGTCATTTTCTACTCAGACAGAAAATCGGGGCTTTACACCAATCACTTGGTACAGATTTTCTTTCAAGTATTTCTTTCATTTATGTTCTTAATCTAGTTATGTGTTCATGGTTTCTCTTGAATCTTTTTGGAACTTCTTTTCTTCTTCTTCTCCTTCTTCATTTTCAGCCATGAGCCTTTGAAAACAAAGGAATGAGAGCTTGATATGAGGGTTTCATGATGATGTTCATCACTTGAACAAACCTCTAAAGGTTGATCTTTGTTCTTGAGTTAAAAATGTTTATAGTTCTTTCTTTCTTGAACCTTGAAATCTTTAACTTTGATGATATTTTAATATGGCTACATGAACTCAATGATGAGGACTCATGATGTTGGTGTTAATACATCATCAAGATTATGGTCTCTAGAGTTTCAAAATGGTTCTTTCTTGCTCTTAAGTTTCGGTTTCTTTCCTTTCCTTTTCTCTAAAATTTTGGCCAACCAACTTGGATGGTCCAACATGATAGCTTGATGATGAGAGTTCTAGTTGGTAACTTTATGTTCACTACAAAGAAATCTCTAAAACTTGAGTTTTCATAAAGGTGTTGTAAAGTTCATTTATGGTTATATTTTTGAGGAAGGTTATCTTGAGTTCTAAAAACTCTAGACCTCACTTTAACTTGTCATGATGAGTTTGGGTTAAGGTTAAAGTTCCTCTAAAAGTCTTGTATGAGCTCTAATAAGATATAAATGAACTTGCATATTTACTTTGAGGTTGCACTCATGTTTATGCTCTTGCTTTGCATCTTTATTTTCAAGTCATCACCTAAGGACTCAAAGATTAAAACAAGACTTGCATCATCACCTAATTAATTCTCGAAGCCTTTCTATTTCGGCCTTAAAGTCGATTGTTGCTGGGCCTAGAGCACTAAAATAAAGAAATGAATTTGCATTGCATATTTAAATTTCAAGCCTTGCATATTTAAATTTCAAGCCTTGCATATTTACTTCAAGTCTTGCATATTTATTTCCAAGTCTTGCATATTTACTTTAAAGTTCTCACTTTACTTTGTAATGAAGAAT
This sequence comes from Dalbergia cochinchinensis, assembly GCA_031216125.1. NCBI lineage: Eukaryota > Viridiplantae > Streptophyta > Magnoliopsida > Fabales > Fabaceae > Dalbergia > Dalbergia cochinchinensis. Next base: position 33,527,922 of record CM062369.1, read on the forward strand.
AAAAATGAAGTGCATAGCATGTTTATATTATGTCATCACTTAAAGACCTTAGAGCTCAAAGACTTACCAATTTTATCTCAAGTTAAAGTTCAATATGGATGCATTCTTTGAACGAATACTTTTGGCCAAGTAATGATGAAGAGCTTGGAATGAGTTCCATCTAGTTACAAGGGCCAACAACCTATGTTCTAGTATTTTCTTTAAGCTTGATGAGTTTTATAAAAGTTATGACCAACAAGAATTATGATTTTATTCCTCTTCTAAAGTATAATTAAATTAGTTACTGACCTAAGGTTGTTTTTACCCTCTTGATAAAATAAAATGGTTTGCAAAGAGCTTTAGAAGTCCTAAAATGATTCCAAGGGAAACTAGCAACTTATATGCTATAGAAATATCAAATTATGTATCTTTTTGGACTTGAACAATTCGGTTCTATCTTGATATGTTTGATGTTGTATGATGATTTTTTTGATGTGTTAGAATGTGTGAAAATGATATATGATGAAGCAGGGATACTTCTATGCATGTTAGGGGAGAAACTAGTTTCATAGAAAAACCGTAAAGCTGGAATTTAACATGTATTTAACCCCTTTAATCTTAATCAATGCCAAAACTATTTTAGTATGATAACAATCAGTTTAGGATTAATTAAGCGTGAAAAATTTGGTTACATTTGAAGTAGGATTGAATTTTAGCACCTATAGAGAAACTAGTAACTAGAAAATCGTAAAAGTACAATCCTAGAACTCCTAGAACATTTAATTTCTGGATTCTGTCCAGCAACCTCATAATATGGCAAACATGGTTTATAATTAGTTCTTAGGCATAGGAATGCCTCATAATTGGTTTAGATTTAATTTATAGCGCCTTAGGCGAAGACAGAACCGAAAAAGGGTCTAAAACGTAAGTTCTAGAACCCCGTAATCATAGATATGTAACTCTGCCCTTGGGGTATAGTGCTGCCCAGAATTATCAAGGAACATAAATGATAGTAAGATTTGTTAAAAGTAAATCCTTAGATGCATAAGAGGTTGATAGAGAATGATAGAGTAATTACATCTCAAGTTTAAGGCCCGTAAGGGTCAAAGCATGAGATACCGTAGAATCAAGAGCATAATGAGTTTCAATGTTACATGTGAACGTATGTGTTATTTGAGAATGATTATGTAAACGGATGGAATTATGATTGAGAATGCATGTTCTATTTATTTATGTGGCATAAAGTAAATTTGGAAGAAATCCAACAAGCTACTGTTGCGCTGCCGAATTTCTGACAAATTTGGGGACTTAGAAAGTTTTTGAAAAACCTATGAGATTTTCTTTATGAGGTACTAAGATGAGTTCTCGGATGACACCGGTTCGGCCGAGCATCTCCAGAGAACTCATGAAATATCAGTACCAAGATGTATTCTTGGGTGACACCGGTTCAGCCGAGCACCCTCAAGAAATGCCCCCTAGCCTGTACTAGATAGTTGGGATTATGATTATGATTATGATACGCTTATCGGGATTGATAAGTAAGAACTAGTGACGACTAGTTAGGTATGAGCTCATAGCCTAGAGATGTGACGCATTATGAGTGACACCGGTTCGGCCGAGCACCCCCAAAACGAATGTCTTTTAGGGTGGCCCATGAGGAAGTAAAGTATGATGATTATGTCACAAAGTTTTCCCATATGAGATTTCAATTGCCACTTTATGCCATTATTATGATGTTCTTAATATTATGATTACTATCTTTACCTTAAGTAGAGCCATGCATACATCCTTTACTATGTTGCATCCATGACATTAAGAATCATCCTAAAATGAACGGACCTTGGCTAACTATGTTTCAAAAGCTTAAAAATGAACTTAATGCATGCTCACCTATTTTATGCACTAAATCCAAGGTTCCTGAGGACATAGATGATGACACCTAGGTAGTAGGAGGCCCTACTGAGATTCTTTAGCAAGATTCTCACTCCTTCTATCTTTTCTTCCCATCACGTCTTCAGATGGCGACGTTCATGGTTTTTGTGGACACCCCGATGTGGGAGGTGCACTATGATCTGGAGTACGGATCATACCATTCTGAGGGTCAGTGTACGATTCGTGTCTTCATGTTCATCGGACAACCCTTCGTCCACCCTGTGCATACCCATCGCTTCTCCCCGACAGCACCCTATAGCGATGACGAACGGGTTTTTGAGCGTGCATGTATGCACAACGAGAGAGTGCTCTGCATGCACACCGCCGCTTCAGCCATGCACGATTACCCCGACTACGTGCCCCGGACATACTTCTCGGAGACCGACCCATCAGAGGACCCGCCTACCTATCTGTACAGCGAGAGCTCTGCCCCCACTCCACCACTGATGAGAGAGGATAGTGAGGACACCGTGACTCAGCCTCGGCTAGCACGACGACCGGAGATGCGGCCACATCGTGGAGGTCACTCCCGATCCCCGCTTCGCCTTTACACGCCGGAGGAGCTCGCCCAGTTTGCCGAGTATGTGCTTCGCTCGCAGGATGGACGCCAATAGGAGGAAGCGGATAACCAATGGAGTACCCGGGGTAGTGCACACACCACTTAGATGAGAATAAACCTTCTTTTGTTTAGAGGTTATTCCTTTAGTTGCACTTGGGTAGGGGAGTTTGCTTTTATGCTTTCCATTGCACTTTCCTTTGTATTTTCTTTTTAGATGTATTTGTTCATGTTGTACTAAACTAAGTCCCACTCTCCATGAGTGGGCATATCATATTATATAAATATGCAGTTCAGTTTTATCGTGATGTGCCTTTACTTGCTTTATGTTGTGATATTTATGAGATGCTTGCCTTATTTCCTTATGTGCTTCATTTCTTATCGTGTCGCGCGGCTCTCACTTTGCTTTTATAATTCAAAAAAATATTTACCAGTATTTTCCGCTAAGTATTTTAAAGTAAGAAGGAAACTATGACGTAACAGACTAATGATTAACCTAAATATGTTCTAGAGTATTGGGTTAAAAATTAGGATGCTACATTTCAAGCTCTTGCATTTCATATTTATATTTCAAGTCTTGTATATCATGTTTATATTTCAAGTTATTACCTTAAATCTTGAAGATAAGAAAATGAACTTGCATTTTCATGTTTATGTTCAAGTCTTGCATGTTTATATTTCAAGTTATCACCTAAACCTTAAAGACTTAAAATGAACTTGCATTCTCATGTTCATATTTCAAGTCTTGCACATCATATTTATATTTCCAAGCCATCACCTTATAATGATAAAGATTAAAATGAGACTTGCATAGCATGTTTATGATTCTAGCCATAACCTAAATCTCTAAAGCTCAAGACTCGCCTCTTTTATCTTAAATGAAAATTTTGATCATGGAGACATCTCTACATCTATGTTTTGGCCATATCAGGTTTTGGGTTTTGAAGGTGGTTTTGTTTTATTTTGATGCTTGAATCTTGTTTCTAGGATGTACAAAGAATTTTTAAAAGATGTAGAACTCAAGCAGAGCAAAAATATGATTTCTAAGTGACTAGAAACCTATTAATAAACTCCTTAGTTTTGCTACTAATTTGGCTTTTATACTTAGGTTTTCAAAGAGATAAATTAGTTTTAAGTATGTTCTATGTCTTAGAATAATTTTTTGAGAAAAACTAGTAATTAGAAAGGATTAAAAATGTGATTTGCAAAACTTTTGGAAGTTAAAATTATGGCTACTGATTGATCTCATTTAAGTCTGTAAGATGTTGTTTGGGACTGATTATATGTATAAAAATTATTTTTGGCATTATAGGGAAGACTAGTAACTAAAAAGGATCAAAAATGTTATTTTCAAAACTTTTAGAAATTGAAATTTATGGATTCTGTTTGGTATTATATAATTCTGTAAGGTGATGTATGGTACTGCCATATTGTGTAAAAATCATTAATAATTGTTGTAAAAATTATTTTTGGTGTCTTAGATGCTTAAAAGAATAATTAGAAGTGTTAGTTTGAACCATTTTATAAAATACGGCATGTTGTGTTTTAAACTATCATTATGGAACTATGGCCAAAAAGATTTAATTAGAGTTACTAATAATTTTAAATGTGTCCATATATTCAAAATACCATTTGTGATGTTTAAAAAAAGTTTTAGAAGCATTGACAATTGTTAAGTGTCAAAATAGAGAAACTTTGCACTTTGACCTCTAAAGTCTTTGGTTTATGGCCCAAAAAGGTCTTTATGATGAGTTTCAATTATTTCTAAAGTGTTATGGGCCTATTAAAAGCATAGATTAATTTTAAAGATCATTAGTTTTAAGAAAATGTGTTAATCCGTAATCTTTGAGAAATTGTAGTTTTGACCCTTTTTAGGACTCAAGTGTGATTATTAACAACTTGATGATATTAAGATGATTTGATGATTATGTATGCTTAATTCTTGAATTATGCAAATGATGATCTTTAGTATATTGCATATATCCTGTTGAGTATAGCACATGCATTAGCTAAGTCCAGTCCTTGAATTCTGGCATACTGGGTAGGAGCATGGTTACTGCTATAAGATATTGATTGATGACAGACTTATAGATATATGCAAAGAATGTGATGTATGCTTAGGTGATCAATTACATGATAAATTGAGGCATGTTATGATTATGCCTAAATAATTGAGGTGCATGACCTAAGTGTTTTATGAGCATGAAATGTTGAATGATTAGTTATGATATATTCATATATTGCATCTCTAAATAACATGCTAAGGTTAAGGTGACATAAAACACATGGAAATGATCCTCTAGACTCCTCAAATTAAAGGTTAGGAGAGGTGATCTAATAAAGTGATCCCTTAGACTTCCTGAATTAAAGATTATGAAAGGTGATCCAAGTAAGTTGCATGCTCATAATAAGAAAGTTAAGTTAAGACAAGGATGTGATGTGTTTCCTCCTCTATTACCCCATATTAAATCTAGTGATGGCTAGTTAAGTTGAGCTCATCCTAGGCAATTGGTAAGCTGAAGTTTTGGTGATGACTGAAAAATCGCCGAGGAAATGAGATGGCTGGTTTAGGGTGATGACATAAGAGGATAGTTGTTAAGAAAGGAACTTGAGAGTTCAAATATGATAAAGTAAATTATCATGGGTTCTCTTGCCTTCCCATGCATGCTAAATGATATTCGACTCATCTTGTTTGTCCTATCTTGCATTTATTTGTTTGCCACTGCTTTAATTCTCTAGCTTGTCTCATGCTTATATACTTAGCCTTACCTTGTGTTTTGGATTTGAATGTTACAAATTCATGTTGTGTGTAGGCTTATGTTATTTACATGTGTTACTTATGCACGGGAGGCATTGCCATATATACATGAGATACATATTGCATTCATGACATTAAGACCCATGTTAAAAGACACCCACTTCGAATAAATAGTTTTGAGAAGTTTAAAATTGAACCTTATGCCTGTACATCTCTTTCATAATGAAAATTGAAGTGGCTAGGGATGATGACGATGACACTTGTGTTAGAGTCGAAAAGCCCTATTGAGAATCTTGAATAAGTTTATCATCCCTCTTCTTTCTTTTGTGTCATCTCTAGACAAGGATGATGGTATAGTTCATGGTCTTCTTTGAGGCGTGAATGAGGGAGTTGCGCTACAACTGGATTAGAGAAGGGTCGCAGTGGAGGCATGGAAATAGTTTTCCTTTGGACATTAGCCTTAGGGTGGTCATAACCCCTTATACCTACTTATATTCTAGTCTTTTGATGGTTATGTACTAGTGACTAGTTTGGTTATGCTATAATTATGTGTAGCTTTGGACTACCGTATGTCCAACCTTTATTGGTAGACTTAGTATCTAAGGATGTCATTTATGTTTATAGGAAGTTGCTATTATGATGTAGTTATGATATATTAATCTATTTTGTGTCATGTCACGCCATGGTTTACACATATATTACGAATTGGTTTATATAATCACTATTATTAGTGTGTATTGACCGCTATCTATGCACACATGTGGTTCGCATTTTTGAATTACCGCTATCTATGTGCACACATGACTCGCATTTTAGAATTAAAGTTGCAAAAAAAAAAATTTACCCGTATTTTTAGTAATGTATTTCCAAGAGTTTAACTTAAAAACTAAAATAAAAGAGTAATAACTAATAATTAACTTAAATGTGTCATAGGCATGTTGGGCTAAATATTAGGGTGTTACACACTTGTTCAATCAATTGTTTTACTTTTAAAAAATTATTTACCAAATAGTGCTTTCATTTTATTATTTTTAAAAATTATTTTTTAAAACAACAAATCAATCAGATCTTATAGTTTTTTATTTTTTTAAAACTATATCTAAACTTACTATGTAGAATTGTTTTTGAAAACCAAAAAACTAAAATCCTTTGAAAGAGGCCCTAAATTCTTGAGACAACATCACACATGTACAAATAACATCATCACAACACCTTTTTGGCTCTTTAAACTAATTAATCATAATTAAATATAAAATTATACATTTTAATTACAAAGAGCCAAAAATAATTATGAATAATTAATTATCCTTAATTAATCTCAATTAGTACAAATTAGTAGCTAATTAACTTGCTCAAGCCTAATTGCATCACAGATTAATTTAATCTTCATACAATCACTCCAATACAGCTATCATCAAATTAATTAATGATCATTAAAGTCAATCATCACCTTGCATTCAACTAATCGCATGAAGAGTATTAAGGTAATTAGTTTAAATGGAAATTAGGATGTCATAAAATACCGTAAGAAAATCAAGATATGAGCTTTGAGTGTGTTTGGAATGATAAAAAAGTGGAAATGATTTGATTTGTAAATCAAATCTTGTGTTTGGATTTTTAAACATTCCAAACATAATGTGGTGTACTTTAAACATAAAAATGGATTTTTAAATCAATTCAATTAATTTTTCTATTTAATCATTCTAAACATAAGAATTAATTTACAAATCAAATCAAATAATTTCTATTTTTCTATGATTCCAAACACTACATTTGTTTTACTGCTCACAATTCAAACAATGTTGCTAAGTGCTAACAAGATAAACTTACCAAAAGAAAATCAAAACAAAACTTATATAGTGAAGATAGCGGACAAAAAGAAAAAGAATACAAAACTAAATTTAAAGAAAAGAAAAAGGGAAGGAAGGGGTGGGATTGGCACCCCTGTTGAACAAATACAATGGAAGACTCTGAAACATAGTTTTTAGTACTGGACACTGGTCAGGTTCTCTTGTCAGATCGAATCTATATTCAACAGGTTGAATCAACCAAGTTTAACTTGAACTAGGTTGTCAAACCGGACCAATTTTTATGGAAAATTATATTTTTACAAAAGTTGCATTGGTGGGGCTCAAACTCGAGAGCCAAAGTGTGAAGGCGCCCTCCTTTACCACTACACCACTTAATGCTTTTGTGTTATAATATGTAAATAATAATATATATTAAAAACTTATTTAAACTATACTATTATATTATACTTTTACATATTTATTTAATTAAATCCGGTTCAACTAGTGATTCATCAGTTCAACCACTGATCTAGTAATTAAATGCCTTAATCGGATTAATCATTGGTCTGGTTCTGAAAATTATAGTCCGAAGAGAAAAGAAAAGGTGGAGGGAGGGGATGGCTAAAGTTTTTTCTTTTTCTTCTTTTGTAGAGTCTGTTCGTTTTTTTTTTTTTTGGTTAGGATAGAGTTTGGTTGTCTAAGAAAATGAATGATATGAATGCCTGCCTTTCTGAGGCCGCATTTTTTGCCCTTTTGTTTTTTTGGGGGGGTCAAAGATGTTTGTTTTGGAAGACAGCATAGAATAATGGGTAAAGTATGGAACTACGCTAACAAAAAAAATTAAAAAGGAATGAGTGGGACTCGCCTACCCCTCCAACGATTGGAAAAGATCATACGTGTCATTGATTAGTTTACATTTGGGCTTGGGTATGATATTTTGTGTTGTAGCACTGACTCGGGTTAATGGGCCTCATAAAGAAACCAAGATTTCGAGGGATCTACTTTCATAAGCCAGTTAATAGTAAGACTCTTGTAGCATTTTTCTTTTTGGGTCGTTCAAGATCTTGTGGCCCCAGACCAAAAACAAAAAAAATGGGCATGCGGCCTAAATCCCATTTATTAAGCAACTCAGTTGGGGAAGAAGTGTACTATCAAGTTAGTCCAATTCACCGGATGTCAGACCAAAAACAATTCGGCAGATTAGGCCGAGGCTCAGTGACAAATGTAATGCCTCATTTTGACCCACAAAAAAACTGTGATGCCTCGTTTGTTCCATTCCATGACTCATCACATGTTCGATCCTACAAGGCTACAACCCCTTCCCCCTTCCCCTCTCCCGGGGGTCCAAAGTAGTGTCTAATTCAGCGATAGAATTGAGAACTGATATTGTTCGATGAAATCCATGCTAAACATGTGTGTGCAGCTATTGTCACCTCCTCTTGTTATGCCCTGAAAATCTTCATCAACAAAACAAATTCATGTAGTAGAAGAGCTCAAAGGAAAAGATGATTGCTTCTTATTCAGCGACAAAATTAAGAAATGGTGTTTTAGCAAAAAGTAGTCATCCTGGAGCTATGAGCTATAGTATAGCCAGCAATCGTGATTTGTGATTGACATTAGACAATCTAAGATTTTCAAGGCATCAGGCTTTTTCCGGTAAGAATTGATAGGTCCAAAGCTCCACCTAAAAGTGATTCTTCCAAAACAGAAGTTTAAAATATTTTGTTACTATTAATATTATATTTTATAAGTCAGGACCAAGGACTGTTGGCTGGTGAGGTGAATGAAAGTGAAAGTAGGCTTAACAAATTTAGGTAGTGACAAGGTCACATGATCACTCTTTCTCATGATCAGTGTTTGTTTTGTCTAATCTTTATCACAAAAAGCCATGGATTTGGAACATTTCCAACGCCATTTTGCATTTCTAAGTGGGACTCACACAAAACATCATGATACCTTTAATGCTCAATAGTAGGTCAAACCAATCAAGTAGCTTGCTCATTTTATCACTAAGGTAAAAGCGAAAATACCACACACACCTATATGATTTATACCTATATATGAATATTATCACATGCTTTGTGTTCTGGACAATTTTTTTTTTTTTACCAACAAAAAAAAGAAAAAATATTTCCATATCATTAATCATGAACCTATCAAAAAATGAAATGACACGTGTCAGTTCATTAATCGATGTGTTGATGATGGAGTGGTACTTGAACATTAATTTCACCGTCTTTGAAGCAGTGAATCAGAGTTAGGTGCAGGAATGGAAAATACAATATTTCGAATCAGTAAAAAAAAAAAAAAGAATTGAACTGCAACTTCCATTTTTAATTTTAAGTGTCTATTTTAAAAACATTATTTTTTAAATTATTTATCCATTTAAAAAGTCAAATAATATTAATTATATTTTATTTTTTATGTTCATATTAAATGTATAAGAAAGAGTAAGTGAAACCGTTAATTAGTGATAATGTAGGATAGTCCTGTAAAATAAATCTAAACTTTCTTAATATCCAAGCTTATTTAATTATTTTTTAATCTATATACATAACTGAAAATGCACATTTATTAAAAATGAGCGGTTCTAAAATTTGCGTAGTTTCTGTTTAAAATTTCCATCTTAATAAAGGTGTCGGCAGGCACATCATCGCCAACCAAAGTAGACAGATGTCAGCAGTGCACCCATACAAATACAATACGGAATATATAGGAATTCAGCACACAGAAAGAAAAATTCATGTTTAATCATCAATCATACAGCGCCAACACCAAGCCATGGGTTGCTTCTCTTCTTTCACCATTTTTGCAATGTACTGATTTTTTCTATGTTATACCCTCTTGTAGCAAGGTCTTAAAGCTAAAAATTATTCGATTAAGATGTTTGACAAAGGCAGCACCCAAATTATTCAATCAATCATACTACAATTTTTTTTTGAGAAATTTGTCAGAGAGTTTGCACGTACGCAAAAACGTTCCCTCACCCTAGCGGAAAGAAGACAGTGAAGGGTGGGGCTGTGTTGATTGGATTCCAGATATAATGAAGAAAAGAAGATTGAAACAGACAGAGCAAATAGCATAAAAATAATTTTGGATCTTTGTCTCTTTCTATTTGACTCCCACCTAGTCACTCTTGCCAAATAAATATATATTATCATATCTTCGTCTTTGAGGGATGTGCGTGTGGGTTGAATTTGAATGCACAAAGAGCTAAGCCAATTAAACTCAAATGGTTTTTATTTTTGACTTGCCTCCATGTGCAGCGAGCACCTTCATCTTAATTTTATGGTTGGATTTTAAAATCTATTCAAACGCCAAGCTAATTTAAAATGGCGATATATGAGTATTATTATTATTATTTAATCCAACGGAAAGTTCCTCAGAGACTCACGAGTTGCAATTAGCTAAATGCCGGAGCTTCTCTTGCCTTAATTTATGTCAATCTTCTAGAAGGTCTTCCCACAGATTGCGAGGGACAGAGAGAGAAGAAAAGATCATAGCGATTTCCTTCATTATTTTTTTTTTAATTCGGTCGTGAAAAGGATAAGTTCGCTACTCCAAGTGGGTCATTTGTGATCAAAAGTAACGGTTAGGTGGGGGCAAGAAATCTTGTATCAAATATACATGAATCATGAGGCATTGAGTAACCACTAATGCCACCAATTAACCATTTATTTTTCAGCTTATGACCCGGCAATAATGGAGGGGTTGCTATTGATAATAATACAAACCCAAAGGTACGGCTATCATTTTAATATAAAAGTCTTTTTTTTTCCTTTTTAACCTTTCTTCATTTATTGGGGAAAAAGAAAGTAAATATGAGATGAGAAAAAAGTAGTGCAGGCAACAAAAAGATCATAAACAATATAAATTACGATGATAAACAACTCAATTAAGTTATTGTTTGATCCAAGTTGAATCGGTTAAGATTGACTTGATCTAATTAACCCAAACATATAAGAAATCTCATGAAATAAGGCAATTTATGATGAGATGTGAGATTAAAACTTTAATCTATAAGTTCTCCAAATCCCTATTGAAAGGCTTTGGGCAAAATTAGATTGAGAGAAACAGAAATGAAAATAAAAGTAACTTGCATTAATGTAAGGGAGTAATACAGAAAATACTGAAAGAAAAATGTAGACAAGTAGCTAGTTGGTTAGAGCCTTATAGTGTCTCCTCTTTACACAAAGAATCTTCTATTTACAATCTCTTAGCTAATCCCTATGTATGATCACAGCTCTTCCTATTTTTTAACAACCACTACTCATGTCTCTATACATGTTCTCAGCCATAGTATCGTTAGACCAATTTTCCTTTGAACTGCGTAGGCCTGATTCTTCAGCCATTACTTTCTTTTATTTGGGCCTATGTTTCTTCATTGAGCCCAATCCTTTGTTTAGCCACAGTAGCCTCTAGCTTTCATATTTGTGCCTGCACTAGCTGGCCCAATTATATTGGGTGCCCAACATATGCCCCTTATGCCTCTTAGCTTAGTAGCCATTATGAACTATGACGTGCTAACAAATTGTTGGCACAAAATATAACCAAGTATTAGAATTTCAAACTATACTATCAACATATCGAAATTCTGGATGGTGGCAATGTATGATGAATGTCTGATGTGGCCAAAACTATAAGGCTTGGTTCACAAAGGAAAATTGACAAAGCTTCAAGTTGGTAGTCGACATGTCGAAGCTAATAGTGGCTGTTCATGATGAAGTGTGAGTAGCCACAAAGGCAAGCTAACAGTGAGTCTCACATTCATGTTTGACTGGTCAAAGTTGGAGTTCGTCATTCAAGACTTAGAAAATTTTGAGGATCTTAAGAAGGTTGGTAGAGTGGTCTATAGGAGACAGACATTCGTTGGTCAGGGGTTATAGCAGTTGTCAGCGGTTACCAATGAAAACCTAGTGAAAGCATGATGAAGTGGTAACTACTCAATGTCAAAGGCATGTGATAAACAAAGAAACTGTTAAAGACACGTGGATAATATCCAAGGACACAACTAAAGACAAGTGTCACAATCTTAGAGTCCTAGGATGTTTATAAATACTGGTTTTGTATATTGTAAAGGGGTTGAAATTTTTACTCACATACTAACTCTACAAACGTCACCTAGATGACAAAACAGAGTTCAGAGTCCACTGAGTATTGTTCTCAACCTCATTTCTCACTTTCTTAGGATTAGATTTTATTCAATTCTTTTTACATTTCTTGTATTGTACTTATATTTGTCAACTAAGCACTTTAGATTCTGCAATACTTTCATACTTTAGTTATCCGTCAAACATTTCATTCACAACACACAAATTACAATCACACATTCCATCCTCATTTCATTCAAATTGTTTGAGACTCGATTTTTTTGGTGTGGAACCCAAGAAGAGTAGTTTTTAACTTCCCAAATCAAGATCTAGAAAAGCAAGGGTTAACATCCAAACTCCTAAGTTTGTCGACTAACACCTAGTTTAGAGCGATTTGGCCTCCTGCACAAAGGAAACTGTCAAATTATTTGTTGTCAATGTGAAAGTGTTAAATTCTGCAATAAACAAATTGACATGCCTAGTAGCAGACACTAGTTTAAAAGGAAAACAAAAAAGACAAACTTGTCAAAACAAACAAATAAACAAAGACAAAGTGTATGTGATGCTAGCTGTGGCGACTCACAAACAAATTAAAATGTATAAAGTGTTAAGTTGCACCAAAAATATAGTAAATGGCACAACCTAGGTCGTCTCTCAAGGAAGCTTTAACATTTACTTGAAAATTAGGGGCTTTAAAGAATTAAAGCAATAACTTAAATTGAAAGATAATAGCAATAATAGAGAAGACACTAGTGCAAGGTATTCCTAGGATTGGAAATCAATTATCATTGACCAAATATTAGACCTATTGATGGTTATTATTAATAAATTACTGGCAATTCTACTAGTGATCAATCGACCTCTAGAATTTGACCAATACAAATAACTAATAAACGACGATCGCTAATCTATTTAGAAATCACATTGATTTAATGAACTAATTGCTATAGCCTAACTGCCAATGGAAAAGTTAATTCTAATATTTTCCCTCAAACATAAACCAATAGATCTATCAATTTATGCCTAAAGGGTTTCCCTAAACGACAATTGCCAATTTATTTATTCCAATGAAAATTATAGCAATCACCACAATAATTAAAGGAATGGAAACTACAGAATATTGAGAAAATCAATGCATTCAATATAAACAAAGGGTCTCAAATGTCATCATAATCCATTCCAAATCCTTACACTAGTAAAGAAATCTGCTCCTCCATCTCTGGAGTATTATAATAATGAAGATAAAAGAACCTGAAAATAATAGTAATGATCCTTGCCACAATCTCCAAGATAGAGCATCTTCACCAATGGAACCCTTAGAGAGAAAAGAGAGAGATGTAGAGAGATAGAGTGTTTTTTTTAGAGAGAGAATGAAAAATTCCAAAGTGACGTCAGTGTCCATTCAAAAGTCTTCTAAACGGAGTTAAAAAGTGAAAAGGTTCAAAACGCGGAACAAAATCGTGTGTATCGCTGAAGCTCATCCACTTAGGATCGCTATAGCGGTCTGGGACCACTATAGTGGTCTTGCCTCTTGCTATAGCCAAATTCACCTCTCTGGTGACCGTTATAACGATCCTGGACCGCTATAGCGGTTATGTACTCCCGCACCACCACTTCGTACACTTCCAAACCAGTTTTGAGGCCTGAAATGTTTGAATTAGCTCTTCGGCCTAGAAATAAAAGTTGTAGCTCTTTGAATAAGCTTTCCAATACTGTATAATCATCTCAATTGGACATCTATAGCTCCAGATATTGTGAAAATACTAACTGAAGGTCAAGTTGGACAGCACTAGAACATCAGCAACCTTTAATCTTGTAACTCGATTTTCACCAAAATACTCTTGGAACTGGGTTTTGGACTGAGTATGAAAGTTATAGAGGACTTCTTGAGCTTTCCAAAACTTCTTTATTTGTCTTAATCCGATCCCTTATTCTTCACAATTACATTTGATCCAAGGCTCCTGTACTCAAGACCATACTCAAAGAGACAAGTCAAATGCAATAGGATGTAATTACAAATTATCCTCTAATTAATGCAAAAGTCATTAATTCTGTGAAAATCACACAATGAGGGATAAATCAAAATCCTTATTAATTATATCAACAATACAGTAAAACTTATGTAAAAAGCTAAGTTTAAAAGTAAGATAAGTGACACAAATGCCCCTTATTAGTATGCGCTTGCATAGTGGCACTATTGTGTCAAATATGTTAAGAGCATGTTAGAGGATGGATAAAATGAGGCAGAGAATAATCCCCTTTATTCTTTGGAGCCTATCTTGACTCCTGTTGGTTAGACAAATGACAATGTGTTACAAGCAAATGTAAATACTACTGTTGTGATGACATGGCCTCTATGTTGTACATACCACCTTCGCCACCAAACATGGGGAATTTGCCAAACTTGGGAAATCGGTCAAATGATGGAAACAATGGCATGTTTAACAGTATATATCCACATAATCCTCTGTTTCGGAGTCAGAGTATGCCCTTTATGTCAAATGTGCCACAATGTTGTACACATTTGGGCCGAGGAATAAGGAACATGTCATCAACAAACCGAACCACTACACGACAACCAAACACTGGTCCAATTTTCCCTGATATGCTTAGAACGAAAGTAACAGAAACTCCTATACATACGGTCGATCCAATGAACGTGTTTTGACAACAAATTGATGAAAGTCATTATGACCTCGTCAATATGTTAACACAACAAATGGCTACAGTATTAATGCCTTTGATCAATAAAAGCAATTCAAAATTCGAGCAACTTGCTCAACAAATAGAGCAGGTGGCCGAGGCCATCACTTTGGATGACAATCCAAATAATCCCTATGATGAAATCAATATCCATCTCCAAATAAAAATGACAACGCTGACCCAACTATCAATCTTGTTCATCGAGGACAAGATCCTGATAATGAAATCCAAAGGGTTTGACAACAAAATGTAGAGGGCATCATGAGCACCAAATTCAAAACTTTTAGCAAAATCAAAACATTACATGTGCAGTTGAAAATGTTCTAAATAGATTCAGCTTCGATGTTGGCTTTGCCAATGAATCCCTTTTTGTGTCTGCATTCTCGGACTATATTCAATAGGCTAAAGTGCCTAGGGGTTGGAAAATCCCCAAATCTTTGATAGAATTCTCTAGTGAGAACGGGGAATCGACAATCGAGCACATCGGTCAATATACAATCGAGATTGGGGAAATGGCATCGAATGAGCATTTAAAAATGTGTTTTTTCTCTTCTTCTTTAACAAAAAATGCTTTAATGTGGTTTTCAAATCTAAGACTTAAATCTATTTTGACATGGGCTCAATTAGAAAGTAGTTTTCATAATCAATTTTTTAAAGGTGAAACCAAGGTTAACCTAACTAATTTATTCAATATTCGACATTTCTTTGGAGAAACTATTAATGATTATTTGGCTAGATTCAGGAATGTGAGGAATGGTTGCTTTACTCTTATGCCAGAATCTAAAGTTGTCAAAATGGCCATTAATTGTGTAGACTATGATATAAGGAAAAGCTTATCATTTTGTAGTTCATAGCTCTTAGCCAATTGGCAGAGAAAGTACATCAAATAGAACAACTAAAAAGAGAGAAAGAAAGAATAAAAAAGAGAACACTTGAACGTGAAAAAGTTGCTTATGTCGAGGTTGGCCAGTCTGACGACTGAGTCGATGGTAGTAATGACAAAGTCAACGTGGCTGAATTAAAACCAAGACCAACATATGTGTGTTAGTCCCTAAGGCTTGCCAGAAATAAAGAAAAGATACTAACGTTGAAAATTTATTCTTTTGATATTTAAGGCTGAACAAATATTTGATATACTTTTAAAAGACAAACAAATTACTCTTCTAAAAGGGAAGCAAATCCCTTTGATATCAAAGTTGAAGGGACAAATGTTTTGTAAATTTCATCAATCGATCGGACACACTACTAACAGTTGTGTTCATTTTAAGGACTTAATCTAGAAGGAAATTGACAAAGGACATTTGACATTTGAAGAAAAGGACAGACCTATGAAAGTGGGCACTGACCCTTTTCAAGTCAATTCAAGTTTTGTCAAACTAGCCTTTATGGATATCAATGTCGCTGGATTGGAAATGTCTAACCATGATACTGAAAAGAAGTTTTGATGTGACTATGAGCTTGACTTCTTTGAGGCCATCGAACAAATAGCTTACCAAAAAGTGGGAAAAGACCTTCTGACTTTTTAGATCAAGCAAAAAGACAATGGTCAAGATGTTTCCCTACGTACAAGGTGCAGTCCTATATTTGACCGAATTCCAATAGTGACATATGAAAAGTAAAGAATTAAGAAGCGAATTGTTGAGAAAGAGAAGGAAAACCTGGAACTGAAAAGGAAAGTAGCAAGTAAGTTGAAATTTGATTTTGGTCATTTTGATCCTAAGTTTCTTAAACTTGGACCAGGACAAGTCAATCAGAAAATGAAGACCATTGTTATGATAGATGGCAAACCCAATAGTGTGTCTAGTTGAACTTGAGTTCCCCTAGCCAAAGTTGCTCAAAATCAATGAATAAAGAATGGCTACCATGTCAATGAAGCTTCGTCATCCAGAAAAAAGAGAAAGCTAAGGAGAAAGCACAATCAAGGGCAACGACTGAACTCAAGCCCTTATGTTTCGAAAAGAATTGGCAAAAGGAAAGGTGATAGTCGAACTAGTTCTCAAGTGAGCAAACCAAAGTCCCCTTGTGGCAAAGGCTTTGATCCTCTAAGAGATGTCATACAAGTACAAAAGGTCAATTGCTAAACCCTGAGGCTGAAGTGTCGAAGGTCATAGATAACAAGTATTTGGCACAACTAGCACCAACAACATAGTTAGAAACTAGTCAGAATAAAAAGGTGGTGCCAGAATATGATCCATTGTCAAGGGCTGCTTAGAATGACAAAATGGTACTAGAGTACCATCCATTGACTAATGATGACTTATTGACAAATAATTTTGAGACAGGTTTTGATGACGATCTCAATACCATTTTCAACACAAATTTAGTTGGAGTAATGTTGTCTTGCCCACAGAATATGTTGTTGAAGGAACATATGCCAAATTAGAAGATGATTGCAAAGATGTTATTACGGGAGACGAATGTGTTTTCGTCTGTGAAGATTTCTACAATGATGGAACTTTTGAAAAACCTAACAAAGTGATAAAAGCACATTTGTGACCATTGCATATCAAGGAAACAATCGAAGACAAGTTGGTCAATAGAGTGCTGATTGATGGGGGAGTAGCCATTAGTTTAATGCTAAAAAGAATGCTAACAAAGTTCGACAAAAATTTCAAAAGATTTGGTAAAAACTAATATCAATGTGATTGGCTGCAATGGCACATCTTCTGTCACCAAAAGAGTGGTGGTTTTGAATGTCAAGATAGGGAGTGTTAGTCGAAAGACCATGTTTATCGTGGTCCTATCAAAAGCAACCTACAACATTCTCCTTGGACATGACTTGATTCATGGAGTCGGAGTAGTGTCATTGACACTGCACTAAAAACTCATACTCTAGAATCAAGAAGGAAGTATTGAAAAAGTCGAAGTAGATAATAGCATCTGCTATGTCCAGCAGCTTCATGTCGACTTCAAGATTTACAACAAGAAAATCAAGACCTTGGAACTCGAAAGCAAATATGACACAGAGAAGATTGATAAGTGTGTCATTGGCAATGAAGCTTCGGAGCTGATACCCAGGATCCGGGTCGAAACAGTTTCAGATGAAGATTAGTTTATGGATTTGTCAAGCCAATGGCTTAACTATCGGCCTACATGGTCGAACAATTTGCATGCACTTCTGATGGTGCATTATTAGACTGTATTTATGATTTTGAACCTTTAGGATTTGAAAATACTTCTATTTTATCTAACAATCTTAGGAATAGAAATAAAAGTTGTGAAGTGCATGACCCTCTCGAAGAAATCAACTTAGGTGACTAATGGAGGTTGTCGCCTACCTCCTCAAATTAGAATTTATTTCAATTCTAAGTTGCATAAAAAATATAGTAAAGAGCACAATCTAGGTTATCTCTCAAAGAGGCCTTATCACTTAGTTAGGAAAATTGGGGGTTTTGAAGAATGAACTAAAGTAAATTATGAGATTATAGCAACAGTGAAGAAAGCACTAGTGCAAGGTATTCCTAGAATTGAAATTAATTATCATTGAACAAATATTGAATATGTTAGTGGCTATTAGTAATTAATTACTGCAATTCTACCAGTGAACAATTGATCTCTAGAATTTGACCAATGAAAATAACCAATAAACAAGATCGCAATTTAATTGGAAATTACAGTGATTTAAGGCACCAATTGTTATAGCCTAGTTGTCATTCAGAAGGTTAATTCTAATGTTTTCCCTCAAACATAAACCAATAGATCTATAAATTTATGCCCAAAAGGTTTCCCTAATTAATGGTCACCAATTTAATTATCCCAATAAAGATTATAGCAATCACTATAATAATTATCGAAATAGAAACTAAAGAGCATTAAGAAAACTAATGCATTCAATATAAACAAATGGTCTCAATTGTTATCCCAATCTATCCAGAAATCCCTATACTAGTAAAAGAAATCTATTTCTCCATCTCTGGAGGATTACAATCAATGAATCTAAAAGAGTACCTGGAATTAATAGTAACAATCCTTGGTACCATCCACAAGAACAAACCAATTCACCTATGGAATCCCTAAGAGAGAAAGAGAAGGGTAGAGGAGAAGAAGGTAGAGAGATATTAAAAGAGAACAATAGCAACTAATCTTTTGCAGCCAAAAGCTAGGTTACAATTCTAATTTATTTCTATACATACTGCTCTCTAAAAATAGAAAAAAGTGGGGCCCAAAATAGGTTAGTAAACTGATCACGAGCACTACAGCACTCACCAGAGGGAATGGTCTAGAATTTTCACAATTGTCGCTCTCTAGTATAGTGAGCTTATGCATTTTTCTTCCTTTCAATTCCCAACTCCTTCCAGACAGTTCCCAGCCTTTTTCTTGACATTTTTGTACTCAATCCAATGCTCATGTATACAGAATCCATACTTAAAGAGACGAGTTAAATGCAACAAACTTTAATTTCCTAAAAAATAGTGTAATAGTCAATGATTCCATAAAACTTTTATAATGAGGAAAAAGTTAACAATCACTATTATTTTCTTAAATAACCAATCAAAAACTCATGCACAAAACTAATGTTTAGAAGTAAAATAAGTGGCATAAATGCCTCTTATTAATGATGCTGGTGAAACAAGACCTAGACCTACTTACATTAGCCAATTCTTACCAAAGGATTTCAAAGAAGAGTTGGTTGAATTGCTTAAGGAATATAAGGACTGCTTTGAATTGGAATATAATGAAATACTAGGTCTTAGTCGTCAACTCATTGAACACAAGTTGCCATTAAAGCCCAATGTTCAACCTGTCAAACAGGCACCTCGACAATTCGCCTAGAAATAATGACCAAGATCAAAGAAGAAATCAAGAAGCTACTCAAAGCAAAGTTCATTCAATGCCTAGGTATATCGATTGGGTTTCTAACATTATCCTTGTTATGAAAAAGAATGGAAAATTGAGGGTGTGCATAGACTTTCGAGACCTTAATAATGAAACCCCTAAAGATAAGTGTCATATGCCTGTCATTGACATGTTAGTCGACGCTGCAACAAGCAATGAGATACTTAGTTTCATGGATGGTTACTCTGGTTATAACCAAATCTTTATTGCTGAGAAGGATGTGTCAAAAATGGCTTTTAGATATCCAGTGCCCTTGGTACCTATGACTGGTAGTTATGCCTTTTGGATTTAAGAATGCTAGAGAGACATGTCAAAGAGCCATAAATACTATCTTTCATGAATTTATTAGCAGTTTCATGGAAGTTTACATAGATGATATGGTTATCAAATCAAACAAAAGATAAAACATCTTGAACATTTAAAGAAATCCTTTGACAGGATGAGAAAAAATAGTTTAAAATCCATTAAAGTGTGCTTTCGGTGTGATTGTAGGAAAATTTCTAGGTTTTCTGGTCTAGAGGAAAGGGATTGTCATCGACCGAAATAAGGTCAAGGCAATCATGGAAGCTTTACCCCCAGGGAACAAAAAAAATTGCAATATTTTTTAGGGAAGGTGAATTTCATGCGACGCTTCATTGCTAATTTGTTTAGATGAGGATATTTGCACCATTGGTCAAGCTCAAGAAAGAAGAGGACTTTGTCTGAACAAGTGACCATCAAAGGTCATTCAACACAATCAAAAAATGTTTGACGAATACTCCAATGATGACATTACCCATGCTTGGAAAATTTGTTAGGCTTTATATTGCTGCTTCTAAAGCGAGCATTGGGAGTATGTTGCCATAAGAAGATACAACGACAACAAACAAGTTGTGTATTATCTCAATAAGGTGCTAACAGATGTCGAATCTTGGTGTAGTCCTTTGGAGAAATTGTGCCTACCTTGTATTTTGGTTGTGCCAAACTCCAATGTTATTTGATTTTGAGAGAGATCCATGTAATTTCAAATGTTGATGTAATAAAATATATGTTGTCCTACCCAATTTTGCATGGTTGAATTGGCAAATGGATACTTGCCTTGACTAAGTTGACAATTAAATATGTGCTGGCCAAGGCTGTCAAAGGACAAATATTGGCTGATTTCCTTATTGACCATCCTTGTGATGAATTCAACAAGGCAGTGGTGAATTATATGGGTATAACTCCTTGGAAGTCATACTTTGACGGTTCGAGACATTATTGAGGTGCTAGAGTGGGAATAATATTAATTTTTCTGGATAACATTCCCACCAAATTCATGTCCGAGTTTAAATTCCCAAGTTCAAACAATGAGGCTAAATATGAAGCCTTAATTATTGGACTCAAAATATTGTTGGCTCGATGTCTGAGAAATGTTGAAATCATTGGTGACTCACAGTTAGTCATTAAACAAATGGCAAAAGAATTCAGATGTATTAGTGAAAATTTATTCAAGTATTTTGTGACAGCTACCAGGTTGTTATATGAGTTTGACACTATTATATTTCAACATGTGTCTAGAGATTTAAACATAGAGACAAATGAACTTGCTCAAATTGCCTCAAGATATAAAATTAGTCCATCAATTATGGTGTCATTCGTCAACATTGAACAAAATTTAGTTCCCTTGGATGAATGCGAAGTGTGTGTGATTGACCATTTGGATGACAATGATTAGAGAAGACCAATTGTCGAATACATAAAAAACCCAAGTCAAAATGTTGATTGCAAATCAAAGTACCAAGCCTTGAACTATGTTATTCTTAGTGATACTTTATGTAAAAAAGGGATCAAAGGCGACTTGTTGTCTTGTTTAGGGGAATCTAAAGCATATATTTCTTTGGTAGAAATACATGAAGGAATTTGTGGGGCTCACTAAGCAGGAAAAAAATAAGATGGGTTCTATATTAACAAAGATTATTCTGGCCAACAATGGTCAGGGATTGCATGCGATATGCAAAATCTTGTTAAGACTGTAAAAAACATAGCAATGTGCAGCATGTACTAGCATCATAGCTGCATGCTATTGTCAAACCATGGCTATTCAGGGGTTGGGCATTAGATCTTATTGGTCAGATCTACCCCCTTCATCAAATGGCCATAAGTTTATCTTAGTGGTTGTTGACTACTTTACTAAATAGGTTGAAGTGGTTATATTAAAGGAAGTAACCCACAACGAAATAATTGATTTCATTGAAGAAAGAATTATTTATCGTTTTGGGATTCCTGAAACATTGACCACTAACCAAGGTACAATGTTCATAGGTTGAAAGGTGATAGAATATGCTAACACAAGGTTGATAAAGATGATTACGTTGATTCCTTATTATGCACAAGCTAATGGTCAAGTCGAAGCACTGAATAAGAATATCATTACATTGATTAAAAAACATATTGGTTGACAACCTTGTAATTGGCATAATACACTTAAACAGATTTTGTGGCATATTATAATTCATCCAAAGGTTTGACAGCAACAACGCTATATAAACTTGTTTATGGGCATAATGCAGTTTTGTCTATCAAAATCAATTTACAATCCATATGGGTGTCGAGACAAGAGGAATCTGTCAACTAATATTTTAATTCCTCGTTTGACGAGTTGAATGACTTGGAACAAGAATGAATTGTTGCGTTAGAAAATATAATATAATAAAAAGAAACAATGGCAAAACATTATAATCATTGAATAAAACACAAATTCTTCAGTTTTGGAGATATGGTTTGGAAAGCTATATTGCCGTTTTGAAAAGAAATCGAGAGTATTTAGCAAATGGCCTCCAAATTTGAAAGAACCTTTTCGAGTTGACAAAACATTTCCGGGTAATGCGTATGGCATAGTCGATGTTAATAGTAGGCAAAGAATATCATCAATTAATGGTAAATATTTAAAAACATACAAACCAACAATGCACCAAGTTAAAATAAATGATTGACAATGTGCATAAACAGATGTATGTCGACAATGCTAGATTAGTTGAGGGACAAAAATAAAAGCAGAATGTTCAAGCTTACCAAGAACTAAGGAAAGAGGCTGTGAAGTTTCAACTTTAAGTCTTGTTAAAGCTAAAGACCCATCTCTTTATTCAACTCGGCCTTCTCGAGAGTTGAATTGGCATCTTTGAGCTTTTTTCTTGCAAATTTTTCTTCCTTTGCCAATTTGTCAAGTCTTTTGTCAAATTTTCCCAAGTGTTGCTTCCTTCCAAACAACACCTTAGTTAGATTGTCCTTCTTGGATGACAACTCGACAATTCAAGTTTAAAGGCTCTAGATTTCATCAACCAATTCCTTCTCATGAGACTCGTTATGTCACAGAATTTTAACTAAGGTCTTTTGGCCTCGAGTTTGTCAATACTTTTGAAAATTGAGTCGATGGCCTTGGTATTCTCATGCTTTATTTTGATGCTTGTCAAATCATGGTAATAGAATCGAAGGAATGGGAAATGAAGTTTCTTAGAGAACTCACCAAGTATTTGTATTGGTCTGGCAGGGCAGTTTGAGACAGAGAAGAGGTAGCTTCAACAAGTTTTTACTTTAATTCGCCATCTGTGACCAAGGTGTGTAAGGGTTGATTAAGCTGATTCAGAATGATAGAAAATTAGTTGATTGGGAGGTCAATTACAAAAGGAATATTGGAATTCGGAGTCAAACTTTTCAACATTTCAATTATAGAGGTAGCAGTGTTTTTGATACTTCAAGCCTTAGAAACAGAAGGGGTGTCTTTGAAGATCATCGAGTTTGATAAGGCTTGGTTCAGGATATTAAGACCCATGTCAAACTTATCATCATCATCGTCACCTTCTTTTTCCTCCTCCTAGATGGGCGTGATGGTCAACATAGGAGCCTTAAACTGGGCTTAATTGCTTGAGTTGACAAGTCTGATAGGGGTGCTTTTTCACAAGCCACTTGTTGCTCAATACTTGGGGGATCAACAATATCATCAATGTTGTAATCTTCAATAGTCAAATCAACCTTTGTTGCGATGGCTTCGACCATATCCTCATTAGGATTAACTATGGTTACTTGGTAGGAATAGGCATGCTAAAAAATGAAAAAAAATTAAAGTTAGGCATGCTAGGAAAAAAAACCTTATTGTGGACAGGGGAGCTCGACAAGTCTCTTTCTTCATCATCACCAACGTCAATGAGGTCATGAAGTTGGCCATTGACAGAGAGGGAATCTCCTCATTGAGCAGTGGTTGATTACAAATAGAATGACAATCATTGGGTTGTAGCCATAAGATAAGTGGGTTGTTAACTAACATTGGTTGCCAATGAATAATTAGTATACACAAAATCAAATCATGCCTTGCTACACAAAGGATTTGAAAGAATCAAAGATTGAGAGCGGGATAGGAGAATAGATTTTGAAATCTTTGAAGTCTTGGAAGCCTTAATCGATGCTCCTGGTTTGGTTGAAGCCTCTTTAACTTTTGGTTTCTTGACCTACACTAAAGAAGAGTCAAAATAGAGACTTGATGAAAATATAATGTCAAATTTAAGTGAAAGTTATTACCTTAGTCGACATCATTTACGCTACCTAATTGCAAATTGCCAGAAGAGTCAGTCAGAACTTTTGTTTTCACTTTGTCAATGTCAAAATGGTAGGTGTTATAATATTCTCCCCACCACTTGACAAAAAAAACACCCAGATAAAAACTTGGTTCGACATTAATTGGGGAATAAAGCCCTCTCCTCTCTTCATTGTCAGCCAACTAGGCATCAAAGTCATCTAAACTAGAGACTTCAGAATAGGTGATTTGTTCGTTTGGGTCAAGTATTATAGGTGCAAGAATAGGTTGAGAAAACCCAAATTGACGAACCATGAAGTTTGGCGCGTGAAGAACAATGCCAAAAGAATTTGATCCTGGCAAACTAGAGGAACAACTTGGGTGTAGAGAAAATTAGCCCAAATGTCAACCCTGTGATTCTGACTAACTTCATTATCATGAATGATGGGGTTGACAAACTAGGGTAGAGCAAAATGGCATCAGTAAAGGGACTCAAATTCATTTGCTCATCGTTAGAAAAGGAACCTCTATGAAAACTTTTGAAGAAATGCCAAAACTCATCGAAGGGCTTTAAGTTCTTCATTTTAGGTCAAGACAAAAAGCAAAGTTGTAGACCATTGTAGCCTCAATACAAAGTGGCTAGTGAAGAAAAACTCAATTGCGGTTCGAAGATGGCATTTGGCCAAAGTTGGAGAAGCCAAATCGGGCCTCTGAGGTTGATGGATTTGTTTAGGCTTATTTCCTTAACGAAGAGGCCAATTTCATCATAAAGATAAGCTAACAAAGTTAGGCAAGACAAAGCTTGCTACCCTGATGCAGTAGAATTGCCAGTAGGATGTACATGGCTTGCATCTTTATGCTCCTTTAAATAAAACACTATCGAGTTAAGCCAATAATAAAGCAATGCGACAAGTTGATTATCGTTAACGGGAACTTTCCCTTATTGTTGTCAATAAAAGCAGAATATGACATGTCAAACAGGTCAAGGGTATATTTTGATGAGCTGCAGGGCTCCATATGTGGCAGAATGTCAATCCCAGTGGGTTGAAGACCTATGATTGCAACCACTTTGAAAAGGGTCGGCCCTATTATGCCACAAGGGAGTTGAAGACAGTTTGTGGTGAAATTCCAGAAGTAAAAAACACAGACCCAGACATGCAGGTGTTGAATTTGACAGTGTACCTATACAATTGAAGAAGGTTGAATATTCCTAATTGTCTCCACAAGGCACTCTTAGAAGATTTCATTCTATCTAACCATTCAATGATAACCTTGGAATTTTTGGGTTGACTTCTAAACATTCTAGCATTGGCGTTGAAATACTTATAAAAGATTCATTCACAACTAGCTAAAATTGCTTGATGTTCTTAGCAAAAGAAAAAGGTGCCTAATTGACTAGCTCATGGAGAAGATAATACAGGGCCAACATAAGCATGAATACGATTATCAATGGCATAAGGGAGAAGTACTTGTGTAGAAAGGTTAGAGGACTCCTTTGGATCTAGACCCATGTAAAAGCTTCAGTCTCCTTAAGGATGGGTTCTTGCACTGAAGCCACAAAAAGAGGATTCCTTTGCTTATCTGAGGTTAGGTGAGTAGAGGCTTCACCTTTGGGTGAGTTTTTTCTAGATTGAGAAGCCATATGTGATCAAATAATGTTGGAGGTTAAAAAGAAGATGAACAGGCTTAGGAAGCTCTAAAGAAGAAGAAGGAAATGAATAGGTTTCGCTGTAGGTGATAGGCACGAAAATGTGAGGCTCAAAAGATATTTATAGCCCTCTTAATGGGCTATCATGCAAAACTGACAAGCCTAAGGAATTAGACCTATGACACATGACATGATCCAATTGACGTGGCAATTCCGATTAACATGCCCCATAAATGATCTTTAAGGGGAGTTTCATTTTGGTGGAAGAATTTATTTTAAATTTGAATTACAACTACCCAATTTCTCATCGACAGAGTTGTTCTTCGAAATGGAAGTTGTGGGGGCCATCATGTTGGCACCAAATTTAACAAGTGTTAGAATGTCAAACTATACTATTGACATATCAAAATTCTGGATGGTGGCAATGTATGATAAATGTTTGACGTGGCCAAAACTATAAGGCTTGGTTCATAAAGGAAAATTGACAAAGCTTCAAGTAGGTCAGTCAACATGTTGAAGCTGACGATGGCTGGTCATGACGGAGTATGAGTACCCATGAAGGCCAGCTAACAGTGAGTCTCACATTCATGTTTGATAGGTCAAAGTTGGAGTTCATCATTCAACATTTAGAAAATTTTGAGGATCTTAAGAAGGTCATTAGAGTGGTCAGTAGGAGATAAACGTTCATTGGTCGATGGTTACAGCAGTTGTTAGTGGTTACTAAGGAAAACCTAGTGAAAACATGATAAAGTGCTAACTACTTAATGATAAAGGCATGGGACAAATGAAGAAACTATCAAAGACATGTGAATACATCCAAGGACACAACCAAAGACAAGTGTCAAAATCTTAGAGTCCTAGGATGTCTATAAATACTGGTTCTATACATTTGTAAAGGGGTTAGAATTTTTACTCATACACTCACTCTACAAACGTCACCTAGATAACAAAATAGAGTCCAAAGTCTACCGAGTATTGTTCTCAACCCCATTTCTTGCTTTCTTATGATTAGATTTCCTTTAATTCTACATTTCCTGTATGGTACTTACATTTGTCAATTAAGCACTTTATGTTCTACAATACTTTCATACTTTAGTTATCTGTCAATCATTTTATTCACAACATACGAATCACAATGATACATCCCATCCTCATTTTGTTCAAATTGTTTGACACTCAATGCTTTTGGTATGAAACCCAAGAGGAGTAACTTTTCGCTCCCTAAATTAAGATCTAAAAAAGAAAAGATTGACATCCAAACTCCTAATTTTGTCGACTAACACTTAGTTTAAAGCAGTTTGGCCTCCTGCACAAAGGAAACCGTCAAATTATTTGTTGTTGGTGTGAAAGTGTCAAATTCTACAATAGAAACAAATTCAAGCTAAAGGCTCTCCTTGCCATTACACTTTTCCTCTTCAACTTCTTTGCATAATTCTTGGAACAACCTTTCTTCTTCAAATTTTTGTTTTGATTTCTTTTTCTCTTTAAACTTCTTTTCTTCTTTACTAAACTTGCTCATCTATTTTTGACATATCTTCCTCTCAAGGTTCTGATTCTCAGAAGCTCAATTCTTCTCCACCTAGGAATAACTTTTCTTCATCATCTTTTAGCTCATAACACCAAAATGAAGACTTTGAAGCAAGCATTACTGCCCTTGAGTATAACATCCTAATTTTTAACCCAACACTCCTAGATTGTATTTAGGTTAACCATTAGTCTATTACTCTTTTAGTCTCATTCTTTAGAACTTTTCAGTAAAATACTTAGCGAAAAATATGGGTAGAAATTTTTTTTGAAACATAAACCAATGCGAGCCTCGCATACCGTAAAGTGTAAACCTAAAAGGAATAGCATGAACAGAAACACTAGAGAGGCTTCATGGAAGGAACAACCATCAACACGTCATCCTATAACATTAACGTTAAATATCAAGTCGAACATTAATAGTATTAGTGATATAGGTTCCCACAATCACATCAAATATATTGGGCCCACCTATGAAGGTTGACCATACAACAATTCAAAACTACACACAACTACGATGTAAAAAGGCTAAGACTATATCCCCGCTTCCGCTACGCCGCTTTGATCCTCGACCATCGAGCTACTTCCATGTCAGCACCTCAAGGCAATCCATGGGCATCGTTGTCAACCTTGTCTGAAGACGAAGATGGAAAAGAAAGATAGGGGGAGTGAGAAACTTATACAAGAATCTCAGTAGGGCTTCCCTTTTCACACACGTGTCATCATCATTATCCTCAGCAACCTCAGGTTTAACTATGAAATAGTGAGCATACAAAGATTCATTTATTAAGTTCTAAAACATCCATTACTAAGGCCCGTTCATTTTATCATGAGTCTTGTAATGAATGCATCCTACTTCTTTATGATATGCATGTCAATACTTTATGCAACATTAACTTTAAAACATATGTCTAACTTTATAGCAAACATGATGTGCATAGAACATGGTTCATGGATGACGTTCCTTGTTTTCCTTAGGTGACTTAAGTCTCTTTTCATTCTTGGGGCCACCCTATTACTTTTCCCTTTTGAGAGTACTTCTAGGTTATGAGCTCATACCTTACTAGTCGTCACTAGCATAAACTTATTCCCTTTTGATAAGTTGAAGTCCTGACTTGATAAGTACGGGTTAGGGGGCAAGAATCACCTTTTCATCACCTATAGTTTGATGAGTCTAAAGGATCATTTTCTCATCTTTTAGATCACCTTAAGCAAGATCACCTTTTCATCACCTATCGTTTGATGAGTCCAAATGATCATTTTCTCATACTTTAAGTCACCTTAAGTCTTGGCATGTTATAACAAAATGCAACATATATCTCGTAAATGTCATAATTCTTCATATATTTCAAACATATGCATCTCTAATATTTCAAATGAAACCATGACATGCAAATGATGAATTCTATACCAATACCTCACATAACATCAAATATCACAAAAAGGGACTGAGAATGACCATAGGGCAGTAGCTAGTTTGAAACATTCCTAGAAGAGGTTTAATTCATAAATCTCATTAATAATTTTATAAAACTCTTGAGGTCTAAAGAAAATCTTAAAACATAGATTGTTGGCTCTTGTGACTAGATGAGACTCACACCAAGTTCATCATCATCACATGGCCGAAATATGCATCCATGAGGATGTCTCCATAACCAACATTAATTTGAGGTAGTAAGGGCAAGTCTTTGAGCTCTAGGTTCTTTAAGTGATGACAAAATATAAACGTGCTATGCATTCCATTTTATTCCTCATTAGAAAGTAAAGTGAGAAATTCAAAGTAAATATGAAATGCAAGAACTTGAAATTAAATATGCAAGGCTTGAAAGTAAATATACAAGACTCAAAGTAAATATGCAAAACTTGAAAGTAAATATGCAAGTTCAATTCTTTATTTTAGTGCTCTAGGCTCAGCAACAATCGACTTTAAGGCCGAAATAGAAAGGCTTTGAGATTATTTAGGTGATATGCAAATTCTTGTTTTAATCTTTGAGTTCTTAGGTGATGACTTGAAATATAGACGTGAAATGTAAAGCTTGAAACTTAAACGTGATAATGCAAGTTCTTTTCTTAGATCTTTAGAGTTTAGTGATGACATCGAAAAGTAAATATGGGATACAAGAACTTGAAATATAAATATGCAAGTTCATTCTTACATCTTTACTAGAGCTCTTACAAGACTTTAAAGGGACATAAGTCTTAACCCAAACTCATCATAACAAGATAAAGTGAAATTAGAGTTCCTAGAACACAAAACAACATTCCTTAAAAATAAAATGATAAGAGAGCCATATAACATCTTAATGAAAACTCAAGCTTTAGAGATTTCATTATGATGAACAAGAAGTCATCATCTAGAACTCTCATCATCAAGCTATCATGTTGAACCATTCAACATAATGGCTGAAAACTCAAAGGGAAGAAAAGGAAAAGAACTGAAACCATGAACAAGAAAAGAAACCATTTTGAAACTCTAGAGACCATGCTCTTGATGATGTATTAACACCAACATCATGAGTCCTCATCATTCAGTTCATACATCCATTTTAGAGTATTATCAAAACTAAGTTCCCAAGATCAAGAAAAAAAGAAACCAAAAACATCCTTTACTTAAGAACCAAGATCCAGCTTTAGAGGTTGCTCAAGTGATAACTATCATCATGAGATCCTCATCATCAAGCTCTCATTTCCAAGTCCCCAAAAGCTCTTGGCTGAAAAATGAAAAAGAAACAAAGAGGAAGAAAGAAGTTCTAAAAGATTCAAGAAAAACCATAAAACACATAACTAGTAAGAACTTTTAATGAAATAAACACCTGAAATAAAATCCCTACCAAGTGATTGGAGGTTGAGAAGAGTGAAAAAGATGAAGAGGTTAAAGAAGGAGAACTCTTGGACTTGAGAGAAAAAGAAAGGCTTTGAGGTGCTTCTTGAAAACTAAAACTTAGCAAATAAACCAAAGGTTCTCACAAGTTCATTTGCATGTGTATTTATAGAAAAAAAAATCAAGGGTGAAGGAATGGAGGGAGTGATCGAATTTACATGGAGGGAAAAGGAAGAAAAATATATTTTTCAATGTATGGTGGTGGTCATTCAAAGGTATGGCCAAGTATAGGTTCAAGTATGGTGTAGGCATGGTTCTTTGAATGAAAGAATTCAAACATGTGGTCAATATTGGAGGGTGATGTGGCGCCATCTTCTCCATGGAATGGGGGAGGAAAATCTTCCATTTAATTGTGGTTTAGAGGTGTGTTTAGGTGTAGCTTTGATTAGGCTTAGGATTAGGAACTTGTAAGTAAGTGTGTAAGTGAAAGGATAGGTAATCAAAGCTATTTTAAGGCATGATTAGTGAGCACTCTAGCCCATTAATGGGGTCAAAATCCTACTCTACCTAGACTTCTTGGAGTATGGAGAGTGAATAGTAAAAACACTATTCAAGATTCTATGTCTTGAGGACTTGAATTTTTAAAAGAAAAAGAGGTTTTTGAGTTTAATCTAAGCAATCTTAGGTTCTAATTAATTTTAATAACTTATTTTGACTCTAGATTAATTATAGAAATTAATTAATCTTCGATTTGAGCTTAATATTGTTTAGGTTTGCTTAATTACATTATTAAGCTCAAATGGCACTATATCAGGGGCAAAATCATAATTTTGTACAAAATTGCCCCGGACCACTAGGACTTAAACAGATATTTTTAAATACATGAAAATGTTATTTTAAACCTTTGGGGGGAAGTTTCAGGCTCGAACGGCACCTCTACCGGCGCAAAACGCTATAGGGGTATTTTGGTCATTTTGACCTGAAACTGCAGAAAACATGATTTTTGTTTCCGAAATCACTCAAGGATCATCCAATCCCCTTCGAACATTGAGCTAACCCTTCGAGGACTGCCATGCCAGTTGTCCTCGAATCCCGGTCAAGAAATGACCTCAGGGGTATTTTGGTCATTTCCGTCAGACAGAAAAATTGGGGCGTTACATTGAGCATCTACAAAGATGAATAACGGCATTCGAGGGTTCTTCCTCTATTTAGAAAGACGGGATGGCATTTATTTTGATCCCTTATGACAACGAAGGTACCAATTATATCCTTGGCCCTATCGTGACGAAGTCTTTTCTCTTTAAAACCCTAATAGAGACCTATATCATCCCCACTAGCTTTGAACTCCCTATTTGTTCTTCTTGGTTTTCTATTTCAAAATGCCTTTCTGAGATTCGAGGCTAGCCTCACCTTAATAAGGCCTACACTAACTAACTTGATCAAGTTAAAGAGCAAAACAACCATCTTTGAAAAACTTAGGATATCTATGATATGATCATATTTTTCAAAAAAGAGTTCTCCCCAAACTGAGATCTGTTGATAGCATTCTTGGGCTTTTGGAGCATTTCCATCAATGATGTCATCTTCCCTTTCAGCATTTTCACCCTCACCTTGTATGATATAGTTGCTATTTTAAAGCTTCCAACCTTGTATAATGTCTCTTTCCCAGCCAAGGTAGTCCAATCAATAGAAATAATGCAACATAACCATATGACTGACCTTATTTCTGATACTGACCATCATGCCTTCCTCCTTTTTTGGATGTAAAAATTCTTCCCTTGCACTAGCTCCCTTCAGCTAGTTGATTTATACAACTATTATGTTGTAGCTATCATTTTTGATAAACCAATAAACTTGGCCACTTTGTTTCTTTTTTTATTTTACAAGTGTATGAATCTTTGGTCAACCAATTAAAGACATCTCCCTCCAATAAGGTTCTCATCAGCCCACTTTGGTTCATTTATCTTTGGGTGAATGAATATTTCCCCTTCTTCTTTCATGACACTTGAGCAGCCACTGTTCCTGTCCTGGATACTTCTATTGTTGCTAACAAGTTCGAGGATGTGCCTGTTCTCATTCAGAAACCTACCAAATTGTGGACTGACTATTTAGAATGGAGTAAGGACCTTCATAGGCACATGCCCATTTATGTACCATGAGACTAAGCCAGCCTAGGTGCATACAGATCTGCTCCAAGATTCTAGTGAAGAACTAGCTGTTATGGCTCCTTATTGGGCTTGTGCGGTCACAGCTAGAGATCTCCTAAATGGTAAGGACCCCAATTTGAGGTACAACAAGATTTCTGCAGAGCCTTACTATGCCAACCTCTTTGCTATTTAGTTAGGCTTTGTTTAAGGTGTTCTCGCGCTGTTTCATTTTAAAGCATATTGGAGTGAACCTCGGCCCACTCTTCTTCATATGGCCTATCAATGAAGTTAGGGATCTAAATTGCTTTCGGCTAGACTAGTTCAAGTCATTTACAATTTGCCTTCGGCATACTCCCAAATTTGTCCCGTGATGAAAGATGATTATTCTTGTCGCATGTCCTACTAACCCTCTTCCCTTTTTGGAT
Source organism: Dalbergia cochinchinensis (assembly GCA_031216125.1). Taxonomy (NCBI): domain Eukaryota; kingdom Viridiplantae; phylum Streptophyta; class Magnoliopsida; order Fabales; family Fabaceae; genus Dalbergia; species Dalbergia cochinchinensis. The sequence goes on from CM062369.1 coordinate 33,560,659, forward strand.
AGACTTTCCACTAGTTAGTTGCTTTATCTTTTAGATCAAGGACTGCCAGGCCACAAACTCCCTAGGTTTCTTTAGGTACGTTGTGCTATTGTTGGTTTTATTTATTAGTTATTGTCATCCTATACTATTTCTCACTTGGATCTTTTATCATTCTTTTGTTAGGCCCAGTTATAGTGGATATGGAACCTTATGTTCTACTTGCCCCAAGGTCAACTCCGACTAGAAAGAGCAATTGGTAGGCCTCTAATGTTGTTGCCATTAATGTGGTTGCCCTAGCTACTGCTATTCTAATCCTAGATCCTTCTCCTTAAGTAATTTTGAATTGATCATCTCATCTTGTTTTCCTTTGTTATTTTGTTAGCTCATTTCTTGCTTCTTGTTGTAGGTTGGATGTCATAGTAAGAAAAGACCTAACATGTCTTCTTCTTCCTGCCCAGAATGAGAGGTCAATGAAGAAAACTGATAAGGGGCATCTATTCTACTTATCTTGCTATTAAACCTTAGTTTTTTTGCATAAGTTTAACTAAATTATTGATGTCAATACTTAGGATTTTGATTTAATTCTCGTTGTGCATTTTTGACTGAATTGTTGACTATTTCACTAATTTTGGAATCATTATTGGATTACATACTGTTGTGTTTAACTTATCTCTTTGAGTATGGTTTTGTACATAAGAGCTTTGGATCAAGTACAAAATGTCAAGACCAAGGCTGGGAACTCTTGCAAAGGAGCTTAGAGCTGAAAAGGAGCAAAACCGTTGAAGTTCACTCTTAGGTTTAGTGCTACAATGCTCGTGCAATGACATGATTATAAATAATTAATCTGCTTTTGGGCCCATCTTTGGGCTATTTTAGAGAGCAGTATTTAAGGGATTGACATAGACTTTTATCCTAATTTTAGACTCAAACTTTTGGCATCTAGGATTCTCTCTCTCTATCTCTCTCTCTACATTTCTCTACATTTTCTTCCATATTCTTGTCTCTCTAGGGATTTTATTAGTGAAGGTGTTTTGTTCTTGGAGATTGTAATAAGGATCCTTGTTATTATCTTCAAGTTATCTTTTATTTTCACTGTTGTAATCCTTTAGATATGGAGGAGTAGATTTCTTACTAGTATAAGGGTTTCTAGATGGATTAGGATGATGTTTGAGACTCCTTTATACATTGAATACATTAGTTTTCTCAATATTCTTTAGTTTTTATTCTTATAATTATTGTTACGATTATTACAATTTTTATGGGGATAACTAAATTGGCGATCGTCATTTAAGGAAACCCTTTGGGTATAAATTGATGGATCCATTGGTTTATGTTTGAGGAAGAACATTAAAGGTATCATTAGAGGTACTCTTCAGGCATAATTATATTGGGGTAACATTTTGTGGTCCCACCATGCTACTCAGTATCGAGTCTACCAATGGAGTCAATGGAAGAAGGATAGATTGAGTTACAATAGCTGCTGGTGGTGATGGTTCTGTAGTTTCCCTTATAGGGGAAGTCAGTGCCGTCGCATACATCACAGGCTGACTCATTCTTGTTAGAGCCGTAGCACGTGGCCAAGGCTATGATACAAAAGTCATTTATGCTTTTCTTCTTGACTTCAAATTCATATGCCAAATAGGATCTGAATCAGGAAATGGGAACTTCTCAGAATTGATCTTGGAAGTCCCACTGGGCGTGCCAAAATATGTTTGATCTAATCTAAATTGAATCAATTAAAATTGACTTGATCCGATCAAGCCTAAAATATAAGAGATATTGTGAAATAAGACAATTTGTGCTAAAGTAAGAGATGAAGACTTTAGCCTATGGGTTCTCTAAATCATTATAGAAAGGCTTTGCGTAAAATCAAATTAAGAGAAGTAAAACTGAAAATGAAAGTAACTTATATTAATGTAACGGAGTAATACAGAAAATATTGAAAGAAAAATGTAAACAAGTTGCAATTAGTTAGAGACTTGTAGTGTGTTCTATTTGCATAAATAATCTCATATTTGTAATCCATTCGCTAAGCCTTACGCATAATCATAGCTGCTCCTAATTATTAGCAGTCACTACTTATGTCTCTATGCACGTTCTCAGTCATAGTATCATTAGACCAATTTTCCTTTGAACTACATAGGCTCAACTTTTCAGCCATTGCTTTATTTTGTTTGGGCCTGCATTTCTTCATTCAACCTATTCCTTTGTTTAGCCATGATAGCCTCTAGCTTTCATATTTGGGTATATGCTAGTTGGCCCAATAATTTTGAGTGCCCAATAGTGATAGCTGTAGCCTCCTTTTCTTAAACTTAAATGCTTATGTTATTTGCTAATTTGTTGTTGGCCAGTGATAGGAGGTCTTGATTTCAATGTTCAAGACGGTATATATGGAACTAATAACAACAATTTTAAAAGAAAAATGAAATAGTGTCCAACATTTATAGTATACAATTAAAATTATCGTTGAATAAGATAATTGGGGATTCTTGCATTATCACATGGAATTATGAACAATAAAGGAAAAATATTTTAAAAACTAAATACTTAAAATAGTCACTCAAAAATGAATTAGATGCAAATTAATCTATTAGAATTTGAAAATTTTATATTAGTTACTTATATTTTTAAAAAGGAATAAATTAGTTTCTCTGTACATATCCATATAATAATTTTTAATACATACCTATACGAAATGATTAATTATTCTTTTTTTGAGATGTGAAAAAATAATATGAGACTTTTAAATTTTAGGACTAATTTGTCCCAATATATTTTTGAAAAACCATTATGAATATTTTGTCAACTTCAAAAGCATACCCACGTTAATAAAGAAAGATTAGGTTTTACGATATATGTGGCATGCAGTACATTGCATAGAGAATAGTATACTAACAAAAGAGGATATTAAGGGGAATAAAATAAATTTTGAGAAATATTTTAAAATGTTGACCCAGCACACAGGCATAAAAATGGGATAAGTAGCGTGGACTCGCGACCCTAGTCAATTGTTGGGCTCTGGGACCGGTGCGCACTGTGCTCGTAAGAGTAGACGGTGACGTTTGGTAACAAGACAAAACTAGTTTTTATTTTCTTTCTCTATTTTGTCTCTTTCTTGAGCTCCCCCAACGTATCCGAGAAGCAACCCCAATCAAACACACTCACAAATGGACACTTTTATTTTAGTTTTAATGTGAGTATAAAGCAATGATTTCACAATTAATTTTAGGGTAATCCTATGAAATCCAAGATAAATCTAGGGTTTTGAAACCCTCGTTTACATAGATCAATAAGAAATATTTATATAAATTTGTAATAAACATATATAATTTTTTATTAAAACTTATTTTTTAAAATAGTATTTAAAAAAATAAAATTTATAAATAAATCTCTTTTTTTTTGTAAAAAATAACTCTTTCTTGAGAGATTATATTATTATACTTTCATCTCTTATACTTAAAGTATATATTTTCCTTCCCTAAACAATTAAGATAAACTACACTTTAATTTATTTTTAAATTTTTTAGTTTGATCTATTTTCGTACATTATGATTTTATTTTTGATCAAAATAAATTTTATCAAAAAATACATATTTTAATTAATTTTTTACCAAAAAACTAGATGAGGCTTATAATGACATAAAATATTTATATATATATTTTTATATTTTATATTTTATTATTACTGTATTCTAAGAGAACAAATTGTTCATTTTAACATTAATTTATAATTTTTTAAAAAATAATACTACATATTTTCTAAACTGGTCATATTAGTAATTTTAGAAACTGGTAATATTAGTAAATATTTTTATTTTTACATGCATTTCTAAAATTAATAATTTGGAAAAATTTAACTTTTATTTTTGAAAAAATATTTAGTACTAATTATTGTTACTATTAATATTTATTTTCTTGTGCATGTTTGGGAAACTAAAAAAAACAACTTTCATTTTAAACAAATAAAGCTGTTTTTGAAAAAATAAGTTTATTTGAGTATTTTAAGTCAATGATTTAAGTTGTTCAATATGGATAAAAAAATGTTGTTTTAGAAAAAAGAATGAAAACTTAAATTTGAGAATTTTAATTATTATCCACATATGCAAAATGGATATATACCCAACCTATTGTCACGAATGGTAATTTACCACAAAAATTTATCTAACAAAAATTTATAATTTATAATTCATGCTCATTCACAACAAAGAAAATGATTATTTTTTAACAATTCCAATAACATATATTAACTTAAAATCACTTTTGAGCTAAAGTAACTAAATACAAATTGTTTTCCAAACAAGTGATTATATGAAAAAAAATGATTATACAAATAAGCAATTATTGAAATAAATTAATTTTACAGTTTTCCCAAAATGTTAATATATATAGTAAAAATTTTAAAAGTAAATTATATATATATATGTATAAATATTAATTAATATTTTATATTATTATAATCTCTACATATAGCAAGTGTTAATAAAAAATGTTTTGACTCGACCTATTTAAGGTTAACACATAGGCACAAAATCAAATTTTAATTTTTTTTAAAATTAGAACTTTTAAACATTAATAGTCTATAAGTTGATCAGTCTGGAAGGTTTAACAAAACAAACATTAGCTAGTTAGTAATTAAAAAATTACACACATCCTCTTTGAGGCTTCTTAAGAATAATTAGATATGCTTTATCAGGTATTTGATGTATTTGGTATATTGTACAAGTTTAACCCTAGAAAGTTCTCACACGTTAAACTGATGGACAACTTAACAAAGTTTAAAGAGACAAGATTATGCTTGATTAGTTTTTAATGTATAAGATATAAATCTTTTATATGGTAATGTAGAAGGTGTGTATTACACTTAGTTTTTTAATATTTTATTGTGATAAAAATTACACTAAATAATTAAAAATATTAAATTATTTAAATAATAAAAAATAAATATTTTTAAAAATTAATTAAGAAATAATTTGAATAAATAATATCTAATTATTAAAATAAATATAAGTAGTACATAATATTAAGTACTAAAATATAATCAATCAAAGTTGTAATTATATATCAAAAAGTATTTGAAATAAATGTAATTAATATGAAAATTACAAGTAAGAAATATTAAAATGTTAAGAAAAAATATTATATGTTCTTTAGTTTTGTATTTCATGGAAAAAATAATTGTTTAAAATATTAAAATGAACATCAAATAACATTTAATTTAAGCAATCATTTTATATAATATAAATCAATAACAAATTATAATACTGATGCTTATAAAATAATGATAATAAAATTTTTATTTTTTACTAAAATTCTTATCTCTTCAAAAATGTCACAATAGCCTTTATTTAAAATCAGAAACAATGAATTTAAAATATGTAGGTAACTTTAGCATTCAAATTTTACTTTAAAAATGAATTTAGTTTTGTAGTTTTCAATAATTTTAGGTGATTAATTCTTAAAATAAAAATTTGAAAAATATGCTATCATAAACCAGGAAATTAACTTAATTTTAAATTTTAAACTAATTAAACTGGAATGTAAAAAAAAATTAATATTTTCAAATGCAATGATATTAAACAATATTATTATGTAATTATTATAAATTAGAGTAAATTTTAATTATAAAAAGTAATGAGTTATATAATAATTAAAAAATTGGATGGTAAATATTAATATTTATACTATTACACTAATGGTGATTTGCTCTCTTGGTCGACCTTCCACTCATGCATCACCATGACTTAGGATTGACCTGCAGGCTTTTTAAATTGATGAGTAATTTGAAAGTACCTTTATAAGTATCAATGAGTCCATAGGCATGCTCTGATATTAGACTGAAGTGAGTTTTCCTCTCAACCTAAACTTTTTCTATTAAATTAAGAGAGTTACACTATATTGTTACGTTGAATAATTACAACTTAGTTATAACTTAGAATTTTAGTTTTGGTTAAAAAAATATAATTAATGAGTTATGCAATAAATAAAAGAATAGAGTGAGTACCAATTAAATAGTATAGTGAATTATATTTATATATAGATATATTAATATGAATTTTATATCATTATAAGCTGCATATATTTTATTTTGAAAAATACAAATATATAAATTTTGATAAAAGTTATATATTCTGATAAAAATAAAATCATAAATATGAGAAAATAGAGAATTAAAAAAAGTTTAAAATTAAATGAAAGGGTAAATTACTTAATTATTTAGTGGATAGAAATATCTATTTTAGAAATTGAAAGGATAAAAATGTAATAATATCATCTCTTGAGGTTGGAGTTGTATTTTACAAAAATTAATGAATCATGTTATAAATTTTATTTCTTTAAGTACTACTTTACAAAATTAAATTTTGCAAAAAGAATATTTGTATGTATTTATTATAAATCTATATGAAGACTTTTTAATTGATAAATGTAGGCAAGGATTTTAAAATCCAAAATTTGACTCGGTACTATAGAAGAATCCTTATTTTTATCTAAACATCCCTAAATCTCCCGTAAAACTGAATACTTAGAAACAGATCACCGAAAACAAGGTGAACCAAATGGGAAAAGCTCCAATACTCTCTTAAAGTTTGGGGTGTTATAAATTTACAAAATACAATAGAGATTTAATAAATATATTTGTATTTTAGGATGCATTTAAATATATGTTTTTCATAGCAAAAAATCTACACTTTTAAACACAAAGTCATTGAATTTTATACATGAATCCATATGATAAAAAGTTTAGAAAGAAAATTTTAAAATTTAGAAAATTCTTTTTAGATCCCTATTACATATCATAAAATTTATCATTATTCTCAACATGTAATCATATGTTCAAAAAAAAATGCATATATTTGTTCGGGCTAATTTTCGACCATACGAGTGTGCAAGTGTGTTACATCTTGTAAATCGGCTGGTCTTAGTACAAAGCCATTTGTCAATTCCAATGATCAAACAATTACTCCAGAGAGGGAAATCAACTCTTTGTATGTGGGTTCCCAAAGTGTTTGATGATAAGCCTCTGGCCAAGGTCAATTTATGATAATAAGAATGAACCTAAGCACAAGAAATGGTAGTTAGGTGTAATTAGACAAGTCTATTGATACACTTGAGAAAGACGTATAAAACACATTGCCAAATCATAGAGATAGCTAACAACAGATTCTAAGGGGCATTCTCAAGTTGTAAGGAAACTAATTAAGTTTAGAGTTATGGCAAAGAGATAAAATGCAAGTAAATAAGTTGTTGATTCAATTGAGGGACGTCTACAAATGATAGGTCTTGGAGTATTTGTAGAGCTTTCTGTAGGGAGAAAAGCGCATTAGAAGGGGAGTTAAATCGCGCTTCATTTTTTCTACTTCATTCTTAACTTCTGAAAAACTTTAGCAATATACTATCTGTAGGCAAGAAAGTGCACGAGAAGGGGGGCTGAATTATGCTTTGCTTAATTTTACTTATTTGAAACATTAAAAATAAATACTATCAAGTATGAAACTTGTAGTGCAGTGGAATCTCTATTAGTGGTTTCAGAAACTAGATTTTTGAAGTGATTGTCAGATAATGAGAAGTCACAAAACACTATGCTAGATTATGTTCAACTGTAAAGCATATCTCAGAAAGTGAATTAATAAAGAAAACGATAGGAAATATAAAAACGTTAATCATTTCTTTAGAATATGTATGACAACAAAAAATAACAAAGATGAAATTAAGAAAATCAAGGAGAAGAAGATGTGACATCAGAGTTTTATACTGGTTCGACCAAAACTGCCTACATCAAGTACTCAACAAATGTTGAGGTTCCATTATTCATCTTTCTCAAACCAGAAAAAGAACAATTGGATAGTCTTTATATTAGCCTCTCCAAGCTCACATTTGTGACCAACTGACAACCTTGCTGCCATAAATTGAGTAGTGATTCACCAGTCTCTCCAAGCTGTACCGAGTAGTTCTTCACTAGCCTCTCCAAGCTGAATGGAGTAGTTCTTCACCAGCCTTTCCAATCTATTTCACAGTGATCATTACCAGATTGACAATATAAAGGTTTTGTGTTTGGGTTGCCACTCAAACTAACCTACACTTAAGTTTTCTTAACATATAAATGAAAAGATCCTGGAAAAACTTGAATGACTCTCTGCTATCATTTCTTCCTAGGAAGAACATAAATTTATTTAACATTGTAGAAGGAAGATTTTTACAAGTAAGAAATCTTCTTACATTATGATATGAACCTTACTGGAGAGGAGAGATTTTTGTAGAGTTTTCTCTTTCTCTGTTTTTTTTTGGTCGGAGTCTCTCTCATATTGTTTGAGCACAATATCTCATATATATAGAAGGTCTTCTTTGTGGCCGTTGCCTTTGATTAGATCTCTCAGGGCCATGTGTTGATCTTTTATTTCTGTCTTGCAAAGATAGTCTAGAAGAATAGGTTGTTTGTTTGTTAGATCAATTTGCAAAAGCCGTTGTAGAATAGAGGTTTCTGATGCCCTTTAGCAAATTGCTCTTACTTTTGAACTATGGTTTCTGAACTTTTTCTTATAGGACTTGGGATAGTTGACTTCAAAGACAAAAGAGATGATTAACCGGTTCTGACACCGGGACTTGATCCTTTCAAATTCAAATTCAAATTTCCAATAATGTTCAGCGCTCCACAGTGAAGTGAGCTTTCTGATTTGCGGTAACAAATCCTTGATGATTTCTTTGCTTTTTGATCTTCAATCCAAGCTTTATAATGATGACTGATTTGCGATTGAGTTGATTGAAGATAGTAAAACATCTAGTCTTCAGAGATTGCTTCATATCTTCATTGTAAATGTACTTTCTGATGTCCAGTGCTATTTTCTGAAGTCTCAAATCTTGGTTTCTTGTAGCGTTGATATCTTCAAATCTTTAGTTATCTTACACTTGAATAATGATATAATTTCACTTCTTTTTTAGTTCATATCTCTCAACTTGAGATAAATATGTTTACACATTTGGAGTGAATTTTATCTTCATTTGAGTAAGCCTTGCTCTTGCTAAATGATAGAATCCTGTTATAATCTTACAAGAAACTCAAGACAACTATTAGTCGTTCTTCAAAGTATTTTCTTTAAATTGGCTTTGTTGTCATTCAAAACTAATTAACGTATCTTGACAGGGTTCTGAAGCTAATAATCTCCCCTTTTCTGATGATGACAAACCAATTTGAAGAAAATTTTTTGAAGAGATATTGAAAGAAATATTACTAAAATATAAACATGATAATTCAAATTCTTTCAACCTTATCATTGAAAGTAATTTTTTGGAAGTCCTTTTCTTAAGGCATGATATGAATAAGATTAAAAACTTTTTAGCTTTAATGACTAGAATCATAGCTATTGTTGTTTTTCTTAAAGCTTTGATCAGGCTTAACGTACTTTCTAAGCATATTAGATACTTTTTGAAGATCCATGTGCTTGAATAACAAACAAGAAATACTTGTGATATTTTATCTTAGTTAAAATCGTATTCAACACTTCTTTATCCAAAAGATTTAAGGAACGAATACTTAAAGATAAATGATAAACGAATCAGAGCATTCATGATTTTGGTGAAAAACATACTGATGCTCATGTAGTTTCTGATACTCAGAGAAACCATAATATGATAATATCAACATATTGTTATGTGAGGTTTCTGAAGCTCATCAGGGATCAGTCTCAAAAAAACAAGGATGAGCTTTTTGTATTGAGCTGTGAAACTTTTCTCATAAGTATCAGATCATGGAAAGATATTTGCAAAACAAAGGTATATGATCTTTTAAAAGAAATTTTGTCTTACTGATACATATGTGAAACAAAACTTAACACATTTTGTGACATAAAAACATAACACACTTAGAGAGAGTTTTGAAGCTTGTTAACTGATCTTAGTTACATAAAAAACATGTAAGCATAGGTTTCTGAAGACTTGTCAAAAACTATACACAACTGTATTTTGATCAAGTTATACACAGCCCTTTAAAAACATCTCATATGCATGTCAAAGATAATGTATTCTATAAGAGCTAAAGAATACCGATTAAGCACATCATACACATTGAAGCTCAGCAAATTAATACTAGTATCAGAGCAACAAACAACTTGTGCTTTTGAGGATACTTGCCAAAGCTAACCATACAAACGCATGTAAGCTAAGTATCTTAGCGTGCTGATGATTAAACAAAACAACATATACACAAAAGATATAAGAAGTAGACATTTTTAGAGAGATATATGATTAGCTAAGCATGTTTGATCATTGACATGTATTAAGGCTTAAAATATATGTATCAGATTTTAAGAGAAACAAAGCATAAAACATAAATGATATATATGCATCATAAGAGAACATGATATATATGAGCAGAGAAAGATAAATGATTTGTATAAAAACACAAAAAACTAATTGTCAGGGATTTACAAAAAAAAAAATATCAAAAGAAAATACGCATGCTAAATACAAACAATCTCTGAGCTCCCCTTCAGCATAAGCTCTCCCTGAGTTCCATAAGCTCGTCTTGAGTTCCATAGACACATGATTTTCTTCTCCTTCTTTTGTCATCATCAAAAAAGAGGTGTGCTTGGAAACAGCCGTTGCAACATTTGAAGAATCTAAAGTTGCAGATCTTTCGTTTGTCTGAGCTAGGTGCCATGCTCTATAATAGTTGCCTCAAATTTATCCTGTCTGGAGGAAATCTCTTTCAGATTCCACAGGATGATCTGATAGCTTGCTAAAGGCTCAGTTGAGGATGGAGGCAGCAGACTGATGGGTGTAGCAGCAACTCTGGGAGATGGCTCAAGAATGTTTAGGGGTACAATCTCCCCTAACTTAGGTGAATCAGCCTAAGTCTCATTTTGTGTAGTAGTTAGAGGTGGAGAAGATGGTCCATGACCATTTGTAGATATGGTAGTAGTAAAAGTAGAGGCAATAGAAGTAGGGGTAGGCTCAAAAGTAACAATAACAATATCTAATATGTAAACTGTGGGAGGAGTAGCAACCTCTTGAGCAGAAGAAGGGGCGTCTTGAACTGACACAGAAGCAGTAGTTTCTTATATTGTAAGTGTTTCAACTTCAGATGTCCTAACCTTTTTTTCCTTTATTGGGGTAATGCAGATAAGAGAAGGAGGTTGAGGCATCATTATAATGATTGCTGACTGTGGTGTTGATGTTTTCTTCTCAGGCTCTCCTACAATTAGTTCCAGGTTGGAGAAGACTTCATTAACAAAGAAGTTTAAGCCATCCATACTTTTTTCTTTAGATTATGGCTTTGGATCCTCAGAGTTTGACATGATGTCCAGCATTTGACTTATGGTCATAAAATCCTCATAATCATCAAAGACCATTTCATCAGGAGCAATAGGTGCTAGAAAAAAGGTATAACCAAATTGTTGAGACATGGGTTTTGAAGGCTGCTCTTCAATAACTATAAAAGGTTCGGGAACAACATTTATTCTTTTGCTACTTGAGCCTTGAATTTCCTTAGTCTCTTCTAATTTCCTAGCTTCTTCAAGTTTATTTTTCTCCTCTAAGATCTATTGCTCCTTGAAGATAAGGTCAGCTTCTTCTTCATTATCAGAGGGCTCAAGCTCCCCAGCTATAGCTGGAGTCTGCTCTGATTCACCCATATCTTTTAAAATGATTACAGCCCTTGGAATCCTTTTTGGCAAAGACCGATACTTCTCTTCTTGAATTTTCTTTCGAATGGGGAGCTTGCTAGGTCTGCCTTGAGGGAGGTCACCTTCTAATGTCTCTATCTCAATTTCACAGGGCTTTTGAATTCTTGAAAGCTCCTGCCTTTTAGTTGACTTTCCCTTGCCTTTTTGAAGGAACATGGAGAAAGCCTTTTCAGACTCTTTTTCTTTAGATATTTGCTTAGCTTCTTCTGAACTCTCTGAGCCACTTTCAGAAAGGACAAACATCTTCTTAGATTTTCTTTTCTTTTGTTCTCCTATTTTCTTGTTGTCCCTTACAGCCTTCTTCTTTGCCTTGGTCTCATTAATCAGAAGACTTGTCTTTCTGGAGCTTGTTTTCACAGGAATAGATTGGGTTTTCTTCATTGATCTGAAAGAATTGCTGGTGTAGTCTATACCTGGAAAGTATTCAAACCATTCTTTAGTCAGAGGATATCGGAAATGCTAAAAGATCTATGTCAGTAGCATACCATAGGGCACTATAATAGTTCTTCTCTTATCCTTGGTAATGATATTGAGCATGTGGTCTATTATCATCTTAGGCAAATTTACTTTTCATTTGGTCATCAAACAGAAAAGTAACATACAATCCATACCCAATAAGACATATGTGCTTCCTTGTCTTGGTAGAACTGTGAATTAAACTATGGTAAACACTTTTCTTACCCTAGCACTAAGTGAGGCAGTAGTAATGTTATCGAGTTTGTATTTGGTTGAGTCAATAAGCCATTTTGACACGTCTTTAGCGCTTACCCCAAGAGAGTTGAGCTAACTATATTGCCACGTTGCAAGTAGTTTTTGACTAGCCTCTCTAAGCTATCTCACACCGATCACTATTGGATCGAGGATACAAAGATTTGTGTTTGGGTTTGCCACTCTAACTAACCTACACTCAAGTTTCCATAAGATTTATAATGTCAAGCCTAGGAAAAACTTAGATGACTTCTTTCTTTGATTCTTAGAGGAACATATGATCTACTAAGGATATAGAAAGATGATTTTTATAGGCAAGGAAATTGATTACAAGATGTAATGAATTTTACTGGAGATGAGGAGAAATTTTCACAGTGTTTTAGCTCTTGTACTGTGCCAAGATCTCTCTGTTTGAAACCATAACATTTCTATTTATAGATCGTCTTTATTTATGACCGTTGCCCTTGATTTGTGTCTTGGAAAAGCAGTCTAGAGGAGTAGCTTGTTATCTATCAAAGCTGTTCCAGAAGCCATTGTGAAATAGAGGTTTCTAATGTTATGTTTAGAAACTACTTTTCCTTTTAGAAGCTGGAGTGGTTGACCAAGTTGGCAGAAGAAATGATGTGCCAGTCTATAACTGGATTTGATTTTAAATTTGAAATTAAAATTTCCTTCCTTTTCCTATAGAGTGCACTGTTTCATTATAAAGTGAACTTTCTAAAGTGTGGCAGCAATTTCTTGATGTATATACGATCTTCCAGTCTTCAACAAAAGCTTGCAGATGATGAGATGATAGCGATCATGATCATTGAAGGTTGTAGAATACACTTGCTTCAGAGCAGGTTTGAAATCTTCATTTGAAGTGTACTTTCTGAATTCAAGTCTTACTTTCTGAAAACCTGTGCATTGGTTTCTTGTATACAATAATTTTCTTTAGTTAGTTAAGCATGCATACATTTAATTCACAATATAATTTTCACTTTCATTGAGTTCCTATCTGTTTAAATGAGACAAATCATGTTTGTACATGTAAAGTGAAATTATTTTCGCTTCGAAAAGCATGTTATGCAAATGAAAGAACCTGTTTTGCTATTTCAAGAAAACTATAGGGAAACATTAATTGATTTTCAAAATATTTTCTTCAAATTAGTTTTGTTATCACTCAAAACATTTTGTATTAGTGCTTTTTGAATGGTTCTGGAGCTAATATTTTCCTCATTGTATTATTCAAACAACCATCTTCCATTTAAAAATATATTCCTACTTCCAAAAATAACACATGTGACCTTGCCAATTTGCCAGTCAATATTCTCGGTTGAAATGCTTTAGTAATTGTGCGTCTTCAAAAGCTTTTTCTCTATTGGCGAAGTATTCTTTTATCATCAACATACTTAAGTCACGTAGGAATGAATCATTGGTCTTCAATTAATTCTAATAATATTTTTGGTGCCAACATATTACCCCTTTGCATTATATTAGTCAAGATAATAAGAGCATCGGTTAAGGTAATGTAATTGCTCTAGGTTAAAATAGTTGTTGCTTAATAGAATTAACCCCTAGTTATGGAATTAATCTATTATTGTAAATTTGTTCCTCGTTATCCATCTAGTAAATATCCTAGCCATTGTAACAACTATTTCATTGACTATAAATATATTTACCAATTAGGGTTATCATTTTTCCTTTACCAATTTTCACATGAGCTTAATGCTTTACAACTTTCTATTCTCTTTGCATTCTTTCTCTTGTCTCACATAAAGGCTCCACCTTTTCTTTTCTTCACCAAGAAACAATGGCCTCATCTTCTTCTTCTTATGATTCTCGGAACCCTATATACGCTCCTTGTACTACTAACCTTTCCAATTCTCCTTTTTCATCTTCATCTTCTAAAACCCTAACTCATGATTCTCTTTAAAAGGCCTCAATCTACAACTACCAATCCATTCACCTTGAGGATTTATGATGAAGACGTCTGCTGATTTATGTTGGGCTTAACTTCCAGGGATTTTGAACAAAGAATATTATTAATGAGGTCTATTGTAGTTCTAGGGCACGTTACTTCCCCATTGGTAGTAGAGCGATTTGTAATTGCAGACTGCCTCTTTGAAGTTCGAACCTAACCAAGGCCGACCATCGCTTTCATTTAATCAGCGAAACGTTTAGAATAGACAAAAGAAGAATAGTGGAAATCTTAGGACATTTACAACACTGTCATGATTTTCATGAAAGATATGTCCACAAACTTCAATTTTCTTTATGGCTTATCAAGCTTCTAGAATAAGGCTATCAATGCCTTTTGTTACCTAATTGGCATAATGATGCCTAGATTGTTAGATGTGGTGGCAATTTTAGGCTTTGTGATTAAAGGCAATGAGCTTCCTTCCTTTCATGGTTCAATTTTAGAGGATGTTGGTTTCAAACTCAACAAGAAAACCACTAGTTATTCTATCTTCCTTCGCTACTATGACAAAGAAAGGGTCTTATTAATGAAGTGGAACACAAAGCATTTCTATTGTACAAGTTCTACAAGCTATTCATTTGTACCATTCAGTAGCTATGGTAGGTGAATTTTCATATTACATAAATGCTCTTTTTTTTTCCTAGCCAATTGTCAAAATTGGAAAAACTATTTCTCTTTTTATTGTACAAGAGTCTGCATAGGATTGTGACTCGTCAATAGATAAAGGAGTATGTAATGAGAATATTTGGTTCATATTAGTTCTTGCAACTATGGGGCTTCCCAATACTTTTGATAATTATTTGTTGAAATATCCATTTATCAGACTCAGAAACCCTTGATATATGGAGAAATCTTCACCCAAATTTTTTCTTTGATGCATTCGATACCTGATGTCACTAATTTCCTGAGCTGAATAAAGGTTATAACTTTCTCCCAACAGTTCCCAATTAGAATAAGAGTTATGAACCAAATTGTTTATGCTATTAGCTATTGTATATGAAGAGCAATACTTGTAACATGCTTTTAGGCAATTGAGAAGCGTTTTGGTGGTCAAAGATTTGCTGAAAGGGTTCAGCCAACCTTTGGGAATAATAAGATATTTTCTGAACCATATAATCCTCAATAAGTAGCTTGCCAATTTGGGTTAGTACAAGGGACTCCAACTCCTTTTAGGTGTTTTGGGAGAGACTGCATGTTTAAGGATGAACTAGCATCTTGTTCGAAAACATGGGGACCTAATTCTATGAATTTTGATTTTAGAGGTTCAGGGTTTCTTCTTCTACTTTGCCCAAGTTCGAGGAATGATAGAGCCGATTCTACTAGAGATTGGTTCCCCAAGCCGCCCATGTTTACATTGAAGAATACAAACATGTTCCTTTGCTTGAGGCAACTCAAGTTTTATAACCAATAGTGATAGGCATAATTTCTCAAGGTGAAGCCTTAGCTGCAAAAAGTGAGTATCTCAACCCTTCCTTGTCTTTTCTATTTTTTTAATACCAATGTGTTTTTAAAGTTTGATAGCAAAAAAGCCAATGAAAAAAACCACTGTACCTACAAAGACTACTGAGGTGCCAAGTGTAGGTGAAGATGTGCACGAGGAAGGAGGGTCAAATCGTGCATTGATCCATTTTTACATTTTCTGAAACTTCTAAAAATAAATACTATCAAGTATAAAACTTGTAGTACAGCGGAAACAAAGCTAGTAGCTTCAGAAAGTTGCTTTCTAAACCTTATTAAATAAAACACTCACTATTAAAAGAGATAACATAAAAAGAGTAGGATATATATAAGACTGATAGAAGGTTGATGATGCAACAAAGGTAAATGAAAAGAATTAGGGTAAGAGAGAAAGGACACAAAGGATTTTATACTGATTCGGCTAACTTGCCTATATCCAGTACTCAATAACTGTTAAGGTTCCACTATAACAACAACTTTCTCCACCTGAGAAAGTAAAGATGGATAGTCTTTACATTAGCCTTCCCAAGCTATCATCCAAAGATTTCAGAAATCACTTGTAGCCAAGAATTTTGAGTAGTTCTGTACTAGCCTTTCTAAGCTAACATGAGTAATCTTGGCACTGGCCTCTCCAAGCCAAACTGTGTGCAGTAGCAACCTCTACTGACATGTTGAAAGTAGTCTTGACACTGGTTTCTTGAAGCCAAACTGTGTAACACCCTAAAAATTATTTAAAAATTAATTTGAGCTTTATTAGTCATAATTTCAAAAATTTGATGCTTTGAACAATGATGAGGACGATCCAACAGATTTGTATAAAAAAAAGTGAATAGTGTTTTGTGGGCCTCGCAGGCCCACTGGGACAGCCGAAACCCTAGAATTAGGACCCGGAGATGCCCGAAATTGAGAAATTATATGATTATGGTTAGAAATAGGTAGAAATAAAGATTTTATACCTGAAATTATTTTTCGGGTAATGTTTGATTACAGGGTACACTGTTTTACCCGTTCCGTAAAATTTCGGTATGCGATTTTTAACACCGAAAGATAGTTTTATCTTTGTAAAAGGATAATGTTTATCCTTTAGAGCCAAGTGTAAGGCTAGGATTTAATCTTGGATTACAAGATCAAATCCTAGCCATTCATCTTGTTTTCTTTTAAAAAGAATACACACATCATATTAAACAATTATTACAACCTAATTTAATATCATTAAAAGCCATAAAACTTACCTTTGAAGCTTGCAATTCTCAGTCATTTCAAAGAGAATACAGCCACCACTGTTATCTTCTTCATAAGCTCAAGTTTTAATTTCAAATCACCAAAACACTAACCTAGAGTTCATAAAACCACAAAGTTCCTTCACAAAACTTGTTCTACACCTCAAACCCTACAAATCTAACCGATTGAAATCTTAAATCTTCACCTTAATACCTCATTTCCCCACTGCCTAAGGAAGGTTTAGGACTAAAATTGGTGTCTTGAAGTGAAGGGAGATCACTTAGAACATCCTTTGAAGTATCAAGCTCAAAAGCTTTCCAAGTAGGGTTTTCTTTGGCCTTTTTCTTTCAAAATTCTTCTGAGGAATTCTTACTGGTTTCAACCCAAAATTTCTGGTTAATTTGGTTGATATTATGTTGATATTGATGTATGAATTTTGGTGAAGTGTTTGGATGAGGTTAGAAAGATCATTTTGTCAAAAGATGTTGAGTGATACTTGCTGGATTTTTGATTTTCTTACAAGCAATGTGTGATCATGAATTTTCTAGGCTTGTTGTGTGCATTTTCGTGATCTGAAAAAAATATATGTTGAATTTAACATCTTTATCTAGTCCCAAAAATGTTCTTGGGTTATTATTTTGAGTCAAACTACCTTAGAAAAATCAAGAACTAAAATTAAGCATATGCTGCCTGAAGTGTTGGAATAAAAGCTGTAAATTTTGATAATTTTGTTACCATATCAAATAATGGAATTATCACTTGATATTTTTACAGGGTATTAGAGACATGTTGAGGTTTTACCAGGATTTTTATTTCAAATTTTCTGGGTTCAATTGCTAAGGTTAAAAATTATGAATTTTGGTTCCTGAGCTGAGGTTGAGTGGTTTCTGACCACCAAATTTGTCTAATTTTGTTAACATGGTTATAGAACTCTTTTTGCCCTGAACTTTTTACAGCACCTGGGGATACATTGAAGTATCTTGGATAATTTTATAGCCTCTGAATTGATTGTTTGGTGTGTAAATAAAATTGTGTTATAATAGTGTGAAATCTGCCATTGTGCTGAAAATAAATTGATGTTTTGAATTGATGAAATGATGGCATTTTGTACTAGTATGACATGAGTACCTGAATATGAGGATGAATAATTGAGCATGTGAACTTATTGATGAGGTTAGGTACACATATATATGAATGAGTATTACAATTGCTTATATGCGAAAGAAAAACATAAGATTATGTTTCTTGGACTGGAGAAAGTAAATCCAGTTTGTTAGGGAAAGTAAACTTAACTACCAAGAAGAGCATGAAATTTATAATCCTTGGGCTGGAGAAAGTAAATCTGGTCTGTCAGGGAAAGTAAACCTGACTACCCTTGAATTGAGTCGGGGAAAGTAAACCTGGCTAGGAATAGGTCTGTGTGAGAATTGGAGAAAGTAAATCCAATGATCATGTATAGGAATGAACTCAGTCTTGAAAAACAGTCTATTACCCATTATTGCCATACTAGGGACGGCAGTACGTAATGACCAGATGTGACAAGATTAGTTAAGGGTCAAGGCAAGTTTAAGAAGTAAATTTTCTAAGGAATCTTTTGTCTTATATGTTGAGTGAAGAAGTTTAGTATTGATATTGAGACCAATATATTTAAGTGGAAAGTTAGTAGTGTATGATGTTGAGTAGTATGGTATATGTACATTAAGTGATTGAATGTTAAAAGAAACCCACTTCGAAAAAGTGATTTTATAACTTTAAAATGAACCTTTGATATATATAATATATATATATATATATTACATGCCCACTTTTTCTTAATAAACCGAAGTGGTTGGGGCTAATGACGATGACATTATGATTGTGTATTTGGGGGAGTTACCCTACTGAGAATTGTATAATTCTCACCCCTATGTTTTTGGTGTTCCCGTGTCGTCTCCAGGTTGATACAGAAAATCGAGAAACTGCAATGTAACAGAACTCGGAAGTACAATAGGGTAGTAGTTAATACTTTTGTTATGTTGTATTTAGTGGAATGGATATGTATGTAAATAGGTTAGAGGACAAAGGTGCGTTAAAGCTCATCAAAGAGCTTTCTTAATGTACTGAACTTTGTATTAAATGAATATTTTGGTTTCATTGCTATATATTTCAGTAGAATTATGACCAAGTTATCTCACGAATCAATCCAAATGGCTATAGATATTTAAGAAAGGTCCGCTAATTTATAAGTAACAACTCTTGAGTATGATATCATGACTTAAGGATGACGTTATAATTGGGAAGATGTTACAAACTGTGTGCAGTAGCAACCTTTACTGACACGTTGAAAGTAGTCTATCCCCAGCCTCTCCAATCTGACATGAGTAGTCTTTCCCCAGTCTCTCCAAGCTGCAAGTAGTCTTTAAATAGCCCCTCCAAGCTGAACCGTGATAAGTAAGAACACCCTACTATCGCGTTGCAAGTAATTTTACTTTAGCCTCTTCAAGCTTTGTTTCACACTGATCACTAATGGATCAAGGCTACAAAGGTTAAGTGTTTGGGTTGCCACTCAAACTAACCTACACTCAAGTTTCCTTAACATATACATAAAAAGTTCTTGGGAAAACTTGAATGACTTCTTTTTTCTACTTATTCCATAAGACGAGCATAAATCTAGCTAAGAATAAAGAAGGAAGATTTTGTTTATACTTCAAGGATAAAACTGATTAGATGATAAAGATAGAATGTTCCAGGAAGTAGGAAGAGATTTTTGCAAAGTTTCTTCTCTTGAATCTTCAAATTTCTCAATGTTCTTCGAGCTTAGCATCTCTTTATATAGTGGTCTTTCTTTGTGATGATTGCCATTGATCAATTCTTCAAGCGACACATGTTGATCATCCATTTGTGTCTTGAAAAGAACAGCTAGAAGAGAGGTTGATAGAACTCTCAAATCGGTTGCAGAACTCCTCCTTCATGAAGCTAGGGTCGTTGACGAAAGAGGCAGAAGAGATTACGTTTCACTCATAGGTGAGCTTTCTGATGTACATAATCAGCCCTTGAAGAGTTGTTTCACTTTCCGATCTCGATCAAATCTTCTTTATGATGATTTCTTTACAATTGTGATGATTGAAGAGTAAGTAACACATTGCATATGGACATATTCAGATATCTTCATCTTGAGAGTACTTTCTAATATCCCGTGCTACTTTCTGAAGTCTCTTTCCTTAGTTTCTTGTACCGTTGCAACTTACTTCCAATCGTTAGCTATTAACAGCTTGGATAAGGATATAATTTCACGTCTATTTCATAACAAATCTTGTAACATGTTTACACATGCATAGTTAAATATATATACTCATTTGAGCAAGCCTTACTCTTGCTAAGTGATAGATACTTGCCGTAATCTTACAAGAAACTCAATAGAGATATCAGTCATTCTTTTAAGTATTTTCATTGAATTGGTTTTGTTGTCATTCAAAACACATGAGTGCAAGGGTTCTGGAGCTAACAATCTCCCCTTTTTTGATGATGACAAACCAATTTGAAGAAAATCTTTTGAAGAGATAATTGAAAGTAATATTGCAAAAATGTAAACAAGATAAGCATATTCTTTCAAAAAATTAGAAAGAGAGATTTTCAGGAAGTTCTTTTTCTTAAGGCATGATGTGAATCATATAAAAACATTTTAGCCTTAAGTGACACTTAATCAAGACTGTTGTTTTTTCTTTTTAAGCATAAGTTAGACTTAAACATACTTTTTGGTCGTTGTGAGAGTAGATGTTTGAGAGAAAGATGGTTAAGCTATGGATAAACAACCAACTTGATCGTTTGTCAAAAGAAGGAACTTTCTGAAGATCCTCATGGTTGAAAACATAGCAAGTAAAACTTATGATGTTTTATCTTAACTGGATCCATTTTCAATAGGTCTTAATCCAAGAAAAAAACTTTGAAAAGAATGCTCAAAGGTATGAAAATGAAACAGGGCATTCGTAATTTTTGAAAAACAAACTGAAGCTTATGTAGTTTCTAATGCTCAGAGAAATCGTAGGAAGGATAGGATCAACATATTTCTATGCAAGGTTTCCAACGCTCGTATAAGGGTCAATCCCTAAAACATCAAGAAGGAGCTTTTGAACTGAGCTATGAAACATTTCCATAAGAACCAGATTATGAAAATGATGTTTTCAAAAACTGAAGATGTATGATCCTTTTTAAAATAGGTTTTGTGAAAGCAAGAGCACATTACTCTATGAGAGATTTCTAAAGCTTGCTCATTAATCTTGGTTTTTTTAACACATGTAAGCACAGGTTTCTAAAGACAAGTCAGAAACTATATACATCCAGACTTTGATCAAGTTAAGCACAGAACTTTAGAAAACCATATCTAAAGAGAGTAAGCATGAAGAAAATGATTAAGCTCATCATGTTATCAATACTCATCTTATAAAATAGTATCAGAGCAACAACCACTTTGTGCTCCTAAAGATACTTGGCCAAGACTAATCACAAAAAATGTAAACTAATATCCAACGTATATGATCAAACATGACAAAGAATATGCATTCAATATAAGAAGCAAACATATGATAGAGATATATGTGATTAGTTGAGTTTAGATAGAGCAAACGATATGAATCAGAGCTTAAGATAAAAACAAAATATGAAGCATGATAAAACATGTATCAAAACATATGACTTAAGAAAGATATAAACAAGGCACAAAAGAAATAAAAGAGATCATGATCAAAGAAACTTATATAAACATAAAACATGTTCAAAGACATACAAAAAGAATTGCTAAAAAAACATGCTAAACAAAAACAATCCTATGGGCTCCCCCTCAGTATATGCTCCCCATAAGTATCTTAGCATTGCTTTCATTTTAAGATGGCTCCCCCTAATTCCCTGGGGTGCAGATTCTCTTCAATCTATACTTCTCCCCTTTTGGTCATCATTAAAAAGGAGGTGTGCTAGGAAACGTTCACTGTATCCACTGAAATATCTGGAGTTGTAGACCTTCCATCTGTCTTAGTTGAGCACCATGTGCAGCCAACATTGCTTCAAATCTATCCTATTTAGAAGAAACCTCTCTTAGATTCTGTAGGATTACTTGATAATTTACTAAAGATGCAGTTGAGAAGGGAGGTGGCAGATTGTTAGGTGCAGGAACAGCTCTAGGAGATGGCTCTGGAGAGGGTGTAAGAGTGTCAACTGGAATTGTCGCCCCTGATTGAGGTGATTCATCCCAGAATAATCTTGTACAGTAGGCGAAGGTGAGGAAGGTAGGTCAGGAGCTTTGGTAGGTGTGGCAGTGGTAGAGACAGAAGCAGTAGGAGCAGGGATAGGCTCGACAACATTAGCAACTATCATATAAGAGGAAAGAGCAGGAACATCTTGTTCAGGAGCAGATAAGTCAAGAACATTTTGACCCAATGTAATGGCATCAGCTTTCAGAATAGCAGGTGTTGAATCTTCAGAGTTTTGGTTCCCTTCTTTTTGAATAGGAAATACATGAAGGGAAGAGGGAGGCAATGATACAAAAGGAACAAAAGCAGAACAGGTTGCATGGATTTCCTCTTCTGGTTCTTCGATGATCGGTTCCATTTGAGGCTCTTCAAGTACAGGTCTAGAACTTGTCATGGCACTTAGTCTGGCCTTTTCACTGCTTAGAAGGTTTTCTTTTTCTTCAGATAATGAAGTTGAAGTTTGTTCTTCTTCAGTTTTTTCCTCTTCTTCTTCTTCATTATCATTCAGCATGGTTACATGATATCCTTCCTCTTGAAACTTTTTGACTTCTTCCCAAAGAATAGTGACATCAGATGCACTTTTGTGAATCTTTTTGTATCTTAGCAAAATCCCTTTTCTGCTGATAACCTTTTTAGGTTTGGTTATCGCTCCTGATGGTTGAGTGCTTACCTCCTCTCCTTTTTTTGTTCTCCTTTCAAAATATTAGATTAAGGGGACATTCTCTTCATCAGATTCACTTTTAGGGAAAATGAGTTTTCTTTTCCTTTTAGCCTTTTCTTGGTTGGATTGAGACTTCTGAAAAGCCTCTCAAGCTTGCTCACCTTTTATTCTGGGACTTTGCCTAGTAGGCTCTATTACTTGGAGGATTGACATCTTTCTTGAAGTTTAGAAAGAGGAAGATGTGAAGATGGTTCCTTCCATTAGTTCATAGTTTTCATTGTTAAGAGGGAAGCCCAACTTTTGAAGTACCTTTGTCAAGAGCCTGCCATAAGGAACGCTCACAGTTTTGTGAGTTTCCTTGGTTGTAGTGCTTGTCATGTAGTCAAGAATGAGCATAGGAAAGTTCACCTTTTGTTTTACCATTAGGCAATAAAGAAGCATATAGTCCATTCCAATGAGAGTATCTGTGCTACCAATATGTGGAAGGATGGAGAACTGAACTATTGTGTATACTTTCCTTGCCTTAATCTCAACATGGCCGTGGTAATCTTACTAGGCTTGTGAATGATGGAGTCATTGAGATACCTGGACACTTCTCCTTCATCTACTCTGAGATATTTTGCCCAGTTAGGTGAAGACTTGCAGATGATCCCTTCACAAGGTGCTTTGATGATCTTTGCAAGACTTGAGGCAGTGATCTTGATCGAGTAATCTTTGATCATTTCCTTGACTTCTGATGGTGATGGTCTCTCCAGATGAGAGTAAAAACATTAACCAGCTGAGGAAAGATAAGTTCATTTATTTCTAGAAAGTCTTCCCATTTCTGAAATGTAAAGACTTCATTGAGAACGTTGACTTCTTCTCATAGGACTTTACACAAAGACTTTCCAGGTGCTATTTTTCTGTTCATGAAAAATTTCTCAAAACGATCTTGCATACCAGCATCTTCAAACATGTAAAAAGGTTTTTCTGCAGGGACAGACTCAGCTACATTCTTTTCCTTTTCCATATAGTGTGTTTGAGAAGGTAGGATTGAAAGAAAGATATAAGGAGGGTCAAAGAAAAGGGAAAGAATACAGTTCAAAGGTGGAGATGAATAGTTATAGAGGTAGCGAAGAGGCTTTAAAGAAAGAATATTGTGAAACAAAAGAAGAAAAGTTGAGGTTATAGAGACATGTATGTCTTTATAAAAATAGTCAGGTGTATATGATTAGAGGTTAAGGAGGAAAAGAGTAACATGCCTAAGAAGATAATGGTTAAGAACAAAGTGAGACGTGGGGGTTTAAAGACATGTGACGTGACTGAAGACGAAGCGATATGGATGAGAGAAAAACTAACATTGTGGATTGAAACTCCCACCTTTTCATTATTCTTTCAGAAAGAGAGTCTTTTGGCTTTTGATCTCACTTTCTGAAGAAACTATTTTCCAAGACTTCAGGGTTTACTTTCTGAACCCTAGAGGAACTTTTGTATCTTCTCCCAAATTTTTCTTCTTGCCTTGAGTTCAAACCCTCCATAAAACCATCACCCATTGATCTTTCAGAGCTTTTTTCTAATTAAACAACCTTCTTTTGATGATGTCTTCTTCTTTTTGATTGACCTATCTTCATACTAAGCAACTTGATTCCCTTATAATCTTGTGAACTGATACACCATTCTTGACAAAGATCTATGGCCCAAATTGACTTTTGAAACACATGATGGTAGACCTGATCTTGCATACTGATATTTTGACATTCTTGTAAACTGATATGCCAAGTCTTCAGGAGGATATGTACTCTGATGATTTCATATTGCTTTGCTTGATCTTCAGAGGAGAGTAAAGAGAGAGCATCTAGAAACTTTTATATAGGAATGCTTATGCATATGTGAAAGCATAAAAACTTTTTAAAGTTAGAAAAACAACCAATAGATATTCAGTCATAGATATTGTGATTACATCTTGATACAAGATCTTCAGTAAATGTATTTATTTTCTAAGCATCTCCGTTTTTTAAAAGAAAAGAAAATTTTCACAAACAAACTTGGATAATAAGTGCTAATCGAAATCTTGTAAGGATAAAAAGTACAACAAAGTTCCAGAGAATAGGAAGGCAACTTACCTCATGAGATGATCTTGTAGCTAATTCCTTATTTGTAGCATCTGGGTTTAAAAGACTTAGTATGCTTGTGCTTCTTCACCTGGTCCTTTTCTCTTGTATGAATATGCTGGCCCTGATGATATCAGATTCATCCAGATGATCCGAGAGCTTCTTCTTAAAAGGAGATGATGATGTCCTGAACATAATGGATAAACTTGCCTTTTTCTTGAGCTTGGTTGGCATATATAGCCTAGCTTCTACCCAACTTTGACAACACAAAGCTTTCTCAACATATATAGATACCATTGTGGCGATAAAAGCATAGTTGATAAAAAATCCAAGGACTGACTTTATACTTATCCTTTTGGAACAACTCCAAGAACTTTGACAATAGAAGATTATCTTTAAAACAGAACTTTCATGAAGGTACTGTGCATTCTGATCCCCCAGCTTCTATGTTGTCTTCAACCTGCTCATGTTGTATATCAGAAAGATTACTTTCTAATCACTTTGAAAGGTCCGAGCAAATTCTTCGAAAGATCGAGGTTCTAGAGCTCACTTTCTGAAGCTTTTGGCTTTCATCTGCTAGCCATCTGGAGATGCCTTGAGATAGAAAATCTCACGACTTTCTTTAGGATAATCAAGATTATCAGCAAAGTCTTCTTTAAGCTCTTTTTTCTTATCATTATCATGAGAGATTCTTGAAATGATTATCTCCTTGGAACTATGACAACACTTGGAATCAGCGCCTGATATCTAGATGGATCATAATTAGAGTGCTTTCTTTAAAGTTTCAGCCAAAGAGATATATTAGAAATATCTGCAGGAAAGAATATAAATTTT
Organism: Dalbergia cochinchinensis; assembly: GCA_031216125.1. Lineage (NCBI taxonomy): Eukaryota > Viridiplantae > Streptophyta > Magnoliopsida > Fabales > Fabaceae > Dalbergia > Dalbergia cochinchinensis. The sequence goes on from CM062369.1 coordinate 33,586,467, forward strand.
GGTACCTAGACTTTTTTGGGTCCTTTTCCATTAATATTAGATAAAGAGATTTTTCTAACCTTTTTAAGGAAAGTGTAACACCCTAAAAATTATCTAAAAATCAATTTGAGCTTTATCAATCATAATTTCAAAAATTTGATAGTTTGAACAATGATGAGGACGATCCAACGGATTTGTAAAAACAAAAAAAATGAATAGTATTTTGTGGGCCCCGCAAGCCTGCCGGACAGCCGAAACCCTAGAATTGGGACCTGGAGATGCCCGAAATTGAGAAATTATATGATTATGGTTAGAAATAGGTAGAAATAAAGATTTTATACCCAAAATTATTTTTTGGGCAATGTTTGATTACCCAGGTACACTGTTTTACCCGTTCGGTAAAATTTCAGTGTGTAGTTTTTAACACCGAAAACTAATTAGATCTCTACAAAAAGAATAGCCTTATCTCTTTAAACTAAATGAATGGCTAAGATTCAATCTTGAATTACAAGATTGAATCATGGCCATCCAATTCACCTTTTTAGATTAGGATTTATCTAAACATATTATATAATATCATGTCATAATTACAAGATATATATTGACTCAAAATCTTCTCCAAGAAGACAAGCAATCCTCGGCCATGAACCAGCTGAATACAGCCTCCATTTCTTTCCTTCCAAACCTCCATTGATATGTTTCAAGCTTCAAAAATCATAGCCTAAAGTTGCTAAACAGTCAAACTTCCTTCACAAAACTTGTTCTACACCTCAAACCCTACAATCTAACCGATTGAAATCTCAAATCCTCACCTTAATACCTCACTTCTCCACTGCCTAAGGAGGGTTTAGGACTGAAATTGGTGTCTTGAAGTGAAGGGAGATCACTTAGAACATCCTTTGAAGTATCAAGCTCAAAAGCTTTCAAAGTAAGGTTTTCTTTAGCCTTTTTCTTTCAAACTTTTTCTGAGCAATTCTTACTAGTTTCAATCCAAAATTTCTAGTTAATTTGGTTGATATTATGTTGTTATTGATGTATGAATTTTTTTGAAGTGTTTGGATGAGGTTAGAGAGATCATTTTGTCAAAAGATGTTGGGTTATACTTGCTGGATTTTCGATTTTCTGAGAGGCAGTGTGTGATCATGAATTTTCTGGGCTTGTTATAGGCATTTTCTTGCACTAAAAAAAAATATATGTTGGAGTTAATATCTTTAGCTAGTCCCACGAATTTTCTTGGGTTTTATTTTGAGTCAAACTGCCTTAGAAAAATCAAGAACTAAAATTAAGCATATGCTGCCTGAAATGTTAAATCTGAAGCTATGAACTTGTGAAATTTTATTAACCTAGTAAATGATTGAATTATGAGCTGAAAGTTTTACAGGATATTAGAAACATGTTGAGGTTTACTAGGATTTTTATTTAGAATTTTCTGGGTTCAATTGCTAGGGTCAAAAATTATGAATTTTGGTTCTTGAGCTAAGGTTGGATGGTTTCTGACCACTAAATTTTTAGAATTTTGTTAATATAGTTAGAGAACTCTAATTACTCTGAAATTTTTACAGGACCTTTCTGACCCATTGAGGTTTCTTTGATAATTTTTATAGTCCCTGAAATGATTGTTTTATGTACAAATAAATTCGTGTCACAATAGTGTAAAATCTGCCATTGTGCTAAAAATAAATTGATGCTTTGAATAGATGAAAATGTAGCATTTTGTACTAGTATGACATGAGTACCTGAATATGAGTATGAGTACTTGAGCATGTGAACTTATTGATGAGGTTAGGTGCACATAGATACGAATGATTATTACAATTGTTTATATGCGAAAGAAAAGCATAAGATTATGTTTCTTGGACTGGAGAAAGTAAATCCAATTTGTTAGGGAAAGTAAACCTAACTACCAAGAAAAACATAAGATTTATAATCCTTGGGCTAGAGAAAGTAAATCCGGTCTATCAGGGAAAGTAAACCTGACTACCCTTGAATTGAGTCGGGGAAAGTAAACCTGGCTAGGAATAGGTCTGTGTGAGAATTGGAGAAAGTAAATCCAATGATCATGTATAGGAATGAGCTCAGTCCTGAAAAGCAGTCTATTACCCATTATTGCCATACTGGGGACAGCGGTACATAACGCCCAGATGTGATAAGATTAGTCAAGGGCCAAGGTAAGTTTAAGAAGTAAATTTTCTAAGAAATCTTTTGTCTTATATGCCGAGTGAAGAAGTTTAGCATCGATATTGAGACCAATATATTTAAGTGGAAAGTTTATTAGTATATGATGTTGAGTAGTATGGTATATGCATATTAAGTGATTGATTATTAAAAGTAACCCACTTCGGAAGTACAATTTGGAACTTTAAAAATAAACCGTTATTATATAATGCATGACCACTTTTACTTAATAAACCGAAGTGGCTGGGGCGATGACGATGACATTATGATTGTGTATTTGGGGGAGTTATCCTACTAAGAATTGTATAATTCTCACCCCTATGTTTTTGTGTTCCCGTGTCGTCTCCAAGTTGATGCAGAAAATCAAAAAACTACTATACAACAGAAATCGGAAGTACAATAGGGTAGTAGTTAATACTTTTGTTATGTTGTACTTAGTGGAATGGATATGTATGTAAATAGGTTAGAGGACAAGGTGTGTTAAGGTTCATCAAAGAGCTTTCTTAATGTACTAAACTTTGTATTAAATGAATATTTTGGTTTCATTGCTATATATTTTAATGGAATTATGACCAAGTGATCTCGCGAATCAATCCAAATGGCTATAGATATTTAAGAAAGGTCCGCTAATTTATAAGTAACAACTCTCAAGTAGGATGTCATGACTTAAGGATGATGCTATACTTGGGAGGATGTTACAAAAAGTCTTTTTCAGGATTCATTAGTTGTAAAACAATCTTGAAAAACAGAACTAGAAGATACCAAATAGATGAAGTTGCATAGATTTTTCTTCCACTGTTTCATCTGTATATCTCAATCCAATTTCTCTAAAGCAAAAGATGCTGACCATTTGTTACAAAAACATGGTTTTTGAATATGTCTGATAAAACAGGTCAGATCTTAAGATGCCATAAAGTCCTTTCAAAAATTCAGAAGAAATTTCTGACATGTTTATATAGCTTCTTGGAGACTTCAAAAACATATAAATTTAGAAGAGTAACTCTCTTAGAATATTTCTCTCTTTTAGCTTTCCAGCTTTAGAATAGATCTTCTCAAGTGTTCATGGCAGCTCTATGAGATCTTTGATAGATTAAGTTATACAAATGAATAGGCATGAAAACATTCAGCAACTTATCTTAAAAGAACGTAATGTAGAGACATTTACCTCACAAGTCTCCAATGATGCTCTTCAGATATGAAGCATAGAATGGCAGCTAGTTTTAGCACAAAAAGCCCTTTTGACCAAGACTTTTTGGATGACTAGCACATTCTTCCTTTTTGCACAAGGATATGTTGATTAAGAGCTGAATAGATACATGATGTGTGACATTGCTGTTATAAGCAGATGTTCTTTCTCAAGATGATCTTTGTCCTAATCTGTCATTCATAAGATTAATGTCCTTTTGATATGGTTATTGTAGACTCCAAACATGGACTACAAATGGAGAATTCATCTTTAAAACTAATCTCAGATAACAATATCAAATTTTCTACTTCTCAAAGAAGCTTTAGCAATTTTCATTGCTTTATCGTTGTAGGACATCTGATATGTTATAAATATGATCAAAGATATCTTGATACAAGTTGAGATCCTACAACATCATGCATTGATGTTCTCATATAGCCTTTCTTATGTAATGTCCCATACATAGGCAATATATATAGTTTACGCTTGATGCTTAAAAGAGTAAAGACTTGACTTGATTGAAATGCTGAACTTCTCCTTTGTAGAGTTTGTGACAATAGGTCTCTTTTGAATCTTTTTCATCATATGAATGAATTGTGCCAAGACTTAGAGTTTTGTTAGCAAAGGATCATCAGATAAAAGATTGATCTTGAAAAGATGATGTAGGCCATTCTATCATTTGGATCTTTGTCCTCTGCAATAGTTGGATTACTCAACCCCTCAGAGACTTGGCTCTGATACCACTTGTAGGTGAAGATGTACACAAGAAATGGGGGATTGAATTATGCATTGATCCTTTTTTATGAAACTATTGAAAATAAATACTATCAAGTATAAAACTTGTAGTGTAGCGAAAACAAAGTTAGTAGCTTCAAAAAGTTGCTTTTTGAACCTTATTAAATAAAACACTCACTATTAAAAGAGATAACATAAAAAGAGCAAGATATATATAAGACTGATAGAATGTTAGCGATGCAACAAAGGTAAATAAAAGGGATCAGGGTAAGAGAGAAAGGGTACAAAGGATTTTATACTGGTACAACCAACTTGTCTACATCCAGTACTCAATAACTATTGAGGTTCTACTATAACAACAACTTTCTCAACCTGAGAAAGTAAAGATGGATAGTCTTTATACTAGCCTTCCCAAGCTATTAACCAAGGATTTCATAAATCACTTGTAGCCAAGGATTTTAAGTAGTTCTATACTAGCTTCTCCAAGCTAACATGAGTAGTCTTGTACTAGCTTCTCTAAGCTAACACAAGTAGTCTTGACACTGGCCTCTCCAAGCTAAACTATGTGCAATAGCAACTTTTACTAACACGTTGAAAGTAGTCTTGACACTGGCCTTTCCAAGCTAAACTATGTGCAGTAGCAACCTTTACTGACATGTTGAAAGTAGTCTTGACACTGGCCTTTCCAAGCTAAACTATGTGTAGTAGCAACCTTTACTGACACGTTGAAAGTAGTCTTTCCCCAGCCTCTCCAAGCTGACATGAGTAGTCTTTCCCAAGCCTCTTCAAGCTGCAGGTAGTCTTTCCCCAGCCTTTTCAAGCTGCAAGTAGTCTTTGACTAGCCTCTCCAAGCTAAACCATGATAAGTAAGAACACCTTACTATCGCGTTGCAAGTAGTTTTACTTTAGCCTCTTCAAGCTATGTTTTACACTGATCACTAACGGATCAAGGATACAAAGGTTAAGTATTTGGGTTGCCACTCAAACTAACCTACACTCAAGTTTCCTTAACATATACATAAAAGTTCCTGGGAAAACTTGAATAACTTCCTTCTTCTACTTCTTCCAAAAGAGTAATAGTGTTGCAGCCTAATGAAGATAAAGATGAAAAAACAAACAACCCCCAACACTAAAGGCTCCTCAAATTACAGTAGTACTAGCCACTTTTACTCTTGTCTGAGCTTCATTAGAAGTGACCAATGTCGAAGAGATTTCAATGAAAGAGTTAGATCAATACTTCTTTTCACCTTTTTTCAGCCTTATTAGGTTGTTCTCCTATTGATCACTATATCAACAAAATTCATTCCTCACTGCGTCAATCTTTGTTAGCTCCAGAACTTTTGAGAAAGCTACCATAGCTTAAGTTTTGAATGACAATAAAATAAATTGTTAAAATATTTTGTAGAAAGGACTAGTGATTTGCATGAATTTCTTTAGTGCTTAGTAGGAATTTTCTCATGTACAAGTAATTTATTTCTTACATATTTTTCATATAATCATGATTCAGCATGATAGAAATCTCATTCAAAGAGAATATTCTTAAAAATATAAAAAATAGCTTAGAAAGTAAATTGTTGTATATGAAAAGCTTGGGAAAGTTAGATAGAGCATCATAAAGTGTAGTTGGGACATTTGAAACTAGTCTAATAGATTAGTAAGTGGCATGGCAACTAAAGAAGATGTTTTCTCATGTTCATATAAAGCATATCTCCACCATATCTATTCGTACTCAAAATTTATGAAGTCCAACAATCTCTAAAGATCATAATCCACCTCATAAAGAAGTTCAACATGTATATAAAGAGCTTAGAAAGTGTAGAAGCTCATCAGAAACTAAAGCACACATTATAAACTACACTTGCTCATTAGAAACTAAAGAATATTTGAATTTCAATGAACTGAAAGCCTCAAAAAGTTATAATTATGGTATATCAACTTTATGCTTGAAAGTTCAACATCTTTAATGAAGTCTTTACAACATGAGAAGTTTTATGGGGAATAATTTCTAAAATACCTTTAGAAACAAAGGACAATAGTTTTTTTTACTACAATAGCTATCACTAACATAGCTCAAGACACATATCTAGAAGACTAATCCTATGGCACAAAAAGATTAATCAACACATGCCAATAAGAGAAAAGATCAAGGGGCAACAATCCTATTCCAAACTTAAGTATAAAAGCACAATATATTCAAGCTAGAAGGAGCTTTGCCTGCAATATATTCAAGTCTTCTATTTATTTTCTGAAGTACGGTTCTTAATCAAATTTCAGTTTCTCAAAAGAAAAATCTTATTTCTTGTATCCATTAGCTAGCATTCTTTAATAGAAGCTTAGAAAGAAGTTTCTCAAATGGTTTCCTTATACCATTCTTGAATCTTAGGAAACATGAGTGTGTTCTTAGAGTAAAACACCAAAATTTTTATTACATTGTACCTTGATCCAATAGTGATCAGTGTGTGATAGCATGGAGAGGCTAGAAACAAAAACTACTTGTGAGTGAGGGGCATAAACTGCTTACTAAGGATAGCTTGAGAAGGCTAATCAAAAGACTATCTTGTTCTCTCGTGTAAGACAAAGAAGCTGTTAGTGGAACCCTTAACATTATGGTTGAGGACTGGATGTAGGTAAAACTTGGCCAAACCAATATAAATCCTTTTGTGTGATTATTTCTATCCCTCAAACTTCCCTTTATACTCTCTATGTGTATTATAAAATTATTTTATTAGGCTTCTATATTTTTGCTAGACACTTTAGAAAGTTACTTGCTTCAAGTCTTAAGACTTGATAGAACTTGTTTAATTGTTTTAGGAAACAAAGGTTTTTGGAAGGATAATTCAACCCCCAGTCTTGTGCTTTCTATACACAACCTACATTTGGCATAAAAAATTAGGCCTCTAAGGGGTTGAGCATCTTAACAATTGTAGAGGAAAAAAGATCTTGGAAAGAGTGGCCTACAACATTGTACATATTATTAAGGAACATTCCATAAATAGAGCTCCATTCTTTGATAATGGTGATTATGCTTATTGGAGAGACATAATGGAGCTATTTATCAAATACACTAGTCTTGAATTTTGGGAAATAATACAAAATGGTGACTACATACCTATGGAAGAGGTTTCAAAAAATGTCTTTGTTGAAAATAATTAAGGTGGACCTTCAACCACAAGGCAAGTTCCCAAAAATAGATGGACTAATTAATAGAAAGGAAAAGTTTAGATGAACTCAAAGGCTAAGTACATTCTCACTTATGCCCTAAGCTAAGTTGAATATGACAAGATTATTACTTGTGACATGGCCAAGGAAATCAAGGAGAGGTTGCATATACTCCATGAGGAAACAGATCAAGTCAAAGAAACAAAGATAAGCTTGTTAGAATGATTGAACATGAGAACATTTATGAGATGACCACAATACTCAGGCATATCATTAACTAACTCAAAGGACTAGGCAAGAGATACTAAAACTCTGAGATAGTTTCGAGGATTCGAAGAAGCCTTATATCTAAATGGCTTTCCAAGGTCACGGTAATTATTGAAGCTAAGGATCTTAAGACTCTTAGATTAGATGCACTTGTTAAGTCTCTGCAGGCTCATGAGGTATTGCTTCTTGAAGCTCATGGTGAGACCATGAAAAGAAACAAGTCTATGGTTTTACAGACTTCCCACAAAATGCAAAATCCAAGGAAGGCAATGAAAGCTACAAAGGTTTCTGAGGAGGAAGAAGACTCGAATGAGGATTCTAAAGAGGATAGAGATGAGATCTCCATGCTAGTAAGAAAAATGTTAAAAACATAGAAGAGTAGACACAAAAAAGGAGTCTACCTTCACAAAAGATAAAAAAAGGCAAAGGAAAAATTGAGAATGTGAATTGCTATCATTGTGGAGAAAAGGGACACTTCAAGACTGACTGTCCAAAGCTCAGGGGCTCATAAAAAAAAAAGTTTACTCCTAAGAAGAAATGAATGCTGGGAACATGTAGTGATTTTGAAGGTGAGAAAGAGTGTTCAGAAACTTAGGGTAAGCTGGAAGACGTTGCAAACTTATGCTTTATGGTTGACTATGCTTCTAAAGAAGAAATTAAGGTAGAAGAACCTTCTAAACCTGAGCTTTCTTATGATAAGTTATTAAAATTGTACGATGAGTTGCTGTAAAATGCTCAAATTTTAACTTCTCATTATTTTTCTGCCAAGAAAAACCACCAAAAAGTATTTTTAGAACTTGAGAAAGTGAAAACAGATTATGAGAATCTAAGGTTTGTTTCTAAAATAGATTAGGAAGTCCAAAAGGAGCTTTATGAACTTGAAAGAACTTCAAAACTTCTCAAATTTGACCTTGAGAAAATGGAAAATGGTTTCAAGTTTCTATACATGATAATCGGTAATCAAAAACCATATTTTGAAAAAACTGAGATTGGTTATGAGAAAGAAATGGATGAGAAAGTTGCTACATCTTGATTTCAAAAAGTAAAAGTTAAATCTACTTGTGTTTTCTAACATCTACCTGATAAATGTCTTATGTTAAGTATGGCTAAGAAATAGGTTAGAAACCATCCTGCAAAAGCAACCAACACAAAGGACCTAAAACGATATGGGTACCTAAAGTAAAACTACTCCTGTTGCAAGTGTGCCTCAGGACACATGTTGAGAAAAATGATAAGTGGTACATGGATAGTGGTAGTTCTAGGCACATGTAAAGGAAGAGAAAGCAGTTTAGAAGCTGAAGCCCAAGAACTCAGGATTAATGAAATTTTCTAATGGAGAAAGACAAAAGTCACTGGTATTGTAAATATTGATAATAATGATTCTCACTAAATTTTTGATGTTCTTTAAGTTAATAGTTTAGCTAACAACTTACTAAGCATTATTCAATTTCGTGACCAAGGCTTTAATGCATAGTTTGAAGCTAAAGGATGTCATATGTTGAATTTGTAACCCCCTAACTTTCAACACTATACGCCAAGGACGTATTATAGTTAATCGTTAGTTGTTACTCCTTCATCTCAGAATTTTACTTAATTTTAAGGCTTTTAAAAATAAGTCTATCAAAAATATGACCCTTTTTTTTTTTTTGAAAGACCAAACTATGAGCCGTTCACGTTAACTATTCATCATATATTATACATACAGAACACAACAGAGTCTAGCATAAACTAAGCACTTCTTCATACCATAACATACTTCAAGTATCAAGACAAATAATAATAATAATAATAGTAGTGTTATAGGAATAATCCATAACCATACTATAACAGCAATACCACATCAAATATACTGAGCCCACCTGTAGAGGTTGAGCATACAACAATTCAAAACTAAACATAACTATGATGTAGGTAAACCCTTCGCAACTAAGTTATGTACTTGTACAAAGGCGAGATAACTCCTAAGGTTGTGAAAACAAAGGACTATATCCCCACTTCCGCTGCACCACTCTAATCTCAACCATCTTGCAACTTCTATGTCGGCACCTCCGGGTGGTCCACAGACATCATCGTCAACCTTGTCTGAAGACGAAGATGGAAAAGAAAGATAGAGTGAGTGAGAAACTTATACAAGAATCTTAGTAGGGTTTCCCTCTCCATATATGTGTCATCATCATCGTCCTCAGGAACCTCGAGTTTAATTATGAAAGTAATAGGTATAAATGAGATTCATTTGTTTAAGTTTTCAAATACCATTAACCGAGGCCTGTATCTTTTAATATGAATCTTAATGCATGAATGCAATAGGTATTTCATGTATACATGGCAATGCCTCGGTGCATGCAACATAAATCGATAAGGTGTAAGTCCAAAACACCAGATAAGGCCGAGCACATAAACATGGGATAAGCTAGAGAACTAAAATAGTGGCAAGTAAATAGATGCATGATAGGGCAATGCTATGAGTTATACATCATGTAACGTGCATGGAAAGGCAGGAAAACCCATGGTAATTTTACTTTCTCATGCATGAATTCTCAAATTTATTTCTTATTAATTCCACCCCCTACGTTATCACCAAAACTAACCAACATGCCAGCCCTGGCGATTTTTACAATTATCACTAGAACCAACTGACCTACCGATCGTCTAGGATGAGCTCAACCTAACTAGCCATCGCTAGATTTACATGGGGTAATAGAAGAGGAGAATCTCATCACTTCCTTGCCCTTCTTATTATGAATATGTAACTTACTTGGATCACCTCTCATAACTTTTAATTCGGGGAGTCTAGAGGATCATTTCCATGTGCTTTATGTCATCTTAAACTTAACATGTTGTTTGGAGATGCAAAGGCACAAAATTATATCATATAATATCACATGCTTACATTTCAGTTGTCATGTGCACCTCAAATATTCCAAGTGTAGTCATAACATGCCACAATAAATCACATAAATGGATGGCCAAGTATGCAACATTATCATCGCATAAGTTCTTATTTATATCAGAAACTCCTTATCTCATAAAATAAGCACTTTCATTATCCCTTAGACGGTTAAATCTCTAAATCGGGAAAACCTAACTTTTGTATTTATTATTTTATGCATCTAAGGGATTAATTTCAATGACTTCCACTAATTAATGACCTCAAGAACATCATTACACAATGCTGGATAGATTTGAACAGAATTGAAAATTGAGCAATTTTGGTGTTCTAGAAGTTTCGTTTTTGACCCTTTATCATTACTGACTTTTCCTAAAATGCTAGAATTAATTTCTAAACCATTTATTATGGGTTCTAACACATTTACACATGGAAAAAATACATTTTTACCAATTAAATGCATGCTGGAACAGAATCTATAATTTCAGTTTTTGAAAGCTTTAAAAACCACATTTTTTATCCTTTTTAGTTACTAGTTTTGCTGAAGGTACCAAGAATGATTATCACAATAATTACTAATAATTTTTACACATTTAAAACCATTCCCAACAGCATATATCAGGTCTAGAAATGCTAGAACAAGATTCGAAATTTAACTTCCAAGAAGCATTCAAAGTTGCAAAGTAAGACATTTCTAGTAGCTAGTCTTCCTCAAAATTAATTCTAAGTCATGGAACATTCTTAAAAGTAATTTATCTCTTGGAAATATAAGCAAATGCTCTAGGATCAGTAGCAAAATCAGAGAACTCAATAAAAGGATTTTGGTTATGTAAATCCCGTTTTAACACTTTGGAAACTAACATATTTCTCAAGGAAAATTGCAAGACACGAACTTTGAATCCTTAAGATAGTAATGCTCCAAACCTTAAGACCTCATTCCTTTGAAAACAAACCTTTTTATACATACAAATGCCCATGGAATCGAAATTCCCATGTAAGTTGAAAGGGGTAAGTCTTGAGCTCTAGATTATTTCGGTGATGGCATAAACTTAAACGTGCAAATGCAAGCTTCATTTTAATCTTGATATTATAAGGTGATAGCAATGGAAACATAAATATGATATGTGAGGCTCAAATATAAACATGAAATGCAAAGACTTGAAATATAAATATGAAAATGCAAGCTCATTTTTAATCTTTAAATTTAGGTGATGGCTTGAAATATAAACACGCTAGACAAGAAATATAAACATGAAATGCAAGTTTATTTCTTATCTTTAATCTTTAGGTGATAACTTGGAAATGAATATGATATGCAAGTCCAATCCTTTATTTTAGTGCTCTAGGCCCCTTAAAGTATTCACTCTAAATCAACAATCAACTTTAAAGTTGAAATAGGTAGGTTTCGAGTTTAATTATTTAGGTGATGACATGAATATAAATATGAAGTACAAGGCTTGAATATAAATATGAAATGCAAAGACTTGAAATATAAATATGAATGCACTTCATTTATTATCTCTTTGAGTCCTAAGCTCAAGATTACCTTTTAACTTTTCAAAACAACATGATATCTTTATTTGCTAAAAACTCTTAAAAGTGAAACCTTCAAGCTTTAGAGGTCAAATAAATGATGACCTTACAACCAACATCCAAGATCCTCATCATCAAGTCATGGTTTTTCGATAACAAGGCCATTATGGCCGAAAAAGAAAAGAAAGGAGAAAGGAAAATAAAGAACCGAAAACGAGGAGGAGGAAGAAGGAATCAACATTATAACTTCTCAATCTAAGAGTAAAAAAAAAGAAAAGAATATCAATCTTTAAAACAACTCCCTACCAAAGGTATTTCTTGATGAAAGAAAGAAAGAGAGCTTGATCTTGAGATGAGAAGAACAAATCTTCCTTGGAGTGCTAGTGGAAGTTCGGCCAAGAAGGAAAATGAAAAGAAAGAAAGTTATGTCTTGGGTTTTTGATCTTGGAAATGGAGAGGTTTGGTGTTTTAAGGAAGATCTATGATGTAATGCCTCAATTTTTCTGTCTGAGAAAAAAATGACCAAAATGCCCCTGAGGTCATTTTCTGCCCAGGATTTGAGGATAGCCAGCTCGGCAATCCTCGAAGGGTCAACTCAATGTTTAAAGGGGATTAGAGGGTCCTCGAGTGATCTCGGAAATGAAAATCTTGTTTTCTACAGTTTCGGGTCAAAATGACCAAACTACCCCTATAAAATTTTTACATGGGTAAAAGTGCCATTCGAGCCCAAAACTTTCCCTGAAGGTTTAAAATGATGTTTTCATGTGTTTAAAAGTATCTGTTTAAGTCCCGGTGTTCCCGGACAGTTTTTGTGCAAAGTTACGATTTTGCCCCTGGAATAGTGCTGTTTGAGCTTAATAATGTAATTAAGCAAACCTAAGCAATATTAGGCTCTAATCAAAGATTAATTAATTTCCATAATTAATATAGAATCAAAATAAGTTATTAAAATTAATTAGAACCTAAAATTACTTAGATTAAACCTAAATCTCTTTTTAAAACTCAAGATTCCTAGTGTAACATCCTAATTTTTAACCCAATACTCTAGAACATACTTAGATTAATCATTAGTCTGCTACTTCATAGTTCTCATTTTTACTTAGAAATACTTAGCGGAAAATACGGGTAAATTTTTTTTTGAAAAACAAAGTGAGAGCCGCGTGATGCGATATATCATGTAACGAACAAAACATACATCTCATAACGTCATAGCATAAGGCACACCATGAATAACATTGAATATCATCTCATATATATATAACTTGCCCACTTATAAGTGTGGGACTTAATTTAGTACAAGGGAAATACATGAAAGGAAATACAACATAAATATAAACATGATCTACTCCCCTACCCGAGTGCATCTAATGGGATAACCTCTAAACAAAAGAAGGTTTATCCCCATCTAAGTGGTGTGTGCTCCAACCGGGTACTCCATCGGTCGATCGTCACCTCCTACTGACGTCCATCTCGCGAACGAGGCAAGTATCCGGGAAACTAGGCGAGCTCCTCGGGCGTAAAGAGGCGGAACGGGGATCGAGAGTGACCCCCGAGTGTCGCCGCATCTCCGGTCACCATGCAAGTCGTGGCTGAGTCACGGTATCCTCACTGCCCTCCCTCATCAATGGTGGAGAGGGGGCAGAGCTCTCGCTATATGGATGGGTAGGCGGGTCCTCGGATGGGTCGGTCTCCGAGAAGTAGGTCCGGAACGCGTGTCGGGATAGTCTCGCATGGCTGAGGCGGCGGTGTGCATGCGGAGCACTCTCTCATCATGCGTACGCGCACGCTCAAAAACCCGCTCGTCGTCTCCATAGGGTGCAGTTGGGGAGAAGCGATGGGTGTGCACGGGATGAGCGAAGGCGTGTCCTACGAACATGAAAACCCGCACCGTGCACTGCCCCTCAAAATGGCATGACCCGTGAGCTGGGTCATAGTGCACCTCCCATGTCGGGGTGTCCACAAACACTACGAACGTCACCATCTGAAGACGTGACGGAAAGAAAGAGATTGAGGGAGTGAGAATCTTGCTAAAGAATCTCAGTAGGGCCTCCTACTACCTAGGTGTCATCATCTACGTCCTCAGGAACCTTGGGTTTAATTATACAAATGAGTGAGCATGCATTAAGTCCATTTTTGAATTCTAAAACATAGTTTAGCCAAGGTCCATTCCTTTTAGGATGGTCTTAATGTCATGAATGCAACATAATAGCGAATGTATGCATGGCACTACCTAATGCACATACGTAAGACATAACATCAAGCATCATCATACTTAGTGGCATAAAGTGGCAATAGAAACATTCATATGGGACAAACTTAGTGACATAATCATAATCATGAAACTCCTCTTCCTCATGGGCCACCCTAAAAGACAATCGAACTGGGGGTGCTCGACCGAACCGGTGTCACCCAGAACATGTCACATATCTAGGTTATGAGTGCATACCTTAACTAGTCGTCACTAGTTCTTACTTACCACTTAACGATAAGCGTATCATAAATCATAAATCCCGACTATCTGAGTACGGGTTAGGGGGCAATTCTCTTAGGGGTGCTCGGCCGAACCGGTGTCACCTAAGAGTATAAATTGGTACCGATGTCACATGAGTTCTATGGAGGTGCTTGGCCGAACCGGTGTCATCCTAGAACCCATCTTAGTACCTTAATTTTCAAAATCTCTTTAAGTCCCCAAATTAAGTGAGAATTCGTGACACGATGGCATTACACCGAATTCCTTCCAAATTTTCTTTATGCCACATAAACATATACCCTCATGAATTCCTCATATGAATAACATCATCAACATTTACATACCACATGCGTCATCATGGAACATTCAACTGTTTATCCTTACGGTAGCTTATGCTTTGACCCTTACGGGTCTTAATCATGAGATATGGTTCTCTAACATCTGTCGCTCATATTTTATGCACCTGAGGGCTCATAATTAAACATCATTCATAATCCTCATGTTCACACTTGAATCAGAATAGCATAGCGCAGAATTCCTAACTTGTGATTACGGGGTTCTAGAACTTATGTTTTAGACCCTTTCTTGGTTCCGTCTTCGCCTAAGGCGCTATGAATTAAATCTAAATCAATTATGAGGCATTCCTATGCTTAAGGACTAATTATTAATCACGTTTATCATGTTGTAAGGGTGCTGGGCAGAATCCAGAAAAATAAATGTTCTAAGAGTTCTAAACTTGCACTTTTACGATTTTCTAGTTACTAGTTTCCCTATAGGTGCTAGAATTCGATTCTAATCCAAATGTTACCAAGTTTTTCATGTCTAAACAATCCTAATCTGATGATGCTCCCATTAAAACATTTTGGATAAGTTCCATAAACAAATGGGTCAAAACTATGTTAAATTCTAGCTTTACGGTATTTCTAGTTAGCTAGTTTCTTACCTATTATGCATAGAATCATTTCTACATCATCATATGATATTTTCACACATTCTAACACATCAAAACATCATCATACAGCATCACACTCATCATATCAGAACCGAAAACATTTAGCTTCAGTAAAGGATTTAAATTGGCATTCCTAGGTACATAAGTTAACTAGTTTCTCTTGGAATCAATTTAGAATTTCTAAAACTCTTTGCAAATCATTTTAATTCATCAAGAGGCTAAGAGAAGCCTTAGGTCAATGACCAAAATATATTTCATCTTCTAAAAGGGAATAAAGTCATATCTCATGATAACATAACCTTGAAAAGATTTGTAAAGCTTTAAGAAAAACTTAGAACATAGACTATTGGTCCTTGTAGCTAGATGAAAACTCATTACAAGTCCATCATCACTACTTGGCCGAAAACATGCATTCAAAGAATGCATTCTCATCAAACTTTAACTTGAAATGAAATGGGCAAGTCTTTGAGCTCTAGGTTCTTAAGTTATGACATGAAATAAACATGTTCATGCTTTTCATTTTTAATCTTGCTTACAAAATAAAGTGATGACTTAAATTAAATATGCAAGGCATAAACTTAAACGTGCAAGCTTGAAAGTAAATATGCGAGGCATAAAATTAAACGTGCAAGCTTGAAAGTAAAGATGCGAGGTTCAATTCTTTATCTTAGTGCTCTTGGCCCAACAACAATCGACTTTTAGGCCGAAATAGATAGGCATTCGAGAAATTAATTAGGTGATAATGCAAGTTCAATTCTTTATTTTAGTGCTCTAGGCCCAACAACAATCGACTTTAAGGCCGAAATAGAAAGGCTTTGAGAATTATATTAAGTGATGATGCAAGTTCCATTTTAATCTTTATGTTCTTAGGTGATAGCTTGAAAGTAAAGGTGCATAGCAAGAATGTGAATATAACTACAAGCATAAAACAAATTATGCAAGTTCATTTTATCTTTCTAGAGCTCTTAACAAGACTTTAAAGGAATTTAAACCTCAACCCAAACTCATCAAACTAAGATAAAGTAAAGTCTAGAGTTCTTAGAACTCAACATAACATTTTTTAGAAGATCAAAACATTTTGCATGTAAAAGAAAAGGAAATGGCCGAAATTTCAAGGAACAAAAAGAACATTTTGAAACTCTAGAGTCCATGATCTTGATGATATATTAACACCAACATCATGAGACCTCATCATTGAGTCCTTAGAACCATTTTAAAACATCATCGAAGTTAAAGATTCCAAAAGTTAGAGAAAGGAAGAACTAGAAGTATTTTACTCAAGAACAAAGATTAAGCTCTCGAGTTTGTTTCAAGTGATGAACATCATCATGAAACTCTCATCATCAAGCTCTCATTTCTTTGAACTTCAAGGCCCATGGCCGAAAATGAGAAAGAAAAAGGAGAAGAAAAGAAGTTCTAAAAAGAATCAAGAGAAACTATAAACATAAAGCTTAGAACAAGAACTTTAAAGAAAGGAATACTTGAAAGAAAATCCCTACTTGGTGTGATGAACTTGAAGATGGAAGAAGAAGATGAAGAAGATGAAGAACTTTGAAGAACTTGAAGAACACTAGAACTTTGAGAGAAAAGAAAAGCTTTGAGTGTTCCTAAACTTAGCAAATGATCTAAAAGTGGTGCAAGCTTCCCAAAGCCATCTATTTATAGAAGAATGAAGCAAATGGAGTGTGTGTGTGGCTAAAGGGGTTTCGGCCATGAGGGTGCAGAAATGGGAGGAAAATATCTCTTACAAAGCATGGTTGAAGGCATGGTTGGAAGCATGGTCAAGCATGGGCTCAAGTATGGTGCAAGCATGGGTTAAGCATGGTTCTTTGAGTGGGAAAACAATTCAACATGTGGTCAATGGGGAGGTGTGCTGGCCGAAATGCATCAGCCCATGTGGGGTTGTGTTTGCATTTTAATTGTGGTTTAGAGTTGTGTTTAGGTGTATCTTTTGATTATGCTTAAGATTAGGAATTTGTAAGAAAGTGTTTAGGTAAGGAAAATGGATAATTAGGGTGGTCTAGACATAATTAAGGAATGGCCTTGCACCATTAGTGAGTTAGATCCTCAATTTAGAGTCTAAACAACTCTAGATACACTTCCTTGATTTAAGGAATTGGAGAGAGAAAACACTATTCAAGATTCCAAGACTAGGAATCTTGAGTTCTAAAAAGGGATTTAAGTTTAATCTAAGCAATTTTAAGTTCTAATTAACCTTAATAAATTATTTTGGCTCTATATTAATTAGAGAAATTAATTAACCTTCGATTAGAGCCTAATATTGCTTAGGTTAGCTTAATTACGTCATTAGGCATAAAAATACTATTCTAGGGGCAAAATCGTAATTTTGCACAAAACTGTCCGGGACCATCGGGACTTGAACAGAGACCTCTAGACACATGAAAACATGTTTTTAAACCTCTGAGGAAAGTTTCGGGCTCAAACGGCACTTCTACCCGCGTAAAAACGCTATAGGGGTATTTTGGTCATTTTGACCAAAGCTATGAGCGAGATTTTCACTTCCGGAAGCATTCAAAGGCCATTCAATCCCCTTCAAACATTGAGTTGACCCTTCGAGGATGACCGAGTTGGTTACCCTCGAATTCGGATCAGGAAATGACCTCAGGGGCATTTTGGTCATTTCCCTCAGACAGAAAAATCGGGGTGTTACACCTAGTCTTGGAATCTTGAATAATGTTTTTTCTCTTCAATTCCTTAAATTAAGGAATTGTGTCTAAAGTTGTTTATACACTAAAATGAGTTTTATCTCACTAATGAAGCAAGAGCACTCCCTAACCTTGTCTTGAAATCCTTAATTACATCCTTAGTCACCTAAATACTTTCTCACAAATTCCTAATCTTAAGCCTAATCCAAGATACACCTAAACACGTTACTAAACCACAATTAATAAGACATTTTCCTCCCCCTTGGATGCTCCAAGAATGGTGCCACCTCACCTCCAATATCCATCACATGTTTGAATTCTTACACTCAAAGAGCCATACCTTGAGTCATACATCACCATGTTTTAAGCCATACCTCACCATACCTTGAACCATGCCTTTGAATGGCCATTTGAAGAAGATATTTTGCTTCTTATCCTTCCTCAAAATTTTGGCCACCCCCTTCATTCCTTCACCCTTGGTTTTGTTTTTCTATAAATGCACATGCAAATGAACTTGTGAAAACCTTTAGTTCATTTGCTAGCTTTGAGTTTTCAAGAGTTATCTCAAGTTTTCTCATTTTCTTCAAAAGTTCTCTTCTTCATCTCCACCAAAGAGCCACCCCTCACAAACTCAAATCACCATACAACCACCCTAGATCACCATTCAAACACATAAGCTTTCATCCTCACATATCAAGCTCACACAAAAACTTTTCCTTCCTTTTTTCTCCTCTTTGGCTGAAATCCCAAGGACCACTTGGAAGCAAGATTTCTTCTCTTTTCACTTCAAGAAACAAGCTTTCCTCTTCACCACTTTGTAGGGATTTTGTTCTTTAAATTTTGGCCTTTTAAAGCTTTGATAAAAAATGAGTTTTTGCTAGGTTCTCTTGGCGTTTGGAACTTCTTTTTCTTCTCTTTGATTTTGGCCTTGGAGCCTTTATTTTTAAAGAAAATGATGCTTGATGATAAGGGTTCAAGATGAAGATCATAAGAATCTTCACTTGTGAGACCTCTAGAGCTTGGAACTTGGTTCTTGGACCAAGCATGTTTTGGTTTTTCCTTTTCTTTTCATGCTCTAGTTTTGGTTTCCTTTTCTTTTTCCTTGGCTTAGTTTTGATTTTAAAGGCTTATGTTAGTTGGCAAATGACTCAAGGATGAGAGTACATGATATTGGTGGTGATATATCATCAAGAATATGGTCTCTAGAGTTTTAAAATTTTATCCTTCTCTCCCTCATGGTTTCAGCCCTTTTTCCTTTTCTTTATGGTTTTGTTTTCTTTGGAATCCATTTTCTTGAGCTTGATGATGAAGTTCACACCATATGGTTTCTTTGAAAGCCCTGGTACAAGAACTCTAAAGCTTTCCTTATCTTGCTATGATAAGTTTGGGTTGAGGTTTAAGCTCCTTTAAAGTCTTGTAAGAGCTTTAGTGAAGAATGTAAAATGAACTTGCATTCATATCTACTTTCCTTGCCTAGCATATTTATTTTTGCCCATCACCTAAAACGTAAAGATTAAAACAAGAGTTGCATTTCCATATCACCTAAGAATTAATCTCGAAGCTCACTTATTTCGGCCTTAAAGTCGATTGTTGTGGAGCCTAGAGCACTAAAATAAGGAATTGGACTTGCATTCATGTTTACATTTCCTTGTCTAGCATATTTATATTTCAAGCCTTGCATATTTACTTTCAAGTCTTGCATATTTATATTTCTAGCACCTCATATTTATATTTCAAGTTCTTGCATCTCATATTTACTTTGATGTTCTCACTTTACTTTATAATGAAGAATAAAATGGGATGCATAGCATGTTTACATTTTGTCATCACTTAAAGACTCTAGAAGCTCAAAGACTTGCCCTCTTTATCTCAAGTTAAAGTTTAGTCATGGAAACATCCCCATGGATGCATATTTTGGCCATGTGATGATGATGAACTTGATGTGAGTTTCATCTAGTCACAAGAGCTAACAATCTATGTTCAAAGATTTTCTTTAGGCCTTAAAGGTTTTATAAGATCATTACCAACAAGATTTATGAGTTAAACCTCTTCTAAACATGCCTTGAATTAGCTAGTGCCCTATGGTTATTTTTAGTCTCCTCTTATAAAATAAAATGGGTTTCAATGAATTTTAGAAGTCCTAAAATGATTTCAAGAGATACTAGTAACTTATATGTATTAAGGACATGAATTTTGAATGATGTTTGAGCTTTAATGTTTCGGTTCTACCCTCATGTGCTTGCTGCTGTATGATGTTATTTTGGTATGTTAGAATGTGTAAAAATTATATATGTTAAGATAGAAGCCTTTCTATGCATGTTAGGAAAGAAACTAGTCTTACAAAAAAACTGTGAAGTTGAGTTTTAGCATAGTTTTGATCCCTTTATTTTTAGCCACTGCCAAAACTATTTTAGTATGATAACATTCAGTTTAGGATTGTTTAATTATGAAAAACTTGGAAACATTTGATGTAGGATTGATTTTTAGCACCTATAGAGAAACTAGTAACTAGAAAACCATAAAAGTGCAATTCTAGAACATTTAGATTAATTAATTTTCTGTTTCTATCCAGCAACCTTGTAATACACTAAACATGGTTTATAATTAGTTCATAGACATAGGAATGCCCAATAATTGGTTTAGATTTGATTTATAGCGCCTTAGGCAAATATGGTACATAGAAAGGGTCTAAAACGTAGTTTCTAGAACCCCGTAAATGCAAGATTTAGAGATAGATGATCTGTATGGAGTTGTTTGGTTTTGCTCCTAAGCATAAAATTAATGAAGATAATTAGTTGTGAACCTATAGGTGCATAAAAGGATAAAAACGGATGTTAGCATAATTAGTTTTCAAGATTTAGACCCATAAAGGTCAAAGCATAAGACACCATAGGTCCTAAGACATAATGAGCTTTATGACTTCAAGTAGATGTATGTCTAATTATGAGAATGACTTGAGCATAGCATATGCATTAGCTGAGCCCGGTCCTTGATTCCGGCAAACTGGTTAAGAGCATACTATCTTTTAAGAATGTTAAAAGTAATGATGTGATGACATAAATGCTATGATGAGTTTGAGTATATGACTTGATATCCTATGTTGATGTTGAATGGCTATGCATGCTCTATATATTTCGTGGCATAAAGCAAATTTGAGGAAATTCGGTTTATAGCTGTTATCCAACCGAATTTTCGTCAAATTTGAGAACCTAAAAAAGTTTTTGAAAACTCCATGAGATACGTCCTGGGTGACACCGGCTCGGCTGAGCACCCCCAGGATAGATGTGATACATTGTGGGTGACACCGGTTCAGCTGAGCACCCCCAGAACAAATGTGACATAGTACCGAGATGCATTTCTCCTGCTACGGTGAGGAGAAAGCAAAACCGTAGGGGAGGATGGACATCGAGCCTGTCGAAGCGGACAATATTACTATGCACTGGATGCTAGTAGATGTGTTTCGAAGAAGAAATGACATATTACCCCCTCTATTACCCCATATTAAATCTAGTGACGACTAGTTAGATTTGAGCTCATTCCTAGGCGATAGGTGAGATGTAGTTTGGTGACCAGATTATCACCAGAGCCAGTGAGTCGGTTGGATTTTTGGTGAATATGTTAAGAAGGTGGTCTTTAAGGAAAAGAACTTAAGAGTTTGACTTATGAAAAAGATGTTACATGAAAAGTACTATGTCTTTTTATGCCACGTATATGATTTATATTTCTTTATGTTGGGCCCAAGTGCTATGATTTTCATGTTAATGTACATATGGTATTGTCATGCATTCATCCAATATCTGTTGCATTTATGTCATTAAGACTCATACTAAAAGGCATCCACTTCAGATAAATAGATTTGAAAAGTCTAAAACCAAACCTTATGCATGCACACCTTTTTCATAATTAAAACCAAGGTGGCTGGGGACGATGACGATGACACTTGTATTAGAGTCGGGAACCCCTACTGAGAATTTTGAATAAGTTTCTCATCCCTTTCTTTCTTACGTGTCATCTCCAGACGAGGATTACAATGAGGTTCATGACTTCTTCTAAGGCTCGTGCTTAAGGGTCATACTAGCAACGGAGCAGAGAGTCGTTGCAGAAGCATAGATAATTTAGCTTTTGGGTTGGTACTTATCCACCCTCGTAGGCGGATAAGGAACACTCCATATATATGTGCATGTTTTGATGTAAATGATGGTACCATGATGCTAGTAAATTATGTATCTATGAAGATGTGATAATATTATGTTGTTATGTATAATACTATATTTCATAATTATGTATGGTGTGGTTACTTTTTCTTGTACGTTATGGTTATGACGAACGTTAGGTTAGCGCGTGGCTCGCTTTTTGTTTTCAAGTTTCAAAAAAGAAAAATTTATTCATAACTTCTGCTAAGTATTTTATAGAAGGGTTTTAAAGAATGGGACTAAAAAAGTGATAGACTAATGTTTAACCTAAATACATTCTAGGAGTATTGGGTTAAAAATTAAGATGTTACATATGATGGTTGTGTGGTAGTTTGAGGTTGAGAGGTGGTGGTGAGTAGTGGTTCTTGGAAAAAATGAAGAAAAAGAAGAGAACTCTTGAGAACAAAGAAAGAAAACTTAGAGTTGCAAGAATGAGCAAAATGACACTTTGAGCTTTTCTTGCATGTGTATTTATAAAAGAAATAAAACATGAAGGGATGACTTGGGGGGGTATGGTCGTGGACTTCTAGAGGAACTTGAGGAGCAAGTTGCTTCTTAAATGTGGGTTAGGATGTGTATTAGGGGTAGATTTAATTAGAAAAATGGTTGGGAATGGGTAATTAGGTGTTTAGGTGGGTGATAATGCATTTAGGCATTTCAAGACCATGATTAAAGAGTGGTCATAAATATTTAAAGGAGTTAAGTTCAATTAGTTTGAGTCAAACTCAAGTAATTTGAATTTCAAACACCAACACAATTCTTAAATTAGGGAATTGGAGAGAGAAACTACTATTCATGATGTCATGACATAATATCTTGGATTAAGAATAGGATTTGAGTTTCTTTAAGCAATCTTAGGCCCTAATTAACCTCAATTAATTATTTTGACTCAAGATTAATTATGCTGTTGATTAAGGGAAAAATAATAATTTTACAAAAAACTCCCCGAGACCACCTCGAGCTTATACAGATGTCATATATTCCTTAAAAACAACATTCTAAACTTCCATGTGAAGTCCGGGCCCAATCGGTAATTAATTCTGTGTTAATTAGCAATAGGGGTATTTTGGTAATTTTGCACAAAAACCAAAAATTGAGATTTTCATCTCTAACAATACATATAACACAATTAATCCCCTTCAAACATTAAAACATCTACTGGAGGTTTGCCTAGACCGGCTTTCCTCGATTCCCGGGTAAAATAACCTCACCGACATTTTGGTCATTTGTACATAGGAAAAAAAATCGGGGCGTTACAGAATCCAATTTCTGGACAAGTAATACTTTCTAGTAAGAGACATGATAACACTTATATGTTATTCTTGGATGAACTCTTAAATCAAGATGTAAAATTCCTAGCTTCCTTTATGGATAATAAGTGGCTATGGCATAACAAAGTTGGACATGCTCGTATGAAGCTAATTTCTGAATTATGTCAGAAAGAGCTTGTTAAAAGCCTTCCTAAGATCAATTATGACAAGGATTCAACTTGTGATTTCTATGAGAAAAACAACCAAATTGAGGTTTCTTTCCATAGTAAGAATGTGGTCTCAACCATAAGATCACTTGAGCTTTTACACATTGATATCCTTTGGCCCACTAAGACTACATGTGTTGCTAGAAAGAAATATTGTTTGGTCATTGTGGATGACTTTGCTTGATTCACATGGGTTTTATTCATAGCTTCTAAGGATGATGCTTTTGAAAAATTTAAAGCTTATACAAAATGTGTTGTAAATGAGTAAGGATTCAAATTGCTTCCATTAGAGCATATTATAAAGGAAAATTTAAAAACCATGGCATTTCTAATGAATTCTCTTCTCTTAGAACTCCTCAACAAAATGGGTAGCAGAAGAAACAAATAGAAGTTTATAAGAAATGGCTAGAATCATGCTTTTAGAAAGTGGTTTGTCAAAAGGTTTCTAGGTGAAGGCTACAAACACCTCTTGCTATATTCAAAATAAAGTTTTCTTTAGACCAATCTTCAAGAAAAAAATCTTATGAGCCGTGGAAAGGAAGAAAACCTTACATAGCATATTTCATGCCTTTGGATCTAACTATTTTATTCTTAACACAAGGGACAAGCTAGCAAAGTTTGATCCTAAGTTTGATGATGATGTTTTCCAAGGTTATTCTTTAGTTTCTGAAGCCTATAGAGTTTATAATAAAAAAACTTTATGAGTTGAAGAAACCATATACATTAAGTTCAAGGAACATAAAAAGGATTTTGCTCAATATATAGCTCATCTTGAAGATAATCTTGAGAATCTAAGCATCAAAGAGCCTTTAGAAAGCAAATGCAAGATTTCTTAACCATCAAAAAGAAAATTCAAGACAACTCAACCCTCATAAAGCTATCTCAAAATTCCAAAACCTTTATAAGTGATATTACTGAGAAAGATACACTTTCTCTAGACGTTAAAGAGCCTTTTGAAACTTAGAATGATGTTGCAGGACAAGATATGCATAGAAACTACAAAGGAGTTTATGATCTCAAGATAGTATCTCAGAATCATGTGTTTTGTCATATTTCTAGAGGTGTGAGGATAAGATCATCCCTAAAAAATGAAGCAAACTCTACCTCCTTATCCACAATTGAATGAGAAAAGGTTGACAAAGCTCTAAATAACAAAAGCTAGATTAAAGCAATGCAAGAAAAGTTAGACCAGTTTGAGGAAAGCAAAGTTTAGACACTAGTAGAGAAACCCACAGGAAAAACCATTATTAGAAATAAATGGGCGTTCTAAAATAAGTTAGGTGATGCTGTGAAAGTGATCAGAAACAAGACAAGGCTAATAGCTCTTCTGGTAAGGAAACAACTTGGGAAGATGAAGAAGCCATGAAGATTAAGTGCCCACACCTTTTCCTTCCTCAAGGCATGTTTGTTTAAGATGTGGGGACCAAATCTCTTTTAAGGGGGGAGTATATGATGCCTCAGGTCCTGTGTCTTTAGATAAGTCTAATACGGCCTTAGGGTCCCCTAGGAGCCACTTGTGTCCCAAAAAAGGCCCCAAACACGTCAAATTGTAGAAACTTCAACCTTTTATGCCGATACCCTTGCCATATTGAGCCTTCTTCTTGCTGTCGCGAGGGACTCACCATAGCGAAGGACTCGTCGTAGCAAAGGACTCACCATAGCGAGGTACCCATTCGCCATGGCAAAGTAGTTGGCCAACTCTTCTATAAGGAATGTTTAGGAAAACTCGACATGGCCAGATATCCCTTGCCATGGTGAGCATATTACTCAGTCCCTGGAAGGGACGTGTTCAAATAGACTCACTACGACAAGCTTCCCCCTCACCATGGCGAGTCTATCGACACCAGGAACCCCCAAAAAACAACGCAATTTCATTAAAATGCCCCCAATGCCGTATAAACCTATCCCTATGCCCGGGAATCCGATGCTAGTTGCTGCTCAACATCCTTTGCACCTCTTTCGCGCATTTCTCTCTTCAATCTTTCAGTAAGCATTTTCCATGGATTTTTCTAGTTTTCTTTCTCTTTTTACCATGTTGAAGGCTTAGGGCACTATTAGGAAAAGGTTTCTCACAACATTCTTCCTTTATGTCATTCTCAATTCAATTCTTAGTAAATTTTTCAATTGTTTATGGCTTCTTTGTACTTTTTGGTGGCTATTGGTGTTGTTCATGCTCTTCATTGTCAAGTTGTCATTGGAAGCCCACTCTGACAGGAAATGATGAATGAGTTTAAGCTCATAGCTATAATTTTAGTCATTATAATACTTTCCAAGCATTATGTAAATTGGTTATGAAATTCTAGAATGATTTATACTAATTACGTGCTTTTGTTGATTATGCCAACTTTAGAAAAATTATTGCTTTAACAATTATCATGAAAATCTTATGTTAGAAAGCTTATAGGACCATACTTGTTGTCTGTATATTTTAGAAATATTTTTTTCTAAGTTTCGAAAATGCACGAACCCTGGTTGCATGAAATGTGGAATTTTGTGAATACTAGTTCAGCTGGTAATTAGTGGAAACATAATAGTAAGTTAACGGCTACAAGATCATTAACCTTGGTACCAAGTGGTATGCTAGAAGACTAGCTCAACTCTAGTTACAATAAGAAACCCAGGGTGGTGTCCGCTTTATGGGGCCTAGTTAAGTATGTTTTAGTTCAGTCATCAGCTCAGTACAATTAATTATTCAATTAATCTCTGATGGAAGATGTTACTACCTCCTCAAATTAGAATTATTTTGTATGCTAAGTTGCACAAAAAATGTAGTGAATGGCATAACCCATCTCACGGAGGGTATATCACTTAGTTGGAAAATTAGGGGTTTGAAGAATTAAATTGAGATAATTAAAATTAGCTGAGAAAATTCAATAACGAAGGGCACTAGTGCAAGGTACTCCTAGGATTAGAACTAGTTATCACAGAGCAAATATTGAACACATTAGTGACTATTAGTAATAAATTACTAGTAATTATACTAGTAAGCGATCGATCTCTAGAATTTGACCAATGCAAATAATTAACAAACAGGATCCCAATTTAATAAGAAATTACATTGATTTAAAGTACCAATTGCTATAGCCTAAGTACCAATTGGAAAGTTAATTATAATATTCTCCCTCAAATATAAACTAACGGATTCATAAATTTATGCCCAAAAGGTTTCCCTAAATGACAATCACCAATTTAGTTCTCCCAATTAAAATTGTAACAATCGCAACAATAATTATAAGAATAGAAACTAAAGAACATTGAGAAAACTAGTACATTCAATATTAAAAAGGGTCTCAAATATCATCCCAATCTATCTAGAAACACTCACACTAGTAAAAAGATCTACTCCTCCATCTATAGAGGATTATAATAGTGAAAATAAAAGAGAACCTGAAGATAATAACAAGGATCATTATCACAATCTCCAAGAACAAAGTACCTTCACTAATGGAATCCCTAGAGGGAAAAGAATAAAGAAGAAAACATAGAAAGATGTAAAGAGAGAGAGATAGAGAAAGAGAATCATAGCTGCCAAAAGTCTGAGCCAAAAACTAGGGTAAAAGTCTATGTCAATCCCTTAAATACTTCTTTCTAAAATAGCCCAAAGTGGGGCCCAAAAATAGATAAATTATCTGTAATATTGTCATTGCATGAGGGCTGTAGTGCTTACTTGAGAGTGAACTTCAGCAGTTTTACTCCTTTTCAGCTCCAAGCTCCTTACTAAGAGGTCCTATCCTTATTCTTGACATTTTGCATTTGGTCCAAAGCTCCTGTGCACAAAAACACACTCAAAAAGACAAATTAAATGCAAAAAGCTATAATTACAAATTATTCTAAAATTAGTACAATAGTCAATGATTCTATGAAAAATAAACAATGAAGACTAAATCAAAATCCTAAGTATTGACTTCAATAACTTAGTTAAACTTATGTATTAAACTAAGGTTTGGTAGCATGATAAGTGGCATAAAAGCCCCTTATCAAACCTCTTATACTTAAGTTTTCACATGTCCTTATGTAAAAATAAGATCAGGTTAAGTCATGGATGAAAAGCAATAGACAAGGAATTAAGATGTACAACATAAAAACTAGACTCATACTCTACTAATTCTAAAAATGTACTGTGCATATAAAAAAATGACAATTCACCAATCTAATGAACGTAGAGGCATAATAGTAAGCTTTCACACCAACAATCAAGAGAATTTCAATAAGCAAGGCATGAACAACGACATAGCACACAACGTAGAATCTACATACATGATGCATGGACCAAGTACAAAAATCCTCCCTAGGTCAGTGTTTGCCACTCATTTACTCAAGTGTTTTAGGTTATGATGCACACTCAATCATCTCAAATAAAAATGCATTACCATAGGCTTGCCACAGGTCTCATTGTCCATTCGTTACACACATGCTTATTGAATCAAGATGTAATACCCCGTAATTTATTTCAAATTTTTTTTAGACTTTAAGTCAGAATTTCACAATTTTGATATGGTTAATCTAGATAAGAATGGCTTGATAGTGATGAACAAAAAAAAATTAAAAAGGAAAACATGAATAGTGATTATGCGGAATTTGCAAGCTCATCGGGACCACCGAAACCCTAGAATTAGAACCTAAAAATGCCCGAGACTAAGAAAATATAGGATTAAGGTTAGAAATGGTTAGGAATAAAAATTTTAGACCCAGACTTTAATTTCAAGAAATATTTGTTTTATGGTTACGATATTTTATCCATTCGCTTAAATTACAGTGTGCAGTTTCTTACATCGTATGAGACTTGCAGTACAAATTGGACACTTCACTAGAAAGTGTGCGGCTTAGAAATATACCACACCATTTCCTTTTCTAGTGACCAATAGGAAGCTTACAAAATCCACATATTTATCTTAAGGAAACAATTATTGCGATAGGAAATAAATCCAACATATCTTGTAATAAATGACATAAAATTATATTTCTTCTTCCTTCCTTTAAGCCCTTCCATTTACAGCCTTCCTACATATTTTCTTCATCAATCACCATAACCTAGCTTGAAAAACTCATGTTACAAACCCAAAACTCCATAACCAAAGGATAAACTCTAACCTAGCTTTTAAAACCCTCAAATCAACACCCAACAAAAAATCCTCACCTCACCCCACCAACAATTGTGGCTATTTTCTTGCTGCCTTGGAGGTTTTAAGAAGGTTTCATCAAGAATTAGGTGTAAAATTCTTGAAAGGAAGCCAAGGACAAGCATTAGAGTTTCAAGAGCCAAGTAGGGCTTTCTTTAAGCTCTTTCCTTTCAAAATTTATTCTAAAACTTTCTGATTGTATTGGTTTGAAATTTTCAGTTTTAGTGATTTATCATACATGGATATTAATGTGTTTAATTTGGTGGAGTGTTTGGATGTTGTTAGAAAACTCATTTTCTCAAAAGAAGTTGTGAGTCATGCTGTTGGAAATCCTGTTTTTAAGTAAGAAAGTGAAAATATTTGATTTTTCTCACTAATTTATAGACATGATCTTGAGCTGAAATTTTTATACGATGAAGCCTTCATATGGAAATGTTTCCGTAAATTTTCTTGGCTTATCTTTTTTCTATTTTTAAAAAATGGAAAATTGAACAGGTCAGGATTTCTGCCTGCACAGTCTAGTTTATAGTACTAAATTTGTCTATTTTTGTTACCATACCAAATGATCAAATTTTGAGTTGAAATTGTTGCAGGATGTTTAGCACATCTTGAAGTCTAACTCTAATTTTGTTTACGAATTTAGGTGATCATTTGATAGGGTAGAAAAATTGAGAATTTAGGTTGTTAACTAAAGCAGGGCAGTCTCTAACCTCCAAAAATATGAGATTTTTTAAATGTAGCTAAAGACCTTTTTATCCTTTGAAATTTTATAGAAATTTGTTAATACACTGCGTTATCTGTGAAAAATAGTTTTGCTATGTTCCAATGATGTTTGATAATTTAATCTGAATTTCTCTTAGAATTGAAATTCTGTCAGCAAGCAAGGTTGGCTAAAGACAAAATGTTTATGATTTGATCTCATTGACACTAAGTGAATCTATTGATGATGTTATGCATATACCATGGTGAATGTCTAAGACTAAAAGTATTGATGGATGCTCTATGTGTAACACCCCGATTTTTCTGTCCGAGGGAAATGACCAAAATGCCCCTGAGGTCATTTCCTGACCCGAGTTCGAGGGTAACCAACTCGGTCGTCCTCGAAGGGTCAACTCAATGTTTGAAGGGGATTGAATGACCTTTGAATGCTTAGAGCGAAAATCTCGTTTTTAGCGAGTTTAGGTCAAAATGACCAAAATACCCCTATAGCGTTTCTGAGTAAAGGTGCCGTTTGAGCCCAGAACTTTCCCCAGAGGTTTAAAAACATGTTTTCATGTGTCTAGAGGTCTCTGTTCAAGTCCCGGTGGCCCCGAGCAGTTTTAGTGCAAAATTACGATTTTGCCCCTAGAATAGTGTTTTTGAGCTTAATGGCGTAATTAAGCAAACCTAAGCAATATTAGGCTCTAAACGAAGATTAATTTATTTCCCTAATTAATCTAGAGTCAAAATAATTTATTAAAGTTAATTAGAACCTAAAATTGCTTAGATTAAACTTAAATCCCTTTTTAGAACTCAAGACTCCTAGTCTTGGAATCTTGAATAGTGTTTTCTCTCTCCAATTCCTTAAATCAAGGAAATGTGTCTAGAGTTGTTTAGACTCTAAATTGAGGATTTAACTCACTAATGGTGCAAGACCACTTCTTAATTATGTCTAGACCACCTTAATTATCCATTTCCCTTGCCTAAATACTTTCTTACAAATTCCTAATCTTAAGCATAATCAAAGATACACCTAAACACAACTCTAAACCACAATTAAAATGCAACTAAACCTCTCCCAAATCTGATGCACATGGCCAAAATTCTCTTCCCCATTGACCACATGTTTAATTATTTTCTCACTCAAAGAACCATGCTTGAGGCCATACCTTGAACCATACCTCACCATACCTTAAGCCATACATCACCATGCCTCAAGAACACATTATCTCACCTCATGGAACTCATGGATGCCTCCAATTCTGCACACATGGCCGAAGCTCTTCATCACCATGAGCTCCCTCCATTTGTTTCATTTCTCTATAAATAGAATGCCTTGAGGAGCTTGCACCACTTTTAGATCATTTGCTAAGTTTAGGAACACTCAAAGCTTTTCTTTTTCTCTCAAAGTTCTTGTGTTCTTCAAGTTCTTGGAGTTCTTCACCATCTTCATCTTCTTCTTCCATCTTCAAGTTCATCACACCAGGTAGGGATTTTCTTTCATGTATTCTTTTCTTTAAAGTTCTTGTTTCAAGCTTGATGTTCATAGTTTCTCTTGGTTCCTTTTAGAACTTCTTTTCTTCTCTTTCTTCCTCTTTATGTTTCGGCCATGGGCCTTTGGAAATGAAGGAATGAGAGCTTGATGATGAGAGTTTCATGATGATGTTCATCACTTGAAACAAACTCTAGAGCTTGATCTTTGTTCTTGAGCAAAAATGCTTTTAGTTTTTCCTTTCTTGAACTCTTGAAAACTTTAGCTTTGATGATGTTTTAAAATGGCTCTATGAACTCAATGATGAGGACTCATGATGTTGGTGTTAATATATCATCAAGATCATGAACTCTAGAGTTCTAAAATGTTCCTTTTTCTTCTTGATGATTTCGGCCATTCCCTTAAATTTTGCTTGGCTTCATGGTTTGATTTCCTAGAAATATTATGTTAAGTTTTAAGAACTCTAAGCTTGACTTTACCTTGTTTGGATGAGTTTGGGTTATAGTTTAAATTCCTTTAAAGTCTTGTTAAGAGCTCTAGAAAGATAAAATGAACTTGCATAATTTATTTTATGCTTGCATTCATATTTACATTCTTGCTATGCATCTTTACTTTCTAGCTATCACCTAAAAACATAAAGATTAAAATGGAACTTGTATCATCACTTAATTTAATTCTCGAAGCCTTTCTATTTCGGCCTTAAAGTCGATTGTTGTTGGGCCTAGAGCACTAAAATAAAGAATTGAACTTGCATTATCACCTAATTAATTTCTCGAATGCCTTTCTATTTCGGCCTTAAAGTCTATTGTTGTTGGGCCAAGAGCACTAAAATGAAGAATTGAATCTCGCATATTTACTTTCAAGCTTGCACGTTTAAGTTTATGCCTTGCATACTTAATTTATGTCATCACTTTATTTTGTAAGAAAGATTAAAAAATGAAAAGCATGAGCATGTTTATTTTATGTCGTAACTTAAGAACCTAGAGCTCAAAGACTTGCCAATTTCATTCCAAGTTAAAGTTTAATGTGAAACCATTCTTTGAATGCATATTTTCGGCCAAGTAGTGATGATGGACTTTCAATGAGTTTTCATCTAGCTACAAGGACCAATAGTCTATGTTCTAAGTTTTCCTTAAAGCTTTACAAACCGTTTCAAGGTTATGTTGTCATGAGATATGACTTTACTCCCTTTTAGGAGATGAAATATATTTTGGTCATTGACCTAAGGCTTCTCTTAGCCTTTTGATGAATTAAAATGATTTGCAAAGAGTTTTTAGAAATTCTAAATTGATTCCAAGAGAAACTAGTTAACTTATGTACCTAGAAATGTCAATGTAACTCTCTCATTTAAGTTCAATGTTTTCGGTTCTGATATGATGAGTGTGATGCTGTATGATGATGTTTTGATGTGTTGGAATGTGTGAAAATATCATGTGATGATGTAGAAGCGATCCTATGCATGATAGGTAAGAAACTAGCTAACTAGAAATACCGTAAAGCTAGAATTTAACATAGTTTTGACCCATTTGTTTATGGAACTAATCTAAACTGTTTTAATGGGAACATAAGCAGATTTAGATTGTTTAGACATGAAAAACTTGGTATCATTTGAATTAGAATTGAATTCTAGCACCTATAGGGAAACTAGTAACTAGAAAACAGTAAAAATGCAATGTAGAACTCTTGGAACATTTATTTTTCTGGATGCTATCCAGCACCCTTACAACATGATAAACATGATTAATAATTAGTCCTTAAGCATGGGAAAGCCTCATAATTGATTTAGATTTAATCCATAGCGCCTTAGGCGAAGACGGAACCAAGAAAGGGTCTAAAACGTAAATTCTAGAACCCCGTGATCACAAGTTAAGAATTCTACCCTATGCTTTTCAGATTTAAATGTAGATATGAGGATTATGAGTGATGTTTAATTATGAGCCCTTAGGTGCATAAAATATGAGCGACGGATGTTAGAGAACCAAATCTCATGATTAAGACGCGTAAGGGTCAAAGCATAAGCTACCGTAAGGATAAACGGTTGAATGTTCCATGATGATGTAGGTTATGTAAATGATGATGATGTTATTCATATGATGAATTCATGAGGATATATGTTTATGTGGCATAAAAGCAAATTTGGAAGGAATTCGGTGTAATGCCATCGTGCCGCCGAATTCCCAACAAATTTGGGGACTTAAAGAGATTTTGAAAATTAAGGTACTAAGATGGGTTCTAGGATGACACCGGTTCGGCCGAGCACCTCCATAGAACTCATGTGACATCGGTACCATTTTATACTCTTAGGTGACACCGGTTTGGCCGAGCACCCCTAAGAGAATTGCCCCCTAACCCGTACTCAGATAGTCAGAATTTATGATTTATGATACACTTATCGTTAAGTGGTAAGTAAGAACTAGTGACGACTAGTTAAGGTATGAGCTCATAACCTAGATGTATGACACGTTCTGGGTGACACCGGTTCGGCCGAGCACCCCCAGTTCGATTGTCTTTTAGGGTGGCCCATGAGGAAGAGATGTTTCATGATTATGATTATGTCACTAAGTTTGTCCCATATGAATGTTTCTATTGCCACTTTATGCCACTAAGTATGATGATGCTTGATGTTATGTTTTATGTATGTGCATTAGGTAGTGTCATGCATACATTTTCTTATTATGTTGCACTCATGACATTAAGATCATCCTAAAATGAATGGACCTTGGCTAAAGTATATTTTTAAAGTTTAAAATGAACTTAATGCATGTTCAGTCATTTTGTATAATTAAACCCAAGGTTCCTGAGGACGTAGATGATGACACCTAGGTAGTAGGAAGCCCTACTGAGATTCTTTAGCAAGATTCTCACTCCCTCTATCTATTTCTTTCCGTCACGTCTTCAGATGGCGACGTTCGTAGTGTTCATGGACACACCGACGTGGGAGGTGCACTATGACCCGACTCACGGGTCATACCATTTTGAGGGACAGTGCACGGTGCGGGTTTTCATGTTCGTAGGACGCCCCTTCGCCCATCCCGTGCACACCCATCGCTTCTCCCGATCGCACCCTATGGCGACGACGGCGGTTTTTGAGCCGCCAGACGCATGACGAGAGAGTGCTCCGCATGCACACCGCCGCCCTAGCCATGCGAGACTATCCCGATTACTTACCCCGGACTTACTTCTCAGAGACCGACCCGTCCGAGGACCCGCCTACCCATCCGTATAGCGAGAGCTCTGCCCCCTCACCCCCACCGTTGAGGGAGGGCAGTGAGGATACCGTGACTCAGCCACGGCTTGCGCGACGACCGGAGATGCGACCATACCGCGGGGGTCACACTCGAACCCCGTTCCGCCTCTTCACGTCCGAGGAGCTCGCCCAATTTCCCGGATATTTGCCTCGTTCGCGAGATGGACTCCAGTAGGAGGTGACGATCGTCCGATGGAGTACCCGGTTAGAGCACACACCACCTAGATGAGGGATAAGCCTTCTTTTGTTTAGAGGTTATCCTATTAGATGCACTCGGGTAGGGGAGTAGATTATGTTTATGCTTATGTTGTATTTTCTTTTATGCATTTCCCTTGTACTAAATTAAGACCCACACTTATAAGTGGGCAAGTTATATATATATGAGATGATATTCAGTGATGTTCATGTTGTGCCTCATGTTATGATGTTGTGAGATAATTGTTTTACTTTACATGGTTTACCGCTTATCGCATCACGCGGCTCTCACTTTTTATTTCAAAAAAAAAATTTACTCGTATTTTCCGCTAAGTATTTCTAAGTAAAATTAAGAACTATGAAGTAACAGACTAATGTTTAACCTAAGTATGTTCTAGAGTATTGGGTTAAAAATTAGGATGTTACACTATGAGCTAAAGCTAAGATAATGAACAACATATGAGCATATATAATTAAGATGCATACATAAGGAAGATGCACATATGACTATGATGCTTGTATATGTGACTCTATTAATGATGTTATGTGCACAAGATTGTGAATACTTATTACAATTGCTTGTATGTGCGAAAAAAGCATGACATTATATTTCCTTAGGAGTAAATCCGATTAGTCAAGGAGTAAACCTGACTACCCTTAAATTGAATTGGGAAGCAAACCTAGCTAGGAATAGATTTGTGTGAATTGGAGAGAAAATCTAATATCATATATAGGAATGAGCTCAGAAGATCCATATGTACAGGAATAGGCTTATAAGATCCTTGTATGAATTAGAGAAAAAATCCAAGGATCACATATATAAGGAATGGACTAAGTCTTGAAAAGCAGTATGTTACTCATAGAGTGGTTAAAGCCAACAATGGTCAAAGGCCAAGACAAGTCGAAGTAACTATTGTTGTAAGTAGTTCTTTATCTCTTATGTGCTAAGTGAATGACATTAACATCGAACAATATGTTTAAGTTGAAAACTAAATAGTATATGCTTTATATGATGATGTATGTATATTATGAGATTGAATAATAAAAGGAATTCACTTTGGTAGGATGATTTTGAACTTTAAAATGAACCTTTGATATGTATCGTATGACCATATTTTTCTTAATACACCGAAGTGGCTGGGACGATGACGATGTCATAGATTTTATGATGTATTTTGGGGATTTCACTCCAATGTTGTGTTCCGCGTCGTCTCTAGATTTCTCAGAGGAGATATGAAGTTGCCACCATAGAAGAATTTGACATATAGTAACCCGATAGTTAAAGTCTCTTTTGCTTTTATTTTGTTATGTATATATGTTTGAAATTATATAAATAGACAAATATATATATATATATATATATATATATATATGAAAGCTCACAGCAGAGCCTTTTTGTGTTTGAATTTATATTTAATGAATACTTGCTTACTTTTTCACATGTTTTTACAGAATTACGAATTAATTTTGATACAAATCAATCGAATATGCTATAGATATTTAACGAATAGTCCGCTAAATTATGAGTAACAACTCCTGAGTCTAATATCATGGCTTAAGGATGATGATATGCTTAGGAAGATGTTACACAAGAGGTCTTGTCTTAGGTTGTAATGAGGCTTAGGTGAAGGTGGGGTATGTAACGCTCCAATTTTTACTGTTGTGTAAAAATTATCAAAATGCCCTTAGGTAATTTTTACACGTGATTCGAGATCGAATAATCCTCAAATAAAGAAATATAACATAGAAACATTATGAGAAACTTGAATAGCGATTCGTGCAAAAGTCGCAAACCCCGATTTTTCTGTACGTGTAACATGACCAAAATGCCCCTGAGGTCATTTTTACCTAGAAATCAAAGATAACCAATCTAGATTATCTTTGACGGGTTAGTTTAATGCTTGATGGGGATTATATATGCCTTAGAGATAAAAATCTCAATTCTTAATATTTACCGTATGTAAAATTACCGTTTTACTCCTCCAGTAATTTTACATGAAATTATACAATCTTTGAATTTGGTTTTCACCCAAAGGTTCAAAATGACTATTTCAAGTATAATTTGAGAATGTCCAGTAATTACAGAGAGTTTTTATGTAAAATTACATTTTTATCCCTAATTGTGTTAAATGAATTTATTTATGCAATTAAGGCAATATTAAGCTCTAATTGAACTCAAATTGTTTTCATTCATTAGTCTTGAGTTAAAAATAATTACTAGAGGTAATTAGAGCCTAAGAATTGTTTAGGAAAATTTAATTTCCTTCCTTAATTACAAAGAGCTCATAAAACCGATAATGCTAAGATTAAGGAAATTCTAATGTATTTACTTTCTTTATCTTGAGGTTAAAACTTAAGTTACTAATTGATTTTCAACTCAATTGAAATTAACTCCATTACTAGTACAAGAATATCCTTTTACCTAGTCTTGAGTTATCTTACACACCTAGTTTTACCATTTTCACAAAATTACCAATTCCTAAACCTACCACCTAATAAAATAAGCTATCCTACATGTCCTACCATGCATAATAAATGAAATCTTGTTCCCAATTATTCCTAAAGGAACCGTTAACTCCATGCCTCCTATGATATCTAAATTTTAAAATTCATTCAAGGAATAATGCACACAAACACATCATAACCTTACCATGTGTTCTCTTGAGTTGTCTTGCACTTTGTTTGATCAAAAATTCTGATCACATTGTAACATGTTAGGCCATGGTTTTGAGCTCCTTTCCACCCTCATAATTTAATTTTTGTAAAGCCTAATGCACTCTAAAACACATCATAACAATACCGTGTGCTCTTTGAGTTGTCTTGCAATATTTTTTTTGAGCAAAAATTTCGATTCCTTCACAGCTTAATGGCAGTGTACATATGCCTCCCATTCACTCTATAAATATGTGTTTTTCCAAGCCAAATGCATACACAAACACATATACTTGTTACTTGAATTTTTGGCATAGTCTTGTTCACTATCTTGGCCAAAAATCCTCCTATATCTCTCTAAACTCTAAGCTTTTTCTTCTTCCTTCTCCACCTCCAAGAGACTCCATTCTTAACTTTCATCCAAGTTCCCAAGCTCAAACAAATACATACATACCATAAACCAACCTTTTAGCACCTAAACTTTCCATACCTAAACACAAGAACACAACAAAAATCCTTCCACTATTCCATCATCACTTGGCCGAAACCATCATCATCATCTACAGAAGATTTTTCTTCTCTTTACTTCTTAAGATATCAACCTTTAACTTTTGAGAACAAGAAACAACTTAGTAGGGATTTTATTTCACATTCTTTTCTTTAATTCTTCCTACTAATTTCTGATTTATGGTTTGATGATGAGGCCATGAAATAAGGTTCTTGGAACCATGATAATCAAGAACTCTAATGCTCAATTCCTTTGTTAAGATTAATTGAGGTTAAAGAGTTTAATTCTCTAAAAGTTTTGAGCTTAACAAAATTATAAATGAACTTGCATCCATGTTTATGTTTCAAGCTCTTACATATCATGTTTAAATTTCAAGCCTTGCATAATCATGTTTAATTTCAAGTCATCAACTTAAATCTTGAAGATAATAATATGAATTTGCATCTTCATGTTTAAATTCCAAGTAATGCATTTCATGTTTATATTTCAAGTTATCACCTAAACTTTAAAGATCTAAAAATGAACTTGCATCTTTATATTTATATTTCAAGTATTGCATATCATGTTTATATTTCCAAGTTATCACCTTATAATGATAAAGATTAAAAATGGATTGTATAGCATGTTTATGATTCTTGCTATCACCTAAATCTCTAAAGCTCAAAACTTATTTCTTTAATCTTAAATGGGAATTCTTATATTTAAATTAAGTTAATTTTAGCCTCTTGATGTTCCTGGTATTGAAGTTGGTTTATTTTATTTTTAAGGCTTTGATCTTATCTTTAAATTACTTAAATAACTTTTGTTAGAATTAGAAATTCAAAGATGTTAAAGATTGTGCTATTCTCAAGCTTTTTGATTTAAAAGATTTAGGTTACTTACCTAAATTAGATAAAATAGTTAGGATACTGATTTAAAAGGTTTGGATGTGTATAAATTACTTATAATTGATGTAAAAATTATTTTTAGTATTTTTGAGATAAACTAGTAACTAGAAAGGATCAAAATCATAATTTTATAAAGCTTTAGAGAATGAATTTTCTGGATTAATTTCTCACTGATTTGATACTGATCATATTGTTTGTATACATAAAAATTATTAATATTAAATGTGAAAATCGTTTTGGTATTTTAGAGACTGAAAAGAATAATTATAAGTGTTAGTTTTCACCGTTTTGCAAAAATACGGAAAGTTGTGTTTTAAACTATCAATTATATAATTTTGGTCAAAGGATTTTAATTAGAGTTGGTAATGATATCTGATGTGTTTATATGTTTAAAATATCATTTATGATGTTTAGAAAAAGTTTTAGAAGTATTGGCTTTTGATAAGTGTCAAAAATGAGCAATTTTGCACTTTGACCCCTAAAATTTGTTAAATTTAGTCTATGGCCCTAAAAGGTTTTTATGATGAGTTTAAATGGTTTCTAATAAGTTATATGCCTCTTGAAAGTATTGGTTAATGTTAAAGACCTTTAGTTTGTGAGAATGCCTTCAAAGGGGGTATTTACGTTTTGATCCGTAACCTTTGAGAAATTGCGATTTGACCCCTTTAGGGCTTAAACATAAATATTGATAATTTGATGAGATGAATGTAATTGATATCTTGTGATGGCTATGTTCATATATTGAAATTTATATGGCTTAGATGTATGTTATGTAATTTGAATTATGGTATGTTATAGTTATGTTTGATTCATTGAGATGCATAATTTCATGAAGTTTTATGAGCATGAAACATTGAAAAGATGAGTTATTCATGTTTGCATATTTATATAATATTCCAAGATTAAAAGGTGACATAAGACATATATGGAAATGATCTTCTAGACTCCCCAAATTAAAGGTTATGAGAGGTGATTCAAATACGAAGTGATCCTTTGGACTCCCCAAATTAAAGGTTATGAAAGGTGATCTTATGCTATAAACATGAAATGTTAGATGATAATTTATAATTATATGTTTCATGCATACATCTCTTGATATCATGCTAAGATTAAATAAAACATATAGAAGTAATCCTCTAGACTCCTCGAATTAAAGGTTATAAGAGGTGATCTAAGGAAGTTACATACTTATAATGATAAAGTTGAACAAAGGCAAGAAAATGATGTATTTTCCTCCTCTATTATCCCATATGAAATCTAGCGATGGCTAGTTAGGTTGAGCTCATCCTAGGCGATCGATGAGGGGGAGTTTTGGTGCTGAATATAAAATCGCCAGGGAAAGGGTGATGGTTGGTTTGAGATGTTGACGTAAGAGAATGGTTATTAAGAAAGGAACTTGAGAGTTCCACTATGAGAAAATAAATTATCATGGGTTCTCTTGCCTTTTCCATGCAAGCTAAATGGTATACGGCTCATCAGGTTTGTTATATCATGCATTCATACTAAGTCACCCAAGAAAGTAAAGTAAGGATGTATATTTGGTGTGTTTACTCATGTGATGTTGTGTTTTGGTTTTGTGTGTTGCAAATTCATGTTAAGAGTATGCCTAGGTTATTTGCATATGTTATTTATGTACTAGAGGCATTACCATGCATACATGAGATATCTGTTGCATTCATGACATTAAGACTCATGCTAAAAGATACAGGCCTCGGCTAACGGTATCTGGAACTTAATAAATGAACTCTATATATGCTCACCCTTTTTCATAATAAAACCCGAGTTTCCTGGAGATGATTACGATGACACTTACATTAGAATAGGGAAGCCCTACTAAGAATCTTGTATAAGTTTCTTATCCTTTTTTTCTTTCTTCCGTGTCATCTTTAGACAAGGATGATGGTATAGCTCATGAATTTCTCTAAGACGTGGATGAAGGAGTTGTGCTACAAAAGGGATCAAGAAGGTTGCAATGGGAGTATGGAGATAGTTTCCCTTGGATATTGGCTTTAGGGTTATTATACACTTTTTATTTGCTTGTGCTTTAGTCTCTTGATGGGTATGTACTGATGCCTTCTACGTTTAGAGGACGTCACTACCATGATATAATTATGATGTGTTAATGTTGTTTATGTCATGATACTCTATGGTTTATATATATATATATATATATATTGTGATGTTGTATGTATCTGTGACTTGTCTTTATCCTTTCTTATTTATAGGTAAGACGAATGACATTAGTTACTTAACATATGCGGCTCATGTTTTGTATCTTAGAAAAAAAAATACCCATATTTTCACTAAGGTATTTTTAAAAATTTAAATTAAAGATTGAAATAAAAGAGTAATAACTAATAATTAACTTAAATGCGTTCCTAGGCATATTGAGTTAAATATTAGGGTGTTATAGGGTAAATACATAAACCAATGAGCTAAACCTCTAGCCAAAGGAGAGCAAATACATACACCAAGAGTGTAAATCTTGAGGGTACACTTTGTTAAACTTAACACAATTACAGACCTTTAATTTGCAATGTAGCGCACCTTTAACCCTACTTTTTCATTTTTTTTTTCAATCAACTTTGCTTCTTCTTCTTTTTTTCTTTTTCTTGGATCACCACTTGCTGAATTTCTTTTTGGCCACACATAGTTACACATTGTCCTTCTCCCATACTTAAATTGGGACATATCTTCATGCTCTCCCCCACACTTATGCTCAAGCACATATGAGAAATCCACAAATGCTTCCCTAAGCCTAAAAGGTAGGGAATTTTCATGGTTTTTCACTCTGGCTAAGGATGTACTGAAACAAAAGAATGGGCAATAAGGCTCAAAGTGGCTAGACAATAGTAACATGCAAAGGGTGGCTATATGGATAAGTGGCTAAAAATAAGAAAAATGTCTTAATTACATTCAAGCATGCACATGGAAACATATTTTCAAACAAGACCCAAGGTAAGTTATAGAATACAAATCTAATGAGAGAAACACATGAGCAAATAGAGATGGCACATGATAGTCCAATCAAAGAGGCTTAAAATCTCACAGGTAAATCGCATGTACTCAATCTAAACAATACAATGAATCACCAAGCATTTAATACAAAAAATAAAGTCAATGCCAAGCAAGTCAATATAGTGCCTGTGATGTGAGCTTATACATACAACCTCTAAGGTGTCAAAGGAATAGTGTAAAACACAAATAAACTAAAACACGATGCAAGAATAAAAAATGAAAATAACAATAAAATGCAGAAATATAAAGAAACAAAGTAAAGAACTCCCTCGTAGTGGGTTGTTTCTTACCCAGCACTTTGTTTTAACATCTCTAAGTTGGATGGTTAGAACTCTCATGGAGGGTGTACAGCTTCAACCCACAGAAATGCCATTTGACCCTAGATTCACAAGGTTTTATAGAGATGCCTCAACCAGTCCCCATTAATTGAATAACGATTCCTAAACCGTGGGTTTTCTAACTAAATTGCACCACTAGGGTGCACTCGGGTGACCAAGAATGGTCCTTTCCATGTATACTTCGACTTCCTAGTCATGAGCTTTGCCCAGGGCTCATGTAGCAAGATCCTTTGCCCCTTACAGGGCTTCTTTCCCTTTATAAACTAATCATGAAGCACCTTTGAAACTAATGACTGTTGCTCGAGTGGAGTACCTATATCTACAAGTTTGGAACATTCTAATACAGCAAACTCATCATATCCTATAGGAGAGGAAAAAGTAGGAAAGAGAGATGTGCATCCTTACCAAGGAAACTACTATATACATCTTCCACTAAGTAGTCAATGATATCGATGCCAAACATAGAGTTTTCCTCATAGGGAAATTTCATAGCATTAGATAAGAAAAATTGGACTTTCATGTCCCCACATTCCATATGCAATATGCTATTATAAATATCAATCATGATGTTCATAGACCTTGTGGTCATTTCATCAATACTTTCTTGATCTACATTTTAAACATTTCATATTGATAAACCAGCATACTAATCTTAGTTTCTTTAACTTTATCGGTACCTTCGTGCATCATGTGCATTGATTTTGTCATATTCAGCCTTGCTTAGTGCACACATGAGTAGGTACTTATCTTTGGAGTTCAACTGAACTCTAGCCTTGTGTTGCTCTGTCCACCTACTCCTAGGACTTTTCTTAATGTTGAGGATGCATCATCAGTTCCTAGAACTCCTTCCTTTAGAATATAAGCACCTTCCTGTATGATTTCCCACAAGTCAAGGCTTGTTTATTTTATGAGCAATTCCATACAATCTCTCTAATAGGCATAGTCCCCAACATCAAAGAATGGCGGTAAATTGATAAAGTGTCCTTCTGCTATATGAATATTTTGTGCCATAACTCCTTAGGATCTTTGTCCTCTGTAGTTATTAAATTGCCCAACCCCTTAGAGCCTTGAGCTCTGATGACACTTGTAGGGAGAAAAGTGCACAAAAAAAGGGAGTTGAATCATGCTTCTCCTTTCTTTTTGTTCATACTTTCTGAAACCTTAAACAGATAATTATCAAGTATTAAACTTGAAGTATAGTAGAAATAGCATTAGATATGTTAAAAAGAAAGCTTTTAGAACTCAAATATATGTATAATAAAGTAAGAAGGAGTAAGCTATTCAAAAGTCATTAAAAGATAAACACAACGGCATAAATAAAAAGAGGAAGGAAAAGAAGATACTGCGCAAGAGATTTTATATTGGTTCGACCATTCCTACCTATATCCAATCATCAACAATTGTTGAGTTTCACTTAACTTTTCTCAAAACAGAAAAGAATAGATAGTCTTTATAGTAGCTTTCTCAAGCTCTTGCTTGTGATCAGTAGCAACCTCTACTATCACAAACCAAGTAATCTTTGACCAGCCTTTCCAAGTTGAACTAGTGAGTAGCAAGTATGCTCTGCTGTCACAACCTGAGTAGTCTTTAACCAGCCAATCTAAGCTAAACCTGAGTAGTCTTTCACCAGCCTTTCTAATCTAAACCGTGACAGTAGCTAACTCTACTACCGCATTGTAAGCAGTCTTTGACTGGTCTCTACAAGCTAACTCACACCGATCACTACTGGATCGAGGATACAAGGGTTTGTGTTTGGGTTTGCCATTCAAACTAAATACAGTGACAACCTTGGGAAAAACTTGAATGACTTCTTTCTATGATTTTTCCTGGGAAGAACAAATGATTTACTAAGATCATAGAAAAAAGATTTTTATAGACAAGGAAACCGATTACAAGGTGTAATGAACTTCATAGAAGATGAAAAGAAATTTCATAACATTTTGGCTTTTATGCAGCGTCTCTATCTTGTTCATTTTAAGCACAACATATCTATTTATAGATGGTCTTTATTTATGACTGTTGCCCTTGATCAGTTGTCCAAGTGACACGTGTTGATCATCTGTTCGTACCTTGGAAAAGTAGTCTAGAAGAATAGCTTGTTGTCTATTAGAGCTGTTCCAAAAGCCATTGTGAAATAGAGGTTTCAGAAGTTACCCTTACAAACTACTTTTTTACATTTTGAACAAGGTTTTTGAACTCTTCCTTTTAAAAGCTAGAGTAATTGACCAACTTGGTAGAAGAGATGACATGCTAGTCTATGACTGGGTTTGACTTTAAATTTGAAATTCAAATTTCCCTCATTTTCCTGTAGAGTTCACAATTTCACTATGAAGTGAGCTTTTTGAAGTGCGGTATCAATTCCTTGATATATAACTCAGACGAGCATTTAAGCTAATCTTCTAGTCTTTAATCAATGCTTGTAGATGATGTGATGATAGCGATCAGGATGATTGAAGGTTGTAGAATACACTTACTTCAGAGCTGGTTTGAAATCTTCATTTGAAGTATACTTTCTGAAGTCGCATCCTACTTTCTGAAGAACCGTGCCTTGGTTTCTTGTATACAATGATTTTCTTTAGTCCATTTAGCATGTATACATTCAATTCATAATATAATTTTCACTTTCATTAAGTTCCTATCTCTTTGAATGAGATAAATCTTATTTGCACATGTAAAGTGAAATTATTCTCTCTTCAAGACTCATGTTATGCAAATAGAAAAACCTATTTGCTATTTCAAGACTACTTAAGGATAACATTAGTCGTTCTTCAAAATTTTTCTCAAAATTGGTTGTGTATTATTCAAAACACTTTGCATTAACACTTTCTGAAGAGTTTTAGAGCTAACAAGTTGGCCCTATTGTTGAGAATTGTTTCCCTACTTCGAGTTGGGGTGATTTTTCTAGTTTTGGTTGTATGTATTCTCAAATGGAAACTGGCCTACGTGGTTCTAAGGTTGACTTTGGATAAGGCTTATTATTGTTACCCCATGGTTGAGTCATCTTGTAGTGCTGGGCATATACATGTATGATGGAAATTTGAAGTATAAATGCCACAAATCTTGGGACTTACTAGTGTTGCTGCTTAGTTAACCATCAGTTGCTTCATGAGCAT
The DNA here is from genome assembly GCA_031216125.1 of Dalbergia cochinchinensis. NCBI lineage: Eukaryota > Viridiplantae > Streptophyta > Magnoliopsida > Fabales > Fabaceae > Dalbergia > Dalbergia cochinchinensis. The sequence goes on from CM062369.1 coordinate 33,631,415, forward strand.
AGGAAGTGCTTGTAAGGTCTGCATTAGTACTGGATTCTCTAGTTGGCTAACCTTATGAAGGCCCTTAGTACTGTTGGCCATCCTAAAATCAAATTACTAAAAATTTATAGTCATATTTTTAATCAAAGCACATACCTCAACCAGTGTCTAATATATGAGTGCTCTCCATTAGTAGCATGAGTCATGCATCTATCCATAGGTACAAGACCCTCATAGAAACACTTGAGGAAAAGTTGCTTCGGGATTTGATAGTTAGGTTAGCTTTCACAAAGAAGCTTAAAGTGCTCTAAATACTCATGTCGAGTTTTGTCAGACTAGCAGATTCTGGAGATTCCATTTCTGATGGAAGCTCCTCGAGAGATGGGAAAGTACCTCTCAAGGAAAAATCTCTTCATCCCTATCTAGCTATTCACAATCCCATCTGGAAAATTGAAGAACCAATTTTCTACAGCACCCTTTAAGGAGAAAGGGAATGCTCTGAGCTTAATATCATCTATCTCCACCCTATTAGGTCTCATGCTAGAGAAAACCATAAGTGGCTTCTTCAAATGCTAGTATAGGTCTTTCTAGATAGCCTATTAAACTTGGACAAAGAACGAACCATATACCTCTTAAGCTCAAAGTCATTGTCAAGCCGAGGATACTTGATTGGCAAAGGCTTTTGGACAAAGTTAGGAGATATGAGCTCCCTAAATATCCGCTGGTGCTTTCTCATATTTCCTATATCATCTGAAATAGTAAATAAAAGATCAAAACACTCAAATAGTTCCTCTTGTTGACACCTTGCCTATTTAATCTGTCTTAAAGTTTTCTCAATTTTAGAATCAAGAGGTATTAAATTGCTGGCAGATAGGGAATGCCTTATACAAGGGAACAATCAAACATAAAATTAAAAAAGCAATTACAAACTAGAATAAAATAAAAAAAACTAAAAATAGTAAAATAAAAAAAAAAACTAAATGTAACTTACCTGGCAATGGTGTTAAATTTGACAAAGGATGTCACTACCTCCTCAAATTAGAATTATTTTATATGCTAAGTTGCACAAAAAATGTAGTAAAGACCACAACCTAGGTCGTCTCTCAAAGAGGCTATGTCACTTACTTGGAAAAATTGGGTGTTTGGAGAATTAAATTGAGATAATTAAAATTAGCAAAGAAAATACAATAATTAAGGGCACTAGTGCAAGGTACTCCTAAGATTGGAACTAGTTATCACAGACCAAATATTAAACACATTAGTGGCTATTAGTAATAAATCACTAGTGATTATACTAATGATCGATTGACCTCTACAATTCGACCAATGCAAATAGCTAACAAATAGGATCCCGATTTAATTAGAAATTATATTGATTTAAAGTACCAATTGATATAGCCTAACCGCCAATCAGATAGTTTATTCTAATGTTCTCCCTCAAACATAAACCAATGAATCCATCAATTTATGCCCAAAGGGTTTTCCTAAATGAAGATCACCAATTTAATTATCCCCATAAAATTTGTATCAATCATAACAATAATTATTAGAGTAGAAAGTAAGAACATTGAGAAAACTAATGCATTTACTATAAAAAGGGTCTCAAACATCATCCCAATGCATCTAGAAACCTTTACACTATTAAGGAGATCTACTCCTCCATCTCTGGAAGATTACAACAATGAAAATAAAAGAGAATCTAAAGATAATAACAAGGATCCATATCACAATCTCCAAGAACAAAGCACCTTAACTAATGGAGTCCCTAGAGAGAGAAAAATAGAGAAGAAAATAAAGAGATGTAGAGAGAGAGATAGAGAGAAAATCCTAGTTGCTGAAAGTCTAAGTAAAAAATTAGGTAAAAGTCTGTGTCAGTCCCTTAAATACTACTCTCTAAAATAGCCCAAGGTAGGGCCAAAAAAAAATTAATTATCTACAATCCTATTATCACTCACCAAAACAGTGAGCTTAAGCATTCTTCTTGGTGCTTCTACCAAGCATTGCAGTGCTAAGTAAGCACTGCAGCGCTCACCTGAGAGTGAACTTCCATGGTTATACTTATTTTCAGCTCAAAGCTCCTTCCCAAGAATTCCCAGCCTTGTTCCCAAGCTCCTGTGCACAAAACCGTACTTAAAGAGGCAAGTTAAACGCAACAGGCTGTAATTACAAATTATTCCAAAATCAGTGTAGTAGTCAATGATTCTATCAAAAATACATAATGAAGAGTAAATCAAAATCCTAAGTATTGGCATCAGTAACTCAATCAAACTTATCCAAAATGCTAAAGTTTGGTAGCAAGATAAATGGCATAAATTCCCCTTATTAATCTCTTATTTCTCTATTAGTTACTATTTATGAATTTAGTTAAAGTATTGCTTTTCAATATAGCTATATATACATATGTTTATATTATTTAAATATTAAAATGTTTTATTCCAGCTACATGTATACTTATATATTATTTTTGTTATTGTCCTATATGGGTTATGAATGAAAACCTGTCACTGTATTTTTATGAACTTAGCCTTTTTCATCCCTACACGTACAGCTACAAGTTTAGTTGCATCATAGGATCCACTTTAATAATGCTGCAGCTTCATTTTGGGTGAGCTTTACTTTGAAGTGAAGCTTGTTATAAGTTCATGCTAGTTTTAATAATGCTCCAGTAATCATGTAGGCATGATCCTAGACATGCATAGTTTTATGATAATTTATAGTTATTTTATTTAATCTCCAATGGTAATATCCTGCCAAACCCAAAAAGCTTTTAATCTCCATTACCGTGGTAGGTCTCTCCCAGTTCATCACAGCCTCTACCTTAGTAGGGCCAATAGCAATGCCTCCTTTTGACATTACATGCCCCAAAAACTTCACTTCCTCTAACTAAAATTCGCATTTAGACAGCTTGGCATATAGTTTCTTTTCTCTCAGAATCTCCAACACTATCCTCAAATGACGTTCATGCTCCTCGTGGGTCTTGGAGTAGATGAGCATATCATTTATGAAGACAACTACAAACTAATCTAGATAGGGTCGAAAGATCCTATTCATATAGTCTATAAATACAGCCAGAGCATTTGTCAATCCAAAGGACATGATGGTAAACTCAAAGTGGCCATATTGAGTGCTAAAGGTTGTTTTTGGTATATCCTCATCCCTCACCCTAATCTGGTGGTATCCTGACCTCAAATCAATCTCAGAAAACATTGTTACTCTTCTCAACTGATCCATCAAATCATCAATCTTAGGCAAAGGGTACTTTTTGTTTACTGTCACTCGGTTTAACTGCCTATAATCAACACACAACCTCATGCTTCCATCATTTTTCTTCATAAACAGCACCGGGCTCCCCACGGCGATGCGCTGGGTCTGACAAACTTCTTTTCTAATAGATCCTCCAACTGAGTTTTTAACTCGATGAGCTCCATATGGGACATTCTGTAAGGGGCTATGGATATGGGTCCCTTTCCTGGAAGCAGTTCTATTGAAAATTCTATTTCTCTAACGGGGGGAAACTCAAGTATCTCATCTAGAAATACTTCGAGATAGTTCCTCACAATAGGTATCTCATCAAAGTTTTGCTCAAAGTCCACATCACTAGCGGCCAGAAGAATGTAGCCCTTATTCTCTCCTTTACCACAGTTTATTTCTACGGCATTTATATACAAACTTAGGGTTTTCTAGGTTCACTAGGAATAGGAAGAAAAGTGATAGACTTTTAGTAATAATTTATCATCACACGATTGGCATAAAGCCAGTCCATGCCAAGAATTATGTATAGTCCTTGCATAGGTAAGCAGACCAAATCTAAGACAAATATTCTATTTTCAATAGTAAAACTACAGTTTAGACAATACCTACAAGTCCTAATAGGTTTTCCAGTAGGGGTAGAAACAGTAAGATCAAAGGAAAGTTCTGACACAAGCAAATTTAAGGACTCAACACAAGAATGGGAGATGAACGAATGGGTAGCGCCAGAGTCAAACAGTACAATTAAGGTCCTACCATGCATTTCACACTCACCTTCCATGAGGTTTTGTGACGTCGTCGTCTCTTCAGTGTTGAGGGTGAAGACTCTCCCTTGGCGTTGCGACTTGGGATTCGGGGTTATCGAGTTTCTCTCCGTGCACTCTCGCAAGTAGTGGCCAGGCTTCCAACATCGGTAACAAACACCCAGGCCTGCCCGGCATGGTAGGTCTCAGTGAGGTTTCCCGTACTTGGCACACACGGTGGCAGGTGTAGGCCTTGGGGGTACGATTAGGGTCCTCTAAACTACCTTCCCTGTATTGTCATTTGGCCTTCCTTGGTTGAAGTCTCTTTGGGGACCTTGTGGTCTGAATAGATATCTGGACTGCGGTCGGAAGGGCGGCCTATTCTACGGCTTAAACCTTAGAGCTTTTGGTGCTAGCTTCTTTGTGAAGCTATCGGCCTTCAACGTGCTCAACTTCTTTTGGCCGTCTTCAATGATACGGCATTTGTTGACCAGGGTAGGGAAGTCCCTGATCTTCAAATGAGCCACTGTAACATTAATCTCGGCCTTCAGCCCGAACTCGTACTTAATGCACTTCCAGTACTTGTCGGGGTTTCCTTGGTACATCCTTGAGAATTTGATGAGTTCCTCGAACTTGGCAGTATACTGGGCGATGCTCATGCCTCCTTGAGCCAACTGTATGAACTCAATGTCCCTTGCATTCCTTACCGATTCCGGGAAGTACTTCTCATAGAAATAAGCTTTAAACAGCTCCCAGTCAATCTCAGTACCGGCTGCTTCCAACAGTCTTTGACCACCGGTCTACCAAAATCCAGCATCTCCTTCTAGCATGTATGTGGCAAAAGTCACCTTCTGCATTTCCGTGCATGGAATCACAGTGAAGATCTTCTCCATGCTCTTGATCTATTCGTTAGCGTGATTTGAATTCAGGGTTCCCTGAGGTGGGTTGGCCTTGCGAAATTCCCCGAAATGGGCGTGCTCGAGGACCTCAGTAGTATTGTGACCTTGGCCGGCATCAGCTTGGTGGTCTCGGTCCATCCTTTCAAACATTGCCCTCATGGTCCTGGCCACATCGCAGAGGGCTTTAGCAGTTTTGTTGTCTTATCCGCAAGGGGTTGTGGTCCTATTCTGTTGTCGACGTGCCATTGGTCCCTATGTACATAAAACAACAAACACTGAGGTGATCAGGCTCAATACTCTATGTAAAGTGGGCTAGTTACCATGGCACGCATAACATAGAGTGGTCATGCATTTCTAATCCTTAAGCTTATCCTATTGATAGAGCAACTACACATGATATATCTACTGCATTATGCTTAAGAAGCATAGTCAGTCCAGTCCTTAGGCTCCGTGAGAACCGAACTGCTCTGATACCAAAATGTAACACCCTAATATTTAACCAAACATGCCTAGGATGTATTTAAGTTAATTATTACCCGTTACTCTTTTGTTTTAGTTCTTAATTCTAATTTTTAGAAAATATTTAGTGAAAATATGGGTAAATTTTATTTTGAAATAAGAGATGAAAACATGAGCCACGCATAAGATGAATACCATATTCGTTTGATTTGCGAACGATAATAAAAAGCCATACATGCTATAAACAAAAACACAGGATCATACATAGCAGCCATCATACCATATATAACAAAGGTTCTGCCATACATTAAGTTATATAATAGCATAAGTACAGTCATTCGAACAGAAATACATGGAAATATAAAATACATAGACCAGAAACCTCGCCCCACTAAAGTGCATCTAAAGTAGATAACCTCAAAAACAAAAGATGGTTATCCTATGCCAACCATACGCACAAGTACCATCAAGTCTGCTACCAGCCCCTACTGCTGCCTACCCCAAGGGGGAGGAATATATCCAATCCACTGAGCCAGTTTGGCCAGGGTGGCCGAACGATGCACAGGTCGAGCATGGGCTCCATGGCGGGGTATCATCCTCACTCACCCTCCACGGATCGGTTGCTTCACGGTGGCCTCACTACGCCTACCAACATCCATGGACACGATGGAGGAAGAGCCCTCAGATGGCACCTGGGTGGCGGAGTCCTCAAATGGATCCGTCTCTGAATGACTTGTGGGGGAACGGGGCACATACATTGGGAAGTCACGGATGGCTGAAGCTGTTGGCTGGGAACGGCGAGTCCGCTCCTCCTGAGATCTGCCATGCTCGAAGACGAGATCGTTGCCAAAGGGGGGAAGCAGAAGAGAACCGAAAGCTGGAAACCGGGTGTGCGAAGGGGTGGTCCATGTATACAAAAAGACGGATGGCACAACGACCCATGAAATGATATGACCGATGAGCGGTGTCATAGTGCGTTTCCTAAGTGGGCGCGTCAATGTAAATCACAAACATCGCCATCGACCTCTGAAGACGCAATGGAAAGAAAAGATAGAGGGAGTGAGAAACTTGATAAAGAATCTCAGTAGGGTGTCCTTCTATCCTAGTGTCATCATTTACGTCCTCAGGAATCTCGGGTTTCATTATAAAAAAGTGAGCATACATAAGGTTCAATTATTAAGTTCTAAAAGAATACTTACCGAGGCCCATTCATTTTATTATGCATCTTGAATGATATGAATGCAACATACCTCATCATGAAATGCATGTCACTACAAGGTGCAATTTATGTAGGAACATAAGCAATATGCAAAGAATGTGATAACCCTAGCATGAATTACTTTCTTTGGACTGTAGGTGACTTAGCTTAATCTTTTCTCTCATTAGGCCACTCTATAAATCTCTCATATGAGAGTTTCTAGGTTATGAGCTCATACCTCATTAGTCGTCGCTAGCATATACTTATTCCATGATAAGTTTAACACCCGACTCTTAAAGTACAGGGTAAAGGACATTAAGATTACCTTTCATAACCTTGACTTCGAGGAGTCCCAAAGGATCACTTCCTATTTGGATTACCTCTCATTACCTTTAATTTGGGGAGTCTAGAGGATCATTTTCATGTGTCTTACGTCACCTTTAATCTTGACATATTATATAGAGATACATGGTAGTTCATAACCTATTTTCTCAATATGACATTGCTCATAGTCATGCGTCTCAATCAATCACATAAGCATGTTCAACATTTATTGATCCTTGAATGAACTATTATTCAAATAAATATGCTCTTATCCAGTATGCCGGAATTCAAGGACCGGACTCAGCTAATGCACATGCCATGCTTACAGAACATACATATTCATCAAACTATAAATCATCATGTTCATAATGCGGGAATAAGCATACAAGATCACCAATCCATGTTGTACAAGTGGAGAAATACTTATTCACACATTTTAGGTTCTGGTAATCGATTACATAGCTTGAATTTTTAAAACAGAAAGGTTCAAGGTTCTAGTAATCGATTACATGAGCCTTATAATCAATTACCATTGCTGAAAATGCATTTTGGGCCTCAAAAACATCTGAGTAATCGATTACATGGAATGGTAATTGATTACTAGTGTCCAGGAATATGCTCTAGGTTTCTTAGAAATTGTGTAATCGATTACATGATGTTGTAATCGATTACTCAGGCCAAAAGTTCTTACTCGGGTATTGCAGACCACTCTGGTAATCGATTATATTCCCCTAGTAATCGATTACCAGTAACTTCAAAGTTTGAAAATTCAAGTTTTAAATATTCCTTAACTTTGTCTTCCCTTCTAAAAAAAATCATTTTGAACCATATTCCATTTTCACTTTGAAATCAAAACATTTTTTTTTTCAAAGGTGAGTGCCCATGGAACCAAAATTCCTAAGTAAGTTGAAAGGGGTAAGTCTTGAGCTCTAGATATTTAAGTGGTGACATAAACATACCAATGCAAGCCTCATTTTAGTCTTTATGTTATAAGGTGATGACAATGGAATTATAAATATGATATGCAAGGCCTTAAGCATAAATATGAGAATGCAGCTCATTTTTAATCTTAAGATTTAGGTGATGGCTTGAAACATAAATATGCTAGACAAGAAATAGAGACATGAAATGCAAGTTTACTTTCTTATCTTTAAGATTTAAGTGGTGACTTAAAAATAAATATGATATGCAAGGCTCAACTATATATATGAAGTGCAAAGACTTGAAGGATAAACATGAATGCATTTTTCATTTGTTAACTTTTTAGGTCTTAGGCTCAAGTTTCCTATTTAGAGTAATAACGATCAATCTTACACAATGGGCACGAGCTTTAGAGTCTCTCATTATTGTGGTTCCAAGAATCTTGTCTCCTTAGATTCATCATCAAGCTCAAAAGAAAACCATCAAAGGAAGACCCAACATATTTTCATTTAGTTCTTTAAGGTTTAAGCTCAAGACTCCTATTTAGAGTATAAACTCTAAAACACCGATCAACCTTAAGTTGAAAAGGGTAAGTCTCGAACTTATAAAAAAAAATCAAGTGATAACAAGATCATTTTATTTCATTTTACTAGACTCTCAAAACCAAGTAGTGAAACCTTAAGCTTTAGAGATCAAACAAATGATGGCTTTTCAACCAACATCAAGGATCCTCATCATCAAGCCATGGATTCTAACCATTTAACAATAACAAAACAAGAACAAATAGAGGAGAAGAAGAAGCTCAAAACTAAAAAAGAAAGAATAAGGGAAAGAAAAAGAACTCAACATAAAATCCCTACCAAAAGATGTATTTCTTGTTTGAAAGAGTGCTTGGTCTTGGAAGTGGGAAGTGTTAGAGGTTATGTGGTGGTGAGTAGTGTTTCTTTGAGGAGTGAGAAGAAGAAAAAGAACTCTTAAGAAAGATTTGAACTAGAAATTGCAAGGTTGAGCATATGGCACTTGTGTTTCCTTTAAGTGTGTATTTATAGAAGAATTTCATCATTAGGGGATAAGACGGGGGTGAGTGGCTGGCCATTAGAGGGGAGAAGAAAGAAAAAATATCTCTTTGTGGCTGTCATTCCAAGGGATGGCTAGGTATGGGTGTGGATAAGGCTAGGTATGGCTCTTTGAGTGTTTGAGTTGATTCAATAAAAAAAGTGACGGATTAAATGGAGGGGGAGGAGTGGCCAGTTCTCTTAAGGGGTTTATGGAGGAAATTTTGTCACTTTGATATGGATTAGAAATGTGTTTAAGAGTGGATTTGGTTAGGCCTTTTGATTAGGGGTTTATAATTAGGTGTTTAGGTAAGAAAGTGAGTAATTAGGGTGGCTCAAGACAAGATTAAAGAGTGTTCTTGCACAATTAGTGCAAATCCACCTTTATTAACAAGGAATCTCATCACATGACCATTTCCATGATTTAAGAAATTAAATAGAAAAAATACTATTTCAAATTGACATGACACTAATTCTTGAGTTAAGAAAAGGTTTTTGAGTTTTTTTAAGCAATCTTAGGCCCTAATTAACCTCAATTAATTATTTTCACTCTAGATTAATTATTGAAATTAATTAATCTTCAATTAGAGTATAATATTACTTAGGTTTCATTAATCATGTAATTAAGCTCATTATACCCTTAATTAGGGGTAAAATGGTAATTTTATTTTCACAAAAGCCTCCCGGGATTACCTGGGCTTAGACAGACATTAGACGTCCCTTAAAAATGACATTTCAAACTCCCGGGTAAAGTCCGGGTCCAGTCGGGAATTAATCCTGTGTCAATTAGTCACAGGGGCATTTTGGTAATTTTACACACAGGAACTCAAAAGTGAGATTCTTCTGCTCTATTAGAACACATAACACATGTAATCACACATAATTCCTGTTCAATACTAAAACAACCCTTTGAGGATGGCCGAGGCCGGTTATCCTCATTTTCTCGGTAAAAATGGCCTTAAGAGCATTTTGGTCATTTGTACACGAGAAAAAAAATTCGGGGCGTTACATTGTTCATCAACAAGCTTTGATTGAAGATAAGAAGATAAAAAAATCATCAAGGGCATGTCACCGCACATTAGAAAGCTCACTTACATTGATACAATGCGCTATACAAGAAAACAAGGGAAATTTGAAATTCAATTTTGAATTTGAAAAGTCAAAACCCAGTGTCAGAACTAGCATGACATCTCTTCGGCCATCATGGTTAACTACTCCAGCTTCTAGACGAATGAGTTCAGAAATCATATTCAGAAAGTAAGAGTAGTTTATGAAAGGACACTAGAAACCTCGACCTTGCAATGGCTTCTACATCAGCTCTAACAAACAGACATGCTACTCTTCTAGACTGGTTTTCTAAGACACATATAGATGATCAACAAGTGTCACTTGGAGATCTAATCAAAGGCTACGGTCACAAGGAAGACCATCTATAAATAGCAATGTTGTGCTTTCAAAGGAAACTGACTTACGCTGAATAAAAGAGCAAAAACTCTACAAAAATTTCTCCTCATCTTCTTGTAAAGTTCATTACATCTCGTAATCAGTTTCCTTATTTGTAGAAATCTTCTTTCTACTTTCCTTCATAGATATACATTCTTCTAAGGAAGAATAGTTAGAAAGAAGTCATTCAAGTTATCTCAGGTCTTTCACTGCATATCTTAAGGAAACTTGAGTGTGGGTTAATTTGAGTTGTAAGCCCAAACACAAACCTTTGTATCCTCGATCAAGTAGTGATCAGTGTGATTTAGCTTGGAAAGGCTACTCAAAGAGTACTTATAATGCGACAGTAAAAGTGTTTTATTGGTCACAGTTTAACTTGGAGAGGCTGGTTAAAGACTACTCAATTTAGCTTGGAAAGGCTGGTTAGAGACTACTTGATTCAGCTTGAAGAGGCTGGTGAATAACTAATTAGTTTGTGATAGTAGAGGTTGTCTACTGGTCACTGGTGAAAGCTTACGATGGCTATTATAAAGACTATCCTTGTTCTTTTTTCTAGTATAAGAAAGGTTTAGTGGAACTCAACAATTATTGAGAACTAGATATACGCAAGTTGACCGAACCAGTGTAAAAACTCTTGAGCAGTATCTTATTTCTCCTTCATCTCTTTTTTATTTCTACATTTTGTTTATTTATTGTATCTTTTCTGGAAAGCTTTTTTTCATGCGTTTATTTCACATTTTTAGTTTAGAAAGTTCATTTTCTGAAGTCACTAACGCTATTTCCACTGCACTTTAAGCTCAAAGCTTGATAGTATCTTGATTAAGTTATTCAGAAGCTAAATAGGAAAAACAAAAGTGAAACACAATTCAGCCCCCTTTCTTATGTGCTTTCCTACCTACAAGTCGCATTAGAGCTTAGCCTCTGTAGGGTTGAGTGCTTGAACGACTGGAGAAGACAAAGATCCTAGGAACAAATGGCACAGAATATTCACATAGCTGAAGAACACTTTACCAACAGACTGCCATCCTTTGATGGTGGAAATTATGCCCACTAGAGAGATAGAATGGAATTCTTCATAAAAGTACACACATCTTGATTTGTAGGAGATCATACAGGAAGAAGACTATCTTCCAGTAGAGTAGTTCCAAGAACAAATAATGCACCCTCAACATCAAGAAAAGTCCCTTCGAGTAGGTGGATAGAGTAACACAAGGCCAGAGTTCAACTAAACTCAAAAGTTGAGTATCTACTCACGTGTGTACTAAGCAAAGCTGAATATGACAAAATCATTGCTTGTGACACGGTAAAGGAAATATGGAACAAGTTGCACATGCTGCACGAATGCACTGATCAAGTGAAAAAAACTAAGATCAATATGCTAGTTCATCAATACAAAATGTTCAAAATGACAGATCAAAAGAATATTGATGAAATGACCACAAGGTTTATGCATATCATAAACCAACTGAAGGGATTAGGCAAGATATACTCTAACTCTGAAATGGTTAGAAAAATCTTAAAAAGCCTCCCTACCAAATAACTGCCTAAGGTCACAACCATTATTAAGGCAAAAGACCTTCAAATTCTCAACCTAAATGCACTTATTTGGTCACTTAAAACCTATGAGGTAGTGCTCTCTAAAATGCATGGTGAATCCACCAAGAAGAGCAAGTCCATGGCCTTAAAGTCATCTTATCAAAAGGCAAACAAAGGTAAGGCAATTAAAGTTGCTAAGACCTCAGATGAAGAGGAAGAAACTGATGATGAGATAGAAGAAGATGGAAATGATTTTTTTATGCTGGTGGGAAGATGTCCAAGGCTTAGAGAAACAAGATAAAGAGAAGAAAAGACATCAATCTCAGGAAGGACAGAAAAGGAAAAATGAAGCCTGAAAGTGTCACCTGCTATAACTATAGGGAGAAAGGACACTTCAAACTAGAATACCATAAACTCAAAGGCCTATAGAAGAAGTTTGTGCCCAAGAAGAAAGGCATGCTGGCTACCTGGAGTGAATCTGAGGAAGAAAAGGAAGGATCAAAAGATTAGGAAGAGATGGATGTTGCCAACCTATGCTTCATGGCAGGATATTCATCAAAAAGTAAACCTGATATAAACAATACTAACTCCGATCTTTCCTATGATGAACTTTTATCTTTATATGAAGAGTTGCTTGAGGATTCCCAAACTTTTTCCTCTCACTATATCAATATGAAAAAAGAACATAAAAGGACTGTTCTAGAACTTAAAATGGCCAAGACAAAAGCTAAGAATGTAAGGCTTGAAAAAGAAGTACTAAAAGGAGAAAAAAAAATTTAAAATGTAAAATTCAATGCCTTAGGATCTGAAGTTTTAAGCAAAAATGAAAACACTCAGAAGGTCATTTCTGAGCTTCAAAGAATTTCAAAGCTTCTTAAATCTGACCTAGAAAAAATGGTGAATAAATCAAGGAATCTTGATCTAATGCTTGAAGGGCAGCGGCCATATTAGGGTTGAGATATGAGGAAGTCTTTGATGAGAAAGGAAAACTAACTCTCTTCAAGAAAGAAAAGAACAAGGTTTCTTGTACTTTCTATTTTCAGAAGGGATATCCACCTAACAAATGCTTCATGAAAAAGAAGCCTGTCAAAAAGGATAGAAAACCTTCTTCCCCAAAAACTAACTCAAGAGGACCCAAGAAAGTCTGGGCACCTAAAATAAAAATTGTTTTTATTGCAGGTATACTTGAGAATACACGTGGAACCTAACAACAAGTGGTATATGGACAGTGATTGCTCCAGGCACATTTATAGATCTAGAAGGTAGTTTAGAAACCTACGATCCAAGTATTCTGGATCAGTGAAATTTGCTAATGAAAGTAAGGCCAAGGTCACAAGAATAGGAAATGTTGGTAAGGATGATTCCCATCAAATTTTTGTTGTGCTACTTATTATTGGTCTGGCTCACAACTTATTATGTATCAGCTAGTTTTATGACTAGGGCTTTAATGTTATTTTTAATGCTCATGCACGCAAAATAGTTAGGCCCACTTCCAGACAAGTTATTATGTCTAGTAAGAGGCATGATAACACGCATGTGTTATTCTTGGATAATCTAAGAAATCAACATGTAAAATGTTTCGTATCCTTCATGGATGATAAGTGGTTATGACATAAGAAGCTTGGGCATGCTCATATGAAGCTTATTTCTGAGCCCTCTCAAAAAGAGCTTGTTAAAGGCCTTCCAAAAATCAGATTTGATAAGGACTCGGCTTGTGATTTTTGTGAGAAAGGTAAGCAAACCAAAGTTTCTTTCCATAATAAGCATGTGGTTTCAACCATTATACTACTTGAGCTTTTACATATGAATCTCTTTGGACCAACCAAGACTACAAGTCTTGCTAGAAAGAGAAATTGTCTTGTCATTGTTGATGACTACTCTAGATTTACATGGCTTATCTTTCTAGCTTCTAAGGATGAGGTAGTTGAAAGATTTAAAATTTTTGTAAAACATATTTGCACAGAAAAAGATTTCCAAATCAGCTTCATCAAATCTGATCATAGAGGAGAATTTGATAATCATATTTTTGAAGATTTTTGTGAAAATCATGGCATCCTTCACGAGCTTTTTGCACCTAGAACTCCCCAACAGTTGGGTAGCTGGAAAGAAAAACAGAAGCTAGTAGAAAATGGCTAGAACAATGCTTTTATAAAGTAATTTATCAAAAGGTTTTTGGGCAAAAGCTGTAAATACCTCTTGCTATGTACAAAATAGAATCTTTCTAAGGACAATTCTCAAGAAAACTCCTTATAAGCCATGTAAGGGTAGAAAATCTAATATTTCATATTTTCACATTTTTTATTCATCATGCTTTATTCTTAACACTAAGGGCAAATTTGCAAAGTTTGATCCTAAATCTAATAATGGTATTTTTCTAGGCTACTTCTCTATCTCTAGAGCTTATAGGGTATACAATAAGGGAACGCTATGCATAGAGGAGACCATTCACATCAAGATCAAAGAGCTCAAGAAATACCTTGTTAATGATCTCAAAAATCTAGAAGAAAGTCTTAAAAAAATAAATCTAAAGGATACTTCTGATAGCAAGATGATGAAAGTCAAAACGTCAGAAAGTAAGCTCCAAGAAATAAGTACTTCAAAAAGCTTACTCAGAACACCAAAGCAATCAGAAAATGATATTTCTAAACATAAAGAAGAGCAATATGAAGATAAAGAAGAAATTGAAGAACTCAAAGTCATAGAAACTACAAAGAGTTTCTAATTTAAAGGCAATTTCTCATAACAGAGTTCTTGGAGATATTTCCAAGGGTATAAGAACTAGATTTCTCTTAGAAATATGTCAAATTGTGCTTTTATCTCCACCATCGAACCTGAATGTATTGAAGAGGTTTTGAGTGATCAAAGTTAGTGGATGCTATGCACAAAGAATTGGACCAGCTTGAGAAAAGTAAAGCCTGGACACTTGTTGAAAGACCGAAAGGAAAGACCATCATCGGTACAAAGTGGTTATTCAGGAATAAGTTCGATGAACCTAGCACAGTTATCAGGAAGAAAGCAAAATTAGTTGCACAAGGCTATAATCAACAAGAGGGAATAGATTATGATGAAACATTTACACCAGTAACTCGGCTTGAAGCTATCAGAATGCTACATACTTTTGCTGCCTTCAAAGGATTCACTCTTTACCAAATGGATGTTAAATCCACATTTTTAAATGGATTCCTCTCTGAGGAAGTATATGTAAAGTAGCCTTTTAGTTTTGAGAGTGAAGATCTTCCTAACTATGTTTTTAAGCTAACAAAGGCTTTCTATGGTTTGAAACAAGCTCCTTGAACTTGGTACGAGAAACTGAGCACCTTCTTGCTGAAGAATGGGTTCAAGAAAGGTAATATTGATACTAAACCCTAAACCCTAAATATAATCCAGAGTTTTTTGCTCGAAACTAAAATCACATGTAGATAAGGGAGCAGCAAGATAATATTTCAACTCTTATTTCCAATCCTTAACAAACATATGACATTCCGTAATATCTGCCTAATTAATCTCAGCCACCTTTGATCTAAAGCCATAAGCTAATTGTGCCAAATCATTAGCATCTACATTTTTATTCCAAGAGATGTGCATAATGATCACATCATCAAACGCTTGGGGTAGTTCTTTGGCAGACTCCAAATATGCCAACAATGTAGGATTGTTGCATTTATATTCACTATTTAATTATTTGACTACTACCTGTGAATCTCCTATCATGACTTTGGCATCAAATGAATGTAACATTTTTAATTGAAATATCAAAGTCTCATAGTCGGCTTGATTGTTGAAACATTGAAGATCAAATGTACACATATATTTATTTTCTATCCCTTTTGGACTAGTGATTAAATCCATCACTAGCTCCAACATGATGTTTTGATCCATCAAAAGCAAGGACCATTGAATCTAATTACACATAGTTTAGATTAGCACCTATTAGATTTTGCACTTCCAAGCAAGGATGTCTTACTAAGAAATTGACCAATGCTTGTCCTTTCACAACTTTTAAATAGACATATTTGGAGGCAAATGCATTGAGCTTAATAGCCTATTGCATCAACCTCCCTTCTAACACTAGCTGATTAAGCAGATATTTTAAAATATCTATCTTACACATGAGGATAGATATAAGTTTTGTGTAGGCATGAAATGAGGATAGATATAAGTTTTGTATTGGTGTATACCTAGTTTGTACATCAATGAATAATTGACTAAAAAACTACACATCCTTTTCAATGCCATCTTCAGCTTCTTGAGCTAGTATACCACCAGTCGAATCCTTGGTGGCCGAGTTTGCTATGAACCTTATTATAAAATTAATTTTTCCAATTAGAGTTTGTAACTCTTTCTTATTCTGTGGGGGTTTAGCTTCCAATACGGTCTTTGCTTTGTTTTGGTTTACCTTAATCGCTTTACTACAAGTAAGAAGTTAAGGAATTTACCTGTCGATACTCCAAAAGCACCTTTAGCTAGATTCATATTTAGAGAATGTTTCCTTATTCTCATAAAAGATTTCTTTAAATTGGCAAAATGTTGTTGTTGAGTATTGATATTCTAACATCCTAAAATGGGTGTCCAATTGGAACATCAACTCTATCACCTTTGGATGTGATGGATGAATGAAGAAAGTTAGAGCCATTATTATATCCAACGGTGATGGAGTGTGTGTCCTAATTGGACACCCACTTTTGGGTGTTGGAATAGCATTTTTATTGTTGGAAATTGGTGGACTTCACAACTACACCACCAATATATTATACCCAATCAAATCATGGAATATTAAATTCATCACCATCTAGTAGGTTGCCATTGCATTTTTTAGTCCAAAAGACATGGCAATCCACTCAAAGATCTCAATTGATCCACGGCAATGAAAAGCAGTTTTATGAATATCATTTTTGGCTAACTAAATAACAGGATCGAATAACCATCCATAAAAGTTAAAATTCCATTTTTTGCTATTGCATAAACTAGCATGTTAGCAGTGGGCATTACATACTCATCCTTTAGAGTTGCTAAATTTAAATTCCCAAAGTTTATACAAATACGTACTTGACCATTATGTTTTGTTACTGGGATAATATTAGATAACCAATCGACATATTTAGTAGTTCTAATTAAACCAACTTTTAAAAGTCTTTTGATCTAACTTTGATCTTTGAAAGTAATTCAGGTTTAAATCTCCTTGGTGGTTGCTTGTGTGGCTTGTAACCTTCTTTAATGTAGTAGTTGTTCAGCTAATTCTTTGGCCGATCTTGGTATTTCATGATAGCATCCCATGGAAAACAAGCCACTAATTTTGGTCATTCTTGGTGTGTTTTTAGACCCAAATTAACTTCCAGCAGAGGATTATAAGCTTCAAATCTCCATCAATTTCCTATCGGCTATCACTGCCTCCTCTTCTTGAACTGGTTGAGCTTGTTTTTGAACATTTTGCTCTCTCTCAGCTAAATCTGTATGTAAGCATTCTTCTTCTGTTTGCATTTCTTGCCCATATAAAATTAGTCATTGTAAGACTTCCTCAACAAGCTAGCTTTGCATTAGTCAAATTCATTATTATTCTCATACTTACCCGATAGCCATGAATCAGCTGGTATTGTTACTTCAAACCCATAGATTTACAAATCTAAGGATTTGATTTTATCAAATGGAGTGTCTTCATCCCAAGAAAAGGTTTCAACTTTTGGAGAACGGAGAATGGCATCCTACATCCTAATATCAACAGCAAAAGGATGAGGGTCAGCTTCTATTATCTCCACTTTATCTCCATCCTAGAACACATGTGACCTTGCCGATTTGCTAGTTCATTTTCTCGGCTGAAATGCTTTAGTAATGGTGGGTCTTCACTCTTCATCGGCTTCTTCTCCATCGGCCAAGTCGTCTTTTATCACCGACATACATAAATCACTTAGGAATAAGTTTTGAGTGTCTTCTTGTTTTTGTGCCTTTAAAGGACACACATTGTCAATTGAAAATTATTTGACCTAGTTAAATGAATATTAATATTTTAATTTTTGTTGTGCAAATTATTATATGTTAAGATAGTAAGATTATAATTACTCGAAAACCGTTACTCGTTAAAAATCTTATATTTCTATAAAATGACTTTGATATTTTAAATTAAACTTGAAAAACCATAATTGAATAGTAAGGATTTAATTTTAATGCATGCAAAAAAATTTAATATTATTATCCAATAATATATATTGTCATACCAGTGAATTAAATATATTTAATTATTATTCTTACTATTTAAAAAGTCATGCAAATAGAGAGATTTAAGTGAATGGCAATAGAAGATTTTTTTACACTATAAATGTATTAAAATTAAACTCATATATATACTAAAGTAAAAACCTTCAAGTTGATCTGATCTAAACTTTTAATTCATGTATATGTCTTTAAAATAAAATGTTATAAAGTTTGAATATCTTATCACATTTTTTTTAATACAAAAAATAAAAAAAGAGAAACTTTTAAGGTCGATCTCCAACAACGGTTATGAAATTATTTTGTGTACATTAGGTAATTTAGTATACAGCCGCTTTTGGGTAACGTTTAACCTTATTGACTGAGATTGTTTGGGAATAACCTTTACTTGAGAATAATTAAATCATATTCAAAAGGGGAAAAAAGACTAAACTTATAGAAACCTAATTCTCGGATTCGGCTACTCTCAAACCTTATAATAATTTCCTAACCTAATTCTCGGATTCGGCTACGCTCAAACCTTATAGTAATTTCCTACATGTTGATGTAGAGGAATTAAAATAATATCAACCTAAGATGTAATGCACACAGTACCTCATCTTTGTGACTCGGTGATTGTGAAAAAAAAGTGAAATAATTTTATCTTATCTAACGAATAAAATACTATGACACAAAGAAAATAAACTATTCTACTAACATGGATTGATTTAATTAATTAGTATTTAATAATTATTCTCTTTACGTTGTGTTAGATTATGAGAACAAAAAAAAATTAATTTTCTATAAATTGGTGGAAGTCTATTTCATATATTAATAATTTAGTTTTAAAAGATTAAACCAAAACTATCCTTGCATTAATAGAAAAATAAATTATGATTCAAAAAGTAGCTATAAGTTTCGAGTAGGGACGCAAGCACCAAGTGTATGTAGTGCAGGTGGGAATGCATATTTAAAGTGTGTGTGTGTGTGTGTGTGTGGCCCGCGAGGGGCCTGAGGAATCCCCCACGTGTGCGACTTGCAAGGAAAGGACGAGCTCTCTACTCGCGCATGGAATGCGAAGGGGACCCATCACCCCCAATAAAGGCCGGCCACCGAGTATCCTGGCTTGTGTTGCTATCCCCAAAGGGAACTATCTACCGTGGATCATGCCAATCTTTCTTTTGGATTTTCTACGTAAACCCTTTTGCGCTTACGCAATTCTTGTCCTCTGAATTACTTTTTTCATTGTTATACAAATTTTCCGGAATTGTTTCCAAATAATAATATAATTATATATCAGCGGAATCCCACTTAAGCCATGAGTATGAGTTTGTTGATTTGATGTCTGAAATCAAGATAGTTTCTTGTTTATTTGTAGGTGTAGTCAAAATTTGTGTCCTACGCAAACCACGTGATTAGAGTAATGACTTTGTGAAAGGTAGCTAGATGACTTTGTATGCCGCCGATCCAAACATGCGCTATACAGCATAGGATACCTCACAGCTTGGAAGTACCTTAATTTGAAATACATTAAAAATATAAAGTAGAAGAATCGACTATTCTGGGTCAAAGAGAGAGAGAGAGAGAGAGAGAGAGTTGCAGCCTAATATTTATGAATTACGTACCATTCTAGACAGAACCCTGGCTCCCAAGCTCTTAATTGCTATACTTGGCTTTTCCCCTCCTGTCAATTGTCATATTCTTAAGCGTATATAGAAGAGTTTTTTATATGGGGTAGAGATGTGATTTATAATTTTTTAATATAGATTTATAATATTTTATTTAGTTATTTATAATTTTTTTTTAATTACTTTTAGAAATATTTTTATTATTTATATAAATTTATAATATTTATACATGGATTTATAATATTTTACATATAAATTTACAATATTTATACTGTACATAAAATTTTTTATTTTGCATCTGAAAATTACCTTTTATATATATATATATATATATATATATATATATGAGATGGGGAGTGTGGACCCCTCGTCAAGCTTAAAAAAATAAAGCGGGACGAGAGAATGACCTTCTGTTTTGGCAGAAATACATGTAGAAGAATAGGCAGATACCACACAATAGGCTACACACACCAAACACACTACAGCATTATTTAGACGAGCAATTTGCAGGGGACAACTCCCAGAGATTACTTAATTTGCTGTCACAAAACAATCTTGGACGTCCTTCGAGTATAGAATACTAGCTAGCTCACTGAGTGATGGGAAAAAGAGTAGAGAAAAAGGACCTTCTTCCGTGGCCAATTTAGTTATGATAGTGTGACATCTTTACAAAGCTCATGATTGCTTTCTTATATATTTTTATTATACACCCCTCCCCCTTTTTTTCAATTGATTTTTCCGTATCTCCTTTCAATTCTGCACACGTCTTTGTACATCCCCACGAAAAATGTTCTGGTCGTATGTATGTAAGGAAACTTACAATCAACGGCGTTAATTTACCGAATCGATCTTTTATTTATACATTCATAACTTGAGTTCGATTCTATAATTTTTTTTTTCCTATCACTGAATTATATGCCCTGAGTGACATAGAGGCACGTCTTGGGTCATGACTCCGGACTAATACGAAATTTCTTATTCTCAATTTTGTTTTAAAAAAATATAAAGCAACCTCTATAACGTAGAGGATACAGACGGATTCTATGTTAGTGCTTTCACATATATTTACATAATTACGTGTATGTATTCGATTACACCTTATACTTGTTTAAAAAGGATAATTGATGAGTTGCCGAGAAAAGCAATAAACAAAATTATTGAGGCATGCTCGCTACCAGCTAACGTACCTACACACGAAACCTGTATGTCAGCTTGCTTCTCGTGGCTCACTTAAAACCACACGTGCATGAACTTTTCCCATTCCCCTTCCCATCACAAAAAGCAGAGCAGATATGCGGAAAGAGTTCCATATCTTGCAACTTTTTTTTGTTTATGTTCCCCCTCTTTTCCTTTTGAAGTTTTTGTCAATCTTCTAAAAATTAGACCAGATTGGCTAATGGGATCAGTTGAATTGGGAACCAATTTACTGTCTGATTGGAGTTAAATCTAAAAACTACCTTACAAAGAACCGCTCAATAACCACTGAGAACCGCTTAAGAACCAGTAAATCAGGTAAACCAACCCGGCCAAAAAGCCAATTCAACTGTTTTTCCTTTTTCTAGTAAAAAAGGCAACATTGCATCATTTTCTGGTTTTTTTAAAAAAAAAACTAAAACCTCATATTTCTTAATTTTTTTCCTTTTCTAATATGAAAAGTAGTAACTTGAAAGAGTTTATTCATATGGATAATATTTATTTTGATTAAGAAATGAATTATGTTATGTTTTATGGGTTTTGTTGATGCCTAATTTAATTTTTAATTATTTTATGACATATATTTTATTTTGTATTTTTCTATATTTATATAAATACATATTTTATTATATATTGGTTATATTCCGGTTAAACCCCCGATTGAACTTGTTGAACCTCTAAACCTCTGAACCTTTGCCTCAACCGGTTCGATATCCAGTTCGATTTTCAGAACATTGGTTTTTGCTGTTGGCTATTTCTCTTTTAACATGTTTAAGTTTTAATCCCTTAATAATAGCCAATAATTACACTCTTCCCCTCTCACATCCTTATGTATGTGAACTTAGCAATGAAACTTTAGAAGGGTTTGATTTTCCAAAGACTATAAAAAGGAAGATGCATAACCTTTTTTTTTGGGTACATGAGCAACGAAAAGCAAACAAAGAAAAAGCTTACCTCAAGAAGTGGGCCCTCATCGAGTCCCCAAGGAGAATAACGTGCATATCTCTCGGTGGTATTAACTAAACTCGATCCTTGTTTGCTGAAGAAGCATCTAACTTAGCAAGAAAGTCCGCATTAGAGTATTCTTGGAACACATGCTTTAAGGAGCACATTCAATTACGCTAAACCACATGTTTGATGTCATGAACTATGCTATCGTAAACATAAAAAGAAGACTCATCCTCTTGAGTCACTAGGTGAAGAACCTCAAGACAATTCACCTCACAAGGAACATTTCTAAAACCATAGTCCCAAGTCATAGTCAATCCCTTACAAACGATGGCTAGTAATTCAACACACAAATTATCTATGATACCAATAAAGCATGAGAAGCCCAAAGCCCAAGCCCCAGAGGAGTCCAACAACAACCCACCGATCCCAACTCTAATGGGTTCCCAACAAGGTCCAAGCATAGTTGAGCTTGACAAAGTCATAAAGATGGGTGAGTAGCCGACCCAAGTTTATTGGTGTGCTATAGAGAAACTTTTCCAAAAACCTTAGCATAAGAATCTGCCAAGTGCACAATTCATTAGATCAAAGTGTAGGGAAGAGTAAGAACTTGATGATAAAAAATAAAAGAATTTATGGAACACTAAATATGCCAAACAAGGGCAAGGAATAGATGTGCATCTTTAATTTCCCCAAAGAAAATTTCTTCAACCATTTATGGAAGTCCAAAACTAAAATAAAAAATTACAACTGAATGAAAGCCTAATAAGCACCAAACCTCGCGACCACATGTACAGCCACAAAAACAATGATCATGAGTTTCCCCGTCAATACCACAATGTAGGCAAACATCAGATAAAGACAAAAGAAGGAGCTTCTAAAAAGAATTGGTGGGAACAACATTGTGAAAAGAAAGCCAAATAAAGAAATATACCTTTAGAGAAGCAGGAAGCTTCCAAATCTAAATGCCCAAGAAGTTGTAAGATCCATATGCACATTATGAGAAAAGAGGCCGGAGTAATTAAATGCTGTAGAGTATGCACCTGACAAAGCCTCATGCCAAACGATGGAGTCATGCTCATCATTAACCACTGGAACTAGTTGTTCAACAATCCCAATCTTTAACATGGGATGTAATGGTAGTAAATAGGTGACCAAGCTTCCAGGAGCCCTTATCCCAATAATGTTGAACTTGGAGATAAGAATCAGACACATGGACATAATCTGCTAGATTTTACAGGGGCCCATAACTTATCTAGGAAACATACCAAAGTAAGGAGCAGGCATCACTAAGTCTCATACAAAAGCCATCTTTGAGAATATATAGCTGTTATTTTGCAAATAGTTTTCCAAATGGTCAAGGAAGTAGATAACAATCTGCAAAAATAAGTCCTGCCCTATCAAATATTTATTCCTCAAAATCTGTGCGCACAACTTTGTGTTCATGGAGTATAGCCCACACCAATTTTCCCAGAAGAGCTGTATTTTCCATGTGAACATGTCAAATACCCAGCCCCTCATTCTTAATTGGCAGGGAGACAATATCCCAGTTAACAAGGTTGAAGCCCCATTGAGCTCTTATCCTGCTCCAAGGGAACCTCCTAGTAGCTTTATCAATGGTAACACAAATAAGGTTTAGATCCAAAAGGCCTGCATTGGAGGACAGGTAGATAAACCTAATTTGGCCAGTGTAAACTGCCCTATTTTATTCAGAAGCTTGCCTTTCCATGATGCTAGATAGGAGCCCAATCTTTCCATAATGAAAAAGTAAAGTCTTGCCTCTTAGGCTAGCTAGATAAGAGTAGAAACCCCAAGTATTTCCCAAGCTCAATTGTGAAATGAATCGCTAGATGGAAGTGAACAGTTCTCATCATTACCTAGAGACTAAAGGAGAGCACATAGCTCTGGATTTGGCCAAACTAACCTCTAAGCCTAGAGCATTGCCAAAAAAAAATCTAGAGTCTCCCCCAACTAACTTCATTTGAGTGGCTGTAGTATATATAAACGCAAATCACAAATGTACATGGATGACAATTATGCTAACAATAGAAGCGTGTTTGTATTTCCGAATCATTCTTGCCTCATTGCCTTCCTAGCATTGGATATGGTCGTTTCACCAACAATAGTCTATAATTACAATTTACATACTAAAGTTGTCCTAGATCAGTATAGTCATCTCAGAAAAGCTATTTTTGCATTTTTGGGGTATTTCATGCATCTGGGGTCTTCCTGGCAACATAGTTGAGTCCTAAGGGACCCTAAGGTTATACTAGACTTATCTAGGGATACATGGACTTGAGACATTACATACTCCCTCTTAAAGAGATTTGGTCCCCAAATCGAAACAAATGTACCTTCAAGCGGAAAAAGACGGGGATATTTGATCCTCATGGCTTCTATAGCCTCCTAAGTCGTTTCCTTACCAAAATTGTTCTGCTAGATGACTTTTACTAAGGCCACCTCTATTGAGCAAAGCTTATTGATCTACTTACCCACGACGGCAATCAATTCCTTTTCATAGGAAAAGCTATTGTCAACTTGGACCATTTACAGAGTGAGCATGTAAGACTAGTCGGGCATATAGTTCTTGAGCATACTTGTAATGCCCTGGTTTTTCTGTCTGAGGAAAATGACCAAAATGCCCTTGAGGTCATTTCCAGACCGGAAATCGAGGATAGCCGACATGGCAGTCCTTGAAGGGTCAGCTCAATGTTTGAAGGGGACTGGATGATCCTTGAGTTTTTTCGGAAACGAAAAACCTGTTTTCTGCGGTTTCGGGTTAAAATGACCAAAATACACTGCAGCGTTTTTACGCGGGTAAAAATGCTGTTCGAACCTGAAACTTTCCCCGAAGGTTTAAAATGATGTTTTCAAGTGTTTATAAGTGTCTGTTCAAACCCTGGTGGCCCCGGGGAATTTTTATGCAAAATTATGATTTTGCCCCTAGAATAGTGCCGTTTGAGCTTAATGACGTAATTAAGCAAACCTAAGCAATATTAGGCTCTAATCAAAGATTAATTAATTTTCATAATTAATCTAGAGTCAAAATAAGTTATTAAAATTAATTAGAACCTAAGATTGCTTAGATTAAACCTAAATTCCTTTTTAAAACTCAAGATTCCTAGTCTTGGAATCTTGAATAGTATTTTCTCTCTCCAATTTCCCTAAATCAAAGAATTGTGTTGGTATTGGATTCTTCATTAATGGAGTTTGACTCTACTAATTTAGCAAGACCACCTCCTAAACCTAGTCTTACAAGCCTCTAATTAACCATTACCTCACCTAAACACTTTCCTACAAGTTCCTAATCTTAAACATAATCTATGACACACCTAAACACACCTCTAAATCACAATTAAATGGAAGAAATCCCTCCCCCATGGCTGATGCATTTCGGCCTCATCATCCCCAAATTCCATCACATGTTTTAAATTTTAAACACACCTTTGAGCCATGCTTTGAGCTATTCCTTGAACCATACCTCACCAAACCTTGAACCATACCTCACCATGCCTCAAGACACAACATCTCACCTCATGGACCTCATGGGTTGCCTTGCCTTGGCCGAAACCCCTCTTCCCCCTTTGCACCTTTCATTTGTTTCATTTCTCTATAAATAGCACACTTGAGTGAACTTGAAATACCTTTAGTTCATTAGCTAAGTTTAGAGCACTCAAAGCTTTTCCTTTTCTCTCAAAGATCAAGAGTTCTTCTTCTTTATCTTCTTCATCCTCTTCAACATCATTTCACTTGGTAGAGATTTTATTTTAAATGTTTCTTTCATTAAAAGTTCTTATTTAGTTATGTACTTGATAGTTTCTCTTGAATCTTTTAAAACTTCTTCTTTTCTTCCCATTTTCATTTCAGCTTAGAGCCTTTGATGAACTTGGAAATGAGAGCTTGATGATAGGGATTGCATAATGATATTCATCACTTGAGCAACCCCTAAAGCTTGATCTTGGTTCTTGAGGAGAAGATGTCTTTAGTTTCTTTCCTTTTTACCTATAAAACTTAACTTTGATATTGTTCTAAAATGAGTGTATGAACTCAATGATGAGGACACATGATGTTGGTGTTAATACATCATCAAGATCATGGTCTCTAGAGTTTCAAAATGGTTCTTTTTCTTGCTCATGGTTTCGGCCCCATTTTCCTTTTTCTTTCTCAAAAAATTCGGCCATCAATGGTGGTTCAACATGGAAGCTTGATGATGAAAGTTTCTAGATGATAACCATGTGTTCATCACAATGAGACCTCTAGAGCTTGAGTTTTAATAAAAATGTGATTTATGATTTTGCTTTAAGGAATAATATTTTATTTACTTTAGCTTATTGTGATAAACTTGGGTTAAGGTTTACGTTCCTTCAAAGTCTTGTAAGAGCTCTAGTAAAAATATAAAAATGAACTTGCATATTTATATTTCTAGCACCTCATATTTATATTTCAAGCTCTTGCATCTTATATTTACTTTCCTATGTCATCACTAAACTCTAAAGATTAAAGAAAAAGACTTGCATTATCACGTTTAAGTTTCAAGCCTTGCATTGCACGTTTATATTTCAAGTCATCACTTAAAGAACTTAAAGATTTAAAACGAGAGCTTGCATATCAACTAATTAATCTTGAAGCCTTTCTATTTCGGCCTTAAAGTTGATTGTTGCTAGGCCTAGAGAATTAAAATAATTGAACTCGCATATTTACTTTGAGCCTTGCATATTTAATTTCAAGTTCTTGCTTTTCATATTTACTTTGAAGCTCTCACTTCACCTTATAATAAAGAATAAAATGGAATGCATAGCACGTTTATATTTTGTTATCACTTAAAGAACCTAGAGCTCAAAGATTTGCCTTCATTATCTCAAGTTAAAGTTTGATTATGGAAACATCCCAAGGATGCAAATTTTGGCCATGTGATGTTGATAAACTCAAAATGAGTTTCATCTAGTTGCAAGGGCCAACAATCTATGTTCAAAAGTTTTTCTATGTTTTTAAGAGTTCTATAAGGTCATAACCAACAAGATTTATAAATTAAACCTCTTCCAAGAGTGTTTTAAATTAGTCGCTAACCCATGATTATTCTTAGCCTCTTTTACAAGATAAAATGTTTTGCAAAAGGGTTTTCGAAGTTCTAAGACGATTCAAGGAGAAACTAGCAACCTATGCTTGTTGAAAATGAGATTTTATGCTGATGTGTATGTATATGGGTTCGGTTCTGCCATGACATGTTTGCTGTTGTATGGTGATGTTTTGACATGTTAGAATGTGTAAAAATTATGTATGTGGAGGTAGGAGCCTTTCTATACATGTTAGGGAAGAAACTAGCTTTATAGAAAAATCGTAAAGTTGAGTTCTAGCATAGTTTTGACCCATTAATTCTTAGCTTTTGCCAAAATTGTTTTAGTATGTTAACCTTAGATTTAGGATTGTTTAAATATGAAAAAAAATTGGTAACATTTGATGTAGGATTGATTTTTAGAGCATATAGAGAAACTAGCAACTAGAAAACCGTAAAAATGTAATTCTAGAACTCTTAGAACATTTAATTTTCTGATTCTGTACAGCACCCTTATAATGTAGTAAACATGATTTATAATTAGTTCAAAGGCTTAGGGATACCTCATAATTGGTTTAGATCTAATTTATAGCACCTTAGGCGAAGACGGAACCAAGAAAGGGTCTAAAACGTAAGCTCTAAAACCCCATAATCTTAAAGATGTAATTCTGCCCTTAGAGTATGATGCTGCCCAGATTTACTAATGAACTTAAATGCTAGTAAGAATTATTAGTTGTGAATCATTAGGTGCATAAGAGGTTAATAGAGAATGATAGGATAATTACATCTCAAGTTTAAGGCCCGTAAGGGTCAAAGCATAAGATACCATAAGTTCAAGGATATAATGAGCTTTTATGTTACACGAGGATGTATGTTTTATTTGAGAATGATCATGTCAACATATGAAATTATGATTGAGGATACATGTTCTATTTGTTTACGTGGCATAAAGCAAATTTGGAAGAAATCCGGCGTGCTGCTATTATACTGCCGAATTTCTGACAAATTTGGGGACTTAGAAAGTTTTTGAAAAACCTATGAGATTTTCTTTAAAAGAGATGAGATACTAAGATGTGTTCTTGGATGACACCGGTTCGGCCGAGCACCTCCAAGTCTACCAAGATGTATTCTTGGGTGACACCGGTTCGGCCGAGCACCCCCAAGAAAATGCCCCCTAGCCCGTACTAGAGAGTCGGGATTTATTTATGATACGCTTATCGGTAAGGGATAAGTAAGAACTAGTGACAACTAGTTAGGTATGAGCTCATAACCTAGAGATGTGACACATTCTGGGTGACACCGGTTCGGCCGAGCACCCCCAGAACGAATGTCTTTTAGGGTGGCCCCATGAGAAAGTAAAGCATGATGATTATGTCACAAAGTTTTCCCTCCTGAGATTTCAATTGCCACTTTATGCCACTATTATAATGTTACTTGATGTTATGATGAATATTCTTGCATTAAGTAGTGTCATGCATACATTCTTTAATATGTTGCATCCATAACATTAAGAATCATTCTAAAATGAACGGACCTTGGCTAACTATGTTTTGAAGCTTAAAATGAACTTGACGCATGCTCATTTATTTCATACACTAAACCCAAGGTTCCTGAGGACGTAGATGATGACACCTAGATAGGAGGTTGCCCTACTGAGATTCTCTAGCAAGATTCTCACTCCCCCTACCTTTCCTTTCCGTCATATCTTCAGATGGCGACATTCGTGGTGTTTGTGGACGCCCCGACATGGGAAGTGCATTATGATCTGGACCATGGATCATACCATTTTGAGGGTCGCTATGCCGTTCATGTATTCATGTTCATTGGACGACCCTTCACTCACCCGGTACATACTCATTGATTCTCTCCTGCCTCACTATTTGGCGACGACCTCGTGTTCGAGCCCGCACACCCTCGAGAGGAGCAGATTCGCCGCACCCCACCGACAACCTCTGCCATCCGGGACTACCCGCAGTATGTGCCCCGCTCCCCCTCATCTTTCTCAGAGATGGACCCTTCAGAGGATTTTGCCACTCAGGTACCTTCCGAGGGATCCTCCGCCACAGTACCGATAGACTTCGAGGAGGGTAGCGAGGCCACTGTCACTCAGCCGATACGTGGAGGACGAGTGAGGATGACTCTCCACCGTGGAGCCTATGCCCGACCGATGCAGCATATAGCCATGCCAGCAAAGATAGCTCAGTGGATCAGATACGTTCCTCCTTTCTAGAGAGGCCCGCAGTAGGAGACAACATTCGTGTTCTAGTGCCCGAGCTCCGACTAGATTAGGATAGCCTCCTTTTGATTAGAAGTTATCCATTTGTAGGCGCACCAGAGTAGGAGAGTTTCTTTTTACACCTTCTATTGCATTTTCATTTTCCTTGTATTTTTCCCTTTTAGTTGTATTTGCTTTATGACGTATCAACTAAGTTCCGTTTTTCATAAGTGGGCATATCGTATTATATATATATGCAGTTCAGTTTCACTATGATGTGCCATTACCTGCTTTATGTTATGATGTTCATGAGATGCTTGTTTTATTCTCTTACATGCTCCATCACTTGTCGTATCACGCGGCTCTCACTTTGCCTTTACATTTCAAAAAAAAAATTTACCTGTATTTTCCGCTAAGTATTTTAAAGAAAAAAGGAAACTATGATGTAATAGACTAATGATTAACCTAAATATGTTCTAGAGTATTGGGTTAAAAATTAGGATGTTACAATGCTAACATGGAACACATTGTGTATGGTTGATAAGTAAGGAAACAATGCCAATTTGTAGCCATGGCTCCAACTTCATCCAGAATTTCAAACAGAGTGATGTAATGAGGGATCAACTTCCCTGTTTATTGAACCTCACTACCTTCATAGAACCACGTAGTCCCCAACTGCAAACTCCAAGTCAGACCAATAGTTATCTGTATAGGACTTTTGCTTAGACTATGCTACAAATAGACTCTCTTTGATAAACTAAACTTCTTTATGGTTTCCTAAACTAGGTTCGAGGCCAGGTACTTAGCTTTCCTAAGCTTGAACCTCCTAATCGGAGACTTGCAACCCTCCCATATATGGCTTTCAATGGTGCTATCCAGATACTCACTCAATAACTATTGTTGTATAAGAACTCAATCAAAGGCCACCAATTCCCTCCAAAATCTAACATGCATGCTCTATGCATATCCTATAAAGTCTATATTATCCTCACTAACTAACCATCTGTTTGGGGTTGAAAGGTTGTAGTCAAGTCCACATGTGTCCCAAGGGCTCTTGAAACGATCTCCAAAATCGTGAAGTGAATTGGGATCTTCTATCTAATATGATTGATACTGCGATACCATGAAGCCTCACTATCTTATCAACATACAACTTGGCATACTACGCCACACTGAAAGTAGTCTTTGTTAGTCAAATATGTGCTGACTTGGTCATCCTGTCTACTATTACCCATATAGAGTAGTGACCTTTAATGGCCAGATGTAACCAAACCATGAAGTCAATGGTTATCCTATCATACTTCCACTCTGAAATCTCTATATATTGGAGTAACCCTACAAATCTTTGGTTCTTAGCCTTGTTTTACTGATACACCAGATACCTTGCTATGAAGTTGCTAACATTTCTCTTCATGTTGTCCTACCAGAACAACTTCTTGAGATCTAGATGCATTTTAGCTAACCCTAGATGCATTGAGTATCTTGTACTATAGGATTCCTCCATAACTTCTCTTCTTAGCTTGCCTATTATTGACACATATAAATGATCCCCAAAGTGCAATATACCCTCAGTATCAACCAAGAACTCTGCATTCTCACCTTTGTAGACATCTTCAACTAACTTAGCTAACTTTGGATCTTCCTCCTGCTGTGCCTTAATCTGTTCCACCAAGGTTGACCAAGCCCTAAATTGAGTGAGGAAAACCGTTGTATTACTAAAACCAAATTGAACTCCCACAACTTTCAATTTATGGATATCTTCTATTAACGGCTGCTTTATTGGTGCTGTATAGGCCAAACTACCCACAGACTTCCTATTCAATGCATCTGCTACTATGTTTGCTTTCCCTAGGTGATAAGAGATCGTACAATCATAATCCTTTAATAACTGAAGCTAGTTGCACTGCCTTAGGTTCAAATCCTTCAACTAGAAAATGCACTTTAAGCTCTTGTGGTTTGTGAATATCTCACAAGTCTCTCCATACAGGTAGTGCCTCCAAATTTTCAAGGAAAAAACCACTGCAGCCATCTTTAAATCATGTATGAAGTAATTTTACTCATACTTCTTGATCTACCATGGGTGTTTGTAACACCCTAAAGGTATTCAAAAAATTAATTTGACTTTTATTTATAGGAATTTGATTATTCTAACAAACTTAGGAATAATAAGGAAAACCCAACGAATGAGTAGGAAACAAGAATTTCCAAGCCAAGCATGAATAGTAATTTTATGGGTCCATAGATGAATAGTAACCCTGGAACTGGGACCAAGAGTTACTTAAGGCCAAGGAAAGATAGGTCAAAGGTCAAGATAGAATATTAGGCCCAAGATTAACTTGGAATAATATTTTTATTTTCCAGCTATGATGTTTGACCTATTTAGTGAAATTTTGATGTGCAATTTTTAATACCGAAAGATAGATCAATCTTTAAGTTTAGATAATGCTTATCCTCTAGAGCTAAGTGGATGACCAAGATTCAATCTTGACTAACAAGACCAAATCCTTGCCATCCACCTCATAATTGTTTTTCTAAAAGAAAGAAAAACACTAGATAAATGCTAATACATCAAACTTAAGATAAGAAAGATAAGAACAACTCATTAACTTATTTCTTCTTGTTAAAATTCAGCCAGCATCCACACGAAACATAGCCTCCATGTTTGAGTTCTTCAAACCCTCAAAACCCTAGCTAAAAGTCACTAAAACCCCAAGTTTCATAAACTTCCTTTAATCTTCATAACCTACAAAACTAACTGATTAAAATTTTGATCTATTATCATTTTCCACCTTGAGCTATCATACGCCCTTGCTAAACTAAAGATTAAGGACTATTTAGAAAAGTTCAGAGTGAAGAAAATTATTTTGGAGAAATCATCTTAGGCAAAAAGCCTCAAAAGTTTCAAGAGTAATGTTTTTATAGCTCTGTTTCCTTGATATGCAAACCAATTGTACTACTAAAATATGAAAATCTGTCTGTTATGTTGAAACTATAGAAATGTTTTAAGGTGATGATATAATGGTATTTAGCTCAAGTGTAATGTGTTTTGATGCATGCTAGAGAAGATAAAAGATTGGTTTATGAGGCATGATTGAAATTATTTGTAAAGGATTGCCTATATGTGACCAATGCATGCATTTGGAAAAAGAAAAGTATATGAGCATACATCTGACAAAAGATAATGATTGAACTTCATAGGTACATGTTATGACTTATGGGTTAAAAAGTGAAAAGACTTAGGTTAAATAAAAAGGAAGACAAAAAGAGGAACATCCTTAGAGAAATTGTGAGTTGGTAGATGTATTAATTAGGAATAGGTATGTGTGAGACTCAAAAGAGAAGAAAGAAAATTTGATGATCACGTATAGGAATGAGCCCAGTCCTAATAAGCAGTCTATTACCCATGTGTGGTGTTATCCATTTATACCAGTTGGTATGTGCTAAGTCTTCCCTATGTTGATAGAAAAAGATAATGCACAAAATTGAGTTCTTTGGTCACAAGAGAAGCATATAATGATTCCTTGATAGTACATATGACTTGTTGATTTTGCATTTGATTTGCACAGATTTTATAGTTGATGTAATATGACTAAATCACTAAGTATCCTTGCATGGACTATTTTTAGACATAACTTGCAATTGTTGAAAATGATTCTAATGATATGTTTATGCATGAAGAAGTGTCCTACTTAGTATTTTATAATATTTTCATCCTATATTGTATGTACCTTGTGTTATCTTCGGATCTTATAGATGCTGATAAGGGGCATTTATGCGACTTATCTTGCTATAAAATCTTAGCTTTTTGCATGATTTGTATTGTGTTATTAATGTAATTAATAAGGATTTTGATTTATTCCTCATTGTGTGATTTTAATAGAATTATTGGCTTTTACACTGATTTTAGAATAATTTGTAATTACACCCTGTTGAATTTGACTTGTCTCTTTGAGTATGGTTTTTAGCATAGGCACTTTGGATCAAGTGTAAAATATCAAAAACAAAGCTGAAAACTCTTTGGAAAAAGTTTCGAGTAAAAAGGAACAAAAGCCGTAGAAGCTCGCTCTTGGGTGAGTGTTGCAGGACTCGACAGAATGACTTCCAGGATTAATTAGAACAACACTCTCTAAAGCGCTATAGCATTGGTGCGATGAAGGAAAAATAGTTTATTAATTTGTTTTGGGCCCCACTTTAACCTATTTTTAGAGAGCAGTATATATAGGAATGAGTCAAAATTTTACCTTAGCTTTTGGCTGCACACTTTAGGTTGCTATTATTCTCTCTATTCTTTTCTTCTCTATTCCTCTCTCTCTAGGGGTTCTATAGGTGTATTTGATTTGTTCTTGTTAATTGTTGCAAAGATCATTGCTATTAATTTCAGGTATTCATTATATTTTCATTTTTGTAATCCTCTAGAAATGGAGGAATATATTTCTCTTACTAGTGTAGGGATTTCTAACTAGATTGGGATGACTTTTGAGACCCTTTATTTATATTGAATATATTAGTTTTTTCAATATTCTTTTGTTTCTATTATTATAATTATTGTGGTAATTGCTATAATTTTTATTAGAATAACTAAATTAGCAAAAGTTGTTTGGGGAAACCTTTTGGGCATAAGTTAATAGATCTATTAGTTTATATTTGAGGGAGAATATTATAATTAAACTTCCAATTGATAGTTAGGCTATAACAATTGGTACCTTAAATCACTGTAATTTTCAATTAAATTGAGATCTCATTTATTGGTTATTTTCATTTGGTCAAACTCTAGGGATCGATTGATCACTAGTAGAACTGCCAATAATTAATTACTAACAATTACTAATGGATTCAATATTTGGTCAATGATAATTAATTTCTAATCTTAGGAATAAGTTGCACTGGTGCTTTCCTTAATGTTACTATTATCTTTTAATTTCAATTGCTACAATTTTATTCTTCAAAATCTCTAATTTTCCCAACTAAGTGATAAAGCTTCCTTGAGAGACGACCTAGGTTGTATCCTTTAAAATAATTTCTAATTTAAGGAGGTAGGTGATAGCTTCCGTCAGCCACTCCTATTGATCTTCATTGACTTGCTAAGTAGGAGTAGCATTATGATATAACCATTCATTTGCCTAGTCTATTTCTAATGTCCTTTGTAATCTCGAGATTCCATATGATGGTGTGCCTCAACTCCTATTACACCTAGTTTATGTTGCACCCCTGCTTGCATAGCCAGCATGCTGCGGAGGATGTATCAATTCACTTATCATTGTCTAACTTCAACTCTTCTACTAACTTAGGTATTTCAGCATGAAGGCGATGTTATCATCTGAATAGGAAAATGGTTTTCTGTTAGAAAATTTAGAAGATATTAGAGATGATTGTACACATCTATTGACTTGTTAGGCTATAGCCATTGATTTTCCCCTTACTTTTGTCTATAATATGTGTCAAATTCTTATGGAGAAAGTAGATAATAGATTTGGAAGCCATATTGAATGGGAACATTCATAAATATGCTTTAGTTATAATATTCTATAAATCATTCAACGCTTGAAAAATTGTTGGACTATTAATAAGTATTAAAGTTTTGTCTTTGGGAAAAGATTGGATAATTGGTTTATTGAATGTGGGTGATAATTTATTAGTATACAGAGAATTTTGTTCTAAACCTATGTTATATTGCTTTCAATATCATAATAAGGATCAATGCAGAATCACCCTACTCTTTAAAGTTGTCACTAAGCCAGTGCGGGTATAATTGCTAATCTTTCTTGTTAAGTGTTCTATTTTTTTATGTTGGTAACTTCAAACCTTGATTAATTATGTTTTTTATTTTTTACTTTATGTTGGGTGTGTTTACTCTTGTATGTATATTTTTATTTGTTTTATTTGGTTTTGCTTGACAACTTTTATGTTAACAATTAGCAAATGAAGGGGATTGTTGTAACATCCTAATTTTTAACCCAATACTCCTAGAATGTATTTGGGTTAAACATTAGTCTATTACCCTTTTAGTCCCATTCTTTAAAACCTTTCATTAAAATACTTTGCAGAAAATATGAATAAAATTTTCTTTTTGAAACTTGAAAGCAAAACACGAGCCGCGCGCTAACCTAACGTTCGTCACAACCATAACGTACAAGAAAAGTAATCACACCTTTCATAATCATGAAACATAGTATTATACATAACATCCATAATATCATCATATCTTCATAGATACATAGATTACTGGCATCATTGTTCTGTCATTTACATCAATACATGCCCTTATATATGAAGTGATCCTTATCCACCTATGAGGTTGAATAAGTGTCAATCCAAAGGCTAAGCTATCTATGCTCCCACAGCGACCCTTTGCTCCGTTTGCTAGTGTGACCCTTAAGCACGAGCCTTAGAAGAAGTCACAAACCTCATTATAATCCTCGTCTGGAGACGGCATGGAAGAAAAGGAAGGGATGAGAAACTCATTCAAGATTCTCAGTAGGGATTCCTGACTCTAACACAAGTGTCATTGTTGTCGTCCTCGGCCACCTCGGTTTAATTATGAAAAAGGTGTACATGCATAAGGATTAGTTTTAGGCTTTTCAAATCTATTTATCCGAAGTGGGTGTCTTTTAGTATGTGTCTTAATGACATGAATGCAACAGATATTTGATGAATGCATGACAATACCATATGCACATTAACATGAAAATCATAGCTCTTGGGCCCAGCATAAAGAAACATAAATCATATACGTGGCATAAAAGGCACAGTACTTTTTATGTGACATTTTTCTCATAAGTCAAACTCTTAAGTTCTTTTTCTTAAAGGCCACCTCTTAACATTTCCACCAAAAATCCAACCGACTCACTGGCCCTGGCAATAATCTGGTCACCAAACTACATCTCACCTATCACCTAGGAATGAGCTCAATCCTAACTAGTCGTCACTAGATTTAATATGGGATAATAGAGGGGGTATACACAACTTTCTTGAATCACCTATCCTAGGATCATTTCCTTCTTTGAAATGCTCTACTTGTATCTAGTACACAGCGAATTGTCCACTTTGACAAGCTCAATGTCAATACCCTTACGAATTTGTTTCCTCCCCACCGTAGCAGGAGGAATGCATCTCAGTGTTATGTTACATCTATTCTGGGGGTGCTCGGCCAAAATGGTGTCACCCAGGAGTTTTCGCAAACTTTTCTCAAATTCTCAAGTTTGATGGGAAATTTAGCAGCGTAACGGCGTGCACCGGATTTTCTTCAAACTTGCTTTATGCCATGAAACATATAGAGCATGCATAGCCTTTCAACATCACCATAAGACATCAAGTCATATAGTCAAACTCGTCATAGTATATACGTCATCACATCATTGCTTTAACATTCTTAAAAGATAGCGTGCTCCTAACCAGTTTGCCGGAATCAAGGACCGGGCTCAGCTAATGCATATGCCATACTCAAGTTATTCTCATAATTAAACATACATCTACTTGAGGTCATAAAGTTCATTATGTCTCGAGATATAATTATTCTAACATTCTCTATTAACCTTTTATGCACCTAAGGATTCACAACTAATGATTCTTACTAATATTTATGTTCGTCAATGAATCTGGACAGCATCATGCTTTAAGGGTAGAATTACATCTTGTGATTACGGGGGTTCTAGAAACTACGTTTTAGACCCTTTCTACATTCCATCTTCGCCTAAGGCACTATAAATTAAACCTAAACCAATTATGGGGCATTCCTACGCCTATGAACTCATTATAAACCATGTTTACTACATTACAAGGTTGCTGGATAGAAACAAAAAATTAAATAATCTAAGTGTTCTAGAATTGCACTTTTACGGTTTTCTAGTTACTAGTTTCTTTATAAGCACTAAAAATCAATCCTACATCAAATGTTACCAAGTTTTTCATGATTAATCAATCCTAAACAGAATGTTATCTCATTAAAATAGTTTTGGCAGTGGGTAAAAATAAATGGGTCAAAACTATGCTAAAACTCAACTTTACGGTTTTTCTGTAAGACTAGTTTCTTTCCTAACATGCATAGAAAGGCTCCTACCTCAGCATATATAATTTTTACACATTTGAACATGTCAAAACATCATCATATAGCAGCAAGCACATGAGGGCAAAATCAAAACATTAAAGCTCAAGCATCATTCAAAAATTATGTCCTTAATACATACAAGTTACTAGTTTCTCTTAAAATCATTTTAGGACTTCTAAAACTCATTGAAAACCTATTTTATTTTATAAGAGGAGACTAAAATAACCATAGGGCAGTAGCTAATTCAAGGCATGATTAGAAGAGGTTTAACTTGTAACGCCCAGGGATTGCGAAGTCGGGGAGTGATCATCGGTGCAACAAGGCACGGACAAGGAGCGGATCCTAGCAGACTTCGAAAGCGGAGGGGTACATGAATGAACCGATTACACACTCGAATGAGAGGGATCTTGAGATTGTATAGGTATGGAACTATACAGTTAAGGAGGGCTTATATGAATTGATTTGTACTACCTATAGATGCATCTTCTTTTCGGTAGCCTATCACTAAAGAACTCCACAGTTAAGTGTGCTTGACTTGTAGCAATTTTGGGATGGGTGACCTCCTGGGAAGTTTCCTTAGGAAGCATGTGAGTGAGGACAAAGCACGCTGAAAAGACCCGTGTTGGTTTGTAGGGACAGT
Organism: Dalbergia cochinchinensis; assembly: GCA_031216125.1. NCBI lineage: Eukaryota > Viridiplantae > Streptophyta > Magnoliopsida > Fabales > Fabaceae > Dalbergia > Dalbergia cochinchinensis. The sequence goes on from CM062369.1 coordinate 33,669,126, forward strand.
CATCAATCTATAAAGTAGCAGAAGATGTTACAAATGGTATCAGAGCCGGCACCTCTCCCAGTACGGTGTGGTTCGGAGAAGAACCAAGCGGAAACTGGTAGGCATGTAACTACCGAGGATTGCGAAGTCGGGGAGTGATCGCCAGTGCAAGAAGGCACGGACAAGGAGCAGGTCTTGGCAGACTTCGAAAGCGGAGGGGTACATGAATGAACCGATTACACACTCGAATGAGAAGGATCCTGAGACTGTATAGGTATGGGACTATACAGTTAAGGAGGGTTTATATGAATTGATTTGTACTACCTATACCAACAAGATGCATCTTCTTTTCAGTAGCCTATCACTAAAGAACTCCACAGTTACGCATGCTTGACTTAGAGCAATTTTGGGGTGGGTGACCTCCTGGGAAGTTTTCCTAGGAAGCATGTGAGTGAGGAAAAAGCACGCTGAAAAGACCTGTGTTGGTTTGTGAGGATAGTTGTCAATCCATAAAACAACAGAGGATATTACATAACTCATAAATCTTGTTGGTAATAATCTTATAAAACTCTTAAAGCCTAAAGAAAATCTTAGAACTTAGATTGTTGGCTCTTGTGACTAGATGAAACTCACATCAAGTTCACCATCATCACATGGCCGAAATATGCATCCATGGGGATATTCCCATAACCAAACTTTAACTTGAGATAAGAGGGCAAGTCTTTGAGCCCTAGGATCTTTAAGTGATGACAAAAAGTAAACATTCTATGCATTCTATTTTATTCTTCATTATAAAGTAAAGTGAGAGCTTTAAAGTAAATATGAGATGCAAAAACTTGAAACATAAATATGAGGTGATTGGAATATAAATATGCAAGACTTGAAAATAAATATGCAAAACTTGAAAGTAAATATGTAAGACTTGAAAATAAATATGCAAGACTTGAAAGTAAATATGCAAGCTCATTTTATCTTTTAGGATTTAAGTGATGACTTAAAGTATAGATATGAATGCAAGTCCAGTTCTTTATTTTAGTGCTCTAGGCTTCACAACAATCGACTTTAAGGTCGAAATAGGCGAGTTTCGAGATTAATTATTAGGTGTTATGAAGACGCAACTCTTGTTTTAATCTTTACATTTTAGGTGATAGCTCAAAAATAAATATGCTAGGCAAGAAAAGTAAATATGAATGCAAGTTTATTTTATTTTCTTCACTAGAGCTCTTGCAAGACTTTAAAGGAACTTAAACCTCTACCCAAACTTATCACAGTAAGATAAAGCAAGCTTTAGAGTTCTTGTACCAAGGTTTTACAAAGAAACCATATGGTGTGAACTTCATCATTAAGCTCTAAGGAAATGGACTTAAAGGAAATCAAATCATCCAACAACTATCTTTAAACAAAACCTTTGAACATCAAAGAAAAGGAAATAAGGCCAAAGCCAAGAGGAAAGAAAAGGGAAAAAGGAAACCAAAAGTAGAGCATGAAACGAAAAGGAAAAACCAAAACATGCTTGGCCCAAGAACCAAGTTCCAAGCTCTAGAGGTTTCACAAGTGAAGATTCTCATGATCTACATCTTGAACCCTCATCATCAAGCATCATTTTCTTTAAAAAGAAAGGCTTCAAGGCCGAAATCAAAGAGAAGAAAATGAAGTTCTAAAAGCCAAGAGAAACTAGCGAAAACTCATTTTTGACAAAGTTTTAAAAGATAAAACTTTAAAGAACAAAATCCCTACCAAGTGGTGAAGAGGAAAGCTTGGTTCTTGAAGTGAAATAAGAAGAAAAACTTCCTTCCAAATGAGCTAGAAGATTTGGCCAAAGGAGGAAGAAAAAGCAAAGTAAGGTGTTTGTTTTGAGCTTTTGTGTTTAAAGGATAGTGTATGGTTGAGAGGTGGTGGTATGAGGTCAAGGTGTGGTGGCTCTATGTGAGCTTGAAGAAGATGAAGAAGATGAGGAAGAAAAAGAGTTCTTGAGCTTGAGAGAATAAGAAAAGCTTTAAGGTGCTCTTGAATACTCAACTTTGCAAATAAACCAAAAGTGATTCAAGTTCATCCAAGCATGCTATTTATAGAGAAATGAAACATGAATGGTGAGAATGGGAGGGAAAAGTGGCGCCATTTTTGGGGAAGGAAGAAGGGAGAAAAATATATGTGGCTATGTCATTTCAAGGTAAGGTGTAAAGCATGGTATAGGCATGGTGTAGCATGCTTCTTTGAGTGTGTGAGCGAACAAACATGTGATGGAAAATGGAGGGTGAGGTGGCGCTATTTCCACCTTATAATGGGAAAGGAAGATCTTTCATTTAATTGTGGTTTAGAGGTGTGTTTAGGTGTAGCTTTAATTAGGCTTAGGATTAGGAACTTGTAAGTAAGTGTGTAAGTAAAAGGATAGGTAATCAAGGCTATTTAAGGCATGATTAGTGAGCATCCTTAGCCATTTGTGGGGGTCAAACTCCTACTCTACCTAGGCTTCTTGGAGTATGGAGAGTGAATAGTAAAAACACTATTCAAGATTCTAGGTCTTGGAAACTTGAGTTTTTAAAAAGAAAAAGGGGTTTGAGTTTAATCTAAGCAATCTTAGATTCTAATTAATTTTAATAACGTATTTTGACTCTAGATTAATTATGGAAATTAGTTAATCTTCAATTAGAACCTAATATTGCTTAGGTTTGCTTAATTACATCATTAAGCTCAAATGGCACTATGCTAGGGGTAAAATCATAATTTTGCATAAAAACTGTCCGGGATCACCGAGACTTAAACAAATACTTTTAAACACATGAAAACATCATTTTAAACCTTCGGGGAAAGTTTCGGGCTCGAACAGCATCTTTACCCGCGTAAAAACGCTATCGGGGTATTTTGGTCATTTTGATCCGAAACTGCAGAAAACAAGAGTTTTGTTTCCGAAATCACTCAAGGACCATCTAATCCCCTTCAAACATTGAGTTGACCCTTCAAGGACTATCGGGCCAGCTATCCTCGAATTCCAGGTAGAAAATGACCTTAGGGGCATTTTGGCCATTTTTTCTCTAATAGAAAATCGGGGCATTACAATTGTTGTGTATTAGTTTAATTTAACACACCCAAATTTTCAAAAACTTTTTGGAATGGCCAAAAGCAACCTTTAAATTTTCCTTATAGTATAGGGCCAGCTATGAAATACCTGATTCCATGTGTGAAAGTCTTTACTTGGTTTCACTTTTATCAAGGGAGTTTGGTGATTCTTATGAGCATCTCTTTTCTTGTTACTTCTATAGGATTTCTACCATCTTCACCTTATTAGGCAAGCTAGTTTTCTGTCTTGAAAGCACTTGGTTTTCACTTTATACATACCTATTTCAGGTCAATAGAAAAAAAGGAAAAGCTCCTCACTACAATAGTATTCTGTTAAGTTTAGTTAAAGAGTTAGGTAGTCATGTGCCTTTGATAATGATGATTAGGTATATGATTCTGTGGAAGTCATGAGGAACTTGCCAAGTATTAGAGATACTTTGATTGCCTTGTCATTAGTTGGCTTAATCCTTTAGTTTTACCTAATTGCATGTGGTATGGGAATTGTTGGAAGTTGTCTATATCTCTTTCCACACAAATTCATAGCGTAATTCGCGACATTACTTGGTTTCTCCAGAAAAGTAAGTCCTTTCTTTTTCTCATTACTACTGAGACTCAGTTTCATTTATTTGGCTTATTGAATGTTATCTTTGATTTATTTAGGTATATGCATATAATTTTACTTCAAAGAAGTATTTAATTTGTCATTCAATCATTCACTCATTAGTTATTATTTGTAGAGTACTAAAAATATTATTGTGCCAAATAGTCATCCATTTTATACCTTGGATCATATTAGAGTTCCTGCTAATATAATGTCTACTTGCATGAGGCATCCTTCTTGGTGGCATAATCAGTTCTCTAATTGCATTAGCCTTCCTATTTTTTATGGGTGCACTCTGAGAAGACCAGACATACTTTAAAAATGGTTAAAGTTCTTCTTTTATGTGGAAATGATAAAAGGAATTAAGGGCCAAGGCTATTATGATGAATTTATTCTTACTCATTTTTGCTTTTGGTCATTTTACTTGTTCTTTCAAATTCCTCTAGTTTCTCATTCTACAAGATTTTGTTGTGTTTTGTTATTGCAAATTGCAAAATTGGAATCAGCAATGCTGGCTCCCTTCTCTTCTAATAGCCATGACCCTGGAAATGGTGGACATTTCGGCACTTAGCTTATTCTTGATGGCCTTTGTTGTTCAACCCTAGAAGTATGGAACTTCACTTTCTATGTTGTTGCAAAATTATAGAGACTTACTTATTTTGTTTGTTTAGTTTTATGACTTTATAAGTAAATTGAAATGTCTTATACATGTAATTAGATATTATGTTCTATTATCTATTTTGAGACACTTTTTGTTATTATGATACTTGTTACTTTACTATTTGCTATATGTTTTAATTTTTTGGATGTTTTAGAGTAATTGTTGCATGAAGAAAGTAATTGTAATTAGAATTACGATAAAGAATATAAAAAAATTAGAATATTTTTTTTACTATTTAATATTTCACCATTTATTAGCAATAGATGAAATTCTTTTAAACCATCGCAATATTTCTTGGTCATTTTTCACCACTCTGCTATTTACCATGGCGATGCTTGACATAGTGGTAATTCCTAAAAATCGCTGCAATCTCCCTTGCTTCCAGTAATGGTTTCTCAAACACACACCAAATCATCTCAACTTGTGAACTTGACTCATTAGTGGTTAGTGTGTGTTAGTTTGAAGAGGATAGGACAATACTACTCTTGGGTTGCTTGAGAAGGCTAGAGAAATTAAAGATTATTGTGTGTAAGCTTGGAAAGGGTTGTACAAAAATACTCTTTGTAAGTAAAACTCTCAACATTCGAGTTGGGGACTGAATATAGACAGTGGCAAGTTGAACCAGTACTATAAATTTAATTTATTTATGCAATCTTCTATTCCCATCTCTTTTGTGTGCTTGCATTGTTCTTGTGCTTTATTATTTTAGTTTCATTTCTATTATTGTTCAAAAGTTTTTTTTTTTTGAAGAATTAATCTTGCTTCCACTTCTCTTACTTCTAAGAACTTAAGAGTATTTAGTTAAAAGTTTTTAGAAAGCATTTTTAGTTTGCACAATTCAATCCTCCTTCTTATGCCATTGCTTTCACCTACATTAGGGGATGTACGTAGTTTATAAGGTAATAAGTTTTATATTATACATATATAGTTTTAATTTTCTTTTTCAATAAAATGCACTTTTTCTTGTAATCTTAAAAGTATTTTTGACTTGATCTATCATTAGCTGATGAATGGTTTTATATTATGGAATGGAAATTTACTTTATATGATATGCCAATATAATTTAGAACCTTCCATGAAACTAGAGTAGATTCTAGGAATAATTGTACTTGTCTACGTGGTCTTTGAAATTCCCTCTAGGTTTAGAATAAGAAACTGAATTATTGAATTTACCTTATGAGTATGTTCACGAGTTTGATTTAGAAGGGAAGGGGAAGGAAGAGAAAGATTTATGATGAATTTGAACACGTTTATGAGTTTACATTTTAGGAGGAGAAGGTGTTTGAGAATTTTTGCTAACTCCTTAAAACCCTCTAAGATCCCCTATTTTGTAGTTTCCTCAATTTGGAAGGTTTTAAATCGATTATTATTTAATTTACTATATTATCCCTATTAAAATATCAAAATGTCATTTATATCAATTAATATAAACTATATTAACTATACTAGATTAATTTAATGAAGGATAAAATTATGAGAATAAAATATAAGCCCTCCATTTCCTTTCCTTTGTTAATTTTAAATTCGTGAACAAAGTTGATTAAAACTCTTTAAAACCCCTCATTGCCCTTCCCTTCATTTTCCTTTGATAACTTTCCTTTCTATTCCCTCAAAACTTGTGAACCCATCTAAAGAGGATCTTTATCTAAATAAGTTGCATTGTGGTTATAATTTAAGTAATTAAAGTTCAATTCACAACCGTAAAAAAGATTGATTTAATATTAGATAATGCAGAACCTGAAAACTTAGTTGAAATCATACCCTAACATTTATCTTTTCGTTGATTAGTCTCTATTGTTTGCCTTTTTATTTAATTTATTTATTATTTATATTTATTTTTTATCCTTTTAATTTACCTTTTTGTCGCTTAAATGGTAACTGTTCCAAATGGATTGGTACTTGATATTAACATTGCTAAAGGGAATGCTAGTTTTTAGTCACTCTTTACTACTTCTAATCCAAAATACTTATCTAAACCGATTTTCTAAATCGGTCAACAAGAGTAGAGTCCTCCCCATTTTGTTATCCCATTTTCAAAGAGCACAAATTATTGTATCACGAGAGTTTCTTCTATTTATATAGAAAGTTATAATTTTCTGTTTCCAAAGAGAACGTAAATGTTATCTTTGTATTGGGAGAGAAGTTGAAATTTTCTCTGAATAGTAAGAAATTTTTTTTTTCCCGTAATTCATTTCTTAGTATCATTAGAGGTTCTCGACATTAAATAATAATTAGTGATAGTTACATTTTTTTAAAACTCTAACTTAGTTTCATCATATTAATTTCATAACTCTAGTACCTAATAAATTTCCCATAATTTTCCACGGATGGATTAAATAGTAACTGGCTAACATACTTAATCATTGATGCATAATTCTTGAAGTGTCTATGTAATATCCACAAAAATTGTATGCACCAATCATTCCTCATATACCAAATAGAAACCCCACAGAGCAAAAGGCTTTCAATATACTCTTTTGCTTCCGTCAGTATAATGGGGGCATAATCTCATTTGCTTGTGAACCCTCGCTTTGGTATAATTCCATATTAACTCAAAACGAATCACTCAAAATTGATGGTAAATATTTCTCTTTTCATATATGAATGACTTGCTCCGGCATTGATCTGATTTTCCTTCCTCCTTTTCCATTTTTGACAATAACATATAAACGAGAAGAATATGTTGATTAACTTGCTTTTTTTTTTTTCTTTTTCGGAATCTGAAACGTCGATTTCTCAAGAGGATAGGATTAGGTTCACCAATATATTCTAATTAAGTCATTTCATGATTTTAAAAAGTTTGTGCCACCATTTTTTCTCTAAATTTATTTATAAATTCTTTATGTTTGTTCGTTTGTTGAGAAAAAAAAAAAACGGACAACTTGGCCGAACACTGAAGGATCCATAAGCGCTGCGAAAGTTTCGCAGAATTTAAAAAGGAAAAAAAATGGAAATGCAAATTTCAAAAATCAAAAAGACAAAAAAAAGGGGGAAGAAAACCAAAGAAAGTGACCGTAGCTTCCAAGATTTGACTAGGAGATATTTTGTTTCTAGATAAAATATTTATTTTATTTTATTTATTAATTAATAAATTAGTTAAGGTTTTTGTATTCGTATTTAAGGGTATTGGTACCTTTTTAAATCTAAAGGTTATGATTTAATCATGAGTATTTAAAATGTTAATTAATTTAGTTAGTGGGATACATGACAAACTTTTAGTCACAAATTATTTAAAATGTATCAATACTTATGAAGTTTATAGGATATCAGAGTAATCTTATTAATTAAAATAAATATTTTTTTCTTACCATAAGTCCACCTAAATATATTTCTTTCCGTCGCACTTCCTGGTGGTTCACATGCACAGGAGGGAACACTGTTACAAATTGGCATTTGACAAAAGCAGGAAGAAAAAAAAAATTGAAAATACATTAACGCCGTTCGAAGCCATAAGACGGCGTCGCATCCCGAACCCCGTTCACACCTTGAATATGCAAAAATTTCTCCATGTCAGCATCCTCGCATGCATTGAATATCGCCAACCGGCTCAACGTTGTCCGTACCAGCTGACGACCTACAATTGCCGGTCAAGTCTTTGCCTTATTGCTTCCTTAGTTCCTTCGACACAGCTTTTTCACTTTCTCCTGTGTAAACCCAAAACCCCACACACACACACACACGCACTCTCTCTCTCATCCTCTCGTTCTCTCTCACCTATCTATAAACCAGATCAACCCTACCTTGCTCCACCTCTTATTACTCTCTCAAGAGTGTGAGAAGTTTCAGTTTGCAGTGCGCTGAGAAATGAAGTATTTGTATGCGGGTTTGGGCATTTAAGAAATCAGCTAGTTAATTAATTAATTACGTATATCTATCTATGCATATGGAGAAGAAGGAGATAGCTGTGAAGGCTGAGGATGCTGCTTTTGGGTCCTCTTCTATGCCTTACTATGGTTCAAACGCTTATCCATTCTCGAGCGCGTTTGATTTTTGTGAGGTTGAAAAGGGCTCTTTAGGGTTTATGGAGTTGCTAGGAGTGCAGGACTACAGTCCTGTGCTTGATTTGCCGCATTTGTCAACTGTGCCTTTCGCTCATCCTTCTACGCTTAAGGTTCCGTCGTCTGATACTGCAGGAAAAGAGTGTTCCGAGGTGTCGAACCAGCAACCTGCCACTCCTAACTCGTCATCGATTTCGTCGACGTCGAGTGAGGCAATCAATGATGAACAGGATAAAGCAGAAGGAGGAGGAGAAGAAGATGAGCAGAAAAAGACCAAGAAACAGTGGGTCTTTGTTTTTTTTCCCTATTTATCTCACTTTTTTTTTTTGGGTTTTTGGGGAGTTACTCATAACTGTTTGTGTGATGGGAGGATAATTATAATGGGCTATTTTTCGACTTATTTCATTTATTTTTTATTTTTTGGCAATTATTCAGTATTTAAGGCTGGGTATTTATTTTCATTTGTATTTTTTTATTATTATTTGGGGGTTCTGAAAAGCTTCATTTTTCAAAAGTGAATTTCTCAAAGGAATGGTTCATGGGATGTGAAGGTCGTAATTTTGGGTGGTTTGGTATGAATTAACATTTTTTTGATATATTCTTTGTGATGTTGCAAAAAAAAAGAGATAAATTGAGTTTACTTGTTTGTTTTCTCTCTTTTTCTCCCTTTGAGATGCATGTGGTTGATGTTAGGAACATTCTAAAGATATAATGGCTTTTCTGCGATCTGATTCTTTTATTGGGTTTAGGTTGAAGCCCAAGAAGACAAACCAGAAGAGACAGAGAGAACCAAGATTCGCGTTCATGACGAAAAGCGAGGTCGATCATCTGGAAGACGGGTACAGATGGAGAAAGTACGGTCAAAAGGCTGTGAAAAACAGCCCCTTTCCAAGGTAACACTTTGATTTCTTCAATAACTGTTATACCTAGTTTTGCATCCTTCCCTTCCTCTCTTAATTAAACTTAGACCCGAAAAAACGATATCAACATACAAATGCGGCATCAAGTTGATTCTTGTGATTTTTAGCTTATGTCTAATGATGATGAATAAAATTCTAAATTTTGGTCTTCGCTCCAGTTCCGCAGAATATATAAATGCTCTTAACATTTGGAATATATCACGTGTCTGTTGTATGGTAGGAGCTATTATCGTTGCACCAGTGCTTCATGTAATGTAAAGAAGCGTGTGGAGCGTTCTTTTACTGATCCAAGCGTTGTAGTGACTACCTATGAAGGCCAACACACACATCCAAGCCCAGTTATTCCCCGGTCAGGCCTCGCCGGAGCTCCGATGCCGCCGGGTTTCTCAGCCGGAGATGCCACCAGCTTCGGTTCAGCTTTGCGGGGAAACTACTTGTCACAGTTTCAGCAGCAGCAGCAGCAGCAACAACTCCTGGTCAACACATTGTCATCTTTGGGTTTCCCTTTCAACGATACTTCAGCTTCAAGGAACGCTGCTTTTCCACAAGAGAGAAGGCTTTGCAATCCTGGAACCACTGCATCATTTCTAAGGGACCATGGGCTTCTTCAAGATGTTGTTCCTTCACACATGTTGAAAGAAGAGTAGATGGTTTCTATATATATATAACTCCATTACTGGTTCCGTATGTGTTGGTTCTTATTTTTAGCTGACTTTGTTCTAGGAGAATTAATTAGGTGAGAACTCCGGTAGTGGTAAACTGGTAATATGTAATTTTTCCTTCTTGATATGACTGACAGGTGCGGTAATATGACTGATCATGATCATACTTGTAACATCCACTTTATCTTTTTGCACATATCACTCATCGTGATTATCACTGTGACATGATGGGTTTTGATCCAATGCAGGGTTTACTTCCTCAATGAGGTCTCTTACTGGCTGGCTATATTTTGCTTCAAAATTTGTTTATTTACTATTACAATTAATTAAAGAAAAAGGGGGCTAAGTTTTTATTTGGTGGGTTGGGCTGTGTGTGGAAATGATAAAAAATGGTAAACAAGGCTTCTGTCCTTTTTTAAATCTTCTGATTCTGACTCCTCGTTTGTCTTGTATTTTTGTTTCTTTTCGTTGAGGGAATGTGCATTGATTTCACACACAGGTACAGCAGTGGAGATTATTGGGTTAAGGTTTTCAAACGGGAACAATTGGTGTGGAAGCTAACTTGCTTTGTTTTGTTCCTGGAATACGCGGAAAACTAATTATAGGCAATATTTTTTTTTTGAATAATAATAGGAGGATGTTGTGGTGAAAGTCCTAATAACCCAATATGGTGCACGAGGTTATAAATAGGAAGAGTATTCCAACCACTACCGATGCACTTTGAGCTGGTTGAGTAAATGCCTCTCTTTATCCTACACGCGATGGAATCCATTCATGGATTTGATTCATTGAATTGTGGTGGAGACGGGGAGAAATTCAAAAACAAAGAAGAAACAAAAGGAGAAAAACTTACACAAGCTAACACCGTATGAAGCGTGACATGGTCACTATGACGGAATAGATCTTGATAACGACACATGTTAGCTTTATTTATGATGGCACCGAAGCAGATCGTGTTGGCTTTCTAGTTTTGTTGCATTGAGCAGGCCGGTGAGGCCCTCATCGTAAGAAGAATAATTGAAGTTAGTAATTTGATAGCCGCTCGCGGATAGGCATAGGCTAACGCACACACATATTGTGAGAGAGGTTACGTACGACACGCCACCTTCAAAGAAGCGATGGGGCCTGGGGGCCTGCTTTCTTTCTCTTATACGCTTCCCTTCTCTTTCTCTTTAACGGTAAGTACCAAATACATTGCATCCAATTTAATATCCTTCACTTGTTGGGCATAAAGCCGGGAACAATCGCTAACCCCCATTCTTTTCTTACAAAGCCAAAATGGTCTTTTGAATTGCCTATATATTCCTGTATTCCTCTCAACCCCAAAGACAAATAAATGCCATGCGTTAGAACCCTGAACCAAGCAATATGTAAAGCTTGGATAAAAAGAAAAAGAAATGATCCTTTTAGAATCTAGTTTCTAGACGGATGAAAAGAGGACAAGAACCTTAACAATCAGTCAGTAGAATTAGAACACCGAAAAGGAACACGAAGGAAGAACAGATGTGACGGATGTTTTTTCTTACCGTAATCACATGGCATTTCTTGAGCTGAAAATTGTTGGTGTCTGCACTGCCGTTGGATTCGGTTCTAGAGGAAAATTGGAATCAATTAAACCAATCAGTTCTCACTTGTTGCCGTCCAATCGGGGTCATGCTTGGCAACTCAAATCTTACCGAACCAAATATAATTGATTTGGTTCGTCTTACTTCCCTAGTTGTCAAATAAAATCATCCTAATCAAAGAAAAAGAAGCAATATTCCATTCTAATTTAAAGAGGGAATTTTTTTATGGAATACACGATATGGTGATCATATTAAATGTAATGGTAGGATTTATCAATTTATTTAAATGTTACTCTCTTTGTTTTTTTTTTTGATAAATGATGAAAAACTCAAACTCAATAAAAGAGAGTAATTACAGTACAACACATTGAAACAAAAAGCTACACATCATAGCCAATAATAAAAAGTAAAAGCATAACAGAAGCAAGACCTGTCAACACAAAACAGTCAAGGAGAAACAAATCTGAACAAGTTACGCCCCTCATAAGGTAATTCAACCAAAACCAACTAAGAAGATGCAACCAACAAAGATAATCTTAAGCCAAAATAGAAAATTAGCAAGACTAATAAGTAAAATTTATCCAATTCTAAGGACCACCCAAAGCATAATCATATATTCCTTCAAGCAGAAACTACATATGAAAGGCAACTCAGAAATCCACAATCCCCTCTCGCATTGACACTAAGGACGAGGATTTCTAAGACAACTCATTTGTGGATTCCCTGCTGACAAGACACCAGGAAAGCAGCAAAGTCACAACTAACACTTCCCCTTTATTGAGTTTTGATGGACCACTCAATCGTTTGAAACATAGTGTCAAAGATGCAACAAACAGTGAGAAGAAGATGATAAAAGATTTCAAGACAAAGATATTCCGGAGTGGAATAGATCAAGACAAAATATATTTCTATACAAGATCAACAACTTTCATCAGTGTATCGCTTAGTATTTACTCCACCCTCAATCTCACAGAAACTCCCATTCTCTCACACAATCTAACAGTGTATCACTCAAGAAATATTCTATCCCCCCAAAACACCAATCCATTTAATGAACCAATGAAGAAAAACTTCTTGTTAACAAAGACAATACAGATAATATATGCATTAGTAAAAACCACATAGGTGTTCCTTTACTCGTCAAGGAAGCCACCCTCAAAATCTCACATAAGAGCTCCCCCTCTGGATAATAGACATTTCCATGTATCACTCATAATTCCCTACCTCTATTACCACCAAAACAAGTAATTAAACTATTGTCTTCTCCAAACTTCGATCATTTGCAACCAAAAGAAGATTCTAGAAGCAAACAAATTGTGAATCAAGGGTCAACCAAAAATGGCACATATGCATGAGATTAAAAAGAAAATTTTTTCGATTAATTTCTTCCTTATGGAAAATTATCCTGTTCCTTTATTCCTAAATAGATAGAAGAATAGCGTTGAAACAAAGGCGCTGCTTGTTAACTGTTTTTGAGTTTTGAAAACTGTTTTTGAGTTTTAAAAACAAAACCAAAAGAAGTTGTTTGTTAATTTGTTTTGTAAAAGCTTGTTTTAAAAACTGAAACACAAAAATAGTTTTAAGATGTTTTGTTGTTTTATTGTTTTAGAGAATGATAAAAACACGATGGCATTTTTGCAATTCCACTGAACTTTTGTTTTCTTCCTTCCTTCGACACTTCTGTATGTGTTTCACGATTGTTTTATTTTATTTCACATCCAAGAACTCCATCACAACTCCAATCCCTCTCTATCACAACTCCATATCACTCCATCATCATCAGAGAGACAAAGACTAGCACCGCTACCCCCCATATCCGCTAGAGCCAGGCCTCAGATCTGCTGGCGCTTCGTGCTAACTAGCCCCCAACCTCCTCTGCGACCTAACCAAGCTCTGCTGTGAACAACCAGCCCTACGACCCAAGCTCCGTCGTGAAGCTCCGCGACCTAAGACCCCAAGTTCCGCCGCAAAGCACCACGACCTAAGACCCCAAGCAACCCCGCGACTTAACCAAGCTCCGCCGCGTTGAAGCTCGTCCGTAAACTAACCTCCACCGCAAAGCTCAGTGCCACCATCGGTAGCGCTCGGTGACCCCCCTACCGAGCATTGATGTTGTGGTTGATCTTGGCCGTAGGGTTGAAGGCGGTGAAATGATGGTGATTTTGGAAGGAAGGGTGGCACCGGTAGAGTGGAGAGGAGGCAGTGCAAGGGGAAAGGAAGAAGGAGGAAGGGGAAACCATGGGTGGCTCCACAATGGAGGAGGCCGCGGCCATTTCTGTTTTTGCTTTCCATTCCTTTTTTTTTTTTGAAATTCTAAATCTATGTTTGATTATGTGTGGATTGGGATTCCATGAGCTGAGATGTATTGTTGATGGTGATGATTATTGATTTGTTGCTGGAAATGGATTATTGCTATTTGATTTGTATTGATTTGAGAAGAGGACATGGGACTGGCATTGTTTGGAAATTGGTTTGGTTTGTTGGCTATGGAGGTTTATGAGGTTGTATTTTGTCTCCCAGAAGATTTCATTCGGTGAAGGATTAGGCTTGAGGAAGATGGTAAAGGCATTGTATGTTGGTCTATGTTTGTTGTGAAAGATATGATGAAAGCTAGTGATTTGGGAGTGATGGTTATGGTAGTGGTTTAGGCCGAGGTCGTGGTGATGAAAGGATGATAAAGGCTGTGTGAAAGGCTGATTATGCCTAGTCTCCCTTTTTTTTCTCCCTGGTCTCTGTGTGTATCCCCTCAATCTCCCTGTGTGTCTTTTTGAAAAATTGGCTCTCAAATTTTTGAAAATTGGCTCCTGCTCTATGTGTGTATTGCTCAAAAATTCCATTTCTTTACATTGATTATTGTTGTCGTTGTTAACAAATTGGCAGCTTTGAGGGGATTTGTCAAAATTCTTGTTGCTTACTGAGGGGAGTAGAGACAAGAGATGTTAACAAATGTAATATAGCATTTCACCTTTACCAGTTAATAGGTAGGTTTAATTATGAGGGGATTTGTTAACAAGTTGTTGTTGTTGTTGTTGCTGTTAACAAATTGGCAAGATATCGTGACTAAATTGGCTACAAGAAAATGATGAATAGCTTATAAATGGATTAATAAATGTAAATTGACATTAAGTCGTGTTAAGACTATTTTTAGAATAGGAAGTTGTATTAAGACTTTATTTATTAAGTATGTATGGAAAATATTATCCACAAAATATATAATAGTTAAGGGGTTGTTTAAAATTTGTCATTTATAGTTATGCAATTTGCCAAATATTTTTTTATTTTATTAATTTTAAAAGTTATTTTTGAAAAACTTATCCAAACAAGTTTTCTATTTTTTATCATTATAAAATTGTTTTTGAACTTAAATTGCCAAACAAGTTTTTTGTTCTTTTGTTTTTAAAAATTGAACTAAAACTTGTTTCCTAAAACAATTTTAAAAAATTTAAAAACAAAAATACTTCCAAACAACCCCAAATATTTGTTACTTTCTTCATTACATGTTATCTGTGAAAAAAAAAACACACACACACACATGCATGCACACATCTTAAAAAAGTAATAAATGAATGTTGATAATAGTATAAAAATATGTTAATTGACAAGATTACCCTTATTTAGTAAGTGTAATTATTCTATTGAAAAAATAAAAATAGATAGATTATCCTTAATTATAATAAGGGTATAACTGATAAAAAAATTAATGTTTGTCTTGATTTAATATATGGATAGATGAAGTGAAACAAAAATTTAAAAATAAATGGTCATATAACATGCAACGGAGGGAGTATCAATTATGCCATGTTATTTTGACACTTGTTTTCTAGAAAAAATTGTGAATGTTTGGCATTTTCATTTAAAAGAATTTAAAGAATCTTAAATCGAAAAATAAAGTGTGTTAAGTTGTGCTTTTGAGATAAAATAAGTACTTTTTATGGAAAAAATACTTTTAAATATTACTTTATGCTTGTTTTTGTAAAATAATCATTTTTTTGTTTATTTTAAGAAGAAAATTATAAGGAGATGATTCTAAAAAAATAATATAGAAAAGATGCCTGATAAACGTATCTACTAAAAGAGGAACCCCTATATTTATTATCAATATATTCTTAAACAATTTTTAAAAATATAAAATAAAAATGGGTAATGGAAAATTTTATATCTAATCCAATTAGAAGGTAAAATGCACACAGTTATACACACCAAGTAAAGGAGAACCCATTTCATTCTTTCTCCTTTGTAGAGCTCATATTGATGAAACAATGAGCTATCAAGAGTTGCCAAGGCTAGAGTATGAATCCTGCCCACATAGTTAATTTTTAGCCACCTAACATATTCATCAAAAATCTAGGTCACATTAGGCTACTACATCATTATCCAGTATATTGAACTAGAAATATGGGTAGGAGAGCTCGGGCTAATCTCTAGGACTCAGACAAGGGGCTCTGTAGTGACCTAGAGATTCTCCTAGAGATTCTCCTAGAGATTCTCTCCCAATTTACTAGAAGCTATCTCCTAAATCGTCTATAGGATCTCATATTACCCATCCATATCTTCTATTATCTTATTATATCTTCTATATTAGATCATATCTAGTGATAATATAAAACATATCTAGTATCGACTAAATCGCTCGAATATCTTCCGTGTTCAAAGAAGATTATCTCCTGATTTATCACGGGGTCACCTTTCACTACATGGGGTTGAGTTAGCTTACTTGATTTCTATCACTCTTATATACTTTGCCACTGTATGCCTTGTTCATCTACTGACTTGAGCATCAGAATGTCTTTGTAGGTACCCCATCCTTTGCTTACACAGATAATGAAGTCACGTGCAGTTTTACCTCAAATTCTAGGTAAGAATATTGGCAGCCATCATGGGGCTAGTAAATAAGCCTCTCCACAACCTTAAATACAATCAACATGGCTGACATTACAAGCAAAAATAACCCTACTAATTGTCAACCCTCACTCTGTTAACTCCAGAATCCTTCAAAAATGCTAAGAAAACATGTTTTGAGTGGTGATATAACAAATTTTGAGAAAATATTTTGAAGAAGACTAATGTTTTCCCTTGAGTTTCTTGAGATAGCAAATAGGTCCTTCCAAATTGCATAATACATCTTGAATCGAAAATAAATTCACTTTACATGAGCAAACATGTTGTATTTCGTGTAAATTAAAGAGATAAGAACTTAACAAAAGTGAATTTTATATCATGGAAAGTACGTATATATGCTTAATGGATTGAAGAAAGATCAAAATGTAAATAAGAAACTAAGGCTGGGATCTTCAAAAAGTAGAACGTGACTTCAGAAAGTGCTCATAAAATGAAGATATCAAACCAGTTTTGAAGCAAGGATGTTCTATAACCTTCAATCATCATTATCACAATCAATTTAATCATATACATGCTCCGGTTGAAAACTGGAAGATCCTTCATTCATCATGGAACTTATTCCATAGCTTCAAAAAGCTCACTTGACAGTGAAAAAGTATGCTCAACAAGAAAAGGAGAAAAACTTGAAATTCAAATTTAAAGTCAAACCTAGTTACAAACTGGCATATCATCTCTTCTGCCAACTTAGTCAACTACCCCAACTTCTGGAAGAAAGACTTCAGAAACCATGTTCAAAAAGTAAAAAGTAGTTTCTAAAGGCTCATCAGAAACCTCAACTTTACAACTACTTCTGCAACAAATTTGACAAATAGATAAGCTATTCTTCTAGACTGCATTCCCAAGACACAAACAAATGATCAATACGTGTCATTTAGAGAATTGATTAAGGGCAATGGTCATAATAAGTGAAGACCATATATAAATAGAGATATTGTGCTTTCAAATAAACATGACAGAACACTACATAAGTGCTGAAAACTATGAAAATTACTCTTCATTTCTTGTAAAGTTCATTATAACTTGTAATTAGTTTCCTTGTTTGTAAAAATCTTCTTTCTATGTTCCTAACTAGTTTATACATTCTTCCAAGGAAGAATTATTAGAAAAAAGTCATTCAAGTTATCCCAAGTCATTCATTGTTTGTCTTGAGGAAACTTAAGTTTAGGTTAGTTTGAGTTGTAAACCCAAAAACAAACTTCTATATCCTCGATCCAATAGTGATCGGTGTGAGTTTAGCTTAGAGAGGTTAGTCAAAGACTACTTGCAATGCAGTAGTAAAGGTGTTTTATTGGTCACGATTTAGCCTGGAGAGGCTGGTTAAAGACTACTTGGTTTAGCTTAGAGAGGCTGGTCAAAGACTACTCGGTTCAGTTTGAAGAAGTTGGTGAATAACTACTTGGTTTGTGACAGTAACGGTTGTCTATTGGTCATAGGTTAGAGCTTAGAAAGACTAGTATAAAGACTATTCGATTTCTTTCTCGAGTTAAGAAAGGTGTTAGTGAAACTCAATGTGGTTGAGAACTAGAGGTAGGCAGGTTAGCTAAATCAGTATAAAAATATCTATATTATTTTTGTTTAAAGTCTATCTTTATAGCTATCCTGTTACTGATGTTGTTATTCAGAAAGTAACTTTCTAAATCTCTAAACATTGATAGTATTGTGTTAAAGTTTTCAGAAGCTAAAAAGTGAAAGAGAAGCGAAGCACGATTCAACCCCCTTTCTTGTGCATTTTTCTACTTACAAGTAGCATCAGAGCTTAGCCTTTAAGGGGTTAAACATTCCAATGATAACAGATGACAAAGACTTGAGGGACAAATGACACAGAATATTCATATAGCAGAAGGACACTCCGTCAATAGACTGCCATTCTTTAATTGTAGAGCCTATGCCTACTGGAGAGATCACATGGAGTTGTTTATAAAATACACAAGTCTTTGACTTGTGGAAAATTATTCAAGAACATGATTATGTTCCAACTGAAGAGGTTCCAGAAACTAATAATGCACCTTCAACATTAAGGGAAGTCCCTAGGTATAGGTAGACAGAGCAACACAAAGCCAGAGTTCAATTGAACTCCAAAGCTAAATACCTGCTCACGTGTGCACTAAGCAAAGTTGAATATGATAAAATCATTTCTTGTGGCACAACAAAGGAGATATGGGACAGATCACATATGCTACATGAAGGTACTAATAAAGTCAAAGAGACTAAGATCAGTATGTTGGTTCATCAATATGAGATGTTCAAAATGACAGATCAAGAAAATATTAATGAAATGACCACAATGTTTATGCACATCATAAACCAGTTAAAGGGACTAGGCAAAAGATACTCTAACTCTGAGATGGTTAGAAAAATCTTGAGAAGCCTCCCTGCCAAGTGGCTACCTAAGGTCATAATCATCACTGAGGCTAAGGACCTTCAAACTCTCAGTCTGGATGTACTTATTGGGTCTCTTAAAACTCATGATATAGTGCTCTCTGAAATGCATGGTGAATCTATCAAGAAGAGCAAGTCCGTGGCACTGAAGTCGTCTCATTATAAGCTGAATAAGGCAAAGGCAATGAAAGTTACTGAAACCTCTGATGAAGATGAAGAGGAAGAGTTCGATGATGAGACAGATGAAGAAAATGGAGATGAACTCTCCATGCTAGTAAGGAAGATGTGCAAAGCCTGCAAAGGCAAAACAAAGAGAAGAAGAGATATAAACCTTAGAAAAAACAAAAAAGGCAAAGTGAAGCTGAAAAGTGTCACTTGCTACAACTATGGGGAGAGGGGACGCTTCAAATCAGAATGTCCAAAACTCAAGGGTCAACAGAAGAAGTTTGTGCCCAAAAAGAAAGGCATGCTAGCAACCTGGAGTGAATTAGAAGAAGAGAAGGATAAATTAAAAGATTAGGAGGAGCTAGATGTTGCAAACCTATGTTTTGTGGCAGATTATTCATTAGAAAGTGAACTTGAGGTAAATAGCTCTGACTTTAACCCTTCCTATGGTGAATTGTTAGCTTTATATGAAGAGTTGTTTGAGGACTCTCAAACACTTTCCTCTCACTATCTCAACTTAAAGAGAAAACATCAAAAAATTGTTTTAGAACTTGAAATGGCCAAAACAGGTACCAAGAATCTAAGGCCTGAAAAAGAAGAACAAAAAGGAGAAAACAAAGCTTTAAATATAAGATTCAATGCCTTAGAATCTAAAGTCTGAAATAAAAGTAAAAACACTTAGAAGGTCATTTCTGAGCTAGAAAGAACTTCAAAGCTTCTTAAATCAGACCATTGAAAAATTGGTGAATGGATCAAAGAACCTTGATCTGATGCTTGGAGATCAACGACCATATTTTCCAAAAATCGGTTAAGATATGGAGAAGAATTAGATGAGAACAGAAAGCCAACTCAGTTTTAAAAAGTAAAGAATAATGTTTCTTGTACTTTCTGTTATAAGAAGGGACATCCACCTGATAAATACTTCATGAGAAAGAAGTTTGTCAAAAAGGTTAGGAAACCTTTTTCTTACTAGACTAGCCTAAGAGAACCCAAGAAAGTATGGATACCTAACTTGAAAACTATGTTTGTTGTAAGTATGCCTAAGAATGCATGTGAAACATGACAACCAATAGTACATGAACAGTGGTTGCTCTAGGCATATGTCCAGATCCAAAAGATGGTTCAAAGATCTATGCCCCAAAAATTCTGGATCAGTAAAGTTTGCCGACGGAGGTAAGGCCAAGGTCATAGATAGAGAAAATGTTGGTAAGGAAGATGTAAGTAGGAAAGCACACAAAAAGGGGGATTGAATCATGCTTCGCTTTTCTTTTTCACTTTTACTTTCTAAAAAGCTAAGACAGATTACTATCAAGTATTATACTTAAAGTACAGCAGAAATAACATTAAAAATGTTAAAAAGTAAACATTCTGAACTAAGAAATATATTTAAATGCATAAAGTAAAGCTTTTCAAAAGAAGTAGAGTAATTAAACAAAATGTATTAAATAAATAAGAGATGAAGGAGAAGGAAGATACTGCACAGGACTTTTTATACTTGTTCGGCCATACTGCTTACATCCAGTTCTAATAACAGTTGAGTTTCACTAACACTTTTCGCAACCGAGAAAGAAATCGGATAGTCTTTATAATAGCCTTCCTAAGCTCTAACATGTGACTAGTAGACAACCCCTACTGCCACAAATTAAGTATTTATTTACTAGCCTCTCCAAGCTAAACCTAGTAGTCTTTGACCAGTATCTCTAGGCTAAACCGTGACCAATAGACAACCTCTACTGTCACAAATCAAGTAGTTATTCACTAGCCTCTCCAAGTTGATCCGAGTAGTCTTGTACTAGCCTTTCCAAGCTAAACCATGACCAGTAAGAACAACTTAATATTGTGTTGCAAGTAGTTTTATCTTAGCCTCTTCAAGCTATGTCAGACCAATCACTACTGGATTGGGGTTACAAGAGGTTTGTGTTTAGGTTTGCAACTCAAACTAACTTACACTCAAGTTTCCTTAAAATATATAATGAATGACCTGGGATAACTTGAATGACTTCTTTCTAGCTATTCTTCCTTTGAAGAATGTATAAACTATGAAGGAATATAGAAAGAAGATTTTTACAAACAAGGAAACTAGTTACAAGATGTAATGAACTTCATAAGAAGATGAGGAGAAATTTTCACAGCATTTTTACACTTGTGCAGCGTCAATCTTATATCTTTGAAAGCACAACATCTCTTTTTATAGATGGTCTTCATTTATGATCGTTGCCCTTGATAAGTTCTCTAAGTGACACGTGTTGATCATCTGTTTGTGTCTTGAAAATGCAGTCTAGAATAGTAGTCTGTCTGTTTGTTAGAACTATTATAGAAGTCATTGTAAAGTTGAGGTTTCTAATGTTCCTTCAAAAACTACTTCTACTTTCTGAACATAGTTTATAAACTCCTCTTTCTAGAAGCTAGGATAATTAACCAAGTTAGTAGAAGAGATGACCTGCCAATCTGTCACTGGGTTTGACTTTAAATTTGAATTTCACATTTCCCTCCTTTTCTTGTAGAGCATACTGTTTCACTATTAAGTAAGCTTTCTAATGTACGATATCAGTTCCTTAATGAATAATGTTCAGTCTTCAATCAGAGCTTGTTGATGATAAAATGATTACAAATGTGATGGTTGATGATTGTAGAACATATTGGCTTCAGAGTTTCATTGATATCTTCAATCTAAGCATACTTTATGAAGTCCATTGCTACTTTTTGAAGTCTTGAGTCTTGGTTTCTTGTATTGGTTGTTTTTCTTCAATCCGTTAGGCATGTATATGCTCATTTTACGATATAATTATCACTTCAATTTAGTTCTCATCTCTTAATATGAGATAAATTATATTTACACATGTAAAGTGAAATTACTCTCATTAATGGAGCTATGTTATGCTAACGAAAGAACCTATTTGCTATTTCAAGAACCTCAAGGTAGATATTAGTTATTCTTCAAAATATTTTTCTTAAATTGATTATTTTGTCATTCAAAACATTTCACCTTGAAGCTTTTTGAAGGGTTCTGGAGCTAACAATATCTTCCATTTTGGTGATGACAAATCAATTTGAAGAAAATCTTTTGAAGAGATATTGAAAGAAATATTATTGAAAATAGAGCATGATGATCAATATTCTTTTAACTTATTGTACGATGTGATTTTTAGGAAATTCTTTTTTTAAGGCATGATATGGATAAGATCAAAAATGTTTTATAGCCTTAAGTGACTTAAAACATAGCTATTTTGATTGTCAAAGAATTTTCTGAAATTACTCAAATTACTTTCTAAGAGGTATCAAGGCAGTATTGAAAAGGATATCATCGTTTAAGCCCTTTTTACAAGAACAGCTTGATTTTCAATCATTAAAAAAAAAACTTTCTAAAAATACACGTGCTGAAATAACAGATGAGTAATACTTGTGATATTTCATCTTGATTAATTTTCTTATTTAGTACATTTTTCTTGTTTTTAGCCACCAGCCCATATAGCCAACTTTTGTATGTTGCCATTGTTTAGTCCATTTAAGCCTTATTGCCAATCCTTTTACTTAGCACATCCTAAGCTAAAAGTAAAAAAAAATGAAAAATTCCTAACCTTTTAGGCTTAGGAGAGCATTTGTACATTAATTATATGTTCTCGAGCATAAGTGCGGAGGAGAGCATGAGGACATGCCTAATTTAAGTATGGGGGAGGAACAATGTGTACAAAAAAAAATTTAGCAAATGGTACACGGAGAAGAAAAAAAAAGAATAAATAAATAAGGATAAAAAGGTTGATTGCAAAAAAAAATTTGGAAAAGTTTGAGTTGAATGTGTGCCATATTGCAAAAAAAAGGCCTATAATTGTGTTAAGTTAGATAAAGTGTACCCTTAAGCACTTGTGCTCTTGGTATATGCATTTGCTCTCCTTTGATTTGAGGTTTAGCCCATTGGCCTATATATTTATTCGCCTTCACCTAAGCCCCATTACAATCAAAGGTAAGTTCTCTTGATTCAGTATGCATATGTGTGTGAAAAAATAGATAATACAATCCGTGGCAAGCTTATGGTAATGCATTTTTATTTGAGGTGATTGAGTGTGCATCTTAACCTTAAACACTTAGGTGAATGAGTGGCAAATATTGACCTTGAGAGGATTTTTGTACTTGATCCATACATCACTGTGAATTCTACTCTGTGTGCTATGTTCTTGTCCATGCCTTGGTTGTTATAATTTTCTTAATTCTTGGTGTGAAGCTTATTGTTATGTCTCTAGGTTCATTAGATTGGTGTATTGTCATTTAATTTCATGCATCATGCATTTTAGGCTAGGAGTCTAGTGTAGTCCTTGTTTACTGCTTCTTATCTATGCCTTGGTTTGATCTTAGTTTCACATGAGGACACGTGAAAAATTAAGCATATGAGAGTTTGATAAGAGACATTTATACTGCTTATCTTGCTATCAAACCTTAGCTTTTTGCATGACTTTTATTGAGTTGTTGGAGTAATTAATTAGGATTTTGATTTATTCCTCATTATGTGATTTTGATAGAATTGATAGCTTTTACATTGATTTTTGAATAATTATTAGATTAGAGCCTGCTGCGTTTAATCTGTCTCTTTGAGTATGATTTTTGTATACAGGAGTTTTGAATTGAGTACAAAATGTCAAGAACAAGGCTGGTAACTCTTTGCATAGAGCTTGTAGCAACGAACAATTTGGGAGCTAAATAGAAAATTTCTTGAGCTCATTTGAGCACATTTGCAAAAAGCATTGTAATAAAAAATTTGTGTCTCTCTTTACAAGGATCGGATTGAGACAATAAAAGATTTTTTAGAAAGCTCAAGAAATTCTCTAAAACTTTCATTTTTAGCTTAAAACCCAGTTCTAAGAGCATTTTGGTGAAAATCGAGTTGTAAGATTAAAGGTTATTGATATTCTGATGCTATCCAACTTAATCTCCAATTAGTATTTTCGTAATATCTAAAGCTAAAAATGTTCTATTGAGGTGATTTTGGTGGCATTGGAAAACTCATTCAAAGGGCTCCAATCTCTATTTCTAGTTCCAAGGACATATTCTGATGTTTAAGGAGCCAGAATGACCAAATACATGAAGACATTAATTCTGTCCAGCACTCACCAATAGCCAAAAAATGACTTTAATCAGCACAACTCACTAATGAGCATTGTAGTGCTAGTGCAATGATGTATAACAACTCATTAAATCTATTTTTGGGCCCACTTTGGCCTATTTTTAGAGAGCGGTATTTAAGCAATTGACACAGACTTTTACCCTAGTGTTTGACTCACTTTTAGGTGGCCACTTTTAGTTGCTCTTATTCTTTCTCTACATCTCTCTCCATCTTCTTTTCTATTCTTCTCTTTTTTGGGATTTCATTGGTGAGTTTGCTTTGTTCTTGTGGATTGTAGCAAAGATTATTGCTATTATTTTCAAGTACACTTGTTGTTATCCTCCAGAGATGGAGGTGTAGATTTTTTTACTAGTGTAAAGGTTTCTGTATAGATTGAGATGATGTTTGAGATCTCCTTTGTTTATATTGAATGGATTAGTTTTCTTAATATTCTACAGTTTCTATTCCTTTAATTATTGTGATGATTGCTATAATTGTTATTGAAATAACTAAATTGGCAATCATCGTTTAGGGAAACCCTTTGGATATAAATTGATAGATCTATTAGTTTATATTTGAAGGAGAATATTAGAATTAATTTTTTGATTGGCAGTTAGGCTATAGAAATTGGTTTATTAAATTAATATGATTTCTAAATAAATTGAGATCTTGTTTATTAGTTACTTGCATCGATCAAATTCTAGAGGTCGATTGATCACTAGTAAAATTGTCAGTAATTTGTTACTAATAGCCACCAACGAGATTAATATTTGGTCAATAATAACTAATTTTCAATCCTGGAAATACCTTGCACAAGTGTCGTTCTCACCATTGTTATTATCTTTTAATTTCAATTGCTATTATTTCACTTTTCAAACCCCCAATTTTCTTAACTAAGTGTTGAAGCCTCCTTGAGAGATGACCTAGGTTGTGTCATTTACTATATTTTTGGTACAACTTAGCATTAAAATAATTTCCAATTTGAGAAGGTGGTGACAACCTCTGTCACTTTTCCTCAATGTACTTCCCCTATCTTTCTCAGCACAAGATTTTCTTCTCTTTTCTTCTTCCCTTTTGATATCAGCAAAAAAAAGGGTGTGCTTGAAGCCAGGAACACCAACTTCACAAAGAATTTCCAACATTAGTGCTTCATATCTTTGTGATTGAGCTTCTAACTGATCTAGCCAGTTGTTGTTGAAGCTTTGTTCATGTAGCAGTAGTTGTACCTATGTATAGTTTGGCTACACTGCTGGTGTAGATTGGCTTGATATGGAAATAGCATCCTGAATCGAAGATGGATCAAGTATAGGATAAGCATGAAGAGGAGTAGGTTCTTTAATAGGAGCATAGATTCAGTTTGCAGCTAAAGTTAACTTAGTTTTAGGGACGATACTTGTCTTTTCATGTCCTGAGGATTCTGACTCAGAATTTGAAGACTCAGATCGGGATGAAGATTCTTGCATGTGAGAGCCTGAGGGGTCATAGGTAAAAGATGATCTCTGTTCTTCTTTATCTGGCCTTTGTCCTAGCCAGCAACGTCTTCCACCTTCATATGTTATAGTCAATCCTTGTCATGACTTGGAATAATCGGACATTTCCTCAGATTCTTTAGTATTCTCTAAGCTGTTTTCAATCTCTATCACTATTCTTTTTCTTTTTTTTTCTTTCCCCCTCTTCTACATCTTCGGCAGCAAGGTTGAGTAGTGCATCTTTTATCTTCTGGCATTGTCTCCTGACCCCAGATGTGGCAGCCCCTATAGGTTTCCTTAAGGTTCTAAAAGATTTGAAAAAGTACACAGTACCTTCCATATATGCATACCATTTATTTACCAACAGGAAATGCATGTGTTCAAAAACCATGGTCAGCAAAATCCCATAAGGAACAACAACATTTCCTTCTTCTCGAGAAAGATGGCATTTAGCATGTAGTCAAGGACCAGTTTGGGCAAGTTTACCCTTCTTTTTTTGTCAGTAGACAAAAAAGTGACATGTTGTTCATCCTCACTAGTAGATGCGTGTTTCCCAGTCTTGGGAGTAGAGAGAACTGGATGAGGGTGAAGACCTGCCTTATTTTCAACATGGCTATAGTAATCTCAGTAGGTTAGTGTTTAGGAGAGTCTGTGAGACATCTGGAAACCTCCTTAACTGGAATTCCAAGAGTCATAGACTAGTCTTCTTCATATGAGCATCCGAGTCCCTCATCAAGAGCATTCACAATGTTTGAAATGTCAGTAATTCTTAGCTCCAAGTCAGTGCCTCTGATGTAGGAGGACGGTACAGATTCTAACACTTGCACTAACTAGGAATAGAAGGCTATGACCATCCTAGTAAAAACCTGATCAGTGAGGTTGAGGAAATCTTCCTATCCTTGGCAGGGATAACCTCTAGTAGAATGATTCCTAGCTTTTTCCCAGGAGCTACTGGCCATTGAGAAAAGTTCCTGGCATAGTGCTCCTGATGCATGGATTCATTAAACATGAGAAGTGTTCCCATTAGCGATGCGACCAGCATGGTGTTTTCCTTTAGCCATTGAAAAAAATGTGAAAGTAGAATGAAAAAGTTGAAGCTTAAAAAAGAATGGTAAGGGTTTGAGAGAGTGTAACGCCCCGATTTTTCCCTGTGTACAAATGATCAAAATGCCCCTGAGGTCATTTTACCTGGAAAACTAAGGAAAGCCAATCCAGGCAAACCTCAAGAGAATATTTTAATGTTTGAAAGGGATTAATTATGTTATGTATATTGTTAGAGATGAAAATCTAAGTTTTTGGTTTTTTTTCGAGTGAAATTATGAAAATACCCCCATGGCTAATTAATACAGAATTAATTTTTGATTGGGTCCGGATTTCACCCGGAAGTTTGGAATGTCATTTTCAAGAGTTGTTTAATGTCTATATAAGCTCGGGTGGTCCCAGGAAGTTTTTCTATAAAATTACCATTTTGTCCCTAATTAAGGGTGTAATGAGCTTAATTACATTATTAACAAAACCTAAGCAATATTAGACTCTAATTAAAGATTAATTAATTTTAATTATTAATCTTGAGTCAAAATAATTAATTGAGGTTGATTAGAGCTTAAGATTGCTTAGAGAAAGTTTAATTCTTTTCTAGAATCAAATGGTCTTCAAGTCAAAAAGTGAATAGTGTACAATCCCATGATTTAAGGAAACATGTTGGCATTTGAAATTCAAATTTATTGAGTTTAATTCAAATTAAATGAACTTAATGTTTATGACCACTCTTTAATCATGGTCTTAAAATTCCTAATTACATGATTATCAACCTAAACACTTAATTACCCATTCTTAACCTTTTTCCTAATTAAATCCACCTCTAATACACATCCTAACCTACATTAAAAATGAAATTTGGCCCCCCAAGTTCTTCTAGAAGGCCATGGCCACTCCTTCCAATTTCACCCTCTCATGTTCCAATTTTTCTATAAATACATATGCAAGGAAACTCTTATCACACCATTTGTTCATTTCTTGCAATCTTGGTTCAATAATCCTCAAAGTTTCTCTCTAGTTTCTCAAAGAGTTCTTCTTGTTCTTCATTTCTTCCAAGAACCACCCCTCACCACCACCTCTCAACCTCAAACCACCACACAACCACCATAGATCTTCCCTAAAACACATAACCTTTCCACTTCCAAGATCAAAAACTCAAAGAAAATCTTCCTTCCTTTCTTTCTCTTCTTGGCCGAAACTAGAAGTGCCCCAAAGGAGGATTTGTTCTTCTCATTCTTCCTTCAAAGACCAAGCTCTCTCTTTTTCTTTGGTAGGGAGTTGTTTTAAAGATTACTATTCTATTCTTTTATATTGCTCTTGGATTGAGATGTTATAATGTTGATTTTTCCTTCCTCCTCCTTATTTTCGATCCTTTATTTTCCTTTTCCTTTATCTTTATTTTCGGCCTTAATGGCCTACATATTGGAGAAACCATGGCTTGATGATAAGGATCTTGGGTGTTGGTTATAAAATCATCATTTATTTGACCTCTAAAGCTTGAAGGTTTCACTTCTAAGAGTTTTTGGAAAATAAAGATATTATGTTATTTTAAAGAGTTAAATGGTAGTCTTGAGCCTAGGACTCAAAGAAATAATAAATGGATTGCATTCATTTACATTAGCATATTTATATTTATGTTATCACCTAAATAACTAAACTCGAAGCCTATCTATTTCAACCTTAGAGTTGATTATTGATTTAGAGTGAATACTCTAAGGGGCCTAGAGCATTAAAATAAAGAATTGGACTTGCATTCATATTTATATTTCTTGCCTAGCATATTTACTTTTCAAGCCATCATCTAAACTTAAAGATTAAAACTAGAGCTTGCATTTTCATATTTATATTCAAGCTTTGCATATCATATTTATATTTCCTTGCCATCACTTTATAATGCCAAGATTAAAACGAAGCTTACATTTGCACGCTTAAGTTTATGCTATCACCTAATTAATCTAATGCTCAAGACTTACCCCTTTCAACTTATGTAAGGATTTTGATTCATGGAACACCTATCTTTATAAATGCAATTTAGTTCTTCAAGAAATGAGGTCCCAATTAAATGATATGTTGTTGCCTTGAGAAAATGAAGTTTGTGTCTTACAACTTTTCCTTGAAAAATATGTTGTTTCTTAAAATATTAACACATGGTTCATGTAAGCAAAATCCTTTTATTAAGCTCTCTAATTTTGCTACTGATCTAAAGTTGTTATTTGTGTCATCTATAAGGATAAAATTAATTATAAGTACATTTCTTGATCTAGATTTAATTATATTAGAGACTAGTTACTAGGAATGCTTATGTTGTACTTTTGTATGCTCTTAGAAAATTAAATTTTGGTCATGGTCCAAACCTTTCCAGAATTGATGTATGTTGTTTGGAGTGCTCTTAACATGCAAAAATTGTTATTAATGGGTATGCCGGTCATTTTTGATAGTTAAGAGAAGTCTAGTAATTAGAAAGAATTGAAAAATGTGAATTCTAGGACTCTTTAAAATGAAAAATATGTTTTTCATCCAACATGTGATACCTAAGCAAAAATGACACTTAAGACTTAGTAAATATATAGGAATCACCCATAATTGGTTTAGAAATTAATTTTAGTATCATAGGAAAAGTCAGTAAAGAGAAAAAGGCAAAAATATAATTTATAGAACACTGAAAAGGTTCATTTCGTTTTTATTTCAAATTTGTCCAGATTTGTTTAGTAATATTTTTGGGTTAATAATTAATAAGAATCATTAGCATTGATCCCTTAGATGCATAAATAAATAAATACAAAAGTTGGGTTTACCTGATTAGAAGTTTAATTGATTAAAGAATTATTATAAGTGCTTGCTTTATAAAGTGTTATGAATTGATGTACTTGAGGTTTATGTGATGATTATGTTTGCATAAAGATTGTTATAGCATGTTATGATTTCACTTGAAATGTTTAAGATGCATGTGTGAAAATAATATGAAAGCATGTGACATTATATGATAAGTTGTGTTTTTGCATCTTAATATGACATGCTATGGTAAGGTGACACAAAACATATGGAAATGATCCTCTAGACTCCCCAAATTAAAGGTTATGAGAGGTGATCCAATAAGGAAGTGATGTGTTCCCCCCTCTATTACCCCATGTTAAATCTAGCAAGGGCTAGTTAGGTTGAGCTTATCCTAGGCGGTTAGTACGGTAAAGTTTTGGTGTTGTTTGTACAAAATTCACCGATGGAGGTATGATGGTTGGTTTATGAAATTCACCGGTGGAGGTATGTTGGTTGGACTATGAAGTTCCCGTAAGAAGGTGAGGGAAGTATGTTGGTTAGACTATGAAGTTCCCATAAGAGGGCAAGATAGGTGTGTTGGTCGGTTTATGAAGTTCCCATAAGAGGGTGGTTAGTAAGAAAGGAATTTGAGGGAATTATCATAGGTTCTCTTGCATGCATATTGAATGTGTTCCTTATGCTTCTACTTTATGCCATTATATACGTGTAATATTGCATACGGTATTGCCATGCATTCATGACTTAGTATTCGGCATTCATAACATTAAGTTACATGCTAAAAGGCACGAGCCTCAGTTAATAGTATTTTTAACTTAATAAATGAACCTTATATATGTCCACTACTTTCATAATGCAACCCGAAGTTCCTGAGGACGATGATAATGATACGTGTGTGGAGACGGACTACCCTATTGAGATTCTTATTTGAGTTTCTCACTCCCTCACTTTCATTCCATCTTTGTCTTCAGCCAAGATCGATGGCGATGGCCATGGTCTACCCTGAGATGTCGACGTAGGAGTTGCATCGTGGTCTAGGTCAGAGTAATGCAATGAAAGCGAGGATAAAGGCCTTCCTATTTTCAGCACTTAGAAGTTGTCTCGTCTTCGTATATACTTGTGACTTAGTTCTAGTAGATGTGCACCCTCTAGGAGTTAGTTACTTTTTAATCATGTTTGGCTTTCATATTAGTGTATGCTTAGCCTCTATAAGTGGGCTTGATACTATTGTTATGGGATTATATAATTGTGGAATATTCTTATATCATTAATGTTGCTATTATGATATTAAAGTCAATATTATGAGATGATGATATTCTCAGTCTATGCCATACTTTGTTGTAATCTGCATGTATACGATGTGATGAATGGTTATATGCTATAACTTATGTGCAAACGGCTCATAGTTTGATCTTTTAAAAAAAATGGGTTGTATTTTCCATAAACTTATTTTAAAAGTTTAAAAATCAAGTAAAAGTTCTGAGATAAAAGAATAACAACTAACGATTAACCATTATGCGTCCTAGGCATATTGTGTTGAAAGTTAGAGTGTTACAGAGAGCACAGTTATGGTTACGAGGAAGATAGTATCAGAAGGGATAAAACAATTTTGGTTTGGGTGTTTGGTGGTTCAAGATGAAGGTAGCATATGAAGTGTGAGGAGTGGGGGTTATTTAAGTGATAGGACATGATATAATTGAAAGTAAAGCAACATAGGAGAGGGAAACTAAAAAAAGTGAGAATTATCCTGCCTTTTCCATCCTTCTTTAGAAAGAGTGGTTTCTGATTCTTGAGATCACTTTCTCAAAAAGTTACTTTCTGAGCTTCACTTTACACCTTCTGACCTTTTAGAGTGTCACCATGTGTTTTCCATGAACTCATCTTCATGTTTTGAGATTATATATTCTCCATTTTCTAATCCTCAACTCTTTTTTCTGATCATCCCATTTTCTTTTTGAGCTTGCAAATTGAAACTCTAATCATCAATCTAATTCGTGGTCTTGCACACTGATTTCTTTGCTTAGGCTTTAGTTCAAAGTAGTGAAGAGAAAGAGTACCCAGAGATGTTTGTGTAAGAATGCTTATTTAGATTAAAAAACCTTTAAGTTTAAAAGCCTTTTCAAAACACAAAAGTGATTTTCAGCCGATGGTTTTGTAAATATATCAGATACTTGGTCCTTGGTATTCACAAACATTAACTCAACATCTCCTTTTTGATCATATTCTCAAATAAAATGATGTTTAACATCAATATACTTGGATTTAGAGTGCTGGATAGGATTCTTAGCAAGATTAATAGCACTCGCATTATCACAGAAGATAGGGATTTTGGAATACCTCAGGTGATAATCTTCTAGCTGCTTGCTTATCCATAGCATTTGGGTGCAGCAATTTGCAATAGCTATATATTCAGCTTCAGTAATAGAGAGTGCAATTGTATTATGCTTTTTGCATGACTAAGTGATCAAGCTTTTTCCAAAGAAACAATAGCAATTACTGGTGCTTTTTCTTTTTACTCTATTACCAACGAAGTTAGCATCATAGTAACTTATATTCTCACAAGATATACCTTTCTCATATCAGAAACCGAGATTAGTAGCACTTGACAAATATCTAAAAATTCTCTTAACAATATTTAAGCATAATTGCTTCCGGTTAGATTAAAATCTAGCACAAATTTCCACACTTAATTGAATGTCTGGTTTACTAGCTGTAAAGTACAGCAGTGAACCAATCATTCCACGATAATTACTTTCTGAAACCTTTTCACCATTCTTATCAGCATCAATAATTTGAGATGGATACATGGGGGTACTCATTGATTTGGCTTGATCTATATTAAATTTCCTTAAGAACTCTTTTGTATACTTTTCTTGATGGATTAAGGTTCCTTCCTTTTGCTGTTTTATTTGCAAACTAAGGAAGAACTTGAGTTCACTCATCATGCTCATCTCAGATTCACTCTGCATTAATTTTAAGAACTTTTCACAAAGAGAATGATCAGTAGCTCCAAATATAATGTCATCAATATATATTTAAACTATCAGAAATTGATTATCTTGTTCAAGAGTAAAAAAAAAGTAATATCAACATTATCTCTCTTGAACCTATTCTTCAGCAGGAAGGTACTTAGTCTTTTGTACCAAACTAGAAGAGCTTATTTCAAATCATAGAGAGCCTTTGTTAGCTTGAAGACATGGTTAGGAAGCTCTTCACTTTCAAAACCAGGAGGTTGCTTTACTATACTTCCTTAGAGAGGAATCCATTTAGAAATGTAAACTTAACATCCATTTGATGAAGAGTAAATCCCTTGAAGGCAGCAAAAACAAGTAGCATTCTAATGGCTTCCAGCCTAGCTACTGGTGCAAAGATTTCATCATAATCAATTCCTTTTTGGTGATTATAACCTTATGCAACCCAATCTTATTTTATTCCTGATGACTTTGCCATTTTCATCGAGATTATTTCTGATCTCCCATTTTGTACTGATGATAGTCTTTCTTTTGGGTCTTTCAACAAGCATCCAGACTTTTCTTTTCTAGAACCAATTAAGTTCTTCTTGCACAGCATCCACCCAATTTTGATCACTGAAAGCTTCTTCAATGAATTCAGGTTCGATGGTGGAGATGAAAGCATAATTTGACATATTTCTAAGGGATGATCTGGTTCTCATATCCTTAGAAATGTCTCCAAAAACTCTGTTATAAGAAAGTGCTTTTAAATTAGAAACTCCCTTGTAATTTATGCAGCTTTGAGGCTCTTCAGCTTCTCTTTCATCTTCAGATTGCTCTTCTTCATGATCAGAAATACTACTTTCTGATTGCTTTGGAGTTCTGAGCAAGCTTTCTAAAGTGCCTTTGTTCTGGGGCTTACTTTATGAGGTTTTGGCTTCCATCTGCTTGCTTTCAGAAGTTTCCTTGAGACTTATTTTCTCAAGAATTTCTTCTAATTCTTCGAGATCATTAGCAAAATCCTTCTTGAGCTCCTTAAATTTGATGTGAATTGTGTCTTCAACGCATAGCATTTTCTTATTGTACACTATGTAAGCTTTAGAGAAAAAAGAGTAACGTAGGAAAAATACTATCATCAAACCTAGGATCAAACTTTGCGAGCTTGTACTTGGTGTTAAGGATAAAATATGATGAGCTAAAGATGTAGAAATATGAAATATTGGATTTTCTACCCTTCCATAACTCATAGGGAGTCTTCTTGAGGATTGGCCTTAGAAAGATTCTATTTTACATATAGCAAGAGGTGTTCACAGCCTTTGCCCAAAAACCTTTTGATGAACCGCTTTCTAAAAGCATTGTCCTGGCCATCTTCTATAAGCTTTTATTTTTCCTTTCAGCAACTCCATTTTGTTGGAGAGTTCTAGGTGCAGAAAACTCATGAAGGCTGCCATGTTTTCACAAAACTCTTTGAAAATATGATTCTCAAATTCTCATCCATGATCAGATCTGATGGAGGTGATTTGGGAATCTTTTTCTATGCAAATACGTTTTGCAAAAATTTTGAATCTTTCAATCACCTCATCCTTAGAAGCTAAGAAGATAACCCATGTAAATCTAGAGTAGTCATCTACTATTACAAGACAATATCTTTTCCCAGCAAGACTTGCAGTCTTTGTTGGTCCAAAGAGATCCATATGTAAAAGCTCAAGTGATCTAGTGGTTGAAACCACAAGCTTATTATGGGAAAAAAGCTTTGGATATTTACCTTTCTCATAGAAATCACAAGTTGAATCCTTGTCAAATCTGATCTTTGGTAGGCCTTTAACTAGCTCTTTCTGAGAAAGCTCAAAAATAAGCTTCATATGAGCATAGCTCAAAAATAAGCTTCATATGAGCATGCCCAAGCTTTTTACGCCATAACCACTTTTCATCTGTGAAGGGTGTGAGACATTTTACATCCTGATATCTTAGATCATCCAAGAATACACATATGTGTTATCATTATAGGTAAGAGTGTGCATGAAAAAGGGGAGTTGAATTATGCTTCGCTTCATTTTACTTATCTGAAAAATTTAAAACATATACTATCAAGTATGAAACTTGTAGTGCAGCGAAAACTCAGTTAGTAGTTTCAGAAAGTAGATTTCTGAGGTATGAGATAAATAGCGGAGCGGCAAAAGCATTATATTGGTATATACTAAAGAGTAATGCATAACAGAGAAATGTAAATGAATCAAGGAGAAGAAGATGTGACACAAATATTTTATCCTGGTTTAGCCACAACTACCTACATCCAGTACGCAATAAATGTTGAGGTTCCACTAATCATGTTTCTTAAACCAAAGAAAGAACAACTGGATAGCATTTACATTAGCCTTCCCAAACTCTCATTTGTAACCAACAGACAACCCCTACTATCACAATTTGAGTAGTGATTCACTAGTCTCTCCAGGTTGAACTGAGTAGTTCTTCACCAACCTTTCCAAGCTTAACGAAGTAGCTATTCACCAGCCTCTTCAAGTTGAACCAAGTAGTTACCTATCAACCTTTTCAAGTTGAACTCGTGACAAGTAAACCACCTATTACTACCCTATTGAAAGTAGTCTTTAACTAGTCTTTCCAAACTAAATCGTGACCAATAAGAACATCTCATTGTCGCATTGCAAGTAGTTTTACATTAACCTCTCCAAGCTATCTCACAATGATCACTACCAGATTGAGGATAAAAAGGTTCTATTTTTGGGTTGCCACTCAAACTAATCTTGAGAAAACTTGAATGACTCCTTTCTATCATTTCTTCCTAAGAAGAACATAAATCTATTTAAGAATGTAGAAAGAAGAATTTTACAAGTAAGGAATCTGATTACATAATAATATGAACCTTACTAGAAATAAGGAGATATTTTTACAGAGTTTTTGCTTCATGCGAAGGGTTTCTCTCTTTTTTTAATAGAGCATAACATCTATATTTAAAGAAGGTTTTCTTTGTGACTGCTACCTTTGATTATATCTTCTAGGGATACGTGTTGATCTTCTATTTGTGTTTTGGAAATATAGTTTAGAAGAGTAGCTTGGCTATTTGTCAGATCAGTTTCCAGAAGCCGTTATGGAATAGAGGTTTGTAATGTCCTTCAGAAATTATTCTCACTTTCTAAACCATGGTTTCTGAACTTTTTCTTCTAAGACTTGGGATAGTTGACTTCAAAGATAAAAGATATGATTAGCCAGTTCTAACACCAGGATTTGACTCTTTCAAATTCAAATTCAAATTTGAAATTCAAATATCCTTCCATTTCCAATAACATTCAGCTCTCTATAGTGAAGTGAACTTTCTAACGTGTGGTAATAGATCCTTGATGATTTCTTTACTTTCTGATCTTTAATCCTAGCTTTATGATGATGACAGATTTGCAATTATGTTGATTGAAGATAGTAAAACATCTGGTCTTTAGAGATTGCTTGATATCTTCATTGTAAGCGTGCTTTTTGATGTCTAGTGCTACTTTGTGAGGTCTTGAAACTTGGATTCTTGCATCATTGATTTCTTCTTCAAATCTTTAGCTATCTTACGATTGAATAAGGATATAATTTCACTTTCTTTTCAGTTCATATCTCTTATCATGAGATAAACATGTTTGCACATGTAGAGTGAAATTTATCTTCATTTGAGTGAGCCTTGCTCTTAGCTAAATGATATAACCTGTTTAAAAACTGATAAGAAACTCAAGACAACCATTAGTCGTTCTTCAAAGTATTTTCTTTAAATTGACTTTGTTGTCATTCAAACTAATTAGTGTATCTTGAAAGGGTTTTGGAGCTAATAATCTCCCCTTTTTTGATGATGACAAACCAATTTGAGGAAAATCTTATGAAGAGAAATTCAAAGATATGTTATTGAAAATATAGCATGATAATTCATATTATTTCATCATATCACTAAAGGTGATTTTTAGGAAGTTCTTTTCTTAAGGCATGATATGAATAAGATCAAAAGCGTTTTAGCCTTAAGTAACATAAATCAAAGCTAATATGATTGTTCATGAAAGTTTGAACTTACTCAGAGTACTTTCTAAGATGTATTAGAAATAAATATGATCATTTTAGTCCTTTCTATATAAACAGCTTGATTTTCAGTTAAAAAAAAACTTTCTAAAGATCTGCGTGCTTGAATAACTAACAAGACATACTTGTGATATTTTATCTTAATTAAAATTGTATTCAACACTTTTTCATCAAAAAGATTTTTGAAACAAATGCTCAAAGATATATGATAAATGAAACAGAGCATTCATGCTTTTGAAGAAAAGTATACTGATGCTTACGTAATTTCTAATGCTCAGAGAAACCTTAATAAAAGAATATCAACATATTACTATGTGAGGTTTCTGAGGCTTATTAAGGAACAATCCTAGAAATAGCAAGAGTGAGCTTTTTGTTTTGAGCTGTGAAACTTTTCGTAAGTATTAGATCATGAAAGGTTATTTGTAAAAACAAAAACATAAGCTTGCCCATTGATACATTTTTGAAGCATAAAAACACTTTAAAAACATCATACACATCAAGGCTCAGCAGATTAAAATGAGTATCAGAGCAACAACAACTTGTGTTCTTAAAGATACTTGCCAGAGCTAAACATAAGAACACATGTAAGCTAAGTATCCCAGCATGCTGAAGATTAAATAAGACAACACATACGAATACGAGATAAGAAGCAAACGTTCATTAGAAAGATATATGATTAGCTGAACATAAAAAAAAAAGCATCGATATGAATCAGAGCTTAATAAACATATATGCGTATTAGAGCTTAAGAAAAACAAGGCATAAGACATAAACGGCATATATGCATCATAAAAGAACATGATATGTATAAGCAGGGATAAAAAAATGTATAAAACTTGAAAAGCTAACTGTCAAAAGCTATTTGTCAGGAAATTACACAAACACATAAATCATCAAAAGAAAAAGAAAATATGCATGCTGAACAAAAATCTCTGAGCTTCCCCTTAGCATAAGCTCCTCCTGAATTCCATAGCATAAGATTTTATTCAATTCTTCTCTTTTCCTCCTTTTGGCATCATAAAAAAGGAGGTGTGCCTAGAAATAGACATTGCAAAAACTGAAAAGTCTGAAGCTACAAATCTTACAGTTGTCTGAGCTGGGCTCCATGCTCTATAATAGTCGCCACAAATCTATCCTGTTTGGAGAAAATCTCCCTTAGATTAGGATAATCTGATAACTTGCTAAAGACTCAGTTGAGGATGGAGGTGTCAGATTTATCGGTGCAGGAGCAACTCTAGGAGATAGCTCAAGAATGTTTAGGGGTACAATCTCCCTTGACTTGCTAAATCAGTCTGAGTCTCATCTTATGTAGCTGGAAGAGGAGAGAATGATACATGGTCTGTGGCAAAGGTGGCAGGAGCAAGAGTAGGCTTTGGGATACTAATAACAATATTCAGTATCTAAGCCGAGGAAGAATTAGCAACCTCTTGAGCTGGAGTGGTAGAAGAAGGGGCATCTTGAGCTGATGCAAAAGCAGCAGCTTCTTCAATTAGAGAAGCTTCAGCTCCAATTGTATATCCCTTTCTTCCTCTACTTGAGTAATACGGATGGAAGAAGGTTGAGGCACTATCAGAATAAGAGCATTTTCTGGTTCAAGCACTTTTTCATTAGGTTTTTCGATAATGGGTTCACGGTTGGAGAAGAGCTCATTGACAAAGAAGTTTAGGCCATCTACACCTTTTTCTTCTGATTGTGGCTTTGGACCCTCAAAATTTGACATTATGGCCAGTACTTGACTTATGGTCATAAAATCCTCAAAATCGTCAAAGGCCGTTTCATGAAGAGCAATAGGTGTTGGAAAAGAGGTATACCCAAATTGTTGAGACATGGGTTTTGAGGGTTATTCTTCAATAACTACAAAGGGTTTGCGATCAACATTGATTGCTCTGCTACTTGATCCCTAAATTCCTTTGGCCTCTTCCATTTTCCTTGCTTCTTCAAGTCTCCTTTTCTCTTGTAGAATCCATTGCTCCTTGAGGATAAGGTCAGCCTCTTCTTTATCTTTTGAGGACTCAGACTCTCTAAATGCAGTTGTAGGGTGCTCTGCTTTGCTTATATCTTTTAGAATAAGTGCAGTTCTTAGAACTCCCTCTGGTAGAAACCAATACTTCTCCTCTTGAATTTTCTTTCAGATGGGAAGTTTGTTAGGTTTTCCTTGAGGGGGTCAGCTTCTGATTTCTTCATCTCACTTTCAGATGGCTTTTGAATTCTTGTGAGTGTAACACCCTAGTAATTAACCAGATACACCTAGGTTGAATCTGATTAATGACTAGACTTTACTCCTTGCTTTGGTTCTTTCTTCATAATTTGAAAATACTTAGTGAAATTACGAGCCATTTTTTTTTTAAACACATAATTGAAAGCGTGGGCGAGTACAAGCGTGAGCGAGGAAGTAGCGAGTATAATAAGACGTTTAAGAATATATCACATCATATCACTTAGGCTCCATCATATAACATCCATAAGCACATTATAGCATATATTTACATACAATAACCTCACTCAAAGGGTGGGTTATGTTCATACATCATTATCTTATGCAAACCCGTAAAGAAAAATATACTTAAGGAAATTCATGCCCTAAACTAGATAACTCCATAAACCGGGAAGGTTATCCTAAAACTAGGGTGCATGATCACACATAAATCTACTAAGGAACTCTCTGGGGCCTTGTCCTGGAAATGGGGAATAAATCTGATCCAGATGAGCTTCCTCGGGAGGGGACACGAGATGCACCAAATTTGGAGTCGCATGGGCCCTGACCTTCTTGCTAACCTCGGTTGAACAAGCTGTTTCCTCACTACCTCTCTTGCGTGTGGGAGTAGGGGCGAGCTCTCGAGAATATACATGAGTAGGAGTGTCCTCACGAAGGATCAGTTTAGAATATCTCGTCTAGAGAACATACTCTGAAATCCATGGACAGATGAAGCGGGATAAGAGCATGTAACATCCTTTCATCAAGTGGGCGTGCATGTTGAAAACCATTTCATCGCCATAGGGAGAAATAGGAGAAAATCGATAACTAGGAGACGGGGATGTGCAAATGGGCTGACCTATGTAAATAAAAACACATAGCTGCGCACCTCCTTCAAAATGATCCCAGCGTGCACGGATCATAGTGAAATTCCCAAGTAGGGGTATCAATGAGCAGGGCGAATGTCGCCATCCCGAATCTGGAGACAATAGCGGAAATAAAGAAAAGGAGTGAGAATCTTGCTAAAGAATTCACCGATGAGTACCTCCTTCTGATGTCATCATCAAAGTCCCAGGAACCTCGGGATTATTCTAAAATAGTGAGCATGCAAAGATTCATTTTAAGTTTGGACAAATACTTAGCGAGGTTCGTCAATTTTTAATCATCGTCTTATAATGCATCTTATTCTTAACATATCGTATTTACAATGAACTTTTCCTTTATCATTACATCATATTCCTCATCATCATTATCAAAATAACATGCATAAAGAAGCGTCATATAATATTAGCTACACATGGACCGCGAGTGCACATATTTCATTTCTTTAGTGCCTTAGGTGACTTAAAATCTTATCATCATCATTATTTTCCTTGAGCCACCTATACTCCACCCCTTTTGGGAGTAATTTAGGTTATGAGCTCATACTTTACTAGTAGTCACTAGCGTATACTTATACGCTTTTGATAAGCTAAAGTCGACTCTACCACTTTTGAGAGAGAGCAGGTTAGGGGGCTAAAATCACCTTTTCACCACCTATAGTCGATGGTTCCAAAGGATCATTTTCTTATAAGTTTAAGTCACCATTAAATCTTTGCATGTTATATCATAATACAATTCATAAACATCATAACATTTTCTCATTTATAGTCTTAAGCTAGAATAATATATATCAGCCTTAATCATGCATATGGGAGATTCCCAGGAAAGAGAGGTGGGTCACAATGGACACAGCTTAAATACCAAGTCTTTCCTTAGCAGAACCTTTCCAAATTACACTTTTACAATGATACACTTTACAGCAACAAAGGTGAATTTTACATAATAAAGAACATTTCATGTATAAGCATTCTTATTATTTACAGCAACTATAACATGCAAACCAGGAAATCATTCAATGATATCAAGTACTTAATAAGCATCCAATCCTTACATAGAATTATCAATTATAGAACTAATTAGTTACTAAACCAATTATGAATCATTCTCTTAACAATAAACCATAATTATCACAACTTCAATCATATCAAATCATTATCACACATTGATACTAAACTTCGGATCGATAAATGGCGAATCATGAACCTCATTGCAATTACATAGAATCATATTTTAAGTGCATATAAAATACTAGTTCCCAGTAAAATCCTTGCAAAACCTTAAAACTCATTTAGAAACTAGTTCTTTTGTCAAATTTGGGAGGATCTTCACAATTAAAATTCTCACTTAAGATAAAAGGAGTAAGTCTTGAGCTTTAGAGATTTAGGTGACATCTTAGAATTATAAACATGTTATGCAACCTTATTTTAATCTTATCTTTATAAGGTGATAGCTTGGAATTATAAACATGATATGCAATTCCATTTCTTTATCTTTAAGATTTAAGGTGATGACTTGAAAATTAAACATGATGCAGAACTTGGAAATATAAACATGATACAAAGAAGCGGAGGCGGTAATCCATACGAGGACGATAGAGGAGAAGAGAATATTAAGCGGGCGGCGGTAGTCCCATACAGGACCGATAGAGGAGAAGAGAATATTAAGAAACCGGGCGGCGGTAGTCGCCGCAAGGACGATAGAGGAGAAAGAGAATTATTATTACATCTTTTTAAGCTCCAATCTCAAGACTTTTTAAAGAATAAATTCTTTGCTCAATAATCATATTTCTTTGCTTGTGATACATGGGCAAGCCTTTAAGCTCTAGGATCTTTAGGTGATGGCATAAAATAAACATGTCATGCGTTGATTCTTTTAGCCATTATAAAATATAGTGAGCATAAATTAAATATGAGATGCAACCTCTTAGTATCTTGAAAGATTAAGTGATGACTTGAAACATAAACATGAAATACAAGCTTGGAATTTAAACATGAGAAATGCAAGTTCATTTATTCATTCTTGAAAATTTAGTGATGACATAGAAGTTAATCATGGATACTGCAAATTCATTTTGTTTCTTTACTAGAGCTCCTTCAAGACTTTAAAAAAATTATAAATTCAACCCAATACATATCTTAACAAGAAATAAAACATAAAGGAAAATACATCTTTCAAGTTCTAAACTAAAAATCTTTGTTTTAGCATCATAAAGCATTATTCTTTAAAGTTTTGCATCAAGTGGAATTTTCAAGCTTTAGAGGCCTAACTTGTGATGGATTCACAACCCACCCTCAAGGTCCTCATCATCAAGCCATCATCTTAGTTCCACCTAGGCCATATGGTTGAATTGGTTAAAGAAAAAATTGAAGAGGGAAAACCAAAATGAAAAGCTAAGGTAAGTTCATAATTTCATCATTTTGAGCTAAAAACACAATTCCTCAAAGCATAGAAATAAATTTAGAAACTACTCCCTACCTTATCTGAGTTGAAGAAGAGGAAGAGAACTTGGTTTCTTGAAGTGAAATGAAACAAAATCTCTTTGAAAAAATTGAAGAAAGAATTCAGCCAAGAGGAGGAAGAAAGATAGTTTTGGTGCTCCTAAAAACTAGTTATGAACCAAGCATTCCAAGACCACTCAAGCAAGCCTATTTATAGAAGATTTTGAGGCTTCTAATTGGCCAAAATGATGAGGTAGTGGATGGAATTTTGCAGGAGAAATAAGGGAGGAAAAATCATTTTAGACAAAGTTGTATGGAAATTAAGGAATTATGTCTCTTATGGTGACATTTTGGCATTTTGTTTTTAGTGCAACTTTTGGCAATAATTCAGCTGCATAATGGCATCAATAATTTAGTCCATTACAGCCCAAAGAAGTGAAATTTGTGTGTTCCATGCATTATTTGGGGTGTAGGCAAGATATTCATGTAATTTAGAGAATTCTGCAGTTAAGGGTTTAAGTGAATTAGTAAGCAATTTGGTTGTTTTTGAGCAATTTTGGGTTCTAATCAATCTAAATACATAATTTTGACTCTAGATTAATATTTAGGATTTAATAAGCTTTAATTTGAGCCTAATATTGCTTAGGTTTGATTATCACTGAATCAAAAATCCTGAAATTCGCATAGCGCCCAAAAGCAGGGGCAAAATCGTACTTTCACTTAAAAAGCGCCGAGGCCACCGAGCTTAACCAATGGTTAATCATGGCTTAAAAACACATTTTAAAACATTTTAGTGAGTTAGGGCTCGGTTAGCACGCTTACATCGGAGTTCACTTGACGCCAGGCGTTTTGGTCGTTTGCGTTGGAACTCAAAGTGAGATCTTACGCTCTATTAACACACATAACACAAACAATCCCTTATTATCCTCAAAATATCCCCTTGAGAATAGGTGGGGCCCACGATCCTCATTTTCTGAGTAAAATAACCCGAGGGCATTTTGGTCATTTTATCGTCTGAAATTAGGGATTTGCGACTCTGCATGAATGGATTCCTGTAACCTCTCTTCTAACGTTATATTCCTTTATTGAGGATTGTTCGGCCTCAAATCTTATGTAATAATTACCTACGGTAATTGAGTAATTTCTAATGACAGTAAAAATTACAGTAAAAATTGGGGCGTTACAGTGAGCTTCTGCCTTTTGGTTGATTTCCCATTGCCTTTCTGAAGGAACATGGACAGAGCCTCTTTAGACTCTTTTTCTTTAGATGTTTGCTCAACTTCTTTTGAACTCTCCGAGCTGCTTTCAAAAAGGACAAACATCTTAGATTTTCTTTTCTTCTGCTCTTCTATTTTTTTACTGTCCTTTATAGCCTCCTTCTTTGCCTTGGTCTCATCAATCAAAAGGCTTGTCTTTCTGGAGCTTGTTTTCACAGGAATAGACTAGGTTTTCTTCTTTGATTTGAAGGAATTGCTGGTGTAGTCAGTACCTGGAACATATTCAAACCATTCATCCATTAGAAGGTATCAGAAGTACTGGAAAATTTTTGTCAGCAGCATCCTATAGGGAACTCCAGCAATCCTTCTCTTCTCCTTTATAATGGCACTGAGCATGTAGTCCATTATCATCTTAGGCAGATTTACTTTTCATTTGGTCATCAAATAGAAAAGTAACAGGAGTAGTAATGTTACTAGGTTTGTATTTTGTTGAATCGGTGAGGCATTTTGAAACTTCTTCAGTACTCATGCCAAGACATGAACCATTCTTTATCAGCTAAACAGTTAACTCCAGCAATAGGAGTCGTAACCACAGCAGCTAAGTCAGACAACCCTATTTCCATGAAGGTATCCATAATGGTGGTTCAGAGGGTAGTCTGGTTCTTTGCCTCCAAAAATAGTAGAAATTGGTGACCATTCCTAGAAAAATCCTGTCAGAAATATAACGAAAGTGTTCCTATCCTTGGAAGCTAAACACCTCCCTAAATATCTAAACTTGATTTAATAAGGAGTTGTTTAGCCTTTTCCCAGGTGCTATAGTTTTGCGAGAAAATTCTTCTTCATAAATCTATTACATATAAGGTTCATTGAACATAATGAAAGGTCCTGGTTTTGATGAAGATCCATCTATTTCTTTTCCTTCAGCTATTGGTGATGGTAAAAAGATGAGATTTGGAGCTAACAAAAGGTAGGAAGGTGTTAGGGTTTTATGAAAGAAAAGGAGAGCTGATTATTGTTACAGAGATAAGGGTGTTAGAAAAGATGGTTGCAGTTACAGAAAGGAGGAATAGAAGAAGAGTAACCGATTAAAGTAGCGTGTTTGGGAAGATAAAGGTAAAGGTGATGTGCGAGACATGGGAGGTTTTTAAGAGATGTAATGTGACTAACTGAAAGTGAAGTGACGTGAAAGAGAGAAACACAAAAGAGTGGGAATTATCCCACCTTTTTATTCTTTTTGCAAAAAGAGTTTTTTGACTATTGAGATCACTTTCTGAAAGAGTTACTTTTTGAGCCTCACTATTCACTTTCTAACCTACTGGAGAATCTCCACAATCCCATTATAGGTTTATCTTCCTGTGCTAGATTCTATGCTCCCATTTATTCCTTATTTTCTGACCTTTTTTCTTTTTTTTGACTAACCCATTTTCTTTTTTATCAATCCATTTTCTTTTTAATCTTGCAAACTGCACTTTTGATATTATATCCTGATTTACTGATGTTCTGAGGAAGTAGCTGATCGCATAGACTAAACTTTTGTTGTTCTTGCAAACTTACATATTATATCTTCAAGAGGATACTCTTTTTGATGACTTCTAATGGCTTTGCTAGATCTTCAGATGGGAGTTATGAAGAGAGAATGCCTAAAGATATTTTATGCATATGTGAAA
Organism: Dalbergia cochinchinensis; assembly: GCA_031216125.1. Classification (NCBI taxonomy): domain Eukaryota; kingdom Viridiplantae; phylum Streptophyta; class Magnoliopsida; order Fabales; family Fabaceae; genus Dalbergia; species Dalbergia cochinchinensis. The sequence continues at coordinate 33,713,797 of CM062369.1, forward strand.
CTTTTAAAGGAAAAACCTTTTCAAAAAATAGAAAATCATACAAGAGATCTTTAGCAACAGATATTATGAATACATCTTGACACAAAGTCTTCAGTATGCACATATACTAACTCAACATCTCCATTTTAAATAAGATATTAAAAAAAATAGGATTTTGCAACACGAACTTGGATTTAAAGTGATGAAAGGATTCTTAATAAGATAAATAACACTAGTATTATAAGAAGTATGAAAAACCTCAAGATTGTCTTTCAGCTGGTTCCTTATTCGTGGTATCTGGGTACAACAGATTGCAGCATCACTTGTGTTTTTTCTTTCAGCCTTTTCTGAAGTTAGTAGCAGCAAGTAGCACTCTGGTGCAAAGGCTTCATCATAATCAGTTTTCTGTTGATAGTATAACCTTGTACAACTATACTTGCCCTGATAATGTCAGCTTTATCCAAATTGTCCTTGAGCATCTACTTTGAACTGATGATGATGTTTCAACATGTTGTGTATACTTTGCCATTCTCTCAAACTTGATCAGCTTATTTAGCATAGCATCTATCTAACTTTGATTACTTAAAGCTTCTTCAATACATTTAGGTTCAACGGTGGAGATGAAAGCACAATTTTGATATGTTTCGAGGGGATGACTTGGTTCTTATACCCTTGGAGTGACTCCATGAACTTTAATATTAGAAGACTGTCTTTAAACCAAAAACTCTCATGTAGTTTCTGTACATTGAGATTTTTTAGCTTCTATGTCATCTTCAGTTTGCTTATCTTCATATCTAAAAAAATTACTTTCTGGTTGCTTGAGGGTTATTAGCAAACTTTCTGAAGAGTTGTTGTTCTGGAGTTCACAATTTGATGGTTTGGCTTTTCATATGCTAGCTTTTTTGGAACTTCCTTGAAATTTATCTTCTTAGGACCTTTCCACAAGATTGTTGAGATTATTAGCAAGGTCATCTTTAAGTTTATTCATCATTGTACTTCATAAGTATCAAGTTGTTATCCTTCAAGTTTTAGAAAAACTCTTAGGCTTAGAAAAAGGTATCTAGAATGATCATCATCTGTTTGCTCCTTGATACTTCACTAGAGAAACTTTTCAGATATACCTGCAAGAAAATGATTTGATTTTGGTAACCAGACTTTCTTAGGTCCTTTTGGTTAGTTTCAAAGAAAGAGATTTTTCAACCTTTCTAATAAATTTCTTTCTTAAGACCCGTTTGTTAGCCAGGTATCCCTTTTTATAACAGTGAGAGCAAGAAACAGGATATAGATATAATAGATGAGGTTGCATAGCTTTTTCATCTTCTATTTCCTCTGTATATCCCAAACTAGTTTTCTGAAACTATAGATTCTGACCATTTTCACAACAACAAAGTTTTTGAAATGTATCGAATGTTCCAGGTCAGATTTTTAAAAGCCATGAAATCTTCTCTAAGATTTAGAAATAACTTTATGATAATCTTCATATTTCTTTTGGAGGCTTTAATTTTATAGAACTTGGGAAGAAGGAAATTTCCTTGAAAAAAATCTTACTTTCAGCTTTCCAACTTTAGACTTGATCTTCTCAAGTTTTCAAAGCAACCTTATGAGTTCCTTGACTGGTTTGAGATATATAGAGGAATACGTTTAAGACACTTCTAGCAACTCATCATATAAAGCAGTTAAACACATGATATGAAGGATGAGATGCAAATACATTTACCTTGCTTATCTTTGTTGAAGTGTCCTTAGTCATGAAACACAGAATGACAGCATTCTCTAGCACATCATGACTTTCTGACTCATCCTTTTTTTTTAGAGATATTCTAGGTGTCTAGCAAAGTCTTCTACTTTGTATTAGGATATATCTGTGATGCTTTTCGCTTGGAACTCCTAATACATAATGTTTCTTCTTACTACGATTAGCAGGTTGTTTTCTCAAGATAATCTTTGCCTTTTTTGTCTTTCTTGAGATTGATGTCTCTTCCTTTCTTTGTTTTAGCCTTTATAGACTTTTGACAATCTCCAAAAACATAGAGATCTCAATTCCATTTTCAATCTCAGATTTCTATATCAGATCTTTCCTCTTCAAATGAGGTTTCAGCAATTTTCATTGCTTTAGCATTGTATTGCATCTGATATGACAACTTTAATATCAAGGATTTTTTGAGACGGTTTAATATCTTCAAACATCATGCACAACCTATTCCATATAGCTCTTCATAAGTCACAAGCAATATATATGTCATATTCATCTTCTACTGGGTGCACATATAAATAAAGGCTTAACTTAGTGGAACAACAGAACTCTTTCCCTTTTGTTGTTCTTGTCTACTTACCTTTTGAATTCCCCTTTAAACATTTGAGTGTGCTGAAATAGATCCTGGTATCTCATCAAAACATGGTCAGTTGATACATTGATCTTTTGCAATGGATTTGTGCCATTCTGTCCCTTAGATCTTTGTTCTCTACAATCATCGGATTGCTCAACCCTTTAGAGGCCTTGCTCTAATACTACTTGTAGGTAAAAATATGCACAAGAAAGAAGGTTGAATTGTACTTTGCTTCATTTTACTTTCCTAAAACATTTATAACAAATACTATCAAGTATGAAACTTGTAGTGCAGTGGAAACTCAGTTAGTAGTTTTAGAAAGTAGATTTCTGAAGTATGAGATAAATCGCAGAATGGAAAAAGTATTATATTGGCATATACTAAAGAATAATACATAACAGAGAAACATAAAGGAGATCAAGGAGAAGAAGATGTGACCCAAATATTTTATATTGGTTCGGTTAAAACTGCCTACATCTAGTATTCAATAAATGTTGAGGTTCCATTAATCATCTTTCTCAAACCAGAGAAAGAACTGGATAGTATTTATATTAGCCTTCCTAAGCTCTCATTTGTTGCCAACAGACAACCCTTGCCGCCATAAATTGTGTAATGATCCACCAGCCTCTCCAAGCAGAACCAAATAGTTATTCACTAGCGTCTTCAAGCTAAACTCGTGACAAGTAAACCACCTGTTACTGTCTCGTTGAAAGTAGTCTTTAACTAGTCTCTCCAAGCTAAACCATGACCAACAAGAACATCTCACTGTCATATTGCAAGTAGTTTTACATTAGCCTCTCTAAGCTATCTCACAGTGATCACTACCGGATCGAGGATACAAAGGTTCTGTGTTTGGGTTGTCACTCAAACTAACTTACACTCAAGTTTCCTTAATATATACATGAAAAGATCCTGGGAAAACTTGAATGACTCCTTTCTATCATTTCTTCCTAAGAAGAACATAAATCTATTTAAGAATGTAGGAAGAGCAATTTTCACAAGTAAGGAATCTGATTACATAATAATATGAACCTTATTGGAAATGAGGAGAGATTTTTACAGAGATTGCTTGATATCTTCATTGTAAGCATACTTTCTGATGTCCAATGCTATTTTCTAATGTCTTGAACTTGATTTGTTGATATCTTCAAATCGTTTTATACCCTTCGTCACCACTTTGCGGAAAATCGTTAGGTATCAATATGTTAGATACCCATGACTCGATTGGTAGAATAATATCTCTCTCCAAGAAAGCATTTTTTTACCGCCGCACAAATAAAATATTTTCTTCCGAATGAACAAAATATTGAGGAATTGTCCATACGTAAAATCATAATTATTGATACAAGCCCTTTCCACAAAAAAGGAATCTTTTGTTACAATAGAAATAGAAGCTATCTTATGCTTGAATAATGATATAATTTCACTTTCTTTTCGTTCATATCTCTTATCATGAGATAAACGTGTTTACACATGCAAAGTGAAATTTATTTTCATTTGATTAAGCCTTGTTCTTAGCTAAATAATAGAACTTGTTTAAAAGCTTATAAGAAACTTAAGACAATTATTAGTCATTCTTCAAAGTATTTTCTTTAAATTAGTTTTATTATCATTCAAAACTAAGCGCATCTTGAAAGTTTTCTAGAGTTAACAATCATGCCTTTTACTAAACAGAATAACTTGTCTTGAAGTGGGACTAACTATCTTGCATGGATAAGTGTTAAAAACAACATTAAAGCATTTGTCACAAAATTGATAGATACTTAATAAGTTGTGAGCTAGACCATCAATAAACAAGATATCATAAATTTGGTGGGAATTATCCTTACCAACATTTCCAATGTCTGTGACCTTGGCCTTATCTTTAACGACAAACTTTACTGATCCAGAGTTTTTGGGCCTCATATTTCTAAGCTATCTTTTGGACTTGGACATGTGTTTGGAGCATCCGCTATCCATGTACCATTGGTTATCAGGTTCTGCATTCTTAGGCAAACATGCAATAAACACAATTTTTAATTTTGGTACCCATACCTTCTTGGGTCCTTTTGGGTTAGTCTTTGGAGGAGGAGGTTTCCCAACCTTTTTGATAGACTTCTTTCTCATGAAGCACTTGTCAGGTAGGTGTCTCTTCTTATGACAGAAAGTGCAAGAAACTTTCTTTGGCTAAGTTTCCTTCCTTTTCTCATCCATTTCCTCTTCATATCCCAACTCAGTTCCTTGAAAATATGGTCTTTGACCACCAAGTATTAGTTCTTTCTAGCTTAGAAATGACTTTCTGAGGTTTTTTTTTGTCTAAGACTTCAGATTCTAAGGCTTTCTGAGTTTTTTTTTATTTTTATATGAGATGTCAGATCCTAAGGCATTTGAACTTCACAGTTAAAACTTTATTTTCTCCTTTTAAGACTTCTTTTTCAAGCCTTAGACCCTCAGCTTCTGCCTTGGCTATTTCAAGTTCTATAGCAACCTTTTGATGTTTCCTTTTCAGGTTGAAATAGTGAGAGGAAAGAGTTTAAGAATCTTCAAGCAACTCTTAATATAAAGCTAAGAGTTTATCATAGGAAAAATCAGAGTCAGAATTGTTTACCTTGAGTTCACTTTCTAATGTATAGCCTGCCATGAAGCATATGTTAGCTCCAGAACCCTGTCATGATGCGCTAATTAGTTTTGAATGACAACAAAGCCAATTTAAAGAAAATGCTTTGAAGAATAACTAATGGTTGTCTTGAGTTTCTTGTAAGCTTATAACAGGATTCTATCATTTAGCAAGAGCAAGGCTTATTTAAACAAGGATAAATTTCACATTGCATGTTCAAACATGTCTATCTCATGGTAAGAGATATGATCTGAAAAGGAAGTGAAATTATATCTTTATTTTAAGCTTAAGACAGCTCACAATTTGAAAAAGACATTAACAATACAAGAAACCAAGTTTCAAGACTCAAAAAGTAGCACTAGACATCAAAACGTATGCTTACAATGAAGATATCAAGCAATCTCTGAAGACCAGGTGTTTAAGTATCTTTAATCAGCTCAATCTCAAATATGTCATCATTATAATGCTTGGATTGAAGATCAGAAAATAAAGAAATCATCAAGGATCTATTACTGCACGTCAGAAAGCTCACTTCATTGTGGAGCGCTGAACATTTTTGGAAATGAAGGGAAATTTGAATTTAAATTTGAAAGAGTCAAATCCCGATGTTAGAACTGGCTAATCATTTCTTTTTTCTTTGAAGTCAACCATCCCAAGTCTTAGAAGAAAAATTTTAGAAACCATGGTTCAGAAAGTAATAGCAGTTTTCTGAAGGGCATCAAAAACCTTTATTCCAAAACAGCTTCTACAAACTAATTTAACAGACAGAAAGACTATTCTTCTAGACTATCTTTATAAGACACAAATAGAAGATTAACACGTGTCCTTGGAAGGTGTAATCTAGGGCAACAGTCATAAAGAAGACCTTCTATATATATATAAGATGTTGTGCTCAAACAATAAGAAGGAGACTCTGTGCATAAAGAGAAAACTCTGCAAAAATCTCCCATCTTCAGTAAGGTTCATATCATTATGTAATCAGATTCCTTACATGTAAAAATCTTCTTTCTATGGTCTTAAATAGATTTATGTTCTTCTTAGGAAGAAATGATAGAAGAAGTCATTCATGTATTTCCAGGATCCTTTCATGTATATGTTAAGGAAACTTGAGTATAGGTTAGTTTGAGTGGTAACCCAAACACAAAACCTTTCTATCCTCGATTCGGTAGTGATCGCTGTGAGATAGCTTAGAGAGGCTGATGTAAAGCTACTTGCAACGCGACAGTAAGGTGTTCTTCTTGGTCACGATTTAGCTGGGAGAGGCTAGTTAAAGACTACTTTCAATGTGTTAGTAACAGGTGCTTTCCAAGTTCTCACCAATGACTAGTAGACAACCCCTACTGTCACAAATCAAGTAGTTATTCACAGCCTCTTCAAGTTGAACCATATAGTCTTTGACCAATCTCTCCAAGCTAAACTGAGTAGTCTTTGACTAGCCTCTCTAAGCTAAACTGTGACTAGTAAACCAACTTTTACTGCCTCATTACAAGTAGTCTTTGACTAGCCTCTCTAAGCTACCTTACTCCGATCACTACTGGATCGAGGATATAAAGGTTTGTGTTTGGATTTGCAACTCAAACTAACCTACACTCAAACTTTCTTAAGATTTATAGTAAAGGACTTGAAAAACCTAAATGACTTCTTTCTAGTTATTCTTTCTTAGAGAAACGTATGAACAATAAAGAATGTAGAAAGAAGGTTTTGTGAACAAGGAAATGATTACAAGCAGTAATGATCTTTACAAGAAGATGACGGAAAAACTTTACAGTGTTTTAGCCCTTTTTTTTAGCATTCAGTCTATTTCTTTTGAAAGCATGGCATCTCTAGATATAGAGGACTTCCTTGTGACTATTGCCTTGATTAGACTTCCCAAGGACACGTGTTGAACACTCATTTGTATCTTGACAAGGTATTCTAGAAGAATAGCTTGTCTGTTTGTTAGAGTTGTTGTAGAAGCCGTTGCAATGTTAAGGTTTCTAATGTGTCTTCATAAATTGCTCTAGTTTCTGAATTGTGGTTTCTAAACATTTGTTCTAGGACCTAGGGTCGTTAATCTCAATGGCAAAAGAGATAATATACTAGTTCTGACACTGAGATTTGACTTTTTCAAATTTAAATTCAAATTTCCCTCTTTTTTCTTGTAAAGCGCACTATCTTACTGTGTTTGAGCTTTCTAAAGTGCGCTAACATTTTCTTGTTGAATCTTGAGTCTTCTTATCTTCAATTAGTGTTTGTTGATGATCTAAGCCTTATGAATGTGAAGATTTAAACATAGTAGAACACTTTGGCTTCATGGATTGTTTTGATATCTTCCTTTCTTATATACTTTCTGAAGTATAGTGCTACTTTCTAAAGTCTCAAAAACTTGGTTTCTTGTATCATTGATTCTTCTTCAGTCGTTAGCCATATTAAGCTTGAATAAGGATATAATTTTCAGTTCATATCTCTTTATATGAGATAAACATGTTTATACATATAGAGAGAAATTTTCCTCATTTGAGAAAGCTTTGCTCTTGCTAAACAATAGAACTTGTTTTAATTCTTCAAGAAATTCAACACAACCATTAGTGTAGGACAGATTTGGGGGAAAGAGGAAGAAGGCTTGGAGTTGTGTGAGAAGGTAGGAGATAGCTTTGGAGAGTTAGGGCTCGATTTTGGGGGTGAAAAACAGAGTATATGGTGTATGTATAAAGAAAGTGAGTTGTTTAATAAAATTGCATCGTCTTGGACATCTATCAGTGTTGTTGCGGTGAACTTGCTGACCTATCCGCTCACTACAGTGAACCTATTTGACCATCTTGCTCGCTGTACAAGATTTTCTCGCTATAGTGAACATGTCTGCATAGAAAAATGTAGACTTTAGCAATCTGATGCTTTTTTGCAATTCGAAGGTTTCTGGGGTACCCAAAGGTTGATGCTTTTTTGCAATTCGAAGGTTTCTGGGGTACCCAAAGGTTGTGTAGACTTAGCCTAAAACATGTGAATTTAAGGTATCATATAAAGATTTTCTTTTATAATTTTGATAGGTAGTTGATGACAAACGATATCTAATAATTCGGATAATTAATGCTTAAAATTTGAATTAACCCATTAAAATCAATTACTTGTTTCTTCTACTTTTTATACATAATTAAAACCAAAATTTTGAATTATCTAATGAAAAATTCTCTCTCCTTGCTAATAACAGTTCTATATCTACCTTCTCTTTATATTTGTATTTAATTCTCATTAGTGTCAATTTTTTCTTCCTCTCGAACTTTTCTTCCTATTGAAATAAGTCATTTGCAATGAGTTTTTACTAGTTTTTAAACACATTTTTCTTTACTCGCTTTTTTTTAAAAAAATATTAGCAAGACCAATTCTATGTTTGTACGTGTGTCTTTCTTTTTTTGAATTCTTCAAAGTGGGGGACCATGAAAAAGAAGGTTAAATTTATTAATTTAGTTAATAACATTACATACAGTTAATTCAATACTTATTATCAATTAAAATATTTTTTCAACATATTAGTAACAAAATTTAAACAATTTAAATTGTTACTAATTATTTTTTAATAGTATATCACTCAAAAGATTGACAATATAATATTTAGTTTTAGAATTTAATCAATTTATTTATGATAAAAATATTAATTTAATAACTCAAAATAATAAATAATAATAAATTATTAAAAATAAAAGATTAGTATTTAAAATAATATTAATTATAAAGTAATATCAAATTGATATAATGTGCTTATTATTTTTATATTTGGCTTATTTAATTTACCTGTACCGTGCATGGGCACTATATCAGTAATGCAATTTACTAGTAATTTAAAGAGTTTTGCTCACCTGTTTAATGTGTATTTCGAGCACTCGAAATTGACACGTAATGGTAATCGACATAGTCAAAATTGCTACCGAAGAAGAAAAAACAATCGACACATCCAAATAGTTGTTGCCGTCTTGTTGATACTTGTTAATTTTAGAGGACAGAGTCTCTTCAAATACCTTCCAGGTTTCAGCCTTTCACAATCACGATCGGGTTCGTTAAAGACATGTTGAAAACCATTTTTTTATCCATAAAAAAGGGGAGGAAAAAAAAAAACAATTGGCGATTATTAAAAGAGAAAAACCTTAAATTTTTTTTTTGGGAAAAAAAAAGTTCTTGTCTGTGTACGTGTGCGCCTGCGGGCATCAAGAGATTCCTAGTTAGGAATGTTTCAGCATACCATCAATTTTCGGGTTCTACCCATTTGACTGAAGGTAAAATCTTCCTCAACCTTCACCTCCTTCTTCTTTGTCTCTTATTTTTGTTTTAATAATTTCGATTTGCTCTCTCTCTCTCTCTCTCTCTCTCTTTTGTTTCATCTTTCGAATTCAATGCTTTTGAGTAAATCCGTTCAAGCTTTTAATCATTGAAGATTTTATCTTTATTAGGAGCCTTTCCTTTTTTTTCACCTTTTCTTTTCACTATTAAATTGAAATTGATTTAAATCAGATGGCTCATAGTATTCCACGAGAGAGGGACATTGAATTTGACCTTGAAAGTGGTGGGAACACTAGCGAAGAGGATGCAAGCAATGATCTTTATGTAAGTGATGGAGAATCGAAGAGTGGCTTTCGTTGGGCACGGAATGGGGCTCTGACCTATGATGGGTCAGAGAGTGGGGTTGAGTCATGTAGCAATTCAGCAAAACCTGGTGGTGTTGCTGTTGTGGATGATGATAATTTAGAATTGTTGGTGGAAAAGGGTTTTGAGCATGCCCAAGACCAAGTGCCTCACGTGAATGGCAAACATGTTAAACAGAAGAGTAAGCCTGCTAACCCCAGAAAGCCTCCAAAGCCACCCCTGCCTCCTAAAGGTCCATCGTTGGATGCTGGTGATCAGAAGTATGTGAAGGAGCTCGCTGAGCTTGCCTTGAGGAAGCGTGCCAGGATCAAGAGAATGAAGGCAGTGAAAAAGATGAAAGCAAGCAAGTCAGCATCATCGTCATTGTCGTCATATACCAGTCTTTCTGCCATGGTCATCACTGTTTTCTTCTTCCTCGTCATAATACTACACGGTAAATTAGGAGTTCTTTTGTCTGGCTACTCTTCCTTTAGCTGTGATTATTCATTTCTAGTAGTACATGTGCTTATATCTCAAATTGGTGCCGTGCCATATGTTTACCCTTGAGTATTTGAGCAAAACAGCTAAGTTGTCTCCCTGTAATGCTGAATTGTTGATCTCATTTATGACAGAAACAAGCATTTTGTTCTTTTCATGTTGAACATGTAATTTGTGCATAAATTTGAAGCATAGAGTTGCCTATATTGGCACATGGGTTTGGGTACATTTACCTTGCAACTGTGGCTCTTGTAAAATGTTTATCAATGGCCCAAACTTGGAATCTAATTTTTGGCTACCGTTTTCTTGTGTTCTTTTCTCACATTTATCAGCTGCGATAAGTTTCAATACATTCAAGTATTCTATTGAGTTTGTAGTTAACTGATTTAGTTCTACTACTCGTAGGAAAATTTAAAGGCATGGCCATTTTAGGTGTGACAAAAACTGGTCAAATTGAGTGTACGATGTGACTTATCATTACCAAGACATAGGGCATTTCACTAAGGTCTGGTTTACTTTAGTTGTTGTCCTGTCTTTTTAACTTTTACCACTTTTGGATCACGGTGACAGATGACAAGCTCTATTTTGAGTCCAAATATGCATACTGCATTGATGAAACTTATGAGTTATCCTGTGTTTTATGTTTGTTATTGCTGCACCAGTCCTGTCTCAGATTCAATATATGTATTTCATGGCCAAATTCCACTCAAATCTGCTATAATTTTATACACAGCATAATGGCTAGATGTACCATGATAAGTTACCATTTCACTTTAAGTATGGTGGATTTTGTTGTATTGTGATTGGACACAAAGTTAGTTACTCGTATTGTTAGGCAGTAGTTGAGTATAAACAGGAATAAGAGAGGGAGGAAAGACAAACATGAAATGAGAATTTGTTTGAAATAAATCTTCTGGCACTTTGAAAGTTTATAAGAGGAACAGGTTTAAGGGCATTGTGGGAATTAGAGGATCAGCTGAAACTAATTCAGAGGGGGGGTGAAAGATTTAAGGAGTGTTATACATGTTTTCTGTTATGGGAGAAAAAGGGGGTATTTATGCATTTGTAGGTAGGAAATTAGGGGATCAGTTTTAGTTACTTAATTTAGGCTTTGGAGTGAGTGAGCTACTTAGTGCTCAACACTTCCTCTTGTATTTGCTTCCTGCTTATTCCTTTCCATTCTCAGAAATACATTCATTCAGTATTTTTCTCATGCTTCTCTCCCTTTTATTTGCTATGGTATCTTATTAATTGGTATCAGAGCTCTCACCTTAGGCACTGTGTGGGCCTTTTATATTGCGAACGTTGCAAATTATGGAGGATCAGGTTGCTGAGCTGCAAACGAAATTGGATCGGGGGATGCATCTACTCGAGACGAAGGATGACCAATGCCGTCGCACACTCAGCCGGCCACCACCGCCACAATAGCCGTCTCCCTATGTGGGCACGAATGACCGCTGGAATGGGGGTTCCAGAGGAGTTGAGGGGCAACTTCATACGGCTTCTCCACCTTGCAGTGAGCGCTATGTATCGAGGTCTTCAGGCCGTGATGCTTGGAGCTCCCCCCAATCCCCCGGTGGCCATCCTCAGCACTGGGAGCGCCCTCTATGGCCTAACCGGAGCCACAATTACGACTGTGACAGTCCTCTACGGCGTCACACCCATGATTGGCGAATGGAGGTCCTAGTCTTCACTGGTGATGATGTCTTGGGGTGGCTTATCAAAATTGAGCTCTACATTCGCATCAACGACATCGAGGCAGAAGAGAAGTTTGAAGTGGTGATGTTGGCTCTCAAAGGGAAGGCGTTGTATTGGTATTAGGCGTGGGAGGAGCAAACTCAATTTCTGTCATGGAGGGGGTTCTGCGGCGCCATCACGTGCCACTTTCAACCTGGGGCGATTGAGGATCCCTATGGGCTATTGTTGCGCCTGAAACAAATGGGGACTGTGCTAGATTACATTGAGGAGTTTGAGTGGATCTCCGGACCCATGCGCCGGGTGGACAGGGAGATGTTGAGGGGAATATTCATTAATGGGCTCAGAGGAGATCTTCGGGCCGAAATAAAGAGCTTAGAATTAGGCTCGTTGGCTGAAGTAAAGGACAAGGCCCTCATGCTTGAAGAGAGAAAAAGAGAATGGCAAGTGGGGAGTATTGGGCTCTTTGAGCACGGTTTGGGTCACACTAAAGGCCCAACCATGTATAAGCCCCATTTTACACCTTCCAGAAGCAGTGGTAGTCAAGCACCCTTCCCAAATGTTCCTGCAAAGCAAATGGAGAGCACAAACAAGGGAGGAACTTGACGCTTCTCCGAGGAAGAGCTCCAAGATTGCAGCCGCAAAGGGCCGTGCGCCAAATTTAGAGAGTGTTGGGATCGTGGGCACGTGTATAAACTCCGAAACTATCACCTTGCTCTGGTGGAAGACTCAGAGAATGAGGAAGACTCCGCGGCGGATAATGATACTAAAAAGGAAGAGCTGGAACTCGAACTCGCCATGAAATCACTTCATCTCACTCTTAACAGCTTGCAAGGTTTCACAACCTACAACAAATCGTTTAAGGTTCAAGGGAAGGTTTGGGATTTTGAGGTCATCATCTTGGTGGATACGGGAGCTGAAGCCAATTTTATCTCAGCCCCCTTAGTTTCTCAGCTCCAGCTACTAACAAGAGATATATCGTTCACGGTGGAGGTGGGTATGGGCGAAATCCATCATGGATCGGGTCTATGCAAGAATTTAGAAATTGAGATCCAAGGAATTTCCATCACTCAATCTTTGTTCGTCTTGGGTTTTGGGAGATCGCGAATATGGTCCTGGGGTTTGGATGGATTGCTAGTTTAGGAGACATAAGGGCCAACTTCCAAAAATCATGTCTCCAATGGAAGATGGGGGAAGATTGGAGGAGCATCCAGGGCAACCCTGCACTAGGGACAACCAGTGCCTCATGGCGAACCACACTGAAAGCGTTGAAGGCTGACGGAGAGGGCTGTTATGTCATCCCATGTTTGCAAAAACCAGTGGGGGAGTCTGAACAACAAGGAAGACCATTGGAGAAATACCCGAGGAAATTGAAAAGCTGCTCAAGCAATATGACGATATCTGTCACCTCCTAGAAGGGCTACCTTCTCAACGTGCTCACAAAAACTCCATTAATCTGAAAGAGGGTGCAACCATACCCAACATTAGACCCTATAGATACCCATATTTCCAAAAGAATGAAATTGAGAAAATTATCAGTGAAATGATGTCATCTGGGATAATCAGAGCCAGCACAGGTCCGTATTCTAGCCTTGTCATTTTAGTACGCAAAAAGGATGGGGGATGGCATTTTTGCGTGGACTACCGTGCCTTGAATAAGGTAACTATTCCGGACAAGTTTCCAATTCCTATTATTGATGAGCTTCTAGATGAATTCGAAGGAGCCAACCTTTTCTCGATGCTCGATTTGAAGTTAGGCTATCACCAAATTAGAATGAGGGAATGTGATGTGGAGAAAACAGCTTTCCGTACACATGAGGGGCACTATGAGTTCTTGGTTATGCTATTCGGGCTAACCAACGCTCCTTCCACCTTCCAGGCACTTATGAATACGGTTCTGAAACCGTACCTACGTAGGTTAGCATTAGTATTCTTTGATGACATTCTAATCTATAGCAGAACAGAATAGGAGCATAGAGAACACTTGAGGAAAGTGCTGGAATTGCTGCGACAACAACAACTCTATATTCATCGGAAAAAGTGCTTTTTCGCACAGCCTGAGATAGAATATTTTGGGCACGTGATTTCCAGAAAGGGTGTGGCAGCTGATATACGGAAAATTGAGGCTATGTTGGGTTGGCCTATTCCTAGTGATCTGAAGGGACTTAGGGGATTCCTGGGAATCACAGGTTATTACAGAAGATTTGTTCGGGAATGCAGGAAAATCGTTTGGCCATTAACTCAGCTACTCAAACATGATTGTTTCCAGTGGAATATAGAGGCACAGGGGGTGTTTGATCGTTTGAAGGAAGCTATGACTACTCTCCCAGTTTTGGCAATTCGTGACTTCGAGAAAACCTTTGTGCTGGACACTCATGCATCAGGTAAGGGACTTGGAGCGGTGTTAATGTAGGAGGGTAGACCGATAGTTTCCTAAGTCAGAAGCTATCAGAGAGAGCCCAACAAAAGCCGGTATACGAAAGGGAACTCATGGCAATAGTTATGGCTGTGCAAAAATGGAGACATTACCTTCTGGGTAGGAGGTATATTGTCCATTCAGACCAGAAAAGTTAGAAATTTCTGGTGGATCAACAAATAATGGGAGAAGGGCAGCAAAAGTGGATCACCAAATTGCTGGGGTTTGATTTTGAAATCAAGTACAAAGTTGGAAAGGAAAATGGAGCTGTTGATGCACTGTCCCGCAAAGCTAACTTGGATAACTTGGAGGCCATCTTTTCAGTGACATTCCAGAATTGGGAAGAGTTAGAGGATGAAGTCCAGGCAGATGAGAAATTGAAAGCCATTTTACAAAACCTAATTCAAGGAACAAGGGTGGGGGTATGAATTAAAGGGAGGAAGATTATACTACAAGGGACGAGTGGTTATTCCTAGGAATTCATATCGGATTCCAATAATTCTCCAGGAATTTCATGACTCGGTTTTGGGGGGCACTCTGGTTTTTTCAGAACTTACAAGAGGATTTCCGGGCTGGTTTGGTGGCAAGGCATAAGCAAACAATTCAAAAGTATATTCAAAGATGTGAAGTTTGTAATCGGAACAAATATCAGACATTATCTCCTGCTGGTCTTCTCCAGCCACTGCCAATTCCTTCTAAGGTATGGGAAGACATCTCTATGAACTTCGTAGGAGGACTCCCAAAAGCTCAAGGTATGGACACTATCTTAGTGGTTGTAGATAGGCTCTCTAAGTATGTCTATTTTTTGGGGTTAAGTCATCCATATTCAGCCAAAGACGTGGCAAGCCTTTTTGTTAATGAAATTGTGCGACTACATGGATTCCCTTCCTCTATAGTGACAGATCGGGATAGGGTGTTTATCAGCTCATTTTGGACTGAATTGTTCAAACAAGCAGGAGCCAATTGAAATACAGTTAAGCTTATCATCCGCAGACGGATGGGCAGACGGAGGTAGTAAACAGGTGCCTGGAAACCTATCTCCGGTGTTTTTCCTGCACTAAGCCGAAGCAATGGAACAAATGGTTATCTTGGGCTGAGTCATGGTTTAACACCACCTTCCATTCTGCTGCTAATACCTCTCCTTTCAAAATTTTCTATGGGAGGGAACCATCGGTGTTGATTAGAGTAGATGTGACTCCCTCGGAAGTTGAAGAAGTAAATCAATTATTGGCTAAGAGGAATTCCATTTTGGATGAATTGAAGTGGAATTTAAACAAAGCTCAAGCTTGGATGAAATCACAAGTGGACCAGAAAAGGAGAGAGGTTGAATATGGTGTAGGAGACAAGGTATACTTGAAGATTCAGCCGTACCGACTGAAGTCCTTGGCCAAACGTGTTAATCAGAAGTTAAGCCCCTGATTTGATGGTCCCTTTGAGATCATTGAAAGGGTGGGCAAGGTTGCCTACAGGTTACTCCTCCCTGTTGGATCCCTAGTGCACCCAGTTTTTCATGTCGCATTGCTAAAAAAATGCTTAGGTTCAAATATACAATGTTAGCCATTGCCTCAAGGCCTCATTGAGGAGTGGGAGCTAAAGATTGAACTGGCTAAAGTAATAGCAACTCATGTTAATAACCAAGGGGAGGAAGAAGTGCTGGTTTGATGTAGAGACTTACATGAGTTTGAGAATACATGGGAACTGGCTGTTGACATTCAACTACATTTTCCCCAATCCTACCTTGGGGACAAGGTGGTAATTCAAGAAGGGGGTATTGATAGAAATAAATCTTCTAGCACTTTGAAAGTTTATAAGAGGAAGAGATTTAAGGGCATTATGGGAGTTAGAGGATCAGCTGAAACTAATTCAGAGGGGGAGCGAATTTAAGGAGTGTTATACGTGTTTTCTGTTATGGGAGAAAAAGGGGGGTTTTATGCATTTGTAGGTAGGAAATTAGGGGATCAGTTTTAGTTACTCAGTTTAGGCTTTGAAGTGAGTGAGCTACTTAGTGCTCAACACTTTCTCTTGTATTTGCTTACTGCTAACTCCTTTCATTCTCAGAAATACATTCATTCAGTATTTTTCTCATGCTTCTCTCCCTTTTATTTGCTATGGTATCTTATTAGAATTTGAGAGTCTTGGCACAGTTGAGAGAACTCTTGAATTATCGCTCACTTTTTGTAGATGTTTAGGGGTTTCGGCCACATTGACCAAGAATTCCATAGCAATAAAACATTCTTTACTGTTATTTCTGAGCCAGTTTTATCAACTTGGACGCTTAGTTAGTTACTTGTTAAGTAGTAGTTGAGTATCAATAAGAATAAGAAAGGGAGAAAGGCAGGCTTGTAATTGAGAAATTGAGAATTTGAGAGAGCTTTGGAAGAGTTGAAGGAACTCAAATTATCCCTCACCCTTTGCAGAGATTTATGGTTATTGGCCATATTGGCCAAGAATACCATGACAATCAAGCATTCTTTCCTGTTATTTCTGAACCAGTTCTATCATATTGAATATTAGTGCATCATATTTCAAGGAGCTACATCCAAAATGATGTACATTTTTTCTTTAAGGACATGTGATGGGGAATTGGATTGATCTACCTTTTTGAATAAGAGATTGGAAACTTACTTTTGGAGCTAACAATTGGTTGTTATTCTTTTATCGTGTTGGAAATTGCCCAAAAGGTGCTAAATAAATAGTACTAGGCCGTGCTTGTATAGCCTCCTTCAAATACAACTATAATGATACATAGACATCTAAAATTAGTATTCCTTTATTAGATGGTTTAGGGTTTGAAAGTATCATGTAAAATTTGCTTTACTTCCATGATGTCATCTTGCATTCAGTATAAACTTTGGGTTCAACTTCAAACTCTATGGGTTTTTAATGAGCATCGGATAGAGCCGAGTTCACGAAGGGGCTGAAGGTGTACCAAAGGAGGAAGCACAGTGGTAATTTGGGATAAGGGATGCTCACCAAGTTGGCAGCTACAGGTGGGCCCACTATAGCGGTTTGAGAAATATGAGGGTGACCTGTGTGAGGTGGAGGCACGTGATATTCTGTTAAGGGAAAGAGGGTATTTGTTTGTTAGTGAGGGGAGGATATTTTCTTTACGCAATTTTACTGTTTTGGCGAAGAAGTGACTGAGCCACTGAGTGCTCAGAACCTGCTTGGCTGTTGTTGCTATTTTGTTGGTTTCTTCCATGGATACATACATTCCTTCATCTGTCCCTGAACTTGTGTGTGCTGTGTACTGTTTAATTGCTGTTCTTATACCTGTGTTCTATTAGCATCAAACACCAAATTTTTGGATTCAACTTCAAACTCTCAGGGTCATCTGGTTTCTAATGAGCATCAAACTCAACATTTTTTAATTCATCTCACTTGGAAGCCTTGCCGTCATGAAATACTCATGTTGCTAAGAATTTGCTTGCAGGAATCAGATCTGCAAGTAGTACTGCTGTTGGGTTAATAGCTTCGCCTGAGTCGGCAATTCCTACAGATGAAGGTTTGATTTCAGTTCAGTATCCGAAGAACTTTGTCATGGATGAAGGTGATGCCCCTGGCTCTCACTATCCATGTGCATATTTGTTTTGCCCAACTGTTTAGTTGAAGACAAATTTTATGTGCTTTATGATGATAGAATTTGATCAAAATTGCAGCAATCTGATGTTGTTTCCAACTGTCTTATATTAATGCAGTTCGGCGGGAAAGATGAGGCAGAAATTTTGGAGACTCTTCCCCTGACTGAGTGTTTGCTAAACTAGTTGGGATCATGAGTTTTTGTACAGCTGTTAGGAACCTTAGCTATTTATCACGTTTCTTGTACAGTGACATGATTGGTATTGTTAATAAAAAAAGGAGTTTTGCTTTTGGTTGCTTCTTCTCTGCTGTAAGAACTGGTAAATCAAGGTGAGTTGTTCTGGTTCCTTTCTGCTTTAAACTTCCTTCTACTGATTTTGTCTTTCGGCACCTCAGTAATGATGATGTTGCTTATTTCCACTAGGGTTATAGGATTCTTTTGTGATATGCTAATGATACCTAACTCTAGCTTTGCTTTTTGTTTTGGGCTTGTTGGTAGTAGCTCTTTGACCAATTATAAATTGATATGATGATATATCAATTTACTTGAATTTCTTAACAAATTTGGAGAGTTGAGGCCATGAAGAAACAGAAACAATGACAATGTTCACTTAAGGTAAATGCAATCAGTTATCGGCAGACACTAGCTGATTGTTTAACAGAAACTCTTGTACCCATGGATAGACGTGTCAGAGTGACTAATTTCAGCTCGCAGCGTAGGAGGCTTAATAAGCCCGACTCACTATACCCACCAAAACAATGGGTCAGCCCCCATGGCCCGGCCCAGGGGTCGGCCCCTATTAAAAAACTAGACCCACCTGATCTCACTTCTGACTTTCTCAGCTTCATTTCAATGAAAAACTAAAACACACTCCATGACCAAAAAAGAAAAAATGAAAAACCAGGAACCCTAATCCCTAAATCCTTTCCCAAATTCTCCCTCCCTCTCTTGATTCGTCCAACTTTTTCAATTCATTGCTTAAATTTGAAGCTGAAATCACTTCCGATTGGCTTCCAAATCCTTTGATTGTAACGTCATTGGTAAGATTTACGTCTCTTTTACCTGTACAATTTGGATTTCAGGTTATATTCCTTCAATGGGATTTGCATTCCTTCGATTGGCAGAATAATGTGACTTTGTTTTAATCGATTTATAGTTATAAGTTTTTTTGTTAAATTTTGAGCTGTCTATATGACTGTATCAATCTGTGTGTGTGTGTGTGTTGGGATTGAAATATGTAGTAGAGATTATGTGTGTGTTGACATGCTCTCAAAATGTGTAGTATTAAATCTCGAGCAATCCATCTATTGCTAAGTTTGATTTGATTCCCTAGTGTCTGCAGTGAGTGTTGTTTTCCCTAACTATTTTCAGATTTTTCAACTCGCAATTTGGCATGGCCATTGTCCTGTTTTTTCTCAGCTCGACCCATTTCAAATGCATGCTGTCCTAGTTTCAGGCTTTTATGCACAATGGGAAGGGAAAAAAAGAAAAGAAAGAAAAGAAAAGAAAATATTCGAGGTTGCCCGTAGAATAAAAGATATTGGAGTTACACTGAAGCAGGCAAATCAACACTCGTTAAGGCCTAAGGCTACTGAACGATGTGGATGACTATATTACAATTGTTAGTAAACTGAACAAAAAAGGTAGAAGTCATCATAAAAACATAATAAGCTGTTAGGATTAAGGATTATGTTTAGAAATATCTTTCATAGGCAAGGAAACTAAAATTAGAAAAGAAGAAAAGGAAAAGTCAAAGTGTTTTATCTCTTGATGGAAAGCGGTGGCTGAAGCTTTGAAATTATCATGGGTCGGATCAGACCGGTTCTAAACGGCATTGTATTGGAACCCTGAAAACGAGCGAAGAGCCAGTGCCTTCTGGGCAGTGTGGGTCTCAGCTCGCGCCATGTGTTACTCCTTGGGGGTTCTGGAGCGAGTTAGGAGTGTGATGTGAATGTGAGTGTGCTGATTATTATTTATTTACTCAAAAATTGCAATGCTTGCTTGAGCTAGGTTTGCCCTTCATTTTTGCGTTCACTGATTCTCTAGGTGGCTAATGTAATTTAATTTCGTGTGTATATTCCTGTAATTCTCTAGAAATATTACCGAAAACTGCTCTAACCAGTAACTATTTGATGATGTGATAACTGGTGGCTATTCTCGGTCAGATTTCTAGAGATAGTGTGTTCACTGTTCAAAAGCTGCTCCTTCATAATCTCATTGCCATTTTCATTACACATGGTGCACAGTGCGGTGAATAACATTCTGTAGCTAGAATTGGTTATGGCTTCTAGAGGTTTTGAAAAAGGATCTTATAAGTCGAGCTAGGCTGTTAGGCATCGCGTAATATTTTTATAAACTTTTGAAACATGCTTAGAATCTCTCTCTATACCGATGCTTGTGAAAAGTTATTGCTGGCCTGCATTGGTAAGAAAGAAATGTATTGGTCAGTAATGCATCAAAAAAAAAAAAAATGTATTGGTCAGCTATATTAGCAATAGCATAGGCCATTCTGCATCCACTGCACATGTTGAGGAAACAACTTGTTTGTTTACTTTGTTGATTTGCTCTGTGTTGATCTTCAGTTTTACGTTTGATTATGCATTTGAATTTGAAATTGACTCGCTATGTCTTCAGCTTAATCTCGAACACGCAGTGTTCAAAATTGGAGCTAGTCCTTATAAAGCACAAATCGAGCTTTTGTCCTTTTCAAGGAATTGCCCGAAACATAATTTGTTCAATCTTCTACCTCATTTCACTTAAGATGTCTTTCGTGTATTCTCTTTTATAATTTAATTTTTCTAAATTATAAATTAAATAATAAAAAAAATTATAAAACAAATAGTAAATTTAATTTCTATGCATTGAATCCATATTGTTTGATTCATAAAATGTATTAAATAAACTTGTCTATTATAATCAAACTTGCACATTAAAATAATAGGTAGTTTTAATATTAAATATTAAACAATTATTGTAATTAAAAATTTAATAATAATTATCTAAATAAATAATAAATGGCATTTAAAATAATATTGAAATAAATAAATAATAAAAATTAATAAATAAATTTATAATACATGTTGAATAATATAAAATTGGGTAAATTACCTTCATCTCCTTGAGGTTTATGGAAATATAACTCACATCCTCTCTAATTGTCTAGTTTACACTCACACCTTCTCTGCTTGTCAAATTTTAAGTAGTTATATTACAGTCACATTTCTTATTTGCAGAATACAGTTAATAAACTTAACGAAATAATATTTTTATGATATTAACTATTTTTAATTAATAAAATTATAAAAATACCTTGACCATCTTTGTTAAGTTTAGGATATTTTTATAATTTTATTAATTAAAAATAGTTAATACTACAAAAATGTCATTCTGTTAAGTTTATTAACAGTGTTCTATTAATGAGGAGTGTGACTATAAGATAAATACTTAAAATTTGACAAGTAAAGGGGATCTGAGTGTAAGTTGGATAACTAGAGTAGATGTGAGTTGCATTTTCACGAACCTCAAGGAAAGTGAGTATAATTTACCCTATGAAATTTCATCTAAAATATCATTATATATAATAAAAATGAAAATTTTAAATAATTGTTACAAATTAATATTTTAATTATATTTTTTCAAGTTTATCCATAAATAATTACTAAATAATATTACTTTTGTATGTTTTCTATGTTTATTAGATGTACTATCACAGAAATATAGAAGTTTGAAATATCATGAGAAAAATAAAATTATATATATTTTTATATATTTGATATTATATGAAAATAAAATATTACAAAAATAGAATTATAAAAAATAAGAATTTATTTTTGATGCATTGACTTTTTACACTGTTATTCAATTAATTGTTCCTTTTAATTGACTTTTCAAGTAGCAAATATAAAAGTAAATCACTTTGACTATGTGACAATATATACTTAAATAATTTATAAAACTCTTTTACATTATTAGTACACTAAAATTAAATCCATAAAGTAATAATTGTAAGTTAATCAACCAATAGAAGTGTAAAAGTGTCAAAGTTATGCTAGGTAACTGTCCACTATAATAACTACCCACCATGGTACGACAATTTCATGAATTTTTATTAATTGATAGTGTAAAATCAATTTTATGTTGTCAGAAAATTTAAAATAGTATCAAATCATGCTAGATAACTAACTATTAACTATGATAATTAGATTATTGTTTGATGACAATTACTTTCAATATTTTTAATGACATTCATATAATATTTTATATTAATATTATTTATCATGTATTATTTATTTTTTTAAAAAGTTAGTGTTTATTCATATATTTTAATATTATTCTAAATATCTTTTTAAAATACTTATTATTAAATTTTTAACTAAAATAATTATTTATAGCTCTTAATACATTTTGTGATATTATTGATGAATTTAATTTCTGTGAACCGACAATAGAAAAATTTAAACCACCAACTGATAAAAAATAAAGAAAGTGTCAAATTAGATAAAAATTTATCTATTGATATTTTATTTTACATTATCAATGTATAGAAATCAAATTCATTACTTATTTTATAATAATTTTTATTATTTAATATATAATTTATTAAAAAAATAAATCATTAAAGAAAACACACCAAACATACCTTTAGTGAAGTAGGATGCAGTGTAGGTTTTTCAAACAAATAAGGTGGGATGTCATTTCTTAATAACTCCAAGGGGTTAAGTGTATTATTTTATCCTTTTTTCTGATTTTTTATTGTTGTTCCTCGCGATGATTACATTTTATTTGCGTTTATGAGAAATCTCGATGAAGCATAATGGAGAAAAAAATGGTTGAATTTCTCGATATGAGCCTAGTTTAACTGTTTTGTTTGTTTGAATATGTAACATCCTAATTTTTAACCTAATACTCTAGAACATATTTGGATTAATCATTAGTCTATTACCTCATAGTTCTCATTTTTACTTTGAAATACTTAGCGGAAATACGGGTAAACTTTTTTTTTTTGAAATACAAAGTGAGAGCTGCGTGATGCGTTAAACAGTAAACCATGTAAAGTAACACAAATGTCTCACAACATCATAACATAGAGCACAACATAAATATCACTGAATATCATCCCATATATATATAACTTGCCCACTTACAAGTGTGGGACTTAATTTAGTACAAGGGAAATACATAAAAGAAAATACAACATAAAACATAAACATAATCTACTCCCCTACCCGAGTGCATCTAATGGGAAACCTCTAAACAAAAGAAGGTTTATCCCTCATCTAGGTGGTGTGTGCTCTAACCGAGTACTCCATCGGACGATCGTCACCTCTCTTTGGCGTCCATCTCGCGAACGAGGCAAATATCCGGGAAACTGGGCGAGCTCCTCGGACGGGAAGAGGCGGAATGGGGCTCGGAAGTGACCTCCACGGCGTGGCCTCATCTCCGGTCGTTGTGCAAGCCTCGGCTGAGTCACGGAAGGCTCACTATCCTCCCCAAGGTCCATGGGTATGGTGGGGGAAGATCCCTCGGAGGGTTCTGGGTTGCGAATCCTCGGAAGGATCCGCTCAGAAAAGGCGACGCGAACCGGGGCACATCTTTGGGGTAGTCTCGAGTGGCGGGACGTGGATGATGGGGTACAGCGAAGCCTCTCCTCTAGGGACGTCGCGCTCGAACACCAGGTCATCGCCAAAAGGTGAGGCGGGAGAAACGATGGGAATGTCTGGGAGTGAAGGGTCGACCCATGAACATGAATACTCTAACCGTGCATCGACCCACAAAATGGAACGACCCGTGGTCCGGGTCATGGTGCACCTCCCATGTCGGTGTGTCCACGAACACTACGAACGTCGCCATCTGAAGACGTGACGGAAAGAAAGAGATAGAGGGAGTGAAAATCTTGCTAAAGAATCTCAATAGGGCCTCCTACTACCTAGGTGTCATCATCTATGTCCTCAGGAACCTTGGGTTTAATTATACGAATGAGTGAGCATGCATTATGTCCATTTTTAAGTTCTAAACATAGTTTAGCCAAGGTCCGTTTATTTTAGAATGATCTTAATGTCATGAATGCAACATAATAGAAGATGTATGCATGGCACTACCTAATGCACATACGTAAAACATAACATCAAGCATCATCATACTTAGTGGCATAAAGTGGCAATAGAAACATTCATATGGGACAAACTTAGTGACATGATCATAATCATGAAACATCTCTTCCTCATGGCCACCTTAAAAGACAATCGAACTGGGGGTGCTCGGTCGAACCGGTGTCACCCAGAACGTGTCATACATCTAGGTTATGAGCTCATACCTTAACTAGTCGTCACTAGTTCTTACTTACCACTTAACGATAAGCGTATCATAAATCATAAATCCCGACTATCTGAGTACGGGTTAGGGGGCAAAACTCTTAGGGGTGCTCGGCCGAACCGGTGTCACCTAAGAGTATAAATTGGTACCGATGTCACATGAGTTCTACGGAGGTGCTCGGCCGAACCGGTGTCATCCTAGAACCCATCTTAGTACCTTAATTTTCAAAATCTCTTTAAGTCCCCAAATTTGTTGGGAATTCAAGACGATGGCATTACACCGAATTCCTTCCAAATTTGCTTTATGCCACATAAACATATATTCTCATGAATTCATCATATGAATAACATCATCATCATTTACATAACATACATCATCATGGAACATTCAACCGTTTATCCTTACGGTAGCTTATGCTTTGACCCTTACGGGTCTTAATCATGAGATTTGGTTCTCTAACATCCGTCGCTCATATTTTATGTACCTAAGGGCTCATAATTAAACATCACTCATAATCCTCATATCTACATTTAAATATGAAAAGCATAGGGTAGAATTCTTAACTTGTGATCACGGGGTTCTAGAACTTACGTTTTAGACCCTTTCTTGGTTCCGTCTTCGCCTAAGGCGCTATATATTAAATCTAAATCAATTATGAGACATTCCTATGCTTAAGGACTAATTATTAATCATGTTTATCATGTTGTAAGGGTGCTGGACAGAATCCAGAAAATTAAATGTTCTAAGAGTTCTACATTTGCATTTTTACGGTTTTCTAGTTACTAGTTTTCCCATAATTGCTAAAATTCAATTCTAATCCAAATGTTACCAAGTTGTTCATGTCTAAACAATCTAAATCTGATTATGTTCCCATTAAAATAGTTTGGATAAGTTCCAAAAACAAATGGGTCAAAACTATGTTAAATTCTAGCTTTACGGTATTTCTAGTTAGCTAGTTTCTTACCTATCACGCATAGATTCGCTTCTACATCATCATATGATATTTTCACACTTTCCAACACATCAAAACATCATCATACAGCATCACACTCGTCATATTAGAACCAAAAACATCTTGCCTCAATAAGAGAATTAAATTGACATTTCTAGGTACATAAGTTAACTAGTTTCTCTTGGAATCAATCTAGAACTTCTAAAAACTCTTTGCAAATCATTTTAATTCATCAAAAGGCTAAGAGAAGCCTTAGGTCACTGACCAAAACATATTCCATCCCCTAAAAGATAATAAAATCACAACTTGTGATGACATAACCTCATAAAGTTTTGTAAAGCTTTAAGGAAAACTTAAAACATAGACTATTGGTCCTAGTAGCTAGATGAAAACTCATTGCAAGTCCATCATCACTACTTGGCCGAAAATATGCATTCAAAGAATGGTTTCACATTAAACTTTAACTTGGAATGAAATGGGCAAGTCTTTGAGCTCTAGGTTCTTAAATTACGACATAAAATAAACGTGCTCATGCTTTTCATTTTTAATCTTGCTTACAAAATAAAGTGATGACATAAATTAAATATGCAAGGCATAAACTTAAACGTGCAAGCTTGAAGGTAAAGATGCAAGGTTCAATTCTTTATTTTAGTGCTCTTGGCCCAACAACAATCGACTTTAAGGCCGAAATAGATAGGCATTCGAGGAATTAATTAAGTGAGGATGCAAGTTCAATTCTTTATTTTAGTACTCTAGGCCCAACAACAATCGACTTTAAGGCCGAAATAGAAAGGCTTTGAGAATTAAATTAAGTGAAGATGCAAGTTCCATTTTAATCTTTATGTTCTTAGGTGATAGCTTGAAAGTAAAGGTGCATAACAAGAATGTAAATATGAATGCAAGCATAAAATAAATTATGCAAGTTCATTTTATCTTTCTAGAGCTCTTAACAAGACTTTAAAGGAATTTAAACCATAACCCCAAACTCACCCAAACAAGGTAAAATCAAGCTTAGAGTTCTTTAAAACTTAACATTATATTTTTAGGAAATCAAACCATGAAGCCTAGAAAATTAATGGAAATGGCCGAAATCATCAAGGAGAAAAAGGAACATTTTAGAACTCTAGAGTTGATGATCTTGATGATATATTAACACCAACATCATGAGTCCTCATCATTGAGTTCATAGAGCCATTTTAAAACATCATTAAAGCTAAAGTTCTCAAGAGTTCAAGAAAGGAAAAACTAAAAACATTTTTGCTCAAGAACAAAGATCAAGCTCTAGAGTTTGTTTCAAGTGATGAACATCATCATGAAACTCTCATCATCAAGCTCTCATTCCTTCATTCCCAAAGGCCCATGGCCGAAACATAAAGAGGAAGAAGGAGAAGAAAAGAAGTTCTAAAAGGAACCAAGAGAAACTATGAACATCAAGCTTGAAACAAGAACTTTAAAGAAAGGAATACTTGAAAGAAAATCCCTACTTGATGTGATGAACTTGAAGATGGAAGAAGAAGATGAAGATGATGAAGAACTTTGAAGAACTTGAAGAACACTAGAACTTTGAGAGAAAAAGAAAAGCTTTGAGTGCTCCTAAACTTAGCAAATGATCTAAAAGTGGTACAAGCTCCTCAAGGCATTCTATTTATAGAGAAATGAAACAAATGGAGTGTGTGTGTGGGCTGAAGGTGTTCGGCCATGAGGGTGCAGAATGGAGGCATCCATGAGTTCCATGAGGTGAGATAATGTGTTCTTGAGGCATGGTGAGGTATGGCTTAAGGTATGGTGAGGTATGGTTCAAGATATGGCCTCAAGCATGGTTCTTTGAGTGAGAAAATAATTAAACATGTGGTCAATGGGGGAGGAGGTGGCCGAAATGCATCAGCCCATGGGGGAGGGTTCTTTGCATTTTAATTGTGGTTTAGAGTTATGTTTAGGTGTATCTTTGATTATGCTTAAGATTAGGAATTTGTAAGAAAGTGTTTAGGTAAGGAAAATGGGTAATTAAGGTGGTCTAGACATAATTAAGGAGTGGTCTTGCACCATTAGTGGGTTAAATCCTCAATTTAGAGTCTAAACAACTCTAGACACATTTCCTTGATTTAAGGAATTGGAGAGAAAACACTATTCAAGATTTCAAGACTAGGAGTCTTGAGTTCTAAAAAGGGATTTAAGTTTAATCTAAGCAATTTTAGGTTCTAATTAACTTTAATAAATTATTTTGACTCTAGATTAATTAGGGAAATAAATTAATCTTCGTTTAGAGCCTAATATTGCTTAGGTTTGCTTAATTACGTCATTAAGCTCAAAAATACTATTCTAGGGGCAAAATCGTAATTTTGCACTAAAACTGCCCGAGACCACCGGGACTTGAACAGAGACCTCTAGACACATAAAAACATGTTTTTAACCCTCTGGGGAAAGTTCCGGGCTCAAACGACACCTTTACTCGCGTAAAACGCTATAGGGGTATTTTGGTCATTTTGACCCAAAACTGCGGAAAACGAGATTTTCGCTTTCGAAAGCATTCAAAGGCCATTCAATCCCCTTCAAACATTGAGTTGACCCTTTGAGGATGATCGAGTTGGTTACCCTCGAGTTCGGGTCAGGAAATAACCTCAGGGGCATTTTGGTCATTTCCCTCGGACAGAAAAATCGGGGTGTTACAGAATATATTTCAATTTTAATTTCTTTTTGCGAAAAAATATCGATTTTAGTGTATTAGTTGGCTATAAGGATATTTATTTAGCTTCTAAAGCCAGTTCTGCTTTTGAAAAAAGTTTGATTGATGTTGTTATACATTTTGGAAAAATGTTAATATAGACTCAAGTTTATGATAGAATCCTATACTTGGCATAATTTCAACAAGTGCTTTTATGATATTTATATATATTTTTAAATTTAAATTATACTTTGAGTGGTTAATATGTTGGCAAGTGTAGGGTTTACCATAAACTTGAAACTATACTATCATTACCCTATATTTTGAGCCTCTCAAGTTTTGCATGAAATTGTTTTTACTTAGTTTTATTCGTTTTTATTGAAATAGTCTGTTACCTTTTAAGTGCATTGTTAGTTGTATGCCCTAGAGCTAATAAATATATGTATCAATAATTCCTATTAATGACAGTTTATTATTCTTTTATTCGTAATTTATGTTTATTAGAATAAGTCCATGAGATACTTGTTAGATACTTCATTCTCAAGAGTTGAGAATATGAGTGATGGAGTAGTCTAGTACAATATCTTTAAAATTATTCACGATTATAGGAATTCAAATTGGACTTTTTTTTTCGGAAGATCATCACCTCCGTCTATTTCCATGATTAGTATGAGATACTAATAAAGATAGAGTAGTGAGTCTTATATTATACAACATTAGATGTCAAAACAGATATATGAGCACTTATAGGATAAATGGGTTGAGCGTGATGACAAATAGATAAAGTTCACATAGTAATTTTACTAATGCCAATGAAACATTATGTAGATCATATCAGTGCACATAATCCTTAGACTTGAGATGGCACGGTTATCTTGAACATAGGTAGCTATAGTTTGAGACTCTATGTATACTTATGCCATGCATTAACATTAAGCAGTTTGTGGCTATAGTTAGTTATGTACGGAGATAGGTGACTGGTCAAGATGGAATTCATTAGCTCATGCAAAAGAGGATAAGTCCTATGGATGAGAGGTTATTCTTGATCATGAAATCCTTGGCCGAGGTACTTGGACTTAAATAGAAAAGAGTTTCTAGTTCATGTCATATTGATCAAAGAATAAAAAAAACTCAGAGAATCCATATGATCTAAGCTATAGGGTTTGATAGTATCCATGACCTTGGATAGATTGGGATCCTGTAATGAAATAATTTGAGTGTATGGAAAATATAATTATTGGTTCACTAAAATGTTCTAATCGATACACTTATCACTATTTGGGTGGTCATGGCATGCTATGCTAGGTGTTACCCATAACTTATGAGAACCAAGGGTATTTTACAAATTGTACTCCAGGTTTAGAAATGAGTTCTGATTAGATCAAAAGTTTGATTTTGTGATCTCATTACCAACTAGTGATGAACCTAGTTAGTCACCTAATAGAATATATATATATATATATATATATATATATATATATATATATATATATATATATGCCAAGAACGAATTAATTCTAATTAATATACCGAATTGGACTTGCAATTGGGTTGTAGGGTTAATAGCAAATCCCGAAGTCTAATTCAACATGGTGGTAAATCCTCAAAAGGTTTTATATGGAAGCTCCATATTTTAGAAACTTGTGTTAGGGGTATTTTGGTCTTTTCAAGTTTGGGTTAATATAAGGCATTAGATGACTTATATGTGATATGATGTTATTTTGATAAATACTAAAATTACATGAGCCTATTTTAAATAAGAATTATTTGAAAATAAATTAATTCAATTTTCAAATACGTTTTTAATTGGGAATCAATTGAAAATTGATATCTGACATAAATGTCATACCAATATTTGCACATGCCAAAATAAAAGGGAATCTGATACATCAAAGAGAAAGAGTGTGGCTCACCATTTTAAAAAGGGAGAAACTCTCTCCATTCTAAGAAAACCACTCAACCGCCTACTCCATACTAGTCTAGGTTCCCAAGGGCAACAAAGAACGAGATTTGGACAAAAGGAGTTCCTTGGCATATCGTGTTCGTGTGGACAAGCTAGAGGTCGTGCGGTTGTGCAACTGTGTGTTCATGAGATGGTCAATTACTCTTTATGAGACTTCGCTACAAGAGGTACATGTCTTGTTTATTTATCCTTAGTTTAAGCATTTATGTTATTTAAATGACACAAGGTGATACCAACCTTATGTGATGGAAAATTTTTGTTCACTACTGTTTTATATTCCACTGTGTTAATCTAATGTTTTCTAATAGTGGTATCAGAGCTACCCTTTTGATTGTTTAGATACATCTGATATGCCTAATATTTGATGAAAAATATTTGATCTTTTTTGAAGAGTTCAAATAAACCCAAGCATAATACAGTGACTTTTCACTTCATCCTTTTTTCTTTTGATGAATGTATTGATAGCTATGGCCATGCTCGAGGAAGTTTGCGAAATTATGGTCTTTTTAAATTAGCGTGAAATTTAATTTCATGATAATTAAATATTAGATACTAAAAGGCTTAATTTTACTATACATGATTCTACGATTCGAAAGTAACGATGTGTATTGTCATACTTGCCATGGTTTTGAAAATTTGTTCCTTTTTTAACCCTTTTTTTTTATTGCCTTCGGATATTATTCCTCATGGAATTATATGACTCAATATTTGATATCTTCTTATTGATTCAACGTTACTAAATATTAGATATTTAGTTTGTATTAAAAAAAGGAGAAGGATATGATACGATATGGTTTTGAAGGTCTTATTGGTATTGAAGTTTTATTTTGAAATTGCAATCATGATATGCGATATCTGTTATATTTCAAAATAAAATATTTTAATGATTTGGAATCATTTCAAAAGGGCAAGTTTTAAATATGGCATTTGTTACGTCCTGTAATAGTTACAGATTGAAGGTGAAATTTAACTATATGATATTTAAAATGGTCATGTAATAACTACACATTGATAGTTGTATTGATCTTGAAAATCAAGTTGAGAACTTATCTGCTAAACTTGGCAAAGATGATAATTCCACATGCTTGTATTCTATGTTTGATAACCATAAGGAAATTAAGGATGTTATATGTGAAAAATCCAGCATGGTTTGCAACAAGAATGATTTAGAATGTCATAAAGTCAAGACACCAAAGGGTTATAAAATTAAAAATTCCAACCATCATCCAATTCCATTGTTTGCAATTACTGTGGTCATTAAGGACACATTTCTCATTTGCGTCATTATAGAAGAAATATGTCTACGAGAAACATTATGGCATGGGTTCCCAAAAATCTTAAATATTCTTACACTAACCTTAGAGGACCCAAGATGAAATGGGTACCAAAACATCCTCCTAGTACTTCAACAATGCAGAAAATTTCTCAAAAGTTTGGACAAATCAATCAAGCAAAAGAGGAATCATCAAGAAGAATGCTATCAAGGCATAGGGTAGATATGTTGTTCAAACAAGAATGGAGCACTCAACCAAAGTTTCTCACAAACAAAATACAGAACTTTCTAATTTCAAAACAACAAAAGAGAAATGGTGGGTGAGAAAAAATATTCCTTTGAATACCAAGGTTAAGGTATCAAATTTTTCTACTTTTATGAATAATCACTTATAAAGTCAATTAATTTGAGGCATATTCCTTGTAGGCCTTAGGTAATAGATCAAATCATGCATGCCTAACAAGATTCAAATACTATATTTAACACATGACTACATTATTGTTGCACACCTTCTCACAAAGTTGAATATATCTTGATCATAATTCTATTTATGCCTAGACATGCTTATCATGCTTCAAATTGTCACTATTACATGAAAATGAGCATGCTATTTATAATTTGCTTAGTAATTATTTAATTTTCTATGATTTGCCATATCATGGAAATGGTATTTGTGGAAGAACACTTATCAATGCACTTATCAATGACTAATCCTTGAGGATCCAAGATTATTGGATACCAAAGAAAAGTTCTTTTAATTATGTTGTAGGGACATGCACTTGTACAACGACATACAAAACATGAACATTGTTAAAATTAATGTCATCTAATAAACACAATCGATTTAATTCTTTTGGCCATCAAATCCTCATATAGAAGTATAAATGAACCAAGAGAAAACTTTTAAAGAATTCAAATGAGGACCATGAAGGAACTTTGTTCACATGTAATGGATTGGCATACTCAAAGGAAGAACACTTAAATTTAAGAGAACAATATTTGAAGGAGCATTACACTATCAAACTTGATAAGTATCTCTATCCCTAAACTTATATTATGTTCAATTTTATGGATTGTGTGATATTTATTTGAAGTGCTCTAAATTGATTAGATTAGTTCCTTCACATGAAGAGAGTGCTTAGTATGACAAAAGTTCTTTTATTGATCTTATTGGTTGTGTCATTGCATTAAGGTGAATAGTGCTAATTTATATATACCTTGATCTCTAAAGTTTAAATCATTAGTGGTTATCTTCATTCAAGAATCATACAATTGCTTTCTTTTATATGTGTTTTTTTTTATTGGAACCGAAAAAAAAGATTCTTATTCCTATGATGCTATACAAATAAAATATTCTTCAATTTTCTTTTTTGTTTTTAACTTATTATGAGAATTTAGAAGTATTTTCACCTTTTAATTCCCTAAGAGTTTAGAAAATCATTTCTTTGAATTTATGTTATGCATGTGATATTCTCTCAGTTTGGTTTGAAAACATTATTAAATCTTGAGAGAACATTTAAGTGAGTTTCAAATACTAACATTTTGAATTGTTTCTTAACAACTATTTTGGAACAAAAAGCGTAAGCCTTACTCTTTAAAGTGCTTCATCATCTTTAATCTCTTATTCAAGAATGATTTCTAATGATTTTTTTCACAAGAGTTCACTTAATATCATTTGTGTCTTTATGAAGTCCCATTTGAAATGGGGACAACAAGTTGATAACAATTGTTTTTAAATCCTTCCTATCCCTACAAGTACATATTTGGATTGTAATTGTTATTTATACTTGGTTCTTTATATATCATGCATGTACACTCTCATTGCTTATGGCTAAATGTATAGATATACATGTATGCATGTAAATATATTTAAATGATATGCACATGTTGAGGGGGAGTCTAAGTCCTAATCATATAACTTACATTTTTTGTTAACATGATGTGACTCTATCATTAGAACTCATAACATTCGCATGGAGATGCCTTCTTATTTTTCCTTTATCAATGAAAGAAGGTATGCATTCTTCACTTTCATATTTCTTGGCCCTTTCATTGAAATGTTTATTATCTATGTAACAAGATATGATTCTTGATAATCTCAATGCTATGCTCTCATATGTCTTATGTATAACTTTTGTAAAGCAATGATCATTTATCTTGTGCTTTATTTCTAACAAGTAGTATTTCAAAGGTTTGTAGTATCTAAAGTGACTTTAGTTATATAGAACACTCTTGAACTTATATCTTGCATTTATTTGGCTTCTTATTTGGCAAATGTTTATTTCATGTTTAACTGTTTTTGATAATGCCAAAAGAAAAGTATTATGGTGAAAAAAATAGGAAAATCATTCCATTTCCTTCCTAAACCTTTTTAATGATGTCAAATAAGGGGAAAAGTAGTGGAAAGAAAAAATATGTTCTTATGCTTATTGTTTAATATATTTAAATGAACATTTATGTGAATATCTTATTGGACATATATCTCTTTAGTGATTTGTCTCTATAAAAAAAGGGAGATTGTAGAACTAGATTTACCTTAGTGGTTTGATGTGATATGTTTTGATTATGACAAATGAATTCAAGAAGATATTCAATATAATATATTAGATTATGTGTGGTTGTGTACTCATTACTGTGATATCTAACTCACAAACTATACAATGATTTTTGAGTAATATACTTTATGGAAAATATCCAATAACTCTTTATAAGTGCTTTGATGGTCTAATCTTGAATATGTTCTTATGTGAACAATGATATGCATAAAGCACATTGTCATTATGTGAACAATATATGCGTAAAGCACATTCTAGTATTCTACTCTTAGGAACCATGCATATTGAGATATATATTATGTATGATCGATTTAATTGTGTTATATCTCAATAAATCTTGTATATTGAGATATTTTTTATTCGACTAGCGATGATTTTGAATTGAGTTATTTTGTGTAGAATAGTCCAAGTATCAAGAATAGCCTTTGAACAAAAAAGATTACAACAATCGAAGCCAACAAGAATGGGGTCAAAGAAGAACGAGCCAAGAGCTTAATAGTTAGATCATGTTATTAGAAGGTTTTTCTTTTGATAAGATTATTTGGCCACTTTGTTAATTAATGTTTCAATTTGGTTTCAAAATCTTTTTTAACCAAGTTTTCTTTCAAATATACTAATGGATTCGATTATAAAAGAAAAATTTTGATTTTAAAAGAAAAAGTGATTCAATTGTTTTTGATGTAATGATTTGATTTGATTTGTGAAAATATAAGTTTGGTTTGAAAGGAAATTTTTAAAAGATGTTTAAAGTGTTTTTAAGGTGAAAGAATTACTTAAACTATGTTTAATTTTTAGTTTTTCAAATTCTAGAATACTTATAATTGATTACCATGTTGTGTAATCAATTACCGTAATCGATTACCAGTTCATGTAATCGATTAGCAGAACTTAACCGTTGCCAGTTTTGAAAATTTGAATTGTGTAATCGATTATCAGTTTATGTAATTGATTACTATACCCAAAAATGTGTAAATGGTTGCATTTTGAAGAGACACATCTTTTGGGATAAATCCCTAACGATCTACACGTTTTCTTGTATATAAATACTCATCATTTAACAAATTTGAAGACATGGGAAAACAAATTAAAAAGATCAATTAACACTTGTTTCTAATGATCAATCTTTTCATCAAACTTGTGGCCAAAATGTCTTATCCATTGAGAAACTTTCTAGTGCTTCAAGTTGTGATATCTCTTCTATATAGAGAGCGATCCATTGTATATATA
This sequence comes from Dalbergia cochinchinensis, assembly GCA_031216125.1. Lineage (NCBI taxonomy): Eukaryota > Viridiplantae > Streptophyta > Magnoliopsida > Fabales > Fabaceae > Dalbergia > Dalbergia cochinchinensis. The sequence continues at coordinate 33,748,425 of CM062369.1, forward strand.
AGTGAGTTTTGTGTAAAGGATAAGGCATCCCTTGTTAGAATAAGAGTGTAGTATTTTTTGGTTCTTGAGAGACTCAAACACAAAGAGTGAGGGATCCCAAGGTGGAAGAGTGCTCTTTAGTTGTAAAGATTTAAAAGTTAGTGGAACTCTCAAGTGGGTTGCTTAGGGATTGGATGCAGGCCACAGAGGTGACCGAACCAATATAAATTCAGTTTCCATCTTCTTTCCCTTAACCTTTTATTTTATTCCAAATTTAATTTATCATCTTTATCGTTCTTATTAATATCGATAATTCTCATAATTCCTCCATCAAACAAGTTCTATTTGAGTAATCTACAATATTTATATATTTTCTATAGTCATTCAGCTACATGAATAATTTGAGTACATAAAATTGAATTATTTCTTAAATTTAAAATATTTTTCAAATCACCCAATTCACCCTCTCTTGGGTGATGTTGTCATGGCTATTAATGTTGTTGGTTTGGGAATGTCGAACCATGAAGCTGAAAAAGAAATTTCGACGTGACTATGAACTCGATTTCTTTGAAGTTGTCAAACAAATAATATATCCAAAAGCAGGTGAAGACCTCCTGACATTTTTGATCAAGAAGAAGAATAGTGCTCGAGATGTTTCTCTCTGTCCAAGGTGTAGTGTTGTTTTTTATCAAACTACAGCTGTGACATATGAGAAGCAAAAAATTGGAAAATTAATTGCTGAAAAAGAGAAAGAAAACCTTGAACTAAAGATGAAAGTGGCAGGTAAGTCAAAATTTGATTTTGGTCCTTTTGATCCTAAGTTTCTTAAATTTGGAATAGGACAAGTCAATGAGAAGGTGAAGACTATTGTGATGATGGATAGCAAGCCCAAAAACATGTCGAGTTGAACTCAGGTTCCTCCAACAAGGGTTGTTTAAAATCAATGAGTCAAGAACATCCACTATATTGACAAAGCTTCATCTTCAAGGAAGAAGAGGAGGCCAAGAAGAAGACAATCAAGAATGACGAATGAATTTGAACCCTTATGTCTGGAGGAGAGTTGACAGAAAGAAAGGTAATAGTCAAGCTAGTTCCCAAGTGAGCAAGCCCAAGTCTCCTAATGGCAAAGGTATTGTTCCTCTGAAAGATGTTGTGCAAGTCCAAAAAACCAAGTTGCCAAATATTGAAGACCAAGTGTCCAAAGTTATAGATAAGTGCTTGGCATAAGAAGTACCAATAGCACACTCAGAGACTAATCAAAATGATAAGGTGGTGCCAAAATATTACCAAGGGCTAATAAAAATGATAGGGTGGTGCCAGAATACCATCCATTGACTAAGGATGACTTGCTGACTAACAACTTAGAAACAGGTTTCGACAATGACCTTCATGCCATTTTCAATACAAATCTGGTAAGAGTAGTGTTTGTCCTGCCTGCAAAGTATGCTGTCAAGGGAGCATATGCTAAGATGGAAGATGACTATGAATATGTTATTGGAGGAGATGAATGTGTCTTCATTTGTGAAGACTTTTGCAATGATGGGACTTTTGAAAAGCCTGAAGAAGTGACTAAGGCACACTTGAGACCAATGCACATTAAAGGAACAATTAAAGGAAATTTGGTTAATATGGTGCTAACCGAAATTGGAGTAGCTATTAGTCTAATACTAGAAAGTATGTTGACAAACTTTGGCAAGAATATGAGAGACTTGGTGAAGACCAACGTTGCTGTAACTAACTATAATGGCAAATCATCCGCTGCCAAAGGTGTAGTAGTTTTGAATGTTAAAGTTGAAAGTGTTAGGTGAAAGACTATGTTTTTCATGGTTCTATCGGGAGTAAGCTATAATGTTTTACTTGTATGTGACTCAATCCATGAAGTTGGAGCAGTACCTTCGACATTGCGCTAGAAGCTCATACTTTGGAATCAGGAAAGAAGCATTGAAGAAGTAGGAGCTGGTGACAGCTTTTGCTATGTCGAAGAACTTCATGTGAACTTCAAGATTTACAATAAAAAGATCAAGTCCCTCCAAGTCGAAGGTGAATTCGATCCAAAGAAAATTGACAAATGTGTCATTGGCAATGAAAGCTTGAAGTTGATAATAGGACCGAGGTTGAAACGGTCCCAAACCTAGATTAATTTATGGATTTGCTGAGCCAAATGGCTCATTTGTTGGCCTATATGGTCAAAAATTTTACTTGCACTACTGATGATGCATTGTTGGGCTGTATTTATGATTCTGAACTTTTAGGACTTGAGAATACTTTTGCTTTATTTAACAATCTTAGGAGTAGAAATGAAAGCTGTGAAGTGCAAGATCCTCTTGAAGAAATCAACTTAGGCAATGATGATGAAACAAGACCAACCTACATAAGTCAATTATTGCCAAAGGATTTCAAAGAAGAGCTGGTTGAACTACTTAAGGAGTACGAGGATTGCTTTGTATGGGAGTATAACGAAATGCCTGGACTCTGTCGTCAACTCATCAAGCATAGATTACCCTTGAAGCCCAACAGCCAACCTATCAAACAAGCACCTCGACGATTTGCACTAGAAGTGATGACCAAGATCAAAGAAGAAATCAAGAGGTTGCTCAAAGAAAAATTCATTCGAATAGCCAAGTATGTCGATAAGGTTTCTAATATTGTCCTTATTATGAAAAAGAATGCAAATGATTTTCAACATCTAAATAATGCAACCTTAAAGGATGAATATCACATGCCTATAGCATACATGTTAATTGATACTGTGATTGGTAATGAAATACTTAGCTTCATGGATGGTTATTCTGGTTATAACCAAATTTTTATTGCTGATAATGATGTGTTGAAGATAGCATTTAGGTGTCCTGGTATCCTTGGCATTTATGAATGGATAGTCATGCCTTTTGGACTCAAGAATGCTGGAACGACATATCAAAGAGCCATGAATACCATCTTTCATGAATTTATTGGCAATTTCATACAGGTTTATATAGATGATGTGGTTGTCAAATCTGACAAACCAAGAACATATCTGGAGCATTTAAGGAAAGCCTTTGACAGAATGAGAAAGAATGGCTTAAAAATGAACCCTTTAAAATGCGCTTTTGGTATAATTGCAGGAAACTTTCTAGGCTTCCTAGTCCAAAAGACGGGAATTGCTATTGACCAAAACAAAGCCAAGGTAATCATGGAAACTTCGCCCCTAAGGAACAAGAAGCAATTGCAATTTTTTTGGGGAAAGTGAATTTCTAGTGCCGTTTTATCGCTTATTTGTTTAGCAAAACAAGAATATTTGCATCTTTGGTCAAACTAAAGAAAGAGGAAGACTTTGTCTGGAGAAGTGACCATCAGAAGGCTTTTGACATTATCAAGCAATCTTTGATAAACGTCCCTATGATGACATCGCCTAAGCCTGGTAAACCTGTCAAACTCTATATTGTTGACTCCTAAGTGACCATTGGAAGCATGTTGGCACAAGAAGATGACAATGGCAACGAGCAAGTTGTGTATTATCTTAGTAGAGTATTGACAGATGCCGACCCTAAATACAGTCCTTTAGAAAAATTATGTTTGTCATTGTACTTTGCTTGTACTAAACTCAAGTGTTATTTGTTTTCGAGAGAGGCCCATGTAATTTCAAAAGTTGATGTAATAAAATATATGTTGTCTTATCCTATCTTGCATGGTCGAATTGGCAAATGGATGCTTGCTTTGACTAAGTTTACAATTAAATATGTACCAGCCAAAGCTATTAAAGGACAAATATTGGCCAATTTCCTCGTTGACCATCCTTGTGATGAGTTAGATGAATCAGTAGTAAATTATGTGGGCATAACTCCCTGGAAATTATATTTCAACGGTTTGAGACATTGTCGGGGTACTAAGGCAGGAATAATGTTGGTCTCTCTAGGTCATATCCCTACTAAGTTCATGTTTGAAGTCAAGTTCCCATGTTCAAATAATGACGTCGAATATAAAGCCTTAATTATTGGGATTGACATGTTATTGGCAAAAAGGGTGAGACATGTTGAAGTCATTGGTGATTTACAGTTAGTCATAAAATAATTGTCAAGAAAATTTAGATGTGTTAGTAAAAAAAATTTTGAGTACTTTGTGACAGCTGCGAGGTTATTATCTGAGTTTGACATAGTTACACTTCGGCACGTACCTTGATATTTGAATTTAGAAGCAAATGAACTCACTCAAGTAGCCTCGAGATATAAAACAAGGCCATCAACTATGGAGTCGTTTGTCACAATTGAGCAAGTTTTAGTATTTTTTGATGAACGAGAAATGTTTGTCATCGACCATTTAGATAACAATGATTGGAGAAAACCAATTGTCAAGCATTTAAAGAATCCAAATCAAAGTGTCGATTGCAAATTAAAATATCAGGCCTTGAATTATGTTATTCTTGGTGACACTTTATTTAAAAAAGGTGTCGAAGGTGACTTATTGTCTTGTTTAGGGGAATCTAAAGCATATATTGCTTTGGCTGAGATACATGAAGGAATTTTTGGTGTACACCAAGTAAGACAAAAGATGAGGTGGTCTCTTCATCGACAAAGATTGTTTTGGCCAACAATGACCAACGATTGTGTGCAATATGCTAAATCTTGTCAAGATTGTCAAAACCATGGCAATGTGTAGCATGTGCCAGCATCAGAGTTGCACGGTATTATCAAACCATGGCTATTTAGAGGTTGAGCATTAAATCTTATTGGTCAAATCTATCCTCCTTTGTCGAAAGGCTTCAAATTTATTTTGGTGGCTGTCGATTATTTTACTAAATGGGTCAAGGCAGCAGCTGCATTAAGAGATGTAATCCAAAATGACATAATTGATTTTATTGAAGAAAGAATCATTTATCATTGTAGGACCCTTAAGCCTCAGACTACAGATCAAGGGACAATGTTTATAGGTTGAAGGGTGTTAGAATATGCTAACATGAGGCCAATTAAAATGATTACATCGACTCCATATTATGCTCAAGCTAATGGGCAAGTTCAAGCTGCAAATAAGAATATTATTGCTTTGATTAAAATACATATAGGTTGACAACTTCGTAATTGGCATGATATACTTGAGCAAATTTTATGGGCATATTATTGCAACTTACCCAAAAGTTTGATAGGGATAAGTCCTTACAAACTTGTACATGGGCATGATGCAATTCTTCCTGTTGAGATTAATTTACAGTCCATAAGAGTGTCGAGGCAAAACGAATTACCCATTAATGATTATTGGAGTTTTTCATTCGACGAGTTAAATGACTTGGAACAAAGACGAATTGTTGCATTAGAAAATATAATGCAACAAAACGAAATTATGGCAAGATATTATAATCATCACGTAAAAAACAAAGTTTTCAACATTGGAGACTTGGTTTGAAAGCCATATTACCTTTTGAAAAGAAGTCGAGAACATTTGGTAAATGGTCCCTAAGTTGGGAAGGACCTTTTCGAGTTGATAAAACATTTTTTGGTAATGCTTAGAGCCTAGTCAATGTTAATATTGGACAAAGAATAGCGTCAATTAATAGCAAATACTTAAAAGCATACAAACCAGCCATGTACCAAGTCAAAATAACTAAATGACAATGTGCATGAGTATGATTCAACGATCTTAAATCAATTGAAAATGCGAAAGCAAGAGTAAATTGTCTAAACTCGACCGTGCGAGTATTTGTCAAATTTGCAAAGGAAAATAAAAGATTCAAACTCAACTAAATAAGTACATGTCAAATTTACAAAATCAAAATGAACCAGCTCGATGCAGCGAGCCTCGAAAATAGTTGAGTTTGAAATGTCAAAAGGTAAATCAAGGAAGGAAGCTGCAAAGTTTTAACTTCAAATCTTGTTGGAGTTGGATGACCATATCTTTTCTTGACTCAACATTTTCGAGGGCTGAATTAGCCTCATCAAGCTTTTGGTTGGCAGCTTTCTCTTCCTTAAACAGTTTCTCAAGTTTCTTATCAAATTTTCCCAGATATTATTTCCCTTCCACCAAGATCTTGGTGAGAATGTTTTTCTTATTTGTCAACTATTAGATCTGGGTTTGAAGATTCTGAATCTCTTTGACCAAGGCATTTTCTCAAACCTTACCTTGTTGTAAGCTGTTGATAGCCTTGACTTTTTGATCGTTAGTCTTTTTGATGGTCTCATGGACTAGGTTGACAATCTCTAAGCTCTTTTGTCTTTGCTCAAATGCATTTTGTATCATAGTAAAAGAATTGAAAGACTGAGCGATGAAGTTTCATAGGGAGCTTACCAAATGTTGATGTTGATCTGGCAGAGTAAGTTATGATAGGGAAGAAATAGCTTCGACCTGTTTTTGCTTCAGATCACCATTAGTAGTCAAAGCTTCAAAGTGTGATTAAGCAGGTTCAGAATAGCAGAAAGTTGGTCAAGTGGGAAATTGGTCGTAGTAGGAATATTGGAGGTTAGGGTTGGACTCTTCAACATTTCAGCCACAGGGGTGGTAGTATTTTTGACACTTCGAGCCTCCAAGACAGAAGGAGTGTCTTTGATTATAGCCAAGTCAAACAACGCTTTTTTCAGGGTGTCAAGGAATCCTATGTCAAACTCATCATCATCATGATCATCTACTTTGTCTTGAATTTGAGAAGGGGGAGCGAGTGTAATGGATACAGCTATCTGGATAGTGGTTGTTTGAACTGAAGGAGTAATAAAAATAGAAGTTGGCATTGAATCGTGGCTAACTTGATGCTCAACATGAGGAGGGCTAGCGATGTCATCAATAGTGTAATCTTTGACTGACAAGTCCCCTTTGTCCATCATAGCTTCACCCACGGTTTCATCTAGATTAATTGTTGTATCCAGCTCAAAACAAGCACATTGTCAAATGGAAAGTGAAGATTAACAAAGTATTTTGGCAATTGGTATCTTAACAATGGTGTGATCAAAGTTATCTTGTGATTGGTAGGAGAATTTGAAGAATCACCCTCGTCATCATCATCAATGTCAACCAAGTCATAAGTTCGATCTTTAACTAAAGGGGATTGCCTGGGTCGAGCAGCAACAGACTAAAAATTTGATAATACGAAGTAAAAAATATGTCAATCATATACATGTATATGTATGTATATATATGACTTACTCTGTCAGACGGTGTATATAAGGGAGTCGAGGATCTAGAAGGAAGAACCAATCTCATTACTTTCAAGGCTTTAGGGGCCTTGGTCATTTTTTCTTTCTTCGTTGACATCCCAGCTTTGGTTGGAGCATCTTTTGCTTTTGGCTTTTTGGGCTTAAAGATAGTCGCCTTTTATTTTCGATTTTGGATCCCTGCTTCGTCCTCTACAAAAAAAAGATATTACTATACGCAGGAAAAGGATAAATGAAAAGTACGAGATCATTACCTTGTTCGACTTTATCATCTTGTCCTTATTGCAAAGCATTAGAAGAATAGGTCAGAATATGTGATAACTCCTTTAGGAGTTATGTTTTTCTTTAGTTTTCTTAGGACTTTTAGTTTATTTTCATAGTTAATTTTAGTTTTCATGGTTTCCCTTTTCATATCATTTGGTTTAAATTTTTGCATGACCATACTCACATTGAATCTTGCATTCTAGTTGTGTTTTCTATTGTTTTGTAGCTTTTTGGAAGAAGAATTAAGGAAGCATTTCAGCTAGGGTTACAAAGGAGCAAGAATTGGAGCTGAAAGGATATCAGAAATCTATGCTGGAGCATAGAAATCCATGCTGGAGCATGGGTCCTGAAACTGAAGCCATGCTACAGCATGGCTTGCTGTCACAATTCTAAACTTTTCACTTAAGCTATGCTCCAGCGTAGCCATAGCCATGCTACAGTATGGGTGCCAAATCTGACATGTGGACTGGGCCTCTGTACTGACTCTAGCAGCCCATGATTGGCACAAAAACCTAGGCAATCATGTTGGAAAAGGGATTCATGCATGAGGATATCAAATTTGGAAAGGAGAGGGACCTAGAGCTTGGGAGCATAGGGGATTAGAGCTTCAAGAACTTGAGAGAAAGACCTCTCTTGGATTGTTCTTCAATTCTTATGTATTTTCTTGTTCATGGATTCTTCTTATTTCTCTTTTAATTGTGTTGTTTCTATTTCATTTGCAATGAATTGTAACTAAACCCTTGCTAAGGGTGATTTACGGATGCTTTGTGTTTGACATTATGCTAATATGAATGAATGTGTCTTGTTCTATTTGATAGTGAGTATTGTATTTGAGTTTATTTATCTTGAATTGCTTGATCACCAATTTAGGATTATAGGGGTTTTTACAAATTTGAGAAAAGGAGTAAGAACCATGCCTATGAATACAATGCCATGAGTTGAATGACACCTAGAGATAGAAAAACGTGATTCATGTGGTAATTAAGGGTTTGAGAACTTCTTGTAGACTTAAGCATGCTAAGAGATTAGGTGTTTGACTCTATTTGGAGTGGCTTTAAATGATCTTGAGAAAGGCTTTTAATAACATGATGACTCATACCATCACTTTATTGAATTTGGATAAGGCACATTGATATTTATGTTGCATTTTGTGAACACATAGTTGAAGTAAATCACCCTAGCATTTAATTTCATCCATTCTTATATTGTTTTCACATCGTTTTAGCACTTTAGCATTATTCCTTTTAATATCATCTCTTTTCAATTGTTCAACTTGTTATCTAATTAACTAGAATCAGTACTTGAATTATCCCTACAGGTACAACAACCCTCTATTTTACTCTATTACTTGACGACCTAGTACACTTGCTGGTGTTACTCTACTTTGGGAGCGATCAAGTTTTTGGCGCCATTGCCGGGGATATTTCAATATCACCTTTGGTTAATTAGAAACTAGGTTGAGCCTCTATTTTTCTGCTTGTTCAGTTATTTTGTTGTTTCTTGTTTTTGTTGATTACTTACTAGACTAGACTACTTTTAATTCCCTTGTTTTAGTATTCTCTTGCATTTCTATTGTTATTCTCATGTTTGCCTTTGTAGTTTTTTTTTTATTTTCTATTTATGCGTAGAAGTATGTCCAGAGGTGGGTTGCTATTCGACCCTGAGATTGAAAGAACTTGTAGACAGAACAACGCTGCACGAAGGGCACAACTAGCAAATCGTAATACTGTGGTAGTTGTAGATAATCAAGGAGCAGGCATGGGTGATGTGAACAATGATAGAAGAGTGTTGATGGACTATAACACTCTTAACTTGGAAGGATATGCCCCTGGAATAGTGAGACCTCCCATTTAAGCCAATAACTTTGAGCTGAAGACCCCCTTGATACAATTTGTTCAGGGTAATTGCCAATTTTCCGGGTTGCCAAGTGAGGACCCCAATGCACACATTAGCAATTTTTTGGAGATTTGTGACACCATCAAGATCAATGGAGCATCAGATGACTCTATCCGATTGAGGTTGCTCCCATTCTCTTTGAGGGACAAGGCCAAGGCATGGATGAAGAATCTACCACAAGGAACATTGGCTACATGGGAGCAAGTTGCTACAAAGTTCCTAGAGAAGTATTTCCCTCCTGGCAAGTCTGCTAAGTTGAGGAATGACATTACTTCATTTTCTCAACTTGAAGGGGAAACTTTCTATGAAGCTTGGGAGAGATATAAAGATTTACTGGCAAGATGTCCACGTCATGGCATTCCAGATTGGATGCAAATTCAAACTTTCTACAATGGTTTGGGTTTCAATACAAAAGTGATGTTGGATGCAGCTGCGGGTGGCTCTCTTCATAACAAGACACCTGTAGAGTCTCAAGAACTATTTGAGCTTATTGCCAGCAATGACTATCAGAAGCCTAGTAATAGAGTGCACAAGGCCAAGAGTGTTTTGGAGGTTGATACTACATATGCTCTCATGGCAAAGATGGAGGCGCTTTCAGTTCAGAATGTAGCCATTTAGAGACAATTGGGAATGATAAATGCTTCATTTTTTGCTACTGTGTTGAGATGTGACTTTTGTCAAGGTAACCATCTCAATCGAGAGTGCTCAGCTGATCTACCTTCCAAAGAACAAGTCAACTATATGGGGCAAGCTCCTTGAAGCAATCCTTATTCCAACACCTACAATCCAGGGTGAAGGAATCATCCAAATTTCTCTTGGAGCAACCAAGGCCCTCAAAAGCAACAATATAACCTTCCCCCTCCTCAACAAGAAAAGAAGTCTAGCTTGGAAGATATGTTTCAACAATTCATGAAGACTCACACTACTCATGTGGAGAGAACTGAAGCTCAATTCAAGAATCAAGAAGCCTCTATCTGCAACATAGAAAATCAAGTGGGGCAAATTTCTCAACAACTAGCTCAAAGGCCATAAGGTTCTTTGCCAAGTAACACAGTCAAGAACCCAAGAGAAGATGTGAAGGCTATTACTTTTAGAAGTGGGAAAGAATTAGGTGATCCGGAGAGCAACGTTGAAGAAGGGGAAAAAGAGGCCAAGGATAAAGGGAAGAAGAAATATGAAATTCCCATGAGAAGAAGGTTGATGGACGAAGAAGATGCAACGACCTCTACTTATGTGGCCCCACCTCCCTATGAACCTCCTATTCCTTATCCTCAAAGGGTGAAGCAACAGAAGAAAGAACAACAAGACAAACAATTTGCCAAGTTTCTTGAGATTTTCAAGAAATTGGAGATCAACATCCCTCTTGTGGAAGCCATCACCCAAATGCCAAGTTATGCCAAGTTTTTGAAAGACATCATCTCACAAAGGAGGAAGATTAATGAGGATGAGCCTGTGGTTCTTACAGAAGAGTGTAGTGCAATTCTCCAAAATAAACTACCTTCAAAGCTCAAAGATCCAGGGAGTTTCACTATCCCTTGTGTGATTGGTGATGTTTATTTTAACAAGGCTCTTTGTGATCTAGGAGCAAGTGTGAATCTCATGCCTCTCTCTATTTTCAAGAAACTTGGGGTTGGAAAAGTCAAGTCTACCACTTTTTCATTGCAACTTGCTGATAGATCCGTGAAGCATCCGAAAGGCATTATTGAGGATGTACTTGTTAAGGTAGACAAGTTCATTTTTCCAGCAAATTTTATTGTTCCTGATATGAAAGAGGACCAAGAGGTGCCTCTTATCTTGGGGCAACCCTTCTTGGCTATTGGAAGAGCTTTGATTAATGTCTATAAGGGCAAGCTTGAGTTGACAGTACAAGATGAGCGGGTCATTTTCAATGTATTTGAGGCTGCTAAGTTTCCTACAGAAGTAGATTCATGTTTCAGAGTGGAAGTGATTGATGACATAGTGGCTACTTTATTTCATACCATAGCTACTGCTGACCCTTTGGAGGCATATTTGACAAATGCAAAGGTGCTAGAGCATATTCAAGACGATGATTTAGAATGGTGCCATGAGCCTATGCAAGCTCAACCTATCGGTTCTCAACCTGTTATTGAATTCTTAGAGCAAAAGAATGAAAACCAAGATCATGTGCAGGAGCCTCCCAAGCTTGAGTTGAAACAACTTCCTAGTCACTTAAGGTATGCTTTTCTTGGTGAGAGGGATACCTATCCAGTTATCATAAGTGCTTCTTTGAATAATTTAGAGGAGGAGAAGCTACTAAGAGTGTTGAGGGATCACAAGACAGCTGTAGGGTAGCAGATTTTAGATATGAAGGGCATTAGCCCTACTTTTTGTACTCACGGGATCTTTATGACAGATGATTTCAAGCCTCTAGTGCAGCCTCAAAGGAGGCTAAATCCCACAATGAAAACAGTTGTCAAGAATGAAGTTGTGAAACTCTTGAATGCTGGAATCATCTACCTCATTTCAGATAGTTCTTGGGTGAGTCTAGTCCATGTTGTGCCAAAGAAAGAGGGAATGACTGTGGTGAGAAATGACCACAATAAACTCATTTCCACTAGGACGGTCATCGGGTGGCATATGTGCATCGATTACAGAAAACTCAATGATGTTACCCGGAAAGACCATTTTCCATTGCCATTCATGGACCAAATGCTAAAGAGGATTGCAGGGCATGCTTACTATTGCTTCTTGGACGGGTATTCGGGGTATAACCAGATTCATATAGCCCCAGAAGATCAAGAGAAAACTACTTTCACTTGTCCTTTTGGCACTTTTGCATACCGAAGGATGCCCTTCAGGTTATGCAATGCTCCAGCCACTTTTCAGAGATGCATGGTGGCAATCTTCCATGACATGGTAGAAAAATTCATTGAGGTTTTTATGGATGACTTCTCAGTCTTTGGTTCTAATTTTGATAATTGCTTGTATCATTTATCTTTGGTTTTGAAAAGATGCATGGAAACTAACCTCGTGTTGAATTGGGAAAAGTGTCACTTCATGGTGTAGGAGGGCATAGTCCTTGGGCACAAAATTTCTGCTAGAGGCATTGAAGTTGATCGAGCCAAAATTGAGGTGATTGAGAAGCTTCCACCACCTTCTAACATAAAAGGGGTAAGAAGTTTTCTAGGACATGCAGGGTTTTATAGGCGTTTCATAAAGGACTTCTCTAAGATTTCTAAACCTCTTAGCAACTTGCTAGTTAGAGATGTTCCTTTTGATTTTGATGATGCTTGTTTGCACACTTGTAAAACTCTGAAACAAAAACTAGTTACTGCACCTATTCTTGTAGCCCCAGATTGGGAGTTACCTTTTGAACTTATGTGTGATGCAAGTGATTTTGCAATAGGCGTAGTGCTAGGATAAAGAAAGAAAAAATTGATGCATGTTATTTACTATGCAAGTAGAACTTTGAATGATGCACAGCTTAACTATGCCACAATTGAAAAGGAATTATTAGCTGTTGTGTTTGCTTTTGACAAGTTTCGTTCTTACTTGCTTGGTGCAAAAGTGATTGTCTATACAAATCATGCAACTCTGAAGTACTTGATGATAAAGAAGGAAGCAAAGCCTCATTTGATCAGATGGATCTTACTCCTTCAAGAGTTTGATTTGGAGATACATGACAAAAAAGGTGCTGAAAATGTGGTGGCAGATAATCTTTCTAGGCTGGTATTTCCCTTTGAAGCTAAGGAAGAAGAAATTCATGAGACTTTTCCAGATGAACAACTGCTGGTTGTGCATTCAGCCCCATCGTCTGCAGATTTTGCAAACTACTTGGTAAAGAAGATCCATCCTGAGGGTCTCTCTTATGCTCAGAAGAAGTTTTTCTCGGATCTTAAGTATTACTTTTGGGAGGATCCATTTCTCTACAGACACTGTGCAGATCAAGTGATTAGAAGATGTGTGTCTCATAAGGAGGCTGATAGCATCCTTTATCATTGTCATACTTCCCCAGTTGGAGGTCATTTTGGTGCAACAAGAACAGCTTCCAAGGTACTTCAATGTGGATTCTATTGGCCTTCACTATTTAAGGATGTGCATGAGTTTGTGAAAAGATGTGATGAATGCCAAAGGATTGGGAACATCTCTAGAATACATGAGATGCCTTTGAACAATATTCTTGTGTGTGAGCTTTTTGACATTTGGGGCATAGACTTCATGGGACCATTCCCTACTTCTTATGGTCAAAAATATATCTTCGTTGCAGTGGATTATGTATCCAAATGGGTGGAGGCAGCTGCATTCCCCACCAATGATGCCAAGGTGGTCACCAAATTCCTCAAGAAGAACATTTTTTCAAGGTTTGGTACACCAAGGGCCATAATTAGTGATGGAGGAACACATTTTTGCAACAAACAGTTTGAAGCTCTTTTGGCCAAATATGGTGTGACTCACAAAGTTTCTACACCATATCATCCTCAAACAAGTGGCCAAGTTAAGATCTCTAACAGGGAGCTTAAACGGATTCTTGAGAAAACTGTGAGCTCATCACGAAAAGATTGGTCTATCAAGCTAGATGATGCTCTTTGGGCTTATAGAACCACTTACAAAACCCCTATTGGAATGTCTCCATATAGGTTGGGTTTTGGTAAAGCGTGTCATCTCCCAGTTGAATTGGAACACAAAGCCTATTAGGCCACCAAACTGCTCAATTTTGACTACAAAGATGCAAGTGAGAAGAGGTTACTGCAATTAAGTGAACTTGAGGAGTTTCGGCTTGAGGCATATGAAAATTCCAAGATTTACAAAGAAAGAACCAAGTTGTGCCACGACAAGAATATCTTGAGAAGAGATTTTCATGTGGGGCAGAAGGTTTTACTTTTTAACTCCAAACTGAAGCTCTTTCCTGGTGAACTAAGGTCCAGGTGGTCTTGACCATTTCAAGTGACTCAAATCTCACCATTTGGAGCAATTGAGGTCACACATCCCACCAAAGGCACTTTTAAAGTGAATGGTCAACGCTTGAAGCCATACATTGATGGAGATTTTGATAGACTCAATGCTTCAAGCAACCTTTTGGATCCTACTTGAGTGTTACATCAATGTCCAACTTAGGGACACTAAACCAAAGTGCTCTTGGGAGACAACCCAAGTCTTTTTAATTTTTACCCATTTCACCTTTTCTTTAATAATTGCATTCACTTCAATTTTCTTATTTGATTTGATTATTTTGTTTTAATTAGATCCAATTGACTTTTCTTAAGTGTGTTTGTTTGATTGTGATAGAATATAGAGTGTTTGAGTTGTTGGAATGGGATACAAAGGTCAAAAGCATTTCAGAAGCTATTTTCTGCAGAAGATCCACGCTACAGCATGGAAACTCACGCTATAGCGTGGGTAGCAAGTCAGCAGACAATATGCTGCAGCATGGCACCTCATGCTACAGCATGGAAGTCCAAAAATGAATTTGGTGCAAGACAGTACGCTCTAGCGTATTTTTCCACGCTCAAGCATGACAAGGTACCCTTCAACCATGGCACCAAGAATAAGTAACAGGCAAGCTGGCCCTCCTCTTAATCCCACTGATGGCAAATTTATTCACCTTGACTCAGAACAATGGTACAACTCTGCCCTCCATAACAGAAAATGCATTGTTGAGAGGGGGTAAAAATCCTACCTGAAGGGCAGTCGGGCGAAAGAGATTTTCAAAGGGTAATCAATGAGATTAATAGACGAGGCTGGAACTTCCTTTTTGATACTCTAGCAGTTGGTAGTGTGCCCTTAGTCAGAGAGTTCTATGCCAACATGCTCAAGGAAGGTGGGGATGGGGTACCAAGTGGCAAAATCTTTTTGAGGGGGAAATGGATTTAGCTGTCATCAGAGACAATCAATGCACATCATGAACTCCAAGCGGTAGAAGAATATGCTTACAAATCAATGCTCAACAATCCTCCTAACTGGGATGAGGTTCTCCAAGTCATTGGTAGATATGGAGCTGAGTGGACGTTTTATGAAAATGATACTGAACGTACCACTCCCCAGAACATCAAGAACATCCACCTCTCTAATTCAGCTTGAGTTTGGGCCCTGATTATTATGTCTCGCATCCTGTAACACCCTCCTAATTACCATATTTTACTCGAGTATCAACACAGTAATTAGAAAAGTATTACTTACATTCACAATCTATACTAGTCGAAAATAATTGAAATCAAATAATTCAAACACATATATGGCTAAACTCGTATATACATATATAAACATCAATTTTAAGTTTGCAGTATGTACATCGTACTGATACTACATTGATTAACTTCTAAGCTCATCAGGAACTCAGTTCACAAAAGGAAGGAACACCTCTAGTATCTAATCTAACCTGCTCAAAGTTGAGGTCTAGCAAAATTTTGTACAAACAAAAATAAACCCCACAACAATTAATACAATTAATCTGTAGGTTAGCGGGTCACTAGTACTAAACTACCACTATATACATATCATGAGTCCCTGAAGATCTCACGTCCTACTAGATGAAACCATTGGCTATCGGTATGATAGCCTCACCTCTGCTCGGGGCATCAAGACCCTCCGGTGGGTCTAAGTCTGAAGATGAGAATGAAGAGGGATCATCTGCTGGAGGGGGTGCTGGTGGTGCAGGTGGGACATCAAATATCACTAGGTGTGCCAAGTGGAGAGGCACACCATCATAAGGGAAAGCAAGGTCAAAATCAGCTGTAAATACTGATGTACTAAAAGAGCGGTCGAAAAACACATAAACACAAACTTGCGAATAACCCACTACATACAGAGAGTCAAGAGCAGGATCATAATGCCACACCCACTATGGCGAGTCAAGGTAAAATACTAGTGACGGCATCTGCTGGATCTGATTAACACAAAGTAAATGCAACCGTAGGGATGAGAATATTATAAAATTCTCAGTAGGGTATTCCCTCAGGTATAATGTGAAACACAATTGATAAGCTCATTCATGTGGGAATACTCATGCAAAACTATGTGTATCAATATCAAGGTATATACATCATGTAAAATCAAGTACAAGTATAACAATAATTCGTGCATTGTTCTTTTTCTCATTAACATAGGGAAGGCTTAATCTCACATCAAGTGATGTCTGTAGTGGAATCACTCCACAAGAACTATTGACCATTAGGACATGAGCTCATTACTATATGTCGATACGTCTACCGACTCATCAAATTCCCAGGAAAGCTCTTACTTTTGTGTTTCCCATCCATCCATATAAGCCTTGTCTCTATTTTCCCCATATGTTAAAAATTGCACAACTAAAAGTCATGTTATTTTTCTTTTCTTTTCCTTTATCCTCACAATAATCACATAGTGTACTTCTCTTTTCAAAGACCTGCATCACAGGTAGGCATACAATTATGTTGGAGTCTTATCCATATCTTATCAACATTTCTTTCAAACAATTAGCATGCATTAACATGATATATACTTGCATCTAAAGTCATTCTATCATTAGTTCAAGACATTCTTACCATTTTCAGCAATCAGCAGATTTATCACTCTAGAATTCAAAATTAATTTCCCTATCAAACAACGAATTTAAGAGCCACAAAAATTCTCTATGACACGTAAATATGTCTAAAAGGCCCTGTACAAATTTCCAAACAAATGGTGTTCTCTAACCTTATCAAATAAATTTTCCAAATCTGGTGGTTAGAGACCACTTGTTCACAGCTTGGATCAGGACTCTCATAATTTTCGACCCTACCAATTGATTAAATCAACTCAAAATAAAATTCACAGTTGCAATTCAATGTGTTATCAGCTTCCCATAAAATTTTCAAAGAATAAATCCATCGTTTACTATGATAATAAAATCACACAATTTTACTGCCTCAGCTTCAACATTTCAGGCAGCATAGTCACAACTTCGGTTCTTGAATTTTTAAATACAGAAAAAGTACCCAGAATGACCCCAAAAGTTTACTAGAGACTCCATAACATGTTAAATACATCCCATAAAATTTTCAACTGAATCCAAGGTCTCTAGATATATCAGAAAAGTCTACAAAATTTGCTGCTTGCTTCAAACCGGGATTTTCCAGCAACAATGTTCAAGAATCATGAATTTTTTTCAAGTAGAGAAAATCGTTCACATTGCCCAAGGAAAATCATGGGGTTGTCTTAGGATGTTATCTTCAACATATAATTTTTATAGCTCATAAAACTGAACACAATTGCACCAGAAAATTTGTCAACAAGTTCTGCCTTGTTGAAATCCGAAAATCCAGTAAACAAATTCCAAGTCTCTCTTGATGAAAATAATTTTTCCACAACACCAAACACTCCACCAAAATTCATACATCAATATCAACATATGCTTAACCAATAAAATCAGAAATTTTAGGACAAAACCAATCAGAATTTTCAGAGGAAATTTTGAAACAAAAGAGGACAAATAAACCCTACCCTTGGAAGCCAATGCTTCTTTAGCTTTTGTATACTTCAAGATAGATGTTCTCCACCCCAAAACGCTTGAAACACACTTAGATCCTCCACTAATAAGTGCTGAGTGAGGTATTAAAGTGAGGTTTTGAAAAATCTAATCGGTTATATTTGTGGAGGTTGAAGTGTAGAACAAGTTTGCTTAAGGAAGTTTTTGATTCTAGCAAGATTTGGTCTAGGATTTTGGAGGTTGAAATTCAAGGTTAGCAAAGGTTTTTAGATGAAGAAGGAATGAGTTTCCTGCTGCTCTTCACTTGGCCAAGAATGATGATGAAAAAGATGCGATTAGGTAGGTTAAATATATCTATTAAGGAGTGTTTTGATTGGTTGAAAAATAAAATATAATTTCTTTCCATTAAAAGGGTTTAAAATCAATGGCTAGGATTTGATCTTTCATCCAAGATGAAATCCTAGCCATTCACTTGGTATTCAAGTGGAGAGACTTCATTATTTGTAGATATTAACTAGTTTTCGGTGTTAGAAATCGAACACCGAAATTTCAGTAAACGGGCGAAACAATGTACCCGAGAAATCAAACATTGCCTGAAAAATAATTTCGAGTATAAAATCATTATTCCTACCTATTTCTAAACATAATCTTATAATTTCTCAATTTTGGGCATCTCTAGGGCCCAATTCTAGGATTTCGACTGTCCCGACGAACCTGTGGGGCCTGCAAGACATTATTTACGTTTTTTTTTTTTGCTTCCTTCAGTCAATCTCATCATTTCCACATCTATCAACATCTTAAAATTCTCATCAATAAAACCTCATTTAATTTCTAAAAAGAATAGGGTATTACACATCCGGCCATGCTCTCATGTCCACACCATTCCCAAAGAGCCTTGCCTCTTGTTGTATTGCATCTTAACTCGGCAGGAGGTGAATGTTGGGACTATTATCAGTGATCATATGAGGCATATCCCAAGCAGTAGGAATAGTTTTCCTTACCCTTCCTTGATTACTTATTTGGCTCGATCAGCTGGTGTAGTCATTCGGCAAAATAAAGAGAAGACCCCTATTAAGCCTTTGATATCCCCTACTTCCATCAACCTCACTATTTCTAGGGCAAGGAACAAGGTAGGAGGAGGTGCCAGCAGTAGCTCAAGAATAATCAGATCCACTGGTCAACCTAACTCTTCTAGGGGTAGGAGGCAACAAGCCTCATCATCTTCTCAAAGCTCAAATATTGCTTCATTAATGGCGAGGATAGATGATCTTGACATGACAATGAACATGCAGCTGAACAACATCTATGAGCGGGTGGATAGGGGGTTCTATCACTTGGATGATATGATAAGGCATGGCAACCCAGATGCTTATCATGACTACCTAGCCATTTTTGCTCCGCTATCCTCTGATAATGATGATGATGATGCTGCAAATGAAGAGGAGTCGGGTGATTCAAAAGATGAAGAGGAGGATAATGAAGATGAGGATGTTGAAGATAATGATTCAGAAGATGAAGATGAAGATGAAGAAGAAGAGAGCCAGTCAAATGATGATGACGCTGACCCTGATGCTATGGAGGACTCGGATTGACCATCAGTGCTTTCTTCCTTTTTCCCTCTAATTTTGTGATTTTATTGGGCATGTGTGTGCTTGGGGACAAGCACAAATTTTTAAGTTGGGGATGGGGGATTTACATTGTAGTTGGAGTAGGTTGTAGTTTTTAGTTTTTAATTGTTGTTTTAATTTTCTGTTCTTAGGAGTGCTTAAAAAAAACAGAGAGAAAGAAATAGAAAAAGGTGAAAATTATTGTTGTTGTGGTCCATTCCAATGATTGATTGGCTGTTTTGGTTGTTAATTCTTTAGTAGCTTGGATTGACCATTTGAGTGTTGAAAATCTTCTTGTGCATTATTCTTTTTAGGGAAACATTGGCCATACTGCATGCACTATCATGAGTGACTTAGGATTAGTGATCATCATGTTTCATTGCCATAATTAAATTGTGACTTGCATTATTTGCATTTGATGCTCTTTAGAGATAAGCATGAGTATGAACTAGCCTTACAAGTGATCTAGGCCATTATTGGGAGCCACAAAGAAACTGTTGGCCCATCTTTTGACACCAACCCTTGTCACCCCTTGCCTCATTACAAGCCTAGGAATCCCTTTTGTTTCATTTCCCAATCTTGAACCTAGTTTACCCTCAAGCCTAAAGCTTCTTAAGTTCATGAGAATAGGGTAACTCCTAACTTAGTCCATGAGTCAATGATTATAGGGAAGTCAAAAAAAAAAGAGCACCAAAAAAGGAAATGTGTATTCCCATGTGAATAAAGAAAACTCAAAAAAAAAAAAGTAGCTTGTGATTGGTTGGTTTTGACCGATGCTCAATTGAGAAATGGAAATAGGTTGTAAAAAAAAAAATTGAAATAGGGGCAGCAATAATATAAGTTGGGGGTTGCTTGAAGGTAGTGGACTAGAAGTGAAGGGTTTCTTAAGTTGAGGGTAATTAATGAGCCTAAATGACTTGTCATCATACCTTAACCTTGGCCTAACATTACAAGCTTAATGAAGTCCTTTTGATCTTTGGCTAGCTATTACTTTTGTTCATGTATAAAGAGTGATTTTGCTTTGTTTTGGTTTTGTCTCTTTTTAACTATTGGCATTAGCATGATTAGAATTAGTTCTTTGTCACTTTTTATACACACACAGAGGTTTGATTTTCTCATAAAAAGTTTTGCACAATTAGATGGTCAATTGCTTGAATTATGGATCTTGGTAACTTTTGAATTAACTCTTGGAACAATGATGAGGTGTTTATGGACCAACAACTTGCAAATGTTTTGAAATACAAATACCATCTTGCTTGTTTGGTTTCATCTTGAGACTTGCTTGGGGACAAGCAAGTTCTTAAGTTGGGGGTCATGATAACTCCTTTAGGACTTATGTTTTTCTTTAGTTTTCTTAGGACTTTTAGTTTATTTTCATAGTTAGTTTTAGTTTTCATGGTTTCCCTTTTCATATCATTTGGTTTAAATTCTTGCATGACCATACTCACATTGAATCTTGCATTCTAGTTGTGTTTTCCATTGTTTTGTAGCTTTTTGGAAGAAGAATTAAGGAAGCATTTGAGCTAGGATTGCAAAGGAGCAAGAATTGGAGCTAAAGGGATGTCAGAAATCCATGCTGGAGCATGGGTCCTGAAACTGAAGCCACGCTATAGCGTGGGAAGCCATGCTACAGCGTGGCTTGCTGTCACAATTCTAAACTTTTCACTTAAGCTACGCTCTAGCATAGCCATAGCCACGCTACAGCGTGGGTGTATGAATCTGACATGTCGACTGGGCCTCTATACTGACTCTGGCAGCCCATGATTGGCATACAAACCTAGGCAATCACGTTGGAAAAGGGATTCATTCATAAGGATACCAAATTTGGAAAGGAGAGGGACCTAGAGCTTGGGAGCATAGGGGATTGGAGCTTCAAGAGAGAGAGACCTCTCTTAGATTGTTCTTCAATTCTTGTGTATTTTCTTGTTCATGGCTTCTTCTTATTTCTCTTTTAATTGTGTTGTTTCTATTTCATTTGCAATGAATTGTAACTAAACCCTTGCTAAGGGTGATTTATGGATGCTTTGTGTTTGACATTATGCAAATATGAATGAATATGTCTTGTTCTCATTTGATAGTGAGTATTGTATTTGAGTTTATTTATCTTGAATTACTTGATCACCAATTTAGGATTATAGGGGTTTTTACAAATTTGAGAAAAGGAGTAAGAACCATGCCTATGAATACAATGCCATGAGTTGAATGACACCTAGAGATAGGAAAACGTGATTCATGTGGTAATTAAGGGTTTGAGAACTTCTTGTAGACTTAAGTATGCTAGGAGATTAGGTGTTTGACTCTATTTGGAATGTCTTTAAATGATCTTGATAAAGGCTTTTAATGACATGATGACTCATACCATCACTTTATTGAATATGGATAAGGCACATTGATATTTATGTTGCATTTTGTGAACACATAGTTGAAGTAAATCACCCTAGCATTTAATTTCATCCATTCTTATATTGTTTTCACATCGTTTTAGCACTTTAGCATTATTCCTTTTAATTTCAACTCTTTTCAATTGTTCAACTTGTTATCTAATTAACTAGAATCAGTACTTGAATTATCCCTGCAGGTACAACAACCCTCTATTTTTCTTTATTACTTGACGACCTAGTATACTTGCTGGTGTCATTCTACTTTGGGAGCGATCAAGTTTTTGGCACCGTTGCCAGGGATATTTCAATATCACCTTTGATTAATTAGAAACTAGGTTGAGCCTCTATTTTACTGCTTGTTCACTTATTTTGTTGTTTCTTGTTTTTGTTGATTACTTACTAGACTAGACTACTTTTAATTCCCTTGTTTTAGTATTCTCTTGCATTTCTATTGTTATTTGTTTTTGACACTAACAGAATCTTACGTTTTCCTTTGTAGTTTTTTTTTATTTTCTGTTTATGCATAGGAGTAGGTCCATAGGTGAGTTGTTATTCGACCCTGAGATTGAAAGAACTTGTAGACAGAACAGCACTGCACGAAGGGCACAACT
This sequence comes from Dalbergia cochinchinensis, assembly GCA_031216125.1. Lineage (NCBI taxonomy): Eukaryota > Viridiplantae > Streptophyta > Magnoliopsida > Fabales > Fabaceae > Dalbergia > Dalbergia cochinchinensis. The sequence goes on from CM062369.1 coordinate 33,770,679, forward strand.
AGCAAATCGCAATACTGTGGTAGTTGTAGATAATCAAGGAGCAGGCATGGGTGATGTGAACAATGATAGAAGAGTGTTGATGGACTATAACACTCCTAACTTGGAAGGATATGCCCCTGGAATAGTGAGACCTCCCGTTCAAGCCAATAACTTTTAAGCTAAAGACCTCATTGAACAATTGTTCAAGGTAATTGCCAATTTTCCGGGTTGCCAAGTGAGGACCCCAATGCACACATTAGCAATTTTTTGGAGATCTTTGACACCATCAAGATCAATGGAGCATCAGATGATGCTATCTGATTGAGGTTGCTCCCATTCTCTTTGAGGGACAAGGCCAAGGCATGGATGAAGAATATACCACAAGGAACATTGGCTACATGGGAGCAAGTTGCTACAAAGTTCCTAGGGAAGTACTTCCCTTCTGGCAAGTCTGCTAAGTTGAGGAATGACATTACTTCATTTTCCCAACTTGAAAGGGAAACTTTCTATGAAGCTTGGGAGAGATATAAAGATTTACTGGCAAGATGTCCACATCATGGCATTCCGGATTGGATGCAAATTCAAACTTTCTATAATGGTTTGGGTTTCAATACAAAAGTGATGTTGGATGCAGCTGCGGGTGCTCTTCATAACAAGACACCTGCAGAGTCTCAAGAACTATTTGAGTTTATTGCCAGCAATGACTATCAGAAGCCTAGTGATAGAGTGCACAAGGCCAAGAGTGTTTTGGAGATTGATACTACATCTGCTCTCATAGCAAAGATGGAGGCTCTTTCAGTTCAGAATGTAGCCATTCAGAAATAATTGGGAATGATAAATGCTTCATCTTCTGCTACTGTGTTGAAATGTGACTTTTGTCAAGGTAACCATCTTAATGGAGAGTGCTCAACTGATCCACCTTCCGAAGAACAAGTCAACTATATGGGGCAAGCTCCTAGAAGCAATCCTTATTCCAACACCTACAATCCAGGGTGGAGGAATCATCCAAATTTCTCTTGGAGCAACCAAGGGCCTCAAAAGCAACAATATAACCCTCCCCCTCCTCAACAAGAAAAGAAGTCTAGCTTGGAAGATATGTTTCAGCAATTCATGAAGACTCACACTGCTCATGTGGAGAAAACTGAAGCTCAATTCAAGCATTATGATGCTCAATTCAAGAATCAAGAAGCCTCTATCCGCAACATAGAAAATCAAGTGGGGAAAATTTCTCAACAACTAGCTCAAAGGCCATAAGGTTCTTTGCCAAGTAACATAGTCAAGAACCCAAGAGAAGATGTGAAGGCTATTACTCTTAGAAGTGGGAAAGAATTAGGTGATCCGGAGAGCAACGTTGAAGAAGGGGAGAAAGAGGCCAAGGATAAAAGGAAGAAAAAATATGAAATTCTCATGAGAAGAGGGTTGATGGATGAAGAAGATGCAAAGACCTCTACATATGTGGCCCCACCTCCCTATGAACCTCCCATTCCCTATCCTCAAAGGGTGAAGCAACAGAAGAAAGAGCAACAAGACAAACAATTTGCCAAGTTTCTTGAGATTTTCAAGAAATTGGAGATCAACATCCCTCTTGTGGAAGCCATCACCCAAATGCCATGTTATGCCAAGTTTTTGGAAGACATCATCTCACAAAGGAGGAAGATTAATGAGGATGAGCCTGTGGTTCTTACAGAAGAGTATAGTGCAATTCTCCAAAACAAACTACCTCCAAAGCTCAAAGATCCAGGGAGTTTCACTATCCCTTGTGTGATTGGTGATGTTTATTTTAACAAGGCTCTTTGTGATCTATGAGCAAGTGTGAATCTCATGCCTCTCTCTATTTTCAAGAAACTTGGGGTTGGAGAAGTCAAGTCTACCACTTTTTCATTGCAACTTGCTGATAGATCCGTGAAGCATCCGAAAGGCATTATTGAGGATGTACTTGTTAAGGTAAACAAGTTCATTTTTCCAGCAAATTTTATTGTTCCTGATATGAAAGAGGACCAAGAGGTGCCTCTTATCTTGGGGCGACCCTTCTTGGCTATTAGAAGAGCTTTGATTAATGTCTATGAGGGCAAGCTTGAGTTGACGGTACAAGATGAGCGGGTCATTTTCAATGTATTTGAGGCTGCTAAGTTTCCTACAAGATGAAGGGATGACTTGTGTGCATAGGAAGTTTGACCAAATGGCATCGCTTCGATTATGCCCCACTTTTGTGTCTCGAATGATGCCATGGGTGAACCAAGGTGTCTCGAGGTCTCGAGCAACAAAGGGCGTCAAGTTCATTTGATCTAAACCAAAAAAGGAAATCTCATGAAAATGTTGGAAGAAATGCCAGAACTTGTCAAAGGGTTTTGAGTCCTTAGGTTTGACACGGAATAAAAAGCATAGCCGGGGTCTTTCATAACCTCAATAAAGTACAACTGGTGGAGAGTAGCTCAGTTGGGGTTCAAAAATGGCGTTCAACCAAAGTCGAAGCAACCACATTGGACCTCCCCAAAATAATGGATTTTGTCATACAGAAGTGCCAAAAGTAGTTTGGCCAAACAAAGCTTGTTGCCTTGATATAGCAACATGGCCAAAGGAAGGTACATAGCTTGCATCTGCACATTTCAAGAGAAAAAACAATGGAATTAAGCAGATAATAAAGAAAGGTGACGTGCTCACTATTGCTTACAAGGCCACTCCTTTTGTTGTTGTTTTTGACAAAAATAGAATAGGACATATTAGACAAATCCAAGGGATATTTAGAAGGGTCTTGAGGTTCCATGTTAGGTATAATGTCGACCCCTGAAGGTCGAAAACTTGTGATGGTAGCCACTTCAAACAAGGTTGGGCCAATCATGCCATAGAAAAGCTAGAAAGAGTTTGTGGTCAAACTCCAAAAATAGACAACAGACCCTAACAAACTATTATTAAATTTGATAAGGTACTTGGCTAGTTGAAGAATGTCAAAAATGCCTAAACTCCTCTAGAAAGAAGATTTCATTGTTTCCATTCTCGCAAGCCATTCAAGAAAGGGTTTAAAGTTCTTGGGTTGGTTCCTAAACAACCTAGAATTAGAACTGAAATACTTGCAATAGAGATAAAGACAGCTAGCTAGAATTTCTTATAGTATAGAAGAAAGATAATGAGTTCCTATCCTATCAGCTTGTCTATGGGTTAACATAGGAACTAAAGAGAAAGGGAGAAGTACCAAGGAAGCAAGTTTGGGAGAGTTCTTCAGATCAAGGCTCATGGCAAAGCCTTCACCTTGATCAATCACGGGTTCTAGGGCTAAGGCTACAATTGAGAGTTCTTGGGATCAACAGGATGATAACCCATTGGGAGCAGCACCTCTAGAAGAAGTAGACTTGGATTGAGACGCCATGGATACATGGAATTTTGAAGAGAATACGAAACAAAGAAAGAAATGAGAGAGAAAGAACAATGTTAGCTGAAGGTGATAAACACGAGAATGTGAGGCTTCAAGAATACTTATAGCCTTTTCATAGGCTATAATACAATTGATTAGCCTAAGAAATTGGACCCACAATGCGTGATGTGACCTATTGATGTGGCAATTCCGATTAACGTGCCTCATAAATGATCTTTAAGGAGGGAGTTTAGTTTAGGGAAAAGTCATTTTAAATTTAAATAACAACTCCTCAACTTCTCATTGATAAAGTTACTCTCGAAATGGGAGTTGTGGGGGCCATCATGTTGGCACCAAATTTTACTAGGTGCCAGACTATCAAATTGGCATTCGACATTCGACAACTTAAGGGTTAGTCAAGAGTTTGGTATGTGAGAACTAACATTCGACATGTCAAATCTTGTGGGAGTTATTTAGAGTGAAATCTAGGTCAGAAGCTAGCAATGACGAAATTTCATGCTCTAAGTTTGATAGGTCGAAGTGCAAATTTGTTATTTAAAGACTTAGAAAAATTTTAAAGATCATGAAGAAGTTGTTATAGTGGCCAGTAGGAGCTAGGTATTCGTCTATTGGCGGTCAACAACAGTTACTAGTAGTTATTGACAGAGGTTTGATGAAGTGATAACTATTCAATGACACAAGGTGTGTGAAAAACTCAGAAACTACCAAAGCCACGTGGATAACATCCAAATACAGCCAGGGACAAGTGTCAAGATCCCAGAGTCCTAAATTGTCTATAAATACAAGTTCTGTATGAATTGTAAAAGGTTGGAATTTTTACTCATACATACCCACTCTTAAACATCCTAGATGACTAAACAAATCCCTGAGTTCACTGAGTAATTGTTCTTAACCCACTTTCTTGCTTTCCTAGGAATAGATTTGTTTTAAGTACTTTATATTTCATGTACCTTGTATTCAGTTTGTCACTTAAGCATTTTACATTTTGCATTCTGCAACCTCTTCTTCTTTGTTAATTTATTTGTTAAATATTGCATTTATACTATCGCAACACAAATCACTTTACATTGCCTTTCATTCCATTAAAAAACTAGTTTGACACTCGATTTCTTCGGTATAGAGTCCAAAAGGAGTAGTTTTTCGCTCCCTGAATCGAGATCTTGAAAGTAAAGGCTTTCATCCAAACTCATAAGTTTGTTGATTTATGCCTATTTTTGAGCAATTTGACCTCTTGTATAAGGAAATTGTCAATTATTCGTTATTAACAATCGAATTCTACCATAAATAGAAGGAAAACGGTTGCTGGCAGATCAGTGAATCACCCAAATCACTCCTGCCCTGGATGAAGAGGGATGTGAACTACTGAACTGGAATTTAATTTCCTTAATATATGTGTATATATCTGGATTTTAATTTATTTATTGAGGGCAACCTTGCCCATCATGATGAAGTGCTCACAGTTCGAGCATTTCGGGAATTGGCCAAGTACTCGAGGACCCCGCAACTTGCGCACGAATAATGAATAAACTATAAAAAGAGAAGACGATGATGTGATGATAAATTGATAGGAGCAAACCCCAACTTTGCCTTTAAAGAAAATAACTCCGGACAAATTAATTTCTCATGAATAGTAAGTATATTTTGTGGTCATTGTAATTAAAAATATAAGATAAAATAATCTCTTTCTTTTGAAGAATTTTAGTATAAATTGTTGATTAAAAATTTGTTAAATAATTTTAATTGGTCACTAATAAAATCATAAATAAGATAAATAAATTCAGGGAAATATTGAGAAGGTGAAATACATTTAGTTCCTATGAGATATCAAGAAATGAAGCCCCACCATATTTATTTGAAAAACTTATACTCCATTCCCCTTTCAATAAGGGTGTGCTTGTGCATTCTCTTTTATGATATGATTTTTTATAAATTATATACTAAATAATAAAAATAATTATAACATAAATAGTGAATTTAATTTCTACACATTGATAGCACAAATGAAATATTAATAGATAACTTTTTACTAAATTTGATACTTTTTTAAATTTTTATTACCTCACAGCTAAAACTATTTTATACTATCAGTTCATATATCATAAAAATTAAATTCATAAATAATATTGAAAATTATATTAAAAGTTAACAATAATTGTTTTAATTGAAAAATAATGATAATCATTTTGAATAAAGAAGATATAAAATATAAATAAATTTTAATATAATATTAAAATATATATAAATATTAATTATTTTTTGAAAATAATATAGGATAAATGATATTAGTAATAAATAATATTAATATAAAATATAAGTATATGAATAAGATTCAAAATATCAAAAATAATTGTCATAAATTAATAATTTAATTATCATATTTAATAGTTAATTATCTAGCATGATTTGACACTGTTTTAAATTTTTATTATTTTGCAATTTACACTATCAATTAATAAAATTCATGAAATCATCAAACCATCATGTGTAGTCATCAACATTATAATTTTATTTTTTAATAATTTATTTTCATATAATCTCGAACATAAAAAATAGATATCATTTTATTTTTTTATAATATTTCCAAAGTCTAAATTTTTATCATAATACATGTAATGAACATAGAAAACATATCAATGTAATATTATTTGCAAATCATTTACAAATAAATTTTTAAAAAAGATAATTAAAATAATAATTTGTAACAATCATTTAAAATTTTTTATTTTTTTTATATATGATTATATTTTATATGAAATTTGATATCTTGTACTATAAATTTATTTTTAATTTTTGTTGATTTACATATTTTAAATATTTATTTAATTGTCATTTATTTTTTATTTAAAATATTTATTATTAAATTTTCATTTAAAATAAATATTTGATTCTAAATTTTAAAATTATCTATAATTTAAATATATAAAAAGTGATTATGATAGATAAGTTTATTTAATACCTTATAAACATCAAACAACATGAAATTAGAGCATAGAAATTAAATCCATTATTTATTCTATAATTATTTTTATTATTTAATATATATACTTCATAAAAATTAAATTATGAAAGAGAATACATCAAATATATTCTTAATGAAATGGAGTGGAACATAGATTTTTCAAACAAGTTCGATCCTACAAAATTACATGGTGTTTCTCCTTTTGACGTAATGGTATGTGGTCCATAGAGCATGGCCACACCATTTCCACAATAAAAGTTCACGATGGCATGTATCCCTGTATGCATATATGTTGCCCTCTCCTACTTTGACGATTGCAAACGAGAATAGCGACTAGTCGGCATTCATTTATAATTCAACCAATTAATTAGTAAATTTTTAAAAGCTGTTTTCTGAATTTGTAAAAGTTCAATGAATGACATCGATCATATCCTATTGCTCCTCCATTTTTTTTATGTACGTTTAGGAAAGAACGACGAGTTCAATTTCAATTTTATATGGAATATATTGTATGCCTTAGAGTGCCATGCTTATTTATTTTGGGACTATGTATGGTCATTGGACACACACGAGCCATCGTGAGTACTTCACTGTATTAAAGAGAGGCGTGGGGCTTCTCAGTTATGTCCACGTCAGAGACACCTCGTTTTTCCTTGAAGTTGCCATCCATTGGACCAAACCCAACTGTCAGAACCCACAGGAGCAAGTAGCACCAATGTGCATTGTTTGTTTGACATGAAGAATTCAAACCGTGGTCGGCTGAAACCCTTATCACACTTCGACGGTGTCATGCACAAATCCTCATCCAACGCTTTCCGAGGATGTGCGTAATCTGAGTAGGAGATATGAATGCACTTTTTGTACGTTTCGTGACACAGTTTGTAAGATTTATCAATCGAAAAAAAATGGGTTTAATAGGAATTAGATGTAGTGTAAAAATATTTAAAATTATAATTTTACCATGAGTCATTCGTTATATTTTACCTAGTGGGTTGTAATTTGTCATAAAATAAATTTTCATGATAATAAATTAGTATGACATTTAACCTAGAGTTTTTCATGTTCATAAAATTAAATACACATTTTAAAGTCATTTTAATGGCAAAAAATATAGTCATGAGAAATAGTGTACTCACTGTTGGTTGTCAAGAGTGCTCAGCTATTGCCCGCATGATCTTGGACTAGTGTTCCAAAATGCCATAGAAACATAAAACAACCATTAGAATTGATTTGGAATGCAATGGGCAAGAGACAATTAAAACATGCCAAAGATAGTGTAAGGAATAACCAAACTCAAACCATAGAGGAATGGAGAGGGAATACTTACTAGAGGAGATTAATTGAAGAGAAATTTATAGAAAATGTGTTTTCTTAGAGGGGACAGACCTTGAGTGGCGGCTACAGTTGCTAAAGAGTGTTTGTGGTTGCATAACATGTCTGTTTATAGACTAGAGTGTAAAACTGTGCAAAAACATGTTTGGAGTTCTTGTCCACACAACATGACATGGAGCACAGTAAGTCTCACTTCGAAGTGGCAACCTTCGCACTCGTGCCAACCTAGCATTTTAAATTGTTCATTTCTCTCAATACGGATGAAGTTTATCCTTGGCGCTAGAAATGATACTTGTAGAGAATTGAGTTAGCTTTTTAATGCCACAAAATCACTCCAATCATACATCTATATCCTGAGAATTTTGCAAAATACTATAAAGAGGTTACGCTCGACAATAGGAGAACAAAGTTGTATTTCAAAAATTAGATTCCAACTATCACCTCTCAAACAGGGGAATTAGAATGTGCTACTAAAGGCATTATTAAAGATCACTTCCTGGCCTCTTCATAATGTCTATATGTGGGGTTTTACATACTACCACCTTAAATGAAATTTGGTATCTGTTGGCACCAAATTTTACCAAATGTCATATTGTCGACCTAATATTCGACTTTGACAATTCAAAGACTAGTCAAGTTTGGCACAACTAAGGATTGACAAAATTGTGTAAAATTGACAAAGTTTATGATTTGTCAAACCATGTGTCAAAGCCTAAAGAAAGTTGACAGCTTGAGTACCCAATTTGGTAACTCGATATTGACAGTTCTTCTGTTTGGTGTTTGACAAGTCAAAATTGAAGTTAGTCATTTAGGACTTACAAGATTTTAAGATCAAAGCAATCAGAAGCTGATGACCTTAAAGGTCGACAAGTCAAAGTAGAGAGTTTGTCACTTTAGGACTTAGAAAATTTTAAAGATGTTGAAAATACTGTGAAAGTGAATCCATTGCATAGATTCGTCAAATGAAGATTATTGATGATTTTTAGCGATTATTGACAAAAGCTTAAAAAAGACGTGATAAAGTGGTGATCAGAGAGCAAATGAAAAAGAAAATAATTGTCAAAATCACGTGGACAATATCTAGAGACAGTCAAGGACAAGTGTCAAAATCCTAGAGACTTGGATTGTCTATAAATACTAGTTCTGTACATATTGTAAGAAGTTGAAATTTTCACTCACACACTCGCTCTAAAACGTCTCTAATGACTACACAAAGTCCAGAGTTAACTGAATATTGTTCTCAACCCTCTCTATTGCTTTCTTAAGATTAGATTTCCTTAATTTCTTTACAATTTATATACTTTATTTACAGTTTGTCAATTAATTTACTTTCTACATTTCTTCTTTTTCTTCTTCTTTTAATCTGTCAATTTAAAATTGCATCCACAACACACGTGAATCAGAACACAAATCACACTACATTGCATCTCATTCCATAAAAAATAGTAAAATAGTTTGACACTCGATTTCTTTGGTGGAGAACTCAAGAGGAGTAGCTTTTCACTCCCCGAATAGAGATATTAAAAAACAAAGGTTGTCATTCAAACTCTGAAAGTTTGTTGATTCACTCCTGGTTTAGAGCAGTTTGGCCTTCTGTACAAGGAGATTATCAATTATTTGTTGTTGACATCTAATTGCCAAATTCTGCCATAAACAGTATCCAAATTTAAACAACACTTAATATTGCTCATGGTTTATAAGAATAATAATTCATATTATATGCCATAAGATCTAAACTTCCATACTTAAAATGAACTCAAGCTCAAGATTGCCTTTACTAATGCATGCAAGAGTAATAAATCACTTACAAGGATATGCAAATTGTATGAGATATATTTATTGCATAATCTTAAGGATCAAACAAAAGTGTACATGTCATCTTTGCATTTGGCATTAGTGTATCTTGAAGTATTAATGTACAAAGATGGGGCTGTCCCCGAATGTTGGGATCATCATTTCCTAAACCTCTCCCGCCTAAACCATTAGTGACTTAATGGAATGACTAAACCATCCAAAGAAATTGACAGGAAAGGCTGAGCTAGTGTGTTGGCTTGCAATGACTCTCAAATCGCAACTACTTGTAATAGAGCACAATCTCTTTTCTTGTGGCCCTCCTGACCACACTCGTAGAACTTATTTGTCCCTATTAAACACTGACCTAGATGGCATCTCCTACACTTTTGACATGTTGGTTTGTCCAAGGTTCTACTTTGTTATCTAACTGTTGTCCTTGTTTTGACCGTGGATGATGACGGGACATATTGGGGAGGGCTCTGAGAAGGTGGCCTTTGCCAGCTGTGCCTGCTATTGATCATTACTGACTATGTTCTTGCCCAATTGTGTCCTCTATTGATGTCCCATAGATATGCTTTACTCATGGACTATCTATGGCAAGCTCATTATAACCCACTTAATGCACCAAACATGATCGACACTAAGTGACAATTTGCAGCTACGATGATGAGGTAAATGATTTCGATTGGTAGGTTGCATTGTTCACTTGAGAGGGAGAACATGAAATTAGAACAACAATGCCAAGAAGGCTCTAATATCTACTTAACCTAGACATCACTGACTTTCCTACAGCCTCAAATAGCATCACATCCCTTGTGAATGGATGCACTTCCATTTACATAGTCATCATGTAACTTTGAACACTTACTCCAGTATAATGTTGGAAAACCTATTGCTCTAATATCATATTGTCACAACACAATTTAGCCATGACTGGCACATATAGGGTGGTGTCCCACATGCAAGCGTCCTACGTGTGTCATGGTCACTTATAAATAAAATATCATTTAATAGCCTCATTTTGATTTACAAATAAATAACAATTTATCAAACTGTCTTAAATTTCTTAATAAATTATTCATAAAAGCCTTAAGTCTTAAGAAATCGAAAACTATCAAAGCTGGAGCAAGTAAAAATAAGTTAGAAAAGATCAAAGATAGAAACATGACCTATGAAAGCCTTGGTATCTTGATGAGGTAAGTCGATTACTTGCTTGATTTTTAAGAAATTGGACTACCTCCCCCAAGTATTTATAAAAATTCGATAATCCGGGACTTATCCTCGGTCAAATTTTGAGCTTGGATATGAGAAGAGGGGGATCCCTTTTGCTAATACAAAGGGGAAGTCGAGATTCGCCTCAAAACTCAACAAGAAGGGACTAGAGCTCAGAGCCGCCTTAATTTGGAAGAAGAATGACTTGAAATCATGGTATGATTTCTCATAGATGCCAAAGACGTTTCGGCTTCTCATAGCCCTAAAAGAAAACCCCCGTTTCTTCTCTTTTCCTTGAGGAGAGGTAAGAAAAAAATAAATAAAAGAATGCTCGGAGGGGAAATTATGGGATGCTCAAAAACCCGTAGACCAACTTGAAACCCCAGATTATCGTCTAACAGTTAGGGTGGAGCTGAGAAGGGGCCATATCTATCTCTCAGAGGATTTATACCTCGAAGTCGGTGAAGGGCAGCCTAATCTTCAAAGGTGAAAAGAAAATATCATAAAACCATAAGAAATGCGGCTCCCCAGGGGCAAGTTGGTCATAGATATGACCATCCTCGACAAGAAGCGCAAACTCGTAGTCCTCCGTAGTCTTGGGATCGAAGAAAAAGGGGTACTCCTCGTAACGAGCCTGAAGACGTTCTGTAACATCAAATTGGGTCCCCTCCACTTCTTGGGACTAATATCCCACTGATGATGGATTAATGGACTTTAGAATCATGAGTTCCTTGTCTTGTATATCCATTGCCTATAGGGAATCACCACCAAGAAGATTCTAAGACTTAGAAAGAATGCCTGAAATCACTAGAAAGTAAGATGACGCAACCTAAAGGTGCTCTTATCATCTAGACAAGCATCACCCCTTTAGAATAAGCCAAACAATGTCGTTGTAAGCTGTATATATATATATACACACACACACACACAGTAAAAACTGCAAGATAGGGGGTTTACTGGCACCCAAAAGGGAAACAAAAAGGAAGGAAAAGGAATAGATCTTGAAAATTTGTGAGAATAGTGAGAAGAACCTTCATGAAATATGCAGGAAAAAGAACAAATAAGACCAATAGTGGAAGGGAGTATCCATAGTAGAAAGGAGTAGAGTTTTGGTGTTTGTTTGAGAGGAAATGAGGGAATGCAAAAAGAAAAGAAGAAGAAGAAGAGAAGCTATATATACAAGGAAATGAGGCGGGAAATCAATAGTCTCCACAAGAACAAGAACAACTCTTCACAAGTCCCTTAAGGGTAAAACAGGGCATTCATGCTATGAAAAGACATAAAGGTGCTTCAATCTGGATCAATGAGATGAGGACACATGCCAACACATCACCAAATGAAATGATGAAAAGGTCAAATGACGTGACGTTGCATTTAAAGCTTGATTTTTGAAAGGATGACATCAGAATGGGAATGATTTTTCAAGAATAATAGAAGACACAATAGTGTCAAAGAAAGCTTTCAACTCGACACTCTGTGGGCACTACAAAGCACTGAGTTAGGGGCACAAGGTATCTCCAAACCCAAGTCAGGAGCTCAGCCTAGTATCCCATTATAAAGGTGGCAAGAAAATAAGTAAGAACCTAAAGTAGGAGTCACGACATTCAAAATCCGTTAACTCAGATGAAGCGCAGATTTCTGAGTTCATCATAGAACCTTTTAGAACAATGTTGACTCACTAACGGCCATTTATATTAGTGCAAAAGGGACAAGATCTTCTAAACAAATGACAATTCATTGTCAGAAACATCCAAATTCAGTACAACCTAAAGGGTATAAATAGGGGAATAATTTCTCTAAAAGTTATGCTATCACTAATCCAATAACCAAAATAGAACCCTTGCGCGGGGCATCTTAGTGGGGGCATTGGAGTCCTTTCAAGTCTCCCTCCTAGGCCTTGAAAGTACCTCCGGAACTGCCAAAAGCATATGGATCGACCTAAAACCACCCACTAAGATGCCCCGCGCAAGGGTTCTATTTTGGTTATTGGATTAGTGATTATTATATGGGTGAGTGATTATTATATGAAATATAAACTCTATATTAAAATTAAATCTTAAATTTCTGCGTTTATATTTAGTTTATATATTATGCTATTGTATCGTATTTTATAATTTTAATAAATTTTGTTATCTTATGCCGTATCCATGATTTGAAGTATTTGCATGACTTGGTTGGCCAATTTTTTTTTTTTCTCTTCATTCATCCAGTACATCATCCATGTTAAATGTTAATTGGCTCTTGGAACTCGATAATTTCTCGGCTAGTTTGATACATAATTCCAATTGATTGCCCTATGCCGACATTGATGTTCAGCTTGTTTCGAAACACGTTAAAACACTTCAAAATTAATTTTGAGGTCCTAAAATTGATTTTGTGTATTTTTCAATTTGTTATTTAATTTCATATTTTAATTTGAACCCAATCTCATAATTTTTTCTTTTTGATAAATAAAAATTTAGATGGATTAGGCACCACATATCTCACCAGAGTCAGGGCATGGCTCCTGGGCTCAATTACTGCTTACATGAGTTCTTATGTAATTACCACCAATAAAGATCTCATAGTGGCAGGGAGGACTCGAACCCATGCCCTTTTAGGATACGTCTCAGCCTTTACCACCTGTGTCATGCTTCATTACGCAATCTCAAAGTTAATTTTAGTGAAAATGGTAAACGTTAGTATGTTACTCTTTATTTATTTTTTTTTTGTCAACATTACTGTTTATATTAACCTGCAAAACGTAAAGTATTTTTTCACACCAACCAAAATTAATTCTACAAGCTTAGAACCAAACACACGCGTTTGCTGATATACAAGATACGGGGCAGCTGAATACTTTCTCTGGACTCAAAGTACAAAGGTAAACTCTCTGGACTCTAGAGGGACTGTGCCACATTGATTCAAGTCAACGCGAGCTCATATTTGTAGGGTATTCTTACCACATATTGAAGAAAAGGCTCCTGATGTAGGGTAATGAACCTGGGAATTTGCTCAATAAATAAATATATGAATAAATAGTTGGCAAACCATGTCAAGCTGGCTCCCTCAACCAACTAGATGCCACTGGCGTAATAACAAGGAAAAACATGTGTATTGCTGTATCCATAGCTCTATAAATAGAAAGAGGCTCTGTTCGGGAGAAGGCAGCACATTATAGTAACCAAAGCAAAACTTTGTCGTCGCTAAAATGTTCAGAGCGATATTCTTCAAATCCCTTTTCTTCTTTTGGTACCGTTTTCTTTTTAGGCAACTCAAGAACCTCATAGTCTTCTACAGAACCATAACCAATTGCTTCGCAAACGCAAAACATTGCGAGTACCAGAAGTTCCCCTCTCTACTCCACCGGCCAGACCTCAATGACCAAACTTTGGTCTTTGATGTAGAGAACGCATTGCTGAAATCCTCTTCTTTGTTCCCTTACTTCATGCTCGTAGCATTTGAAGCCGGGGGGCTCATCAGGGCCATTGTTCTTGTCCTGCTATACCCTGTTGCGTGTCTAGCAGGACAAGAGATTGGGCTGAAGATGATGGTCATGACATGCTTCTTTGGGATCAAAGCAGAGAGCTTCAGAGTTGGAAGGTCGGTTCTGCCAAAGTTCTTCTTGGAGGACGTTGGTTCAGAAATGTTTGAGGTTCTGAATCGAGGTGGGAAGAAGGTGGGTGTCACCAATATGCCTCGAGTGATGGTGGATAGCTTCCTGAGGGAGTATTTGGAGATTGATGTTGTTCTCGGGAGGGAGATGAAAGTGTTCTGTGGTTATTTCGTAGGGTTGATGGACGAAAGGAAAACCATGCACGCTTTGCAGCAGGTTCGGGAAGGGAAAGGGTGTTCCGATATGATTGGAATCACGAGATACAACAAGATTCTAGACCACGAATTGTTCTCTCACTGCAAGGTTCGCGCTTCTAATCATTAGCTATAATTTCTTTACATCCAATCATGTTTCACAATCTCAAGTGCATGTCCATTTTAAATTTGGATTTATCTAACCAATACTGCATTAAAAATTAAGGAATAAAAAAAAAGCATGTTTTGTTTGCATTTTCATTATCTATTTTCATTTTTCCCGCTCATTGGATTTTATGAAAGAAATAATAAAAACAGGAACAAGATCTTATTATTTTTATTATGTTGTTCATAAAATCTTAAAAAAATAAAAAATATAGAAGGTAAAAATGAAAATTTCATGCATTAGATAGGTTAAAAATTTTGAACAAATCCATTTGTGAAATCAATGTTGTTTAAATTTTTCCCCCTAAAACGATCAATGCATATATATTTTTTAGTGCATATCAGATCTTCACTTTTCAAACTCACATTTTCTTTGTCTTATTTTTGCATCTTGGAACAATAAATAGGAAGTTTATGCGGTGTCAGAATCTGACAAGAGAAGCTGGCAAAAGCTAGTAAGGGACAGATACCCCAAAACACTTATCTTCCATGATGGGAGATTGGCCCTGAGACCCATCCCAATGGAATCTTTGGCGATGTTGATGTGGCTTCCGTATGGGCTAATCCTCGCCATTATTAGGATCTCACTTGCCTTCTTACTTCCGTATAACATCTCAACTCCTTTGTTGGTGTTCAGTGGGTTACATCTCACGACTTCAATGTCCCAAGTAATCCATAACAGCAACAACAATGAAAATGACATGCCCAATGGCCACCTTTATGTGTGCAACCATAGGACCTTGCTTGACCCACTCTACATCTCATTTACACTGAAGAGGAACCTAATTGCTGTCACGTACAGCTTAAGCAGGATGTCAGAGATTTTGGCACCAATTAAGACGGTGCGTTTAACCAGGAATCGGGATCAAGACGCCAAAATGATGCAACAGTTACTGGGTCAAGGGGACTTAGTTGTTTGCCCTGAGGGAACCACCTGCAGAGAGCCTTATTTATTGAGGTTCAGCCCTTTGTTCTCAGAGATGTGTGATAAGATCACACCCGTCGCTATTGACAGCCACGTTAGCATGTTCCACGGTACAACTGCTGGAGGGCTTAAGTGCTTGGACCCACTATTCTTCCTCATGAACCCTTCCCCTATTTACACCGTTAAGCTGTTGCAACAAGTGTCGCGTTCAAATTTTTTCATGAGTTTTGAGGATGATGATTCAAGATTTGAGGTGGCTAATCATGTACAAACACAGATTGGGAGTGCATTGGGGTTTAAGTGCACTAAACTCACACGTAAAGACAAGTACTTGATTTTGGCAGGTAACGAAGGTGTGGTTTCGAACAAAAGGTGTGGTAAATCATTATCTTAGTGTTGCCACTGTTAGTTGAAATAGTTGTAGTGGAAAAATGACGAATTGCATGGTTGAATAGAGAAGGACATAGATGTGTTCCCTTGATTTTTATTAAGGGCTTCGCATATTGCTATGATGTCGTGGACCAGAGAGAAATTGGACTTCTATCCTTCCCCTATATTGATTGTCAATTAAGGGAATGGATCCTCCATGACAAAATTCAACATGACAAGGTCATATGTTATCTCTCATCATTAAATCTTTTATGTCACATTCTTGTTTGAGTTCCACCTTTGGAATTAATGATTAGAGATAATAATGAGAGATAACAAGAATGTAACATAAAAGATTCAATGGTGAAAGATAACACATGACCTTGTCATGTTGAATTTTTACATAAGAGGATCCATTCTAGTCAATTACTATTGTTTTTATTTTTCACTATTTTGTATTGCTTCCTATAGGTCTTGCGCAATACAAAGCAATGTTAATTCTTATATTCACTTATGTAGTTCATGTTGATTTCATCATTAGTCCTCCTTTTGTAATTAATGTTGCTGGCTACAGACAGAGTATACTACATGACATTCATCTATTTACTTTTATTGTCATACAAATTATTTTAGAACTTGAAATGGCCCAATAAGATGTTGAGAGCCTAAGGCTTGAGAAAGAAGAAATAAAAGGAGAAAATAGAGTTTTAAATATTAAGTTCAATGCCTTAGAAGCTGAAGCCTTTGAGAAAAATTAAAAATCCCATAAAGTTATTTCTGAACTTGAAAGGACTTCAACACTTGTCAAATTTGACCTTGAAAAGATGGTAAACAATTCAAGGAACCTTGAACTAATGCTTGAAGGTCAAAGGCCAAATTTTTAGAAGACTAGGTTGGGATATGAAGATAAGATGGATGAGAAGGGAAAGGTACTCACCAAAAAAAGTGAAGAACAAATTTTCTTGTACTTTTTATCATAAGAAAGGACATTCACCTAACAAGTTTATCTTCAGAGAAAAAAAATCTGTCAAAAAAGTTGAAAACCTCACCCTCAAAAAAACTAACCTCAAGGACCCTTTAGAAAGCAAGCAGATGAAAGCTCAACCTTTAGAAGGTATGCTCCAAAACATGGACCCTTCAGAAAGCTTGGCTAGGACTCTGAAGGCATTAGAAAGTGACATTTCTAAGCATGAAGAGGAGCAATCTGAAGATGAAAGAGAAACTAAAGAATATCAAAGGTATAAAACTGCAAAGTAGTTTCTGATCTAAAAGCAATTTCTCATAACAAAGTTCTAGGAGATATTTCAAAAGGTGCGGGAACCAGATCTTCCCGTACAAATATGTCAAACTATGTTTTCATCTCTGCAACATCCCTTACTGCTTTATGGATTGACTATTGTCCCTACAAACTAACATATGTCTTTTCAGCATGCTTTGTTCTCACTCACACGCTTCCTGGAAAAACTTCCCAGGAGGTCACCCATCCCAAAATTGCTCCAAGTTAAGCACGCTTAACTGAGGAGTTCTTTAGTGATGAGCTACCGAAAAGAAAATGTATCTTGTTGATATAGGTAGTACAAATCAATTCATATAAGCCCCCTCAACTGTATAGTCCTATACCTATACAGTCTCAGAATCCCTCTTATTTAGGTGTGTAATCAATTCATTCATGTACCCCTCCGCTTTCGAAGTATGCCAGGAGCTACTCCTTGTCCGTGCCTCCTTGCATCGACAATCACTCCCTGACTTCACAATCCCCGGGCATTACATGCCCACTAGCTTCAGCTTGGTTCGTCCTCAAACCACACCGTACTGGGAGAAGTGCAGGCTCTGATAGCATTTGTAACATCCCTTGCTGCTTTATGGATTGACGACTGTCCCCACAAACCAACACGGGTCTTTTCAGCCTGCTTTGTCCTTACTTACATGCTTCCTGGGAAAACTTCCCAGGAGGTCACTCATCCCAAAATTGCTCCAAGTCAAGCATGCTTAACTGTGGAGTTCTTTAGTGATGGGCTACCGAAAAGAAGATGCATCTTGTTGATATAGGTAGTACAAATCAATTCATATAAGCTCTCCTCAACTGCATAGTCTCATACCTATACAGTCTCAGGATCCTTCTCATTCGAGTGTGTAATCGGTTCATTCATGTACCCCTCCACTTTTGAAGTCTACCAGGAGCCCCTCCTTATCCGTGCCTCCTTACATCGGCGATCACTCCCCGACTTCGCAATCCCCGGGCATTACAGTCTCCACCATTGAGCCTGAAAGTATTGAAGATGCTTTGAATGATTAAAGTTAGGTGGATGTTATGCTTGAGGAACTTGACCAGTTTGAGAAAAGCAAAGTCTGGATGCTCGTTGAAAATGCCAAAGGGAAGACCATCGTTAGAACAAAATGGGTGCTCAGAAATAAGCTAGATGAAACTGGGAAAGTCATTAGGAACAAAGCAAGATAGTTGTACAAGGTTATAATCAATAAGTAAGAATTGATTGTAGTGAAACCTTTGAACCAATAGCTAGGCTAGAAGCCATAGGAATGCTACTTGCTTTTGCTGCCTCCAAGAGATTCACTCTTTACCAAATGGATGTTAAGTCTACGTTCCTAAATGGATTCCACTTTAAGGAAGTATATGTTAAATAGCCTCCTAGTTTCAAGAATGAAACCTTTCATAACCATGTCTTCAAGCTGATAAAGGTACTTTATGGTCTGAAACAAGCTCCTCAAGCATGGTATGAAAGGCTAAGTATCTTCTTGCTAAAGAGTGGGTTCAAAATAGGTAAAGTTGACACTACCTTGTTTACTCTTGAACAAAATAATCACTTTTGGTAGTCCAAATATATGTTGATAATATCATATTTGGTGCTATTGATCATTCTCTCTGTGAAAAGTTTACAAAATTAATGCGAAGTGAATTTGGGATTAGCATAATTGGTGAACCCCTACTGTCAGAAACTAAGTAGTTATTCACCAATCTTTCCAAGTTGAACCAAATAGTCTTTGTGTAACGCCCCGATTTTCTGTCTGAGTGGAAAATGATCAAAATGCCCCTGAGGTCATTTTCGGCCCGGAATTCGAGGATGGCCAACCCGGCAATCCTTGAAGGGCCAACTCAATGTTTGAAGAGGATTGAATGACCCTTGAGTGGTTCCGGAGGCGAAAGTCTCATTTTCTGCAATTTTGGGTCAAAATGACCAAAATACCCCTATAGCGTTTTTACGCAGGTAAAGGTGCCGTTTGAGCCCAAAAATTTTCCCAGAGGTTTAAAACAATATTTTTACGTGTTTCAAAGCGTCTGTTTGAGTCCCGGTGGTCCCGGGCAGTTTTAGTGTAAAATTACGACTTTGTCCCTAGAATAGTGTTTTTGAGCTTAATGATGTAATTAAGCAAACCTAAGCAATATTAGGCTCTAATCAAAGATTAATTAATTTCCATAATTAATCTAGATTCAAAATAAATTATTAAAATTAATTAGAACCTAAGATTTCTTAGATTAGATTTAAATCTCTTTTTAAAACTCAAGATTTTCAATCTTGGAATCTTGAATAATGTTTTCTCTCTCCAATTCCTTAAATTAAGGAATTGTGTCTAGAATTGTTTATACACTAAAAATGAATTCCTACCTCACTAATGAAGCAAGACCACCCCTTAATTATGTCTAGACAACCTTAATTACCCATTTCCTTACATAAACACTTTCCTACAAATTCCTAATCCCAAGCCTAATCAAAGCTACACCTAAATACACATCCTAACCCACAATTAAGGAACAACTTGTTCCCCAAGTCCTTCTAGAAAGGCATGGCCACCCATACCTCCCTCATGGCCACCCATACCACACCATGTCTTGAGCCATACCTAGGACCACGCTTTGAAGCACACCTAGCCATACTTCACCATGTTTTAGGCCATACCTCACCATACCTTGAACCATGCTTTTGAATGACCATTTGATGAAGATACTTCCTTCCTTTCCTTCCTCAATTTCGGCCACCCCCTCCATTCCTTCACCCTTGGGTTGTTTTTCTATAAATACACATGCAAATGAACTTGTGAGAACCTTTACTTCACTTGCTAGCTTTGAGTTTTCAAGAGTGTCTTGGTTTCTTTCTTTTCTTTCAAAGAACTCAAGAGTTCTTTCTTCTTCTCATCTTCTTCGTCCTTTCCACCACCACACAACCACTATTAAATTCTCCTTGAAACACTTAGCCATATCATTCTCAAGATCAAACTCAAGAAGCACAACTTCCTTTCTTTTTCTTCTCTCTTGGCCGAAACTTCCTTCAAGCCCAAGGGAAGATTTTTCTTCCATTCTCCTCTCAAGACCAAGCCTTGTTCATTCTCCAAGAGACATACCTTGGTAGGGATTTGTTTTATTAAATTTCTTTATCCTTTAAAGTCTTGTTTAAAATGAGTTTTGTTGGTTTCTCTTGGCTTCTTGGAACTTCTTTTCCTCTCTTTATGTTTAGGCCTTGGAGCCTTTCTTCAAAGAAAAATATTGGCTTGATGATGAGGGTTCAAGGGGTTGATCATGAGAATCACCACTTGTGTAACCTCTAAAGCTTGAAAACTTGGTCTTTGAACCAAGAAGCATTTCGGTTTTTCCTTTGCTTTTCTTTGGTTCTAGTTTTGGTTTTTAAATCTTGTTTTGGTTAGAAAATGATTCAAGGATGAGAGCACATGATGTTGGTGTTGATATATCATCAAGATCATGGCCTCTAGAGTTTCAAAGTTTCATCCTTTTTCCTTCATGGTTTCGGCCATAGTTTCCTTTTCTTTGATATTTTGGTTTTGTCACCAAAGACATGGTGAGATGGTTTCTAAAACTCAAGGCTTGCTTTACCTTGTTAAGATAAGTTGGGGTTGAGGTTTATGCTCCTTTAAAGTCTTGTAAGAGCTCTAGTAAAGATGTAAAAATGAACTTGCATATTTATATTTCTAGCACCTTATATTTAGATTCCAAGTTCTTGCATCTCATATCTACTTTTTATGTTATCACTAAACTCTAAAGATCTAAGAAAAGAACTTGCATTTTCAAGTTTAAGTTTCAAGCTTTGTATTTCACATTTATATTTCAAATCATCACCTAAGAACTTAAAGATTAAAACAAGAGTTTGCATATCACCTAAATAATCTCAAAGCCTTTCTATTTCGGCCTTAAAGTCGATTGTTCTTTGGGCCTAGAGCACTAAAATAAAGAATTGAATTTGCATATTTACTTTCAAGTTTTGCATATTTACTTTGAGCCTTGCATATTTACTTTCAAGTCTTGCATATTTAATTTCAAGTTCTTGCATTTCATATTTACTTTGAAGCTCTCACTTTACTTCCTAATGAAGAATAAAATGGAATGCATGGCACATTTATATTTTGTCATCACTTAAAGAACCTAGAGCTCAAAGACTTGCCCTTTATCTCAAGTTAAAGTTTGGTTATGGGAGCATTCCCTTGAGTTCACAATTCGGCCATGTGATGATGATGAGCTTGGAGTAAGTTTCATCGAGTCACAAGCGCCCATAATCTATGTCTTAATATTTTCTTAAGCATAGGAGAACTCAAAGAATATTTCAAGTATGATTTTACATTTTAAATCCCAATTTTGGGACAACTCAAATGGTTGCTGCCCTTGTTTAGTTTATGATGATTTTAGTGAAATAAATTGGTTTCCAAAGAGTTTTAGAAGTCCTAAAGTGAATCCATGAGAAACTAGTGTCTTATGTGCATTGAAAATGAAATTTCATGCTTGGTATGATGATGAATGAATTCGGTTCTGCCTTGATGATTTGGTAGCTGTTTGATGATGATTTCATATGATAGAATGTGTAAAAATTATATATGTTGAGGTAGAATCCTTTCTATGCATGTTAGGAAAGAAACTAGTCTTACCAATAAACCGTAAAGTTGAGTTTTAGCATAGTTTTGACCCATTTATCTTTAGTTTCTTACCAAACTGTTTTAGTATGATAATAATCAGATTAGGATTGTTTAGATATGAAAAACTTGGTAACATTGGATGTGGGATTGAATTTTAGCACCCATAGAGAAACTAGTAACTAGAAAACCATAAAAATGCAATTCTAGAACTCTTAGAACATTTAATTTTCTGATTCTGTCCAGCACCCTTACAATGTAGTAAACATGGTTTATAATTAGTTCAAAGGCTTAGGAATACTTCATAATTGGTTTAGATTTAATTTATAGCGCTTTAGGTGAAAACGAAATCGAGAAAGGGTCTAAGACGTAGTTTCTAGAACCCTCGAAATCACAAGATGTAATTTCTGCCCTTAAAGTGTAAGGCTGTCCAGATTCGTTGATGAATATAAATATTAGTAAGAATTATTAGTTGTGAGCCTATAGGTACATAAAAGGATAAAAACAGATGATAGCGTAATTAGTTTTCAAGATTTAGACCCGTAAAGGTCAAAGCATAAGACACCATAAGCTTAAGAGCATAATGAGCTTTAATGTTTCATGCAAGTGTATGTTTTATTATGAGAACAACTTGAGCATGCGATCTCTTATGAGAGTATATAGTGTTGATGTGTTGATGCTCATGCCATGATGCGTTATGCAAAATTATGATATTATGATGCTTATGATGCATACGATGATTATGATGCCTTATGTTGGTATTGAATGGCTATGCATGCTCTATATGTTTGGTGGCATAAAGCAAGTTTGATGGAAATCCGGTGTACGCCGTTACGCTGCTGAATTTCCCATCAAACTTGAGTACTTGAGAAAAAGCTTGCAAAAACTCCTGGGTGACACCGGTTCGGTCAAGCACCCCCAGGATAGGTTCTGGGTGACACCGGTTCGGCCGAGCATCCCCAGAACAGATATGACATAGTACTGAGACGCATTTCTCTCGCTACGGTAAAGAGAGAGCAAATCCGTGAGGGTGTTGACTTTGAGCTTGCTAAAGCGGACAATTCACTGTGTACTAGATACCAGTAGAGCGTTTCAAAGAAGGAAATGATCCTAAGATAGGTGATCCAAGAAAGCAATGTATACCCCCTCTATTAGCCCATATTAAATCTAGTGACAACTAGTTAGGATTGAGCTCATTCCTAGGCGATAGGTGAGATGTAGTTTGGTGACCAGATTATCGCTGGGCCGGTGAATCAGTTGGATTTTTTATGGATATGTTAAGAGGGTGGTCTTTAAGAAAAAGAACTTAAGATTTTTACTTATGAGAAAGATGTCACATGAAAAGTGCTATGCCTTTTTATGCCATGTATATGATTTATGTTTCCTTATGATATGCCCAAGTATTACGATTTTTGTGTTAATGTGCATATGGTATTATCATGCATTCATCAAATATCTGTTGCATTCATGTCATTAAGACACATACTAAAAGACACCCATTTCGGATAAATAGATTTGTAAAGCCTAAAACCAATCCTTATGCATGTACACCTTTTTCATAATTAAAACCGAGGTGGCTGGGGACGACGATGATGACACTAGTATTAGAGTCGGGAATCCCTACTGAGAATCTTGAATGAGTTTCTCATCCCTTCCTTTTCTTCCGTGTCGTCTCTAGACGAGGATTACAACGAGGTTCGTGACTTCTTTTGAGACTCGCGCTTAAGGGTCACACTAGCAGACGGAGCAGAAGGTTGCTGCAGGAGCATAGATAGCTTAGCTTTTGGGTTGACACTTATCCAACCTCAGGTGGATAAGGATCACTTCACACAATGGGCATGTTTTGATGTAAATGATGGTACAATGATGTTAGTAATCCATGTATCTATGAAGATGTGATGATATTATGATTGATATGTATAATACTATGTTTCATGATTATGAATAGTGTGGTTACTTTTTCTTGCACGTTATGGTTATGACAAACGTTAGGTTAGCACGCGGCTCGCGTTTTGCTTTCAAGTTTCAAAAGAAAAATTTATTCATATTTTCCGCTAAGTATTTTAATGAAGGGGTGTAAAGAATGAGACTAAAAGAGTAATATACTAATGATTAACCTAAATATGTTCTAGAGTATTGGGTTAAAAATTAGGATGTTACACTTTGACCGGCCTCTCTAAGCTAAACTGAGTAATCTTTAACCAGCCTTTTCAAGCTAAACCGAGTAGTCTTTAAACAGCCTCTCCAAGCTAAATCGTGACCAGTAAAACATTTTTACTGTCATGTTGCACGTAGTATTTGACTAGCTTCTCCAAGCTGACTCACATCTATTACTACTGGATCGAGGTTATAGAGGTTTGTATTTGGGTTTGTAACTCAAATGAACCTACACTCAAGTTTCCTTAAGATATATCGTGAATGACCTAGGATAACTTGAATGAATTCTTTCTAGCTATTCTTCCTTAGAAGAATGTATGAACAATGAAGGAACATAGAAAGAAGATTTTTACAACTAAGGAAATTGATTACAAGATGTAATTAACTTTACAAGAAGATGAGGAGAAACTTTTGCAGAGTTTTTGCTCTTTGTGCAACATCTATCTTTCTTGTCTTTGAAAGCACAGTATCTCTATTTATAGATAGCCTTGCTTATAATCGTTGCCCTTGGTTAGATCTCCAGGTGACAAGTTTTGGTTATCTATTTGTGTCTTAAAAAAGTAGTCTAGAAGAGTAGTCTATCTATTTATCAAAGCTATTGCAGAAGCCATTGTAAAATTAAGGTTTCTAATGTCCTTTCAAAAACTACTACTTTTTGAACATGGTTTCTGAACTCTTTCTTCTAGAAGTTGAGATAGTTGATCAATTTGGCAAAAGGGATGACACTCTAATCTATCATTGGGTTTGACTTTTGAATTTGAATTTCAAAGTTCCCTCCTTTTTTTGTAAAGCGCATTGTTTCACTGTTAAGTGAGCTTTCTGATATGCGGTATCATTTCCTTGATGAGATCTTAGTCTTCTAGTCTTCAATCAGAGTTTGTTAATGATAAAAACATTGCAAATGTGATGATTGAAGATTGTAAAACACACTAACTTCAGAGTTTTGATTGATATCTTCATTTCAAGCATATTTTCTAAAGTCCAGTGCTACTTTCTAAAGTTTCGAATCTTGGTTTCATTAGATGAATGTGTTTTTTCAAATTGTTAGACATGTTTATGCTTGATTTATGATATAATTATCACTTCCCTTTAGTTTCCATCTCTTGATACGAGATAAAGCATGTTTGCACATGTAAAGTGAAAATTATTTTTGCTTAATGGAGTTATGTTATGCCAACGAAAGAACCTATTTCCTACTATAAGAAACTCAAGATAAACATTACTCATTCTTCAAAATATTTTCCTTAAATTGGATTTATTGTCACTCAAAACATATTACTTTAAAGCTTTCAGAAAGGTCTTGGAAAAAACAATCTCCCCTTTTTTGATGGTGACAAACTATTTTGAAGAAAATCTTTTGAAGAGATATTGAAAGAAATATTACAAAAAATGTAGTGTTATAAATAATTTTTTTTTATCACAGGATGTGATTTTCAAGAAGACTTTTCCTTAAGGCATGATATGGATAAGATCAAAAATGTTTTATAGCCTTAAGTGACTTAAATCATAGCTATTATGATTGTTCTTGATGTTTTTGAAATTACTCAGTGTACTTTCAAAGAGGTATCAAAGTAGCATATATATAAAAAAAATGTTTAAGCCTTTTTACGAGAACAACTTGATTTTTTAGTCATAAAAAGAAACTTTCTAATTAACGTGCTTGAATAATAAACGAGTAATACTTGTGATATTTCATCTTGATTGATCTTCTTATTCAGCACATCTTTATCAAAACTCATTTTCGAAACATATGCTCATGTTTGTATGAAAAAGATGTATTAGAGCATATGGCCGGAGAAAACAACTAGACTAATATATACGTAGTTTCTAATACTCAAAGAAAAGCATAGAAAGTTGTGACCATTCCCAGAAACACCCTGTCAGAGATATCCAAAAAGTATTCCTATTCTTAGAAAGTAAACACCTCCCTAAGTACTTGGATTTGATTCAACAGGGAGTTGTTTAGTCTTTTTCCAGAGACTATTGTTCTTTTAGAGAAGCCTTCCTCATAAATCTCTTGCATAAGAAGTTCATTATACATAATGAAAGGTCCCCGCTTCAAAGATGAATGGTCAAGTTCTTTTCCTTCAGCCATTGGTAGAAGTGAAGGAAACAAAAGATTGGAGCTTGAGATGATTGAAGGTTAGGGTTTGTGAGCAAAAGCGATTCTTATTGTAGAGCTAAGGGTTTAAGAGGAGATGGTTGTGGCTACAGAGAAGATTTTTTGAAAAGAGATTAAATGGTTAAGGATGCATGTTTGTAGGTTGATGATGAAGGTAACGCGTAAAGAGTAAGGAGTGGGGTTATTTAAATGATGGGACATGACATGACTGAAGGTGAAGCGACGTAGGAGAGAAAACCTCAAAAGAGTAGGAATTATGCATCTTCCATCGTTCTTTGAAAAGAGTGGTTTCTAATTCCTAAGATTACTTTCCAAAGAGTTTACTTTCTAAGCTTCACTATTCATTTTCTAACCCGTCAGAATCTCATTATGTTTTCATCACAAACTTATCTTCATATTCTGAATACCATTAGCCCAAATATTCTTTATTTTTTGATCTTCATATCTTTTTTCTGATCAACCCATTTTCTTTTTAATCTTGCAAATTGAAACTTTGATCTTCAATATGATATGTGATCTTGCAAATTGAATTCTTCTTTTGGGCTTCAGCTTGGATTTATGGAGAAAGAGAGTACCCAGAGATGTTTGTGCATGAATGCTTATGTAGATTTAAAAACCATTAAGTTTAAAAGCTTTTTCAAAACATAAAAATGATCTTTAGCTAATGATTTTGTGAATATATTTGGCGTTTGGTCTTTAGTGTTCGTAAACATTAACTTAACATCTCCTTTTTGAACATTATCACGGAAAAAATGATGTTTAACATTGTTGTGCTTGGATCTAAAGTGCTGGATAGGATTCTTAGCAAGATTAATAGCACTAGTATTATCATAGAAGATAAGGATTTTGGAATATCATAGGTGATAATCTTCTAGCTGGTTCCTTATTCACAACATCTGGGTGCAGCAATTTGTGACAGCTACATATTTAGCCTCGGCAATAAGGAGGGCAATTGTATTCTGCTTTTTGCATGACTAAGTGATCAAGCTTTTTCCAAAGAAATAGCAACAACCACTGGTGCTTTTTCTTTCTACTCTGTCTCCAGCAAAGTCAACATCATAGTAATCTACAATCTCACCAGATGTACCTTTCTTATACCACAAATTGAGATTAGTAGTACCTGATAAAAATCTAAAAATTCTCTTAATAGCATTTAAGTATGATTACTTTGGGTTAGATTGAAATCTAGCACAAATTCCTATTACAGTGAACTAATCATTTCATAATAATTACTTTCTGAGACTTTTTCACTACTCTTATCAGCATCAATGATTTGAGATGGATGGATGGAAGTACTCATTGGTTTGGCTTGATCCAGATTAAACTTTTTCAAAAGCTTTTTTGTATATTTTTCTTGATGGATCAAGATTCCTTTAGCTTATGTTACGTTTTATGATTAACGATCACTTATGTTATGTGCGCCTCACGTTTTGTTTATATTCTAAAAAAAAAATATTGGCTCGTATTTTCATCAAGTATGTCCAAAAGAAAATTAACTGGAACAAAGAGTAATATCTAATAATCAACTAGAATACATCCTAGGCGTGTTAAGTTAATTGTTAGGATGTTACACTTGCCATCCACTTAGCACAAAGTGGTTGGTAAAGGTTACTTAGTAACCAAGTAACTTGTATGGTGTTAAAAACTGCACACCAGAACTCTACCGAACGAGTGAAACACGATACCCGCGTAATAAGACATTACCCAAAAACTAATAATAAGTACAAAATATATATTTATAACTATTCTAGCCCTAACCCTATGTTTCTTGAGTTTTGGGCATCTCTGGGTCCCAATTTTAGGGTTTTGGCTGTCCCGACGGGCTCATGGACTTATAAGGTTACTATTCACCCTAGCCGAAATTTTTTTGTTTTTTACACATCCGTTGGGCCGTCCTCATCATTACTAAATTTATTAAATTTTTTGAAATTATGACTAATAAACCACAAATTAATTTTTAAATAATTTTTAAGGTGTTACACAAGCCAACTGGGTTGCAAATTCAGCTGGCCAACCGGAGCATCACAAGACCAGAGGGGGTATTGGAGGATGTTCTTGTCTAGGTAAATGATTTAATATTCCATGCTGATTTTTATGTGCTTAAAATGGAAAATGACAACTGCCAACCAGCATATATTGATCTTAGGAAGACCCTTTTTGAAAACTGCTAGAACCTTGATTAATGTTCATGCTGGCACATTATCCATGGAGTATGGGGACATGAAAGTCCAATTTAGTTTATCTGATGCTATGAAACATCCCCTAAGGAATACTTCATGTTTGGTATTGATGTCATTGACTCTTTAGTTGATGATGCTTGTAAGGACCCATATCCCCCTTTCTCCACTTTTCTTTTTCCATGGGATATGATGTAACATCCTAATTTTTCTTTCCCACGTACAAATGACCAA
Organism: Dalbergia cochinchinensis; assembly: GCA_031216125.1. Taxonomy (NCBI): domain Eukaryota; kingdom Viridiplantae; phylum Streptophyta; class Magnoliopsida; order Fabales; family Fabaceae; genus Dalbergia; species Dalbergia cochinchinensis. Next base: position 33,799,134 of record CM062369.1, read on the forward strand.
AATGCCCCTGAGGTCATTTTACCGGAAGAATGAGGATCGCCGACCTCAGCCATCCTCAAAGGGTTGTTTTAATATTGAACGGGGACTATGTGTGTTAATAGAACAGAAGAATCTCATTTTTTGGGTTCCTAGGCACAAATTACCGAAATACCCCTGCAGTAATTTAACGCGAGTTTAACTGCCGAGTGGACCTGGACCTTACCCGAGGGTTTGAAATATCATTTTTAAGGGATATCTAATGTCTGTCTAAGCCCAGGTGATCCCAGGGAGTTTTTGTGAAAAATTACCATTTTGCCTCTAATTAAGGGCATAATGAGCTTAATCGTGTAATTAATAAAACCTAAGCAATGTTAGGCTCTATTAAAGATTAATTAATTTTAATAATTAATCTAAAAGTCAAAATTATTAATTGAGGTTATTAGGGCCTAAGATTGCTTTAAAAAAAACTCAAAATCCCTTTCTTAATTCAAGACTTTATGTCATATTTCATTGAATAATGTTTTCTCTATCTCCAATTTTTTAAATTAAGGAATCAAAGATGTGATTGTAATTCTTATTGAATGAGATTTGACTCTACTAAATGAACAAGAGCACTCCTTAACCATGTATTGAGTGGCCTTAATCACTCACTTTCTCATTTAAACACTTGATTACAAACTCCTAATCAAAGGCCTAATCAAAGATACTCCTATACATACTTCTAATCCACATTGAAAAGAAACATTTCCTCCCCATTTTTCTTCATGAAACCGGCGACCACTCCCCTCCATTCATCTCTTCACATTTTGATTCATTTGCTTACACACTCAAAGAAGGCCATACCTAGCCATACCCAAACCCATACCTAGCCACTCCATATAATGATACAACAAAATGAGATATTTTTCCTTCCTTTTCCCTCCATATGTGCCGCGGCCACTCCTCCCCCTCTTATCCTCTCATATTGCATTTTCTCTATAAATACCCACTCAAGGAAGCTTACAAGAACATTTTGCTCATTCTTGCAACTTTAGTTTTCTCTTTTGCTCTCAAAAGTTCTTCTTCTTCTTCTTCTTCATTCTTCAAAGAAACCATTATCAATCACCACATCTCAACCCCAAACCACCACGCAATCACCGTAGACCTTCCCTAAAACACTTAATTTTTCCACTTCCAAGATCAAAACTCAAGACACATCTTCTTTCCTTCTCTTTTTCTCCTTAGCCGAACCATTTCCTTGCTCCAAGGAAGAATTTTTCTTTTCATCTCTTTTCAAGATCAAGCTCTTTTCTTTCAACAAGAAAAACATCTTTGGTAGGGAGTTTGTTTTAAAGTTTTCATTCTTTTCTTTTGAATCATTTTTGGTTGGAATGTTGGATTGATTGAAAATATTCTCTTCTTCTATGTTCTCTTATTTTGGGGCTTGAATGAATATTGGAGTGTTAGTTCTCTCTTTTTCTTTCTTTCTTTCGGTTTCAAGTTTCCTTTTCTTTTTTTTGGCCTTGATGGCCTTATTGCTTAAAAATCATGGCTTGATAATGAGGATTTTTGATGTTGGTTGCAAAACCATCATTTGTTTGACCTCTAAAACTTAAGTTTTCATTATTTAGTTTTAAGAGTTCCCAGCAAATGAAAATATTATTTGGTTTTCTTTGATGGTTTTTCCTTTGAGCTTGATGGTAGGTCTAAGGAAACAAGGTTCTTGGGACCATAATAATGAGAGACTCTAAAGCTCATGTCCATTTTGTAAAATTGATCAGTGTTTTAGAGTTGTTACTCTAAATAGGAGTCTTAAGCCTAGGACCTAAAGAAATAACAAATAGGAATGTGTTCATATTTATATTTCAATTCTTTGCATTTCATATTTATATTTGAGCCTTGCATATCATATTTATTTCCAAGTTGTCACCTAAAGCTTGAAGATAAGAAAATGAACTTGCATTTCATGTTTATATTTCTTGTCTAGCATATTTATATTTCAAGCCATCACCTAAACTTTAAAGATTAAAATTGAGCTTGCATTCTCATATTTATATTCAAGCTTTGCATATCATATTTATATTTCCATCGTCATCACCTTATAATATCAAGATTAAAATGAGGCTTGCATTTGCACGTTTAAGTTTATGCCATCACCTAAATAATCTAGAGCTCAAGACTTACCTCTTTCAACTTACATGGGAATTTCTGTTCCATGAACATTTATCTTTACAAAAATGATTGGTTTTTCAAAGAACAAAGCTCTAAGGATTGGTATATTATTGTCTTGAGGTTTTAAAGCTTGTGTCTTACCATTTTCCTTGAGAAATATGTTAATTCCTAAAGTGTTAAAACATGATTCACATAACCAAAATCCTTTTATTAAGCCCTCTGATTTTTCTACTAACCTAAGGACATTTAATTGTGTTTCTAAAGGGATAAATTAATTATAAGAGTGTTCCTTGACCTAGAATTAATTTTAGAAAGACTAGTATGTTAGAAATGCTTATTATTGCAACTTTACATGCACTTGGAAAATTAAATTTTAGATTCTGTTCTAACATTTCCAGATCTGAGGTATGCTGTTTGGAGTGAATTAAATGGGTAAAATTTGTTAGTAATTGTGTAATAATTATTTTTAGCACTTAAGGAAAGACTAGTAACTAGAAAGGATAAAAAATGTGATTTCTAGAACTCTTAAAGGTGAAAAATATGGTTTCTGTCCAGCATGTTATAATTTGGTAAAGGGGATGTTTAACACTTAGTAAATGTGTAGGAATTACTCATAATTGGTATAGGAATAAACTTTGACATCTTAGGAAAAGTCGATAATGAGAAAAGGTCAAACACGTAACTTCTAGAATACCAAAATAATTAAATTTTCATTTCTATTCAAATCTATCCAACTTGGTTTAATGATGTTCCTAAGGTTAATAATTAATGAGAATCATTGTGATTGATCCTTTAGATGCATAAAAGAATAAATACAAAAGTTAGGTTTACTTGATTTAGAAGTTTAACCAATTAAGAGTAATGAAAGTGCTTTTTTTATGAGATGATGTGATTTAATGTACTTGAGGATTTGTGTGATAATTATGTTTGCATACCTGATTATTAGTTACAAGTGGCATGTTATGATTACACTTGGAATGTTTAAGATGCATATATTGAAATGATATGAAAGCATATGACATTATTGATATGTTTGTGTTCTTGCATCTTAATATAACATGCTAATGTTAAGGTGACATAAAACATATGGAAATGATTCTCTAGACTTCTCAAATTAAAGGTTATGAGAGGTGATCCAATAAGGAAGTGATCTTTTAGACTCCCCGAATTAAAGGTTATGAAAGGTGATCATAGTGCCCCTGAGGTCATTTTCGGCCCGGAATTCGAGGATGGCCGACCCGGCAATCCTTGAAGGGCCAACTCAATGTTTGAAGGAGATTGAATGACCCTTGAGTGGTTTCGGAGGCGAAAATCTCATTTTCTACAGTTTCGGGTCAAAATGACCAAAATACCCATATAGCATTTTTACGCGAGTAAAGGTGCCGTTTGAGCCTGGAACTTTCCCTAGAGGTTTAAAACCATGTTTTTACATGTTTCAACGCATCTGTTTAAGTCTCGGCGGTCCCGGGCAATTTTAGTGCAAAATTACGATTTTGCCCCTAGAATAGTGTTTTTGAGCTTAATGATGCAATTAAGCAAACCTAAGCAATATTAGGCTTTAATCAAAGATTAATTAATTTTCATAATTAATCTAGAGTCAAAATAAATTATTAAAATTAATTAGAACCTAAGATTGCTTAGATTAGATTTAAATCTCTTTTCTAAAACTCAAGATTTCACTCTTGGAATCTTGAATAGTGTTTTCTCTCTCCAATTCCTTAAATCAAGGAATTATGTCTAGAATTGTTTATACACTAAAATGAGTTTATAACTCACTAATGATGCAAGAACACTCCTCAATTATGTCTTGACAACCTTGATTACCCATTTTCTCACTTAAACACTTTCTTACAAATTCCTAATCTTAGTCCTAATCAAAGATACACCTAAACACAACTCTAAATCACAATTAAAATGCAAGAAATCCTCCCCCCATGGCTGATGCACATTTGGCCATCTCTCTCTCATTTACTACACATGTTGAATTGTTTCTCACTCAAAGAACCATGCTTGAAGTCATACCTTGAACCATACCTCACCATACTTTGAACCATACCTCACCATGCCTCAAGACCACATTATCTCACCTCATGGAACTCATGGGCTGCCCTTGTGCTGATGGCCGAACTCCCTCCTCCCTCCTTGCACCTTTCATTTGTTTCATTTCTCTATAAATAGCTTGCTTGGGTGAACTTGCATCATTTTGGGTTCATTTGCTAAGTGTAAGTTTTCAAAGAGCACTTCAAAGTTTCCTTTTTCTCTCAAGTTCAAGTATTCAAGTTCTTCAAGTTCTTCATCCTCTTCTCTCATCCCAATCTTCAAACCACTAGGTAGGGATTTTCTTTCAAGAGTTCTTTTATTTAAAGTTCTTAATCTCTTTATGTGTTCATAGTTTCTCTTGAATCTTTTTTAGAACTTCTTTTCTTCTTCTTCTTCGCTTTGTTTTCGGCCATGAGGCTTGAGGATCAAAGGAATGAGAGCTTGATGATGAGAGTTTTATGATGATGTTCATCACTTGAACAATCTCTAAAGCTTGATCTTTGTTCTTGAGTTAAAGATGTTTTTAGTTTTTCTTCTTGAATCCTTGAAAACCTTTCACTTTGATGATGTTTTAAAATGGTTAACATGAACTCAATGATGAGAACTCATGATGTTGGTGTTAATGCATCATCAAGACCATGGTCTCTTGAGTTCCAAATGTTTCTTTCCTTCTCAAAAATTTCGGTTCCTTTTCCTTTTCTTTCTCCAAGGTTTCGACCATATTGGCCAAGGAGGTTCACAATGGCTTGATGATGAGAGCTTCTAGATGATGACTATGTGTTCATCACAAAGAGGCCTCTAGAGCTTGAGTTTTAATAAAAATGTTATTTATGTTTACATTCCAAGAAAAGAAACTTTGTGTTTTAAAGAACCCTTGAGGTTCACTCTTGATTTTACTTTATCTTGTCATGATAAGTTTAGGTTGAGGTTTAAGTTCCTTCAAAAGTCTTGTATGAGCTCTAATAAGAAATAAATGGACTAGCATTCATATTTATATTCAAGCTTATGCATTACATATTTATTTTGAGCTTTGCATTCATATTTAATTTCCAAACCATCACTTAAAGTTAAAGGATAAAGAATGAAGTGCATCTCATATTTACATTCTTGCCTAGCATATTTACTTTTATCACTAACGAATATAAAGATTTAAAATGAGAACTTGCACTATCACCTAACTAAATCTCAAAGCCTTTCTATTTCGGCCTTAAAGTCGATTGTTGCTGGGCCTAGAGCACTAAAATAAAGAAATGAACTTGCATATTTATATTCCAAGTCTTGCATATTTATTTCAAGCCTTGCATATTTATATTTCAAGTCTTGCATGTTTACTTTAAGCTCTCACTTTATTTTGTAATGAAGAATAAAAATGAAGTGCATAACATGTTTAAATTATGTCATCACTTAAAAGACCTTAGAGCTCAAAGACTTGCCCATTTTATCTCAAGTTAAAGTTTAATGAGGGAGCATTCTTTGAATGCATGATTTCGGCCTTGTAGTGATGATGAACTTGGAATGAGTTTCATCTAGCTTCAAGGACCAATAAGTCAAGTTTTAAGAATCCTTTTAAATCTCATGAATTTGTTTGAGTTCAAGACCAACAAGGTTCTATGAATTCAACTCTCCTTAAGGAGGGATCAAGTGGTCAACGACCTAAGGATGTTTTAGCCTCTTTTACAAAAATAAATGGGTTGGCAAAAGAGTTTTAAAGGTTCTAAATTGGTTCCAAGAGAAACTAGCACCTTACATGTCTTAGAAACATCAAGTCATGCACCTTCTTGGGGACTTGGTGTTTCGGCCTTGTCATGATGAGTTTGTTGTTGTGTGATGATGTTTTGATGTGTTATGATGTGTGGAAATTATGCATGATGAGGTAGGAACACTTCTATGCATGTTAAAAGAGAAATTAGCTTTCTAGAAAAATCGTAACGTCAAAATTTAGCATAGTTTAATCCCATTTATTTATGGACACTGCCCAAACTGTTTCAATGGGGATATAATCAGATTAGGAGTGTTTAATCATGAAAAATTTGGTTACATTTGACGTAGGAATGAATTTTAGCACCCATGGAGAAACTAGTAACTAGAAAACCGTAAAACCACAATTCTAGAACTCTTAGAACATTTAGTTTTTGGAATCTGTCCAGCAACCTCATACTAGGGTAGACTTGGTTTATAATTAGTCCTTATACTAAGAATGTATCATAATTGGTTTAGGTTTAACTTATAGCACCTTAGGCGAAGACAGAACCAAGAAAGGGTTTAAAACGTAAGTTTTAGGACCCCGCAATTTTAAGATCAAAGCGCTGCCCCTAAGGAATGATGATGTTCAGATTTAATAGAGAGCATGAATAATAATAAGTTTTGTTAAGAGAGAACCCTTAGGTGTATAAAAGTTTGATAGGAGATGATAGGTTAACTACATCACAAGTTTAAGGCCCGTAAGGATCAGAGCATAAAATATCGTAGGACCAAATGCATAATGAACTTTTAATGTTGCTTGTGAAAGTATGAGGGTGATTATGAGAATGCATGAAATTATGATGAAGGATGCATGTTTGATTGACTTATGTTGCATAAAGAAGAATTTGGAAGAAATTCAGCATGCTATAGTTATGCCGTCGAATTTCTGACAAATTTGGGACTCAGAAAGTTTTTGAAAACCTATGAAATTTTTATGAGGTACTAAGATGAGTTCTCGGATGACACCGGTTCGACCGAGCACCTCCAGAGAACTCATGTGACATCGGTACCATGATGAATTCTTGGGTGACACCGGTTCGGCCGAGCACCCCCAAGAAATGCCCCCTAGCCCGTACTGGATAAGTCGGGATTATGTTTATGATTATGTTAAGCTTATCGGGATTGATAAGTAAGAACTAGTGATGACTAGTTAAGGTATGAGCTCATAACCTAGAGATGTGATGTGTTCTGGGTGACACCGGTTCGGCCGAGCACCCCTAGAGCGATTGTCTTTTAGGGTGGCATACGAGGAAGTTATGATAGTTATGTCACAAAGAGAATTTAATTGCCATTTTATGCCACTATTATGATGTTCTTAAAGACATGATGATTATTCTTGTATTAAGTAGAGCCATGCATGCATCTTTTAATATGTTTGCATCCATATCATTAAGAATCATGCTAAAATGAACGGACCTTGGCTAAATTATGTTTTAGAACCTAAAAATGGACTTAATGCATGCTCACTTATTTTGTTTACTAAACCCAAGGTTCCTGAGGACGTAGATGATGACACCTAGGTAGTAGAAGGCCCTATTGAGATTCTTTAGCAAGATTCTCGCTCCCTTTATCTCTTTCTTTCCGTCACGTCTTCAGATGGCGACGTTCGTGGTTTTCGTGGACACCCCGACGTGGGAGGTCCACTATGACCCTGATCACGGGTCATACCATTTTGAGGGATAGTGTACGGTGCGAGTCTTCATGTTCGTAGGACGTCCCTTCGCTCACCCCGTGCACACCCATCGCTTCTCCCCGACAGCACCCTACGGCGACGACGAGCGGGTTTTTGAGCGCGCGCGTACGCATAACGAGAGAGTGCTCCGCATGCACACCGCCGCCTGTAACATCCTAATTTTTAACCCAATACTCTAGAACATATTTAGGTTAATCATTAGTCTGTTACTTCATAGTTCTCATTTAGCTTTGAATTACTTAGCGGAAAATACGGGAAATTTTTTTTTTGAAATAAAAGTGAGAGCCGCGTGATGCGATAAGCGGTAAACCATGCAAAGTAAAACAATCGTCTCACAATCATCACAACATAAGGCACATCATGAACATCACTGAATGTAAGCTCATATATATATAACTTGCCCACTTATAAGTGTGGGACTTAATTCAAGATAAAGGGAAATACATGAAAAGAAATACAACATAAAACGTAAACATAATCTACTCCCCTACCCGAGTGCATCTAATAGGATAACCTCTAAACAAAAGAAAGTTTATCCCTATCTATGTGGTGTGTGCTCTAACTCGGGCCATCCTCGACCTCCTCTGGCGACCATCTCGTGTCGAGGCGGATATCCGGAAAGCGAGCGAGCTCCTCGGGCGTGAAAAGGCGGAGTGGGGATCGAATATGACTCCCGAGGTATGGCCGCATCTCCGGTCGTCGTGCGCCTCGGCTGAGTCACGGTGGGCTCGCTATCCTCTCCAAAGTCCATAGGTATGGTGGCGGAAGACCCCTCGGAGGGTATCTGGGTGGCCGAGTCTTCGGAAGGATCCATCTCCGAGAAGGACGATGGGCAACGGGGCACATACTCGGGGTAGTCTCGAACGGCGGATGCGGAAGGTGGAGTATGGCGTAGCCTCTCCTCTCGGGGACGTGCGCGCTCGAACACTAGGTCATCACCAAAAGGTGAGACGGGGGAGAAACGATGGGAATGTGCGAGGGGAGTGAAGGGTCGACCCATGAACATGAATACTCTAAGCGTGCATCGACCCACAAAATGGAATGACCGTGGTCCGGGTCATGCCGCACCTCCCATGTCGGCGTCTCCACGAACACCACCGACGTCGCCATCTGAAGACGTGACGGAAAGAAAGAGGTAGAGGGAGTGAGAATCTTGCTAAAGAATCTCAGTAGGGCCTCCTACTACCTAGGTGTCATCATCTACGTCCTCAGGAACCTTGGGTTTAATTATATGAAATGACTGAACATGCATTTAGTTCATTTTAAACTTCAAAAATATACTTTAGCCAAGGTCCGTTCATTTTAGGATGATCTTAATGTCATGAATGCAACATAATGGAAAATGTATGCATGGCACTACCTAATGCACATACATAAAGCATAACATCAAGTATCATCATCGTTGGTGGCATAAAGTGGCAATAGTAACATTCATATGGGACAAAACTTAGTGACATAATCATAATCATGAACTTTTCTTCCTCATGGGCCACCCTAAAAGACAATCGAATCTGGGGTGCTCGGCCGAACCGGTGTCACCCAGAGCGTGTCATACATCTAGGTTATGAGCTCATACCTTAACTAGTCGTCACTAGTTCTTACTTACCACTTAACGATAAGCGTATCATAAATCCCGACTATCCGAGTGCGGGTTGGGGGCAAATCTCTTAGGGGTGCTCGGCCGAACCGGTGTCACCTAAGAGTATAAAATGGTACCGATGTCACATGAGTTCTATGGAGGTGCTCGGCCGAACCGGTGTCATCCTAGAACCCATCTTAGTACCTTAATTTTCAAAATCTCTTTAAGTCCCCAAATTTGCTGTAAATTCGGCGCCAAAACGGTCATTACACCGAAGTTTCCTTCCAAATTTGTCGGACATTCGGCGGCCAAACCGGTCACTACACCGAATTTCCTTCCAAATTTGCTTTATGCCACATAAACATATAACCTCATAAATTCCTCATATGAATAACATCATCATCATTAGCATACTTCATGCATCATCATACATCATTCAAACGCTTACCCTCACGGTAGCTTATGCTTTGACCATACGGGTCTTAATCTTGAGATATAGCTCTCTAATATCCGTCGCTCATATTTTTATGCCCCTAAGGCTCATATTAAACATCATTCTTCATTCTCATGTTCATACTTAAATCTGAATAGCATAGGACTGAGTCTCTAACTTGTTTTTTACTGGGTTCTAGAACTTACGTTTTAGATCCTTCCTCGGTTCCGTCTTCGACTGAGGCGCTATACATTAAATCTAAATCAATTATGAGACATTCCTATGCTTAAGGACTAATTATTAATCATGTTTATCATGTTGTAAGGGTGCTGGACAGATTCCAGAAAATTAAATGTTCTAAGAGTTCTACATTTGCATTTTTACGGTTTTCTAGCTACTAGTTTCCCCATAGGTGCTAGAATTCGATTCTAACTCAAATGATACCAAGTTTTTCATGTCTAAACAATCTAAATCTGATTATGTTCCCATTAAAACAGTTTGGATTGGTTCCATAAACAAATGGGTCAAAACTATGTTAAATTCTAGCTTTACGGTATTTCTAGTTAGCTAGTTTCTTACCTATCATGCATAGGTTTGCTTCTACATCATCACATGATATTTTCACACATTCCAACACATTAAAACATCATCATACAGCATCACATTCATCACATCAGAGCCGAAAACATCTTGCCTCAATAAGAGAATTAAATTGACATTTCTAGGTACATAAGTTAACTAGTTTCTCTTGGAATCAATCTAGAATTTCTAAAACTCTTTGCAAAACATTTTAATTCATCAAGAGGCTAAGTGAAGCCTTAGGTCACTGACCAAAACATATTCCATCCCCTAAAAGAGATTGGAATCACAACTTATAACGACATAACCTTATAAAGAATTGTCAAACTTTAAGGAAAACTCAAAACATAGGCTATTGGTCCTAGTAGCTAGATGAAAACTCATTGCAAGTCCATCTTCACTACTTGGCCGAAAAAGGTACATTCAAAGTGTGGTTTGCATTGAACTTTAACTTGGAATGAAATGGGCAAGTCTTTGAGCTCTAGGTTCTTAAGTTACGACATAAACTAAACGTGCTCATGCTCTTCATTTTTAATCTTGCTTTCAAGGTAAAGTGATGACTTGAAATTAAATATGCAAGGCATAATTTAACCGTGTAAACTTGAAAGTAAATATGCGAAGCATAATCTTAAACGTGCAAGCTTGAAAGTAAAGATGCAAGATTCAATTCTTTATTTTAGTGCTCTTGGCCCAACAACAATCGACTTTAAGGCCGAAATAGATAGGCATTCGAGAAATTAATTAGGTGATAATGCAAGTTCAATTCTTTATTTTAGTGCTCTAGGCCCAACAACAATCGACTTTAAGGCCGAAATAGAAAGGCTTTGAGTGTTTCCTAAACTTAGCAAATGATCTAAAAGTGGTGCAAGCTCCTCAAGGCATTCTATTTATAGAGAATTGAAACAAATGAAGTGTGTATGTGGGCTGATGTGTTTCGGCCATGAGGTGCAGAATTAGGGACATCCATGAGTTCCATGAGGTGAGATAATGTGTTCTTGAGGCATGGTGAGGTATGGCTTAAGGTATGGTGAGGTATGGTTCAAGGTATGGCCTCAAGCATGGTTCTTTGAGTGAGAAAATAATTAAACATGTGGTCAATGGGGAGTGGGCTGGCCGAAATGCATCAGCCAAGGGAGGAGAGTTTCTTGCATTTTAATTGTGGTTTAGAGTTGTGTTTAGGTGTATCTTTGGTTATGCTTAAGATTAGGAATTTGTAAGAAAGTGTTTAGGTAAGGTAAATGGGTAATTAAGGTAGTCTAGACATAATTAAGGAGTGGTCTTGCACCATTAGAGGGTTAAATCCTCAATTTAGAGTTTAAACAACTCTAGACTCATTTCCTTGATTTAAGGAATTGGAGAGAGAAAACACTATTCATGATTCCAAGACTAGGAATCTTGAGTTCTAAAAGGATTTAAGTTTAATCTAAGCAATTTTAGGTTCTAATTAACTTTAATAAATTATTTTGACTCTAGATTAATTAGGGAAATAAATTAATCTTCGTTTAGAGCCTAATATTGCTTAGGTTTGCTTAATTACGTCATTAAGCTTAAAAACACTATTCCAGGGGCAAAATCGTAATTTTGCACTAAAACTGCCCGGGACCGCCGGGACTTGAACAGATACCTCTAGACACATGAAATCATGTCTTTAAACCTGGGGAAAGTTAGGGCTCAAGCGGCACCTTTACCCGTAAAAACGCTATAGGGGTATTTTGGTCATTTTGACCAAATCATGAAAACGAAATTTTCGCTTCAAAGCATTCAAAGGCCATTCAATCCCCTTCAAACATTGAGTTGACCTTCGAGGATGACCGAGTTGGTTACCCTCGAGTTCGGTCGAAAATGACCTCAGGGGGGCATTTTGGTCATTTCTCGAGACAGAAAAATCGAGTGTTACATTACTCCCCTCCTTAAAAGAATTTAGCCCTCGAAATTCGCTACCTTAGAAAAGCTCGGGATACTTGTCTTGCATTTCGACTCTAGCTCCCATGTAAACTCTTCGATTTGTCGCGTCCCCATGCTACCTTTACCAATGGAGCAGGACTTGTTCCTCACCGCTTGACTCATGGTCCACGATTCTCGTAGGGAAGATTGAAAGTTAGGTCGTCCCTTAACCGAACATGCTCGGCTCTAAAAGCGTGGCTAGGGTCGGACTCATACTTCCTTAGCCGAGAGGCGTGAAAGACGTCATGAAGATTAGAAAGATTAGGGGTAAGGCTATTTTGTAGGCAAGCTGTTCCTATCCTTTGAAGAATTTGGAAGGGACCAAGGAATCGGGGCTCAACTTTTGACTTTCATGGCTCTTCCTATGCCTGTAGTGGGGGTAATCCTAAGGAACACATGTTCTCCCTCCTCGAACTCCAAGGGCTTGCGCCGCTTGTCCGCATAGCTCTTTTGTCTAGTTTGAGCGGGGAGCATCCTATCCCTGGTCCTCTTGGGTTGTTCCGTTGGTTCCCTCACTACATCGGGTCCTAAGACACTTTGCTCCCAGGCTCGTACCAACACAAAGGTGATTGGCACTTCCTTCCATACAATGCCTCGTGCGGTGCCATATCGATGCTTGCGTGATAACTATTGTTATCACGCAAACTCGATCAAAGGCAAGTACTTATCCCAACTTCCCTTTGGTCTAACACACAGGCTCTTAGCATATCCTCTAGGGTTTGGATCGTCCTTTCAGATTGTCCGTCTGTTTGTGGGTGGTAAGCAGTGCTCAAGCATAGCTTTGAACCAAACGCCTTTGGAAGGCTCCCAAAACGCGACGTAAACCGCGGATCTCTATCCGAGATTATCGTCGACGGTACTCCATGCAATCTTACGATCTCTTGGATGTATAACTGAGCCAATTTATCTAAAGAGTACGTCACTCTAATAGGTAGAAAGTGTGCCGACTTGGTTAGTCGATCCACTATCACCCATATAGCATCATGGCCAGCTTATGCCTTAGGCAATCTGTCACGAAATCCATAGATATGCATTCCCACTTCCATTCGGGGATTGACGGGGGTTGCAACAAACCTGAAGGTTTTTGGTGCTCGATTTTCACTTTCTGACATACCAAGCACTTACTAACCCAGGCGACTACATCCTTTTTCATTCCGGGCCACCAAAACATCTTCTTCAAGTCTTGGTACATCTTGGTAACACCGGGATGAATGGTGAAATAGCTTTGCTGAGCCTCCTCCAAGATGTTCTCTCGAGGTCACCATCTTGGGGTACGCAGATCCTTCCCTCAAATCTCCATATCCAATCCTCACCTCTTTCAAACCTTTTAACTTTCCCGCCTTAACAAAGATCTATGATCTCTTCGAACTCCTCATTCTCTCGTTGTGCTAACATGATTCTCTGCTTAAATCCACTTGTCACACTAAGATAGCACATTTTTATTCCTTTATCGGTCGCTGACATCCCTAGATTCATATCCCTAAACTTCTCTATCAACTCAACTTCTTTGATCATCATGTGGGACAGGTGTAACGACTTTCAGCTCAAGGCATCGGCGACTACATTAGCCTTGCCGGGGTGGTAACTTAAACCGAAATCGTAGTCCTTGAGGAATTCCATCCACCTTCTTTGCCTCATATTTAACTCCTTTTGATCAAAGAGGTACTTGAGACTCTTATGATCGGAGAAAACCTCAAACCTTACACCATACAAATGGTGTCTCCACATCTTTAAGGCAAACACTACGGCAGCTAACTCTAGGTCATGGGTGGGGTAGTTAGCCTCGTGAGGCTTGAGTTGTCGGGATGCATAGGCTACCACTTGCCTATTTTGCATCAACACACACCCTAGTCCTTTGCCCGAAGCATCACAATATACCTCGAAGGGTACATTGGGGCTAGGTAAGACTAAGAGTGGGGTCGTGGTTAACCTTTCCTTAAGCTCTTGGAAACTCTTCTCACATTCGGGGCTCCACTCAAACGGGGCATTCTTCCTAGTGAGCTTGGTCAAGGGTAGGGCTAACTGGGAAAATCCTTTGATAAACCTACGGTAGTAGCCTGCTAAACCCAAAAAGCTCCGTATTTCTGTTACGGTGGTTGGTCTATCCCAATTCATTACGGCTTCTACCTTACTAGGATCAACGGCTATACCTCCTTTTGACACAACGTGCCCTAAAAACTTGACCTCCTCCAACCAAAATTCACACTTAGAGAGTTTTGCATATAGCTTTTTCTCCTTCAAAATCTCCAAAACTATCCTTAGATGACGCTCATGCTCCTCGTGGGTCTTCGAATAGATGAGTATATCATCTATAAAAACGACCACGAATTGATCTAAATAGGGTCTAAAGATCCTATTCATGTAATCCATAAAGACTGCAGGAGCATTTGTCAACCCAAAAGACATCACCGCGAACTCAAAGTGTCCATACCGAGTTCTAAAGGCGGTCTTTGGTATATCTTGATCTCTTACTCTAATTTGGTGGTATCCCGACCTAAGGATGATCTTGGAAAACACTACCGCTCCTCTCAATTGGTCCATGAGATCATCAATCCTAGGCAAAGGGTATTTGTTTTTCACTGTCACGCGATTTAATTGCCTATAATCTATGCACAACCTCATACTCCCGTCCTTCTTTTCACAAACAAGACCGGGCTCCCCATGGTGAAGCACTAGGTCTTATGAAGCTTTTCTCTAAAAGTTCCTCAAGTTGGGTTTTAAGCTCGGCTAGTTCTAGGGTGACATTCTATAGGGGGCAATGGAGATTGGTCCCGCTCCAGAACCAACTCAATGGAGAACTCCACTTCTCGCTCGGGAGGGAACTCGGGTATATCTTCCTAGGAAACACCTCGGGATAGTTTCTCACTATAGGTATATTCTCTAAATTTCTCCAAAGTGTACCTCGCTAGCGGCTAGGAGAACATATCCCTTAGTCTTTTTCCCACTACAAGTGGACCTCTACGGCATTGAGATAGAGTTTCAAAGGTTGACTTATTTCACTAGGGGAGAAGGAAAGACGATCGCTTTGGTGTCACAGTCTAACAATACACGGTTGGCGTGAAGCCAATCCATGCCAAGAACTATTCCTATACCTTTCATGGGTAAACAAATTAAATCCACAACATATGATCTATTTTCTGTGGTGAGGTGACAATTTAGGCAACAATAACAAGTATTCACAGGATGATTTGTGGGGGTAGTGACAATAAGATCAAAAGGAAGTTTGGAAGTTTTCAAATTTAGAGCCTCGACACTAGCATATGAAATAAAAGAATGTGTTGCACCGAGTCATATAGCACGCTTAAGGTTCTACCATCTATTTCGCACTTACCTTCTATGAGACCGTTGGATGTGTCCGCCTCGTCTACATTGAGGGTGAAGACCCTCCCTTGGTGTTGCGGCCGGGAATTCTGGCTTGCTGGCCTCCCATTAGTGCAGTTGCTGGCGTAGTGGCCAGGCTTTCCGCATCGGGCGGATATTACGCCCGCTAGGCACGGACGGTTGCCATGATCCTTCCCGCACTTGGGACATAGCACGGCTGGGATAGCTTGGGCGGGGGTTCCTTGAGGCGTCCTGTTCTTAGTCCCACTTGACCCTCCTTGGTTGTTGTTGTGGTTGTTGCGGTTGTTGTTGTTCTGGAATTGTGGTCGGTATGGCTGCTTGGGTTGTTGGTGGAAGGGGGTTCTTTGTTGTTGTTGTGGTCTGAACTGGTTGGTTTGGTAGGGATTATAGTGATTTCGGGATTGGTTTGGATATTGGGGCTTGAATTTTGGGGCTTGAGGTGCTAGCCCCTTGTTTCGTGCTGCCCTTGCAGCATTGATTTTCTTCTGTCCCTCTTCCATGATCCGGCACTTGTTGACTAGGGTTGGAAAGTCCCTAATCTCCATGTGCGCCACAGCGTAGTTGAGCTCTGCCGTTAGTCCGGCCTCATACTTGACGCACTTCCACACCTCGTCGGGGTTTCCTTGAAACACCCTAGAGAACTTAATCAGCTCCTCGAATTTCGCCGTATCTTTGGCGACGATGACCCTCCTTGAGTCGATTGCATGAACTCAATATCTTTCGCGTTCCTCACAGACTGCGGGAAGTACTTCTCATAGAAAAAGGGCTTGAATAGCTCCCAGTTGACAAAGCACGAAGCTTCTAGCGATCTTGGTGCAGTCCACCGTAACTTCGGCATCCGACTCCATCATATAAGCAAATGGTGACCTTTTGCTCCTCCGAGCAAGCCACCACGGAGTAGATCTTCTCCATGTTTTTGATCCACTCATCGCCTTTGTCGGGTCCATGGCTCCTCGGAAGGTGGGCGGGTTCGCCTTGCGAAACTCACCAAACCTCGCTTGCTCGACCATTTCAGCAGTAGGGGGAGCACGTCCGGTGTCCCCTTGTTGGTTCATCCTCTCGAACATCTGTTCCATGGCTCTAGCCATGTCACGAACAGCAGCAGTGGCATCGCTTTGGTCTCCCTCGGTCGGGGTCCTAGGTTGTCTCCTTGGTGCCATTGGTCCCTAAACACATGAGACAATAAACACTGAGGTGATCAGGCTCAATATTCCATGTAAAATGAGCTAGTTACCATGGCACACGCAAGTAGACAAGGGTCATGAACTTCTACCCTATAGCTTATCTCTAGTTAAGCTCTACGCATGACCTAGCTATCGTACTACGCTTTAGAAAGCATAGTCAGTCCAATCCTCAGGCTCCATGAGAATCGAATCGCTCACGATACCATAATGTAACATCCTAATTTTTAACCCAATACTCTAGAACATATTTAGGTTAATCATTAGTCTGTTACTTCATAGTTCTCATTTAGCTTTGAATTACTTAGCGGAAAATACGGGAAATTTTTTTTTTGAAATAAAAGTGAGAGCCGCGTGATGCGATAAGCGGTAAACCATGCAAAGTAAAACAATCGTCTCACAATCATCACAACATAAGGCACATCATGAACATCACTGAATGTAAGCTCATATATATATAACTTGCCCACTTATAAGTGTGGGACTTAATTCAGTACAAGGGAAATACATGAAAAGAAATACAACATAAAACGTAAACATAATCTACTCCCCTACCCGAGTGCATCTAATAGGATAACCTCTAAACAAAAGAAAGTTTATCCCTATCTATGTGGTGTGTGCTCTAACTCGGGCCATCCTCGACCTCCTACTGGCGACCATCTCGTAATCGAGGCAGATATCCGGGAAACTGAGCGAGCTCCTCGGGCGTGAAAAGGCGGAGTGGGGATCGAATATGACTCCCAGGGTATGGCCGCATCTCCGGTCGTCGTGCACGCCTCGGCTGAGTCACGGTGGGCTCGCTATCCTCTCCAAAGTCCATAGGTATGGAGGGGGAAGACCCCTCGGAGGGTATCTGGGTGGCCGAGTCTTCGGAAGGATCCATCTCCGAGAAGGACGATGGGCAACGGGGCACATACTCGGGGTAGTCTCGAACGGCGGATGCGGAAGGTGGAGTACGGCGTAGCCTCTCCTCTCGGGGACGTGCGCGCTCGAACACTAGGTCATCACCAAAAGGTGAGACGGGGGAGAAACGATGGGAATGTACAGGGGGAGTGAAGGGTCGACCCATGAACATGAATACTCTAACTGTGCATCGACCCACAAAATGGAATGACCCGTGGTCCGGGTCATGGCGCACCTCCCATGTCGGCGTGTCCACGAACACCACGAACGTCGCCATCTGAAGACGTGACGGAAAGAAAGAGGTAGAGGGAGTGAGAATCTTGCTAAAGAATCTCAGTTGGGCCTCCTACTACCTAGGTGTCATCATCTACGTCCTCAGGAACCTTGGGTTTAATTATATGAAATGACTGAACATGCATTTAGTTCATTTTAAACTTCAAAAATATACTTTAGCCAAGGTCCGTTCATTTTAGGATGATCTTAATGTCATGAATGCAACATAATGGAAAATGTATGCATGGCACTACCTAATGCACATACATAAAGCATAACATCAAGTATCATCATCGTTGGTGGCATAAAGTGGCAATAGTAACATTCATATGGGACAAAACTTAGTGACATAATCATAATCATGAACTTTTCTTCCTCATGGGCCACCCTAAAAGACAATCGAACTGGGGGTGCTCGGCCGAACCGGTGTCACCCAGAACGTGTCATACATCTAGGTTATGAGCTCATACCTTAACTAGTCGTCACTAGTTCTTACTTACCACTTAACGATAAGCGTATCATAAATCCCGACTATCTGAGTACGGGTTAGGGGGCAAATCTCTTAGGGGTGCTCGGCCGAACCGTTTCACCTAAGAGTATAAAATGGTACCGATGTCACATGAGTTCTATGGAGGTGCTCGGCCGAACCGGTGTCATCCTAGAACCCATCTTAGTACCTTAATTTTCAAAATCTCTTTAAGTCCCCAAATTTGCCAGAAATTCGGCGGCCAAAACGGTCATTACACCGAGTTTCCTTCCAAATTTGTCGGAAATTCGGCGGCCAAAACGGTCACTACACCGAATTTCCTTCCAAATTTGCTTTATGCCACATAAACATATAACCTCATAAATTCCTCATATGAATAACATCATCATCATTAGCATACTTCATGCATCATCATACATCATTCAAACGCTTACCCTCACGGTAGCTTATGCTTTGACCCTTACGGGTCTTAATCTTGAGATATAGCTCTCTAATATCCGTCGCTCATATTTTTATGCCCCTAAGGCTCATATTAAACATCATTCTTCATTCTCATGTTCATACTTAAATCTGAATAGCATAGGACTGAGTCTCTAACTTGTTTTTTACGGGGTTCTAGAACTTACGTTTTAGATCCTTTCTCGGTTCCGTCTTCGCCTGAGGCGCTATACATTAAATCTAAATCAATTATGAGACATTCCTATGCTTAAGGACTAATTATTAATCATGTTTATCATGTTGTAAGGGTGCTGGACAGATTCCAGAAAATTAAATGTTCTAAGAGTTCTACATTTGCATTTTTACGGTTTTCTAGCTACTAGTTTCCCCATAGGTGCTAGAATTCGATTCTAACTCAAATGATACCAAGTTTTTCATGTCTAAACAATCTAAATCTGATTATGTTCCCATTAAAACAGTTTGGATTGGTTCCATAAACAAATGGGTCAAAACTATGTTAAATTCTAGCTTTACGGTATTTCTAGTTAGCTAGTTTCTTACCTATCATGCATAGGTTTGCTTCTACATCATCACATGATATTTTCACACATTCCAACACATTAAAACATCATCATACAGCATCACATTCATCACATCAGAGCCGAAAACATCTTGCCTCAATAAGAGAATTAAATTGACATTTCTAGGTACATAAGTTAACTAGTTTCTCTTGGAATCAATCTAGAATTTCTAAAACTCTTTGCAAAACATTTTAATTCATCAAGAGGCTAAGTGAAGCCTTAGGTCACTGACCAAAACATATTCCATCCCCTAAAAGAGATTGGAATCACAACTTATAACGACATAACCTTATAAAGAATTGTCAAACTTTAAGGAAAACTCAAAACATAGGCTATTGGTCCTAGTAGCTAGATGAAAACTCATTGCAAGTCCATCTTCACTACTTGGCCGAAAAACGTACATTCAAAGTGTGGTTTGCATTGAACTTTAACTTGGAATGAAATGGGCAAGTCTTTGAGCTCTAGGTTCTTAAGTTACGACATAAACTAAACGTGCTCATGCTCTTCATTTTTAATCTTGCTTTCAAGGTAAAGTGATGACTTGAAATTAAATATGCAAGGCATAATTTAAACGTGTAAACTTGAAAGTAAATATGCGAAGCATAATCTTAAACGTGCAAGCTTGAAAGTAAAGATGCAAGATTCAATTCTTTATTTTAGTGCTCTTGGCCCAACAACAATCGACTTTAAGGCCGAAATAGATAGGCATTCGAGAAATTAATTAGGTGATAATGCAAGTTCAATTCTTTATTTTAGTGCTCTAGGCCCAACAACAATCGACTTTAAGGCCGAAATAGAAAGGCTTTGAGTGTTTCCTAAACTTAGCAAATGATCTAAAAGTGGTGCAAGCTCCTCAAGGCATTCTATTTATAGAGAATTGAAACAAATGAAGTGTGTATGTGGGCTGATGTGTTTCGGCCATGAGGTGCAGAATTAGGGACATCCATGAGTTCCATGAGGTGAGATAATGTGTTCTTGAGGCATGGTGAGGTATGGCTTAAGGTATGGTGAGGTATGGTTCAAGGTATGGCCTCAAGCATGGTTCTTTGAGTGAGAAAATAATTAAACATGTGGTCAATGGGGAGTGGGCTGGCCGAAATGCATCAGCCAAGGGAGGAGAGTTTCTTGCATTTTAATTGTGGTTTAGAGTTGTGTTTAGGTGTATCTTTGGTTATGCTTAAGATTAGGAATTTGTAAGAAAGTGTTTAGGTAAGGTAAATGGGTAATTAAGGTAGTCTAGACATAATTAAGGAGTGGTCTTGCACCATTAGAGGGTTAAATCCTCAATTTAGAGTTTAAACAACTCTAGACTCATTTCCTTGATTTAAGGAATTGGAGAGAGAAAACACTATTCATGATTCCAAGACTAGGAATCTTGAGTTCTAAAAAGGGATTTAAGTTTAATCTAAGCAATTTTAGGTTCTAATTAACTTTAATAAATTATTTTGACTCTAGATTAATTAGGGAAATAAATTAATCTTCGTTTAGAGCCTAATATTGCTTAGGTTTGCTTAATTACGTCATTAAGCTTAAAAACACTATTCCAGGGGCAAAATCGTAATTTTGCACTAAAACTGCCCGGGACCGCCGGGACTTGAACAGATACCTCTAGACACATGAAATCATGTCTTTAAACCTCTGGGGAAAGTTCCGGGCTCAAACGGCACCTTTACCCGCGTAAAAACGCTATAGGGGTATTTTGGTCATTTTGACCAAAGCTGAAAACGAAATTTTCGCTTCCGAAAGCATTCAAAGGCCATTCAATCCCCTTCAAACATTGAGTTGACCCTTCGAGGATGACCGAGTTGGTTACCCTCGAGTTCGGGTCAGGAAATGACCTCAGGGGCATTTTGGTCATTTCCCTCGGACAGAAAAATCGGGGTGTTACACCGCCTCAGCCATGCGTGACTATCCCGATTACGTGCCCCGGACCTACTTCTCGGAGACCGACCCATCCGAGGACCCGCCTACCCATCCGTATAGTGAGAGCTCCGCCCCCACTCCACCACTGATGAGGGAGGGCAATGTGGATACCGTGACTCAGCCACGGCTTGCACGACGACCGGAGTGCGGCCACACCGTGGGGGTCACTCTCGATTCCCGTTTTGCCTCTTTACGCCCGAGGAGCTTGCCCAATTTCCCGGATATGTGCCTCGCTCACGAGATGGACGTCAGTAGGAGGAGACGTACAACCGATGGAGTACCCAGGTAGAGCACACACCACTTAAATGAGGATAGACCTCCTTTTATTTAGAGGTTATCCCTTTAGTTGCACTTGGGTAGGGGAGTTGCTTTTACGTTTCCGTAGTATTTTCCTTTATATTTTCTTTTGGTTGTATCTGTTTATGATGTATCAAACTAAGCCCCACTCTACACAAGTGGACATATCATATATTATATAAATATGCAGTTCAATGTTATTATGATCTGCCTTTACTTGCTTATGCCATGTTGCTATGAGATGTTTGCTTTGTTACCTTTCGTGTATTATTAATTAATGTGTCACGTGGCTCTCACTTTACTTTTATAATTCAAAAAATATTTACCAGTATTTCCACTAAGTATTTTAAAGTAATAAGGAAGTTATGACATAACAGACTAATGATTAACCTAATTATGTTCTAGAGTATTGGGTTAAAAATTAGGATGTTACAAAAAGCAAGTTTTAATCATGACCTTTGATTTATTATATTTTACTCGGGTGCCAATAACTCATCCGTTCAGTGGAATTTCGGTGTGCGATTTTAACACCAAAAAAGCTACTTGCTTACCAAGTTAATATGAGCAACTTATCTTGAGCCAAGTGGATGGCCAAGATTTATTCTTTGACCAAGAAACCAAATCTTAGCCATCCATTTCATTATTTTATTTTGAAAAAGGAATAAATACCCATTTTGACTAGTTTTATACCTAGATAAAGATAAATCACCAACCTTATCACTCCAACACCATCAATTTCAGCCAAGAGCTCCAAATACATCAGACTTCATCTTCTTTCTCTCATTCCACCATTAACAAACTTGAAGCTTCATAAACCCTAGCCTAAACTTGACAAAACACCAAGATCCTTTCACAAAACTTGTTCTATTCCTCATTATCTATCAAACCAACCAATTAGAATTTTAAATAATCTCCAAGCTGAACCCTGAGCTATCATTCTCTACTGTTTAAGGAAGGATTAGGTGCTGTTTGGAAGGCTTGAAGTGAAGAAAAATCATTTTTGAAAGATCCCTTAGAGTTAGAAGCCTTAAAGCTTCACAAGTAGGGTTTTCTTTGACCTTTTCTTTCCAATTTTATGCTGGACTTTCTTGATTGTGTTTGGTCCAAAATTTCTGGATTTATTGGATCATAATATGATGATATTGATGTGTTAATTTTGGTGGAGTGTTTAGGGCTGTGGAAAAATCATTTTTATCAAAAGAGATTCTGAAGTGGTTTGCTGGATTTTCGATTTTCCTGCTGGCAATGATTGTTCACGAATTTTCTGAGGGAATTGTGGGTGTTTTCATGAGCTATAAAAATTATATGTTGAAGATAACATCCTAGGATAGTTCCATGAATTTTATTGAGCTCTGGTTTTGATTCCTAATGCCTTGAAAAATTCAAGAACCAAAGTTGTAACTTCGCTGCCTGAAATGTTGAATCTGAAGCTGTGAACTTGTGACATTTTATTAACCTAGTAAATGATCGAATTATGAGCTGAAATTTTTACAGAATATTGAGGATGATGTATGTGCTAAGTGAACAAAGAAGTCCCCTTTAGTATAAAAAGGGCACGAAGAAGTCCCTAGTAGGGCACGAAGAGGTCCCCAATATGGCACGAAGAGGTCCCCAATAGGGCACGAAGAAGTCTCCAGTAAAGCACTGAAAAGTCCCCTTTATTATGTCAAGGGCACGAAAAGATCATTGTAATTGCCATATGTATAGGTATATCTTGTTAAATTATTGGTCTTGAAGGAATTCCTATGATGTTGAATGTTATGAAATACATGTTTTAAGTGATTGACTAATAAAAGAGACCCACTTTGGAAAGGTGATTTTATAATTTTAAAATGAACATTTGATATGTACATATTGCATGTTCACGCTTTCTTAATAAACCGAAGTGGCTGGGGCTATGACGATGATAGTATGAATGTGTAATTGGGGAGTTACCCTACTGAGAATTGTATAATTCTCACCCCTATGTTTTTGTGTTCCCGTGTCGTCTCCAGGTTGATGCAGAGGACTGAGGGACTGCTATGCAAAAGAACTCGAAAGTGCAATAGTGTAGTAGTTAATGCTTTTATTATGTTGTATTTAGTGGAATGAACATGTGTGTAAATATGTTAGAGAACAAAGGTGTGTTAAAGCTCATAGAAGAGCTTCCCTTATGTACTTAACTTTGTATTAAATAAATAGTTTGGTTTCATTGCTATATATTTTAGTATAATTATGACCTAGTTATCTCGCGAACTAACCAAACTGGCTATAGATATTTTAAAAAAAAAGGTCCACAAAGTTAGAAGTAACAACTCTCGAGTATGACACCATAACTTAAGGATGAGGTTGTACTTGGGAGGATGTTACATTAGGCACTTATGCTCTTGGTGTATGCATTTGCTCTTCTTTAAGGATGTTACCTTCACTCAAGCCTCATTACAACCAAAGGAAAGTCCTCTTGATTTAGTATGCATATGTGTATGACAAAATGGAGAATGAGACCTATAGCAAGCTTATGGTAATGCATTTTCATTTGAGGTGATTGAGTATGCATCATAACCCGAAACACTTGAGTGAATGAGGGGTAAACACTAATATTGGGAGGATTTTTGTACTTGATTCATGCATCATAAATGGACTATACCTTATGTGCTATATGCTTGTTCATGCATTGCTTGTTGTAATTCTCTTGATTGTTAATGTGAAAGCTTACTGTTGTGCCTCTAGGT
Source organism: Dalbergia cochinchinensis (assembly GCA_031216125.1). Lineage (NCBI taxonomy): Eukaryota > Viridiplantae > Streptophyta > Magnoliopsida > Fabales > Fabaceae > Dalbergia > Dalbergia cochinchinensis. Next base: position 33,823,411 of record CM062369.1, read on the forward strand.
TCATTAGATTTGTGTATTGTTATTTAATTTCATGCATCATGCATTTTAGGTTAGGAGTCTAATGTAATCCTTGTTTACTGCTTCTCATCCATGTCTTGGTTTAATCTTAGTTTCACATGAGGACATGTGAAAGCTTAAGTGTGGGGGAATTTGATAAGGGGTATTTATGCCACTTATCTTGTTACCAAACCTTAGCTTTTTACATGAGTTTTACTATATTATTGACACAATTAATAAGGATTTTGATTTATTGTTCATTGTGTGATTTCGATAGAATTGATGGCTTTTGCATTGATTATGGGATAATTTGTAATCACATCCTATTGCATTTGACTTGTCTCTTTGAGTATGATCTTAAGTACAAGTTCTTTGGATCAAGTGCAATTGTTAAGAATAAGAGATTGGATTAAGACAAATAAACATGTTTTGGAAAGCTTGAGAAGTCCTCTACAATTTTCATGTTCAGCTCAAAACCTAATTTTAAGGGTATCTCAGTGAAAATCGAGTTGCAAAATTAAAGGTTGCTAATATTTTGATGTTGTCCAACTTGACCTCTAGTTAGTATTTTCGCAATATCTGGAGTTACAGATATCCTATTGAAGTGATTTTGGTGGCGCTGAAAAACTTATTCAAAAGGCTATAATTACTATTTCTAGTGTCGAAGCCAGATTCAATTCTATCCAGCACTGCAACGCTCATTGAGCACTACAGCACTCAACAGCAATTGCAAAGATGACGTTTACCAGCATAGCTCACTGCTGAGGGCTGCAGCGCTCTGTGCTCATGTGATAGCGTAAAATAGCTCATTTAACCTATTTTTGGGCCCCATTTTAGGCTATTGTAGAGAGCAGTATTTAAGGGATTTTTATAGACTTTTACCTTAGCTTTTACTCAGTTTTTGCCCGCCACTTTTGGTTGCTATTATTCTCTCTACGTCTCTCTTTCCTCCTTCTCTATTCTCCTCTTTCTAAGGGTTCCATTGGTGAAGTGCTTTTTCTTGGAGATTGTGGCAAGGATTATTGCTATTATTTTCAGGTTCTTTTATCTTCATTGTTGTGATCCTATAGAGATGGAGTGTAACATCTCCTGCTGCTTTATGGATTAACGACTGTCCCCACAAACCAACACGGGTCCTTTCAGCATGCTTTGTCCTCACCCGCACGCTTCCTAGGAAAACTTCCCAGGAGGTCACCCATCCCAAAATTGCTCCAAGTCAAGCACGCTTAACTATGGAGTTCTTTCAGTTTGGGCTACCGAAAAGAAGATGCATCTTGTTGGTATAGGTAGTACAAATCAATTCATATAAGCCCTCCTTAACTGTATAGTCCCACACCTATACAGTCTTAGGATCCCTCTTATTCGGTTGTGTAATTGGTTCATTCATGTACCCCTCCGCTTTCGAAGTCTGCCAGGAGTCGCTCCTTGTCTGTGCCTCCTTGCACCGGCGATCACTCCCTGACTTCGCAATCCCCGGGCGTTACATGCCCACCAGCTTCCGCTTGGTTCGTCCCCGAACCACACCGTACTGGGAGAGGTGCAGGCTCTGATACCATTTGTAACATCCCCTGCTGCTTTATGGATTGACGATTGTCCCTACAAACCAACACGGGTCTTTTTAGCATGTTTTGTCCTTACTCGCACGCTTCCTAGGAAAACTTCCCAGGAGGTCACCCATCCCAAAATTGCTCCAAGTCAAGCACGCTTAACTGTGGAGTTCTTTCAGTTTGGGCTACCGAAAAGAAGATACATCTTGTTAGTATAGATAGTACAAATCAATTCATATAAGCCCTCCTTAACTATATAGTCCCATACCTATACAGTCTCAGGATCCCTCTCATTCGGGTGTGTAATCGGTTCATTCATGTACCCCTTCGCTTTCGAAGTCTGCCAGGAGCCGCTCCTTGTCCGTGCCTCCTTGCACTGGCGATCACTCCCCGACTTCGCAATCCTCGAGCGTTACATGGAGAAGTAGATTTCTTTACTAGTCTGGGGATTTCTAAATGGATTGGGATGACATTTGAGACTCTTTGTTTATATTAAATGTATTAGTTTTCTTAATATTCTACAGTTTCTACTCCTTTAATTATTGTGGTGATTGCTATAATCTTTATTGGAATAACTAAATTGGCAATTGTTGTTTAGGGAAACCCTTGGGTATAAATTGATAGATCTATTAGTTTATGTTTAAGAAAGAACATTAGAATTAACTTTCCGATTGGCGGTTAGGCTATAGCAATTGGTTCATTAAATCAATGTGATTTCTAATTAAGTTGAGATTTCATTTATTTGTTAATTTCATTGATCAACTCTAGGGATTGATTAATCACTCGTAGAATTGCTAGTAATTTATTACCAATAGCCACCAATGGGTTTAATATTTGGTCAATGATAATTGATTTCCAATTCTAGGAATACCTTGTACTAGTGCCTTTCTTCACTATTGCTATTATCTTTTAATTTCCATTGTTATAATTCTCATTCTTTCAAAATCCCCAATTTCCAACTAAGTATTGAAGCCTCCTGCCTTTTACTACATTTTTGGTGTAACTTAGCACTTTATAAATTTTAATTTGTTTGTAAGTCGTGACAGCTCGCATCAAGCATATAGCCTCTAATGAATTTTCTGTAATAACTCGACAAGCCAAAAAATCCCCTTAGTTGCTTGAGATTACCTAGTCATGGCCAATCAATAATTGCTTGAATTTTACTTCTTTCCATAGCCACCTCTATGCCTGAAATTGAATACCCTAAGTAGTTGATTTCCATATCACCAAATGTACATTTGGAAAGTTTAGTATAAAGTTTTTCTTACTACAGTAGCTATAGTATCCGCTCCAAATGTTGAAGATGTTTCTTCCATGATGCACTGTAAACCAGAATATCGTCAAAAAAAACTAGCACATATTGTCTTAGCATTTCTCTAAATGAGTTATTCATTAAATTTATATGGATAGGGCATTTGGGAGTCCAAATGGCATCACTAGCCATTCATACTGACCTTGGTGCATTCTAAAAGCTATTTTACAATGGTCATCAGGATGCACAAGAATCTGGTGGTAAGCAGCCAAAAGTTCAAGCTTGGAAAAAAATTTGCACCAAAGAGATCATCAATCAATTCATCTACAGTAGGTATAGGATATTAATCCTTCACCGTGATGGACTTAAGAGCACAATAATTTATACAGAATCTCTATGTTCTATCCTTTCTTTTTTTACCAAGAACACTACAGACAAAAAAGGGCTGCGACTTGGTTGAATGATGCCTTCCTCCAACATTTGGTGCACCATAATCTCAATTTGATTATTCTAGTTGTGTGGATAGTGATAAGGTCTGGCTTTCACAAAGGCGGAGTTTCAAGCAATAGAATTGTGTGATCACAAGATCACTGAGGTAGAAGGCCTATTGGAGTTGCAAAGACTTTCTTATAGATGTGTAGCATTAATGCCAGCTCAGGTTCCATGGTAGATGGCAATTCTAAGAGCACACCTTATTCTGGACTACAACAACTAATTTGTAAGGTGAAGACTTCAGCAATTGCCTAAGCATGTTGGAGATGCCTAATGTAATGAAACTGAGCCTCGATTGGAAACATAATTGGGTCTCCTTTAAGTGTGATAAGCTTACCATCATGGAAGAATTTTAGCTAAAGAATATCATAATTTGCCAAATGCCATGTTAATGTAGTCAGCCATGAAGAACCAAGGATCAAATCAGCACCTGACACTGATAAAACATAAGCTGGAACTTAGAGAAGGATTCCTTGTGTAACCACTTTCAGCTTTTTAATCACAACTTTTGGTGTCATAAAATCACCATTTCTCACTACCACCTTGAAAAAAGAAGTTGGCCTAATGGGAAGCTTCAAGAATTGTTGTTTAATTATTAGCCGTTATTCTTTTGTTCCAGTTCTTAATTCTAACTTTTAGAAAATACTTAGTGAAAATACAAGTACATTTTTTTGTGAAATAAGAGATGAAGACGTGAGCCACGCATAAGATGAATACTATATTCATTTGATTCGCGAACGATAGTAAAAAGCCATACATGCTATGAATAAAAACACAGGATCATATATAACTATCATCATATTATATATATAATAAAGGTTCTGCCATACATAACAGCATAAGTACAGTCATCCGAAACAGAAATACATGGGAAACATCAAATACATAGACCAGAAAACCTCGCTCACTAAAGTGCATCTAAGGTAGATAACCTCAAAAGCAAAAAATGGCTATCCTATGCTGACTATACGCACAAGCACCACCAAGTCTGCTGTCAGCTCCTACTGCTGCCCGCCCCAAAGGGGGAACATATCCAACCCATTGAGCCAGTTTGGCTGGGGTGACCAAGCGATGAGCAAGTCGGGCATGGGCCCCATGATGGGGTATCATCCTCACTCGTCCTCCATATGTATCACAGTGGCCTCACTGCCCTCACCAAACTCCATGGGCACGGTGGGGGAAGAACCCTCAGATGGCACCTGGGTGGCGGAGTCTTTAGATGGATTCATCTCCGAATGGTCCATGGGGGAACGGGACACATACTCTGGGAAGTCACAAATAGCAGAAGCGGCTGGCTGGGTATGGCAAGTCCGCTCCTCGTAAGGTCATACACACTCGAAGACAAGGTCATCACCAAAAGGGGAAGTAGGAGAGAACCGAAAGCTAGAAACTGGGTGTGCGAAGGGGCAGTCCATGTATACAAAAAGGCGAACGCCACAACAACCCACGAAGTGATATGACCGATGGGCAACGTCGTAGTGCATCTCCCAAGTGGGCATGTCAATGTAGATTACGAACGTTGCCATCGACCTCTGAAGACGTGATGGAAAGAAAAGATAGAGGGAGTGAGAAACTTGATAAAGAATCTCAGTAGGGTGTCCTTCTATCCTAGTGTCATCATTTACGTCCTCAGGAACCATGGGTTTCATTATGAAATAGTAAACATGCATAAGGTTCAATTATTAAGTTTCCAAAATATCATTTACCGAGGCCCATTCACTTTAATATGCATCTTGGATGTCATGAATGCATCATGCCTCATCATGAAATGCATGTCAATGCAAGGTGCAACATACTAAGTGCAAACATAAGTGATGCTCATGGATCATAGTAATTATAACATGAATTTCCTTAATTTATCTTTTAGGTGACTTAGATCATTGCTTTCTCTTATTTGAGGCCACCATATTACTCTCGCCTTTTAAGAATTCTAGGTTATGAGCTCATACCTTACTAGTCATCACTAGCATATTCTTATCCTTAAGATAAGTTAACACTCGACTTTCAAGTACGAGATAGGGGGCTAGGATCATCTTTCATAACCTTTAATTCGGGGAGTCCAAAGGATCATTTCCTTATTGGATAACCTCTCATAACCTTTAATTCGGGGAATTTAGAGAATCATTTCCATTTGTTTTATGTCACCTTAACTTTAGCATGTTATCTTAAGATGCAAAATACAAACATATCATTCAATGCCTCATGCTTTCATATTACTTCAATGTATGCATCTTGAATATTCTAAGTGAAATCATAATATGCCACAATAAATTTTGCTATTTATAAACCATGTATGCAAACATTAGTCATCACACAAATTCTCACATACATTAAATCACATCACTTCATAGAGTAAGCACTTCCATTATCTCTTAATTGATTAAACCTCCAAATCGGGTAAACCCAACTTTTGTATTTACTCTTTTATGCATCTAAGGGGTTAATTACAATGTTTTGCGTTAATTATTAACCTCAAAAACATCATTAAACATTGCTAGACAGAATTAGACAAGAGGATAAAAAATGGGCAATTTCGGTGTCTTAGAAGATAGTTTTTAACCCTTTCTTATTACCGACTTTTCCTATGATGCTAAAATTAATTCCTAAACTATTTATAAGTGATTCCTATACATTTACTAAGTGGTAAACATCACTTTTACTCAAATAATGCTTGCTGGGTAGAAACCATGTTTATCACTCTAAAGAGTTCTAGAATTCACATTTTTTGTTCTTTCTAGTTACTGGTTCTTCCTTAATTACTAAAATTAATTACCACACTCATTAATAACAATTTTCTCACTTTAAGCACATTCCATACAGCATACATCAAATCTAAAAATTTTGGAATAGAAACTAAGATTCAATTTCCTAAGAGCATGCAACAATGAAAATAGGTCTTTCTAATAACCATTCTTTCTTTAAATTAATTCTAGATCAATAGATACACTTTACCCTTATAGAAACACAAATAATACCCTTAGTTTGGTAGCAAAGGTCGAGAGCTCAAATAATTTTTGGTTATGTGGACTAAGCTTTAATACCTTAAGAACAAGCTTGTATTTCAAGGAAAAGTTGTAAGACACAAACTTCATTTTCTCAAGACAATAATATATCATTCCTTATTTTCTTGAAGAACCAAATCTCATTTATAAAGATAGATGTTTCATGGACCAAAATCCCCATGTAAGTTGAAAGGGGTAAGTCTTAAGCATTAGATTATTTAGGTGATGGCATAAACTTAAATATGCAAATGCAAGTCTCATTTTAATCTTGGTATAATATGGTGATGGCAATGGAAATATAAACATGATATGCAAGGCTCGAAATTAAATATGAGAATGCAAGTTCATTTTTAATCTTTGAGTTTAGGTGATGGCTTGAAACATAAATATACTAGACAAGAAATATAAACATAGAATGCAAGTTCATTTCTTATCTTCAAGCTTTGGGTGACAACTTGGAAATAAATATGAGGTGCAAGACTTGAATGTAAATATGAAATGCAAGGACTTAAAATATAAACATGAATGCATTTCCTTTTATTATTTCTTTAGGTTCTAGGCTCAAGACTCCTATTTAGAGTAATAACTTCTAAAACACCGATTAACTCCAAGGTTTGCAAAGTGAAAGAATGTCCAATTATTCCTTTTTAGTTTTATACTCAAGACTTCTATCTAGAGTGATTACTCTAGAACACCGATTAACTTTAAGGTTGAAAGGGGTGAATCTTGAACTTAAGTTAATTAGGTGACAACATAACCATATCATTTTATTTTTGCTCAAGTAAGACTTATCAAGGAAAACCAAATGACACCTTCATTTGTAAATACTCTTAGAAGTGAAATCTTCAAGTTTTAGAGGTCAAGTAAATGATAGTTTTACAACCAACATCCAAGATCCTCATCATCAAGCCATGGTTCCTCAAGAACAAGGCCATCAAGGCCGAAAAGAGAAAAGAGAGAAAATAAAACCTTTTGATCGAAAAGAAAGGAAGAGAAGGAATTAACCAACATTTCAACCAAAATGATTCAAAAGAAAAGAACAAAAAATTTAAAACAATTCCTTACCAAAGGTATTTTTCTTGAGGAATGAAAGAGAGCTTGATCTTGAGAAGAAATGAGAAGAACAATCTTTCCCTTGGAGAAGGAGATGATTTCGGCCACTAGAGGAAAAGGAAGGAAGAAAGGTTTGTCTTGGGTTTTGGTCTAAGAAGTGGAAAAGTTAAGTGTTTTAGGGGTAGTTGATGGTGGTTGTATGGTAGTTTAGGGTTGAGATGTGGTGGTTGAGGGTGGTGCTCTTAGAGGAATGAAGAAGAAGAGAACTCTTGAGAGCTAGTGAGAAAACTTGAGAATTCTTGAACTTGAGGTTTGCAAGGAAATGAGCAAATGGCTTTTTGGAGAGCTTCCTTATATTTATAGAAAAACTCAACATGAGGGGATGAGGGGGGGAGTGAGTGGCCGGCCATTGGAGGGAAAAGGAGGAGAAAAATATCTCTTTGTATGTTTCATTCTAAGGTATGGCTAAGTATGGGCTTAGGTATGGCTCATGGTATGGTTCTTTAAGTGTATTTTAATTGACATTCAACATGTGAAAGAATAAATGGGAGGAGTGGCCGACGGCCTTATGGAGGATTTGGGAAGGAAAGTTTCTCATTTCATTTGGGTTATGACATGGTTTAGGGAATAGGTTTGATCAGGTACTTGATTAAGAGTTGAAATTAGGTATTTATGTAAGAAAGTGAGCAATTAAGGTGGCTCAAGACAAGATTAAAGAATGTTCTTGCACAATTAGTGCAAATCCACCTTTATTAGCAAGGAATCTCGTCACATGATCATTCCCATGATTTAAGGAATTGAATGGAGAAAATACTATTCTAAATTGACATGAGACTAATTCTTGAATTAAGAAAAGGGTTTTGGAGTTTCTTTAAGCAATCCTAGGCCCTAATTAATCTCAATTAATTATTTTGACTCTAGATTAATTATTAAAATAAATTATTCTTCAATTAGAGTATAATATTGCTTAGGTTTCGTTAATTATGTAATCAAACTCGTTATGTCCTTAACTAAGGGCAAAATGGTAATTTTTACAAGAACCTCCTAGGATCACTCGGGCTTAAACAGACGTTAGACATCCCTTAAAAGCAACACTTCAAACTCTCGAGCAAGGTCTGGGTCCAGTCGGGAATTAATTCTGTGTCAATTAGACACAAGTGCGTTTTGGTAATTTTGCACGCAAAAACTCAAAAATGAGATTCTTCTGCTCTATTAACACATATAACACATGTAATCACACAAAATCCCCATTCAATACTAAAACAGCCCTTTGAGAATGGCTGGGGCCGGTTATCCTTGTTCTCCCGGTAAAATGGTCTCGGGAACATTTTGGTCATTTGTACACGGGAAAAATCGGGGCGTTACATTACTCCCCTCCTTAAAAAGAATTTTGCCCTTAAAATTCGTTACCTGAAAAAAGCTTGGGATATTATGCCATCATATCTGACTCCAACTCCCATGTGAACTCCTCAACTTTTCCCTGTCCCCACGCTACTTTAACCAAAGGTACAACCTTGCTCCTCAGTTGCTTGACTCCCTTATCTACGATTCTCGTAAGTAGCAGGTTAAACGTCAGGTCTTCCCTTAATTGTACTTGCTCTGGCTCTAATACATGGCTCGGGTCAGACTTGTATTTTCTTAACTGAGAAACATGGAAGACATCATGGAGGTTGGACAGGTTAGGAGCATCAAAATGTTCATCAATCACTTTGATAAGCATGACTCTCTTATTAGGACATTTGTCGCCAAAGGAAAATTCAGAGGCCTTTGTTTTTTCTAGCTTGTTTAGTAGGGAAAATTTTTTTGACTAAGGGCTTAATTGTATTAAATGGTTTGGGGGTTAAGTTAGGAAGCAAGGGCAGTTGATTAGTTTTGGGAAGAAATTTTGGGGCTGTGTCTAGGTATTAGTATGGGCCTGGTTTAGCCATGGATGGTTTTTCTAAAGTGATAGCAGTGGGTTTGTATTTATCTTCAAATAACTTTGCTAATGAAACTGCCCAAACCAATGAGCCTGGGTTGTCTGCTATAATCTCTCTAAGGTAGCGTTTGGTTGGGGAGACAAACACAAAATACAGGGATACTAGAGATAGAAACGTATTTGGAAGGGGAGACAGGATAGAGGATGGAAAAATTTTCTGTTTCTAAAACAGAAAAACACAAAATTTCTATACCTCCAAAAAGTAGGGACAGTCGAGACAGGATACAGAAATATAAATTTAATATTTTTTCTTCCAATAATATCTCTATACATATTTATTATTTATATCTCTATTTTCACTGACCTCATATTTTTTTCTGTATCCCCCTGCCAAATGCTCCCTAAATGTCCTCCCTTATCCCATTAATGAAACAATCTAGTAGGACTTCAAGGGGGTGGAGCTGAGAACGACTTTGAAAAGTACAGCACTAGGACAATCAAATCAACTTGGGCCGAATTCCAATTCGATAGCTCGAGCTAAATTAGCCTAAGATCGGAAAGAAGTGTTACGGTTCATCATCTGGAGCCAAGGAACTACATCCTTATCCATATGCATCGATGCAAGGTTCACTCGCTCCTCATCCAGAATTTGATAATAATCAAAAAAATCTTTCAGCACTAAAGATCCATTCTATTGCATTGGAGCCATCAAATCTTGGGAGATCAAAGTTCAATTTCCGTGCCTAAAATGGTTGACGATGGGAGTTAGAGGAATCACCGTGAAAGTTCACCCCATGGTCTGGTTGGTGGAGTTGTTGTGACTGAAGCAATTCCAAGATCTGGTCCTTGAAGGAATCCAAGTTGAGTCTGAGCTCTTCGACAGAACAAGCAGTATGAATGTGATTTTCTTTAGCCTTCAGCTCAATAAGGTCATAGAGTTTCCTAATCTCCTCCAAATTTGTATTGTTCTTCGAGCCAGCCACGGTGATGAAAGCACCAATATAGCACCCTTGTATATATATGAGGAAATAAGAGACATAGAGTATGAATGCAAGTAAATTCCATAACAGTATAGTGTATATGGGAGTGCGTATGGTTTCTATGAGTATCACAAGCAACAGTAGAAGAAGATGAAGGAAAGATGAGGTCACGTCTTCCTCTAGGAAGGGAATAACACCTAAGAAAGGAAGAGAGAATTGGAGAGGGAATTCATAGAAGAAGGGGACTAGCGAGAGGATGAGAATATACCACATTAATCTATGCCACATAGTCTCTTAGCTTTTTGTTAGATTGCCTAGCTCGAGTGCTCATCCTTGCTTCCTTTCCTTCTACAGAGCCTGCTACATGCTCAGAGCTTGTAACCAACTCTAGGCCTTGCTCATTGACTACTTTGCCCCTCTCATTTGTTGTAGGCAACCTCCAGATGAAGCAACTCACATCGTACCTCTCGATCATATTCTCCAGTCTCCATTGGTTTATAACCACCACAAATTAAATGGTCTTGATTCTGGATGAGAGGCAACAATTGACAACAAATGCAAGGTAAGAGTTTGGAGACAGATGTCTAGTTCTAGATCCAAAAAAAAAAAAAAAGTCTAATTCGAAATGCAAAAGACATATTGTGCACAATATTTTTTTTCCTTTTTTGGATTTGTAATGAACACCATGCAATTTGTGTCCTTTTCCTTTTTTTTCTAGGCTTGCAATTCGTGTCCATTTCATTTATAACAATCAAGTGAAATTAAATTTATGAATGTTGACAGAAAGAAAAAGGGAATTTATTTAATAAAAAATGAAATAAGAAATTGATCAATGGTTCAGTGGAAATATAATAATCATATATATCTTTTTCACTCATTCTTTTTCCCCTTTCAATTAGGCTAGCACCAATCGTTAGTGACTCATATAACGTGTTAAAATTAGCACAGTTTTAAACGATAATTTTTTTCTAGGCAATGACTCTTGGTAAAATCAATTATATTTAGGAAACAATTTCGTCCATTTCTTTTAATTTAGGTTTTGTTCTTCACACGGTAAGTGGCTATGACGCTCGAGTATTATCTTAACACTATCGACAATATTAGTGGCCATATGTAACTATTACATGAAAGGGGTAATTTTGTTTTTAATTAGTGAAATCAATATTTGTTCAGCAGTTTAACATGTTTTCAATATAATTTTGGGAATTTAATTTTGTGCATCAATAGTATAATTTTATTTTATACAGTAATCCATTCATGTATTGATACAAAAGCAAAATTTCTACACTACTACTTACAAAGTCATACAGATGAAGAGATTTAATTGAATGAGTTTTATACTATCTATACATCAAAATTAAACTATAATTTTAATGCACTCATATTTAAAAATTGTTTATATAGCTATCAAATCATATGTTATCGCGTCAATAAAATATGTTTGACTTTTCCCCCAAAATTAAAAAATCACATATATAAAATAATTTGATTAAATAGCAGTGTAAAAAAGTGTTATATTATTAGTATAATTAAACTATTATTATTTTATATGAAATTCTGATTAAAGAACAATATAAATTCAAGCAAAGAGATAATAAAATAATGTAGATCTACTAGCCAGAATGGTTAATAAAATCGTGTAATGAACTAAAAAATTACCGACAAAAGTACACCTTCTAGAAACAATATACTTTCACATCGATTAAGCCACAAGTTCTTAATAGAAAAAATATTTGGTGACTTCTACTCTATCCTTACTCTTTTGAGGGCTTTGTAACCCTTTCTAGATGGTCCAATGAAAACTTGCCACATGTTTATCAGGTAGACAACTAAACATCTATGTTAAATCTATATGACTTTCCAACTCATTATGAAATATCTATGTGTCACGCCTATCTGTCCAACTCTTTATTGGTTAGTGTTTTAGCATATTAGTCCTTTTAATTTTAGAATTAACCTAGGGACGTTTCTCAAAAAAAATTAGAAACAAAACTTTGAATCAAAATTCACTATAGTCTGTTTTCTATTTACCAAGAACAAACCCTAGCCGCCACCTTCAACACCTGCCACTGCCCTACTGGTTGAAGTCATTGCTCAACACAGTAGATAGTGCCAGAAGACATTCTTACCACTATCAATCGCAACTTGGTCCGTTATTGGGATAAAATTTCAACAAGGACAGAAATGTCGATATAGAAAAATCATTTTAGTGAAAAGAGTTCATAATGCTCAACGTAACTATGTCTATAAGAACAATCATAAATAAATCGGGGACAATGTTGAGAGTGTTAATAGGAATATTTATAAAGACGAAGTTAAGATACAATTGTCAAAGAAGTAGTGTCTCAAGATGATCGTCCACAAATTAAATTGAAATAATACCATGAGAAATGGTGAAATTGTTGACTGAAGTTGTAATGAAAGTCCAATTGCCAGGGCAGAGGGCTCGAGTACTCTTCTATTGTCAGTGAAGCAAAGATCTTGAAAGACCTAGTAATGATTCATCGACATATGCAGAAGGATTTGTTTTGGGCAAAGAATGTCAAAAGATGGACTTGGAAATTCTAATGAGTAGATAAAGCATAGAATGTAACACCCTAATTCATAACCTAATATGCTCAAGTCGCATTATGATTAATTATTAGTTGTTATGCTTATGTCTCATAACATAACATGTTTTTCTTGAAAATAAGAGTAATAAAAATATGACTAAATTTTTTTCCTTTTTCTTTATTGAAAAAAAAAACGCATGAGCCATATGTGTATAAAATAATGCCCATAAATACCTATCAATATAAATATAATAACAACAAACATATAAACCTCATTATAATATAATACAAACTGAGACAACATATCATAATCATAATAGTGACATCCTAGGAAGATAAAGGATATCCTAGGATACCAAGTCCACCAACAAAGGTTGAGTATACAGTAATCTAAAAGCTAAACATAGCTAAACCATTCATGAGTATATATCGACTAAAAGACTAAGCTACGAACATGCACAAAAGATAAGATAACCCCTAAAGTTACTGTACAAAAAAGGGGTCGTCTCCACTAAACTCCCCACGACCACACTGCTTTTTTACTGAGCCTAATGTCTCTACATTGGGAAATTAACCAATCACATGCTACGCCCTGAGATCTAAGTCATGGTGCAGCTCTCACATTGGTGTCTCAAGGAAGACCATGAACCATCCCATTAGCCTTGTCTAGAGACTGTTGGGTTTTTGCTCTTTTACTAAAGCCCAAAAGGGGCTAGTGTGTAAGAAAAGCCCAAGAAACCTAGAGCCCGTTTCATCTAAGGGTTAGGTTTCTTGGAACCCATATATATACTACACTTAATCCTCCCTAAAAAAGAGGAGAGTAGTCACAGCCGTAGAGGCAAGGTCATCTCTTGATAGAGAGAAAGTGCCCACACACCATCTCCTTCCTCCTTGAGAGATAGTCTGGAAGGTCTGCCATCAACCGACTACAAGGAAAACACTCCGAGAGGTAATATTTCTTCTGTGTTTATGAATCAATGATGATTTGGTAAGCATACCAATGTACTAGGTCCTTAAATCGCTTCCGCATAAATCCAATAGTTCCTACAATTGGTATCAGAGCCTGGCTGTACATTGGTATATGAATCTAGTTTCATTATTCATGTAATTAGTTTGCTTCATGAAACATGGCACCTAAGATTCTATATTTGTTGATCATATGTGTTGTATGTTTATCTTTATAATTCTTTATTTGTTTTTCAACTTTAATCCATGGTAGAGATTTGAATGTATTTTCTTGGGTTGTAACAAGGAGGCTAATCCCATATGATTAGGTTTCCTCCTTGATTTTTTATTTCAATTCTTGTATATATAGATATTTTTTTTTTATTGTATACAAAAATTGTAATAAAAGAAGATCAAGAAAATACACAAAGAAGGACGTTCGTTACTGTTTGGACATGTTCGTGGACCTCTGGATCTCAGATTTGGACGTATCATATATCGTTGGAAAGAGGACGGAAAGAAGAACAAAATGGTGGGTGGATCGCGGCCAGGGGATCCTCCACGCGCCGATACAAGTGGCTGAGACTGGTTTCCACGTGCCTGTGAAGATGGAGAGAGTGAGGGCGCGTTGAACATCCAAATTGGATGATTCCAGTGGCGTTGGCTTCGTCTCTTCATGATGGTCTTAACAAAAAAAATTTCGTGCTAATCCGAGTTCGGGTGACGGCGCAGTGGATGAAACAGTTAGGGTTCCTTGAAGTTGTCTTAGGTTTTCTTGCCAAAATTTGGTATTTTGGGCTATTGGACCCATGGTTACCATAAAAAGGCTTGAGATAAATACCTATGGGCTAAAAGGAAGGACAAGAAGGGCTGGAATATTTTTTGGTTATTTTTACCTTTTTTTTATATTTTTTTTTTCTCTAGGAAACCATGGATTAAAGTCTATTTTATTTAAATTACTTCATTTTATGAATGGATGAATTATATGATTGACAACATGCTTATTGTGATAACATGTCATATAGAATAGGAGGTGCCATATTGTTGCATAACTTGATAATTACATGAGCATAATAGCTATTTTGTCATTCCGCGACTAGTATGATAGTTATTATTGAATTAAAAAAAAATCAAGACAAATCAAGACAAATTCCTAAAAGAATTGTTTACATTGCGAGTATTTTGTGGGTATTCTAAAATGGTCATGTGTCAACACACGCTGCATACCATAATCATGTGGAGCACACGCTGCCTATCATGACCGGATTTTAGGATCTTAATGTTTTCAAAATTCTGATAAGCTAAGCTTGCACATTCATCGGCTTGTGGGTGCTTACATAGTTTTTGAAAACAAACAAAGAATACTCGAATTTAAACAATTCTTGGAAATTGAAAAATTCTAATTTTAAAATATTGAATGGGTGAAGGTGTTTAATTAAGTAGTTAATTTAAAACCTACGGGCTCCAATTGTGGGTTTATTAGTGAAATAGTTATCGCTGAAGCCCCATCGGATAAGGATAATCGGATTTTGCTAGATTAAACCTTAATATTTTCAAAATTTTAGTAAAGTTTTGTGCGGCCCATCATCGGCAACACTTAGACACTAAAGATAATTTTGAAAGTAAACAATGGTTAAATACATTCAACTTTGGTAAAGTTGTTAACCCTCCCATCGAGACTCTGGCAATGGAACTGAAGGTCCAAAATAAACAAGATTAGTTTTACAAGTATCTTGCCCATCGTAAGCCTTGTAAAGATAACTAATGGATTGTTGAACTATAAACGAGTAGTAGTTATTAGAATCTACTAGCGCTATTTCCGTTTGTTGTTATTCTTGTTTGTAAATAGTGTGTGTTTTTTCCTTATTTTTAGAGAAAAAATGTCTTCATTCAATCCTTTAGCTACTATCTTGAGCCAAAAACCTATGGATGGTACAAACTACAAATAATGGAAAACCAATTTGGATATTGTTCTTCAATATGAAAAACTCAACTTTATTCTGACTACCCCTATGCGGTATGACTGCTGAAGATGCGCCTGAGGCAACAAAGACACGTTTTCAGCAGGAAAAGGAAAGATGGGAGAAGGCAAATGTGGCAGTTCGCTGCTATATTTTAGCCAGTCTCGCCAGTCACCTTCAGGAGCAAGTGAGCATGATTGAGAGTAGAGCAAAGATGCTCCAGACTCTTGATGGCATGTTTGCTACATCTAGCAGCTCTACTAGGCAGAATGCGCTGAATGCAGTCACCAAGACAGTCATGTCTGGAGAAAGTGTGCGGGATCATTGTCTGACAATGATAGCAAACTTCAAGAAGGCTGAAGACCATGGGGTCAAATTTGAACAAGAAGTAAAAGTTGACCTTCTCTTGCAATCACTGCCTGAATACTTCAATCAGTTCAAGATGAATTATAATATGAATAAGATGAATCTTGACCTAACTCAGCTGATGCACGAGCTTGAGAGTGCTGAACAGTCTCTAGTCAAGCAGGGCAGTGCATTTTTTGCTGGTGAGAGTTCTGTGAAACCTAAGGGGAAACCCAAGGGAAGGAACAAAAATAAGAAAAAGAAATCAGGTGTTCCAATTGCCAAACCAGTTGCAATGAAGCAGCCAAAAGGCAAGTGCTTCAAGTGTGGACAAAAGGGGCATTGGAAGAAAAATTGCCCACGTATGAAAAAACCAGGTATGGGTAATTTACATGTGATTGAGGCTTGTTTAGTGGAGAATTACAATGATAAATGGATCATTGATTCAAGAGCCACTAACCATGTTTGTTACTCTTTGCAGTGGTTCAAACATAGCTTGCCTTTAAGTGAAGGACAACGAGTTTTGAAGCTTGGAAATGGGGAGCTTGTGTCTGCACTAGCAGTGGGACAAGTTGTTTTATCTTTTGATAATTGTAGAACTTTGGTTTTAGAAAACTGTTTATTTATTCCGGATTTTAAGAGGAATTTAATTTCTATTAGTTGTTTGGTTAAACATGGTTTGACAGTTCAGTTTAATTCCTCAGTTTCAATAAGAAGTTCATCTTCTTTTATTTGTTCCGGTGTAATGTTTAATGGTCTTTATTTCCTTAGTCATGTGCCCTGTGAAGTTAATCATGTTGAAATAGGAGATGTTGAGCATGTTCATTCATCAAAGAAAAGAAAAGTTTCTAATGAAACTTATCTTTGGCATTTGAGATTAGGTCATATTAATTCTAACAGGATACAAGGTTTGGTCAATAGTGGGATTTTAAAATCCCTGAACTTTGAACCAATACCAGTTTGTGAATCTTGTTTAGAAGGTAAAATGACTAAGAGATCTTTCAAGGCCAAGGGAAATCGTGCCACACTTCAGCTGGAATTGGTACATACTGATGTATGTGGACCAATGAATGTCCAGGCCACAGGAGGGTATCAGTATTTTATCACATTTACTGATGATTACTCTAGATTTGGACATGTGTACCTGATGCGTCACAAGTCTGAAGCTTTTGGAAAATTCCAGGAGTTCAAGGCTGAGGCAGAAAAGCATCTTGGTGTTCAAATTAAGACTCTTCGATCTGACCGAGGGGGTGAATACCTATCTGGAGAGTTCAGGTCTTACCTGACCAAAGAGGGGATAGTTTCACAATTATCTTCTCCAGGGACACCCCAGCAGAATGGAGTTGCTGAAAGGAGAAATAGAACCCTTTTAGAAATGGCAAGATCTATGCTCAGTTATTCATCTCTTTCTGATTCATTCTAGGGATATGCCTTAGAAACTGCTATGTACCTATTGAACTTAGCTCCATCTAAGTCGGTTTCAAAGACACCAATAGAATTATGGAAAGGGTGTAAGCCCTCCTTGAATCATATTCGGATTTGGGGTGCTCCAGCACATGTCTTACAAAAGAAACCAGATAAGATGGACTCACGTACAGAAGTATGCATGTTTATAGGCTATCCTAAAGGAACCAGAGGTTGGTTGTTTTATAGTCCAAAAGAAAAGAAGGTCATAGTGAGTACACACGTGACTTTCTTAGAGGATGACTATATGGCAAATTATAAGCCAAGGAGTAAGGTTATTCTTGATGAGCTAGTCTCAGATCAAGTTTTACCTCAACCTCAGGCGATTCCAGCTTTTGTTCCTATGGTTGTTCAAAGAGGGGAAAGTATACTTGATGTTGAACACACACAGGAACCAGAAATAGAACCAGAAGTTCAGCATGATGATCAACAAGTGGAACCTGTAGAGGTGCAGTTACCGCTTGAGGAAGAACAACAAAATCATGAATTGGTTAATCCACTTAATGAGGGTCCTCATCTAGAATTGGATCCCCCTGTAGATGCACAACAACAAGTGCGGCAAACTCATAGTGGGAGATTGATTCGTAAACCTGCAAGATTTCTCTTGTTGGGCGAATCGTCTCAGGATGTCATCATTGAAGAAGATGATGATCCCACGAGTTATGAAGAGGCACTAGGAGATGTTGATGCTCAGGAATGGCTTGAGGCTATGAATCGTGAAATGGATTCTTTATATTCCAACTCAGTTTGGTCTCTTGTAGATGCACCAAAAGGGGTAAAACCCATTGGGTGTAAATGGATCTACAAGAGAAAGAGAGGATTGGACGGGAAAGTTGAAACCTTCAAAGCTAGATTGGTGGCGAAAGGATACACACAAATAGAAGGTGTGGATTATGAAGAAACCTTTTCGCCGGTTGCCATGCTCAAGTCCATCCGATTCTCTTAGTCAAGCGATAAATCTTGATTATGAGATTTGGCAAATGGATGTCAAAACTGCTTTTCTAAATGGAAATTTGGAAGAGGATATCTACATGCAGCAACCAAAAGGGTTCATAGTCAAAGGGCAAGAAAACATGGTATGCAAGTTGCAAAGATCCATTTATGGACTTAAGCAAGCGTCCAGATCATGGAACATCATGTTTGATCAAGACATTAAGTCTTATGGTTTTGAGAAAAGTCCTGATGAACCGTGTGTGTATAAAAGGATCCAAGGTAATGCAGTATCTTTTCTTGTACTTTATGTGGATGATATACTCCTTATCGGAAATGATACGGAGGTATTGTTAGCCATAAAGACCTGGCTAAGCAAGCATTTTGATATGAAGGACCTGGGGGAAGCCAATTATATTCTTGGTATTAAACTCTTGCGAGACCGAAAGAATAGGGTATTGGCATTATCTCAGGCTAATTACATCGACAAAATACTTGCCAGGTTCAGCATGGAGAATTCCAAGAAGGGAATTATACCCTTTAGGCATGGGATTCATCTCTCTAAGGAGCATTCTCCTAAAACTCCTGAGCAGAGAGAACGCATGAGTAGGATACCTTACGCTTCAGTAGTAGGTAGCCTTATGTATGCTATGTTGTGCACCAGACCAGATATCTGTTATGCAGTGGGAGTAGTAAGTCGATACCAATCTAATCCTAGAGAGGAACACTGGATAGCGGTTAAACATATACTCAAGTACCTTAGGAGAATGAGAGATTATATGTTGGTTTATTCTAGTAGGAGTCTTGAAACCATTGGTTATACTGCACTGCATTTCCAAGGAGACATTGACTCAAGAAAATCCACCTCTGGGTATGTGTTCACTCTTAATGGCGGGGCCATTTGTTGGAGGAGTGTCAAACAATCATGTGTGGCTGACTCTACCACAGGCGGAGTATGTAGTCGCTTCGAGGTCGCAAAGGAAGCCGCATGGTTAAAGAAGTTCTTAATGGATCTTCAGGTAATACCAGATGTTAGTCGTCCCATCACACTTTACTGTGACAACAGTGGGGCAGTAGCACAGTCCAAGGAACCAAGGTGTCACAAAAGACAAAAGCACATATAGAGGAAGTACCACTTGATCCGAGATATAATTCAAAGAGGAGATACAGTGGTAGTCAAGATAGCATCGGACGAGAACCTTGCTGACCTTTTTACT
The DNA here is from genome assembly GCA_031216125.1 of Dalbergia cochinchinensis. Taxonomy (NCBI): domain Eukaryota; kingdom Viridiplantae; phylum Streptophyta; class Magnoliopsida; order Fabales; family Fabaceae; genus Dalbergia; species Dalbergia cochinchinensis. The sequence goes on from CM062369.1 coordinate 33,843,066, forward strand.
AAGAGTTTGTCTGAACGTGTGTTCGAGAGGCATGTTACATCTATGGGTCTTAGGAGGAGTCCAGATTTGCTATAGCTTAAGGAAGTTGTTATTTCACTTTGTTGTTTTGTGCTTTTTGAGCAAGACATTATGACATTATATTTTTTTCTGAATGTTATAAATGAGGTATTATTCTTTTATTCCACACACTATTTACAAACACTAAGGTCCGGATCAATTGTGAAGTATATGATCATATGGATACGTTCATGGAAGACATGATCATAGGTTCTCATAATTGATGAACAGATTCATAGCTGTTAAATAAAGTTGGGCACTTTATTTAGGCTACAATATTTTATGAAATGGTTTTGTCTGAATCATTGTAAAATATTGGTGTGAATTAACGTTCACATTGAAAGGATCAAAGAAAGATTTGATTAAGGGTGTTTTTCTGTCATAAGGTATCAAATCTCCAGATAACTATAGTTATAAGATTGCTCTTAATTCTGAGTTTATTATAAATAGGTAATCAAATAGTTTTCATTCTTTGATTTACCAACGGGTGAGGTGCGATCCATTGACAGCCAATAACTCGGTATTTTGGGAGTGAGATTGTTTGATTATCAGTATTTATGAGATAAACAATATGAAATTTGTAGGAAATGTCCCCTTGATATGTTTCGGTACTTGGATATTGAAGACACTGGCCAATGCATGTAATCCATTAGAGAAACTATCATAGTCAAGGGAATAAATAATTGATTGGATTACAGAAAACTAGTCAATCAATTATAGACGTTCTACAAAGGGGTGATATATATACATGTTATATATGTTATTAATCTTGGAGTTCAAGTTCGGGCTTTTAGTGGAGTAGCACCGAATTAGATAATCATTTGTTGATTATTATGAGCCTTGATTAGCAACAGCTGGTAGATCCCCGGGCTAGCTCAAGATAAGGGATGGGGAAATTTCAGTTGATGACGACTAGTGAGTTACATGGTCTTGGGCTTTAGGCTCAAGTTTGTACTCAAGAGCAAGTGAGAGATTGTTGGGTTTTTGCTCTTTCACTAAAGCCCAATAGGGGCTAGTGTGTAAGAAGAGCCCAAGAAACCTAGAGCCCGTTTCATCTAAGGGTTAGGTTTCTTAGAACCCATATATATACTACACTTAACCCTCCCTGAAAAAGAGGAGAGTAGTCACAGCCGTAGAGGCAAGGTCATCTCCTAATAGAGAGAAAGTGCCCACACACCATCTCCTTCCTCCTTGAGAGATAGTCTGGAAGGTCTGTCATCAACCGACTACAAGGAAAACACTCCGAGAGGTAATATTTCTTCTGTGTTTATGAATCAATGATGATTCGGTAAGCATACCAATGTACTAGGTCCTTAAATCGCTTCCGCATAAATCCAATAGTTCCTACAGAGACAACATTAAAAGAAAAGAGAAGGATAAGAATCTTGTACAAGATTCTCAGTAGGGTCTCTGACTCTAACACATATCCCCAACCACTTCAATTTTCATTATGAAAATTGTGTACTTTCTTAAATTTCAATTTTAAACTTCCCAAAAACTATCTACCTGAAGTGGGTGTCTTTGAGCATAGATTTTAATGTCATGAATGCAAGCAAATATCTCATGTGTACATGACAATACTTTTAAGGCATAGGTAAGGCATATAATTTGCAGAAGGTATATCCATGTCATGAAATTAAAGCATATAGGCTTGGCATAACGAGCGGTTAAATCACACAAGCATATCACAAGTAAGATGTAAATCACATAGCAGATGATAAGCTAAGATGTAAATCACATAGCGTATGGCATTACTTGATTCTTTTTAGGAAACTTAACGTTTGAATTCATATAATTAAGTAACAAATAAGGAAATGCATGGCATGGCAAATATGATAAGTCACATAAAGTGTGATGTGCATGTAATAAAAGAATTCTGCAGATTAGCTACGACACAAATCCGTTGCTATCACAAATTAGCAACTAATTAGCGACCAAATTGTTAGTCGCTTTCTAAAAGTCACCGATCAACCTAAATTAAAAATCTTCCATAGCTGACCTGTTGCAGATTTATTTTAGCTAACAAAGTTTTCTCACTAATCAGTCGCTAATCTCGAGCTATTTTATCAAAAAAAAAAATGCTTTCTTGTTTCCTTCGGAAATTAGCAAGGCATTTATCTACAAGTAATCCCTTGCAAATTTGCCGCATATCCCTCGCTAATTGGTAGCTATTACTTGGCTAATATTCAAATATCGAAATGTTAATAGTAGCTAATTTGTAGCTAATTCATTGCTGATCCCTTTATATTTTTCTTACTAATTCATAGCTAATTTGTCGCTGATTCAAATATATATATAGTTTCACTTGCCAATAGCTAATCTCTCACTGATTTGTGTAAAAATTATTTATTCAATTAAATTTTAAATATTATACGTGTTTATATAACTCAATCTACAAAATTATACCAATATAAATCACTCAAATTTATCAAATAAATTACACAAAATACTATACTTTGATGGAACTAATTTGTTTTAATCTAAAATAAGACAATTACAAATATATGAAACATAAAAAATACAGAATATACTATAAAATGATAAAAACTATAAAGAATATACTAGAACTACATCAAGATCATTGACATAGAAGTAAGAGAAAATAAACCATATTTTCAATGTCTTGCACAATGGTATCTGGTTGACCCTCTGGATTTTGCAAAACCAAAACTATTTGTTAGTATCTTGTTACTCCCAAAGTTTGGACAAGATATATAAGAGCGGGAGATAGGTGGACACTGTTATCTTCATCATCATTCATTGCTGAGTGGCCGTTTTCAAGAATGGATGGAGCGATGGAGCCATTTCAAACATTCAAGCCACAATTTATTATTTCTACAATTTTACTAACCGATATAGACTAGGAGCGCAACACAAGCTTGTCAACTCCTACCAAAAACTAGAAACAAGCGAGTCTCATAACTAAGCAAACTTAGTACACATATAGTATCCAATTTGCATGAAGACAATAATGCTAATGTAGAAAGGTTGAACAAGTAAAGAAAGTATAAGTACCAGTAAGAGAAGAGCTTCCAATAGAGTCAAAAGTGCAACCCCTAGCCTTATATGTGATATAAAAAGAACTGAAAAAAAATTAAATAAATAAATAAAACGGAAAATAAATTAACAGAGTCTTGCCTTGGGGAATCATAAAATTACTCAAGGACTCAAAGTACCAAACATGACAAATTAAATGAATTAGAATCTAAATCCTTGAGTGCCATTTCTTCAATTCAAACAAAACCTTCAAAGAAAAATTATATCTCAATCATCATATTTATACAAGAAAGTGGAAAACATGCCTGTAGAAAGGAAGGAACTCATCTTCTACATCCATATAGAGATGATAAGCACTATAATAAAATGCCCTTGTCTGGCAGCTATAGAAAAATAGCATCACAAATAAATGCACAGACTTTAACTTAAAAAGGAAAAAAAAAACCATGTCCTTTTTGTTCCTTTTTTATTGCTTTGCTGCATCAACTCAAATCACCCAAAAAAAAAAAGCATACCAACTAAAGACCATGGTCACATATTAAAATTGGAATAATATTTAGTGTATAATAAAATTACAAAACAAATGCATATTATATATTTTATTATTATTGGATATGATATGTGATTCTCACTCATCACATTCAATGATGATAAAGTGTATGGTATATATTTGTTATATAATTTTGTTGTATAGCAAACATTACTCTTAAAATTGCATTCAACAAAAAGTAGAGAGGGTATTATTCAAATTTGAATGTATAGTAGTATTATACATTTCCTATTCTGCAGCAATCGGAAATTGAAACATGAAAACAAAGTTTGTCCATATATGTAAGTTTTCAAAACCAAGCCAAAGGACGTCACATATATACGAGATGCATGCTATATAAAAACACATATGAAGGGAATGCTTTAAACAAAAATTTATCAAGTGCCAAACTAAAAGTGGACTATTTCTAAATGAGGAGCAAAATAATGAGACGCATTTCAAGTCTATTGGGCATTCAATCGTGCATTTGTTTGGATTATCAAGTTTATATTCAGAGTAACTTATAGTCGAAAGAATATGACTAGCCTTGGAAAGTGAAAAGAAATATTAGATTAGAGAAAAGAATACATACCAAAACAGTGATGAAAATCATAATAATATGTTAAAAAGAGATGCGAAGCATACATTGGCATCATCATTGCGAGCAGATTCACTCAAGGACATAAGCTTAGCAGAAGTATCCTTCACCAACTGCAATATCCTCTGCCTCGCATTGCGCCTCCCAAAATTAGCATGCAATTAACCCAAAAAAAAAAATTCTTTATAATGATAACATAGAAATGAAAAAATGAGAAAGAAAAGAAAAAAGCGAAAAAGCTATGATAACAACGAAAAAAAAAATGTGAGGTCTTCTAGAAAAAATTGTTACAATAATGGTTCAATGGTCTTACTCATTAGTTTCCTTTGGAGTGCCAATTATCATCCACTGAACTAGCTCTTTTGTAAGTTGAATTCATTTTATGTGTTGAGAAATTTTTCACCTTTAGAAATTGAAGAATATTGTTAGGGTAATGTACTATATTTTTTGACAAATATAAAATATTATAATGATCATTTTTATGATTAGGTAGATTTATCCTTACACATCTGTTAAACATCAATAACAGAATGTTCCCATGACAGTTTTTTAAAGTATTCGGATTTGTCGGGAAGGTCGGCCCAAGTCTTTGATCCCCAGGCTCTCTGACCCCATACCAAGCTGTCCCTCCTGTTCGACACCACCCCCTGACCAAATCGGGCTCTATTTGCTCGGCCCAAAACCCACATGTGGATTATCCTCGCTCTCTTATCACATGCGCTCACATCAAAGCCTCCCATGTAGATTATTCTCTAACCTAAACACTAAACCTACTACTGACCAAAAAAAAAACACTAAACCTACTCTCCTGTCTGAGCAAAGACAGCAACAATATACAATATTACCTTGAAAAAGACATTTACTTTTGATAGAGTGATTTTATCTGCTTATTTATATTCTTATTTTAAATTTTTTACATATTATTTATGACTCTGTTCATTAAATAATATATTCTTGCTCTTAATAAAATGAATAGTAGTTGATACCAAAATTACTATATATATACACACACACTAATTTAATTTATAGGCCAAGAACACCCACATCCCTTTTTTATTTATGATTTTTTCATCATTGTTCTGTAATTTCCCTTATAGTTGATCTTAAATGATTTAAAGTTAAGTATGTTTTTTACATTATTATATATTCTTATTTTACATTAATTATAATTTATGATATACTTGTTTGAGTTTTTAGGGAAAAATTCAATCACAAAACATAAATAAAAAATTATAAATTAAATAAACATAAATTTTTATATTTATTAGTTTTGATGTGAATGTATTCATCTTCTATTATAACATAAACATAAATTATTTGGGTATATCCAAATTAAACTGATTCAGATATTACAAAATTACAATTTATGAAAAGTAACTTCAGTTTAAAATAATATTTCAAACTACCAAATACTAGTTTAAAACAAAACTTAGCTTAATTACCAACTTCAATATATTAAGCATGTTAATAGTTGGAGTATAATTTTTTTGAAATGGTCTAAAATATAAATCACTTGATATGTATTACTTGAAATAATTAATTACATGGTTATTCGACAGTTGATTGAAATTTATTTATAATTTTAAGAAGAACTATATTATTACATGAGAGTATTTAAAAATTACTTTTATGTCTTATTATAAAAATAGATTATAATTAGAAATTTATTTTGATGCAATGGGGGAGTAAGAACTTTATACTATTACCATCTAATCACATGTTTTTATTTATAGAATTTTTAAAACAGTAGATGATTAAATAAAATATTTTTAATGATTTGGCAATATATGTTTAGATACTTGTATAAAACTTTTTTTGATTTACATTATCTAGAAGTAACTTCTTATAATTAATTTAATTTGAAAATAGTCAATAATATAAGAAGTATAAATAAAAATATATTCAATTTTAAAGTTGGTGAAAATATTTTAAAAACAGAAATTAAATAGACATTAAAAGTGAATCTAAATAAATGGAGTGCCAAACAACTCTATATACTTTAAGGCGAAGTACCTACCAAAATTTTAAAAAACAATTAAGGTGAAATTATTTGGACTGAAAAGAATACTGATATATATTTTCTGACTACATATATTTATAATCCTCTTGTATAATAAATAAACTTTGATTAATTTTAAGAATTTAAGGTATAAATTGTATTTACTTTCCTATTATATGTGATATGAAAGGAAAATTCGTAAGGAAATACAAATGATTGTATTGTGACTTTCAATTGAAGTCAGATACTTTTAAAAAAATGAAACTCAAAATGGTTTACTGTAGTAGGCCTGTAGTTCTCAGATGACGTACCAGAAAATAATATCAGAGCGGCAAAATAAAATACACAGCAGGGGCGGGGCAGGGTAGCGACCAGATAAAGGTGGTGGCAACTACCATCTCCAACTGCTACTGCAGGCGGTGGCAAGTATATTTTAAAATATAATTGAAGGCGAAAAAGATGTTTTTGTCCTAATCGTTCAGGCAAATAAAATGTTTTAAACAGCAGCGCCAAAAAAAAAAATGTTTTAAGCATTATTTAATTTATGGATTCGTAAAATTGCAGGCATTTAGTATATAAAATCATTCTGTCACCATTCTAATCGCCATCCAGTGCCAAACACATGATGGTCATTATTAATTAGTAGATTCTACCAACTATTGCAGGTTGCAGGTAGCAGAGAGTCATTCACGTCAACAGTCAACACGTTGCAGCACATTCTTTCATTTTTAATGATCTTTTTGACTCAACAAATTTTTGTTCAATCTGCTCATTTCTTGACATTCGGACTCATCGGTTAAATTGGATCTATTCAATTTTAAAATAATAGATAAAATTTTAATATTATACATAATAAAATTATCATAATTTATAAATAAAAAATAAAATTTAATATATATTTTATAATATATATTTTGAAACAAATTATATTAACATAAAAATAAAATCAAGATATGTAAAATATATTAATTGAAGTATAAAATCTTATAATTTATCACTAATTATAATAAACTAGTATAGCTCTAAAACAGATATTCACTTCGGACTGGATCAGACTAACTTGGAGTATAACCTGGACGTGACTCAAAAATTATACTGGGTCAAATTTGAGAACCCAAACCTAATAATATGAGTTTCGGGTAAGGCCGAATTGGCGGATTAGAACCGATCATAAATACCCTTACTTTGAAGTGCTGGGGCAACATTATTCAAAATTTTTATCATATTCATAACGAATTGTGTGTAACAAAATAATAATTAGTTTTAATTCATAGCAAAATCTACAATTTTATTTTTTTATAAAGCTTATAGTATTATTTTAAATGCTATTTTATTATTTAACGGAATATAATCCACTTGATAATGATATTTTGCATTCGATATAATATGATAAATAAATATTGTACGTTATGTCATTATATGTTATTTGGTATAAATAACATATTATACTAATTTATCTATCATAACTTTCTATAAATCAAAATGTTATATAACTTAATTCAGTATTGAAAGCCAAATTAATCTATATTGGCTTTCAACATATAAGATTGCTTTCAATTTTTAATATTTTATTAAAATAAATAATTTTAAAATAAATAATAATAAGTGAAAATTATATAAATAAAAATAATTTTTCATAAAATTATTTCATAATAAATAAATATTGTTAAAAAAATATGATATTAATTTAGTATAATAAAGTAAAAAGAATTATAATTAATAAATAATAAGATAATAAATATATAATTTATTACAATAAAAATATTTATAAAAATATTGAAATAAATAATAACGTTTTATATAAATTAAATTATTATTAATAAATATTTGGCTAGTTTGAATATTGCTGCTCACCTCTATTCGGTTGGTTTTAGCGTTTATTGTTATCGGAAAAAAATAGATAAATATAATATTTGAATAATTAATAAAAAATTTCTTTTATTATTTTTATTTTTTTTATAATATTAAAATTATTTATAAATAAATGATAATATTAGAAAATATAAATATAATATATTATACAGTGCTACATCAAATATTATATCGTATATTACTAATTTATTATATCTTATATTATCGATGGGCTCACAAAAGACCTCACCCTTATCAATGATTCAATGTTGAACATTTATATTTTCCTTTTTTAGTAATTACTAAACATTTATACTCTCTCCATTTTTTATTTATGGCCAAATATATAATAATTTTTTAATATACTAATTTTCTACTATGACTATTAATAAAAAATGCAGGAGTTTATTTAATAGTCCGGTCCCGTAACTTATGCGGAATTATTGCCTTCTTACATTTTTATAATGTGTTGCTGCATTCATTAGTTGCCTTATATAACTAATTAATCTCTATCCGGGTCCAGTATCACATGGCAAAGCGGTCCTCTATGTAACTAACCCATAAAATTAATTAAGCTTTCTACTGTTTTAGTATTGCTTGTATTTAATTAAGATGCAGCTCACAAGTGTTTGACGTTTCCAGTTTGAATTCAACGATGGTCTGCATCTGAGGTGAACCATGCATGCATGTATATAATTTCATTCAACTCTGATAGTACGGGGAAACAATTATTCTGGACAGAATTTGACTTCAAACATCCTCTATGTCCCTTGTATGGCCCCTATATTATTAGAAGATAAAACAGTGTGGTTGACGAATCAAGAAAATAGTCACTAAGTGATGTCACTAATATCGAGAAAAAATAAATGAAATCATCAGGTTTCTGTTAAGTATGTGAATGAGTTAAGTTCTTAGTGAATTATGTGAATTTCACTCGTTTAAAGTCTATTTAAACCCGTTTATTTATATAAGAGTTTAATTTTAATATATTATCAATTTAAATACACATTTAACTATTCATGGATTGTCTGATCAATAAAAATATTTGAGTAAATCACTTATTAACTAAAAAGTCTTATAACAAGAAGTATATATTAAATTTTATGGGATCATACACTAGAAATTAAAACACTTATATTACATATAGGAATGTGCACCTCTTTGATTCGCAATAATGAACACTATAAAAAAAACACTATTATTGATAGATTTTACCGACATATTTTTCCTATTACTAATGAAAAATTTCATTTCCGATGGATTTTGACCACCGGTAATAACATAATTGGAAATCATTATCGACGGAAAAAATCCGACTATAAATGTTACCAATGGAATTACCAATAGATTTTTGAAGAAAAATCCATCGGTAATGAGCAGAACAATTCATCTGTAAATTCGTCAGGAATTAATGATTATCGATGGAATTTATATTATTATCGACGGAAAAATCCGTCAATAAATTTTAATTTAATTTGTAATTTTTTAATATACGAGTTTTATCGACGGAAAAATCTATCCGTAATTATTAAATTTTACAATTTTTTTAATTTATTGATGAAAAGTAATTTCCTTTTTTTTTAGTTTACCAATAGACAAATCCATCAATAATCATTAAATTTTTTTTTTCTTTATTTTACCAATGGAAAAATCCGCTAGTAATTATTATTTTGAAATAAATATTCTGTAATTTATGTGTTACCTGATCATTAAGAGTTTATTTTTTATTTAAAGCTAATGATAAATATATAAATATATTTAATAATAAAAAATGATAAAAAAATTCCTAATAAATAATAAATGCAACGATTGCTGCTCAAACAAACAAGAACATTTATTAAATAACAGATCATTGGCAAGTCCAGTCTAATTAACTCGGTTAGTTACAGTTGGCATATTCTTGCAATAACGAAGTAGTTTAGGTGTAGAAACTATAAGTGAAGGCATCAGCAATAATATTCCTCAAGCCACCAACCGTAGATGCTATCATAATGCACACTCCAACGTATATTGCAGCCTGAAAAACACATAATTTGAAGATCAATTCCAATAGGAGACAACTCCAAACTGTGATTATCAGCTTTTTGCATTCTTTGTAATTATAGATTGTTTCATTGTTGTATTTCGAAAGAGAAATTGCTAATGTATATTAGTCATAACCCATTTGATGAACCAGTTGATACTGAATCTCTTTGGCTTCTTGATTATCAGCCACATTATACTAGGCAACTGAAACAATTGATACATCAGATTATTGATCTTCTAGGTTCTCAATTACTTCTTGTAAATATGGTAATTTGATATAACTAGGGAGAAATTGATAGGGTAAGAGAGAGCCTTACAAAACATGAAGTAGGAACAAAACCAAATCCACCAAAAGCCTTAGAAGATCGCCAAAGAAAGGGTAAGTAACCCCAATGAACAATGTAAAAGCTGTAACATTTTAACAAGGTGTGGTTACTACAAGATTTTTTTATGGTAAGAAGTTAAGAACAATTCTTCTACCCTTTGCTCTCTACAAATATGAAAAAAAAAAGCGTAAAAAGCGATAGCAGGGATGGTTTTTCCTTGGACATCTTACCTACATAAGAAGATCTAGAAACAAGTCTACGTGGTACTCGTAGAGGGAAGTTCAATCTTTTGATCATCATCCTCTTAATCAAGTCAAAAACAGGCATAGCATAAACCTAGAATAGTTTCTCAATTCAAATAATTAGTTCAGAAACAGGAATAACATATAGTTTGGGGGTTAGAATATCTTTGTTTTGTGTTCATGCTTCATACCTGGTAGCTACCAACAACGTGAATGAATACCATTAAGTTAGCGGGGGCTATGATCCATGCAGGTCTTTCAACTCCCGAAATGACCTTACAAATTATTCAATTGCCATGTAAAATTCAGATTTGATTTTCCCTCGATTAAGGTGCACACTGTTATATATTCATAGTCTATTTGTGGGAATCATGATTCTTGAATGTATAATTTAACCTAACAAATTCATTTAAAGTTTTAAAAATTAAAATTTTATTTAATTATAAATATCTCTCAACAAATCATTTTTTGAAAGTAAAAGTCTTTTCAGTAAATAATTTGTGCTTTTTAACTTAACAAAATTTCGGCATCACTCTCGTTAAATTAAGATTCCACTCTTTAAATTAAAAACAAGTTCGGCAGAACCTTCCCTGAAACTAAGACATCCCAAAAAATTAATTTCAATATATACATATATCAATCCAATCAAATAAACTAAACAATACAATCAAACAAAACATATAAAGATCCTAAAACCATTCTAGAGTACACCCCCTTATAACATCACAATATGCACATCACGTAATCTATACATATACAATCAATTGTCACAGCAAACAATGCAAACAAGTCAAGGAAATGTCTCTACACCCTTCCCTCCAGTCATGCAATCCCAATTCCCCTATAACTCTATTTTAGAAATCATAAATCTCTATCCTAAAAAAAAGTAATTAAATAAGGAGAAGAAAAATTACATACCTTAAAAGGGACAAAAGAATTATATGCTTCACCAAAAATGCTATATAACAAAATCAATTATTTAAATTAACAACTTCAAAAGAAATATTAATAACTTCAAGAGAAATAAAACGAAGTCACTAATGACCAATCATGATATATAATTGTGATGAAGATAACAAATAGTGAATGAATCGGAGCAAGAAAAACCTCTTGTTCATATTCATTCAACAACTTATGCATATGTATGTATTCTCAAATCAAGTTGAATCTCAAAAGGATAAGCTTAAAAAAAAAAAAAAGGAACCATGAGAACCAAAATTAAAAATAGGTTTGATCAGTAGTACAATTTCAAGTAAGTATCCCATATTTTCTGGATAGAGTAAGTATTTAGCTAATAATTATTGAAAAATTGAATAGAATACCAATTGAAATACCAAAAACTTAATACATAAATAAAATAAAATAATCACCCACCACTAACCAACTTAATAAATAAATAAAATAATTGAAAATAATAATACCAAAAGCAAAGTATATAACGCCCCGATTTTTCCCCTGTGTACAAATGACTAAAATGCCCCTGAGGTCATTTTACTCGGGAATCAAGGAAAGCCAGTCTAGGTAAACCACAAGTGGATGTTTTAATATTTGAAGGGGATTAATTGTGTTATGTGTGTTGAGAGATGAAAATCTCAGTTTTTGGTTTTTTTTGTACAACCAAAATATCTTTACGGCTAATTAACACAGAATTAATTGTCGATTGAGCCCGAACTTCACACGGAAGTTTAGAATGTTGTTTTTAAAGAATGTATGACGTCTGTATAAGCCCGGGGTGGTCTCGGGGAGTTTTCTATAAAATTATCATTTTATCCCCTAATTAAGGGCATAATGAGCTTAATTGCATGATTAACAAAACCTAAGCAATATTAGGCTCTAATTAAAGATTAATTAATTTTAATTATTAATCTTGAGTTAATTTTCAAAATAATTAATTGAGGTTGATTAGAGCTTAAGATTGCTTAGAGAAAGTTTAATTCCTTTCTAGAATCAAATGGTCTTCAAGTCAAAAAGTAAATAGTGTACAATTCCATAATTTAAGGAAATATGTTGGCATTTGAAATTCAAATTTATTGAGTTTAATTCAAATTAAATGAACTGAATGTTTATGACCACTCTTTAACCATAATCTTGAAATGACTAAATGCTTGATCATCCATCTAAACACCTAATCACTCATTCCTAACCTTTTTTCTAATTAAAACCACCTCTAATACACATCCTAACCTACATTGAAAATGAAACTTGGCCCCCAAGTTCTTCTATAAGGCCATGGGACCCTCCCTCCATTTTCATCCATCACATGTTGAAATTACACACTCAAAGAACCATACCTAAACCCATACCCAAGACCATACTTAGCCTTGCCTACACTATGCCATGAAAAGAGATATTTTCTTCTTTTTCCCTCCATGAGTGTCACGGCCACTCCTCCTCCTCATCCTCTCAATGTTGAAAATTTTCTATAAATACAAGGCAAGCTCACAAGGCCATTTGTTCATTTCTTACAATCCTAAGATCAAGAATCCTCAAGCTTTCTCTCTAATTCTCAAAAAGTACTCTTCTTCTTTTTCTTCTTCATCATTCTTTCAAGAGCCACCACCCTCCACTATTTCTCAACCCCAAACCACCCCATAACCACCATAGATATTCCTTTAAACACATAACCTCTCCACTTCAAAGATCAAACTCAAGACACATCTTCCTTCTTCTTTTTCTTTCTTGGCCAGAATCACCTCGAAGCTCCAAGGAAGATTTGCTCTTCTCATCTCATTTCTAACACCAAGCTTTTCTCTTTTCGAAGAAAAATACCTTTGGTAGGGAGTTATTTTGAAGATTGCTATTCTTTTCTTTTATAGTACTCTTGGATGGAGATGTTATAATGTTGATTCTTCCTTCTTCCTTCTCATTTTCGGTTCTTCATTCTCCTTCTCCTTCCTCTTTATTTTCGGCCTTGATGGCCTACATGATGGAGAAACCATGGCTTGATGATGAAGATCTTGGGTGTTGATTGTAAGACCATCATTTATTTGACCTCTAAAGCTTGAAGGTTTCACTTTTAAGAGTTTTTAGCAAATAAAGATATTATATTGTTTTGAAGAGTTAAATGGTAGCCTTGATCCTAGGACTCAAAGAGATAATAAATAGAGTGCATTCGTACTTGTATTTCAAGTCCTTGCATCTCATATTTACATTTATGTCATCACCTAAATAATTAATCTCAAAGCTTACCTATCTTAACCTTAAAGTTGATTGTTTATTTAGAGTGAATACTATAAGGGGCCTAGAGCACTAAAATAAAGAATTGAACTTGTATTTATATTTATATTTCTTGCCTAACATGTTTACTTTTCAAGTCATCATCTAAACTTAAAGATTAAAAATAGAGCTTGCATTTTCATATTTATATTCAAGCTTTGCATCATATTTATATTTCCTTGCCATCACCTAAATAATTAAACTTGAAGCCTACCTATTTCAACCTTAAATTTGATTGTTGATTTAGAGTGAATACTCTAAGGGGCCTAGAGCACTAAAATAAAGAATTGAACTTGTATTCATATTTATATTTATTGCCTAGCATGTTTACTTTTCAAGCCTTCACCTAAAATTAAAGATTTAAAACTAGAGCTTGCATTTTCATATTTATATTTAAGCCTTACATATCATATTTATGTTTCTCTCGACATCACCATATAATGCCAAGATTAAAAATGAAGCTTGCATTTTCACGTTTAAGTTTATGCCGTCACCTAATTAATCAAGTGCTCAAGACTTACCCTTTCTAACTTATATCAGGATTTTGATTCATGGAACACCTATCTTTATAAATGCAATTCGGTTCTTCAAGAAATGAGGTCCTAATTGAATGATATGTTGTTGTCTTGAGAAAATGAAGTTTGTGACTTACAACTTTTCCTTGAAAAATATGTTATTTCTTAAAATATTAACACATGGTTCACGTAACCAAAATCCTTTTATTAATCTCTCTAATTTTGCTACTGATCTAAGGTTGTTATTTGTGTCTTTATAAGGACAGAATTAATTATAAGTGCATTTCTTGATCTAGATTTAATTCTATTAGAGACTAGTTACTAGGAATGCTTATGTTGTACTTTTGAATGCTCTTAGGAAATTAAATCTTAGTTCCTGTTCAAACCTTTCCAGATTTGATGTATGCTGTTTGGAATATGTTAAACATGTAAAAATTATTATTAATTAGTATAGTAATTATTCTTAGCAATTAAGGAAAGACTAGTAACTAGAAAGAACCAAAAGTATGAATGCTAGGACTCCCTAAAGCAAATAATATGTTTCTGTCCAGCATGTGATATTTAGGTAAAAAGGATGTTTAACACTTAGTAAATGTATAGGAATCACTTATAATTGGTTTAGAAATTAATTCTAGCATCTTAAGAAAAGTCGGTAACGAGAAATGGTCAAAAACGTAACTTCTAGAACACCGAAATAGTTTATTTTCTCTTTTGTTTCAATTCTATCCAGATTTGTTTAGTAATGTTCTTAAGGTTAAAAATTAGTAAAAACCATTAGAATTGATCCCTTAGATGTATAAAAGAATAAATATAAAAGTTGGTTTTACCCGATTAGAAGTTTAATTCATTAAAGAATTATTATGAGTGTTTACTTTATAAAGTATTATGAATTGATGTACTTGAGATTTATGTGATGATTATGTTTGCATAAAGATTGTTATAGCATGTTATGATTTCACTTGAAACGTTTAAGATACATGTGTAAAAGTAATAGGAAAGCGTTTGACATTATATGACAAGTTGTGTTTTTGCATCTTAATATGATATGCTAATGGTAAGGTGATCCAATAAGGAAGTAATGTGTTTCCCCCTCTATTACCCCATGATAAATCTAGCAAAAGCTAGTTAGGTTGAGCTGATCCTAGGCGATAAGGATGGTAAAATTTTGGTGTTGTTTGTATAAAATTCACCAGTGGAGGTATGATGGTTGGTTTATGAAATTTACCGGTGGAGGTATGTTGGTTAGACTATGAAGTTCCCGTAAGAGGGCAAAGGAGGTATGTTGGTTGGACTATGAAGCTCTTGTAAGAGGGCGAGGGAGGCATGTTGGTTGGTTTATGAAGTTCTCATAAGAGGGTGGTTAGTAAGAAAGGAATTTGAGGGAATTATCATAGGTTCTCTTGCATGCATATTGAATGTGTTCCTTATGCTTCAACTTTCTGTCATTATATATGTGTAATGTTGCATACGGTATTGCCATGCATTCATGACTTAGTATGCTGCATTCATAACATTGTGATGCATGCTAAAAGACACCGGCCTCGGTTAATGGTATTTTCAACTTAATAAATGAACCTTATATATGTCCACTACTTTCATAATGAAACTCGAGGTTCTTGAGGACGATGATGATGACACGTGTGTGGAGACGGACTACCCTACTGAGATTCTTATTTAAGTTTCTCACTCCCTCTCTTTCTTTCTATCTTTGTCTTCAGACAAGATCGACGGCAATGACCGTGGTCTACCCTGAGATGCCGGCGTAGGAGTTGCACGGTGGTCTAGATCAGAGTGGCACAATGAAAGCGGAGATAAAGGCCTTCTATTTTCAACACTTACAAGTTGTCTCGTATTAGCATATGCTCAGCCTCTATGGTTAGGCTGTATATATTTTGATGTGGTGCTATGACTATTGGATATTTTCACATTGTTACTACTACTATTTCGCAGTCTATATTTTACCTTGTTATGGTTTGCATGAATGCTTTGTGATGAATAGTTATACGCTATGCACGAAAGGCTAATATTTTGATTTTTCAAAAAAATAGGTTGTATTTTCTGTAACCTTATTTTTAAAAGTTTAAAAAACAAGTAAAAATTCTGAGACAAAAAAGTAATAACTAATGATTAACCATTATGTGTCCTAGGTGTATTGTGTTGAAAGTTAGGGTGTTACAAATTATGAAAAGAGAAGAAGAGAATAAAACCTTGATGTTGATGATTTCTTAGAAAGTGAGCTCCAGATTCCTCAGGTTCGAGCGTTGACAGTGGAGGCACGACTTGTGGGCGGTAGCAAGAGCGTGGCGTAGGGGCCGAAGGGGGCGGCGGTGGGGTGAGGGTGCGGCTGGGAGAGATCATATCGGGGGGGGGAGAGAGAGAGAGAGAGAGAGAGAGAGAGAGAGACGGTGTGTGGTGAGGGCATAGAGGCGTGGCAGGTGTAGGGCACGGGGGCAAATGTAACACCCTAATTCTCTTTAGAAATTAAATGGGGTTTTGATTAATGAGAATTTTAAGATTTTGATAGATGTAGAAATGATGAGAAGGATTCAAGGAAGCAAAAAAAAAAAAAAATCATGAATAGTGTTTTATAGGCCCCGCAAGCCCCTCGGCACAGCCGAAATCCTAGAATTGGGCTCCGGATATGCCCAAAATTGAGAAATTATATGATTATGGTTATAAATAGATAAAATTAAAGATTTTATACCCGAAAATATTTTTCGGGCAATGTTTAATTACCCGGATACACTGTTTCACCTGTTCAGTGAAATTTCGGTGTGTGATTTCTAACACCGAAAACTAGTTAGATCTCTACAAAACAAATAAAGCTATCCCTTCAAATCAAATGAATGGTTAAGATTCAATATTGAATTACAAGATTGAATCACAATCATTCATTTTACTTTATTGGCTTTGTAATTATCTAAACATAATATATTTTATTCCTTACTTTAATACAAGATAAACATCATTTTTGGCTTCTTTAAGAAGCTCATTCTCGGCCATTTCTTCGAGAATCCAGCAGCTCCATTTCTTCCATGGCTAAGAGCTTCAACATGCTTTCAACTTCATATACGTTAGCTAAGAGTTACCAAAATCCAAAGTTTCCTTCACAAAAATTATTCTACACCTCAACATCTACACATATAACCAATTAGAATCTCAATCACTCACCAAATCTCAATCTTGATCCCTTGTACCTCATTGTTTGTAAAGGGTTTTGGGTGTGTTTTGAGAGCCTTGAAGTGGAGGGCACCATCTTGAAACATACTAGGGACAAAGACATCACTTGCTTCCAATAGTAGGGTTTTATTTGGTCTTTTCTTGCCAAATTTATATTTCACATCTCTGACCTGTTCTGCGCGAAATTTTCATTGTGGTGGTTAATGATATATGGTTGTTGATGTATGAATTTTGGTGAAGGGTTTGGATGAGGTTGGATAACCCATTTCATCAAGAGAAGTTTTAGTTAGAGTGCTGGATTTTCGGTTTTCCTGCAGAGAGCAAAATTTCATGAATTTATAGACATGTTTACAGTGGTATTCATTTCCTGAAAAAAAATATATGTTGGTCCTAATATCTTGAAATATCTACACGAAATTCCTTGAGCATTGGTTTCAAGGAATACTGTCTTAAAAAAATCAGAAACCGAAATAGATCTCATGCTGTCTGGATTTCTGAAACTGAAGCAAGGAAATTGTATGATTTTATTATCATACTAAATGAGTGATTTCTCTGTTGAAATTTTTATATGGAGTTACCAACATCTTGAAGTGTAACCGTAAATTTTATCTTGGGTTGATTCCATCATATGATAAATTTAAAAATTAGGAGAACCTTGTCCTAGGCTGTGAAAAGGTGTGCTGTGACCACTAAATTTGTAGAATTTAGTGACATGGTTATAGAACTCTGATTGTTATGAAAATTTTACAGGATCCTTTAGACATATGAAGGTGTCATAGGGAATTTTTGTGACTCTTGAAATGTCTGTTTGATGGGGAAATTAATTTTGAATTCTAAAGTGAAAATCTGCTAATTGCTGAAAATGGTAAGAATGTCTTGAACTAATGATAGAATGGCATTAGATGCAAGTATATGTCGTGTTAATGTATGCTAATTGTTTGAAAGAAATGTTGATGACATATGGATGAGACTCCAACATAATTGCATGCCTACCTGTTATCTAAGCAAGCCTTTGAAAAGAGAAGTACACTATGTGATTATTGTGAGGATAAAGGAAAAGAAAAGAAAAATAACATGACTTTTAGTTGTGCAATTTTTAACATATGGGGAAAATAGAAACAAGGCTTGTGTGGTTAAGAGGGGAAGGCAGAAGTAAGAGCTTCCCTAGGAATTTGATGAGTCGATAGACGTATCGACATAT
Source organism: Dalbergia cochinchinensis (assembly GCA_031216125.1). Taxonomy (NCBI): domain Eukaryota; kingdom Viridiplantae; phylum Streptophyta; class Magnoliopsida; order Fabales; family Fabaceae; genus Dalbergia; species Dalbergia cochinchinensis. The sequence goes on from CM062369.1 coordinate 33,861,802, forward strand.
AGGAATGAGCTCATGTCCTAGTAATCAATAGTTCTTGTGGAATGACTCCACTACAGATACCACTTGATATGAGATTAAGCCTTCCCTATGTTACTGAAAAAAGATAATTGCACTAAATGAATTCCACGAGTCACAAGAGAAAAACACTTGATTTCACCATTTTGCATTTGACTTTATATACATTATGCACATTAGTATTTATGCATATAATTTAGCATGATTAATTCAACATGAATGAATTTACAGATTATATTATGTTCACATTGGAGGGAGTACCCTACTGAGAATTTTATAATATTCTCATCCCTATGGTTTTATTTACTTTGTATTATTCAGATCCCGCAGATGCCGTCACTAGTGTTTTACCTTGACTCGCCACAGTGGGTGTGGCATTATGATCCTGTTCTCGACTCTCTTTATGTAGTGGGTTACTCACAAGTTTGTGCGTATGTGTTTTTCGGCCGTTCTTTTAGTACCTCTGTATTTATAGTTGATTTTGACCCGGCTTTCCCTTATGATGGTGTGCCTCTCCACTTGGCACATCCTGTGATATTTGATGTCCCGCCTGCACCACCAGCACCCCCTCCAGCAAATGATCCCCCTTCCTCCTCGTCTTTAGATTCTGACCCACTTGAGGGTCCTGATGCCCCTGGCGGAAGTGAGGCTATCATACCGATGGCCAATGGTTTCATCTAGTAGGACATGAGATCTTCAGGGACTCCTGATATGTATATAGTGGTAGTTTAGTACTAGAGCCTTGCTAGCCCGCAGATTTGAGCTTATTAAATGTTATGAGGTCCACCTGCAGTTTGTATAAAATTTTGCTGGACCTCGACTTTAAGCAGGTTAGACTAGATACTGGAGGTGTTTATTTCCTTTTTGGTGAACTGAGTTCCTGACTAGTTTAGACATTAACTAGTGGGTTTCTTGGTACGATGTACATATTGTAAACTTAAAAATGATGTTTATATATGTATATACGAGTTTAGCCACATACATGTCTGAATTATTTAATTTCACTTCTTTCGACTAGTATAGATTATGAAGATACGTAATACTTTTCTAATTACTGTATTGATACTTGAGTGAAGTATGGTAATTAAAAGGGTGTTACAGCAAAGGGCGAGATCTGTCGGGACACGGTGCACGAAGATAGCAAGAGACTAGAAGAAAAAGAGAGGGCATGCAGTGCGATGCCCAACAAGGACAACAAGCATAGCAGCATAATTGGTGCAATGGCACAGCAATGTGATAGGTGTAGGGGCACAGTGGGCTGACGCACAAAGAGATAGAAAGAGAGACCACAAAGTGCAAAATGAAAAGCTAGCCCCTTTTCATAGAATGTTACCAATGGATTTTTAAATTTTCGATGGAAAAAAATCCACTGGTAATACCACCTAACGTGCCATTTCAGAAAATTTTTCCTTTAATGATTACTGATGGATTTTTTCGTAAGTAATTTTTTAAAAAACTTTTTTTCCAAAAATTAATGCTACCGACAGATTTTCCATCGGTAACGCGCTTGCCATATTCATCTCAAATTGGCGCGAATATTACCAATGGATTTTCCGTCGGTAAGGACTGAAAACAAAAAAAAAAAAATTTGCTCTAATTTCTTGTTTTCCACCGGTAAAATCCGTCAGTAACTCATGTATTTCTTGTAGTGGAGTCATACCTTTGTCTGTGAATACTCTAGCAAGGAAAAACATACATAGTAGTGTATGCCAGGGATAGATCTTCCATTCTTTCTTTGTCTCCCATGTCAGACATCGCCTTGATGGAGCGGCAGCCGTTAAGAGTCTACAAAGTGGAGTAAGGATCATACCCAAAAAATGAATATATAGTAACCATGTCCTATCCATCATGGACCTAGGTTACCCTAGATCTTTACACTCTTCAGCATATACTTACAATTGGGCTCAAACCCAATATCACATGGTGAATCCTAAACCCACAACAGATCAAACCATTATAACATGGGTCTCTAGGGAATAATCAGGCTATCAATTCAACCCATTTTATAGAACTAAAATACCCAATAATCAATAGCAACCCAAACTCAAAAAAATTTAACATTCTCCCATTTGGGCAATATTGACTGGAGTTTGTTTTATGTTTATAAAACATTAGGAAAATGACTGTCGACGAGTTGAACAACTGTGGCCACAAACTATAACCTGAAAAACAATCACCACAAAATCATATCACTCCAGTTATCAAAGCTACGAGCTAAGAGTCATAAGCAAATGATAAACTATAAGTTTCTACTTTGCCTATGGCCACATAATCTCATCAACAATGATTCACAAATGAGTGTGCAAGGTGTATACATATCATAGCATAACATGTGATCTAATGGATCATCATTATGCCTTCTTAAGAAGACATAACCAATCTCCCACAAGGAGATCATAACATATTTCTCATGAAACACCATTCTCATAAGGAAACAACATCTTTCTTATGAAAGAGCAATGTTTTCTAAAGAAAACATCCACGACTCAAGATATAACGATAATGGTACCAAAGTCAAATATCATAATATGTGCATAAGTTCATAAGCCATATCACATAAATCCAATGTAATAAAATGAACACAACAACTCCCACTAATTCAATGCATTAAACACTTTATAAGACCTATATCTCAACATATTTCATGAACATAATAGGTCTATGTCTCATAGTTAGGGATCAAATAACATTTCATTAGTGCTAGCATACTCATAGGAGAACCACTTACATAAATCTAGTGCAATAACAATTTTATCAACTCCACTAACCAATCACATTAAAAGATTATAAATAGCTAAGGCTTAAAGCATGTGACCTTAGTCAAGCTATCGTGGCTCCGATATAAAAAAAACATTAATAGAAACTTTGACTATCTCGTGGATCTCTGAAATCATATACAATACATAAATGAAAACATATAGTTGGCTCAAATCAAGTTACCATCCAATCATTTAATTGCACAATTTTAAGAATATATAAAACAATCAATTTTGGGCACAATCATATTTCTCATGAGAGGTTAGGCATATTATTGTACAATCACATGTAAGCATAGTGCACAACACACACCAGAGCTCTCACTTATTAAAACAATCAACATTTTTCTTCAAACGAAAATTCATTTAAGTATGGAAAAGCTTACACATCCACCATGCCCAAAAAATATTGCTACATATACTTTCAATTCTTTAAGAATTTCATCAAAGTTTGCAACATTACAGTTTACTCACCTTTTAAAGAAAACAAAGTAATATGAAGGTGAAAATAAATGTAATCAATATTTAGTTTATTCAATGGACAAGAACACCGACAATATGACAATTGTCACTATATCAGGGATTCAAAACATGAACATAAACTTGCCTATGGCAAAGAATATACCACACATAGTAATCTCAGAAAAGCCAACACTTGTAGGTAGAAAAATTTTCACTGTCAAATAATACCAAAATTTCCAATTTACTTCAACCAACTCATATTAAAAACCACCTGTAGGTAGGTCAATGCCTTAATTGGTCTAAGTAATAGAATCATCCCGATATCAATAGGTAGCTCCATTAATTCCATGAATAAGTCACTATGGTAATAAACATTTATATCAATTGATGGGATTCAAAATAGGGAAAATATATAAGTCCATTAAACCATTTTCAACTTTCATATATGAATACTTTCCAAGAAACAAATCATGTAATATTTACTCATAAAATTACATCATTCAAGTGATAAAGATTAATTTGTATAAAAGTGAACTCTCACACTGGTACCATGCAAATTAAAATAGTTGATATTAGAGTTCAATATAATCAACATAAACAATTAATTGGTCGATCAGACCATGGTGAGAGCACAAAAATTTACATGAGTTAAAACATTAGCTTAATAAACAAGTTATCATGCAAGTTACATTAATTGTGCTAACTCATCAACCATAATAATTATTAATTCATGCTATCGGGTGTAATATTATAGTAATAAAATAACTCTCCTTCATGCATTTAGCAAATTACAAAATGCAACAAATTAATGATAATTAATAATCATAACATCTCTCATGAAAGAGAAATATCATTATATCACACATCGAAAAACCATTGTATAAACACATTCAACTAAGTTTGATATCAAGTAAATTGCCGCTTAGCTGATGTAATGCCCGGGGATTGCGAAGTCGGGAAGTGATCGCCGGTGCAAGGAGGCACGGACAAGGAGCGGCTCCTGGCAGGCTTCGAAAGTGGAGGGGTACATGAATGAACCGATTATACACCCGAATGAGAGGGATCCTGAGACTGTATAGGTATGAGACTATACAGTTAAAGAGGGCTTATATGAATTGATTTGTACTACCTATACCAACAAGATGCATCTTCTTTTCGGTAGCCCAAAACTGAAAGAACTCCATAGTTAAGCGTGCTTGACTTGGAGCAATTTTGGGATGGGTGACCTCCTAGGAAGTTTTCCTAGGAAGCGTGCGAGTGAGGACAAAGCATGCTAAAAAGACCCGTGTTAGTTTGTGGGGACAGTCGTCAATCCATAAAGCAGCAGAGGATGTTACAACTGAGATTTGAAAAAGCGCAAATTAACCATGACTATTTTCCTTCTCTTCAAGGGTCAAGGCCAATATTAATACACTCCCCTTTAGTGAAAATCTTTTCAAGTATTTGCAGGGAAGCATGGTAGATGCTCTATGGGTTAGGACCAAATCCAAACACCTACTGATTACCATTTCAGAAAACTCAACCAGAGCAAGTAATCAGCTCTAATATCACTTGTTAGAGCAATTAAAAATGGAAACACAAAAGCCTAGGAGATTTCCAAGAATGATCTAAGTCAAATAACATAGCAGCAAATCTTATGCTATATCTTGACTCAAAACCTTAAGGGAACAATTTATGAGCCTTTCTATTTATATAGTTTTCATTTAGTCTGCTCCCAATTAATGTAGGACTTACTTGAAAATCAAACACTCATAGTTGTGATGGCCTATCGATTAAGAATAATCCTCTGGGATTTGCAAACCAGCTGATAGAGTCCTATCGATTGAAATCATTTAGAGGGATATTTGTGATGGCTTCAACTCACTCTTCTGAGAAAATCTCTGAAGTGAGATGTGCACCTGCATCTTCTTAGTTCCTCCTTGATTACCAGAGATACCTATTAAAGGCCTGCATGGTCTTATCTTCTATCGTCTACTCTGAACTGGCCCAAAATGGGAACTTGGGGGTTACCCCAAATATTAGCATTTTGTTCATCTCCTATCCTCCATAGCAAGCCTTATTCTAGAAGTGTTTAACCTTCTAAGATGCTCCTCCAAGTAAATGAGGGATTTGCCTTAGCTGGGCTTTCATAAAGTGACTATTTGGGAAGTATCTGGCTTTTTGCACTCTTGTTACAAGAGAGTCTACGTTTCTCATGAGCCTCTAGTCCTACTTTGCTAACATGGCACGGTTGAAAGTGTGCAGATCCTTAAATCCCAGTCCTCCACATCTTTTCGGCCAACTTAATGTATCCTGAGCCACCCAATGGATCTTCCTCTAATTTGTTTTCACCCCTCACCAAAATCTAGCCATTATCTGGCCAAGATCTTTGCATAAGGATAGAGGAATCTTGAAATTACCCATTGTGTATGTAGGGATAGCTTGGGTCATCGCCTTGGTAAGAATTCCTTTATTAAAAGTTTATATTTCTCACCTTCATACTTAGTGACTTTAAAGTGAAAAAATTTAAGTACGTTATTTCACAACTTGTTATTAATAGTGCAATTCACTTGATAAGGATATATATTTGCAATTATTCAACTAAGAATAATACAACTACAAAAGAGGATTTTCCTATACTATTTCAATAAAGTTTTGAAAGAGGAAAGATTTTCAAAGTAGAGGAGACAAATGCATAAAAAAGTGACACATGTAAAACTTTCCTTGTTAATACTTCTCTTTTATTAAAAGTAGGGAAAAAAGAAATTTACCCCTCTTAATTTTTGGTCTTATGTAATTTAGACCTTGAGTTTTTAAATTATGCAACGCGATCTCCTATTCTTACCAGATGGTGCAAAGAAGCCCTTCCATTACACAGATGTCTAAAGCCACTGTTAAGTCCGCATGTGTTTTCTCACGTTCATACATTATTGGACCAAAATACCCTTACTTAACTCTAATTTCCCATCCCCAATCTCTCAACTCATTTTTCCTTTTCCTTTTCTCCAATCTCTTAACTGACACCTCCCCTCTCCCCTTGTCGTTCTGTAACTTGGTCTGAAACCTTTTTCCTTTTCTCCATCTTGCTTATCTCTACAATGTTTGTTTAGCTCTAAACCCCTCTCCATCTTGCTTATCCCTACCTTATTCCAGTACAACTGGCGAAGACCAGTGAAGAGGGGGGAAGAAGAAGACTACGAAGACCAGTGAAGAGGGGGAGAAGAAAAAGACTGCGAAGACCAATGAAGAAGAAGACCAGTAAAGATCGGGAAGAACCATCGAAGAAGAACACTAGCAAAGACCAATCGAAGGCTAGCGAAGACCGGGAAAACCCTTTCTTCAGTCGCACAGTAAGACTTAAGGTGAGCTTCTTCCAGATAACTGTAAGGCTTCATTTAGGGTGAACTTCTTTCAGATTTGAGTTGTCTAATTCGGGCTTTAAAGATAGGGATCTAAGGAGGCAGTTCGATTAGGGTTCATTGGTTAGGACAAGGATTATTTGGTTCAAATTGTGTGTGCATTTGAGTGAGGAGGGAAGGATGTGTGTGCAGGGAAGGATCCTTGTGTGTGCATCGGAGAAGGATGAGGCAGGATGTGTGCGACGGAGAGGCAGGATGGGTGCATCGAAAAAGGACATATATGCATTTAGGGATTGGAAATTTTGTTTGTGTTCAGAGAAGGCAAGTGAATTGAAAGATTGAGGATTGGAAATTAGAGTTAAGAAAGGGATATTTTTTTTCCAATAATATATGCACGCGAGAAGCACATGTGGATATAATAGTGGCTTTAGACTTCTGTGTAATGGGAGGACTTCTTTGCACCATCTGATAAGTATAGAGGGTCATATTACACAATTTAAAAATCTAGAGTCTAAATTACACAAAACCAAAAGTTCAAGAGGGCAAATTATTTTTTTCCCTTAAAAGTATAGATAGATAGATATATTGTTAATATAATTTTTTCACACAATTAATTAAATATATATTATAATATGCATAGTTAAATATTGTTAACAATATAATTAAAAATATTATAAAAATTGTTATATTGAATATATTAAAATTAAATCTTTGTTTCAGTTGTTGATTAAGAAGTTGGCCAAATACATATTTTCCTGAATTGCAAAATGGGAACCATAACTTGGCCTCTGACTTTTTTGTAATAAATTATATTTTATAATAAATAAGAACAGAACGAATTTTTTTTATCTTTTGCCAGCCAAAGCTGACACAAGTCCGAAGGGAACTAGCCGACTGTGATGTGAATAACATGGTCCAAACCTGACAAGCGACCACCTCCTAAAAATAAACTTTAAAATACAGATAAACAATCGAGCTTGACGTTGCCATTGCCAACAGTGTCCAGGCAATACCTGCTACATGTCTAATGTATATCATATATTTGTTGGGATGAATTATTAACCTTCTATTTATAATCTATAATTAAAAATAAACTCAAATTAAAATGAAGTGCGGTTTTGAGGCTTTTTTCTCGTAAATAAAATAAATTATGAGTATCCATGATTCCAAACTTAATTTATCAATATACACCAATTTTCTAATAAAAGTAACACATTTAACTGTTAAACGTATTGCCAGCGTATAATATATTTAACTGTTAGACATATTATATATGTATACAAAATCGCGTATATCCTGTGTACGGATTTTCAAGACAAGTAACACGACTAGTTAAGCGCTGTAGTTAATTGAAATTTTTTTCTCACATAACACGGTGCACAGCCAGCGGAATTATGTGTTTTCCCTAACTTGAAATTATTCATGCTCAATTTGCCATCCAGTGCCGCACCTGCCACGTTTTCAACAACTCACGGGTCAAGTGGTCGTTGCAATTACAACCCATGCCGCAAGTTGTCTCCATTTTTATCGCACTGCTTCCATAACACATTACCTCCTATGTACAGATAGCAGTTAGTTCAATGAAAGATTCTTATACACCAGTAATTTAATCGAAAATAAATTACAGAGTTAAAAAGATTGATTTCAAACTTAAAATTACATTAAATTATTTAAATAATAATTAAAAATAGAATATGAAGAATTAAATTTAAAGTGTCAATTAAAAATCACATTTTCAAGTTGTTTATAAACAAGTGTTTGAAAAGATTTAGAATCAAGTAAATTATATTACTTATATACTCTTGATTTTTATTTTTGGATCGATTATTATAATTTATTAATAAAATTAATTTTTTAAAGTTTTTAATATTTTCTTTTACTTTAATAGTGATTTTCAAGGCGAAACCAAAACTTTAATGGTGCTATGTTATGTATCATAATGTGTTATACAATTAATCAAATAATATTTTCTTTCTTTATTAGATGAATTATTGTTATTATTATATTGTATTTTTATTAATATCTTTTATTTTATACGATGCCTTTGTCACATAATCATTCCATAAATCAAAATTTATTTAATTTTATATGTTTCTATGTCCTATGCATTGCACGAGTTATAATACTAGTAAAAATTAAAGACGGATAAGAGGTGCCATCAATGGTGTGCACATGATTGATTTTTAAATAAATATCGTAAGTTTTATCAAATATTATTTATTATTTGTTAATTTTATAATCACATCTGTTTCAAAAGTAATAAAAAAAACAACAAAGGAAAAGAGACAAGTGTGTGGTAAGGGATTAGCCACACCTCTTGCCTTTATTAATAATTTATATTAGTCACATAATATATTCTGAGTTTTAATATAAAGATATATTTATTTGTGGTAGTAAATTATAACACATTTTATGTATATTTAATAATTTTTCTCATGATGAAATTCGGCCAGCCCTCCTCCTTTTCAATCCATGTTCTTCTCACTCCAAACCCCAAAACCTAGCTTTCATGGTCTCAAAGCCTAAGCTGAAAGCCACTAAAATATTAAGATTCTTTCACTAAACTTATTCTACTTTCCATAATCTGTAAAACTAACTGATTAGAATTTTAATCCATCACTATTTTTTCACTTTGAGCCATCATACATCATTGATAAAGAGACAGTTAAGGGTCATTTCGAGGTGTTTTGAATAAAGAAATGCACTTGAGAAAGATTGTTCTAGGCAAGGAGCTTTAAAGATTCAAGCAGGGTTACTTTAACATTTTTCTTTGCAAAAACTAGTTCTAAAATTATTTTGACTGATTTAGCTTGAAATTTCTAGTTTTATTGAGTGGTCATATATAGATATTGAATTACTTATAAAGGTGGAATGATTTTATATTGTTAGAAAACTCTTTTTGTCAAAACAAGTTTTGAGTTGAGTGCAGGAAACTCGATTTTCAAGGAAGAAGGTGAAAATACACGACTTTTTGACTTAGTTAGAGAATTATTTTGAGCTAAAATTTTCGTATGATGAAGCAAACATATTAAGGCATCTCCAGTGTTTTTCTCGACTTCATTTGAACACTTTTCCTATTTTTAAAAACTTAGAAACCAAGCTAGTCAGGGTTTCTACCTAAACAGTCAATTCTAAAGCATTGAATTTGTATAATTTTGTTACTATATCAAATGAGAATTTTTATCTAAAATTTTTACAGAATGTTGTGGACATCTTGAAGTCCAATCTGAATTTTTATAGAATTTTATTTGCTTATTTGATATGGTAAAAAAATTGGGAATTTTGACTGTTGACTAGAATTAGGTGATTTCTGACCTTCGAATTTATATAATTTTGATAATATAACTAGAGACTTTATTTTACTTTGAAATTTTTATAGGGTCTCATAGACATAATGAATTATCTGTGAAAAATGATTTTTCTTTGTTTTGATGATGTTTAGTAATTTATTAATTATTTCATTTAAGGCTAGAATTTCTAGACAGTATGATATTATGTTGAAATGATGATTAGATGCCAATGAATTGATATCATATATACTATGCGAGCTTGAAGATGGTATTATGCATATAATTGTAAATACTTTTGACAATTGCCTTTACATGAGAGAAAGAATGATAATATATTTTTTCGGGTCAGAGAAAGTAAATCCGACAAGTCAGGGAAAGTAAACCAGACGACCTTTGAATTGAGTTGGGGAAAGTAAACCTAACTAGGAATATATCTACATAAGAGTTAGAAAAATTAAATCCAATGATCATGTATAGGAATAAGCTCAGTCTTGAAAAGTAGTTTATTGCCATGGAGTGGAATAAGCCACCATAGATCAAGGGCCAAGACAAGTTAAAGCAGCAATTGCCCCAAGTAGTCCTTTATATTATGTGCTAAGTGAATGATTTTATCATATTTGTCAAGGCTAATATGTTTAAGATGCAACTTGACAACATATGCTCTAAATGATGATAATTGAACAAAGTAATTATGATGAATGATCATGATGACATGTTAATGCACGAGAGAGTGCCCTACTGAGAATTTTATAATATTCTCATCCCTATGTTGCATGTACTTTATGTATTCTCAGATTTTACATATGTCAATTCTATGAATCTTCATCAACTATTTCCATTTGCATCATGAACACCCTGTAAAAGTCAATTATTTCCATTTGACCCCCAGCATTGTCAGCATGAAGGCAGGTTAGCACCCAAGTGACCAAGCAGTGTTCCTTTAAGGACTTTTAGAAGATACTTAGAATTATTGTACTTAGATCCTTTGACATGTATATGTACATATTTATACATTGATAGGCTATTGAAGGCCGCATTAGTTCCATAAACTGTTGACGTTAGATTTATTTCACTTTATTTTTATGCTTCATGACTAGTTTAAGTTAAAAGAATAAAAGTAACATGCTTCTATTCTCCAATAATAGATAGTAGTTAGGAGGATGTTGCATTATGATATCAGAGTAGCTTGGTTCTCACGAAACTTGAAGATTGGATCAGCTGTGCTTTCTTAGTGAATGTCATGCATTGTAATCTAGTATGCTTCACTGCTGCTTATGAACATTATGGGTTGCTGTCAACTTAGCTTAGAATTGAGCCTGATCAACTCAATATCTCTTTTGCATGGTGTGTTGGGAAAGTAAACCTGGCTAGAAATATATCTACGTGAGAGTTGGAGAAAGTAAATCCAATGATCATGTATAGGAATAAACTCAGTCTTGAAAAGTAGTCTATTGGCCTGGAGTGGAACAAGCCACCATAGATCAAGAGCTAAGACAAGTTAAAGTAGCAATTGTCCTAAGTAGTCCTCTATATTATGTGCTAAGTGAATGATTTTATCATCTATGTCAAGGCTAACATGATTAAATCTAACTTGACAACATATGCTCTAAATTATGATAATTGAACAAATTAATTATGATGAATGATCATGATGATATGTTAACGCACAAGGGAGTGCCCTACTAACAATTTTATAATATTATCATCCCTATATTGCATGTACTTTATGTATTCTCAGATTTTATAGATTCTATCTCTATGAATCTTCATCAAACTACTATAGTAGGAACAACTTTGTGACACAACCAATTGCACCATGAGCACCCTGAAAAATTTAGTTATTTCCATTTGATCCCCAGCATTGTTAGCATGAAGGCAAGGTTAGCACCTAAGTGAGCAAGCAGTGTTCCTTTAAAGACATTTATAAGATACTTAGGATTATTATACTTAGATCTTCTGACATGTATACACACACACACACATTGATAGGCTATTGAAGGTTGCATTAGTTCTATAAACCATCGATGTTAGATTTATTTCACTTTATTTTTATGTTTCATGACTAGTTCAAGTTAAAAGAATGAAAGTAACATAATTCTAATTATTCTGTAAATTCTTGACTAATACATTGTAGTTAGAAGGGTGTTACATTTGGTAGCATGTTACACGTCTTCTCATATTAATCCATAGTAGAAGATGTATGTGAGTGATCATTCACATAACTCGTATTAGCTAGCATGAGAATTAACTCCGTATCATAATGCCTATGTACTGAACCATAATCCCTTTTGGAATCATAACTCAGCCAGCTATGGACCATATTATGTGAAAAAAAAATTGAACTAAAGATGGCACATAGTTAGCTGTATTAATTGTCTTAAAAATCTGCATTATACGTGTACAAATTAGTGAGAGAAGAAGAGAACGAAAGAAGAAAAGAGAGAGCTCTTAGATAACACTGTAACTGAATTATATAGAACTAATTATTGATGGTGAATAATAATAGTGACAAAAGTATATATTCATTGGTGCTAGCATTCAACAGACTGAACTGAGTCTATTATGCCAAGTCACCATATTAGCTAACTCTTAACTATTCTCCTAATATCCCCCCTCAATCTCATGGATTGGACATCTGCAATCCTGAGCTTGCTTCTAAAATCAACAAATAAGGACGAAGCAGTTGGCTTGGTTAACATATCATCTACCTGGAGAAAAGTTGGAATATGACTAATACAAACTTGAACTTTGGCAACATGATCTTTAACAAAATGCAAATCTAACTCAAAATGCTTAGACTTGGAATGTAAAACAAGATTTGTAGCCAAGACAACAGCACTCAAGTTATCACAATACACTTGAAGGACTGAGTGCACCGGTTGGGAAATCTCTTACAACAGGTTTCCCACCCAAAATATGTCTACAACTAACACTACTAGGCTTCAATACTCAGCCTAGGTGCTTGATCAAGATATAGCATGTTGCTTGCTGGATACCTAAGAAATAAGGTTCTGACCAAAGTACACACAATAACCACTTGTGGACTTAAAGTCATATGGATCACTATGCCAATTGGAGTCACTATAACCTGAAAGTTTCAAGTCTATACTCTTTTGAATGTTGAGACCATAAAAGGCTATCTTATTTAAGTATCTTAAGACCAACTTAACTATTCTCTAGTGAGTCTCAAATGGTTTCTGCATGAATTAACACACGATTGACACAATAGGCCAGCTTAGGTCTTGTGACAATAATATATTATAAGCTTCCAAGTATAGACTGATATAATCTTGGATCTTCAAAATTAGCCCCCTGTAGCTGATAGTTTTGCAGTAGATGGTAATGGTGTAGAACAGGCCTTGTAACTATTCATCCCAGCTTTATTAATCAAATCATGAATATACTTGGACTGAGTTAGTACTAGGCCTCCTGTAGCAGTGTGCTTAACCTTAATACTAAGAAAGTAGTGTGATTCACCCATATCTGTGAGAGCAATTTCCATGTAGCTAAGCAATCAAGTCTAATATATTTGCATTAGAGCTACCAATTATGATTATGTCATTGACATAAATCAAAACATAAGTGGCAGATGCAGAGGTGACTCTAGTGAATAGAGAAATATTAGATTTGGTAGGCTGAAAATTAAGTTATATAATGGTTGTAGCTAATTTTTTATACTAGGCTCTTGGAGCCTGTTTGAGCCTATACAGGGCCTTAGTGAGCTTACATACTAAGCTGCCATCTCCCACTCCATACCCTTGAGGTTGGTTCATGTAGACATCTTCAACTAAGTCCCCATTGAAGAATGCACTATTCATATCTAATTGTCTTATGAACCATGACTTAGATACAACCAAAGAAAGCAATAACAAGATTGATGTAGGCTTTACCATTAGACTAAAAGCCTCTGTGTAGCCTTTGATTAAAGCCTTAGGCCACTAATCTAGCTTTATACTTCTGAAGTGATCCATCAAAGTTGTACTTAACTCAGAAAACCCATTTACTTCCAATAGTACTCCTACTAGGTAGGAGAGGAACTAGTTGCCAGGTTTTATTTCTCATTAGTGCAATGAACTCAGCATCTATAGCTTATTTAGCAAAGCAAGGTGCTAACTGAGCCTGAAAAGCTTTTGGCTTAAAGACATTAGCCTTTGCCCTTATTTTCATAGGATGATCATTTTCAAGAATGATATTAGTAATAGAAGATGTTGAAGCTTTCTCAGTTTTGTAATTCTTTCTTGCAACTAGAATTAACTTGGTACCAGAGGCTAAAAATTATTATCTAGAATAGAGATTGAATGGGGGATAGCAATGAATGCTGGAATAAGCACCTTAATAGGTACTGTAGTAGGCATGATAGTTCGCACAATAAGGATAGAAGTAGTTACAAAAGGTAAGGACTTGGAAAGCACAGGGATAGTGGCAAGTGACACATGTTGATGTGGAGTAGAAGGAATAGGATTTATAAGTTTGGCAAATGGTGAGCATGGATCACTAAAAGGGAATTTAGACTCATCAAAGGACACATGTCTACTGAGAATGAGTTTTCCTAAAGGGGTCAAACACTTGTATACTTTATGTTGAGTGTGTATCCCAAGAAGATGTAGAGGGTGGACCTGAACTATAACTTGTGCTTATTGTAGGGTCTCGTATATGGAAAACACAAGCAACCAAATGTCCTAAATGAGAAATATGGAGGCCTAATGTTGAAAAGTTTTTCTACAAAGGATTTAAACTATAGTAGTAAGGTAGGTAAAGAGTTTGTAATTTGAACAGCTATCATAAAAGCTTCCCCTCAATACTATTGAGGCATTCCAGCAATAACCATCAAGATTAAGCCCATTTCCACTACATGGCTATGTTTTCTTTTAGTTATACCATTTTACTGATGTATATAAGGGCAAGAAAACCTATGAACAATTGATAAGCATGCATTTCTATACATATTTTGTACCCTATTCTTAGTGTCCTAGCTCTCTTTTATGCTTAATTGTATGCATTTGCATCATGTTTGAGTTTAGACATTGATTTGAGCATTAATGAGAATTTTCTGCATAATTGTGCTTCTAACACTATTTTGTATTTTGCGCTCAACTGGAGTTGTAGAGCTCTAAAACTTATGCTCTTTGGCTTGTACAAAAGCTAAAAGGATTATCTACAACTTTCATACATAACTCAAAAGCCAGATCAAAAAGCTAGCTGGTCAAAATAAGCCCAGAAATTAGAATTGAGGTGCTGAATGCATGCTTCAATAATCAGGGCATATCTTTCTCATCTGGAGTCCAAATTAGGCAAATAAGGTGTGCATCTTGAAGAGAAGAAAATATATACAACTTTTATGAAGGCACCACGAATTAATTCGGTCATTTCAAGGGTCAAAAATTGAAAACCCTTGCTGTAGCGAGAAAAGGTCGCTGCAATGACCCCTAGTGCTGTCATTCCAAATTTTTTGTCAGACAGGCTCACTGCAGCGAGCCAAGTTGCTGCAACGAGTATCTAAAGATCTGTGACAATGCTGTACATGTTTTAATGAGTTTTTGGGTCTTTAAATGATCCCTAAACTCTTATAAAAGGAGAACATGACTCATTAGCTAAGGATAGCTCAAATTAGGTTAGGTGAGGCTCTCATTCTCCCCTTCCTCTCTTTCCATCTTTTCATCCTTCCTCTACCATCCCATTTCCTCTTCCTCACCCATCTTCTTCCTCACCTACTCTCTTTTTCTCTTAGGCTAGGTTTTATTTTCTATTTTTATTGTAGCTTCTCCATGGAGGAATGAGTTTGTAACAAGCATTAAGAATTCTCCAAGTCCAAAGGTTTGTCTTGAGGCTTGCATATTCAATGAATACATGGCTTGGTTTCTTTATTTTCCTTTTCTTGCATTCCTTCCATTGCTCATATGTTTATGTTGATCAATTGAATGATTATGATATATGAATGTGTGAGTATGTGGTTAGAATTGATCTTGATTTTGTATACTAATTCATGATTGTGGGTTGGCTGTATAATTGAGATTATTGACTAGGCATGAATTGGTTGATTGACTAATGAATGCTTGGTTAGCTTAGTGGTGTGAGTTGTTGCTATCAGCAACAAATTAGAAAATGTTTTAGTTACCGAAATACACCAAAAATGTAGTAGGGGTGCAATCCAAGTCGTCTCATGTGGAAGCGATGTAATTGATTATGAGAAATTTGGGGTTTTCAAAATCATTGACAATGAATTAAATCAAGAAGAAATTTAATAAAAGAAATTACCTGCACATAGGTTCCTTCGGACTAAAATTGTTTAGTCATTGATTTGAAAGATAAAATTGTGGTAGTAGTTGCTTCCATTAAAAATGATAACACATAAGAATGGTATAATTCTACTTAATGGTTATACGATTGCACTCCCGCTAAGGATTCCACCAACATATGAGCTAATAATTCACCAACGTGATTCTATGATCCTATGCTAGTTTGACTACCAATTATAGCAACCTAATTTTAACGAAATTAATACCAATCTTCTACCGAATGGATAAACACCACATCAAGAGAACAGTTCTAACAAAAATAAATTGTGAAAATCCATACAATCAATAATTGAAAGAATTGACAAAGGGGAAAGGGGAACCAAGCACAAATTTCAAATAAGAACAAGAATCTCGTGAACAATTTTGTCACCCCTGTGCATGGTAAGAAAACTACTCCTTCATGGGGGGAGCGTCATAATCGTGGTCTAATGAAAAGTGATAAAATTACATTCCAGAAATGAAGATCAAACACTGACTAAGAACCCTATCCTAGATAGAGAGTCAGAGAGACCTGGAGAGAAAAAACTCAAAATTGTAAAAACGTCCCTTCGCAATGTTGCATTCGTACATAAAAGAAAAGAGAAAGCGTTATATTTTTCCAAACGACACAGTGAAGCAACTGGCGTGTAAACGCAAAAACCAAAGTCACTAATGAGCGCTATAGCGGTTTGGGACCGCCATAGCAGTCCAGCCTCTTCCCTTGCACATGTTGCAGCTAATACACTTCTCTAGTGACTGCTATAGCAGTTGGGCACCACTATAATAGTCCTGCCAATCCCCCTCAGTGCTGCAGCCACAATTTCCCTTTTGTTGACTGCTATAGAGGTCGGGGACCGCTATAGCAGTCTTGGCAATGGTGGTTCATGGCTTCCTTCATCTGGAGAAGGTTCTAAGATCCTTCTCTAGCTTAGCTCACCAATTGAAAGTTCCTAATATTCAACAAAGCTCACACAAAAAGGTTGATAGCACAAATAATTTTAAGAAACAATTATTTATTTCAAAATGGTGCTAATAACCATGAAATTACATAACAATGCAAGACGAGGACAATGTGTAAACTCACCAATTAAATACCATTTAAGAACAATACAAAAGCAAAATATTTGGAGTTAGGATATAAAATGGGTGCATAAATACAACCCATCA
Source organism: Dalbergia cochinchinensis (assembly GCA_031216125.1). Taxonomy (NCBI): domain Eukaryota; kingdom Viridiplantae; phylum Streptophyta; class Magnoliopsida; order Fabales; family Fabaceae; genus Dalbergia; species Dalbergia cochinchinensis. Next base: position 33,879,105 of record CM062369.1, read on the forward strand.
AATCTTCCACACTTAAACAATTGCATGTCCTCATGCATGGAATTCATATGCAAAAACAAAGATGAAAATACAAGATACTACTAAGCCCAATGATGCAAGATACATGACACACACATAATATGCCAGAACTTAACCAAGCAAGGGAGGTAGCTAGAGATGGAAAAACAACGGCCAATACACAACAAAGAAGCTAGAATCTAATGGCACTCACCGGGTCAATCAAGACAGCACATGGCAAGAATGAGCAACAAGTATGATCGAGTTAACCCACAGGTAAGATTTGTATCACTCTCTACTCAAGATCATAAATCTTATAATACACTCCAGCAGTAAACAAGGAACTTCTTCCATAGGCTTACCTTTCTTCTTAGTCACCACGAGTCAAACACATGTCTAGGCATATTTCAAGAGGTCTTCTTCAAGGCGGTAACTAGGCTTTGGTACAGGTGGGATAGATGAAAGATAGGCTAGACTTAGTTCCTGCAAAAGCAAAGTGCAACACAAGAACTCACAAAAGAGAAACCAACACCCCAAATTGCTTTTCCTGACTTGAATCCAATGAATGCCTACACGGGAAGATTGGTAAAACTCTTTTTTTTTTAATAAACATTTAATTTTTTCTCTCTCTTTTTTGTTTGAAAGGGAGTTCCACCAATCCAACCTGTTTCTTTCATGGGCTTGCAGCTCTTTTTCTTTCCACCTCAGGCAATGGTTTGCCCATACTTAGATTGTTGCACATATTAGTTTGCACTAAGCTTTTACAGGCCCTAAGTTGGGTATTGCTTATTGTTTTCCACTTGGGCTTGTATTGTGCTAATCAACAAGAAAAAAAATGGGAGAATAAGCTCAAACGGTAGCCAAAGGGTAAATGCATGCAGGGTGAGCTTTGTGGCTAAGTGGGTGAAAAAAAAAGAATGCCTCAATCATCAAAACACCAGACAATGCTTACCCTACATGCATTTACCCTTTGGCTACCCAGCTAAGCAGGTGAAAAAAAAGAGTGCCTCAATCATCAACATACTAGATAATTAGAAGACAATGCTTAAACCAAGAATTAGGCAAGTTCTTCCAAGAGAGTGCACACACATCAACAAATTTAGTGATTAAACAGTAAAAATCACATTTAGGTCTAAAAGCTCATAGGTAAAAATAATTAACTAGCTAAACAAGTTAAATTTCATTGCATTGCTCATATGACCATTAGATTAATCAGTGCACCATGGAAATCAAAACAGAACATAGTAATAAGTGCAAGTATTGTTCAACCATAAACCAACCAACTTTTTTTTTTTGAAATGCATGATAAAGGAAACACAGAATGAAAAGTACAAAGAAATATGATGAGGAGTGCAAAGGAAAATAAAAGTTAGTAGAAGGACCCTCCCAACACTTACAAAAAGGCACTGCCCTCAGTGCCTAGGTGAGTGCAACCAATCAGAGCAGTGGGAAGGAAAGCTCAATAATTGTCATCCTCAGAAGCTTCCTCCTCTGAAATCTCAAAGTCAGGGTCATCCTATCTAGAATCTGAGTCAAGGTCCACAGAGGCTCAGTACGCCAGGACAGTGAGGGTGGAGCCTGCTCTTCAGCCTCATCCTTTGCCGGGGACTCAATGCCCTGAATCCACAACTCCAGGCGAGCCATCCTTTTCATGATGTGCTTCTCTGAAGCAGTCACATGAGCCATGATCTCCTGCTACATAGTAGCGAGGGCTGCCTCAAATGGATGGGAAGAGCTAGCCCCATTCTCCCACCTCTAAGACTTCTTCTTCGCCTTGGTGTCCTTGGGGAGCAAATTTTCAACAACCACAGGTTTGCCCGGCTCTACTAGGATATCATCAGGGAAAGTGGGGACGATCGCGAAGATGGCCATCCTGGTAACCAAGGAGGGGTATGAGAGGCCATTGCAAACCTTATCATGGTGAACCCTTTCCATGTATCGCCAAATTAGGCAAGGCAGATAAATTCTCTTCCCTTCAACAAGGCACTAAATGAGGCAAACCTGATCCAGGGTAAGGTTAGTGACATGGGAACAGGGAAGGACCTGAGAAAACACCAACTTCATCCTCAGACGAGCCTCAAAGTTCAACAGTAAGCTCTTCAAGTAAATGGGAAGGAACTAGGCATTACGAATCCACTCCGTGCCTGGATATGTGATCCTGTCCTTGGTCACATCTTTGTCCATCTATGTCAACTGTTGTAGAAGCTGTTAGTAATCATCCGGCTAGCAATCATATGGGGTTACATTAAGCTGTAGGGCATCCTGGACGACATGTGGGCTGACTGGAATTTGACGCCCTCTAAGATAAACCTCTGACTAAGTTGTCCGCCTCTAGTTAGCATAAAACTCCCACACCATAGAAGCATTAATGGATGTGGGGGTATCCAAAAAGAATCTCCATCCCTGTTCCTTAATATCATGGAGGACCCTCTCAGCATGGGCCTCCACCCCACTGAAATCAAATGGTGATTCCACCAGAAGTGGGGCGGTGTCAAATAACCTTTAGAAATTGCTACTCCGCTTGGAAATCAAGGAACTAAAAAATGTCCTAGGCAGGGAGGTTGTTATCATCAGTGTTACCATCCTCAACACGGGGTCGCTTCCCTTTACCCTCGTCTGCTTTGGAAGCCATACCTGAAAAGGACAAAAATGTGCATGAATCCAACATCGAGGATGTTTAAGCAACTAAGAGGACAACTTAAAGAAGAGAACAAGAGAATTTAGCAAAACAACAACAAGGGGTATTGGTGGTGAAGTGAGAAAAATCTCAACTAGAGGGTGATCAAACATAGTGAGAAATCAAAACAAATAAAATGGAACAATTATCATAATTGGATTTCTCAAAATGAATGAACAACCTAAAAGGAAAAATAGTTTAGGCATTTTCACAAACACTTGGTATGCTTAACAAAAGAACCACTCAAAAACACTAACCAAAGGGTAGAAACACCCCAAAAATTCAAAAACAAAAAATCCAATCCGAAAAGGAGTAGAAAGAAGAATGAAGAGAACAAATCTGTTACAAATAGCAAAAGAAAATGAAATGAGATGGAGGGGGATGGGAAGAAGGTCACGGCCTTGGGGGAGAGAATGGGGAAGGGGCGGTACTGGAAAAAAAGAAAAAGTGACTACAGCATGCCTCCTATTTTGCCATGTTATTTTTAAAAAAAAAGACTCCCCTTGGCCGCTATAGCGGTTCCTCATGTGCCTCTCTTGCACATGGAACGCACCGTTTCACTTATGGCTGCATTTTTCTTTTTTGCGAACCTGACCACTATATAACTGCTATAGCAGTCCATGGAGTGGTCGCGCTTCCTAAGTTAAGTTTCTGACTGCTATAGTGGTCTTCAACCGCTATAGCGGTCCCCAGAGAGTAAAAGTGGCAGCAGCAACCCTAGCCTTGATACTGAACTTGATTAATTTGCACACTCCACAAACAATTAGAACAAAAGTGATAAACAAATAAATAAAAAGAGAGGAAAAAAATAACAAATGAAAAAGCAAAATTAAATGTTGGGTTGTCTCATACCCAGCACTTTGTTTTATTGTCCTTAAGTTGGATGTGCAGGCCTCCTCCTAAGCTGGGTAAATGGCCTGCACCAGCTTGACTTCTACTTCACCCCCAGACTCATAGCGGTTTCATGGTACACCTTCAGCCGGTGTCCATTTACCTTGAAAATTGTCTTGGATTAGGGGTGTTCAATCTCCACAGCACCAAAGGGATGTACTTTTGTGATCTTGAAGGGTCCATTACACCGAGACCTCAACTTCCCAGGCATCAGTTTCAATCGAGAGTTATAGAGGAGTAGCAGTTGCTCCTCACAGAACTCTTTCTTCAGGGTGTTTCGATCATGAAACACCTTGGTTCTCTCCTTGTACAAGCAAGAGTTCTTATAGGCCTCAAATCTTAACTCCTCCAACTCTTGCAGCTGCAACTCACTGGCTTTACCAGCCTCTCCTAAGTCCATGTTGCACTGCTTAACAGCGCAATATGCCCGATGCATCATCTCCACAAGCAAATGACACGCCTTTTCGAACACAAGCCTAAAGAGACTCATCCCAATGGGCATTTTTTAGGCTGTGCAGTAAGCCCACAGAGCATCATCCAACCTTATACTCCAGTCCTTCATGTTGGGCTTCACAGTTTTCTCCAAGATCATCTTGATTTCTCGGTTAGACACTTTAGCTTGCCTGTTGGTTTGGGGATGGTAAGAAGTGGATACCTTATGAACAACCCTGTATTTACGGAGCAGAGCTTCTATGCTCTGGTTGCAAAAATGGGTTCCCTAGTCACTGATAATTGCTCTAGGCATGACAAACCTGCAGAAAATGTAGGAACGAATAAAAGAGAAAAGTACAACAGAATCATTAGTGCGGGTGGCAATTGCCTCCACCTACTTTGACACATAATCCACAACCAAAAGAATGTATACATAGCCAAAGGAACTAGGGAAAGGACCTAAACATAAAAAACTTCACAAAATTGTATAGGTTGTTGGGGCATTTCATTTCTCTAAGAGATATTCCCTGTCCTCTGGCACTGTTCACAAGACTTGCAAAAATTATAGGCATCCTTAAACAAAGTGGGCTAGTAGAAACTCGAGTCTAATATCTTTCTAGCAGTGCGTTGGGGCCCAAAATTACCTCCACTCACATAAGTGTGACAAAAATGGAGTATGGACTCGAATTCCTCTTAAGGCATACATTGTCTAACTACTTGATCATTACAAATTTTCCAGAGGTAAGGGTCATCTCACACATAGTATTTAGCATCGCTTTTCAGCTTTGCAAATTGAGCTGGTGAAAAATGTGAAGGCCCTACTCTAGCAACCAGATAGTTGACAATGTCAGCATACCAAGAAACAACAGACACATTCATCAACTATTCATCAGGAAAATTACATTGAGAGGTCTATTACCAAATTTTCAGCTCCACTTTTATCTTTAATATCCAAATCAAATTCCTGGAGTAGTATCATCCATCTAATGAACCTAGGCCTGGCTTCCGATTTCTTCAGCAAGTATTTAAGAGCTGGATGGTCTAAGTACACCACCACCTTAGAGCCTAGCAAGTAAAATCGAAATTTATCCAAAGCAAAGACAATGGCTAGGAGCTCTTTCTCAGTAGTGGTTTAGTTGGACTGTGCAGTGTCCAAAGTGCGGGAAGCATAGTAAATAGCATGAGGAAGATTACCCACGCGCTATGTAAGAACAGTGCCTACTGCAAGGTTAGAGGCATCGTACATAAGCTTAAATGGCTGGGTCCAGTCAGGTGGCTGGATGACTGGAGTAGTGGTCAAAGCCTTTTTCAGCCTCTCAAAAGCCTTCTTGCACTTGTCATCAAAAACAAACTCAGCATCCTTTTGCAGCAGGGAGGTGAAAGGTTAGGCAATCTTGCTGAAGTCTTTAATGAACCTCCTATAAAAACCTGCATGACCAAGAAAATAACGAATCTCCCGCACGCATGTAGGGTAAAGCAAGGAGGTAATAACTTCTATTTTAGCAGGGTCTACAGCAATGCCCTTGCTAGAGACTACATGGCCTAGGACTATACCTTGTTCTACCATAAAATCACATTTTTCAAAATTCAGAATAAGGTTGGTCTTAACATATCTCTTAGCACTCTAGCCAAGCTACTCAAGCAAGAATCAAAAGAACCAAAAATAGTAAAACCATCCATAAATACCTCCATGAACTCCTCCAGCAAGTCAAAAATAATACTCATCATGAATGGCTGAAAAGTGGCCAGTGCGTTGCAAAGCCTAAAGGGCATCCCCCCTGTAAGCATAGGTGTCAAAGAGGCAAGTGAAGGTGATCTTCTCCTGGTCCTCCGAGGCAATGTGAATTTGAAAGTACCCCGTGTAGCCATCCAAGAAACAATCATGAGACTTCCCTACCAACCTTTCCAATATCTGATTAATAAAAGGCAGAGGGTAGTGGTCTTTCCGAGTGACCTGATTAAGCCTCAGGTAGTCAATACAAACCCTCCAACTATTTTGCACCCGGGTTAGAACCAACTCACCCTTCTCATTCCTCACCACAGTGATTCCCGACTTCTTGGGAACCACCTGTACCGGGCTCACCCACTCACTATCCGAAATAAGGTAGATGATGCCGACCTGTAAGAGCCTTGTCACCTCCTTCTTGACCACATCAAGAATCAGTGGGTTGAGCCGACACTGTGGCTATTAAATGGGATAAGCTCCCTCCTCTAGAAATATCCTGTGCATACAGGTGGAGGGGCTGATCCCAGTAATATCATCCAAGATCCAACCAATGGCCTTCTTATGCCTCCCCAAAACCATAATCAAATTATCTTCTTAAGTCTTAAAGAGGCAACTAGCTTTGATGACCAGTAGTGTTTGACCTTCCCCTAAAAATGCATACTTGAGGTAGTCGGGGAAAGGCTTCAATTCTAGCCCTACCAGTTGTGTACCTATTCCTATAAGTTTAGACAATTCTAAAATAGTAGAATTATCATATCCAGTGGGAAAAACAGATAATATAGGCTCAGAAGATAAAATAGTCTCAGAGATAAGGGTGCTACTACCGAATGTATCAATGCTTGTGGCATTAGCTACCAAAATTTTTGTAGTTTCCTCAAAAAATTGCCTTGTCAAGGATGTATCAATAGTGGTACACTCCTTGCATAAAGTGGTGGCATTGTCACAGTTAAGACATTCAAACTTTGGTACCAACCCTAACAACTCATCAAAATTCTCAGTCAAGCCAACAAAAGCCTCATCAATCAAGGAGTCGATGACATCAATGCTGAAGACATAATGCTCCTTGGGTGGGTGTTTCATGGCATCAGATAAATAGAACTGAGCCTCCATATCCCTACACTCAAAGGACAAAGTACCCACGTACACATCGATCTTGGTTCTTGCAGTTTTTAAAAAAGGTCTCCCCAAGATGAATGTGTGCTCGGGGGCATTGATATCATCCTCCATGGCCAAAACATAAAAATCAGTAGGGAAAATTAAATTGTTTACCTGGACAAGGATGTCCTCAAGGATTCCTATCTGGACTCTAAATGCTCCGGTTGACTAACTGGACTCTCAATCCGGTCGATGTCAGCTCTCCTTTACCTAAAGCCTTATACACTGAATAGGGCAAAATAATGATATCAGCCCCAAGATCTGCCCAAGCTTGCCCAATATGAAGGTTCCCAATAGTACAGGGAACATTGAATACACTTGGATCTTTGTGTTCCACGGGGAGCTAGCCTGGCTGAATAAGGGAGAAGGCTTTCACCCCCATAGTCACTCTCTCCACCTCATTGCCCCTCACCTTCCTCTTATTGGTGCATAGGTCTTTCAAGAACTTGGCATACTTGGGAATCTGCCTAATTGCATCCAATAAGGGGATGTTGACTTCTACTTTCCTAAAGGTCTCCAAGAGGTCCTTCTCTAATTTCAACTCATTGGACCTCTTAGGTCTTGCTACTCTATGTGGGAAGGTCAATGAAATGTGTCTTGTTACCTGCTCTTCTACTTCCTTTTGCTGAGGTGCAGGCTCATCTTGTTACACCTTTGGTTGAATAGTCTTATCTTCCTAACTCTGAACCACAACCCGTTCTAAAAGACTAGCAACCTCAAGTAAAATAGTACCAGACCTCAAAGTAATGGTGAATACGTTCCCCTTGGGGTTGGGAACTGTCTGTGAATGAATGGTATATGCATTTCCTTGTTGTGATTGGGAATTCTCAAGCCTCACAATTGCATTTCTCATTTCTTGCATGGCTTGTTCCTGTTTTCTCTGTGTCTCAATCATCATCTTCATCATCTCCTACCATGGTGCTTCTGAAGGGGCAGGAGGTGCAGGTAGTGTTGGATGTTACTAGGGGCTGGGAAGCTGTGGGATAGGTGGTGGTAAAATGTGGGCTGGTTATGCTATTGCCTCTGCTGTGGTGGCACATACTTCTGTTGTTGTTGTTGGGGAGCACTGCTCTACCTAAAGTTAGGGTGATCTCTCCAGCCAAGGTTATAGGTATTTCTATATGGATTGTACCCCTGCTGTCCACCCTGGTTTTGAGACTTACTAGGAAATATGTTACCAGCGGCCACTGAGATAGGATCTTCCTGCAACTGAGGACACATGTCTGAAGTATGTGACTCACAGGAACAAATGCCATATATCTATACTACCTTAACTGGAGGAGCTTGATTTAGTGCAATTTGCTTCAGAAATTCTGTAAACTCATCTAGTTTCTTTCCCACTGTGCTACTCTCAACTAAAGCGACTTCGCCTCCCTGACGGGTGCTACTGCCAACTCAAGACCTAAACTGCTGGGAGTTCTCTATCATGTTCTCAATCAACAGTCTAGTTACAGCAAACGTCTTGTCAACTAATGCACGCTTGTAAGCAGCATCAATCATGCTCATCTCCATGACTAACAGCCCCATATAGAACTATTAGATCAAAAGCTGCTCTGAAATTTGATGCTGGGGGCAACTGGGACACAACCTCTTGATTGAACCTCTCCCAGTACTCATAGAGAAATTCACCTTGCAATTGCCGAATGCCACAAATTTCTTTTCTAATGGCAGCTGCTCTGGAGGCTGGGAAGAACTTCTCCAAGAATATACACTTCATGTCGAGCTAGCTGTCAATTGTCCCATGGGGGATGTAGAAGAACCAGTCCTTAGCAGCTCCTTTAAGGGAAAACGAGAAGACCCTTAGCTTGATTTGGTCCTCTGTACCCTCTAAGGCTTTATTGTTACACAGATAACGTGGAACTACTTCAGGTGTTTGTGTGGGTCTTCCCCAAACAACCCATGGAACATGGGTAGATGGTGCAAGAGTCCTGATTTCAGCTCAAAGTCATCTCCTTGTTAGGGGTAGACAATCCCTAATGGTTGATAGTTTAGGTTTCGGGTAGCAAGCTCCCTCAACATCCTGTTAACTTCACCCATGTTACATGTAACACTAGTAGTAGGATCAGAAAGTTCAGGTGAATAAAAAGAAGAATTATTAAGTTCCCAAGTTGTATCAAAAGAAGAAGAGTTGCTTGATAAATTAACCCTTTCCCTCACAGTCTTCCTAAGCCTTTTGGCAGTTTCTCAATCTCTGAATTAATCGGTAGAATGGGAAAACTAGGAAGGAAGCGGGTCACACAATTAAATTATTGGCAACAACCCAATACACTAAGGAACAAAGAAAAAATAAATAAAATTTAAATTAAACAGAACTAAATAAATTTTTTTCCAAATAAAAACAAAGCAAAATTTAACAACAAAAGAATGAATTAAGATAAAATAAAACAAAATAAATAAAAATGAAAATAAATAAATAATAAAAAAGAATCAAAAGCACTACTTCCCCGACAATGGCAACAAAATTTGGGATGAGTTGTCGCTACCCATAACAAATTAGAAAGTGGTTTAGTTACCGAAATGCACCAAAAATATAGTAGGGGTGCAATCCAAGTCATTTCACATGAAAGCGATGTAATTGATTCTGAGAAATTGTGGGTTTTCGAAATCGTTGATAGCGAATTAAATCAATAAGAAATTTAATAAGAGAAATTACTTGCACATAGGTTCCTTTGGACTAAAATTGTTCAGTCATTGATTCGAAAGATAAAATTATGGTAGTGGTTACTTCCATAAAAAATGTTAACACATAACAATGGTATAATTCTACTAAACGGTTATACGATCACGCTCCCGCTAACGGTCCCGCTAACATATGAGCTAGTAATTCACCAACGTGATTCTATGATCCTATCCCAGTTTGACTAATAATTATAGCAACCTAATTTCAATGAAATTATTCTCAATCCCTTACCGAATGGATAAACACCACATCAAGAGAGTAATTCTACCAAAAATAAATTGCAAAAATTTACACAATCAGTAATTGAAAGAATTGACAAAGGGGAAAGGGGAACCAACCACAAATTTTGAATAAGAATAGGAATCTCGTGAATAATTTAGGTCCTCAGTCACCCCTGTGCATGGTAAGAAAATTCTTCCTCCATGGGGGAGCGTCACAATCGTGGTCTGATGAAAAGCGATAAAATTACACTCCAAAAATGAAGATCAAACACTAACCAAGAACACTATCCCAGAGGGAAAGTAAGAGAAACCTACAGAGAGAAACTTCAAAATTCTAAAAACGTCCCTTTGCAATGTTGTGTTCATACATAAAAGAAAAGAGAAAGCCTTATATTTTTCCAAACAACACAGTGAAGCAAGTCACGTGTAAACGCAAATATCAAAGTCATTTATGACCGCTATAGCGGTCCAGCCTCTTCCCTTGCACATGCTGCAGCCAAAACACTTCTCTGGTGACCGCTATAGTGGTTGGGGACCGCTATAGCGGTCCTGGAAATCCTCCTCTGTGCTACAACCACAATTTCCCCTCTGGTGACCGCTATAGCGGTTGAGGACCGCTATAGCAATCCTGGCAATGCTGCTCTATGGCTTCCATCATTTGGAGAGGGTTCTAAGATCCTTCTCTAGCTTAGCTCACCAATTGAAAGTTCCTGATATTCAACAAAACTTACACAAAAAGGTTAATAGCACAGATAATTTTAAGAAACAATTATTTATTTCAAAATGGTGCTAATAACCATGAAATTACACAACCATGCAAGATGAGGACAAGGTGTAAACTCACCAATTAAATACCATTTAAAACAATACAAATGCAAAATATTTAGAGTTAGGATATAAAATGGGTGCATAAATACAACCCATCACTCAGGAAATTGAGATTAATTCGTAATTGAAGTTAGACTAATGTAATTGGTGCTCAAGTTAGTGTATGCATCTAAGGATTGAAATCTCAATTACTTAGGTGTTGTATGCTAACCAAATGCTTGGTGATTGATTGATTGCTAAGTGAATTAAGGTGCCAAGGTTGTGTGATTGCATGACTCTAAGCATAAGTTAGTCACCTACCATGTGTATCATGAAATATGTATGTCAAGGATAGATGGATTCTAGGCCAAGAAATCCTTGTACTAGTGCTTTAGTTAATTGGTAGTTATTTTTTTGTTTCAGTTTACATTCTATTTTTGCTTGAGACACTCAATGAAAAATCCCCTTGTTACATAGTCTATTAGTTCACCAATATCATTGGGAGATAACTCTAGTTGCACACTGTTATACTACATTTTTAGTTAAATTTGGTTTTAAATAAATTTATTAATTTGTTAAAGCTAGAGCCACAATACTCTAGTCACTACCAACAATGTCAAATTCTGCAAATGCTTTGAAAGACTAACATATTCAAATGCATCATCACTTTGAAAGCATTTAATCTTAGTACCAAGTTGCAATTTAATCATGGATTGGAAATTTATGAACACTAAGTTGTGCTGTGATCTAGAACTTACAAGACAAATCCAAGGATACTTAGCAAATGTATCAACGAAATGAACATAGTATTTGGCTTTATTGAAGAACAGGGGGCAGGGCCCAAAATGTTTGAGTAAACAAGCTCTAAAGGAGCATTATACACTATGATGGAATTGGGAAAAGGAAATTGATGTGATTCACCTAAACAACAAGAAGAACATAGAGTCTTTTCAACATAAAATGGAATATTACCACTTTTCAAGACTTTGGAAACTACATTGGAAAAAGCATGACCAAGTCTTGAGTGCCACAATGTGTATTGTGAAGTGTTATTAACAGAAGATAAGAGAGTAGTAAGTGTATGTCTAAGTGCTTTGAAATTAGAAAATTTGTAAAGGCCAAGATCAGCCAAGCCTTGGAGAAAAGTCTCCAATGTGTCCTAGTATGTAATATAATAGGCATCAGAATGCAACTCAAAATGACTCTATTATCTTTAGCAAACTTAGAGATACTAAGCAGGTTCTTAGTTATACTTGGAACATGAAGTAGATTATTCAATATAAAAGCATTAGGACTCAGATCAGATTTATAGATAGAATTTCCAATGATTGAATATGAAAATCTGAACCATTCCAACCATAACTCTATCCTAGCCATTGTAATCAATCTTTTCTATCAGATTCAATGGATCTGGAGTCATGTGATGAGTAGCACCACTATCAACATACTAATTTTTGTCGTGGAAGGTTAAATGAGCTACAATATTACTTGTGGACAACTTTGCTCGACATTGAACATTGAATTTGTGGTCAAAATTGGAAGAAGAGTATTGAGAATCAAATCGATACCAACAATCAAATGCAATATGTCCAATTTTACTATAGATTTGACAAGTAGCTAGGTCACAGAGAAAGCCAAATTGGCCTCCTTACAAGTTGAATCTGCTACCTTTTCCTAAAAAATTTGAGTATCTGCTGCCTCTACCTTGATTATCATAAAATCATCAACCTCTTCCCTTATTAGACCTTGCATGCATTGCTTGAGCAACATTTGCTTGAACAAAGCTTGTGTTCTATTTGAAACACTTAAGAATTTCCTCTTGAGTCATGAGAAGAGCTTCAAGCTCACCAACTAAGACTGGTTCAACACAATATATCATAGTAGTAATGAAATAACTATGCTCCTCTGTAAGGCCATGAAGAATTGCTTTAATATTATTAGATTTTGAAATCTTTACTCAACTGAGGCTAGTGAATCAATTGTATCTTAATCTCAACTAGGTAACTATTAACAGAATAGGTTTTCTTGATATCACCGAGCTTGCTTTTTAATTGCATCTCCTTGGCTCGGATTTGTGAAGCAAAGAAAGTTTCCAACCGGTGCCAAATCTGATGTATGAAGACGCAACCTATCATCCTTATAGTAAACAGTTTCATCATTAAAGCTAGAAACCAAGATTTCATAAGCGCATCTTGCTTTTTCCAAAGCTGATACTCATTTGTTGCTGTGACATTATCTCGATTTGCATCAGTAGTGAACTACTTCAGAATATTAACACCACGAGCAAGGGGATATAGTCTTACTGCAGCGAGTAAGGGGAGCAAGATCGTCATCCTTGCTCCAAACATCCTTACTACAGTGAGATATACTCACTGCAGTAAGGACCCTGGTTGTCGGCACAATAAAAAACAATGCATTTTTGGATAAGTGAACCCCCAACCGTTATAATAGCCCCAAAAAATCAGGATTGTTCTCCCAAATCCAAAACTCTTCTTCTTCCAACCCCTTCCCACTCAATCCCATTCAAATCCTTCTCCAAAGGATTATTGTTGGTTTATATTAGATATCTCTTCCCTCTTCCTTCCATATGTGTTGGGTGTCTTTATTTCTCATTGTTATCAGGTAGGGTGCTCTCCCAATGTTGCTAGAGATGATTTAAAGTTATCTAGATATCATTAGAGATTGATCATGAGTCTATGTTGCTTTATGGCAATTGTTGGTGCCATTCGAAGCTCTCAAGGTCAAGTTGATCATGCCCATATACTCTCGGCTCCTAACGGTGAGTAGGTTCAAAGTCATGGCCTTATCTTCAGTCATTATGAGTATGTTTTATGCACAATGATTGTTGAATATAAAATTAGAGATGAAAGGATGAATAAACATGATTTTTTCAAGTTATGGCATGTTAGCAAAGATTGTGATTTGTAAGTAGAAAAGCGCACAAGAAGGGGGGTTGAATTGTGCTCTTCTTTTCTTTCCTCATTTTACTGTTGAAAACTTGAACTGAATACTATCAAGCATTGAGCTTGTGGTGCAGCAGAAATATAATTAGGTTCATCAAAAAGTAACTTTTTGAACTACAACGTTAGTAACAGAACAGTAATAGAAGAACAAGAAACAAACTTTAAGCAGGTATTAAAAAATAAACTCAAAGCAGTGAAAGTAAAGGAGTTAGGGAAGAAGAGAATCCTACATAGGTATTTTTATACTGGTTTGGCCAACCTGCCTACATCCAGTTCTCAACTACCGTTGAGTTACACTAAACATTTCTCAACCCGAGAAAAAAAAAGCAGGATAGTCTTTGCAGTAGCCTACCCAAGCTCTTACCTATGACCAGTAGACAACCTTGATTGTTACAAACCAAGTAGTTATTCACCAACCTCTTCAAGTAAAACTAAGTAGTATTGTACTAGTTTTCCAAGCTAACTTGAGTAGTCTTGTACTAGTCTCTTCAAGCTAAACTGTGACCAGTAAGAATACCTTACTGTCATATTACAAGTAGTTTTACCTTAGCCTCTCCAAGTTATCTCACACTGATCACTACTAGATCAAGGTTACAAGAGGTTTGTGTTTGGATTTGCCAATCAAACTAACCTACACTCAAGTTTCCTGAAGATATACAACCAAAAAGATCTGGGAAGATGCAAATGACTTCTTTCTAAAAATTTTTCCTAATATAAGATCTGTTAAATGTATAGAAAGAAGATTTTTATAGACAAAGAAACTAATTACTAAAAGTAATGAACTTCACAGAAAATAATAGGAGAAAAACTTGTAGAGTTTCAACACTGTATGTCGTTCTTTTTCTATTTTGAAGGCTCAGCATCTCTATTTATAGGTGATCTACCTTTTGTGATCGTTGCCCTTGATCAACTCTCCAAGTGACATGTGTTTATCATCTGTTTGTGTCTTTAAAAGCAGTCTAAAAGTATAACTTGTTTTTTGTCAGATTTGTTGTAGAAGCCATTGTAAAATAGCAGTTTCTGAGGTTACCTTCAAAAACTACTTTTTACTTTTTGAACGTGGTCTTTGAACACTTCCTTCTAGAAATTGGAGTGGTTGACTGAGTTGGTAGAAGAGATGACATGCCCGTTTGTAGCTGGATTCGATTTCAAACTTGAATTTAAAATTTTCCCTTATTTTTCCAATAAAGAGCAGTATCTTACTGTGAAGTGCACTTTCGGAGGTGCTATATCAGTTCCTCAATATGTCTTTGATCTTCTGGTCTTCAATTCGAGCTTGTTGATGGTAAACTAATTGCGATCATGATGATTGAAGATAGTAGAGCACATTGGCTTCAGGGATAGATAGATATCTTCAAATTAAGTATATATGCTTTCTGAAGTCCAGTGCTTCTATCTGAAGACTTGTGTCTTACGTTTTTGCACTTGTTGATTTTCTTCAAAGGCATGTGCATGCTCATTTCATAATATAATTATTACTTTCATTTTAGTTTCCATCTCTTTAAACGAGACAAATCGTATTTGCACATTTAAAGTGAAAGGAGCCGTATTATTGCTAATAGTATGACATGTTTGCTAATTTAAGAAACTCAAAGAAGATATTAGTCGTTCTTCAAAATATTTTTCCTTAAATTAGTTATTTTGTCATTCAAAACATACTACATTAACGCTTTTTGAAAGATTATGGAGCTTACATGATTTTGACTATAGCATGAAAAATGTGTTTTAGATAACCATGGGACCATGATTACTATCTTGTATGCTCAGAAAATGTTTTATGTGCTCAAGAAAGGATTTAATAAGAAAACATGTGTTGTAGTAAGTTTGTTATTTTATTATCAAACATGTATCCATGAGTTTATTTATCACTTCATTTTCAAGAGATTACAGAGAGGTTTTAGAATATCAAGTTGATTTATTATGGACTAATATATAGCAAAGGATGATTTATCATTTTTGAATATATATGTTATGATGATTTTAGAGTTTTCAAGATTTTTATATCATAAAAGTTTTAGAGTACGAATCTTCATATGATTCATGAGAGTTGGCGGCTACCTACTCTATAGACTTTGGAAAATACAATGTCTGTAAATGGGTGATCCCTTAGACATGATTTCATAGCCACAGTTATGCTAAGGTCAGACTATTAGGAGTTACATGGATTCAAAGCTCTTAGAGTACTATGAGTTTATTATTGATCTTATCCCTTTTCAGCTAAGTTATATAAGATTCCTGTTTAGAAAGTTGTTAATATTGGTACATCTGACTGCCAAGGAGGCAGTGCACCAAGCAGATAAGGAGGCAGTCTTATGAGATGTTAACTTTGGTATACCTAATTGCCGAGGAGGTGGTATAGCAAGCAGCCTTGGAGGCAATCCCTTAAAACCTTAATCTTGACATACCTGGCAGTCATAGAGGCGGTATGTCAAGTAGTCATTGAGGAAATCCTTTAAAATCTTAACCTTAGCATACTAGGCAGCTATAGAGGCGGTATGTCCAGTAGCCAAGGAAGCAGGCTTTTCAAAGACTAGAGAAGTTCAGGGCCTAGTGAGGTGCCCATAGAGAACAGAGTTATTTACAGACAACTATTATCATTCTTGTGTGTGTGCATGTGTGTGTATTCATCATGTTTAGAGTATTGTTAATTATGATTCAGATATACCACAAGATATAGTCCTTAAGAGGACAACCTATAAGAGAATGCTTATGGATTATGAATTTAGTTTTCTGTAAATTTTCTTATAGTTGGAATTTTAGTCAGTTAAGACAAGGGTCAAATGACTAGCATGAAAATATTATTATTATGTAATTACTCATATTTCTATGTTATTTGTATTATTACATTGTGTATATTTCTAAGTTGTCCTATGTGAGTGATGAGTGAGAATACATTCACTGAGTCTGTTAACTCACCCCTCTCCATTCCTTTCTAGTTGCAGGTACAAGTACTATTTTGCCACTAATCCAGTAATGCAATTGTTTCCAATGGTGAGCCTTATTTTGAAGTTAGGCTTGACTTAGGTTCATGTTAGTATTAGAGTGCTCTAATAAATGTGCAGTCAGAATCCGAGTCATGCATTTATTTTCAAATTATATATTTAATTTCAAAGTTAGAAACATTCTTGCATATGTTTATAGACTTCAAGTATAGATTTGAAAATTGAAGTTTGTGACTAGACTTACGTTACAAACTAGAGATGGATTATTAATTCGGTTTTCAAGTGTTAAAGAGATTTTCATAGCTTTGTATATTAAAATCTTTTAGCTTTATAATTTTAGACAGTAAAATTTGAATAAAAATTTAGATGAAGCAATGTTTTCAGAATAAAAAGTATGTTATTTTATACATATAGAAAGACTCAAATATCATAAGGCTTATGTAAGAATGAAATTTCTCATATGTGATTATATTCCCAAATCGAATCATGACAAGACTAAACTAATTTTGTTATGCCAACTCACCATATTAACTAACTTTTAATTATTCCCCTAGCATATATGATATGTTAGACGGCTATATGTATTGTTTTTATTAAAAATTTACGTTAGACGGCTACATGTATTGTTTTTATTAAAAATTTAATGTACATTGATAAATAAAGTCAAAAATCATGAAAATGTGCGATTAACATTTTTTTATTTTATTTACCAAAAAAGCCCGCGGTTTTGAACTGCAGAGGAACATATTTCAACAAAACCCGCCTGAGGGAAAGGAAATCCGACAACGTCTTCTGCAAATCCCAGAAAGTGCAGATTCTTAGTCCCAAGTTGCCGAACAGAAATCAACATCATCCATGCGCCATTTGACATGTCACAACACGGCTACTGCTCCATCCTGCCGTATATCTATCTGTAAGAAATATTTGATATTAATACTTGGATAACAACTAGATAAATTTAAGGCAATGTCTTTAGTGCTATTATTTTCAGGTAGAATATAGTATATGTTGAGAGTTATATCGAAGAATAAAAAGACTTTGTATAAAATTTTTAGGGTAGAATATAACATTTTCGTGCTATTATTTGTCACAGTGGGAGTTAAAATAATGGTTGGTTGCTGTATATTTTCGTTGTAATTCCTTTTGAGTCTAAGTTATAAATTTTAAAACATTGCAATACACTACTTCCAAAGAAACGTAGTTATAGTTCACCTAAAAAAAAAGAAAAAGAAAGATAGGAGTATAATTTTAAGTAATAATGTGAACTTTAAGTAATTTATAATTTTAGTCATTCATTTATAATTATACAGTCAAAGTTTAATTATCTTATTTTTATAATAAATCATTTGTTGCACTTATATATAAAGATCTAAACCTATTACTTTTACAAATTCTCATATATTTAGACTTTTGCTATATGATTGGTTGAGAAGTAAAAATAGGGATAAATTTTTCATGAATGAAGTTATACATGGAGGTCATCCATGAAAATTTATAGCCTATTTTTACTTTTTAACCAAATATACACTTTGTGAAAAAAATTCTGCCGAAAAAGGCTCACCCGTTTTATTGAAAATCAAGAAAAAATTATTAGTGTATTTATAGTGAATTTTTATTTTCTTATCTAATTATATATTGATGTATGATTGAAATGTTTATGTTTGGACTAATTACTTTAGAATATATATATATATATATATATATAGATATATATATAAAGATTTGGTTTTGACATCAAAATGTTTTTATATAATTATTTATTCATGCATGGATTTTGTACACAAATAAAATAAAAAAAGACGTTATATACATATATGTGTTATTTCCAAAATTATTACATAAATGTCCTAAAATCATTTTATAGAAGTTGATCTAAATCCACTTCATTGTAAATTTTCAATATCAATATAAATTATATAGAAATCAATCTAGATAGATTTCAAAAGCGGACTGCTCAGATTTCTGGTGCAAGAAAACATAGTTTTAAGAATTGAATCGAATTGGCTAGTTCGAACCGAAAACTGGTAAATCGACCAATTGTCCAGTCCGCTTTACTAAAATATATGTACATAATTATACCAAGGAGAAAAATTAAATTTCATAAATCAATAGTTAATAGAGAAATAGAAATCTTAAATGAAATATATTGAACTGTAACTAAACTAATGGCACCTAATAAGGTCTCATAAGGTGGACACCTAACTTTCGCAAAATAAAATAAAATAAAGTAGGTACCTAACAAGGTTACATATCTATAAATGAGGGGTGAGATTTTCCTCTAACAAATAATTTGATACCAAAGTTAACGATTCTGATAATAGTTAACTTACTGTTCTATTTCTCACTAATTATTGTATAAACTAGCATACATGATAATTAAAATAATCATGTTGCCAATACCTAACTGGGATTTCATAATCTCATAAATAGAGTAATTCTATAAAGAATACCTATTACCACAGTAGTTGAGGCCTAAGCATTAATCATGTTGGCAATACATAAATGGGATGTCATAATCTCATAAATAAAGGAATTCTATAAAGAATACCTATTACTACAATAGTTGAGGCTTGGGCATCATGATGAGTAAGATCGAAAAGATAAGGCTGTCCTCTGCTAGCTCTAACCATTCTTCTACCACTGGCATTCCTGCCACCATTTCCTGTACTAGTAGGGGTAGATGTAGCTCCATGTGGTTGAATTTAATCAGAAGAAAAACATAAAACATGTGGCGTTGAACTCTAACCGGACTCCCTAATCTTGTAGTGGCCTATTTGGCCACAAACAAAATAAGCCCATCTTTTTCTACCACAATTCCTTGAATGTTCTCTACTACAGTTGAAACAAAAAGGATTAATTGAACCCGAGAGTCTGGACTCCTAAATACTATGCTATGACATGCCCCTTATGCAAGATCTTCTAGTAGAAACACTCATTAAGGAAGGACTTAAAGTTGTGGCCTTCCTTAAGCTGTCCTTTATAGTCCATGAAAACTCATACCCGGTCCAACACTTGAGCCCCTTAAATTTACTAGGAGCTCGAAAACCTAAGACTCTTAGATGTTTCCTTAATAGTCTTTGATGCGAAACCCCATGAATATCAAAACCCAGAAACCCCAACACACAATGGATGTGAAAGATAGGATTGAAAATTAAATAAAATATCACAAGGAATCACTCTAATTTATAATCTTTTATCCTGTTTCCTGATGCAACAAGTTAAGAGTATCACTCAACCTCATTAGTACACACAAAGTTTTTTGAAAAGACACTAAAGAAATTTTATTCCAAGTAAAAAATGAAAGAAAGTGGCTACTAAGTTTGGAGGTATTTATACCTCTTATTTAAGTTAAACTTATTTCCTAATCCTACTAGATTAGGGCCAAATTACTACACTAACCAAAAAATAAAACAAGTCTTGAAATATTTTAAAATATAAACTAATAAACTAAATAAATCAGACTTGACCCAACTTGTTTGGAATGTATGCTTCATGCAAACTAAGCCAATAATAAGATTTTTTTACT
Source organism: Dalbergia cochinchinensis (assembly GCA_031216125.1). Lineage (NCBI taxonomy): Eukaryota > Viridiplantae > Streptophyta > Magnoliopsida > Fabales > Fabaceae > Dalbergia > Dalbergia cochinchinensis. The sequence continues at coordinate 33,899,122 of CM062369.1, forward strand.
TCTGATGCTAAAATGTCCATTTTGCCCTCCTAAGTTCGTATCAATCTTCTTCTCACTTTTCCTAACCTTAATTCTAAGAGCCCTAGTAATTGCCTCAACATATGATACATTACCTATTTGAGAGGCCAAAGCTGCAAACATGGGTTCATTATTCCTTAGATGAATCGATTGGTCCTTGGGCTTTTGTAAGCACCAACCATGGGCCATACTAGAAAAGCAGCTAATCTGAGCAAGATATTCAATCATCAACATCCCTGGTGCCAATTTTAGCTTTTCAAACTCCATTGCTAGAGTTGTCCTTTTGTTGTTAAGAAAGAAGTGTCTTATAAACATCTCAAAGAATTCATCCCAAGTCATATGAGGTAATGTTGGAGATCGATCTTTCCCTTCTTATAGTCTCAAGCCATTGCTTCGTTATACCTTCCAACTAATACGTGACCAACTCCACCGCTTGAGAAAAAGAACAATCAAGCACTTGGGTCACCTTGGGACACTTGTCTAAGAATAACTAAAAATCCCACGTCATTAGATTTTTGGAGAATATGGGCAGGTTACGCCTCATAAAATGCTAAATGGTTGTATTTGCCCTTACTTGCGGCATAAGTTGCTTATGAAATAGATACACACATTTAACATTGGGTTACACCCCAATTTTTCCCTGATCCATCACTAGTCCTACCAGGCTATCAATAGCCTGGTGGAACCCCTTTAAGCTCAGATGCTATCTCAGCTATGCCTTCATTAGCATATGGTTTAGTGGTTCAATTAATCACTCTTTCATGACCTCTCCTTTTACCACCTCTCTAGTCGCCATCCCTCTAGCCTTAGGTTGAGGGGATGAGGATCTTTTAGATTTAGTATCAGCAGACCCTTAAGTTGAGGATCCTCTTGTAATATCACAAGTCCTAGGTGGCATCTCCACCTACTAGTGAGGGAACATGGGATTAGTATAGAACCATAACCAAGGATTTAAGCACAAGGCCCAAGGATTTGTTGAAATGGGCCAGCTTACAAAACCGTAATTTCCACCAGAAAACACTTGCCCCCTATAACACAAAAAACCAAGTTTGTCACAATTCACCCCCAAGTCATGACCGGCGCTTGGGGAATACCTATCTCTAGCGAGCCTTAAGCCAACTAAACTCTAACCATTCCCTATGAAAGAAATTGGAACAAAGCCAACATAAAGAGTGAAATTCCATCTATTCCTTATCATTTCTACACCAAGGAACAACAAGGGGAAGAAAAATGATAAAATTGAGTTCTCTTGTGGTAGCCTTCAATTCCCAACACCAAAAATCAAGTTTATATAGAAATGGAATGGTAAAATGATGGTAGAGATATTGGATTTGGTTAGAGATTTTGGAAAATAAGTGAAATTTTGGTAATTTCAAGCATATACAAGGTTTTCTGTTGTTCTGGGGGGAGAGAGAGAGAGGGAAAGGGAGAGTTGCAAATGTTAGGGATAATTGGGGCTTCGGCCCTCCATTTTTTTTTAGTATTGTTGGCCACGCTACACAGCATGGCTTTGGTCACAACTATAGCATGGATGCACTTTAGCACAACAATGTGCATTGTGGCATGCCAAACTGTACCTAACTCCCCCATTCTCATTTTCCTCCATTCTTCACACATCTAAGACCCTAGTTACGCCCTCTGAAGCCATTCTAACACTATGGTATTACAATTTTATAATAATTATAATAAAGAGATGTAAAGTATGACCTACTACTGTTATTAGACTCAGCTCGATGTTGCTAGTTTGACAGGTAAACAGGTCACTTGCTCGGTCTGATTCCCCATGTAGATCGATTCTATAATTAACTCGATCAAACTCAGTCAAACTCGGGTCTAGCCCATTGATTTTGATAGGAGCCGGAATAGGGTTTGAATTGATTTAAGCCTTTCAAAAAATAATTATCCAAATTCCGAAAATTTTTACCATCAAACTATGCAATCTATTGTGTTATATATGCCAAAAATAATATATAATGCTCGATTTAGTCCTTAAAGTTATATACGTGAGCCACTTTTTTCCCTAAAGTTTAGAAATTAAGTTTTTAGTTCCTGAAATTTTAAAATATTAATCACATTAGTTCTTGACCCTCTTTCACATTAATTAACATATATGTGATATGTTGATTTTCTATTTGGTTTTTACTAATTAAATTATATGAAAATAAGCATAATTGAAGACTATAAGATGAAATTTACATATTAGTAAAATTATAAACATATTTGAATATGTTGACAATTTAACCCTTTTATTGAACCATGCCTCCTATGTGATAAAATAGGATGTTAGTTAATTATTAGTACGTATATTAACATGATACTTTATCGATAAGATAATAATATAGCAATGAAAATAAAATTAGGGAGTAACTTAATTTATATTTTATGATTTTAGGAATTAAGATGTTAATTTAGTAGGAATAAAATTTTAGAGAATATGTATGTAACTAAAAAAAATTTAAAAATAAAGTAATTTACATATATAATTTCAAAGATTACAATAGTCATTAACTTAATAGTATATATTATATTTATATTAATTATATTATTTATTTATTTAATTAAATTTGATTGAACCAATTACTGATTGACCACCGGTTAAGGTTCATAACCCTGCGGCTTACGCTGGCTGAGTTAAACTTTGGAACAGTCCACATCTACGCGCAACTCTGATGCATCATGCCTAGCAGCAAAGAGCACTTTTAGACCACACGGTTCTGGAAAGCGTTAGTTGCGGCCAGGTCCTATTAAGACGACAAACAGCCGCTACCTGTTGGCTCCCAAGTCCCAAACGCTTCTTTGCTTTCGCCTAAATCTAATGTGGCCACTGGCCACTTCCTACCTTAAAATCTTAGTTTTATGTTTTATTTTATTTTTTAGATGTAACAGTGCAGCAGAATTAGAAATCTGATATCATCCATAAATTAGACCACTGCCAGTGACTTGTTGAACCCTTGTTGTTTACTTTACACTAATTATTGTTAACTAATGGCTAGTTTCTTGTTCTTTTTCATCTGAAGCGTTTTACGTTATTTTTCTAATAATATTACTATTAAATATTATTAACTTATCAGTAAAAGAGGAGAGAAAAAATTAAAATATTAAAAAAAGAATAATTAAATAAATTATTCTTAACTTTTATTAATATTAATATTTTATTAATTTTTAATAAATATTTAAAATTAAATAATTATTGAAGGATAGGAGGAGTAATTATTATAGGACATTATAATAGTACATTATTTTTCCTTTTTCGACTCGATCAATCTTAGTGGGAACTATAGAGGAGGCTGTAGGATAAAAACATTTCAGACTTGACAAATTGGGATTCCTTTCTTCTTTCATTTCATGCACAAACGATTTTATTTCCTTTCCCCTCTCCCCCGTTTGCTTTTTCACCCATCTTGGACTTTCTTGTCCACAAAGTCCACGCTTCCTAAGACAAACATTAGAACATATCAATTTCTAATTAATATATATCTAAAATTAATGTTATTTAGTCACCATAGCCCACTTGGTCTTTGACATACTCAGGCTGGTTGGAATATTTTAATAAGAAAATTGAATTGAATTCTATCAAAAAAAATTGAATTTATAACTGAATTGAATTGAATCTTTATATTTAGAATAAATTAGTAACTTAAAGAAATGGATTCAATTTCTTGATTTAAAATGTGTCTTAAAATGAATTGGTTTCATTATTTTTACTATTTTGTCATTCATTAATAAGTTAGAAACAAAACATTATATTCAAATAAGGTTATTCTGGTATTTTTATTTGTTGGAGCTTAATTCCATACCAAATCAGATCCATTTGGGTGTAATATACCTTTAACAGTTTTGATGAAATTGAATTCTCCTAAGATTTTAATTTTTAGGTTAAGTTTAGTTCCAAATCAAATAATTAAATTTAAATTCTTGAGTGAATTCAATTCCAGAATTTTCTAAGCACCTGAATTATTTTTCTAATTACAATAAAAACATCAAATTTTTATAATAATCCTCTTTCCGTCTCCTTATTTCCTCCTCTCCCATTCTAGTATGTCACGTATATATATAGATGATATATGATGCCACCTTTCTCCAACCAAGAATCTATCACCCCCTCCCCCTCTCTCTTCTCTCTCAAAGAGCTACTCATTCTATTACTTGGGTATAAACTCTAATATCTGTTGTGCTTACATAGCAATGGTTGTGCCTTCTCCAGCTTCCATGATGATAAGAACTAGGAGGACAAAGGCTGTGGGGATTCCAACTATTGACCTTTCTATGGAGAGGCCAGAGTTGTCAAAACAAGTGGTGAAAGCCTGCGAGGAGTACGGTTTCTTCAAGGTGGTGAACCACAGTGTGCCAAAAGAGATTATTTCGAGATTGGAAGAGGAGGGAGCTGAGTTTTTCGCCAAACCCACCTCAGAGAAGCGCCAAGCTGGCCCCGCCACCCCTTTTGGTTATGGTTGCAGAAATATTGGCCCCAATGGAGATATGGGTGACCTCGAGTACCTCCTTCTTCATACCAATCCACATACCATCTCTCAGAGATCCAAAACCATTGCAAACGACCCTACCAAGTTCAGGTATTAACTGATTGTCTAGCTAACAATTTAATTGTGGTAATCATCTCCCACGTTCATTCTTCCCTCAACAACTCCAACAGAAACAAATACATGCTTGCGTTACAACTGTCATATAAAATAAGACGATTATAGGTTCATTTTCTACGTAGGGATTACAGACAATCTTTAGCCCCCTCTTTCTTCTCCGTGTTACCTCTCTCCCACAGAGTCTCATCTCCTCAGATTGAGACTAGGACATATAGTAAAACAGTAGCGGAGTTAGAACAACAAAGATTGAACCTTACAACTAAGAATATATTAATTAATACGTTGACATGCGAAAAAGAGATGAAACAGGGCAGGGAACAGGGCTTATCTGTTTATGTTTCTTAAGTGCCAAGCTGGCTGGTGGGGTCTTTGCTGAGTCTTGTGACTCTGACGAGTTGGATATTAGTTTGATTTCCAATTTTTGGTGATATTTCCTTGATCAGCAATTGCTTATAGTAATTTTACCGACATGAGAATTTATGTTTAGGAAATTCGTATAATATTATGGTGCTTGGTGACAGGGACATCTTTCCTTTATACTGAAATAGAAATTAAAATTAAGCAGGCTACAAAAGTTCACAACTTATTTGATATATTATAGTTTAATAAGTTGTTTTTGCCTTACCTTACTATTTGCGAATTGAATCTGACTTCTCTAAAATGCAGAACAAAATATACAATCACAATTATTAATAAAATGTTAGACTTTTATATATGTGCAAATATTTTGTTTTCTTAATTTTTGAACAACTAGTAGAATTATACACTTTGTTCTTTGAAATATATCTTTCATTTTCAACGATCCAAATCCTTTCTAATCAGTGTATATATGTAGTTGTTTTCATGTGGTTGATTCGGCTATTTGATAAAGACTTCTTACACCTTTTGAATTAGTTGGAGACCACTCTGATCGACCACGGCCTTCGCTTCCATGGGAGTTTCCATTCATGTTGATCATCATAATGATTCCTCCCTGCCACTTGATTACGCGTAATATAGCATATATATAATTATGCTGGTTCAGTTTTTGAATTTTCTAACATTTAAATATGAATTTTAGAGTTGAAAAGGTATGTAGCAACACGTGCACTACAGAATCTACACCAAACAGCCCCGATTTATTTCAACGGAGACACCTTAAAACTTCGTTATAATTTTTGCATAAATATAATAGATTAATTTTTATATATTTGGTGTAAAATATTTTATACAGTTGATCAATCAAATTAAATATTATATAGATGTTGTATATATTGTCTTTAACACTAAATTTTGCATAAGCCTTTATTTAAGAGAAGTATTTAGATGCTTTGAGAGCATGGAATATATTTGTTCTGTTTCATTTAATAAATGACACATAAATTTTATAGATTATTGTTATTTTTCATTTTCCTTACATATTTAATGCAATAGTCAACGTGTTATTAAATGGAGCAAAGCAAATAAATTTTCTTTCTCTTAGAGCACCAAAAAATTTCTCTTTTATATAATATATTTTTTGCACGTATTAGATCACCATCAGGGCATATTAAAGTTATTTCCAAATTTAGCTTACTTAGAAAATGGTGTACGTCATATTTTTTTTGGTTCTCAATTTGTTATCATGACCCAACACATTTTATAATCATTTACTAAAATTTGTATTATAATTTCTAAATTATACTAAATTGCCTCATATATCAATCAATCAGTCATGTAATACTATTGTGTCCATATATGTTTTTTTTATTAAAAAAAAGTAGGGATAAAAGTAGGTCAGTGGCTCATCAAGAGTTTTCAACATAGTTTACATTTAATATAATTTGACCTAATTTATTTAGTAAATAAATTCAGTTTAGAGCTTTTAAAAGGTTTTTTAACAAAATAAATCATACTCCAAGTAATGAAAATAATTTATTAAGCCAAACAGACTGGATTACTTATATTACATTTATTTATATTATTAATATTATAATTTAAAAAATCTAATAAAAATATACTTTTAACTTGCATATATGTTTACTTCTATCAATTTTTTGAAATAGCTTTGATGTTTTCGGTGAGACAGACAGAGAAGCATTTTCTTTAACTTACAAGGAGAACTAGCAATACAATAGATATAGGATCCCTTTTATTTTTCGGTCGAAATAGATATAGGATAATTCTGTTTGTGGAACATAACTTCTATGAATGGCGGGCCAACACAACACATAGAAGCAAAGTAACTGTACGGCCATCATTTTCCTTGGGTTTACCATGAGGCATGAGCCCGCCTATAGAAGTGCTTAAAACTAATTTTCTTCAAGAAAATGATGCAAAAGAAAACAACGAGATTTCTTATCGATAGGTAGAAACTTGCCCAATGATGAATGTTGTATGGAAAAAAAGTTTAACAAGTACATGAACCATCGCTTAGCGCAGGAATCATTGGGAGGACGGTACAGAATTACTGCAAAAACTAAGGTTATTTGTGATGGCATATAATTCACATTGGTTTTTCTTGTAGAACCGCCATGGCTGCTTTCCCTGGCATGCCTGTACTAAGCCAGTAACGGTGTCATCATTTAGGTTGAAGAAAATAAACCAAATATCGGGGATGGCCAAGTCAGCAATAAATCAATAACACTATCAAATCAGAGAATATAGACAGGATTTTTTTAATTTTTCTCAAAAAATGAAAAGAAATAGGGGGATGAAGAAATGAGTTGTATAATATGACCCTCCATGTGTCTTTGCCTCCTAGTTTGTGGTACTGTGAAAAAAAAAAAACGCTTGTCTAACCGAAAATAAAAGTAACTTTTGAGTGTTGCTAAAAACTGCAAAATACAAAATGATCATGAGTCATGACTCTAGTGCTTCTGGCCTTGAACTGCAGTTGTGCCATAAATGACTATATAGAAGCAACTAAAGAATTGGCGTGTGAGATTCTTGATCTAGTGGCCGAGGGTCTATGGATCCCGGACAAGTTCTTACTGAGCAAGCTAATCAGAGATGTCCATGGCGACTCACTCCTCAGGATCAATCACTACCCTCCAGTGAACCTGAACGACAACAAGAGCAGGGACCCATCGAAGCTCCACCCACATCAATTCAAGAGCAATAATAATAGCAGCATAGGCTTTGGGGAACATTCTGACCCTCAGATCTTGACCATCCTGCGGTCCAACAACGTCGGTGGCCTTCAGATCTCCACCCACGATGGGCTGTGGATCCCTGTCCCCCCTGACCCCAATGAATTCTTTGTCATGGTTGGAGATGCCCTCCAGGTTGGTCTCTTATCAGCTCAGTATCACAATCACAACGACAATCACGGGTTTCGAAGAACAAATTTGCATTAATCGCATTCACATTAACTTGTTTCTGAATTCTTTCCCCAATAATAAATGCTTTCGCACAAGAGAAGTCTTATTTTAAATCATAATTAATGGAATGTCGTGTTCACAAACTCACATTTATTATTGGATAAAGTATAGGATCCAAGTGGGATTTACGTCCAATTTAATAGTAAATATGAATATATCGATACGATATCTTACATAGTATGAGTCAAAATAACATTACTTTTTGCATAATAAGGCAAATACATTCTTTTGCCGTTCAGTTTATATACCTTTTAGTAAAATTTTTTAAATTAAATATCTGCTAAGTTAGAAGCATTAATTTTTTTTTATCCAATTATATTTACTTACTTTTGTCTTTCCAAACAAAAAAAAAATCTTGTCTAGTTTCACATTTTTCCTATTTTTTGATTGATAGAGTAAAATAAAGAGGAATATTAATTAAAAATTTGAATTTTGAAGTAAATATAATTTTTTATTCTATCATCTAATCAAATGTCATTATTTCTATTATTCGTTAAGTAGTGTGTTTCAAAATTAAAGCCAAAAGAAAGTATTTAAATATTTTATTCTGGTAATAACTATTCTAGAATTACGTATAATATAATATTATTTATTATTTGATAATAATATAATACTATATAATTAGTTGATCATATCAAATATTGTATATTTACATAATATTAAGATTAAACCCAATCAAAATTGGAAAAAAGAGAATTTCTTTTCTTTTAACTGACTTACATAAATATCCTAATGTGTACAAGTATTATTTTACTGGTAGAATATGCATGGTTTGTGATTTCTTACCTCCACTCAAATTTTCTGAATTTAATCTGTCATGTTTTAAATTATTTTTAATGTGGTCTCAACCCACTGTTCTGTACATTACTCACAGAAAATGCTGATGTGATAATTCCACATCATATTCTCCTGGGTCACGTTGGTATTTTCAGTTAGTTATGTGGCGGAATAATGGTTTGGGAATAAATTAAAGATAATTTAAAAGATAATTGAGAAAAAATAAAGGGTAGAGAATCATACTGAAAAATCTGGTAAATTTAAGGGATCCAAAATAATATTTTCTTTATTTTATTTTACAACAATAAGATCACCAAAACTTTTTTTTCTTTTTGCCGGTTTTTGAAGGTTTTAACAAATGGAAGGTTTACAAGCGTAAGGCACAGAGCATTGACCAACCCAATGAAGCCTAGAATGTCAATGATGTACTTTGCAGCACCACCGCTGAATTGGTGGATCACTCCACTGCAGAAGATGGTGACACCCCACAATCCAAGTCTATATAAGCCCTTCACGTGGGCCCAATACAAGGAAGCAGCGTACTCTCTTCGATTGGGAGACTCTCGCCTTGACCTCTTCAAGGTCCAAAAACAGCAACAAGATAGCCATCCCCCACCTGCTTCTCCGTGACACATTATCACATTCATTGTTGATATTCTTCCACCCACCTATAGTCAGCATCAGGAAATAGAATTTTATAGCATTTTATTTTCTTTCAATTTTTCCGTCTGTTTTTGTTTTTAAGCATTTATTTGATAGGGTTTTAAAATGTTACTATTTAGGGGTTTGTTGGTGATTGTACTTCGGGGCCGGATGAAGGTCCACTTAGCTGTTACTGTTGAAAAATATAGGCAATCCTTGAAGTCCTAGTCGAGGGGATTTTGACAATAACGAATGATGAATTCAGCAACACTCTCATTTCGACCTTTTTGCACTTTGAGTTTCAAGTGTGAAAAAAATTATGGTAAAGGCAATAAAAGATTTTACTAGCAAGCTGTTTGGAAAGGGTTGAGAATTCAATTATACAAGGAATTGAATTTAATTCCCTACTTTCGAAATTAAAAAACACAAAGAATTCAATTTACTTGAGAATTGAATTCCATAAATATGCGTCAAAGTAAATCAGACCCAAATAGGCCTGATTTGTTGATAGAATTGATATGGAAAAATGAAATTACCAACTTACCCTTATTAATATATAACATTTCTTCCTTCTATAGGTAGCAACCCACTATCGTAAAGAAGAAACCCTCTTCTTTGTTGAAACTCATCGCCACCCCTCTACTGCCGCCACCCCTCTATTGCCGCCGTTGTCCACTAGTCTCAAAGTGCTGCCACTGCCGCTGCCTACTCATCTGGAGGTTTTTCCATAGCTCTTTTTGCTGCATTTTTTCCTTTCTCTTGTTTGTTTCTCCGCATTCAAAAGCAGTTTTGCTGTGTTCTATTCTTTGCACCTTCAGTAGTTGGTCTCTGGTTGCACTTTTTTTTGTTTTTAAGATGCTCATAGGATAGAATGAGTCTCTGGTAAATTGCTGATTTACGTTTTATGTTTAATTGAGAAGGCGAAAATAATTTTTTTGAAAATAAAAAGTAAAATGAAAGCTGACAAACGAAAAGAAGTTTTAATATCAAATTATTTTTATTGTTTTGTTTTATCTCTTGGGTTGACGGAGTCTGAAAATGGGAAATATGTGTTGTGTGCAGCAACTATGGAACGATATTGGGGAGAGTGAGCTGGAGAAAAATCGAATGCTGATGGAATTGGAGAGGGAACGCTTGGAATACTATTGAAGAATTAATTGATAAAAGATAAAATGATAAAAATAAACAAATCCATTCATTTTTAGATACATTCCAAGTCAAGAAATCCAATTCAATTCATTTATTTATTAACTTATTCTAAACATAAGAATTGAATTTAATTCCTAATAGAATTCAATTCAGTTTTATTTCTTAAAAATTTTCTAAACACCTTGTAAAGCAGTAGAGTCATGGGATCTAAAGGTACACATCGCTTCGACAATAATAATAACGGCATGAGCTTTTTCTCCTTAGGATCAGAATTAATTTTATATGTATTCATTAGCACAAAGTTTCTCAATGTTTTTAATTTAACGAAATTAGGTAAGGCGATTTTAAGTACAAATTGAAAAGGCTTTGTTATTATTTGAAGAACTAGTTCCAATGAATGCAATGATTAATTGAGGTTTGATTGCTTGATTTGGGTTGAAAAAGTTAGGAATCTTTTGGTTGAACAAGTCTTGACAATTATAATGCCCAATATGTGCAAACATGCGGGGAACATCCAAGTTTGAGATAAGGATCGGCAGCAAATCCTGAAAAGATGAGGATCAATCCCTGGGCCAACCAGAGAGTAATGTAATGTTCTGTTCTATGCTGATACTCACAGAGCATAAAGCCAGCGACTAGAAGTTGAAAGTCAACCTAATATTTTGACGCCGGGCAGAAACAAAACCCGTTATGTCTAGGACTCATAAATCAAACTTTTGACCAATCAAAGCCATCGCTCGCTGAAGTTCGGAAGAAACTTATAAAGTTTCTATACATTTAATGTAACTGCAACTGGATACCAATTGGCGTTGAGTCTGACTACTAGTTGGAAGTTACTTGTGGCCTATTTATAGGTTTAGCCTAGGTGGAGCGATACACAATCACAACCACCCCCCTCCCCCCATTTATATTACACACTTACATTACACACTTATATCAAATTAAAAGTTATAAATCAGTGTGTAAAAAGTTATAAATTAATATGTAAAAAGCTGTAAACAAGTATGTAAAAAATTTTTACATATTAGTTTGCAACTTTTTACATATTAATTTATAATTTTTAACTTGATGTAAGTGTATGGTGTAAGTGTAGTTATGGACATTTATCATTTCTCTTAGCCTAGCAAAAAAGTAGGAATTTGTTGTTGAGAAATGAACTACATCTATAAATTATTTTTCAGATTTTCAAGAAAAGAGAGGGGAAGGAGGAGGCTATTGTACCGAAATAAAATAAAATAAAAAATATTATATACAGAACTCACACATTTTGAACTTTATGTACGCATGGTGATTTCTTGACATACAATGTGGTTTATGTACACCTTTTTATATATTACAGAAATCGGTTAAATACAAAGTGATTTCACAAACTCGAAATGCAAAGGAAGTGGTCACTGACTAACCAATTTCTGTGATTATTTTTACCCACAGAAATCGGCCAATACATAGTTGATTTTGTAACACCCTAATATTTAACTCAACACGCCTAGGACGCATTTAAGTTAATTATTAGTTATTACTCTTTTGTTCCGATTTTTAACTCAAAACTTCTCAAAAATACTTTAGTGAAAATATGGGTAAATTTTTTTTTGAACTTAAATACCAAAACGTGAGCCGCGCATACTAAGTATCAAACGCCATTCATCTTGCCTGCGTAAGAGAGATGCTAGAAACAAATAACAGGTAAATACATAATACAACCATGGAACATAACTCAAATAATAATAACATATCAATAACTGTATCATAATAGCGATGTCTTATAAACATAAGGACATCAATATATATCCATCAATAGAATACAAACCGATAAATGAGATACGATCATTCTAAAGGCAAATATCCGAAGGAAAACTATCTCCATTAAATCTTTTGTCTATAGCATAGCTCCCTCGTCCATGTCTTAAAGAAAATCATGAACTACTCTATTATCCTTATCTGGAGACGACACGGAAAAGAAGAGGGATGAGAAACTTATACAAGAATCTCAGTAGAGCTTCCCGACTCTAACACAAGTGTCATCCTCATCGTCCCCAGGAATCTTGGGTTTAATTATGAAAATGGTGGATGTATATATAAGGTTCATTTATTAAGTTCTAAATACCATTACACGAGACTTGTATATTTTAGCATGAATCTTAATGTCATGAATGTAACATACTAGTCATGAATGCATGTCAATATCATATACAAAAAATCATAGAATTCATAAAACATTACATATGATATAAAGAACATAGAATCATGATCATTATTCTTACAGGTGACTTAAACTTATTATTCTCTTTTCCCTGGGGGCCGCCCTATATTCTCTCTTTTCTCGAGAGTTCTAGATTATAAGCTCATACCTTACTAGTCGTCACTAGCGTAATCTTATCATTTTTGATAAGTTAAATTCCCGACTCTTAAGGTATGAGATATAGGGCATTAGGATCACCTTTCGTAACCTTTAATTCGGGGAGTGCAAAGGATCACTTCCTATTTGGATCACCTCTCATAACCTTTAATTTAGAGAGTCTAGAGGATCATTTCCATGTATTTTATATCACCTTTAATCTTGGCATGATATATAGAGATGCAAACATGAATAACTCATCATTTCAATATTTCATGCTCACAAACTTCATGAACTTATGCATCTCAATGAATCAAACATGACTATAACATGCCATAATTCAAATTACATAAACATGCATCTAAGCCATATAAATTTCAATATATGAACATAACCTTAAGAAGATATCAATCATATTCATCTCATCAAATTATCAATATTTACACTAAAGCCCCAAAGGGGTCAAATTGCAATTTCTCAAAGGTTACGGGTCAAAATGTAAATACCCTTTTTTAACACATTCTCACAAACTATAGATCTCTAATATTAACCAATATTTTCAAGAGACATATAACCACTAGAACCATTTAAAACTCATCATAAAAACCTTTCAGGGCTATAGATCAAATTTTAACATACTTTAGGGGTCAAAGTGCAGAATCGCTTATTTTTAATATTTAACAACAATTGAACAGTAATCAGAAAAGTGGTGAACAATAATGAACAGGGCTGAACAGTAATAAAAAAATTAGCATTCTAAAAGCTTCATAAAAACACAATTTTGATAATTTTTAGTTACTAGTTTTTCCTAGGACACTAAAAATAATTTTTACAATAACTATTAGTGATTTAAACTCATCTAAACATCCTAAATCAGTAACCATTCCAGTTCTAAAAGATTAGATTAGAATACTAAAACATTAGCATTTAAAATCATGAGAAAAACCATATTCTTAATCTTTTGCAATTTCTAGGTCTTCCAAAATTTCTTTGTACAACTTTAAAGACAAGATCATACCTAAAAATAAAATATATCAAACTTTAAATTAGAATTATGTAAGGGCCAAGAATAAATAGACAAGAAGTGTCCATGACCATAATTGTCATTTAAGATAAAAGAAGTAAGTCTTGAACTTTAGGATTTAAGTGATGACTACAATCATAAACTTGTCTTGTAACCTTATTATTATCATTATAAGGTGATAACTTGGAAATATAAATATAAAATGCAAGGCTTAAAATATAAATATGAAGATGGAAATTCATTCTTAGGTCTTTATGATTTAGGTGATAACCTGAAATGTAAATATGAATATGCAAGTTCATATTATTATCTTCAAGAATTAAAGTGATAACTTGAAATATAAATATGATTATGCAAAGCTTGAAATATAAATATGATGTGCAAGAACTTATAACATAAACATGGATGCAAGTTCATTTTTATGTCTTATTAAGCTTAAAACTCAAGACATGGCAATTCCTTTATTAATCTTTTAATATCAAGAATTAAACCTTGGTGTTTAGAGGTCATTTAAATGAGGGATTCACAACCACCACCATGATTCCTCATCATCAAGCCATGGTCAAGTCATAAAAACCGAAAATATAAAGCAAGAACAAGAGAAAGAACATAAAATAAAATCCCTACCAAGTTGTTTCTTGTTCTCAAAAGTTAAAGCTTGATATCTTAAGAAGCAAAGAGAAGAAAAATCTCCTCTAGATGATGATGATAGTTTCGACCAAGTGATGATGGAATGGTGGAAGAATTTTTGTTATGTTCTTGTGTTTGATAATGGAAAGGTTGTGTTTAGGAGTTGATTTGTGGTTGGAATATGTATGCTTGAGGTTTAGAGCTTGGTTAGAGGTTGGGAATAGAGTCTTTTGGATGTGAATGAGGAAGAAGAAGCAAGCTTGAAGTATTGAGAGAATTAGAGAACTTTGAGCAAACTTTGAGTAAGAAAACTATCAAGTAAGAAAATGCTAAGACTAAGAGTGTTTGTGTGTGCATTTTGGCAATGGAAGAGAATGTATTTATAGGCCAAGGAGGGCTGTATGGCCACTGCATTTGTGGCTGGAAAATGGAGGTTTTATTTCATTTTTCAATTAAAGAAAATGTAGAAGAAGAATGCTTTTATTCTTGTAATAATTTGGTTCATGCATAATGGATGAAACACTAAAATATGATACTAATGGGAGACATTGTTGCTGATCACATCATGGTTGAAATAGGTGGGTTTTCTTTTCATTAAACATGACCTAAAATAATGAAAAGAAAGCTAAAGAAATGGTGATAAGGTTGGATATGATTTCATGCTGGAAAAACAATTAAAATATAGTGAATTGGGTTGATCATGGGCACTGGTTTCTGATCCTTTTATGATCCGATTTCTCATCATTTGCATGTGGTAAAACATGTATTAGATGTGTAATTACTTAGATAAAAGGTTAGGAATTGATAGATTAGTGAAAATGGTAAAAAGTTAAGTGTTTAGGACAATTTAAGACAAGGTAAAAAGAATAATCATACACTAGTAAATGAAGTTAATCTCATATGAGTTAAAATCAATTTTTAACATAAGTCTTAAACTTAGGATAAGAAAATGTAAATGTACTAGATTTTATCTAAATCGTAATCTTAACTTTAATCTCAACATCACTAATTTTATGAGCTTTTGTAATTAAGGAAAGGTAATTTAATTTTACTTTTGGTAATCTTAGGCTCTAATTATCTCAAGTAATTATTTTTAACCTTGGGTAATTAATTTTTAACTTAAGATTAATGAATGAAATCAATTTTGAGTTCAATTAGAGCTTAATATTGCCTTAATTACATAAATAAACTCATTTAGCATAATTAGGGGTAAAAATATAATTTTATATAAAAACTCCCTGTAAATACTAGACATTCTCAAATCATACTTGAAATAGTCATTTTGAACTTTTGGGTGAAAACCGAATTCAAAGATTATATAATTTTATGTAAAATTACTGCAGGGGTAAAATAGTAATTTTACGTATGATAAAAATTGAGAATTGAGATTTTTACCTCTAAGGGACATATAATCCCCATCAAACATTAAACTAACCTCTCAAAGATAATCTAGATTGGTTATCTTTGACTTTCTAGGTAAAAATGACCTCAGGGGAATTTTGGTCATTTTACACATACAGAAAAATCGGGGTTTGTGACTTTTCGCGTGAATCGCTATTCAAATTTCTCATAACGTTTCTCTAATGTTACATTTCTTTATTAAGGATTATTCGGCCTCGAATTATGTGTAAAAATTACCTAGGGGTATTTTGGTAATTTTTACACTGTAGTAAAAATTGGGGCGTTACAAATTTCAACACATTCTGATAGGATGGTTGGTGTTTAAAGTAGATGGATTGTGCGGCTGGGAGAGCTCCATTTGTGTGGTTCGCTGCATGCGTGACATGTGGAGAAATCGGCTGAGAGTCAATTGATTTCTCCACGTGTCATGCATATAGCAGACCGTACAAAAGGAGCTCACCCAGCTGCTCGATCCACTTACCGCAAACCCCAGCTGTCCGATTTGCTCTTGATATCTCCCTATATATGAAAGCTTGCAGGAGGGGAAGAGTAAACTGATTTCACTTTGTAAGTTTAAGCACCGAGTGTGAAAAAGAAAGAGAGATCTCTGGGAGTGAAAAAAGAAAAAGAATAGAGTAGTAGTGTGAGTCGAAAGTGGTATAAAATAGTAAGAGTAAAAGAGATGTAGAAAATAATTCAAGACGGTATGATAATTTTGGTAATATTGTAGCAAATCTTCACGTAGAGGTAAGTTTTTATTAATTTATCAAATTAATATATTTATTTCATTCTTTTTTATTTTTTAATATAATTTGATAATTGTTTAAACTAGTTTAGTGCATTGTAAATCTAGTTTAGTTGTATAAGTTAGTTTAGTGCATTTTAAAAACTTATTTTAATGATATTATGAATTTAGTTTAATGATATTTTAAATTTAGTTTAGTGCATTTTAAACTTATCTTAGTTGTATGATTTAATTAAACTAGTAGCTATTGTCGTTAGATTACACTATAAACATGTTTAGTAAATAATATATTGTAATTAGATTTATAAGTATGTGTAGGAAACAATATGTTTTAATTAATTTAGTTAAATATTTTAGCTAAGTAAATATATTGGAAAGTAAAATCTATTTATTGGAAGTTAGAAAACAAGTGTATTTTTAATTAGCATAGTTAGTTGTTTTAGAGAGATATGTGCACATTAAACATTTTGAAGTTGTATAATGTAACTAGATTAGTAAATATTATAGTTAGATTATACTAAAAACATGTATAATAAATAATATATTTCAATTAGGTTGATGAATACGTTTATGAAATAATATATCTTAATTAGTTTAGTGAAATATCTTAACTAATTAAATATACTGAAACACAAAGCTTACTCATTGAAATTTATATTTTGTATATTTAGTATATTTTGAAATTAAATTTTATTTAGAATAGTAAGTTTTTTTTAATTAGATTTGTTAGTTAGTTCTTTTGGTTAGATTGGTTATCATTTAATTAAGTTGGTACAATTGTAATATATTTAATATGAGTATTTTTTCATTTTGTGCTTCAGCCTGCTCGTGTATTGCGTGGGAGACGAGACCACATGAAAAGGATAGATCTCCACATGAGGCCATACTTGGAGCAGGTTGGTTTTTGGCATGCTGCACAAATTAAATTCTTTGAACATGACAATGCTCTTCTATCTATATTTGTGGAGCGGTGACATCCCAAGACTCACATCTTCCACTTGTCCTATAAAGAGTGCACTATAACACTCCAAGATGTTGCATATCAATTGGGGTTATGAGTGGATGGGGTTCCCCTCAAGGGTTGTACAGGAGCATGGGACAGGTTCTGTGGGCAGAATATTTGGGAGATGTGTCACAAATTGGTTGGGGCTGTACCACCTGAGAATGAGCGCAAAAGAAATGGTAGTACAATGACATTAGTGTGGCTAAAGAGCATATTTGCACCTCTGGAAGAAAATGCGACTACGATTTAGGTCATACAAGCAACCCAAGTTTACATGATGCTGCTAATTGGGGGAATGCTATTTGTAGACAAGTCAGGTGCTAGAGTTCACATGAGATGGTTGCCTTTGCTGTGTGATTTTCAAAAGTATGGGCGGCTTAGTTAGGGATCTGTTGTGTTATCCACATTATACCATGGTTTATATCGTGAGGTTAATATCCCAGTAGGTGATCTTGTTGGGTGTCTTGTCTTGCTATAGTCATGGATATGGTACAGAGTGCCATCGCTCAGTCCCATAATTGATCGCTTTGGTTTCAGGTTTACATTGGCTAGGAGGTATGTTACTACACCAAAATTTCATAATTGTGATGTAAATTATGTTGTTTATCATTACAGTGCCACAAATTATTAACTAATGTATATTTTTGCAGGTGGATCAGATTTGTTGTGCCGCTCGATGTACATGAGAGACGCTTGCCAATTCTTAGGGCACACATTGATCTACTCCACTATACAAACGTAAGTTTGTGAATATTATTTAATAGATTTACTATATACATTTATTTATTTATATAAGTGGAAAGCTAATAAATTTCTTGAACAATTTGTGTGGACACCGTATAATATCCCGCATATTTAGAAAATTACACAAGCATGGGTGATCTCCGAGTCTCAAATTTAGGCATCACTTACATCATTAATTTGCTTCTCATGTGTTGAGTGGCATCACATCGATCGCGTTCTTAGACAATTTGGTACTGAGCAACCCATTCCATTCAATCTGCTGACCATTGATGCCCTATATGCGAGGGATGCTCGAAGCATGGAGTGTACTTGGTGGCCAGATTATCAAAGGACATGGCATCAGTTACGGGATCAATGAAGAGAATGGTGTCCCATATCATTGTGCAATTGCCTTCACCGGAGTACTTTGATTAGGATAGTCATGTTGCACGGAGGGTTTTATCAGGTGAGCAGGTGTTTCATGACCCCCAACATGTGTAGCTACCAGCTGATGCACCGCCTGGTGCCGGTTGCAGCTATGCCTCCTCATGCTCCAAATCGATGTCGGTGAGCTCGCCGAATGCATGCAGGGACTCACACCAAATGTATGCATGCCCAAGAAAACAGCCATGATGAGTTTAATGATGATGATGGTGCAGGTTCAGAGATGTCCGGTTCTAGAGGTCACAACATGGGTGATCCTACTTAGGAGCACATGGCCAGTTCTAGCAGTCATAGCATGGGTGTTCATACGTAGGAGCACATTGCTGATTCTAGCTTTCACATAGAAGGTGGTCCTGCATACGATTATGTGCCCGGTTCTAGTTCTCATGAATACTTGCCCAATCCGAGTTCAGCTTCCAGCCTGGTATATCAATTCTCCACGAGTTTAAGCCCACTGCTTGATTAGATGAACATGGCTGCATGTCGGAGGTTTCTAAGCCATATCCTATTACCAGGTCCATATTCCAACTTTGCACAGAGAAATCCAAATCCCCCGTCTGGGTTACACTATTAGCCATTGAATACTATGAGTCCCATAATCACAGGCTGTGACCAGCCATCCTTTGATCTCTTAGGTGTGACTCCAGCATCGGCATTTACTGCAGCACACACATCGAATGAACTTGGAGGTGAGGAGCATGGGGGTGAGGAGCGTTGGGGTGCGGAGCTTGGGTCGTGGCATATTCGGCCCACCTGCTACCATACCGGTGGGTATCTGATAGGAGCTCAATGCAACCAGTGAGATCACTAGTCTGATGTATTTGGTTGTATTTTATACTCATATAGTACCTGCTGGTGTATTTGCTATAGTCCGAGTAGGGTATGATCTAAATAGCTACTAATGTAGTAGGCTATGATGTATCAGGTATTCATATATGTTTAGGTGATTATGTAGTGCTTGTAACTTAATTTAAGTAGATACTTCATTATGATTTAAGGTGATAATTTAAGTATGATTTAAAAGGAAATGTTTGAATGATGTTTTAAAATGGTTTTAGAATGAAAGAGTGACTTAAAGTACGGTAAACATTTAATTTTTCAATTTTTGGAACCATTGTAATCGATTACCATGCTGTTCATGTAGACAGAATGTGAATTTTTGACTCTGGTAATTGATTACATATGCCATGTAATTGATTACTAGAAGCGTGATCCTTGCCAGTTTTGAAAGTTTGAACTGTGTAATTGATTACTCGTTCATGTAATCAATTACAATACCCAGAAATGGCCAAATGGGTGTGTTTTGAGGAGACATCTTTTGGGATTAATCCCCAACAGTCTTTGTGAATTATTTTCTATAAATACCCATTCTTTAACATATTTTAACACATAGAAAAACATTTTGCAAAGATCATTTTAACAATTCATTCTCATGCATCAATCATTGAGGCCGCTTGGATAATACTTGCAATATAAAAAACTAAGAAATACACCAAATGATCTTCTACTTGATCACTTACAAGATACAAAATAAATACTACACAATACACCAAATCATCTGATACATGAACTTTTACAACTTACAAATAAAAAGCACATAATACACTATATGATTTGATTCGCTCTCTAATTGCTCGGGCTCGCTTGATTCGAGGAGGTGGGCACTAAGGTAGGACATTGGCACCTGGTGTAACCTTCATGCCTACATAGTCTGCATCTCTTACTATGTCCACATTTGACTTCATCTATTTCATTTTGAATTCTAGTTAACATTAGTCGGCCTTTTTTGGCTCATCTAAGCTCAAGATTTGATCATATTAGAGGTCCACACCATGGTGGCCAATCTGCTTCGGTCACAATCGGAGAAAACTCCATTCTGTAAACTTCTAGAATAGTATTCATATGGTAGACATAATCAACAAAAGTACTCCATTCCACTCATGCTTCAGTATGTGTACAGGTAGCAAGTACATGATGACAAGGATAATGTAATGCTTGAAATTCTCTGCAATCATAATATCGAGCCCCAAGTCTGACTTTATAAGTTCTTTGGCTCTAATTCCTTGCAAGTTGTGTCTCTTCTACAATAAAGGACTCATTAGATCGTGAAAAATTAGTAACAAACATGGTCCCTAACGATTTCCTATTCTTGTGATATGTTCGCATCAAGGCTTCAGAGAACTCCCGACTTGCCGCTAGTTGGGCCTCTACTTGCGTCCCTTGTTTCACAAATAATGTAGCAAGACGGTAGTAAGTGGCCTTCACTAATACAGTTATTGGAAGATTACAGACACCTTTCAAGATAGTATTTATACACTCAGACATATTAGTGGTCATATGACCATATCTACGGCTTTCGTCTTGGTGCTGTGTCTACTTTCCTAAAGGAATCCTGTCCACCCATGTGCCCATGTCTGGGTTCTTCCTTCTCACTTGCCCAAAATAATA
Source organism: Dalbergia cochinchinensis (assembly GCA_031216125.1). Taxonomy (NCBI): domain Eukaryota; kingdom Viridiplantae; phylum Streptophyta; class Magnoliopsida; order Fabales; family Fabaceae; genus Dalbergia; species Dalbergia cochinchinensis. Next base: position 33,920,400 of record CM062369.1, read on the forward strand.
AAGAAACTCACTCGGAGTCTTTAAATATGCTGTATTGATTAGAGCTCGCTTTACATCTTCGCTCTTGAATCTTAGTGCAAAGTTGAAAGCAATGCAGAGAATGCAATAAGCATGATAAGCATTTGGAGGATGCCATCCACTACCTTCTGCATCTAAAGCAGCTTTAATAGCAGCATGTCTATCAGAAATGATCAGTATGCCCTCCTATTGTGTCACGTGGTGCCAAAGATTTATTAGGAAAAAAAACCAAGCCTCTGTTGTCTCCCCTTCTACCACAACAACTGTAATAGGGAAAATGTTTGAGTTACCATCCTGTGCAATTGCCATTAATAGTTTCCCACCATACTTGCCGTACAAATGTGTTCCATCGATATTCACAAAATGCTTGCAATGTTTAAACCCCTTTATACACGGCGGGAATTCCAAAATAGACAGTGAAGCATGACACGTGTAACACCTTAAAAATTAGTTAAAAATTAATTTGAGTTTTGTTAGTCATAATTTCAAGAACCTGATAGTTTTAGTAATGATGAGGATAACCCAATGGATGTGAAAAAAAATTTCGGGCCAGGGTAAATAATAACCTTACAGGCTCGTCGGACAACTGAAACCCTAGATTCTAGACCTGGAGATACTCGAAATTGAGAAAATATAAGGTTAAGGTTGGAAATGAAGATTTTATACTTGAAATTAATTTTCGGGCAATGTTTGATTATCCGGGTACGATATTCTACCCATTCGATAAGATTTCAATGTGCGATTTTCAACACCAAAAAATAGTTTAATCTCTACAAAAGGATAATGTATATCCAAGATTTAATCTTGCTTTACAAGATTAAATCCTAGCCATCCATTTATTTTTCTTTTCTTTAAAGAATTATACATTAATATTATATAAATGCTACTTTATCCTAAGATAAATTAAAACCACCAACTTCTCCATCAAGTTATGCATTCTCGGCTAGCAAAGAACCAGCATCCTCCATGGCTTCTTCACAAAGAAAAACCATAAAAACTTGATTTCAAATCTCTGTTTTCCTAGCCTACACTTGATAAAACCGTAAACTCTCTTAACAAAATTTATTCCACTTCTCAATATCTACCAAACTAACCGATTAGAATTTGAATCCATCAGCTTTTTCTACTATGGAAGCTCACTATCTGCTGCTTAGGGAAGGGTTTAATGTTGATTTGGTGGCCTTGAAGTAAGCAAGATCACTCTTAGAACATCCTCGAAGCCAAGATCCTTAAAGCCGCCAAAATAGGACATTTTAAACCTCTTTTACTTCAACTCTATTTTTGTGATTTTCTTACTGATTTCATTGAACATTTTTAGTTTGAATTGGTTGATAATATATTTATGGTGATGTGTTAATTTTGATGGAATGGTTTGACGTTGTGAAAAATCATTTTTGTGGAAAGAAATTTTGAACCATGCTATTGGATTTTTGGTTTCTGTATGGACAGCTACTGATCACAAATTTTTTGAGTGAATTATGGGTATTTTCATGAGCTGTAAAAATTACATATTGAAGCTAACATCCTAAGGAAACTTTGGGAATTTTCGTGGATCATGATAAGAACTTTAACTACCTGAAAAAAATCATGAACCGAGACTATATATGTGCTGCCTGAATTTCTAAAATTGAAGTTGTAAATTTTTCTAATTTTGTTACCATAGCAAATGATTGAATTATCACTTTAAAGTTTTACAGGGTGTTTTAAACATCTTGAAGTTCAACTTGATTTTTATTTTGAATTGATTCAATCATTTGCTAGGGTTAAAAATTATGAGATTTTGGTTCTGAGCTGAGGCTAAGTGGTTTCTAACCACTAAATTTGTCTAATTTTGTTAACATAGTTAGAGAACTTTTTTTGCTCTGAAATTTTTATGGAACTTTATGGACACATTGAAGTGTCATAGGTAATTTTTATAGCCTTGGCTTTGATGGTTTGAAATGCATAATAAATTGTGCTACAAACATGTGAAATCTGCCATTATGCTGAAAATAAATTCATGCTTTGAATTGATGAAATAATGGCATCTTGTACTAGTATGACATGAGCACATGAATGTGAATATGAATAATTGAGTATGTGAGATTATTGATAAGGTTAGGCACACATAGATATGAATACTTATTGCAATTGCTCATATGCGAAAGAAAAGCATAAGATTATGTTTCTTAGGCTGGAGAAAGTAAGTCTAGTTTGTTAGGGAAAGTAAACTTGGCTACCAAGAAGAGCGTAAGATTTATAATTTTTCGGCTGGAGAAAGTAAATCCAATCTGTCAGGGAAAGTAAACCTGACTACCCTTGAATTGAGTCGGGGAAAAGTAAACCTGGCTAGGAATAGGTCTGTGTGAGAATTAGAGAAAGTAAATCCAATGATCATGTATAGGAATGAGCTCAGTCCTGAAAAACAGTCTATTACCCGTTATTGCCATGCTGGGGATGGTGGTACATAACGCAGAAGTGACAAGCTTAGTCGAGGGCCAAGGCCAATTGAAGTAGTAAGTTTTCTAAGTAATCTGTTGTCTTATATGCCAAGTGAAGAAGTTTAGTATCGATATTGAGAACAATATGTTTAAGTGGAAAGTTAGCAGTATATGATGTTGAATAGTATGGTATATGTATAGTAAGTGACTGAATGTTAAAAGTAACCTATTTCGGAAGTATGGTTTGGAACTTTAAAAATAAATCGTTATTATGTAATGCGTGACTATTTTTTTTTTTTTAATAAACCAAAGTGGCTGGGTCGATGACAATGACATTATGATTGTGTATTTGGGGAGTTACCCTACTAAGAATTGTATAATTCTCACCCCTATGTTTTTGGGTTCCCATGTCGTCTCCAGGTTAATACAGAGAACTGAGAGGCTGCTATGCAAAAGAACTCGGAAGTGCAATAGTGTAATATTTAATGCTTTTATTATGTTGTATTTAGTGGAATGGATATGTATGTAAATATGTTCGAGAACAAAGGTGTGTAAAAGCTTATAAAAGAGCTTCCCTTATGTACTTAACTTTGTTTTAAATAAATGTTTTGGTTTCCTTGCTATATATTTTAATAGAATTACGACATAGTTATCTTATGAATCAATCGAGCTTGTTATAGATATTTAAAAAAGGTCCGCTAATTTATAAGTAACAATTCTTGAGTCTAATGTCATGACTTAACACTGATGTTGTATTTGAGAGGATGTTACAACACAGCTGCAGTTAACCAAATCACCAACATAATAAGGCAGAGTTGAAATTTCAATGATTGCACCTGGCATAAATGAGTTCAAAGCTAGTAGCCATTTTGGAAGCTCATTGTATGACTCCTCCCAATCACCATAAATCCGGGCAATGGCCTTCTGCTTTGCAAGCCATACTTTCCTGTATGAAACTTGGAATTCATACTTTGAATAAATTGAGGCCTGCAATGTCCTGATAGTTACCATTGGATCATCTTCAACTATAGAATGAATGCTAGTAGCGATGACATGAATATCCAGTTCTGAGTGTGTTTGCGAAATTTTGGCAAACAAACAAGTATGTTCCCCGTTGTACTTCTTAATCTCCCACAGTCCTTTCTTTTGTCAATATATAACACGAATGTTCCAATTACATCATCTCCCAAAGTGCTTGCATTACCCCTGATATTTCACATGATTTGACTGACATACCTTGTACTTAGCTCCCTTTCGGATGCTATAGTTCTTTACCGCAAGTAGTATGGATTCTTTATTTGGGAATTGTTGGCCTCCATGTAATCCCATTGGGTTGCTATTATCCAACTGATTCATATGCATTGCTTCAAAATTTAAACTTAAATAATGACCAACTCGTTGACTTTCAGATCGTGTTTGAGTTTGGGTTGTTGACGATTGGCCCTAGGTAAGAGGCACTACCTCCTCATCTATCTTATCTTCGAATAACTTGTAAAATTTAGAGTATTTTTAATTGTTTATACAAAGTTTTGCACTACTAAAATGACAATATACCAATACTAATTTTTTAAGGTGTATGAGATATTAATATATTTAAATAAAATGACAAAATAACATTACATGATAGTAAAAATTATTTAAAATACAATTTAAAATTATTAGTGATAAGTTTTCCATTTCATGAACATATGTATTTTTGGACAATTAAAAAAAATCATTAGCCAAAATTAAATAACCACTCCTACAATTAAATAATATAAAAAATAAGATATGATAGCATATTGAAATTTATCGGACCAAATCTACAATTCAAATTATATACTAAAATATAAAATATTACAAACATTAAAGTGTAATAAAAGGAGTTTGAGTAATTACCTTCATTCGGGTCCTCTTCAGATCCTCCTTATTAGAAATATCATCATAACTTGGATTTGGTCCAATTTGGGTCAAGTCACTGCCAACATTCATTTCACAGCTTTGGCCACCTACCAAGTCATTCTCATTTTCAAGCATACAATTTTCATTCTACATTGGATTTGACATTGCTAATGTTGGAGACATTGGGCTAATGACCCTTCAACAAATGCAAGATTAGGCGCAGATCCCCCAGAGCTACGAATACCTCTATAACACTAAGGTGGGAAATTGAGCATGACAATTGAACATTATCCTGATGTCATCGTTAGTTTGAATCAAGCAACTTGTAAAGCGTAACATACTTTGCCTTGTCCTACTAACAATGGCAGCCGATACAATATCTACATTATTTGCTTGTTCTACTATTGTAACTTGTGAAGGATTTTCTCATGAAGCTCAACAATAGTCATGGATGAACAAACAGGCACAGATATTGGATTTGGACAACAAAACTTTACTATATCTTATGTATTTTGCACTACTTCATAATTATAGTGCACAAGAATGTAACCTCTTGCTGCCATTTTTCTCTCAGGAAATCTCACAAAACCTTCTCTATGTAACCTCTTGCAATCTTATAAAATTTCTAAACTCACAGCATTTTGATTATTTTTCTTTACACAGAGAACCTAAAATGTGGACTTTATATAGACACGGAGAAGGCAAGTCACGATGAGACGAGATGTGAAAACCGGTAAGGAATGACCAGAAATCAGTCAAGTGTGGGGTAATATCTGCATCTAAAATCAGTTAATAGCTGACCGATTTTTGCATGCACAGAAATCATCCAACACTCTACCGATTTCTTTGGGAAATGAAATGACCAAAAATCGGTTAGTAGTTGACCGTTTCCTTTGTATTATGTTGTTTGAAATCACTTGAGAGTTAACTGATTTCCCTAACATAAAAGAATGATGTACATGCATACTTAAACTTCAAAATGTGGCACTTTAGTATATAATTTTTTTTTAAGTTTATTACGATACAAAAGCTGAAGGAGGACATACTAAATTAAAGTCGATCGGCTTAAATAAAGTTATTATTTTCTCTCGAGCCTAATTGCTTTTATCCCTAAATGCAGGTTGTCACATGTAATATCGATTGGTGTGTTTAAATGATTTTATATTCTAATTACCCATTCAATAACTAATGCTTATAAATGAAGATACATAAGGTTGTTCCACTTTTATAGAAGCGTTGTTGTCCTATTTTGAATTATTGTTTCAGACTTTCAGTAGATATTTCATTTTGAATTATTGTTTCAGTTGCTATAAGATAGAGTTTGTTTATTTTTCAATTTCTGTTATGCTTACTTTTAGAAACTGTTATCTTTTGTATCTATATTTATTATAAATAAATGAAATGGTCAGGTAACTCATGCATGTCGAGTAGCCTTTTCTGCATAAACATTCTTTTGGTACTAGATTTTGCTTATAGCTAATGGTACCCCTAACTCTAGAATGTCTAACTCTTCCTCTTCATATGTAGCCACCAATACCCCATCTCCTTATCCTTATCCCTCTTCTCTTGACATCAACAACTTTGTGTCTCTTGGCCTTACTTCCTCCAATTATATCCTATGGCATTCCAAGATGTTCAATCTTATTGAGAGTCAAGATCTTGGCTTCATCTCAGGTGAAACTATTGCTCTGCTCCCATTGATCCCCTCCCCAATAGCCTGCAACCTGTAGCATGAGGTTTGATCATCCTAACTTGGACTTTTTTTTTTCTAGTGATGCCGTTCAGATTGTCTAGTGTAAACGCCTTGATTTTTTTCCCCTGTGTACAAAATGACCAAAATACCCTTAAGGTCATTTTTATTCGGGAATCGAGGAAAGCCAGCTTAGGCAAACCTCGAGTGGATGTTATGATGTTAAATTGGGATTATGTGTGTTATGTGTGCTAATAGAGCAGAAGAATCTCATTTTTGAGTTCTAGTGTGCAAAATGACCAAAATACCTTTACGGCTAATTAACATAGAATTAATTGCCAATTGTGCTCGAACTTCACCCGGAAGTTTAGAATGTCATTTTTAAGAGTTGTTTAATGTCTATATAAGCCCAGGTGGTCCCGGGGAGTTTTCTGTAAAATTACCATTTTACCCCTAATTATGGGCATAATGAGCTTAATTGTGTGATTAACGAAACTTAAGCAATATTAGACTCTAATTAAAGATTAATTAATTTTAATTATTAATCTTGAGTCAAAATAATAAATTGAGGTTGATTAGAGCTTAAGATTGCTTAGAAAAAGTTTAAATCCTTTCTAGAATCAAATGGTGAAGTCAAAAAGTGAATAATGTATAATCCCATGATTTAAGGAATTGTGTTGGCTTTTGAAATTCAAATTAATTGAGTTTGACTCAAATTAAATGAACTTGACTTCTCTAAATATTTATGATCACTCTTTAACTATGGTCTTGAGAGTCCTAATTTCATGATTATCAACCCAAACACCTAACTACCTATTCCTAACCTTCTTCCTAATTAAATCCACCTCTAATACACATCCTAACCTATATTAAAAATGAAACTTGGCCCCCAAGTTCTTCTAGAAGGCCATGGTACCCTCCTCCATTTTTCATCCATCATATGTTGAAATTTCAATTAAAATACACTTAAAGAAACCATACCTTGAACCATACTTGACCATACCTCAAGCCATGCCTATACTATACCTTACAAAGAGATATTTTCTTCCTTGTCCCTCCATGTGTGTATTACGGCCACTCCTCCTCCTCATCCTCTCAATGTTGAAAATTTTCTATAAATACAAGGCAAGCTCACAAGGCCATTTGTTCATTTTCTTATAATCTTAAGCTTTCTCTCTAATTCTCAAAGAGTTCTCTTCTTTTTCTTCTTCATTATTCTTCCAAGTGCCATCACCCTCCACCACTTCTCAACCCCAAACCACCACATAACCACCATAGATATTCCTTTAAACACTTAACCTCTCCACTTCAAAGATCAAACTCAAGACACACCTTCCTTCCTCTTTTTCTTTCTTGGCTGAAATCACCTTGAAGCACCAAGGAAGATTTGTTCTTCTCATCTCATTTCCAAGACCAAGCTTTCCTCTTTTCAAAGAAAAATACCTTTGGTAAGGAGTTGTTCTAAAAATTGCTTTTCTTTTTTTTTTTTTGTTTTACTCTTGGTTTGAGATATTATAATGTTGATTATTCCTTCCTCCCTCTCAATTTTGGTTATTCATTTTCCTTTCCCTTTCTTTTTTATTTTCGGCCTTGATGGCCTACATATTGGAGAAACCATGGCTTGATGATGAGGATCTTGGGTGTTAGTTGTAAAACCATCATTTATTTGATCTCTAAAGCTTGAAGGTTTTACTTCTAAGAGTTTTTGGCAAACAAAGATATTATGTTGTTTTAAAGAGTTAAATGGTAATCTCGAGCCTAGGACTCAAAAAGATAATAAATGGTTTGTATTCATATTTATATTTCAAGTCCTTGCATTGCATATTTATATTTAAGCCTTGCATTGCATATTTATATTTAAGCCTTGCATTTCATATTTACATTCATGTTATCACCAAAATAATTAATCTTGAAGCCTACCTATTTCAACCTTAAAGTTGATTGTTGATTTAGAGTGAATACTCTAAGGGGCCTAGAGCACTAAAATAAAGAATTGGACTTGCATTCATATTTATATTTCTTTCCTAGCATGTTTATTTTCCAAGCCATCACCTAAACTTAAAGATTAAAACTAGAGCTTGCATTTTCATATTTATATTCAAGCTTTGCATATCATATTTATGTTTCTCTTGCCATCACCTTATAATGCCAAGATTAAAATGAAAATTGTATTTGCATGTTTAAAGTTATGCCATCACCTAATTAATTTAGTGCTCAAGACTTACCATTTTAACTCACATGAGAACTTTGACTTATGAAATATATATCTTTATAAATGTAACTATCCTTTTGTTGAGCTCTCTAATTATGCTACTAATCTAAGGTTATTGTTTGTGTTACTATAAAAATAAGAATTAATTATAAGGGCATTCCTTGATCTAGAATTAATTCTAAGAAAGACTAGTTACTAGAAATACTTATTGCAATTTTGCATGCCTTTGGAAAATTAAATTCTGATTTCTGTTCTAACATTTCCAGATCTGATGTATGTTGTTTGAAGTGGTTTAAATGTGTGAGAACTACTATTAATTGATGTGATAATTATTCTTGGCACCTTAGGCAAGTCTAGTAATTAAAAAGGGTAAAAAATGTGACTTCTAAAGCTTTCTAAAAACTGAAATTATAGTTTCTATTTCAGCATGTTTAAAAATGGTAGAAGTGTATTATATTAGGCGTATGTGTATTAGAATCACTCATAATTGGTTTAGAAATTAATTCTAACATCTTAGGAAAAGTCGGTAGCGAGAAAGGGTAAAAAACGTAACTTCTAGAACACCGAAATGGTTCATTTTCTCTTTTTGTTTCAATTCTGTCCAGATTTGTTTAGTAATGTTCTTAAGGTTAACAATTAGTAAAAACCATTAGAATTGATCCCTTAGATGTATAAAAGAATAAATACAAAAGTTGGGTTTACCCGATTAGAAGTTTAATTGATTAAAGGATTATTATGAGTGCTTGCTTTATAAAGTGTTATGAATTGATGTACTTGAGGCTTATGTGATGATTATGTTTGCATAAAAATTGTTATAGCATGTTATGATTTCACTTGAAATATTTAAGATGCATATGTGAAAGTAATATGAAGGCATGTGACATTATATGATAAGTTGTGTTTTTGCATCTTAATATGAAATGCTAATGGTAAGGTGACATAAAACATTTGAAAATGATCTTCCGGACTCCCCGAATTAAAGGTTATGAGAGGTGATCCAAACAAGTTGCATATTCATAATAAGAAAGGCAAGGAAGTGATGTGTTTCTCCCTCACTATTACCCCATGTTAAATCTAACGACGGCTAGTTAGATTGAGCTCATCCTAGGCAATCGGTAGGTCAGTTAGTTCTGGTGGTAATTGCAAAAATCGCCGGGGTTGGCATGTTAGTTGGTTTTGGTGATGACGTAAGAGGCTGGAGTTAGTAAGAAAGAAATGTAAGAATTCATTTATGAAGAGTTAATTACCATGGGTTTTCCTGCCTTCCCATGCATGTTATATGATGTTTGACTCATTACATTGCCCTATCATGCATCCATTTACTTGCCACTATTTTAGTTTTCTAGATTATCTCCTGCTCATGTGCTTAGCCTTATCTTGTGTTTTGAACTTACACATTGTTGACTTATGTTGCATACATTGAGGCATTGCCATGCATACATGAGATACCTATTGCATTCATGCATTAAGATTCAGGCTAAAAGACATGGGCCTCGGATAATGGTATTTGAAAACTTAATGAATGAATCTTATTTATGCCCACTACTTTCATAATTAAACTTGAGGTTCCTGAGGATGATGATGATGACACGTGTGTGGAGAGGGAAACCCCACTGAGATTCTTGTATAAGTTTGTTACTCCCTCTATCTTTTTTTCCATCTTCGTCTTCAGACTAGGTTGATGGCGGTGACGATGGACTTCCTCGAGATGCCGGCACCGAAGTTGCACAATGATCGAGATCAGAGTGGCGCAGCGGAAATGGGGATATAGTCTTTCATCGTCGTAACCTTAGAAGTTGCCTTGTCCTCGTACAAGTTCGTAACTTAGTCGCTAAGGATTTTGTTACACCATAGTACTTTTGAGTTATTTGTATGCTCAACCCCCATAGGTGGGCTTAGTACTATTGTCATAGTAAGTATGTGGAACGTTCCTATATTGTCACTATTATTATTATTTGACTCTTGATGTTAATGTTATGATATGATGATGTTCTCAGTTAATGCTAGACTCTATTGAGATCGGTATGTATGCTATGTGATGAATAATTATATGCTATAATGTATACGCGAATGGCTCATAGTTTGGTTTTTCAAAAAAAGAAGGGTCGTATTTTCCATAGACTTATTTTCAAAGTACAAAATTAAGTAAAATTCTGAGACGAAAGAGTAACCACTAACGATTAACCATTATGCGTCCTAGGCATATTGTGTTGAAAGTTAGGGTGTTACATCTAGTTTATACATGGATCACCAATCGACTTTCTGAGAAGGCTTTTGCATTGGTTGTTGACTTGGACACTTTTTGGGATGTTTGGCTAGCACTGTAGGAAGCTTATGCTCCCACATCCATTGAATGTGAATTTTTATTAAAACAAAAATTATCTCCCTTATCCAAAGACTTGTCTCAATCTATACATTATTATATCCTCTATTTCAAATCCTTGTATGATGGCCTCTATTTTATTGGCAAACCACTACTTGACCAAGACAAGGTCTTTCACCTTCTCTATGGCCTCAGTCCAGTTTAGAATTACCACCACTATGCTTTGCCTACCCATTCCTTCTTACCAATCTCTTCTTCTTTAACTTATCAACTATGATACCAGTGTAACGCCCGGATTTTTGGGAGTCTGATCATAAGCTCGGTCGGATGATCAGATCTCCACCACCTGTCGACCGAGCTTCACTCTACCTTTGGCCGAATTCTCTTTCTCTAGCCAAACTCCTTTGACCGAGTTCTCCTCCTCAGTCAAGCTCTTCCTCTCTGATCGAGCTCCATTTCTTCTAATACGACCTCTATTTTTTTTTTCTAGTAACTGAGCTTACCTTCCTTCGGCTGAGCCCTGCTTTCTCTCAGCCGAGCTCTACTCAAAGGTTCTCTTTTGGTTGAGCTCTGCTTTCTCCCAATCGAGGTCCCTTTTCCATTAACGGTAATTAGCTCCGTTTGTTTTCATTTCAGGGGGAAGGGTGTTTGTGTAATTTGCCGTGTAAATATGTTTTGAATTAGTCACTAACATACTCAACAGAAAAGCCATACCCAAGCCCATACTTAGCCATTCCATTTCACGTAATGGTCACACAAATGAGATATTCTCTCTCATTCTCCCATATTGAAACTTCTCTATAAATACAGGAAGCTCACTAAGCCACTTGCTCACTTCTTGTGTAACATCCCCTGCTACTTTATGGATTAACGACTGTCCCCACAAACCAACATGGATCTTTTCAGCATGCTTTGTAACTTCCCAGGAGGTCACCCATCCCAAAATTGCTCCAAGTCAAGCACGCTTAACTATAGAGTTCTTTAGTGATAGGCTACTGAAAAGAAGATGCATCTTATTAGTATCAGTAGTGCAAATCAATTCATATAAGCCCTCGTTAACTGTATAGTCCCATACCTACACAGTCTCAAGATCCCTCTCATTCGGGTGTGTAATCGATTCATTCATGTACCCCTCTGCTTAGAAGTCTGCTAGGAGCCATTCCTTGTCCGTGCCTTCTTTGCACCAGCGATCATTCCCTGACTTCATCACCAGGCGTTACATGCCTACCAGCTTTTGCTTGGTTCATCCCTAAACCACACCGTACTGGGAGAGGTGCAGGCTCTGATACCATTTGTAACATCCCCTGCTACTTTATGGATTGACGACTGTCCTCACAAACCAACACGGGTCTTTTCAGCTTGCTTTATCCTCACTTACATACTCCCTGGGAAAACATCCCAAGAGGTCACTCATCCCAAAATTGCTCTAAGTCAAGCACGCTTAACTATGGAGTTCTTTAATGATAGGCTACCGAAAAGAAGATGTATCTTGTTAGTATAGGTAGTGCAGATCAATTCATATGAGCCCTCCTTAACTTCATAGTCCCATACCTACTTAGTCTCAGGATCCCTCTCATTTGGATGTGTAGTTGGTTCATTCATGTACCCTTCCGCTTAGAAGTCTCCCAGGAGTCGTTCCTTGTCTGTGCCTTCTTTGCACTAGTGATCACTCCCCGACTTCGTCACCGGGCGTTATATCTTGCAATCTTAGTTTTCCCTCTTAAGAGTCCTTTTTCTTTCTTACTCTCTAGAAAGACCACTACACAACCCTTCACACCTTCTACTTCTACGACTAAGCTCTCTTCATTCCAAAAACACCTTGGGTAGGGATTTTTTCTTCCTTCTCTTGAATTTATTTTTGGTCTGAACAATGAAGTAATTTGAAAAGTTTTCTTCCTTTTATCTTCTTTCCTCTTTTGGCCTCCATGATGAGTGTTTGATTGAGTTTTTATTCTTTTTCTTTTCCTTGACAAATCGATTTTGATCTTCCTTTCTTTATTTCTAGTTTTGATGTTGGTTGTCAATATTAGAGCCATGGCATGATGATGATGGATCTCAGTGATGGCTGAAAAATCATTGCATGATAGATAATCTAAAACCCGAAGTTTTGGTTTTAAAAAGAATACGGTAGATAAAAGATGTTGTTAATCTTTTACTCAGTCTTCTTTGAGCTTGGTGATGAGTCCTAACAAATATAAGGTTCTTGGAACCATGGTGTTGGTGGACTCTAAAGCTCACGTCCATTTTATAATATTGATCGATTTTTTAGAGTCATTACTCTAAATATGAGTCTTGAACTTGGAACTCAAAGAAATAATAAATGGAAATGCATTCATATTTGTCTTCTACGTCTTTACATTTCATATTTATATTCGAGCCTTGCATATCATGTTTACTTCCAAGTCATCACATAAATCTTGAAGATAAGCAAATGAACTTGCATCTCATTTTTATATTTCTTGTCTAGCATATTTATGTTTCAAGTCATCATTTAAATCTTAAAGATTAAAAATGAGCTTGCATTCTCATGTTTATACTCCAGCTTTGCATATCATATTCCATCGCCATCACCTTATAATGTCAAAGATTAAAATGAGGCTTGCATTATCATGTTCATGTTTATGTGAACATCTAAATATCTAAAGCTCAAGACTTACCCCTTTTAACTTACACGGAAACTCCGGTTTCATGGCCAGTGTTTTTTAAATGTGTTTTTCTTATCACGTGACGTCACACGGGTCGAAGACCCCACACCTCGATACTTTGGTCGAGCTGTGCTTTTACTTAAAGTAACAAGAGTCGATGACCCCATAACTCGACATTTTGGTCCAGCTGTGTTCTCACTCGGTATGACACGGGTTGATGACCCCACATTTCAGCACCTTGGCCGAGCTATGTCCCTACTTGGGATAGCACGTGTCAATACCCTTACACTTTGGTTGAGCTCTGTTTTTCCTCGACCGAGCTCCACCTTATATGAGTTAACAATATACATGGCTGATTTTGGGATGAATGAATAAATATGTGACTGTGCATGAATATCCTATTAAGCATGGCATGTTTATTATTATGTTACGTTGCAACTTATGCATGCTTTACAAGTGAATGAGCATGACAAGTTGATGGATGTTTTATGTTTGCATTGGATCTCCATTGAACTTGTCATGTTTTAAAGGTGACCTAAAACACTCGGAAATGATCCTTTCATAATGAGCCAAGCTCGGCATAAGGTGATCCAAGGAGATGATCCTTTCATGAACGAGCTGGGCTCGGCGAGGGGTAATCCCAAGGGGTGGTTTTTTCATGGTTGAGCTGGGCCCAGTGGGAAGTGATCCTCTGCCCCCTATCCCACATTCTGGGAGTCAGGAATTTGCTTGTCGAGAGGATAAGTATATGCTAGTGATGACTAGTGAGATATGAGCTCATAACCTAGAACCTCCCAAGAGGGGAGAGATTATAGGATGGCCCTAAATAAAATAGATAACAACTCAAGTCACCTCATAAATCATCGAGAGGCCGATCATGCTAGTATATCGTGCATCCTTTGTTGTGATGGATTGTTGTAGCATTGGCATGACTCATCATGTTGCATCTATGCGTTAAGATGCATGTTAAAATGAGTAGACCTCAGATAAATAACTCTTAGAACTTAAAAATTGAACAATATATGCATGCCCACTATTTCATAATCAAACCCGAAGTTCCTGAGGGCATTGATGATGACACATGTTAGGAGGTGTTTCCCTACTGAGTTTCTTATATAAGATTCTCACCCCCCCTTTTTCTTCTTTCCATCACATTTTTATAGGACGATGGCATCGTTCATGATCTTCATTGATGCACTTATGTGGGAGCTGCACTTTGATGCTGCACACTAGTGGTATCATTTTGTTGGTCATTGTGCCATCGGTCTTTTTGTATTTATAGGGCGACCTTTTGTGCATTCGGTTTCCAGTTTCTGTTTCTCCCTTGCCTCTCCTTTTTGGTGAGGATCTCATCTACGAGCGACCTCGCCTTCACGAGGAGTGGACTCGCCGTAATCACTCTGCTGCTTCTGCCATCCATGACCATTCCGAGTACGTCTCACGATCTCCCTCGATGGACTCTCAGTATGACCCCTCCGAGGACTTTGCCATCGAGGTTTCATCCATTGGGTCTTCCCCCACCATGTCCATGGAGATAGGTGGAGGAAGCGAGGCCATGGTGACTCAATCGAATCGAGGGGGTAAAGTGAGGATGATGCCCCGCCAAGGGGCTTATGCCTGACCTTCTCTCCGTTTGGCTTCACCGGCCGAACTGGCTCAGTAGGTCGGTTATGTTCCCCCCCTTAGGACAAGTAGCAGTAGTAGGGAGCGGCCATTTTAGTGCACGAGCGCACATCTTGCGTAGGATAGTTTTCTTTTACTTTTAGATTATTTACTTTAATTGCACTAGGGTTGGCAAGGTTTCAGATTTATGTATTTTATGTTTTTAGATATATTTGCATGGATGACTGTACTAATATTACCTTTTAACTCGATGTATGATGAACTTCTATTATATATATACATGATGGTTTGTTATGTCTGAGCTCTTGTGTTTCTTTTATTATATGTATGTCTATACTTTTTTTCATACGAGACAAACGATATAGTTGTCCTTGATAACCCGATATAAGGCTGTGGAAGATCGGGCACCATGTATCAGAGCTCTAAGACCATGTATCCGAGCTCCGAGTCATGTAGCCAAGCTCTGAAGAGATCGGATACCCTATGTCTGAGCTCTGAGACTATTTGTCCAAGCTCCAAGACCGATGACCGCACTTTAGAGGTTTGGGCCGAGGTGACCTGGCCTGTATCCCTCGTTCAGTATGGTAGGATTATCTTACGCATGGCTCACGTTTTCACTTTTATCTTAAACAAAAAAATTTCTACCCATATTTTCGCTAGGTATTTTCTAAAGATTAAAAAGTCAGAATTAGAACAAAAGGATAATATCTAATAATTAACTTGAACATGTCCTAGGCGTATTGAATTAAATATTACGGTGTTATAACCTGTACTTCTGAACGTCCTAAAGCTCTTACACTTGTTTTCTATGCCTAACCTACCAAACAAAACTTTCGACGCCAAAATCATCAGCCCAAATCATGACTTTCTCGGCCAACATTTAATTCCAAAGGTGGTGGATTTACACCACATTCTTCTTCTTATAGTGCAGCTAGACCCTTTTCTCACTTAGTGGCACATTATTGTTAGATCTATAAGGCTACCAATCATGAAGCTCTGGCTTGTCCCCAACGTTTCAGTCATGCTTATCAGCCCGAGTCTTTATCTCCTGCTTTGGTTGCTCTCACTATTCAAAACTATAAGGAGGCCCATGCATGGCTCCTTGACTTAAGTGCAGGTGCTCAAATGACCAATGATGCAGGTATAATCTTTGTACTTGTAACAGCTCTACATGTATTACTGATGGGAATGGAGATATTCTAAACATTTCTTGTATTGGTGACTCTTCTATTCTTATTTCAAGAGGTTCTTCATTGCCTATTAATGATGTTTTCCTTATTCATAGGATTCGGAAAAATCTTCTATCTATCAACAAACTTACCACTCAATATCCATGTCTTTGTGAATTTTCTGATTTTGATTATGTGATAAAAGATGAGGTGATAGGGAAGATTTTGATCAAGGGGATGAGGATGAGGGATGTTTATTGTCTACCAATGAAGATTAATTCTTTTTAGTTGACCAGATTTCAAATGCTTGCTGCAAAAACCTGGCATACTCGCCTTGATCATCCCAATATCCATTTGGTTCATCATCTCCATAATAAAGGAGCAATGTGGCTCACCAATAAGGAGACTATACCATTTATTTGTCACTCGTGTACTTTGGTGAAAGCCTCAGAACTACCATTTCTTTCAGTCAATAAAAGAAGTAATGTTCCATTTGAATTACTTCATTTTGATCCGTATGGTCCATCCCCTTTTACTTCTAAATCTGGTTATCAATTTCATGCATGCATTGTGGATGATTTCACTTGTTTCACTTGGATTATAATGCTAAAAGCAAAATTTGAATGTTTCCAATATTACTTGCTATTTGAAAAATATATTACTTGCCAATTCCATGCCAAAGTTAAATTAGTTCAATGTGATGAAGGTGAAGAATTTATTAATAACTAGTTTCTTAATCATCTTGTAGAAAATGAAATTAGGCTACAGGTGTCATGTCCTAGAACTCCATAATAGAATGGTTTGCTGAGCGCAAACATCGCCATTTACGTAAACTGGGTCTCACACTCTTATTTGCCAGTGAAGTCCTACTAATATGTTGGCCCAAAGTATTTCAAACAACATGCTTTCTCATTAATCGATTGCCATCATCTGTCTACAGTTTCAGTAGCCCATTTTATATGCTTCACCATAATCATTCAAACTACTCTTGTTTATGTACATTTAGGACTCACTGTTTCCCACTAATTAAAGGCCCTTCCAACAAGTTGGCACCAAAATCCCTTCCTTGTGCTTTTGTGGGATATCATATAGACATAAGAGATACAAATGCTTGCATCCACCCTCTAGAAAATTCCATATCTCCTACAGTGTTGTGTTTGATGAGAATACCTTCCCCTTTCATGATCTAACTTCACTTCATCTACCCTCTATAGATTTCTCAACCACATTTGTCTTCTTCTCCAATCTTCAAATACAATAGCCCATTTTTTATGCTGTAATGACCTTGATATATATCAGTAGTAGTACATTGAGTGAAAATATATGGTAACTCCTCATATTCCTCAATTGTAGTCTTTAACTCATCCAGCCATTAGTTTTATGGTTTTAACCATGCCATGGCCAAAGTTCTAGAGAGGGCATCCGCAAGTACATTATCTTTCCTAGGCTAGTATTGAATTTCAAAATAGAGACTGTAACATCGTAATTTTTAACCCAATACTCTAGAACATAATTAGGTTAATCATTAGTCTGTTACGTCATAGTTCCCTTATTACTTTAAAATACTTAGTGGAAATACTGGTAAATTTTTTTTTGAAATATAAAAGCAAAGTAAGAGCCGCGCGATACGCTGAATAATGAAGCATGGATGAAAATAAAGCAAACATTTCATCATAATATAAAGCAAGTAAAGGCACATCACAATAAAACTGAACTGCATATTCATATATAATATGATATGCCCACTTGTGTAGAGTGGGGCTTAGTTTGATACATCATGAACAGATACAACTAAAAGAAAATACAAAGGAAAATATGACGAAAACGTAAAAACAACTCCCCAACCCCAGTGCAACTAAAGGGGTAATCTCTAAACAAAAGGAGATCCATCCCCATCTAAGTGGTGTGTGCTCTACCCGGGTACTCCATCAATCGTACATCACCTCCTACTGACGTCCATCTCGCGAGCGAGGCACATAACCAGGAAACTGGGCGAGCTTCTCTGGTGTAAAGAGGCGGAACGAGGATCGAGAGTGACCCCCGCGACGTAGCCGCATCTCCGATCGTCGTGCAAGCCGTGGCTGAGTCACGGTATCCTCACTGCCCTCTCTCATCACTGGTAGAGTGGGGGGGAGCTCTAGCTATACGGATGAGTAGGCGGGTTCTCGGACGGGTCGGTCTCCGAGAAGTAAGTTCGGGGTACGTAGTCGGGATAGTCACGAATGGTTGAGGCAGCGGTGTGCATGTGGAGCACTCTCTCGTTATGCATACGCGCGCGCTCGAAAACCCGCTCGTCGTCGCCGTAAGGTGCTGTCAAGGAGAAGCAATGGGTATGCACGGGGTGAGCAAAGGGACGTCCTACGAACATGAAGACTCGCACCATGCACTGTCCCTCAAAATGGTATGACCCGTGATCCGGGTCATAGTGCACTTCCTGTAACGCCCGGGGATTGCGAAGTCAGGAAGTGATCGCCGGTGCAAAGAGGCACGGACAAGGAGCGGCTCCTGGCAGACTTCGAAAGCGGAGGGGTACATGAATGAACCGATTACACACCCGAATGAGAGGGATCCTAAGACTGTATAGGTATGGGACTATACAGTTGAGGAAGGCTTATATGAATTGATTTGTACTACCTATACCAACAAGATGCATCTTCTTTTCGGTAGCTCAAACTGAAAGAACTCCACAGTTAAACGTGCTTGACTTGGAGTAATTTTGGGATAGGTGACCTCTTGGGAAGTTTTCCTAGGAAGCGTGTGAGTGAGGACAAAGCACGCTGGAAAGACCCGTGTTGGTTTGTGGGAACAGTCGTCAATTCATAAAAGCAGCAGGGGATGTTACAAAATGGTATCAGAGCCTACACCTCTCCCAG
Source organism: Dalbergia cochinchinensis (assembly GCA_031216125.1). Taxonomy (NCBI): domain Eukaryota; kingdom Viridiplantae; phylum Streptophyta; class Magnoliopsida; order Fabales; family Fabaceae; genus Dalbergia; species Dalbergia cochinchinensis. Next base: position 33,939,254 of record CM062369.1, read on the forward strand.
TACGGTGTGGTTCGGGGACGAACCAAGCGGAAGCTAGTGGGCATGTAACGCCCGGGGATTGCGAAGTCAGGGAGTGATCGCCGGTGCAAGGAGGCACGGACAAGGAGCGGCTCCTAGTAGACTTTGAAAGCGGAGGGGTACATGAATGAACCGATTACACACCCGAATGAGAGGGATCCTAAGACTGTATAGGTATGGAACTATACAGTTGAGGAGGGCTTATATGAATTGATTTGTACTACCTATACTAACAAAATGCATCTTCTTTTCGGTAACCCAAACTGAAAGAACTCCACAGTTAAGTGTGCTTGACTTGGAGTAATTTTGGGATGGGTGACCTCCTGGGAAGTTTTCCTAGGAAGCGTGTGAGTGAGGATAAAGCACGCTGGAAAAACCTGTGTTGGTTTGTGGGAACAGTCGTCAATGCATAAAAGCAGCAGGGGATGTTACAAAATATAATGTAACATCTTCCCAAGTACAACATAATTTTTTTTTAAGTCATAACATCCTACTCGAGAAGTTGTTACTTATAAATTAACGGATCTTTCTTAAATATCTATAGCAAGCTCGATTGAATAGTGAAGTAACTAAATCGCAGTTCTATTAACATATACGACTAAGAAACAAACATTTATTGATTACAAGGTTAAGTACAAAAGGAAGCTCTTCTATGAGCTTTAATACACATCCAGTCTCTATTATAAATACAGAGATAAGCATATAACTAAGTACAGTCTGTACAAACTTCAGCTATAAACTACTGTAAATCCGACTTCCCTTCATAAAGTAGCCTCCTTGTTCTTGGGATCAACCTGGAGACGACACGGGAACACAAACACATAGGGGTGAGAATTCTAAAATTCTCAGTAGGGTAACTCCCCAATTACACAATCATAATGTCATCGTCATCGCCCCAGCCACTTCGGTTTATTCAGAAAAGGTGGTCATGCATTAAATAATAACAGTTTATTTTTAAAGTTCCAAATCATACTTCCGAAGTGGGTTACTTTTATTATTCAGTCACTTAAAACATGTATTTCATGACATTCAAGATCATAGAAATTCCTTCAAGACCAATAACTTAACAAAATATATGAATACATATGGCAATCATAATGATCTTTTCGTGCCCTTGACATAATAAAGGAGACTTTTCCGTGCCCTAATGGGGACTTTTTCGTGCCCTATTGGGGACCTCTTCGTGCCCTTTTTATACTAAAGGGGACTTCTTGTTCACTTAGCACATACATCATCCTCAAGCTCACATATACATGCATCGCATTTCTATATGCATGAACATAATTCTCTGATCTCATAATACTTCAAACCTATATATATTATTCATTCATTCCTCATAACATAATTTTGGAAGTTCATGGCATGCATTCATACACATCAACTTGAACCAAATGCCATTAGGTCATTAATTCAAGGCATCATTACAACTTCAGCATATTGGCAGATTTTTCACTCAAGTAGCACAATTTATTTCTTATACCAAATGATCAAATCAAATGCTATAAAAATTTCAATGACACCTCAATGTGTCCACAAGGTTCCATAAAAATTTCATAATAAAAAGAATTCTCTAAATATGTCAACAAAATTAGACAACTTCGGAGGTTAGAAACCCCCTATTTACAGCCAACAGTCATAGTTTCCAATTTTATTACCCTACCAAATGATCATATAAAATCATATAAAATTCATTGTTGGACTTCAATATGTCCTTAATATCCTGTAAAAATTTTAGTTCATAATTCGATCATTTACTAGGATAATAAAATGTCACAAGTTCACAGCTTCAGATTCAATATTTCAGGCAGCATAGTTACAACTTCGGTTCTTGAATTTTTCAAGGCATTAGGAATCAAAACCAGAGCTCAAGAAAATTCATGGAACTATCCTAGGATATTACCTTCAACATATAATTTTTATAGCTCATGAAAACACCCACAATTCACCCAGAAAATTCGTTATTATCTGCTGCCTAGAACAGAACCGAAAATCCAGTATGCAAATTTCAATTTCTCTTGAGTAAAAATGATTTTTAACATCATCCAAACACTCCACCAAAATTAACACATCAATATCAACATATTAAAAACCAATATATCCAGAAATTTCGGACCAAACACAATCAGAAAAGTCCATCATAAAATTGGAAAGAAAAGACCAAAGAAAACCCTACTTGGAAAGCTTTTGAGCTTGATACTTCAAAGGAAGTTCTAAGTGATCTCCCTTCACTTCAAGACACCAATTTCAGTCCAAAACCTTCCTTAGGCAGTGGGGAAATGAGGTATTAAGGTGAGGATTTGAGATTTTAATTGGTTAGATTTGTAGGTATTGAGGTGTAGAACAAGTTTTGTGAAGGAATCTTTGGATTTTGGTAACTCTAAGCTAACATATATGAAGTTGAAAGCATGTTGAAGCTCTTAGCCATGGAAGAAATGGAGCTGCTGTATTCTTGAAGAAAATGGCCGAGAATGAGCTTCTTAAAGAAGCCAAAATGATGTTTATCTTGTATTAAAGTAAGGAATAAATATATTATGTTTAGATAATTACAAAGCCAATAAAGTAAAATGAATGGTTGTGATTCAATCTTGTAATTCAATATTGAATCTTAACCATTCATTTGATTTGAAGGGATAGGTTTATTTGTTTTGTAGAGATCTAACTAGTTTTCGGTGTTAGAAATCACACACCGAAATTTCACCGAACAGATGAAACAGTGTACCCGGGTAATCAAACATTGCCCGAAAAATATTTTAGGGTATAAAATCTTTATTTCCACCTATTTCTAACCATAATCATATAATTTCTCAATTTCGGGCATCTCCGGGGCCCAATTCTAGGGTTTCGGCTGTCTTGACGGACCGATAGGGCTCGCAAGTTACTATTCATGATTTTTTTTTTTTTACAAATCCCTTAGACTATCCTCATCATTGTTAAAACTGTCAAATTTTTGAAATTATGACTAATAAAACTCAAATTAATTTTTAAATAATTTTCAGGGTGTTACACCTCCCATGTCGGGGTGTCCACAAAAACCACGAACGTCACCATCTGAAGACATGACGGAAAGAAAAAGATAGAGAGTGTGAGAATCTTGCTAAAGAATCTCAGTAGGGCCTCCTACTACCTAGGTGTCATCATCTACGTCCTCAGGAACTTTGGGTTTAGTTATACAAAATAAGTGAGCATGCATAAATATCTATTTTTAGGTTCTAAAACATAATTAGCTAAGGTCCGTTCATTTTAGTATGAATCTTAATGACATGGATGCAATCATATTAAAGAATGTATGCATGGCTTTACTTAATGCAAGAATAGTCATCATATCTTTAAGAACATCATAATAGTGGCATAAAGTGGCAATTAAATCCTCAAATGGGAAACTTTGTGACATAAACATCATACTTTACTTCCTCATAGGCCACCCTAAAAGACAATCGCTCTGAGGGTGCTCGGCCGAACTGGTGTCACCCAGAACGTGTCACATCTCTAGGCTATGAGCTAATACCTTAACTAGTCGTCACTAGTTCTTACTTATCAATCCCGATAAGCGTAACATAATCATAAACATAATCCCGACTTATCCAGTACGGGCTAGGGGGCATTTCTTGGGGGGTGCTCGGTCGAACCAGTGTTACCCAAGAATTCATCTTGGTACCGATGTCACATGAGTTCTCTAGAGGTGCTCGGCCAAACCGGTGTCATCCGAGAACCCATCTTAGTACCTCATAAAAATCTCATAGGTTTTCAAAAACTTTCTGAGTCCCGAATTTGTCAGAAATTCGGCAGCATAACTGCCGCATGCGGAATTTCTTCCAAATTCTTCTTTATGCCACATAAGTCATTCAGACATGCATCCTCCATCATAATTTCCATGCATTCATATAATCATTCTCATGCGTTTACAAGCAACATTAAAATTCATTATGCTCTTGCTCCTACGGTATCTTATGCTTGACCCTTACGTGCCTTAAACTTGTGATGTAATTAACCTATCATCTTCTATCAACCTTTTATGCACCTAAGAGTTCTCTTCTAATAGATCTCTTTAATATTTATGCACTCTATTAAATCTGAACAACATCATTCCTTAGGGGCAGCATTATAAACTTAAAATTGCGGGGTTCTAGAACTTACGTTTTAGACCCTTTCTTGGTTCTGTCTTCGCCTAAGGCGCTATAAGTTCGTCCTAAACCAATTATGAGACATTCCTATGTCTAAGAACTAATTATAAGCCATGTTCTCCTCATTATAAGGTTGCTGGACAGATTCTAAGAATTAAATGTTCTAAGAGTTCTAGAATTGCGGTTTTACGGCTTTCTAGTTACTAGTTTCTCTAGAGGCACTAAAATTCAATCCTACTTCAATTGTAACCAAATTTTTCATGATTAAACAATCCTAATCTGATTATATTCCCATTGAAATAGTTTGGGCAGTGTCCAAAGGTAAATGGATTAAAATTATGCTAAATCTTGACTTTACGGTTTTTCTAGAAAACTAGTTTCTCTCCTATCATGCATAGAAATGTTCCTAGCTCATCATACATAATTTTCACTCATTCAATCACATCAAAACATCATCATACAACAGAAAACTTATCATGGAAGAACCCAAACATTAAGTCTCCAATAAGATGCATAACTTGATATTTCTAAAACTTATACGTTGCTAGTTTCTTTTGGAACCGTTTTTAGGACTTCTAAAACTCTTTTGCAAACCATTTCATTTTGTAAAAGAGCTAAAAAAATCCTTAGGTCAGTGACCACTTAATCCCTCCTTAAGAGGGTATTAAATTCATAAATCTTGTTGGTCTTAATCTCATAAACTTCATGAGGTTTTAAAAAGAATCTTAAAACTTAGATTGTTGGCCCTTGTAACTAGATGAATCTCCTCCCAAGATCATCATCACTACATGGCCGAAATTATGCATTCAAAGAATGCCTCCACATTAGACTTTAACTTGAGATAAAATGGGCAATTCTTTGAGCTCTAAGGTCTTTAAGTGATGACATAATTTAACATGCTATGCACTTCATTTTTATTCTTCATTACAAAGTAAAGTGAGAGCTTAAAGTAAATATGCAAGACTTGAAATATAAATATGCAAGGCTTGAATTAAATATGCAAGACTTGAAATATAAATATGCAAAGCTTTAGAATATAAATATGCAAGTTCATTTCTTTATTTTAGTGCTCTAGGCCCAGCAACAATCGACTTTAAGGCCGAAATAGAAAGGCTTTGAGATTTAGTTAGGTGATGGTGCAATTCTCATTTTAAATCTTTATGTTATTAGTGATGAAAAGTAAATATGCTACACAAGAATATAAATATGAGATGCAATCCATTCTTTATCCTTTAACTTTAAGTGATGGCTTGGAAATTAAATATGAATGCAAAGCTCAAAATAAATATGTAATGCATAAGCTTGAATTTAAATATGAATGCTAGTCCATTTTATTTCTTATTAAAGTTCATACAAGACTTTTGAAGGAACTTAGACCTCAACCCAAACTTATCATGACAAGATAAAGTAAAGATAAGGGTGAACCTCAAGGGTTCTTTAAAAACACAAAGTTTCTTTTCTTGAGATGTGGTCATAGATAACATTTTTATTAAAACTCAAGCTCTAGAGACCTCATTGTGATGAACACCTAGTCATCATCTAGAAGCTCTTATCATCAAGCCATTGAGAACCTCATTGGCCAACATAGCCGAAAATGTAAAGAAAGGAAAGGAAAAAGAACCGAAACTTTTAAGAAGAAAAGGAAACATTTGAAACTCTAGAGACCATGATCTTGGTGATTCATTAACACCAACATCATGAGTCCTCATCATTGAGTTCATGTAACCATTTTAAAATATCATCAAGGTAAAAGGTTTCAAGGTTCAAGAAGAAAGAATAAAAGAAAACATCTTTAACTTAAGAACAAAGATCAAGCTTTAGAGGTTGTTCAAGTGATGAACATTATCATCATGAAACCTCATCATCAAGCTCTCATTCCTTTGATCCTCAAGCCTCATGGCCGAAAACAAAGAGGAGAAGAAGAAGAAAAGAAGTTCTAAAAAGATTCAAGAGAAACTATGAACACATAAAGAGATTAAGAACTTTAAATGAAAGAAGCTCTTGAAAGAAAATCCCTACCAAGTGATTTGAAGGTTGGGATGAGAGAAGAGGATGAAGAACTTGAAGACTTGAACTTGAGAGAAAAAGGAAACTTTGAAGTGCTCTTTGAGAACTTACACTTAGCAAATGAACCCAAAATGATGCAAGTTTACCCAAGCAAGCTATTTATAGAGAAATGAAACAAATGCAAGGTGCAAATGAGGGGGAGAGGCTTCGGCCATACAGCACAAGGGCAGCCCATGAGTTCCATGAGGTGAGATGTTGTGATCTTGAGGCATGGTGAGGTATGGTTCAAAGTATGGTGAGGTATGGTTCAAGGTATGGCTCAAGCATGGTTCTTTGAGTGAGAAACAATTCAACATGTATTGTAAATGAGAGAGAGATGACCAAATGTGCATCAGCCATAGGGAGGGTTTTCTTGCATTTTAATTGTAGTTTAGAGTTGTGTTTAGGTGTATCTTTGATTAGAATTAAGATTAGGAATTTGTAAGAAAGTGTTTAGGTGAGAAAATGGGTAATCAAGGTTGTCAAGACATAATTAAGGAGTGTTCTTGCATCATTAGTGAGTTATAAACTCATTTTAGTGTATAAACAATTCTAGACACAATTCCTTGATTTAAGGAATTTGAGAGAGAAAACACTATTCAAGATTCCAAGAGTGAAATCTTGAGTTTTAGAAAAGAGATTTAAATCTAATCTAAGCAATCTTAGGTTCTAATTAATTTTAATAATTTATTTTGACTCTAAATTAATTATGAAAATTAATTAATCTTCGATTAGAGCCTAATATTACTTAGGTTTGCTTAATTACATCATTAAGCTCAAAAATACTATTCTAGGGGCAAAATCATAATTTTACAATAAAATTGCCCGGGACTGCCGGGACTCAAACAGATGTTTTGAAACATGTAAAAATATTGTTTAAAACCTCTGGGGAAAGTTTCGGGCTCAAACGACACCTTTACCCGCGTAAAACGCTATAGGGGTATTTTGGTCATTTTGACCCGAAATTGCAGAAAATGAGACTTTCGTCTCCGGAACCACTCAAGGGTCATTCCATCCCCTTCAAACATTGAGTTGGCCCTTCGAGGACTGTCGGGTCGGCCATCCTCGAATTTCGGGTCGAAAATGACCTCAAGGGCATTTTGGTCATTTTCCACTCAGACAGAAAATCGAGGCGTTACAGAAACCTATAAACTTATGTAGCCATTGTTGTTGGTCTCATGTGTACAGGTTTTGTGTGAGCAAGGTCTTCAACTTTTCTTATTAGTTTTCAAACTAAACCTGCTGAAAAAAGGTAGTGCCTAAACTTAACCAATGCCTCAGTAATGGCATACAATTCTCTGATGTATGCAGATTGCTTCTACATCATTATAGTTAGCTTTTTGGAAAAATTAGCAATTGGATGGTCATGTTGACCCAAAATAGATCCTATTCTTGAACCAAATGTATCAATTCCTAACTCAAATAGGGTGGAGAAATTAGGAAGCTGAAGTATAAGAGTTGTTGCCACAGTTGACTTTAGTTTGGTGAGTGCCTATTGAGATTTTTCAGTCCACTCAAAAGCACCTTTTTCAACATGTCAGTCAAAGGGAAGCTAAGCTAGCATACCCTTTTATAAACTGCCTATAATAACCAAATAAACCCTAGTATCTAATCAATTATATTGTTCCAAATTAGATGGAATTAGCCAATCAGTGATTGCCTGAATTTTATCTCCTTCCATTGCAACACCACAATTGGAAATACAATGCCCTAAGTAATTAATTTCTTAGGCTCTAAGGGTACATTTGGACAACTTGGCATAAAGTTGCTCTTATTCTAATAGCTATAGGGCCCTTTCTAAATGATGAAGATGCTCCTAACCTACACTATATACAAATATATTATCATAGAACAAAAGTACATATTTCTTAGCATACCTCTGAAAAGATCATTCATCAGGTTCCAAAAGGTGGCTTGAGCATTTGTAAGGCCAAAGGGTATCACAAACTATTCATAATGGCCTTGGTGTTTCCTAAAGGCTATCTTATGCCTACCATCCTAGTGTACCAGTATCTAATGGTATATAACCCACAAGTCCAACTTAGAGAAAACATTTACACCAAAAAGCTCATCAATAAGTTCATCCACTACTGCAATAGGATAAGAGTCCTTTACCATAATTGAGTTAAAAGCTATATAATCCATGCAAAAACTCCATGTTCTATCCTTTTTCTTAACCAATAACACTAGTGAAGAAAAGAGGTTATGGCTTGGTTGTATAATGCCATCTTCGAGGATCTACAGCATCATGCTTTCATTTTGATTTTTTGGGCTATGAGGGTATCTAGATGGCCTTACCTTAATTGGATTCCTACCTTCAATCAGAGGGATGGCATGATCACATGATTTGGTAGGTGGCAAGGTGGAAAGGAGTAGTACATACACCATTGTAAGTGTGCAATAATAAGGCTAACCCGAGTTTCATGTCAGTGAGTAATTCTATTCCCATATTCACCTTTTGACTAACATCTATGACCTATTGAGTGAAGACCTCACTAATTGCTTGGGTGTCTTGTAGCCTTAAAATATGGTATAGTTGACTTTCAGAAGGTAGAATTATAAGATCTCCTTTAAGGGTAACTAATCTGCCATCATAGAAGAACTTCAACTGCAGAGCATCATAATTGGCCAGATGTCATTTCAAGGTTGTTAACTAGGATGATCCTATTATTAAATCAGCCATAGGTACTGCTAGCACATATGTAGGGACCTATAATACAATGCCTTGGATAAAGACTTATAATTCCTTACTAATCCCTTTTGGTATCATAAACTCCCCATTACCTACTACCACTTTGAAGTAAGGAGTAGGTTCTAGTAGGAATTTTAAAAATTCCTCCATTTATGGTTGTACGAAGTTGTCAGAACTCCCTTAATCAACTAGAACTTGAATAGCCATCCCCTAAATGTTTTCTTGAAACTGAATTGAGGTTTTACAGGGAATGTCTTTCAAGGCATGTAAAGACAACTGTGGTGTCTGAGACTCCACCTATGGTTACTATGTTGGTTGATTGGCCAAGAGAAATCGCTTTATTTATTTAGGATTTATTTGAGGTTCATCTTCCTCCTTACATGGTTATATCAACATAACCTGCCTGTTGGGACACTTATGAGTGGAAGAAAATCTTTCATTATATCAGAAATAGAGACCCTTTTCTCTTTATGCCCACATACCATATGAAGTAAGTTTCTAGATTAGATTTTTATTTATGGACCAGGGTTTTGGTTGTGGAAGGGAACATAAGGGTGGTAAGTTTTGTTTGGGGTTAGCCTTGGGTGTTGTGTTGGGAAATTGATAAGGAAATAGTTTGGCATTAGGTTTCAGGGGTGTAGTATAATTGTCTTCAAATAAGCAAGCCACGGCCACTTCATGCAGGAAAGAACCAAGGCTATGGGCTATCATTTCATGTTGAATATACTCCTATAACCCACTGATAAAAGAATTTAGCAAGGCCTCAGGTAGCTAAATATGAGATCAATTGGCTAAAGCTATGAATTGCAAATATAGAACCAGTTTGCTTCAGCTTAAAAAGAGCTGTGTAGGGATAATCAAATAAGTTAGTCTAAATTCAATTTTGATTGCATGAGCTAAAGCTGCTATGATGTGAAAGGGTTAGCCCAATTCATCATTTGGACCCATGGAACAACACCCTGTAGGTAGAAAAGCGCATGAAAATGGGGGGTTGAATCGTGCCTCACTTTTGCTTTCCTTCTTTGTTTCTTAAAAGCTTAAACAAATTTATCAGGTACTAAAATTGAAGTGTAATGGAAACAATGTGAGATATGTCAAAAAGTAAACTTTCTAAACTTGGATATATAATAAAATGTATAAGAACAAGCTTTCCAGAAAACACAAGATAATAAACACAATGCAGTAAATAAATAAGAAATGAAGAGAAGATACTGCATAAGAGTTTTTATATTAGTTCGGTCAATCTTGCTTACATCTAGTTCTCAACAATTGTTGAGTTCCACTAAAACCTTTCTCAAACCGAGAAGGTTAGATAGTCTTTGCAGTAGTCTTCCCAAACTCTTACCTATGACTAATAGCAAACTCTACTGTTATAAACCGAGTAGTCTTTAACCAGCCTCTCCAAGCTAAACTTGTGAACAGCAAGTACACTCTGTTGTCATAACCTGAGTAATCTTTAACCAACTTCTCCAAGCTAAATCGTGACCAGTAGTTCACTTCTACTGTCACTTTGTAAGTAGATTTTGTTTAGCCTCTCCAACAAACTAGATCACTACTAGATCACTATTAGATCGAGGATAAAAAGCTTTATGTTTAGGTTTGTCACTCAAACTAACCTGCACTCAAGTTTTCGTAAGATGTACAATAGCATACTTAGGAAAAAATTTGAATGACTTCTTTCTATTATTCTTCTAGGAAAAACATTTGATCTACTAATAATGTAGAAAGAAGATTTTTACAAACAAGGAACTAATTACGAGATGTAATGAATTTCACAAAAAAGATGAGGATAGATTTTTATAGCGTTTCAGCACTTGTTCTTCAAAAAAGTTTCTTTTATTGTAAGCATAAATTTCTATTTATAGATGGTCTATATTTATGACCATTTCCCTTGATATGTTGTCCAAGTGAAATGTGTTGATTATCTATTTGTATCTTGAAAATGCAGTCTAGAGGAGTAGCTCATCTTTTGTCAGAGCTATTGTAGAAACCATTGTGAAATAAAGGCTTATGAGGTCACCGTCAAAAACTACTTTTTACTTTCTAAATGACGTTTCTAAATTCTTCCGTCTAGAAGTTGGAGTGGTTGACCAAGTTGGTAGAAGAAATGACACGTTAGTCTACAATTGGGATTGACTTTAAATTTGAATTTCAAATTTCCTTTCTTTTCTTTCAAAGTGTATCGTTTTACTATGAGGTGAACTTTCTAAAGTATGGTATCAATTCCTCGATATATATATATATTTGATCTTCCAGTCTTTCATCAGAGTTTGTATATGATGATATGATTGCGATTAAGATGATTGAAAGTTGTAGAACACGTAAGCTTTAGATATTGATGGAAATCTTCACCTGAAACATACTTTTTGAAGTTGCATGCTATTTTATGAAGATCTGAACTTTGGTTTCTTGTATATGATGATTTTCTTCAATCTATTAAGCATGTACACATTCATTTCATGATAAATTTTTTCACTTCCATTAAGTTCTCATCTTTTTAAATGAGATTAAATATGTTTGCACATGTATAGTGAAAATATTTTTGCTTTAAGACCTGTGTTTTGCTAATGATAAGACTTGTTTATGGCTTCAAGAAACTCAACGAGAACATTAGTTGTTCTTCAAAATATTTTCTCTAAATTGGTTGTGTTATCACTCAAAACACTACAAAAAGAATTCGCGATTAGTGACATATTTTTCGGTCACTAATTTCATGAAATCAGTCGCTAAATCTGGTAGTGACTGATTTAGGGACCAAAAATAGAAGTTGCTAAAACTATGGTTGCTAAAATATTAGTAACTGATTTTATCGGTCACTAAATCTTGTGACCAATTTTCGACCAATTTAGGCTGGTGGTTTAGTGTGCTATTAGCGACTGATAAATCGGTCACTAAATCTTGTGAACGATTTTCCCATTCATACAACAGGTTGGGTTTGCTATTAGTGACCGATAAATCGGTCACTAATGTGTGATCCCTAAAAATAGTAAAAGTTTAGATTTTTTAAATCTCACTTTTAAAATTTAAATACATATCATCAAACAAGAAATTATATATCTATACACAAACAAACAAACTTAAAAATTGTTAAGTGGATTAACAAGTTGTTAACGTCATACAATAAAGTAAGTTCAATCCAAATATTTCAATTGTTACAATAACACGAAGCCCTATAATCTAAAATAAAGATAGAGATATGTATTAAAAACACTTTGGACAATAAATTTTCAACATAGACATAACAAATTCTTGCTTCCATGAGTCTTTAACAACTTCCATTGATTTTGAACTATCTTCTTTGAATCTTTAACGGTTTGTATAGAGTCTTGAATAATTTCCATAGAGTCTTCCTCTTCCTCAATTGAGCCTTCAATCTTCTCTAATGAATCTTCTACTACCTCAATCGAGCTTTCATCATTCTTGAATAAGTTGTCAACAACTTCAATTGAGTCTTCAATTCTGTCAAGTGAAGATAGTAACTTGGTAGAGGAGACAGAGTTGGTTGAGAAAGAAAAAGAAATGAAATCTTCATCTTACTCATCATTACTTATACAAGTCACAGTTATACACAAATCAAACAAGAGGCAAAGAGAGAGAGGGAGAAGGGTAAATCAATGACTGAGTGGACTGGGCTATTTGGAACGAAGCATTGCTGCTCAACTCATGACTTGCAATGTTTGGTGGCTCGTGAAGACGCAATTTGAACTGTTGATGGTGGCAATGATGGATTGGAAGACTCGGAGGTGGCCTGTGATGGCTGATGGGGGTCAATGATGATGGAGCGATGAGCCGAGCGAGGAAAACAAAACATTGATGTAGCCATAACAATCCTACAAACCGTCATGAAAACTCATATCAGAACAAATATCCAAAGTGACTAATTCAATTTTACTCTCATTACAAACACAATTTAAGTCCATGAAAAGAGACAATGCAATTGTTGACAAATTATTATTGCTATGGGTATATTGTTCCACTACAAAAGATTATGCTTGTTCCTCATCATATGTTTATAGCCAGGTATACATAATAATCCTAGAAAAAGTGAAACACATTGTAAGTTGACTTGTCATTTCAAATACAAAGATAGTGAAGAGGATAAACAGAAATAGCAACACAATTGTAGTTCCCGACTCATTGAAGCACCTTGGCACTAACAATCAAGGTCATGGCCCAAACTAGGGGTCCATGACCAGCTCATATGCAAGGCAAGCTATAAGCTTTCCTATGTCATGAAATCCTCCAAAAATAATCAATAACTGAAAACTCAAGGCCTCAAGATTAATCCTCAATTAACATAAGAGTTACTTACGACATTCTATATATGTATATACACTTTTTCAAATGGATATCAACCAGAACAATAACTCATCTGAGATAACTCATGACAATGCATATCAACCAGAACAATAACTTATCAAAGATAACCAACACATTTTATTTTATTTTTCAAGTGAAAGACAATGCATAACAAAGAACAAAAATAAAACAAGATAACAAATAAAACAAATAGTGAACCAGGAGGATGGTGCTTCAATGAAAACAGCAAGAACCAGAGAAGTGGGTGTACGCTCGTGGTAGCTTCAACCATGGAGTCTGGCGGAGCTAGCGAAGAGAGGGAGGCGCGGACTCGTGGAGTGTCATGAAGAGGAGGGATCTGGGATAGGGTGTATGAGCACGAGTAGGAGGGTGGCTGCCCGGCACGGAGAGGCTCTCACCAAAGGGGCAGGGGCGAGACCAGGCCACGGTGTAGAGAGGGAGAACTCGTGCGTGCGGCTGGGGGAGGAGCTTAGAGCGGAGGTCGCGGCGAAAGAGAGCTTGTGCAATGGGTGACCGCGAGCTCAAAAGCGCATCGCCGGCGCGGTGAGGGCTGGAGGAAAGAGGGACGGTGTGCGATTGGAAGAAAAAGCAGAGAAGGGTGTGGTGGGAGGTAGAGATCGGGTAGGGGGAAAGGGGAGGCAACTAAAATGGGCATTTAGGAAACTTAGGTTTTCCTTTATCTTTATATATAATAGAATTAATGACCGAAAATTCAGTCACTGAATTGATCACTAACTAAATATTTAGTGACTGATTTATTATGGAAAAGGGATTCCCCATACAAGAAATTTCAGTCACTAAACCGATCACTAATTGAAATATTAGTGACTGATTTTTATGAAAGCAAGGTTTCCTCGTATAAATAAATATCGGTAACTAAATCGATCACTAATATTTCAATTAGTGACCGATTCATATGAAACAAGCTTTTCTTTTACAAATAAAAATCAGTCACTAAATCGGTAACTAATATTTCAATTAGTGACCGATTTTTATGGAAACAAGCTTTTCTCTTATAAATAAAAATCAGTCACTAAATCGGTTGCTAATTTTGATTTAGTGACTGATTTTTTTCCACCCTTTTCATTTTCCCTGATGACTCAATCTGGTCACTAATTCGGTCGCTAATTCATCATTTTAGTAACTGGTTTATTTTGGTCATAAAATCGGTCATGATTTAGAAAATTTCTAGTAGTGAAACATATTGCTTTAAACATTTTCTAAAGGGTTCTGGAGCTAATATACCCTTATCCATGTGTGTGGAAGCTAATGAAATATTCTCAGTATCAACAATTTGATAACAATCAAGGAATTTTTCAGCAGTAAAAATCCACTCCAAAGCATTTGTACCATCGAATCTAGTGAAATCGAAGTTCAATTTCTTGACTTGGTTAGTGTGTCTCCAAGATTTTTGGGAGTCCGCTTTCGAGTTCGAGCCATGGATAAATTACTGATGCTATAGTTGGTTCTAAGCTAGCATGAATTGTTGGACTAACTCCTTGATATTTTCAAATCTCAATCTGAGCTCCTCGGTTTGATTGGTTGTTTGAGCTAGCATCTGCTGAGATTTTAGCTCAATGAGTCCGTAGACCTTTTGAGCATTGAGGTTCTTGTCTTGGTTCGTAGTATTGGCCATGGATGATGAAAACACCAATGAGGCATCCACAGAATTGATAGAAACAAGAATTGGAATTAACGGAATGAAATACTTTGCAAATAAGCCAAATCAGCAATGAAATAGAAACAGTATGAAGTGTGTATAAGTTTCTGTAAAATGTACTCAAAAATGGAACTGAGTAAGAATAAAGACTAGTTGAGGAAGTCTCAAGTCTTCATCTCGGGATAGTTCTTCACCTGAGAAAGGATGAGAGAATGAGTCAGTATAGGCCAAGAGGGAAGAAGAAGAAGAGAGGTGAAAGAGAGAGAATTTGCATACCAAAACAGATTTTGTGCTCGTAGCCCTCCAACCTTCTATTTACTTTCCTTGCTTTGCTGCTCCTATGCACTTCCACCCATAGTTTTTAGACTTGGCATGGTGATCGATATGGTCGAATCACCGAGTCACTGGTTCAACAGGTAGGTTACTAATTGAACTAGATGTAATTAAATAAACATAAAAATTATATAATCTGAAAACAAAAATCAATTACATACTTAGTTGTTTTTTTCATAAACGTTATATATATATATATATATATATATATGGGTTGGAGTTTTCATTGTCTTTTTTGCTTTCTGTTAAGAGACAAGCTCAAGAACCCTATAAATAAGAGGGGCAACAATATACAAGGCCACACCTTCAAAAAGCAACAAAGAACCAAAAAAATAAACACCAAAAGTTCCTTGGAAAAACTAAAATTATTTTAACTCCCAAGCCAATATCAAGGCCCACCAAAAGTTCCCAATATTTGTTGATAGAAAACGATGATACTCTAAAGCTTGATGTGCTGACATTTACAAGAATTTGCCACATAGCTAGGTTCATAACACCTAATATATTGGCAGCAGAATTAAGAACCTCATCCACATTCTGAAACTAGTTCGGCTCCCAACTCTGTTTTCAATCCCAGCTTTCAAGGAGAAGCAGTAGGAACCGCATAGGCGCATAGTCAAGGAAGTTTTTTACGTTGAAATGCCCATTAGACTCAGGTGTTGGACATGAGTGCAATGGAAGCTAGTCGCATATCGTTTAGGAAGAGAAATGGGAACCAAGTGGTTCCATTATAAAAAGTAAGGATTGTTAATAAACCTTCAAATTGTAGAAGTCGTGTCTTCCTTGAAGAGTTGGCTTCTAATAGTATAAATTCTGGGCCGAGAAAATATTTGGGTCCAATCAGTTTTTAACAGTTAAAATTTTATGAATTTGTATTTTTTAAACAAAGCATGACTTGGCCAGCAATGCTTCGTAGGGCCGAGTTGCTGACGTAGGGCCGACTTGCCCAGCCGGTCTCAGCTGGAATTTATAACTATACTTCCACCCTTCGTCAGTTGTTGCCACATGTGGAGGAGGTTAACTAACTTTCCTTTGGCTTCATTGTCCATTCTGCCCCCATCCTTTGTTACACGAAGCAGCCAGATTGAAGCCTGAACTATTCAGTCAAGAAGGCTCCATGCTAAGGAAGCAATAACATAATCCTATCCTGTTTTAGATCAGTTATCATGTAAGCTGTATTTGCCGACTTGTTGACTGCTACAAGATTTCATGAGCTATACAGCATACCAAGGAAAATCACATTTTACCAACATTTCAGCCTCGATGGTTCCGACTCAAGTTCGTAAAATGGTTTCAAGGTCAAAATCATTTGACCGTTTTTTGTCGAAAAGTTTAATTCCAGATGATGTAGACACTTCTAACTACGGATCACAAGTCCACCTAAATTGTAAATTGATAAAAAAAAAAGGAAGAAAAAGTAAACAATGATATAGGCAAAATCTAATCTGGTAAAGAAAGCGCTCCTTACTAGAAAGTGAAGTGCAGTTTTGCTTGTCCAAGTTCGGTCGTACCCACTTTGACATAGAATTAAGTCATACTTGTTTCATCAACCAAATAAGGTATCTGGTTCTTTAATTTGTGACTAATTAACCTAAATGGTAGGTGCAGCTCGACCCTGACCTTAAACGAAGGTTTTCTACTTAACTTATTTGGGGTAGATTCAGTTCCTTGGTGAACAGCAGTTTACTCACCTGATTATTGCCATTATCTTTTAAGAGATTTGTTATTTAAACACTTCAATTACATCTTAACTCTAGACACCTCATGATTTGTTTGTTAAAAAAGACTTTGTTCTTTCGTCATTTTAATTTTTTTTTTATAGCAAACCACTATATTGGTCCAAATGAAAAAACACTAAATAAATTAGTCCGTGAAGTTTAATACATTTCGTAATTCATCATAATTAAATGTGTAGGATGAAATAGTCCCTCAATCATATTTTTTAAGGATTTATAGAATAAATTAATTGTTTATAATCTATAAAACAGTTCATATTGATTCCTAATCAAAATATAAATTGGAGAAATAAGTTCACCTGTATTTTTAATTATTAGAATCATGAAATATATTTTTTCTTAAAGAATCAATTTGACAAATACTATTTCGTATAGGAACTAAATTAGAGATTTCTTTAATTTTTCATTTTATTTGTTCTTTTATTGCATTATCTGAGAAAACACATTTAAGATCTTTGAAAAAGCTAACTATCATGGCCAGTAACAACTCATGGGATGATGGAAATCATCGTTTCTTTTTCTAATATCCATTTGTGAACAACGAAAAATCATTTCAAAATCTAGGGAGTGGCTATTGTCACTCTTATTCAATGACTTTTTAATTTGATTGTTCGATTATACACTTTTCCTTATTTGTCTATTCATACCCTGCTTCACAACCCAATCTCTTCCCTTTATCCAGATGTGTTGATCAATAAGCCTTTCTTATATCTTATGCCGTAAAGCTTGACTTCCTTCCATTTTTTTTTTTCACACAAACTCATATCTTTAATTCCAAGAGAAATGGAATGATAAAGTCCACAAAATGTTTTAAAATGTAATCAATAATATAAAATCAGACTAGTTTTCATATAATCTCATGGTTCAAGTTATAAAGCTATGACTTTGAGTAGAGATTTATTTAAATACTACCGACTTTAGATTATGGGAATAATTATTATAAAAAATATTAGTTTTTGTTTGAAGCAACTATTCACGGATGTAATAAGATATAATTTAAAACAAAACAAAACAACCAAATTTGTCGCCCTAAAATTTTTCGTCAACCAAATTAGTTTTTGTAAAAAAAAAACTCTCAAATTGGTCTATATAAAATTGAATAGTCGGACAAATTGGTTCCTGTAAAAATTTTAAATCGGATAAATTAGTCCTATAAAATTGAATAATCAGCCAAATTAGTTCCTCCGATAAGTTAGATAAGGAGGATTAATTTATCTGATAATTTACTTTTATAGAGATTAATTTGAGAGATTTTTTTTATAGAGACTAATTTGTCTGACTATTTAATTTTACAAAGACTAATTTGAGAGTTTTTTGTTTACAGGGACCAATTTGATGGATGTGAAATTTTAGAGGGATGAATTTAATAGTTTTGCCTAAAAATAATAAATAGATAGAATAACTTTATGAAGCTAGACATACATATATTTGATTTCAAAAGCTCGTAACGTCGAATGGATTTTCTCTTCTACTGGTTCTTTCTAGCTGTTTAGATTCGGTGTGTAAATCTAATCTAAATCAAAACTTAAGAAGAAAAACTAAAATGAATAAAAAATCAATTACAACTGAACAAATAAATTTAGAGTAAATCATCAAGTTGGTCCCTAACAATTCAGCATCAGACAAGTTGATCCGTTATAATTGAAATTATCTATTTTTCTCCTGACAATGTTAATTGTCGAGCACTGAGTGGCCCCTAACATTAAGTATAGCGAAGTTGAACATGACATGTTAATAAATACCTAAAACCCTCCAAATTAGTCTCTGCCGTCACCCACCCCCGATGCTCCCTCATCCCCATTGTCTTCACCCTTTCCCTTGTAACACCCTAATAGAAATATGCTTAAGTTCGTATTTGGATTCTATTAGTTTTCACTTATGCTTTGTGTTCATTTTTTTTAAAATTAACTTATAAAAAAAGTGGGTAATTTTTTTTGTGCACGAACTAACAACTTTTTGAAAGCTTTAAGTCTGTAGCAAGAATTGTGATACATAGTTCTGTCACCTCATTTAATAATCTAAAAACTTGAAATTACAATCAGTTACATGGAAGTAAATGTAATATCCCAAGAATGAGTGTCATTAAGAAGGTCAAGTCTAAGTTATGAGAGTGTTAGATAAAGCATGAGAGAAATTCAAATACCTTATATATATAGTTCCCAAAAGGAGAAAATAAATTATAAATTTATAATGAATTTTTCATATAAATATATATTGATATTCAGTTATTATTTGAATTTGATATTTATTCTTTTTATTAAAAGCTAATATTCAGTCCGTGATATCACATTTGATTTTTTTTTCAAAACTTTGAAAATATTATTTTAACAAATCTATTAGATCTAGTATGTTAATAAGTACCATTGATAGTTATATTTGTATCAGAATTATATATTATATATTTTGTTGGAATTATAAAAGATGAAATATACTATACTAGTATTTTGACCTGTGCGATGCACAGGGCGTTAAGAAAAAAAAGGTTTAAATTGAGTATATAACAAATTATTGGTAGCATTTTTTTGCAAATTAATAAGCAATAAAAGTAGATAATTAACAACAATGTTACAATTAAAAGTAAATATTCTACATGATCATTGCAGAAAAAAATGATTAATTACATAGAAATTTTGTTTCGTGTTTTCATCTTCATATGCCACTCTGCATGATATAAAAAAAATATATTAGTAAAAACAAAATAAAGACTTGATCACAAATACATTGAATGTTTTTTTTCAATTAAATAAATAAAGAATATAAAATACAAATCTAAACTTGAAATTCAAATTTTTTGAAACATCTCTGGATAAATATCATTTTTGGTTATCTTGCAAGGTTCTCCATTATCATCTAATATTAATATTTTCAAACTATTCCTCGATTTTACCCTAGAGATAGCCACATAAAATTGCCCATTAGTGAAGACAGATTTGGGTAAAAACAACCCAACAAATGACAAAGATTGACCTTGGCTCTTATTAATAGTCATAGCAAAGCAAAGAGTAACTGGAAATTGTCTTCTTTAAAACTTAAGAGACATGCCTGGATCAGATGGTATTAAATTCATCCAAGGTATGTAAACCTTTTCTCTAATTTTATTTCCAATCACAACAATTGCTCCAATGACATTGTTTCCCAATTCTTCAACAATCAACCTTGTTCCATTACATAATCCGGAAGATTGATCAATGTTTCTTAATGGCATAATTCGGACTCCATTTTTCAAAACTAATTTATGATTTGGAATGCGGAACACTTTATTTCATTTTAAAACTCAACACTTATCCAATCACCTTCAATGCCGACATCCTCATCAGCTATGCAATATGAATCAGAGCTCAGATACTCTTTTTCCTTACTAGGAATTTGAGAAAGCACAAATTCATTAACCATTTCAACTACTTCAAAAGTAGGTGCTAGCAATGCTCTATCCTCAAAAAAGGCATAGTTGTTCAAATTATCCAATAAATTTGGATAAGTGAAATCTACAATACTCCCTAGAGGTGAAGGTGATTCTAAAATTAAGAATTCTGCTGGAATTTCAACTTTTGCAATTTCGTCATGATCAACTCCTACCTTTCCATCTCCAATTTGAACTATCCAGTCAGCAAACAAACTCAATTCTAGATCTACAGAGGATGAACATGTTGCTTGTAACCTCATATTTTTTGTCAGTTTAAGAGCCTTGCAATGCAGCCACAAAGTTGATGAGTTTATGATTGCATTTACAATTTCTTCCCTTGAAGTTCTTGGAATAACTGGAAGTATCTGACGAAAGTCTCCTCCAAGAACAACAGTTGTTCCACTAAATGGTTTATCTTTAGAATTATTGTCTGTGACCCTCAATATATCTCTCATTGTACGATCCAACGCCTCAAAAGCAAATCTGTTTACCATGCATGCTTCATCCCATATAATAAGACTTATTGAAGTAGCTCTGCTTTAGGACTTCCTTGCTTGATAGTGCACGTTGACAACTCAGTAAGTGTCAATGGAATTGAAAATCTAGAATGAGCTGTTCTTCCACCAGGTAAAAGCAATGATGCAATCCCATTGGATGCAATATTCAAAACAATTTTCCCATTGGACCTAACAACAGCTGATAATGTTTTCCAAATGAATGTTTTTTACAGTTCCTCCATAACCATATACAAATAGAAACCTCCTTTCTCAATAGTTATTAAGTCTATTATATTATCATATATTATCCTTTGATCTTCGTTCATCGAAGTTAAGTAGCCTTCAAGATCAACAGTCAATTGGTCTCTGTCATAGTTTAGCTCTTTAGCTAAGAGATGATTTTGAAATTCATTGAGTAGGGAATCAATTAGGTATGGCATTGACCGGAAGTCTTTCAAAGACCTTCCATTTGAATTAAGTAACTTCTCAATTTCAATCAAACATAAGGGGTGGTTGATGAGATCAAATATTCTCTAGAGAAGTCACCAATAGTAAGTAGCAATCTGGTGCAAAGGTCTCATCATAATCAATTCCTTTTTGATAATTATAACCTTGTGTAGCCATGCTTGCTTTGTTTCGAATGATGATTTCAGCTTCATCTAGACTGTTCTTGAACATTGTCTTTATACTGATGATGATTTTTTCAATATGTTATTTAGACTTTGCCTTTCTCTTGGACTTGGTTAGCTCATTTTGCATAGCATCAACCTAACATTGATTACTCAAAGCTTTTTCAAAACATTTAGCTTCAATAGTGGAGATGAAAGCACGATTTTATATATTCCTAAGGGATGACCTGATTTTCATACCCTTAGAAGTGTCTCTACGAACTTTGTTTTAGTAGACTGTCTTTGAATCAGAAACTCTCTTTGCAGTTTCTGTGTCATTGAGAATTCTCAGTTTCTCTTTTATCTTTAGATTGCTTATCTTCGAGTCCAAAAAGGTTACTTTATGACAGCTTGGGAGTTCTAAGCATACTTTCCAAAGAATTGATGTTCTAGAGCTCATAATATGATGTTTTGGCTTTCATCTGCTTGCTTTCTAGAACTGCCATGAGATTCATTTTCTCAGAACTTTCCATAAGATCATCGACATTATCAGCAAGATCTTCTTTAAGCTTTTTCATCATTGTACTTGAGAGATTCTGAGTTGTTATCCTTCTAGTTCCTGATTGACTCTCAGGTTTAGAACATGATATTCGGAACAATTATCATCTGTTTGTTCCTTGATCTTCCAGCCCGTGAATCTTTTCAGATATACCTGCAAACAGAATAGTTTTGATTTTGGTACCTAGACTTTCTCGATCCTTTTTGTTAGTTTCAAAGAAAGAGATTTCTCAACCTTTGTAACTGAATTCTTTTCTCAAGAATTATTTGTTAGGTGAGTATCCCTTCTTCCGGCAGGGAGAGCAAGCAATAAGATTTAAAGATAACATATAAGGTTGCATAGTCTTTTTATCTCCAATTTCCTTTGTATATCCCAAATTAGTTTTTGGAAAACTATAGATGCTGACCATTTTCATAAAAACAAGGTTTTTGAAATATATCAAATGTTCCAGGTCAGATCTTTGAAGCCACGAAGTCCTATTCAAAAATTCAGAAATAACTTTCTGATATTCTTTACACTTCTTTTGAAGGCTTCAATTTCATAAAACTTAAGAAGAGAGAAACTCCTTGTAATATATCTCACTTAAGCTTAGGCTTTCTAGCTTCAAACTTGATCTTCTCAACTTCCACGACAACTTTACGAGTTCCTTGACTGGTTTGTGATATCTAGAGGAATAAGCTTAAGAAACTTATGGCAACTCATCATATAAAACAATTAATACATGATATGAAGGATTACATGTAGATACATTTACCTTGCATATCTCTATTGAGGTGCACTCAGTAATGACTTTCTAACTTATCCTTTTCCTTTTATATATATATACACAAACATGAGCATTCGCTTCAAAAATGAGTTTCGATAAAGATGTGCTGAATAAGAAAAGTAATCAAGATGAAATATCACAAGTATTACTTTTCATTTATTCAAGCATGTGAACTCTCAGAAAGTTTCCTTCAATGACTAAAAATCAAGCTGTTCCTGTAAAAAGAGCTTAAACCATGATATCTTTTTCTTTAACGCTCTGATATCTCTTAGAAAGTAACTGAGATATTTCACAATCTTCATAAACAATCAAAACAGCTATGATCTAAGTCACTTAAGGCTATAAAAAGCTTTTGATCTTATCCATATCATGCCTTAACAAAAGGACTTACTGAAAATCACATCATGTGATAAGTTGAAAAAATACTATTTATCATGCTACATTTTCAATAATATTTCTTTCAATATCTCTTCAAAATATTTTCTTCAAATTGGTTTATCATCATCAAAAAGGGGGAGATTGTTAGCTCCAAAACTCTTTTGAAAGCTTTAAATCAATATGTTTTGAATGACAACAAAGCCAATTTAAGGAAAATATTTTGAAGAATGACTAATGTTTATCTAGAGTTTCTTGGAGTAGCAAACAGATTCTTTCGTTAGCATAATATGGCTCCATTAAGCAAGAAAAATTTCACTTTACATGTGCAAATATATTTTATCTCATATTAAAATATTGGAACTAAATGAAAATGAAATTTACATCAAAAATTGAGCTTAAGAATGCCTAACAATTTGAAGAAAAGCAACGAGAACAAGAAATCAAGACTCAGGATTTCAGAAAGTAGCACTGGACTTCAAAAAGTATATGTGAAATGAAGATATCAATCAAACTCTGAAGCTAATGTGTTCTACAATCTTCAATCATCATATTTGCGACATTTTTATCATCAAAAAGCTTTGATTGAAGACTAGAAGACCGAGGAATTATCAAGTAAATGATACCACACATTAGAAAGCTCACTTAACAGTGAAACAGTGCGCTCTATAAGAAAATGAGGAAAATTTGAACTTCAAATTTCAAAAGTCAAACCCAGTGATAGACTAGCGTGTCATCTCTTTTGCCAACTTGATCAATTAATCCAACTTCTAGAAGAAAGAGTTCAGAAACCATGTTCAGAAAGTAGTCGTAGTTTTTGAAAGGACATCAGAAACCTCTATTTTATAAAGGCTTCTGTAACAACTCTGATAAACAAACATGCTACTTTTCTAGACTGCTTTCAAGACACAAATAAATGATCGACACATATCACTTGGAAAATTGATCAAGGGCAATGATCATAAGTGAAGACTATCTATAAATAATGATGTTGTTTTTTCAAAGAAAAGTATATTGAAGCTGCACAAAATAGTAAAAATGTTGTGAAAATTTCTCTTCATCTTCTTGTAAAGATCATTACATTTTGTAATTAGTTTCTTTATTTGTATAAATCTTCTTTATACTTTCCTTCATAGTTATATGTTCTTCCAAGGAAGAAGAGTTAGAAAGAAGTCATTCAAGTTATCCCAGTTCTTACACTATATATCTTAAGGGAACTTAAGTGTAGGTTAGTTTGAGTTGCAAAACTAAGCACAAACCTCTGTAACATTGATCAAGTAGTGATCGGTGTAGATAGCTTGAAGAGGCTAGTCAAAGATTACTTACAGCACGGCAATAAAAGTGTTTTATTGATTAGGTTTTGCTTGGAAAAGCTAGTCAAAGACTACTCAATTCAGTTTGAAAAGGCAGGTGAATAACTATTTGGTTTGTGACAGTAGAGGTTGTCTACTGGTCACAGGCAAGAGCTTAGAAAGACTATTGTAAAGACTATCCTTGTTCTTTCTCGGGATTGAAAAAGGTTTAGTAGAACTCAACTATTGTTGAGAACTGGATATAGACAGGTTGGTCGAACCAGTATAAAAACTCCTGAGTAGTATCTCTCTTCTCCTTCATCTTTTATTTATATACTGTATTCAGTTTATTTACTGTGTTTCTTCTGGAAAGTTTTTTTTTACACCTTTAGTTAACTTTCTTAGTTTTGAAAGTTTACTTTCTAACATATCTATCGAACACTATTTCAAATTCATTTAAAGCTCATAGCTTGATAGTATTTTGATAAAGTTTCTCAGAACAAAAAAGGAAATAAAAAGTGAAGCGCGATTTAACCCCCTTTCTCATGCGCTATCTACCTACAACATTCTATAAGGAGCAATTGAAATTGGACTTGTTCCTAGAATTAATTCAATGGAGAATTCAATCTTCCTTTCAGGAAGAAACTCTGGAATATCCTTTGGGAAGACATCTGGATACTCCACCACCATTGGAATCTTACTCGACTCATGGTCACTCTCAATTTTGCTTGCCAAGAGAAGAACATATTCCTGATGGTCCTGTTTAATAGGGTTAAGTGTTACTAGGTTTATATAAAAAGATAAAGGAACCACATGGATAGAAGGAAACACAATAGCTCTATCTAGATAGTTTAAAAGAATGTGGTTGGCCACAAGCCAATCCATGCCTAAGATTACATCTATACCAAACAAGGGAAGACAAACTAAATTGGTAGTAAATTCCCTAGTACCTATCTGAAAAGGAAGATTCATGCATGCATAACAAGTCTTAATAGGAATAGCAATAGGAGTGGATACAAGGAGATCATAAGGTAATTCAGACACAAATAATTGTAATTTAAGTACATAATCATGAGATATGGAAGAATGAGTAGCACCCGAATCATACAGTACATCTAGGGTATTACCATTTATTTTACCCTTATCTCGGATTAGATTTGTAGATTGAGAAGCTTTTTTAGCACTTAGAGTAAAAATGCATGCCT
Source organism: Dalbergia cochinchinensis (assembly GCA_031216125.1). Lineage (NCBI taxonomy): Eukaryota > Viridiplantae > Streptophyta > Magnoliopsida > Fabales > Fabaceae > Dalbergia > Dalbergia cochinchinensis. The sequence goes on from CM062369.1 coordinate 33,964,885, forward strand.
TTGGTACTATGGCCTGGAGACGGGCTGCTGAGTCTTCTTGTTAGGGCATTCAAACATCTTGTGCCCTAGTTTTCCACACCCATAGCAACCAATTGGTGCTATCCAGTAAGGCTTATTCCCATGATTTTTTCCAAATTTAGGGCATCCTCGTCCTACCTTTGGTCTTGATGAATGAAGTTTTTTCCTTCTGTAGTTATTGTTGTTGGGTAGAAATCTTCCCCTAGACTGGTTGACAAGCTTGAATCTTGGGCCTTGGGGTGCCAATCCTCTTCTAGCATTGTTTTATGGATACTTGAAACTCGCTAACTTCTTGTTGGATTCCTCTGCATGCTAACATTTGTTTACCAAGGTAGCATAATCTCTAATCTCCAAAAGACTCACGGCTGCTTCAATATCCTCACATAGACTTCTTTCATATTTCATGCACTTCCATGCTTCATTTGGGTTACGATGGTAAATCGTAGAAAACTTGCAGAGCTCTTCAAACTTGGCCGTGTACTCTACTATGTTCATAAATCCTTACTTAAGTGCCATAAACTTCGGCTCCTTTGCATTTCTCATGGAAGTAGGGAAGTACTTGTGGTAAAAAGTTTCCTTGAAAACATCCTAGGTGACTTCAGTCTGAGAAGCTTTGAATATTACCTTGGTGCTAACCCACCAAAATTTTGCATTCGCCTCTAGCATGTAAGTCGCAAAAGCTGCTTTTCAATCTCAGTACAAGGGAGAACCAAGAAAATCTTCTCCATAGCTTTCATCCATTCTTCTGCTTTGCTTGGATTAAAAGCTCCTCAAAAAAGCAAAGGATTTGTTTTCCTGAACTTGTTTAATTTTTAATACTCCACATCCACCTCATTCCCCCTAAGATCTTCAACTGGGTTTCGTTCCTCCTTGTGATCTAACATTTCCATAATTTGATTGGTTACCACAACTTGTTTTCTCATAACTGCAGCCATCTCGCAGAAAGTATCCACTATACTAGCTCCATCTCAAGCACTATTCCTAGCATGTCGATTTGAAGCTATTGATTCATATCACACCAAACAAGACATATTGAGTTGGTCAGGCTCAATACTAATCTAAGTATGGCAGCAACCCACAATATTTCCAACCAGCAATCACACGCATATATGAAATTATAATGCATGATAGTTACTAAGGAAGCATTGCCGGTCCAATCCTCATGCTTATAGGATAGTCCGGCTCTGATACCATAATGTAACACCCTCCTAACCACAGTGCCTTACTCGAGTATTAACACAGTAACTGGAAGAGTGTCACGTTTAGATATCATCTATACTAGTCGAGAGAATGAAAAGAAAGTTAATTAAACTCACATGTGTGCAAAAACTCATATATGTATATATATACAAGTTGTCAAAATATACATTATAGTGGAACATAAGTTAGTCACTAACAAAACTATTCAAAAACTCAGCAAAAACAAAATCACACCCAGTATCTAGTCTAACCTATTCAAATACCAGGGCCTAATAAAATCACATATGCATATAAATGGACCTCAAAAGCATCTCAAGATCGGTCTACAGGCTGGCGGAGTTTTAACACTAAGCTACAAATATGTACATGTCAATAAGTCCCTGCATGTCTCATATCCTCCTAAATAAAACCATTTGCCATTAGTATGATGGTATCACCTCTGACAGGAGCATCAGGACCAGCGAGTGGATCCAAATCTGAAGAGGAAGATGAAGAGGGAACATTTCTTGGAGGGGGTACCGGTGGTGCAGGCGGGACATCGAATACAACCGAGTGTGCCAAGTAAAGCGACACACCATCATAAGGAAAAGTGGGATAAAAATCAGTAGTAAATACAGATGAACTAAATAAGCAAGCAAAGAACACGTAAGCTTGAACTTGTGAATAGCCTACTATGTATAAGGAATCTAGTACCGAGTTATAATGCCACACCCATTATGGCACATCAAGATAAAATATCATGGATGGCATCTGCAGAATCTGAATTTAACACATAATGCATACAAACAATAAGGATGAGAATATTGTAAAATTCTAAATAGGTTGCTTCCTCAAATATAAAAAGAAATAACCAGCAATTTCATTAATATAAGAATTCTCATGCAAAATCATGTGCAAAAATAATAATAATTCATGTATTGTCTCGTGTAACCAAAAAACTTAATTCAATGCATTTTTCTCTTTTCATCAACATAGGGAAGACTTAGTTCTATACCAAATGGTATCTACAGTGGATGACTCCACAATGGGTAGTTTATATCTAATGGTATTTGAAGTGGGCAACTCCACAATAGGTAATAGATTGCTTATCAGGACATGAACTCATTCATATACGTGATTATCGAATTTCATTTTTTTCCTCTTTCCAAATCTCACACAGTTCTATTTTTAGCCAATATGTCCACTGACTCATAATATCTGTAAAGAAGTCTCTCTTTTTGCTTTCCCTTTTGCCTAACATAAGTCTTGTCTTCATTTTACACAAAAAGTAGGATGTGTGGATACAATCAAAAAAGAAAAAAAAGATGAACCACCCCTTTGTCTAGAGTGGTATACATTAGTCATTTTTTCTAATTTCTTTTTTATTATTTTTCCATATCTATGTACTATTTATTTATATTTGAATCAAAAAGGAACTTCATGTTTGTATCAGAGAAGTCTAACGAACTCACCATTTACTGAAGTAAAAAAAGAGAGCCTCTATAACATGAATAATAAATCTTTCTATCAGATAGGAAAGGTTGTTTCACAAAATGTATTTCTAAGTAATTGCTCCATAGATCCTATATCTATCTATATGAAGGAGAAATCATGTAATGAGGAGGATTCTTTTTTGTACAAATGGTACTTCGAACTTGGAAAGAGCATGAAGGAATTAATGATACTTTTTTATCTTTTGAGTTGCTCTACTGGATCGGTCACTCAAGATCTTTGGTCTCTACCCAGACTTGATGAAAAAAATGGAATCACTTCTTATGGACTTGTTGAGAATGATTCTGATCTAGTTCATGGCCTATTAGAAGTAGAAGGCGCTATAGTGGGATCCTCATGGATAGAAAAAGGTTGCAATCAGTTTGATAATGATCAAGCGACATTGCTTCTTTAGCCCAAACCAAGGAATCCCTTAAATATGATTCAAAATGGATCTTGTTCTATCATTGATCATAGATTTTTCTTTGTTAGAATATGCACAATTGAAGTTCCTACATGCTCTTTTGTCATATAGATGCATCAGGTATTTTTCTTTTCTCAATGTATGCACAAACCACTTGTAGGCATTCAATCACAAGTGAGTCTCATTCATGCCTCATAAACCAACCTTTGAAGTGTATAGCATACATTTATACTCATCATATTTGAATTAAAGGACATTATCTTATCAATTCAATACTTTTGTTCATTTTCCAGTGCCTTGGTAGATTTGTCAATTAAGTAGAAAAGTTTATTTTTCATATAAAATAACATATCCAAAGGCTTAAAAAAATTCTTCATGACACCTCAATGTGTTCCCAAGCCATAGTACTTGATTTTTTTAAGGTAGTAAAAGTCTTTAACCTGACCCAAGAAAAATCATGGAGTTTCCTTATATGTTAGCTTCAACATATAGTTTTCTAACTCATAAAAATACCTACAAATGTATCAGAAAAATTGAGAATAGTTTCTGCTTATATCAAAACTAAAATTCCAGCAAGGTAGTCCAAGATTCCTTTTGACAAAAATAATTTTTTCACAACACCAAACTACTCCACCAATGTAAATACACCTATAACTATGTGTAATCATACATGAAAACTAGAAAATATCAAATTCCAACCAGCCAAATCTGAACAAAATATAAATGAACAAAGAAAGATACAAAACCCTACTTTTGGAGACTTAAGGATCTTGGCTGCAAGGATGTTCCAGGAATGATTCCCTTAACTTCAAAGTCCCCAAACTAAGCCCAAACCCTTATTTAGGCAGCCAAGTATTAGGTATAAAGGTAAGAAATGCTAAGGATTTGAAATTTTAATAAGTTAGTTTGGTAGATCTTGATGAGTAGAGTAAGTTTAGTGAAGAAAGTTTATGGTTTAGCAACTTTGGACAAGTGTTTTGGTGGTTTGAAATCAAACTTGAGCTCTTGGAAAAGACAACAATGGTGGTTGTTTTTTTCTTTGTCCTAGCCAAAATGCAGCATTTAGTGGAGGGATAAGGTTTGGTGTCTTGATTTTATCCTAAGTTAGACTTCAGGTATTACTTAATACAAATCCTTAATTCTTTCAAAAAAAAATTAAGATGGATGGCTAGGATTTGATCTTGTTAATCAAGATTGAATCTTAGCCATCCATTTGGTTTAAATGGATATACATTTTCTATATCTTAGATATTAAGTCATCTTTCAGTGTAAGAATCACATACCGAAATTTTACCGAATTGGTGAAATACCATACCCGGATAATTAGATATTCCCCGAAATTAAATTTCAAGTATAAAATTTTCATCTCTAACTATTTCTAATCTTAACCCTATATTTTCTTAGTACTAGGAATCTTCTAGTCTCGGAGCTAGGGTTCCGGTTGTCCTGATAAGCCCATAGGGCCTGCAAGACACTATTTATGTTTTTTTCTACTCATCTATTGAGTCGCCCTTATCATCACTACGTCTGTTAGAATATTGAAACTCTTATTAATAAGACTTAAATTAATTTCTGAATAACTCCAAGGTGTTACAGGAATACCAAGAGTTGAGCACCAACGTGCAAAATTTTCAAAAACCCTTCGGTAAATTTTAAAAGAAAATTTCTAGATCCATCGGCATACCCGTCAATAATTAAAGAAAAAAACAAATAAAATTAAAATATTAATGACCCATCAGTAAAACTATCGATAATTTAAAGGCAATAATAATTAAACCTAAAACATAAATAACTCGTCAGTACTCCCATCGGTAATTTAAAGGTAAAAATAAATAAAAATTAAAACGTTAACCATCCGTCGGTAAACCCATTGTAAATATCTCGCTCTACGTGGCTACGTTCGCTTTACTGACGGTCTTATAAATACTATTGTACCAATCAATAAACCCATTAGAAATTGTGCATGCCATATGGTGCTCAGTGGCACCATCATTTACCGTTAGGTTTACTGATGGACTCTTTTCCCCATGAGAGGAATGCAGCCCACATTTTTTTTATGGTCATGGAAGATAGGTTTTCACATTTTTCATGCATACATGCATCATAGTTTTACATCATGCATCATTAGGATTTAATGTGTGAATTAAGTTTAGTATATGATTGTTCATTTGCATGCATGTGACCGATTTTGTGCATGGGATGATGGTGCATGAATGTAATCATATTTTTGTCTTATCATTGCATTTTATTTAATTAAGAAATGGTGTCATAATATATTTTAGGTTAATCATACTTTTTTTTTTGAAATCCTAACTATAAGTAGTTTAATCATTGTTTTAATATATTTTAATCTTCTAGTTGGGATCCTATGCTCATTTATTAGTCTAATTACTAATTAGAGCCTTAATCCATGATTACAATTTTTAATTATTTATCTGTCAGTATCACATTCATATTGTGAAATAAGTTCTTTGTAGAAACTTATATCGATAAATTATTCTATGCTAGAGGTTTGCTACATTCAATTAATTCCCCTTTTAACTTTTTAGTATTAATCCAATGTCTTAGGTTCATTTATGCTTAAAGACAATTCTAGGGATTTGTGTAGTGGCATTGTTGTAATTCTCCGTATAAAATAAGGGTGTCTTTGTTATTTGTTTGCAAGACAAGGGTAGTTTTGTAATTTCATTATATTGTAAGGGTATTTTCATAATTTTCCAAAGTAAATTTCAATTTTGTAATTATTTGCTTCTTTCTCTAGATACACTTAATTATTTTAATATTATTTGTTATACTTCATGATATTTATCTAATTTCTATTGGTTTTACTTATTTTTCATCTTAATTATTAATTAAGTGTTCTCAATCCTAATTAGATTTAATTAATTTTTCTAACTAACTCCTTAATATTTGTTTGACTTCTTGACCTTTTGTTGGCTTTTTATTTATTGTAAATTTTGTACTATCCTCGTGACCAATCTAATTTACTAATTACCATCTCAATTAGGGATTTAATCTCATAATTAAATTGTCTTTGTTTAATAGCTTAATTTAGAGTCTATGTCTTAAGACTACCTATCACAAGTCATTCTTGATTTTTATTTATCAGCTATTTACTCAAGCTAATTGACTTACTCAACCATAAACCATTAATGTTGACATTTCCTTCTACGGGGCCAGGATCAATGGTATCGTTGATAAATCAATTGATTTTGTTCATCGAGTCAATTAGCCTAGATGAAATTTAGGATATTACAACTCTAAATACCTACACTTCTACTTGCTCCACTTCACCCCCACCGCCACCACTACACCACCATTAAACCTCCACCCCTACCCTCAATCCTAAACCCCAACTCAACCCTCTTCATCCTCACCAACACCACCACTAACCTTCCTCATCACCCTATGCCTCAACTTCATTTCCTACAGAGAATTCTCACTACCACCACCACCACCAACCTTCTTCATCATCCTTTGCCCTAACTCTCATGGCACCACCACCAAATTTTTGCAGTGCTGCTAGGGTTCATGTCAATGGTAGAGGACTATGAAACTAGTGCTTCCCCATAACGGTTTAAGGGCTTATGATAGTGTAAGTAGAAAATAACATGAGAAGGGAGTTGAATCATGTCTTTAATTTCTTTTCAAGTTTTTGAAATACTAAACAAAGTCTATCAAGTTGTTTACCTGAAGGCAATAGAAATTATAGCTAGTGGGCTTCAGAAAGCAACTTTCTAAACCAAGCAGTTATCATAGAAACTTTAGAAACTATTTTGAAATTGTTTTAAACAATCACACAACACAAATAAAACTAATGCTAAATTATAAACAGATAAAAGGAGAAAGAGAGCTATTACATAGAGATTTTATAGTGGTTTGGCCAAACACTATCTACATCCAGTTTTAACAACTTGTTGACACTTTCACAACTATGCGAGAGAGAAAGATATTCTTTTAATAGCCTTCTCAAGCTATCACTAGTGAGCAGTAGTTCCAATTTACTCTCACTTCAAATAGTCTTTGTTCTAACCTCTTCAAGCTATCCTCACTTGATCACTACTAGATCAGGATACAAGATTATGATTTACGTTGGTTCTCTCTAACAAAGAATACTCAAGTTTTCTAATAATAGAATAGTGTTTGATCTGATACTTGAGTGACTTCTTCCTAAGTTCTTCCTCAAAAGAAGATGTTATCTAATGAGTACAAGAAAGACAATTTTTGAAATAGAAACTGATTATAAGAAGTAATAGATGAACTTTCAGAAAGTATATGAAAGTATCAATGCTAATTGTGCAAAAGTTCCTCCTCGTATAAAGGTCTTATCCTTTTATACTTGAATTTTGAATTTGATCATTGTCCTTTGATGTCACCTCATCTTGACACGTGTTGATCTTCTTTTATTATCTTAGGAACTGTTCTCTAGATGAGTAGCTGAGCTGTGTCAATGTTGTCCTTGTAGAGACATTGATAATATGGTTTCTGAACACCTTTAGAAATAACTTTTAGTGTCTAAATTGTGGTTTCTGAACTTTTTTTTTTAGAATATGAAGTATTTTTCTAAGTATAAAGATGATATGTCACTGTCAATATTTTTCTGAAAGTTGACTAAATTTGAAATTCAAATTTCCCTTAATTTCTGTTGACACAACATAGTTTATGAAAAATGCGTGCTTTCTGATATAATTTCACACTTTCTGAGCTTCGATTTGATTTTCTAAGCTTAACTCTATGAGCTTGTTGATAAAGATCTTCTCAATGTGTCAAAAGTCTTCAGAGTTGATAGCCATCTCAATTGAAGATTATGATCATGATATACTTGTAAGAATTTGATTTCTTTAATAAATATTGAACTTCTATTGTGTGAGATACTTTCTGAAGATCTATACTTGGTTTATGATGTTGTATATTGCCTTCTCGTGTCTCTAACATATTTTAGCTCAATTCTTCAACTATTGTTCACATCTTTAAAACTCTAAATCTCTTTGAATGAGATTTAAATAATGTGAAACCATGATATTGTGAAAAATATGTCATTAATTGAACTTATAAGTTATGAGAATGGTCTTGCAATATACTACATCAACTCAATTGAAATATTAGTTCTTTCTTCAAATTATTTTAACAAAATTTACTTTGTTGTCACTCAAAACACAAGTTGTAGAGCTTTCTGAAGGGTTCTGGAGTTAATAGATGATGGGTTGTAGTTGTTTTTAATTTATTTTGTAGGTTTTAACGATTTAGGGTTTTTCCAGATTGATGGGGATTATGTGGTTGAAGCTGTTTGTAATTTTGGGTTGAATAGGGTCTAGCGATGAAGATGATGGTGGTTGTGTTATTGGTTGTGATAAAGATTAGTCATGGAAGGGGTTGTTACATATTGTAATTTTGGATTCTATGAGATTTCCAAAGATGGTTGTGATGGGTTTAGGATTTATTAGGGTTAAGGGTGATGGTGGTGAAGATGGTGATGAGGGGTTATGGTAGAAGTTGTGGTGTAGTGTGGGTTGAATGTTGTTGTTGTTGGTGGTGGTGGTTGTAAGGATGAAGAAGTTGAAGTGAGGACGGTTATGAAGGGAACTTTTTTTTTTTTGGTTAATAACGGGCAAAATGACTTCGTTTTACTTAAGCATCACTAACACCCTTAACATTTCTGTCTAGGAACCACTGAGTGTTTGACTTTTGACATTATTAAAAACCAATGGAGTAATTTCTTTTTGTCAAATACCAACTTATTTAATGTTAAAATTATCAGGAACTAATTTAGGGTTTACCTATAAATTTAAACATTTTTTATGAAAAAAAATTGATATTCATTTGGTTTTGGAAAACGTTAAAAGTTCAAGTGTCCAACAATCCCAAATGGGATACTTAGGATTTTTCAGAACTGTTAGCGTATAAATAAAGTAACAAACTCTCCCAAATGCACCTTGTGTTTGAACTTTTTTCATCGAACATGCTAAATATATTTTCTCAATTTTTTGAGAAAATGTAAATGTAGTGATTTCTATTGAAAAAAAATGAGTATTAAATTTTAAAATCAAATTGAAAAATATTAGATCACAAAGCAAAAAGGATAAAAAAAAAATAACTTTTTTAAATTCAAAATATTAACTTTAAACCAAAAATTGCATATACATGCATTATAGATAATAAATTAATTCTTGTTTATTGTTATTCATTTTCAATCATTATTTTCTAAAATACTTGGTATTTTATTATGAATATGAAGATAATTATTATATTATAAAATATAAGAAAATATAATTTAATTTTCAAATTGAAATAATTGTGTTTAATAAGTTAATTGTATACAAAAGTACAAAATTTGATAATTTTTTAAAAAATATAAATTATTGTTTGGTAGAAGTAAAAATAAAAATTTACTAAAAAATATAATTGATAATAATAATAATTTAATGTTAGATTGTTATTATAATTAACAAATAAGTAGAAAGGTTTATCGAGAAACTAGCCAAAAAAACTAGTCTCAGAACTCCTCCAATGCTGTTCAAATTCATTTTCAGACAATGCTTGAGTGTCTCCACGTTATAAGCTAGACGAATTTTTTACTCAATGGCGTTTAACACAAGCCAAGTGTCCTAGATGCTTGTCGACAGCGTGGTCCAGCATGATGCTCGCTCACAGGTTGTGTATTCTCATTTCTCATAAGGCTGTTCAACGCTCTTTGACATGGCTAGAGAACGTTTAGATGGCCTACTCCTGACAATGCTTGGGAAGGCCTGAATTGCATGAAAAAGTTTCGTGCTCATGGCATTTCTTAAGGGAAACTCACAGTGAATGAATAAACTGCTTTTGAGTTTTCAAAGCTTATTTTCCTGTCATTCCCATCAACTTACAATTTTATATGAGTTTCTGCTCGGGACCCAAAATCCATGATTGTCATAATTTGGCGAGAATTTGGTTGCCGAGATAACATATTGTGATATTTATGATTGTTTAACTTCACAAGGAACCCAGAATTTTTCCAAGTGTATGAAGAAAGTTTCCCCTCAAAATTTAAACCCAAAACATATAGAAGGGTGAATAGCAGAGCTTGGCACATACCTGACAGTTCTTATCTACTTGTAGCATAATCTTGAAAACATATGTTCCATCTCCCCCACAACTACGTACAATGGCTTCGATTTTGCTATTACTAGAAGCATTAATAAGGAGCTCTCATCATGAACTTCTGCCACATAATCAGATCCAGGAAGAGAAAGAGACAAAGGACGTGACATCCATTATTGAGTTGAAGACACGGGGGCAAGCATCTTCCAGCTTGGACAACCTCGATTGCTTCACGAGTTTCTTGACTGATCACAAGGAGGAGACCAAGCCTTGGAACTTAGCTGAGTCTTGCATTTGGCCTTAAATTTATACAAATTTAGATGATATTACGTTCTCCACTTTAGCCTATAGCTTTGTCTTCAATTCATATTTCAATCTTGAACATAAATTGATGCTTTTACTGTGTAATTTAATACGTATCAATTTAGTACAGATTTGGTATGTGAGTGGTGTCTATTCTGCTGACATAGGCCCTTTCTCCATCATGATAATATCAAGTAATATCATGCTTGTCCTTTTTCCATTTAAGCCTATGGTGTATCCGATATTGATGTCTAATTGAATTGAGCGGTTCAAGAAATGCATGTCAAATTATAACGCCAGAGTTATACGATAACAATGGAATGTGAATGGAAATTACGAAAGCGAAGGCAATTAACCGGGTATATTGATAATATGTTGTCTGTCAGACATACAAGGTACTGCCACATAGTCTGATCAACTAGTTATCGAATAGAAAGGATTATTTGTAATAAATATATATATATATATATATATATATATATACATACCGTGAAAATCCAGATGGTTTTGGATTCTGAGACCGCACTTCATATAAAACACTGTTTCCAAGTTTCAATGCCTTCCAATTTTCATTATCTTGCTTGATTTTGGTAAATGAACTGGAGGGTACACCCTAATGGGTGAAACGAGGATTCTATTGGTTATAGGGGCTAATGAGCCAAGTGTCCCCTTCAATAAATTGAATCCCAATAAAAGGCTTGGCCTCTTCATCCGTAAGCATTCGTGCCCATGGCACTCTTCCTGTCAAGTTAGCCCCTGGCCCACTGCACTTATATTCTCCGTAATACACTCTCCTGCAACACACTCAAACAAACGCAAAATCAACCCTTTGGATGCAAAATTTGTGTAAAGAAAACTATTCCAGCCACCAAGAATTGTACTGACAAGTCACGCTTTTGGTCACCCCAATCACTCCATCCTTTTGGAAGAACTATCTTGTCCATGTAGGTGTAAGAGAAAACAACTCTGGAATAATCTCCCCACGCTCTTCCAAGATAAACCTGCCCACTCCCTGTTACTGTGCTGTTTTTGAACGAAAATCCACTTTCCAATGATAAATTTGTACGCTTTTGAGCAGTGATGGAAGCCACCTTCTTTGTCGTCGAATATAGATAGCAGTTCTGCATGCCAATACATCCAATTTGAATAAAGCAGCAAGGTAGCAAAGCAGCATAGTGATAGAAAGATCATTATATGAGTTAAATTTGTGTACGCAGTTATATTTAATCAAATTATCTTATTTGTATGATTTTTAAAGTAATGGATGTAAGGCTTAATCAGTTTTACTGATGCGACAATATATAATTAGATAATAATATAAATTTTTTTACTATTTATATATAGAAATTAAATTCGTATGTATGTGTTGAAGAAAGATTTCACACACTTTGTAAATTAACTTTCAAGAAAAGATATTAGTTAAATGAGTTTGATTCCATTTTATATAATCTTTCAATCATGTTTTACCACATCAGTAAAGTTGTTTCAGACTCATCCATTACTTGTAAAGTTTTGCAAATGAGAAAATTTGATTAGAATTCAGTATAAAAAACTAAATTTACAATGTGAGTAGATCAAAATTAAACTATTTGTAAATGATCTTTTAAAAAGTAAACTTTTCTTACATTTTGATATAAAAATGATTTATGTAAATGTAATGTTTAAAGATCTTGTTTTATTCCTAAATAATTCTTTGTTATGAAAAATATCTTTTTTTTAAAAAAAAGCTTCGAAAGATAAATTTAAATTTTTTTGAATAATTCTATTTTTAGTAAATAATTCTACACACACTAATAAAAAAATTTATTTTTAAATAATTATATTTTTTTTATCAAAATAAAGATACACGAACAAGTTTATTATTATTATTTATTTTTATGGTCCTGGGTGTCCACAAGAGCTGGCTGGCTCGAACCGGTACCCAAAAATAGTTTATTTATAAAAATTTTTAGGCCTATATGCCAGCATTTTAGGCCAGCAGTAGCCCATCTGCATGATAGGTAACCGGCTGGAGACTGTGCCGAAGGTGACAGTCTCTTCCCGACCAAAAACCAAAAAAGGTGACAGCCTCTTTGAACCTTGATCAAGTCCATATTTGATAAAGGCCACACCTCACAGACCCAAAATAAAAATACTAAAAGGCCCACACCTCGTAAAGGGACCTTCCGGAACCGAAGATGAAGTCGACGGAACCTTGAATAAGGCAATTGTTGAAGTAGTGAAGGCCTTTGTGATCATAGAGTGTGTCTTGAGCCCCTTTGAAACTGCAATTGTAAAAAGCAGCTTTGGTCCCCGAGATGCGAAGCGCCACGGCTTGTTCCCCCCTGGTTCCAATCTCGTGGGGAGCAGTGTTCTGTTTTACCACACGGTTTGACATCTCGTCAACATTTATGGTTCCTCGACAAAAAAAATGAACATGATTAAAACAATCATTTGTTCCTTACTTTTCTTATAAACATATTAATATAGAGACTGGCAGCGTCAGCAATAAAACTTTTTAACGAAGGAACAATTATGGAAGCAATCTAGGCATGATATAGTAGCAACAGTAGCAATAATCAGCGAACAAATAAGCAAATGCACAAATTGAAATACCAATTTTAACATGGGGAGAACCCCTCAATTTGAGCGATTCAAACAAAAAAAATACTCACAAGACTGTAAAAACTCTACTATCACAAAATTAGACATAGTGAGCCCATCTATACAACTCTTCTACAATATTAAGTAATCAATGGCAAGGTCCCAAAGACATCAACAACATGAAAAAAAACAATAAAGAGTAGTTGAAATTTGTCCGATAAAAGGGCATTTTCATGAATTTCTAGAAAATTTACATAGCTTATATCGCAAATCATATCATCCGGATTGAAGAACTATGTGTGAGGCATCTCCAGTTAAAATTTTACCTCAATGTAACAAGGTTTGACTATCCAAACTTCCATTTAATGAAGACAACAATATTGCTGCCAACAAAAAAATCCAATTTGAACGCCTCCTCTAATTTCCTTTTCTTGTTCCTACTTTTCACTCATTAATGACCTCTTATCTGACCACTTAAGGTTAACAATATTATAGGGCATGTCAATAGACACCCCCAAAATATTGAGCATGGGCTTCATACATAGGATAGAACTAAACCCTACCCTTATGTCCAATTTGTTTAATCTTTGTTATGCAATTCTCAAATTAACTTATGACTCGCGAATATTTTTTTGACTTTTACATTTCTCAAATTATCTTTCCTTTTGGTTTTTCCCCCCAATCACGATCAAAATATATTAACTATGGCTTGCTATTGTGGCAATTGCTGTGAGTAGCATCTAAGGTCTTGCTCAAGGATATATGCCTTCTAATCTTGAAGGAAAATTAAGTTTTTGTGTACCTCAAATTTTATGTTGATGGCCATAAAATAGCTAGCATCCACGGCAACAGTTGCACTCTGGAACGTTCCCATTGGAGTTCCACCATTTCTCCCGGCGGTTGAAGCTGTATCATTTCCCGTAATGGTTGGTGGATCCCTCGCGTCCCCTAACAATGTAATGAAAGGCTTAGTTTTGGGAACCATCACCTTCTCCCTACACCAATTAATCATAACAAGTATAGTCACCAACTTCGACAATTTCAATATAGCTTATAATCATAATAACTAGATAGGGATTTAATCTTGATATTTGTCACACTATCATACAACACTACTATATTAGTAAGTATATCTGACATTTAACCCGTTACTTCAAAGATTATATAAATACAAAAATTTGATTAAATGAGAATGCAAATAAAAGAATTTAATTAAACGAGAGTGTAATAAACTTATAAACTCATTAAATACAGTTAATTAATTGCCACTATAACAATTGAAACATTTGATTATTCAGCACGTACATACCTATAAACACCTGGGGCAATGAACACTATGACTCTCCTAGTGCTGTATGGTGGAATGCTATTAAGAGCTTCCATAATGGCCTTGAAGTCACCGGCACCGTCTTGGCTAACTATTATTCTAACTTTATTACTCTCAGCATTCATAAGCTTCAAATCTGGAGCCTGCCAAGCCGCACCAGGTGAAATGGCATTAAGTTTGGTATCCAAATCGGCGCTTTGCTGGTAATTCTTGACATTCCAAGATATCCATTTCTCATAATCAGCCTGTATATCTGAGCTGCTAGAAGTGATGCATAAAGACGAGACAAGGAATAGAATGACTTGGAAACGGGTTTCGGGAACCATGGCAAAGCTATTATTGCTACAATGTCAAGTTCACTTACTAGATTAAAATCTATAAGGCCAATTAGTGCTTGAGCAAAGTTGAAATGACGAGACTACAGTCTACATGTATAAGATTATATAGACATTAGGCATAGATAAAATATGAATTCTCTTAGTTCTTAGAAAAATTATAAGAGCTCATAGAGCGCCTAGCAGGATTGTCCTTTGACTAATATGACATCTCAATGTCAGGTGGTGGAAATGGGTCTTCCTACTGCTTGAAGCTGAAATATCATTATTCAGCGTAATCCTATCTAACAATAATATTATATGCATATTTAAAGAATGATATATTCACTCTATCAATATTGAGATACCATACTCATCTATTATATTTAATGATAACAGAGCGTGTCTCTTGAACGTAAAAATAATATTTTTGTCCTATATAATGATTTATGAACACCTAATAATCCTAATAATCCGTATTGCTATTGACCAAACTAACCCTCATTTATAATAAACTAAAAAGGCAAAAGAGCAATATATTATACTATCCTGAAACATGACAATGTACTTGAAGAATTCCCTATTTCTGTTCTTTATCACCCCCTAGGTAGGATAGACCTGATGTGTAGTGGACACTAGGCATTTTCTAGAACAAAATCAGAAATTGGTAGGCTGTTGAGAAAGGAAATCTGGGACCCCAATCTCAAACAATCATCAATGTGTGATGCCTTGAAGCCATTCACTTGGGGTTGGATTATGGCGCAATAGGAAGAAAATTGTTGAAGCTCATAGCTGTATTCCACCATTTTCTAAAGTTCAAATAGTGGTGCTGGCTCGAGTTTGTTATAAATATATAGGACACACATTTTGTATATCTAAAGCAGCAAACATGGTCGTGGGGTAGGACGTTTTTTTATTTTCTTTTATATTTTTGTATACTCACTTTTTATTGCGTCAGGCTTATCAACCACAATGGTCACACAATCGAATTGTAAAAGATTCCATTTGGTCCAAAAAATTTCGAAACAATCTAAGGTATTAAGTAAGTGACATGGAATTCTGCGGATATAAAGATCCAGAAACTCCAAATGCATACTTTGATATAAAATATGCAACAGAATAAATACCCTCCTTACTAAATCGCTCAAACACCCATTCCTAGAAATGTAGATGATTAAAATAAGATATTGAAACTGAATAAAACATCATATAAATTACTTTGCAATCACCTATCCAACTTTATTATGCAACAGTACAAGGAATCACTTAAACTCACTTGCCTACACAATAATTTCTTGAAAAGAAACAAAGAAAATTTTATTTCATCCAAAGAAAACTAAAGTGTGCCTACTTAGTTGTTGAGACATTTATATCTCTTAATTAGGTTAACATATTTCCTAAACCCACTAGTAAAGGCCCAAGTTATTACACTACCTCTAATGCTTGGTTTTTCTTTCGTACAAAATTAACAAAATAGTCTTGAGATAGTTAAGCGCGGGACTAATGATGATTGGCCCTAGTAATCATTGGGGAGTTTGTTTGGGTTGTTTGATGGGGATGTGTATGTTCTGATGATGTGTGATAGTGATTAAGCATAAAAGGTTAATTAGCCCTTAATTAGTACTAATTAGACTTTATTGAGATTAATTAGTGGGTAATTAAGTTCAATTAAAATTTAATTAGCTTAGTTAGTTAATTAATCATAAAATAATTTAATTATCTTTGATTAATGATTTCTCAATCATAAATTAAGCTTAATCTCATCCTGAATCAAGATTAATTAGCAATAAGATAAAAAATGCATGGAGTGGCACTAAAAAGTAAAAGTAACTAACAAAATACTTTTTTGTCTTGTATTATCCTAGCAAATGGAGAAAATATCTCACATTTATTTCAAAAACTATAATATGATATTGATTAAAGTAAGATATTTTCATTTACAAAACTAATTTGTAATTAAATTAAACTACCCAAGATTATCCCAAACCAAAGGAGACCTTCTAGAGGCTCTATTATAACTTTTCAAAATTTCAACCCATGCCCTTATACCCCCCAAAAACCGGTGCTACCCCACCCAATGCCCTAATCATTTTTATTTTCATTCAAACACATACACATGCTCTCGTTCTCTCATTTCCATCTAAGCCCTCCTTCTTCTTCTTCTTCACTTCCTTTTTCATTTCCAACCCAAAACCTAAACAATAAATCAATGAGTGAGTCACATCTTTTGGCTCTTGATTTCTTAAACACATAAAGCCCTATGCCAAGAGACCACAAAAACCTGCTCTGTCCCTCTTGCTAAGCCGCGGCCAAGGACAACAAAGGAGGAGAAGATTTTGTTTCTCTTCAACTTGCTAGAAAGTTAAGAAGCCATTTCATAGCTTAAGTATCACATTGGTTTGATCTTCTATGTGTTGTGCCTCATTCTTCTTTGTTCAAGAAGAAATCTTTTTTTTTTTTTTTTGTCTCTAGAGCTCTTATCTTGAGTTTTAATCAGTTAAAAAAATTTGTTGTTTTAGTTTTTTTTTATGTTTGAAACTATTTTTGCAAGTTTTAATTGGTTAAAAAGGTGTTCTTTGTTGTTCTAAAACTTTATGGAAGGATTTAATTGGTCAAAAATGTGTTCTTTGTAGTTCTAGAGTTTTATCAAAGGTTTTACTTGGCTAAAAATGTGCTCTTTATTCTAAAACTTTAGTTTTTGGAATGAAAGTTTGTAAATTTATGATTTTGATGATAAGGCTTGTGACTTTATGCACCAATGAGTAACTATGATTAATGTTTGTTCAGGAAAACCATAAAAGATGCAATTTTTAATGTTGTGCTGAGACAGAAAAAAGGGTATTGATTGTAAAATGTAACGCCCCGATTTTTTCCTGTGTACAAATAGTCAAAATGCCCCTGAGGTCATTTATGCCCTGGAATCAAGGATAGTCGGTCTCGGCTAACCTTAAGAGGCTAGTTTTATGATTGAAGGGGATTAATTGTGTTGTGCATGATGTTAGAGGTGAAAATCTCAATTTTTGGTTTTTCCAAGCGAAATTACCAAAATGCCCTTGTGGCTAAATAATACATAATTAATTACCGATTGGGTCCAGACTTCATTTGGAAGTTTGGAATGTTGCTTTTAAGGAATGTATGGTGTCGGTATAAATCCGGGTGGCCTCAATGAGTTTTCTATAAAATTACCATTTTGTCCCTAATTAAGGGCATAATGAGCTTAATCGCATAATTAACAAAACCTAAACAATATTAGGCTCTAATTAAAGATTAATTAATTTTAATTATTAATCTTGAGTCAAAATAATTATTTGAGATTAATTGAGGCCTAAGATTTCTTAGAGAAAACTAAACCCCTTTTTAAATCAAAGTGGTCTTATGACATCAAAAAGTCAAAAAGGTGAATAGTGTACAATTCCATGATTTAAGGATATGTGTTGGCTTTTAAAATTCAAATTAATTGAGTTTAATTCAAACTAAATGAACTTGACTCTTCTAAATATTTATGACCACTCTTTAATCATGATCCTGAAATTCCTAATTACATGATTATCAATCTAAACACCTAACTACCCATTCCTAACATTTTTCCTAATTAAATCTACCTGTAATACATATCCTAACCCACATTAAGATCAAACTTGCCCCTCGAGTTCTTCTAGATGGCCGCGACACTCCCCCCCTTTTTTCATCTTCATGTGTTGAAATTTCTCTATAAATACAACCTCAAGGCAAGTCACAAACACCATTTGCTCATTTCTTGCAATCTTGGTTCCAAAGTTTCTCTCAGTTTCTCAAAGAATTCTTCTTCCTCTTCTTCTTCATTTCTTCCAAGAACCACCACTCACGACCACCTTTCAACCTCAAACCACCACACAACCACCATAAATCTTCCTTTAAACACCTAACCTCTCCATTTCCAAGATCAATCCCAAGACACATCTTTATTCCTCTTTATCCTCTCCTTGGTCGAAAACCACTTCCTTGCTTCAAGGAGGAATTGTTCTTCTTATCTTATTTCAAGACCAAGCTCTCTATTTTCTTTGGTAGGGATTTTATGTTGAGTTCTTTCTCTTTTCCTTGCCATTTTCAGTTTTGATCTTCTTTCTTTCTTCCTAGCTTTGGCTTTGGTTGTTAATAAAATGTTGGAACCATGGCTTGATAATAATGGATCTTGGTGATGGTTGTAAAACCTTCATGTAATAGACCATTGAGAGCCCAAAGTTTTGGGTTCCATTTTGTTTTCAAAAGGTTGAGCTAAAATGGAGTAAAATGCTTATGTCATCACCTAATTAACTTAAGTTCAGGGTTTACCCCTTTCAACCTTAAAGTTGATCGGTGATTTAAAGTGATTACTCTAAATAGGAGCCTTGAGCACTAAAAGAAAGAAATGGAAATGCATTCATATTTATTTTCCAAGATTATCACCTACATCTTAAAGATTTAAAATAAAGCTTGCATTAGCATGTTTATGTTTATATCATCACCTAACTTATCAAAGTTCAACAAGACTTACATGTAACATCCTAATTTTTAACCCAATACTCTAGAACATACTTAGGTTAAACATTAGTCTGTTACCTCATAGTTCTCAATTTTACCTAGAAATACTTAGCGAAAAATACGGGTAAATTTTTTTTTGAAATACAAAGTGAGAGCCGCGTGATACGATAAGCGGTAAACCATGCAAAGTAAAACAATCGTCTCACAATCATCGTAACATAAGGCACATCATGAACATCACTGAATATCATCTCATATATATATAACTTGCCCACTTATAAGTGTGGGTCTTAATTTAGTACAAGGGAAATACATAAAAGGAAATACAACATCAAACATAAACATAATCTACTCCCTTACCCGAGTGCATCTAATAGGATAACCTCTAAACAAAAGAAGGTTTATCCTGTCTAAAGTGGTGTGTGCTCTAACTCGGGTACTCCATCGGACGATCGTCACCTCCATCGCGTCCATCTGCTGAACGAGGCGGATATCAAATCAGGCGAGCTCCTCGGGCGTGAAGAGGCGAGCAGGATCGGTGACCCCCACGGTATGGTCGCATCTGCGGTCAGTGGGTGCGTGGTGAGTCACGGTATCCTCACGCCCTCACTTATCATGGTGGAGAGGGGCGAGTCCTGCGCTATCTGGATGGGTAGCGGGTCCTCGGACGGTCGGTCTCGAGAAGTAGGTCAGAGCACGTGGTCGGGATAATCTCGCATGGCTAAGCGCGGTGTGCCTATATGGAGTACTCTCTCGTCATGCGTCTGCGCATGCGGCTCAAAAACCGCTCGTCAATGCCATAGGTGCGATCGGGAAAAGTGATGGGTGTGCATGGGATGAGCGGCGCGTCCTCGAACATGAAAATCGCCGGTACCGCACTCAAAATGGTATGACCCGTGAGTCGGGTCATAGTGCACCTCCCATGTCGGGTGTCCATGAACACTATGAGCGTCGCCATCTGAAGAGCGTGGCGGAAAAAAGAGATAGAGGGAGTGAGAATCTTGCTAAGAATCTGGTAGGCCTCCTACTACCTAGGTGCCATCATCTCGTCCTCGGGAACCTTGGGTTTAATTATCTGAAATGTCCGAACATGCATTTAGTTCATTTTAAACTTCAAAATATCGTTAGCCAAGGTCCATTCATTTTAAGATGATCTTAATGTCATGAATGCAACATAATAGAAAATGTATGCATGGCACTACCTAATGCTGCACATACATAAAACATAACATCAAGCATCATCATCATTGGTGGCATAAAGTGGCAACAGTAACATTCATATGGCACAAAACTTAGTGACATAATCATAATCATGAACTTCTCTTCCTCATGGGCCACCCTAAAAGACAATCGGTGGGGTGCTCGGCCGAACGTCACCCATAACGTGTCATACATCTAGGTTATGAGCTCATACCTTAACTAGTCGTCACTAGTTCTTGCCTTACCACTTAACGATAAAGCGTATCATAAATCATAAATCCCGACTATCCGAGTACGGGTTGGGGGCAAATCTCTTAGGGGTGCTCGGCCAGAACCTGTCACCTAAGAGTATAAAATGGTACCGATGTCACATGAGTTCTATGGAGGTGCTCGGCCGAACCGGTGTCATCCCTAGAACCCATCTTAGTACCTTAATTTTCAAAATCTCTTTAAGTCCCCAAATTTGTCGGAGATTGGCGCCCAACGGTCATTACACGAATTTCCTTCAAATTGCTTTATACATTAACATATAATCTCATAAATTCCTCATATGAATAACATCATCATCATTAGCATACTTCATGCATCATCATAAATCATCCAAACGCTTACCCTTACGGTAGCTTATGCTTTGACCCTTACGGGTCTTAATCTTGAGATATAGTTCTCTACATCCGTCGTTCATATTTTAAGCACCTAAGGCTCATAATTAAACATCATTCATAATCCTCTCATTTTACTTTTAAATCTGAATAGCATAGGGTGGAAATCCTAACATGTGAATACGGGGTTCTAGAACTTACGTTTTAGACCCTTTCTTGGTTCCGTTTTTGCCGAAGGCGCTATATATTAAATCTAAATCAATTATGAGAAATTCCTATGCTTAAGGACTAATTATTAATCATGTTTATCATGTTGTAAGGGTGCTAGACAGAATCCAGAAAATTAAATGTTCTAAGAGTTCTACATTTGCATTTTTACGGTTTTCTAGTTACTAGTTTCCCCATAGGTGCTAGAATTCATTTCTAACTCAAATGATACCAAGTTTTTCATGTCTAAACAATCTAAATCTGATTATGTCCCCATTAAAACAGTTTGGAAAAGTTCCATAAACAAATGGGTCAAAACTATGTTAAATTCTAGCTTTACGGTATTTCTAGTTAGCTAGTTTCTTACCTATCATGCATAGGTTCGCTTCTACATCATCACATGATATTTTCACACATTCCAACACATCAAAACATCATCATACAGCATCACACTCATCGCATCAGAACCGAAAGCATTTAACTTAAATGAGAGAGTTAAATTGACATTTCTAGGTACATAAGTTAACTAGTTTCTCTTGGAATCATTCTAGAACTTCTAAAACTCTTTGCAAAACATTTTAATTCATCAATAGGCTAAGTGAAGCCTTAGGTCAGTGACAAAACATATTCCATCCCTAAGAGAGAGATTGGTATCACATCTTATAATGACATAACCTTATAAAGATTTGTAAAACTTTAAGGAACACTTAAAACATAGGCTATTGGTCCTAGTAGCTAGATGAAAACTCATTGGAAGTCCATCCTCACTACTTGGCCGAAAAACATACATTCAAAGTATGGTTTACATTAAACTTTAACTTGGAATGAAATGAGAGTCTTTGAGCTCTAGGTTCTTAAGTTACGACATAAACTAAACGTGCTCATGCTTTTCATTTTTAATCTTGCTTTCAAAGTAAAGTGATGACTTGAAATTAAATATGCAAGGCATAATTTAAACGTGCAAGGTTGAAAGTAAATATCTGAGCATAATCTTAAACGTGCAAGCTTGAAAGTAAATATGCAAGATTCAATTCTTTATTTTAGTGCTCTTGGCCCAACAACAATGTCGACTTTAAGGCCGAAATAGATAGGCATTCGAGGAAATTAATTGGGTGATAATGCAAGTTCAATTCTTTATTTTAGTGCTCTAGGCCCAACAACAATCGACTTTAAGGCGAAATAGAAAAGGCTCGAATTAAATTAAGTGAAGATGCAAGTTCCATTTAATCTTTATGTTCGTAGCTGATAGCTTGAAAATAAAGATGCATGGCAGGAATGTAAATATGAATGCAAGCATAAAATAAATTATGCAAGTTCATTTTATCTTTCTAGAGCTCTTAACAAGACTTTAAAGGAACTTAAACCTCAACCCAAACTCATCAAACCAAGACAAAGTAAAAGTCTAGAGTTCTTAGAACTCAACATAACATATTTAGAAAATCAAACATCTAGCATGAAAAGGAAAGGTAATGGCCAAAACTTCAAGGAAAGAAAAGAAATGTTTGAAACTCTCTAGAATCCATGATCTTGGTGATATACTAACACCAACATCATGAGACCTCATCATTGAGTCATTAGAACCATTTTGAAACAACATCAAAGTTAAAGTTCTCAAAGGTTCAAGAAAGGAAAAACTAGAAACACTTTTGCTCAAGAACAAGATCAAGCTCTAGAGTTTGTTTCAGTGATGAACATCATCATGAAACTCTCATCATCAAGCTCTCATTTCTTTGAACTCCAAGGCCCATGGCCTAAAAATGAGCAAGAACAAGGAAAGGAAAAGAAGTTCTAAAAAGAATCAAGAGAAACTATGAACATAAAGCTTGAAGCAAGAACTCTAAAGAAAGAATACATGAAAGAAAATCCCTACTTGGTGTGATGAACTTGAAGATGGAAGAAGAAGATGAAGGTGATGAAGAACTTTGAAGAGCTTGAAGAACTTGAAGAACACAAGAACTTTTGAGAGAAAAGAAAAGCTTTGAGTGTTTCCTAAACTTAGCAAATGATCTAAAAGTGGTGCAAGCTCCTCAAGGCATTCTATTTATAGAGAAATGAAACAAATGGAGGGTGTATGTGGGCTGATGCATTTTCGGCCAAGAGGTGCAGAATTGGAGGGTTCCATGTGTTCCATGAGGTGAGATAATGTGTTCTTGAGGCATGGTGAGGTATGACTTAAGGTATGGTTCAAGGTATGGCCTCAAGCATGGTTCTTTGAGTGAGAAAACAATTAAACATGTGGCCAATGGGGATGAGGTCTGGCCGAAACTTCATCATGCATGGGAGGATTAGTTTGCATTTTAATTGTGGTTTAGAGTTGTGTTTAGGTGTATCTTTGATTATGCTTAAGATTAGGAATTTGTAAGAAAGTGTTTAGGTAAGGGAATGGGGAATTAAGGTGGTCTAGACATAATTAAGGAGTGGTCTTGCACCATTAGAGAGTTAAATCCTCAATTTAGAGTCTAAATAACTCTAGACACATTTCCTTGATTTAAGGAATTGGAGAGAAAACACTATTCAAGATTCCAAGACTAGGAATCTTGAGTCCTAAAAAGGGATTTAAGTTTAATCTAAGCAATTTTAGGTTCTAATTAACTTTAATAAATTATTTTGACTCTAGATTAATTAGGGAAATTAGTGAAAATCTTCGTTTAGAGCCTAATATTGCTTAGGTTTGCTTAATTACGTCATTAAGCTCAAAAACACTATTCTAGGGGCAAAATCGTAATTTTGCACTAAAACTGCCCGGGACCACCGGGACTTGAACAGAGACCTCTAGGCACATGAAAACATGTTTTTAAACCTCTGGGGAAAGTTTCGGGCTCAAACGGCACGTTTACTGCGTAAAGCAGCTCTAGGAGTATTTTGGTCATTTTGACCGAATCGCAGCAAATTTTCGCTTCCGGAAGCATTCAAAGGCCATTCAATCCCCTTCAAACATCGAGTTAACCCTTCGAGGATGACCAAGTTGGTTACCCTCGAGTTCGGGTCAGGAAATGACCTCAGGGGCATTTTGGTCATTTCCCTCGGACAGAAAAATCGGGGTGTTACATTACACCTTTCAACCTTAAAGTTGATTGGTGTTTTAGAGTAAATACTCTAAATTTAACATCCTAATAATTGACTCAATACACCTAAGATGTATTCAAGTTAATTATTAGTCATTACTCTTTTATTCCAGTTCTTAATTCTAGTCTTTAGAAAATACTTAGTGAAAATATGGGTAAAATTTTTCTTTTTGGAAATGAAAGCTAACCATATCATTGACTTGCAAAGGGAAAATCATAACATAACAAATAAAATGAAAAGAAACAACATCATAGATCGTTATATATAAATAGTTATACCATACACCAAGTCAAGTAGTAGTAGCGTTAATACCGCTATCTGTTCATGACATGAAGAAACATCATGAAAATACATATGAACCGCCTAATTACAATAGTGCAACTAAAACAGATAACCTCTAAAAGCAAAAGAAGACTATCCTAAACACGTACGGGTGTGTGCATTAGAGTCAACTACCAGCTCCTACTCTTGCCCATCAAAAGGAGGTACACAACCAACCCACTGAGCCAACTCGGTCGGGGTGGCCAAGCAGTGAGAGGGTCGGGCATGTGCTCCACGACGGGGCATCATCCTTACCCTACTTTCTCGAAGTGGTTGCATCATAGTAGCTTCGCTACCTAACTCCATGCGTATGGTGGGGGAGGAACCCATGGATAGGATGTTTGTTTGGGAGGGGTCGATTTTATAATGAGCTAGGGGTGATCGTGGAATGTACTTCGGGTAGTCTCAGACAGCAGAGGCAGCAGCGAGAGTACGACAGATGTGCTCTCCTCGGGGGGTGTACGCTCAAAGAGTAGGTCATCAGTGAAGGGGGAGGTCGGTGAGAATCGGAAGCTAGTAACCGGCTGAGTGAAAGGGCGATTCAGGAATACAAACAGACAGACTGAATAATGACCAACAAAATGATAAGACTGGTACGTGATGTCAAAATGCAACTCCCAAGTTAGTGCATCAACGTAAATCATGAAGGCTGCCATCGTCCTCTGAAGACGCAACGAAAATAAATATAAAGGGAGTGAGAAACTTAATAAAGAATCTCAGTAAGGTATTCTCCTATCTTGGTGTCATTGTCTACGTCCTCAGGAACCTTGGGTTTCTTTATAAAAAGGTGAACATGCATAAGGTTCAATTTTAAAGTTCTGAAGTACCATTTACTGAGGCCCATTCATTTTAGTATGCATCTTGGATCTCATGAATGCAATATACCTTATCATGAGATGCATGGCAATGCAAGGTACAATATACTAATTCCAATCATAAGAGATTCTCATGGATCATAACAATTATAACATAACTTTCTTCCATTAATCTTTTAGGTGACTTAGATTAATTCTTTCTCTCATTTAGGGCCACCCTATTTCTCTCGCCTTTTGAGAGTTCTAGGTTATAAGTTTATACCTCACTAGTCGTCACTAGCATAATCTTATCCTATGATAAGTTAACACCCAACTCTTAGAGTACGAGATAGGGGGCAATAGGATCACCATTCATAACCTTTAATCCGGGGAGTCCAAAGGATCACTTCCTTATTGGATCACCTCTTGTAACCTTTAATTCAGGGAGTCTAGAGGATCATTTCTACATTTTCTTATGTCACCTTTATATTAGCATGTTATGTTAAGATGCAAAAACACAACTTATCATATAATGTCACATGCTTTCATATTACTTTCATACATGCATCTTAAACATTCAAATGAAAACATAACACGCTATAACAATATTTATGCAAACATAATCATCGCATACACCTCAAGCACATCAATCCATAACGCTTTATAAAGCAAGCACTCATAATAATTCTTTAATCGATTAAACTTCTAATCGGGTAAAATCAACTTTTGTATTTATTTATTTATGCACCTAAGGGATCAATCCCAATGATTCTTTATTAATTATTAACCCAAAAACATTACTTAAACAAATTTGGACAGATTTGGAATAAAAACGAAATGAACCATTTCGGTGTCTTTATAAAATACGTTTTTGACCCTTTCTCATTACTGGCTTTTTCTATGATACTAAAATTAATTGCTAAGCCAATTATGGGTGATTCCTACATATTCATTAAGTGTTAAATGTCATTTTCACTTAAGTATCACATGCTATAACAAAAAGTATATTTTCATTTTAAAGAGTCCTAGAATTTACATTTTTTGGTTCTTTCTAGGTACTAAACTTTCCTTTAACTGTCACAATGATTAACATGCCCATTAATAACAATTTTTGCATGTTAAGAGCACTCCAAAAAACATACATCAATTCTGGAAAGTTTTGAACCGAAACCAAAATCTAATTCCCTAAGAGCATACAAAATTTTGAAGCAAGCATTTCTAGTTACTAGTCTTTCTTAGAACTAATTATAGATCAAGGAATGCCCTCATAATCAATTCTATTCCTTATAGTAACACAATTGATAGTCTTAGATTAGTAGCATAGTTAGAGAGCTTTAATAAAAGGATGTTTACATTTATGAGTCAAAGTTCTCATGTGAGTTGAAAGGGTGAGTCTTGAGCACTAGATTAATTAAATGATGGTGTAACTTTAAACGTGCAATGCAAACTTCATTTTTAATCTTGGCATTATAGGGTGATAGCAAAGGAAATATAAATATGATATGAAAAGCTTGAATATAAATATGAAAATGCAAGCTCCATTTTTAATCTTTAGGTTTAGGTGATGGCTTGAAAAGTAAACATGCTAGACAAGGAAATGTAAATATGAATGCAAGTCCAATTCTTTTTTTAGTGCTCTAGGCCCCTTAGAGTTTTCATTCTAAATCAATAATCAACTTTAAGGTTGAAATAGGTAGGCTTTGAGATTAATTATTTAGGTGATGGCAAGGAAATATAAATACGAAAATGCAAGCTCCATTTTTAATCTTTAAGGTTAGGTGATGGCTTGAAAAGTAAACATGCTAGTGTGAACACCCAATTTTGTCTGATCCATTAACAATAAAATCCAAAAATTCACATTTGATTTACAATTCTTCATTTTGGTTATTTCATTTCCTTTTAAAAAAAATTCTGGTCATTTTATTTTGTTTATTTCCAAAAAAAAAATTGAAAAAATCCAATTCATCATTTCAGCTCAGTTTCTTTTCTTAAGCCCAATTTCATTTTTTAGATACAAGCTCATTTGCGCTTTTGGTTACAAGATGTTTCTGTCCAAGAAAAAGAAATGAAAAAATGATGACAAAGCTGGAACAGAATTATGGTGCATCGATGTTGAAGATAATAAAAAGAAATGAAAAAAGCTAAGACCCATGTTGTTCCTTTATAGTTCACTACTCCAATTCAATTTGTTCCCTCAATCATTCCCTTTCATTGCTCGAAGAATTATTATAGGAACGGGGAATTGATTTGGGATGGTGCTTAAATAGGACTCAGATTTACAGAATGGGGAGAATACACATTGAGAGATCATCAGAGGAGGAATTTTCAAACACTTCACAAGAATTAAAATACACTCATACATACAGTGACCACGAGATATCAATTATCCCAAGCAGAGAGCAAGACAACCGAAAATTTCAAACAAAAATCAATAGTCTTTCAGCTAAATTTCAAGTGGAGCTAATAGATACAAAGAGAAATCAGTCCAAGCAACAATTTAGTAGTTACAACAGAGGTAGATATATCATCATCATCATCATTATCAAAAAAAAAGAAAAGGAAGAAAAAGGCCAGGGAGGCCGCGGCCTCCCCATGATTTCACCCTCAACCACCATCTTTCCTCCACTTATCATCATCAACTCCGTCCTCTATAGCGACCACCAACACCAGCCACTACTCTCTTCTTCTCTCAGCCCTGAAACCCCTCCATTGCCGCCGCATCCCTTCCCTTTCTCAGCCTCCCAAAGTCGCGAGTCACCCTTATCCCCATCACCCATAACAGTGGCGAAAACACACACCACGAGCCACCCTCAGCTGCAGAGCTCGCCCCTTTACCACCACATGCAAAACCACCATGACACCCTCCCCTTCCTCCACAAGGCCACTGCGAATTTGCCATGATTAGATCGGCCTCCACCGCGAACACGAAGCCTCCTCCCAGCTCCTCTAGCATAACCTCGCCGTGCCACGCCACTCGCGTATGGCCCCCCTTTGTAACACCCCGATTTTTCTGTCCGAGGGAAATGACCAAAATGCCCTTGAGGTCATTTCTTGACCCGAGTTCGAGGGTAACCAACTCGGTCGTCCTCGAAGGGTCAACTCAATGTTTGGAGGGGATTGAATGACCTTTGAATGCTTCCGGAAGCGAAAATCTCATTTTCCGCAGTTTCGGGTCAAAATGACCAAAATACCCCTATAGCGTTTTTACGCGGGTAAAGAGTGCCCGTTTGAGCCGAAACTTTCTCGAAGGATTTAAAAACATGTTTTCATGTGTCTAGAGGTCTCTGCTCAAGTCCCGGTGGCCCCGGGCAGTTTTAGTGCAAAATTACGATTTTGCCCCTAGAATAGTGTTTTTGAGCTTAATGACGTAATTAAGCAAACCTAAACAATATTAGACTCTAAACGAAGATTAATTAATTTTCCTAATTAATATAGAGTCAAAATAATTTATTAAAGTTAATTAGAACCTAAAATTGCTTAGATTAAACTTAAATCCCATTTTAGAACTCAAGACTCCTAGTCTTGGAATCTTGAATAGTATTTTCTCTCTCCAATTCCTTAAATCAAGGAAATGTGTCTAGAGTTGTTTAGACTCTAAATTGAGGATTTAACTCACTAATGGTGCAAGACCACTCCTTAATTATGTCTAGGCCACCTTAATTACCCATTTTCCTTACCTAAACACTTTCTTACAAATTCCTAATCTTAAGCATAATCAAAGATACACCTAAACACAACTCTAAACCACAATTAAAATGCAACTAAACCTCTCCCAAATCTGATGCACATGGCCGAAATTCTCTTCCCCATTGGCCACATGTTTAATTATTTTCTCACTCAAAGAACCATGCTTGAGGCCATACCTTGAACCATACCTCACCATACTTTGAGCCATACCTCACCATGCCTCAAGAACACATTATCTCACCTCATGGAACTCATGGGAAGCCCTCCAATCTGAACATATGGCCGAAGCTCCTCTCCTCCATGAGCTCCCTCCATTTGTTTCATTTCTCTATAAATACAATGCCTTGAGGAGCTTGCACAGCCTTTTAGATCATTTGCTATGTTTAGGAACACTCAAAGCTTTTCTTTTTCTCTCAAAGTTCTTGTGTTCTTCAAGTTCTTGGAGTTCTTCAAGTTCTTCATCTTCTTCATCTTCTTCTTCCATCTTCAAGTTTATCACATCAAGTAAGGATTTTCTTTCATGTATTCTTTTCTTTAAAGTTCTTGTTTCAAGCTTGATGTTCATAGTTTCTCTTGGTTCCTTTTAGAACTTCTTTTCTTCTCCTTCTTCCTCTTTATGTTTGACCATGGGCCTTTTGGGAATGAAGGAATGAGAGCTTGATGATGAGAGTTTCATGATGATGTTCATCACTTGAAACAAACTCTAGAGCTTGATCTTTGTTCTTGAACAAAAAATGTTCCTAGTTCTTCCTTTCTTGAACTCTTGAGAACTTTAGCTTTGATGATGTTTTAAAATGGCTCTATGAACTCAATGATGAGGACTCATGATGTTGGTGTTAATATATCATCAAGATCATGAACTCTAGAGTATTAAAATATTCCTTTTCTTCTTAATGATTTCGGCCAAATCCATTAATTTTCTAAGCTTCATGGTTTGATTTCCTAAAAATATTATGTTAAGTTTTAAAGAACTCTAAGCTTGACTTTACCTTGTTTGGATGAGTTTGGGTTATGGTTTAAATTCCTTAAAGTCTTGTTAAGAGCTCTCGAAAGATAAAATGAACTTGCATAATTTATTTTATGCTTGCATTCATATTTACGTTCTTGCTATGCATCTTTACTTTCTAGCTATCACCTAAGAACATAAAGATTAAAATGGAACTTGTATCATCACTTAATTTAATTCTCAAAGCCTTTCTATTTCGGCCTTAAAGTCGATTGTTGTTGGGTCTAGAGCACTAAAATAAAGAATTGAACTTGCATTATCACCTAATTAATTTCTCGAATGCCTATCTATTTATTGTAAGTCGATTGTTGTTGACCAAGAGCACTAAAATAAGGAATTGAACCTTGCATCTTTACTTTCAAACACTTGCGTTTAAAGTTTATGCCTCGCATATTTACTCTCAAGCTTGCACGTTTAAGTTTATGCCTTGCATATTTAATTTATGTCATCACTTTATTTTGTAAGCAAGATTAAAAACAAAAAGCATGAGCACGTTTATTTTATGTTATAACTTAAAGAACCTAGAGCTCAAAGACTTGCCTATTTCATTCCAAGTTAAAGTTTAATGTGAAACCATTCTTTGAATGCATATTTTTGGCCAAGTAGTGATGATGGACGTGCAATGAGTTTTCATCTAGCTACTAGGACCAATAGTCTATGTTTTAAGTTTTCCTTAAAGCTTTACAAAACTTTATAAGGTTATGTCATCACAAGTTGTGATTTTATTATCTTTTAGGAGATGAAATATATTTTGGTCATTGACCTAAGGCTTCTCTTAGCCTTTTGATGAATTAAAATGATTTGCAAAGAGTTTTTAGAA
This sequence comes from Dalbergia cochinchinensis, assembly GCA_031216125.1. Classification (NCBI taxonomy): domain Eukaryota; kingdom Viridiplantae; phylum Streptophyta; class Magnoliopsida; order Fabales; family Fabaceae; genus Dalbergia; species Dalbergia cochinchinensis. The sequence goes on from CM062369.1 coordinate 33,995,804, forward strand.
ATTCTAAATTGATTCCAAGAGAAACTAGTTAACTTATGTACCTAGAAATGTCAATTTAACTCTCTCATTTAAGTTAAATGTTTTCGGTTCTGATATGATGAGTGTGATGCCGTATGATGATGTTTTGATGTGTTGGAATGTGTGAAAATATCATGTGATGATGTAGAAGCGATCCTATGCATGATAGGTAAGAAACTAGCTAACTAGAAATACCGTAAAGCTAGAATTTAACATAGTTTTGACCCATTTGTTTATGGAACTAATCCAAACTGTTTTAATGGGAACATAATCAGATTTAGATTGTTTAGACATGAAAAACTTGGTATCATTTGGATTAGAATCGAATTCTAGCACCTATAGGGAACTAGTAACTAGAAAACCGTAAAAGTGCAAGTTTAGAACTCTTAGAGCGTTTACTTTTCTGGATTCTGTCCAGCACCCTTACAACATGATAAATGTGATTAATAATTAGTCCTTAAGCATAGGAATGCCTCATAATTGATTTAGATTTAATTCATAGCGCCTTGGCGAAAGGCGGAACCAAGAAAGGGTCTAAAGCGTAAGTTCTAGAACCAGTGAACACAAGTTAGAGAATTTTCCCTATGCTATTCAGATTTAAGTATGAACATGAGGATTGGGAATGATGATTAATTATGAGCCCTTAGGTGCATAAAAATATGAGCGACGGATGTTAGAGAATTATATCTCAAGATTAAGACCCGTAAGTCAAAGCATAAGTTCTAGTAAAGGGGCGTTTGAATGTTTTATGATGATGCATGTAGTATGCAAATCATGATGTTGTTATTCATATGACTATATCGTGAGGTTATATGTTTATGTGGCATGAAGTAAATTTGGAAGGAAATTCGGTGTAATGCCGTTGTCTTGAATTCTAACAATTTTGGGGACTTAAAGAGATTTTGAAAATTAAGGTACTAAGATGGGTTCTAGGATGACACCGGTTCGGCCGAGCACCTCCATAGAACTCATGTGACATCGGTACCATTTTATACTCTTAGGTGACACCGGTTTGGCGAGCACCCTAAGAGGTTTTGCCCTAACCGTACTCGGATAGTCGGGATTTATGGTTTATGATAAACGCTTATCGTTAAGTGGTAAGTAAGAACTAGTAATGACTAGTTAAGGTATGAGCTCATAACCTAGATGTATGACCGTTACGGGTGACACCAGTTGACCGAGCACCCACGGTTCGATTGTCTTTTAGGGTGGCCCGTGAGGAAGAGAAGTTTCATGATTATGATTATGTCACTAAGTTTTGTCCCATATGAATGTTACTATTGCCACTTTATGCCACTAAGTATGATGATGCTTGATGTTATGTTTTATGTATGTGCATTAGGTAGTGTCATGCATACATTTTCTATTATGTTGCATCCATGACATTAAGATCATCCTAAAATGAATGGATCTTGGCTAAATTATATTTTAAAGTTTAAAAATGAACTTAATACATGCTCAAACCATCTTGTATAAATAAACCCAAGGTTCTGAGGGCGTAGATGATGACACCTAGGTAGTAGGAGGCCTCTTGAGATTCTTTTAGAGATTCTCACTCCTACATCTCTTTCTTTCCATCCGTCTTGAGATGGCGGCGTTCGTAGTGTTCGTGGACACGCAGGCATGGGAGGTGCACCATGACCGGACCCAGGTCATTCCATTTATTAGTCGATGCGGTTAGAGTATTCATGTTCATGGGTCGACCCTTCACTCCCCCTGTACATTCCCATCGTTTCTCCCGTCTCACCTTTTGGCGATGACCTGGTGTTGGCGCTTGCCGTCCCGAGAGGAGAGAGGCTCGCCGTACCCCAGATCGCGTCACGCCACTCGAGACTACCCGGATCGTGCCCCGTTGCCGTCATTTTCTCGAGCGGATCGCCGGATTCGGCCACCCAGTACCGCCAGGATCATCCCCACCATACCCATGGACTTTGGAGAGGATAGCGAGCCGCAGTGACTTCGGTAGGCGTGCCTGACGACAGGAGATCTGCGGCCATACCGCGAGATCGCTTTCGATCCCGGTCGTCTCTTCATGCGAGAGCTACGCTTGATTTCCGGATATTTGCCTCGCTCACGAGATAGTCGCGATGAGAGGCCGTGGATATGGCGGGTTAGAGCACACATCACTTAGATGGGGATAAACCTTCTTTTGTATAGGGGTTACCCCATTAGATGCACTCGGGTAGGGGAGTAGATTATGTTCATGTTTTATGTTGTATTTTCTTTTATGTATTTCCCTTGTACCAAATTAAGTCCCATACTTATAAGTGGGCAAGTTATATATATATATAAGATGATATTCGTTGATGTTCATGTTGTGCCTTATGTTATGATGTTGTGAGACATTTGTTTTTCTTTACATGGTTTACCGCTTATCGCATCACGCGGCTCTCACTTTTTATTTCAAAAAAAATTTACCCGTATTTTCCGCTAACTATTTCTAAGTAAAATTAAGAACTATGAAGTAACAGACTAATGTTTAACCTAAGTATGTTCTAGAGTATTGGGTTAAAAATTAGGATGTTACACCCTTCACGGCGCAGTGACCGGCGCTCTCTCCCCTGCACCGCGTTGGACCACCCTTTGCACGGCGCGGCCATGACTTCTCAGCCCTGTGGTGGTCGCATCTCTCTCCCCCACGTCTCTCTCCTCTTGCGGATCTCTTTCCTCCTTTCTCTTTTGCATGATCTCCTTCTTTCTTCCCTTGTCTCTCTCCCCTGTTTTCTTTTGTTTCCCTTCTGTTTGTGTTGGTGTGTGTGTGCTAGTGGAACAAAGAGGTATTTTGAATGTGTGTACGTGTACATGCGTGGAAGACACATAACCCCATTCCCTTGTGTTCTTTTAGTTTTTGATTTGTGTTTCTTTTGTTTTTTTTATTCTTCTTAGTATTATCATCCTGGATCAAAAGAAAAAGAAAGAAAATTCTTTTTGGGTTGGCTTTTGGTTAGATCTTGTTTTTTGGGTAAATTTTATTTAATCTTTGGGCCTTCATGAATTGAATTAGGATAGTTTGGGCTAAGTCTATTTCCTTTTAGTTTGAGACTATGTTTGTTTAATTTAAGAATTTTTTACTTTAGCTCGTTTTGTTTGTAATCAGATTATTACTTGGGCTTGTCTGTGAATGGGTGACAATGGGCTATAAAAAAAAGAGAAGAGAGTAGGCTTGGGGCACATTTTGTTTGCATTTTTTATTTTGGGTTTGAGTGTTAGTTTTTTTTTTATCAGGATGAATAAATGGGCTAGGTTTATATTTTCCTTTTTTGAATTTCGTTTTGGGCTTTTTTTTTATAGTTAGTTTCTTAAAAACTTTTTTTTAACAAAATAAAACATTTGATTAAAAGAATTTTAATTTTTTTTAGTTTTTTTTATTTCACTAGGTTAGTTTAGTTTTAAATCATTTTTTTCTTTTTGTTGTGACTAGTGGTTTTTTTTGTTAAAGTTTTTTTTTTAAAAAAATTTAAAAATAAAAGTTGAATTTTTTTTTAGTTTAATTTTGTATGTTTATAGGGGTGTGCAAATTAATTTTGTCAATTCTTATTAAAATTAGTGCTTGTTTAAATGTTTTCCTTCCATAATAAAAATCCATTTTCAAAACAAAAAAAGATTTAAATCAAAATTGATCAACCTTTTTCTAATTAAAATCAATCAACTCATTGTTATTTTGTTTCTTAATTAAAATCTATCAACCACAGAATCATTTTCTATAGAACGACGTGACTTTGAGTTCCTCATTGCACCAGAGGATATGTCGGCGTAGCCAACAACTATCAAGTCAAAATTAATTTTTCATTAAATTGTATTCTCTTTTAATTTTCTTTTCTTTTATTTCTTTTTTTAATTATAACTATTGGGGAAAAATAAATATTATTTCTTCTAGGGTAATCATATTTATACGGATGTATTAGGGGTGCAGTGGGATTAAGTTTCCACCATTCCCTAATCATAATTAGACTCCCAAACCACAAATCTCTTTAAAAGACCAGTTTTGCAAAATCAAAAGGTTTTCCAATTTTAGCCATAATTAAAGTTGGTGGCGACTCCCATTTTTACATGTTTATTTTAAAATTGGTCGTCATCCCCTCGTCGGGCACCCTCCGGGCACGTTGTGACAGTTTGGTGACTCCACTGGGGATATTTGAGAGTCAAGCCTATTAGAATAAATTATGCAAATAATTATAATTTATAATATTTACATTTCCCTATCATTTTTTTATTTTGTAAATAATTGTCTTTCTTTTGTAAGTATTTATTTATTTTATTTGTAAATATTTGTTATTCAAATTTTAGGATGGAGATTTTTATTTTTGGTATATATTTGGAACCTTAGGGCAGAGGACTTTTGTATATATATGCCTCTTTGATTTGCTTTGCAGGGATATATATAGTGTTTAGGATTACAAGGTTTGTATGCTCCCTACACACACTTTTCACTATCACTGTCCTCACACACTATTTGGGCTCTATACCCGAGCCTTGGAAAACTATAGGGCAAGAAGGGGTTTTGACGTTGTTATTGTGAAGCTTATGCTTCCCTAACAGTCATTAACTCATCCGCTCAGGTTGTTACCGGAACTATGGGTTGCCATATTGTGACTTTCATGTCCCTATGGTTTAGCTTATAGAACTGGGTCTTTATCCTATTGGTAAAGGCAATCTGGGGACCACAATCTTTTAGGAGTCTAGATCCACCCAAAAGTTGTGCACTGCTAGAATGACCTTAGTTGGCTACCTCAAATAGGGTCAACCATAGGACCAAGCCTTAGACTCCACCTTTTTAGGACACAAGAGCATCTATGTACACCTTTCTCTCAATGGCTGGCATACAAAAAAAAAAAAAACTCATCTTGCATAATTCATTCATTGTATAAAAACCTTCTCGCATAACGCATAACTCATTCATTAAGAAGTCTTGCATGGCTTGTATATAAAAATCATCTTGGTAGGCTTACTTATTGCATTAAAAAAAATCATTCCATTTCATTGCATGCATTCAAAAAATTAATGCATGACTCATTCATTGTATATACCTCCAACATACATGCATACATTTTGTATATATGAAAAAAAACTTTTTGTGAACAATTCATATCTTATGCATCCAGTAAAAAGAAAAAGAGAGAAAGCCTTATTTCACATTCATTTTATCTCATGTATACATTGCATGCATTCCTTTCTCATATTACTCATGATTATCACTCATCCACGCATACGTTTTACATTCATAAAACAAAAAATCTTACATGCATTCGTGCTTTCCTTTACATTTCATAACATTCAAACATACATTATCATCTCTCATATATCCATTCCTTAGTTTGCATCATGCATTTTTTCTTACGTACATTCATCCATACAAAAAATAAAAAAGAAAAAAAATCATCATCCATTTTTCCTTTTTTTTTTTACTCTCTTGGTTAATTAGTTTTCAATGGTTTGCAGTTTCTAAACGTTATTCTCCCAAGAAGACTTTATCTGATTCCAATTAGTTTGTTGGAAGAGCCTGTCAAGAAGCCATGGCAGGAGAAAGAGACTTTGGGAAGGAAATTGATGAACTGAAAACTACAATGAACGAACAAATGGAAGAAGTCAAAGAAGTTGTTGGACATCTGCTTAAGTTCAAAGAAGATAGAGAAGGTGAAGGCAATGATCCTAATAATAAAGGGGCTGGGCATGACTTAGATGATAATGCAAACCCACACAATAGTCCAGAGATAGAACGATTGAAACTTAGGGAAGAATTGGAAGAAAGCATGCTAGAGTAGTTTCGAATCTTGCGAGGGCCTAATCCTTATGGCCCAATGAGCATCAAAGACTTATGCCTGGCTCCAATTGTCACCATTCCCAAGGATTTCAAGATGCCTGAACTAGTCAAATTTAACGGCAGCTCTAATCCCGTCATGCACCTGAAAATGTATTGTACCAAGATGGGAATATGGTCCAAAGATGAGAATTTTCTAATTAGTTTCTTTCCCGAGAGTATGGACAGGGCCGCATGGGAGTGGTACATGCAGATGGATCAAACATAAATCAGATGTTAGGAGGACTTGGCATAAGCTTTCACTAATCAATATAAATTCAATTTGAATGTCGCACCTACTAGAGATCAGTTGAAAGGGTTAAGGAAGAAAGAGAGTGAGACATTTAAAGAATATGCCCAAAGGTGGAGAACTATAGCAGTCAAAGTTGTCCCACCGATGTTAGAACAAGAGATGTATTCCTACTTCATTCACACATTAGAGGGTCCATTCTTCAAGAATATGTTGGGGACCCATGTCAAGGAGTTTGTGGACTTGATGGAAATTGGAGAGAAGATTGAGGCAAATATCCAGGAGGGGAAAGTGGAGCTAACAGAAGATAAACCGAGTAAGCTATCATCTAAGCAAGGATCGCTATGTAAGAAGGTAGAGGACACTGTGAACTTCATACAACCACAATAGCTTTCCCAATCCTATAAGCCTGCCTTCTAGCCAAATCACTACTCATCCTACCAATACCCATATTACCCATCCTCCATATCTTATCCATCCCCTACACACTACCCACCTCAGTCGTACCAAGTTAATCACGTATCTTATCCTCAACCATATGTACCTTTCAAATACATGCCTTTCTAGACCATGCCCCCAAATCACCAAAGAGCCCCTCTCAACACTGCTGGCCCTAGACCTCCAAGAAATAATCATTCCCTGCCCAACTTCAAAGTAAGCAACTCTGAACTATTTAAAAGCTCACATCACGCAAATCTATTAGCTCCACGTCCTGCTGGTGTTGCAACGCCACCATATCCTCATTGATTTAATCCAAATCATGTGTGTGAATATCATTCCAACACTCTTGGACACTTAATTGATGACTGTAAAAGCTTTAGAGATGCTGTGTGGGATCTAATTGATGCCAAAGCTATCGAAGTACAAGATGCAAGAACAGAAGAAGCCCCTTCTGGAAGTGGTAGTGTCTGAATGTTATTTTACTAGATTGCTTATTTCTTGAGATTTATTCATGATTATGCGTGGTTCATTTTTCAATCGCTTTATCATGTCATCACCAATGTTCTTTCACCTTATTTCTTGAATCCCCTCTTCTTAATTAATCATAAAAAACACATTAATTGATTGTTGGGTTACAATGAGCTTGATTGACCATGAACATGATGAAAATCCTAAACTATGTGAATAATCTAAATGATGAAAAATCAAAAATCAAAAGATCACCATCAACTAAGGGAATCATGGAGTGTCCTCAAATGTTTTAGTTAAATGACTCAGTCTTGAAATGTCTTTGTAAAGAGGAGGTTGCCCAAGACACTCAGTCAAAACCCAAAGAAAGAAAAAGCTCGTTGGATTAAAAATTCAAAAAAAAAAAGAGAAGAAAGAAGAAGTCCAGGCAAAAATTAGAGCAAAAACAAATGTCCATTAGATTGAAAACCCAAAAGGGCGACCTAGGGAAACACATCAAGAAAAGCCTTACAGGAATTGAGCCCAAACTGGGGCAATTTGTATTGGTGGTGAGGGATCAATGAAAAACATTTGACAAAAGACGAAACATCAATTTTCATGTACAGATTTTTGTCACATAGCAAAGGATTGTAGTCTTGGTCATGGGTTCAAGCTCAATGTAACTGAATAATCAATTAAATAGGTTAATTCAATTGAACTTGCACTTTCAATCTTTCATATCTCAGCCTTACCACTTTCTTCCATTTTCATCCTTTTCTTGAATCACACATGATCATACAAAATCAAAAGACATTATCTAATGGAGAAACCTGGTTAAAAAAAAGGAAGAAGAAGGAAAAAAAGAGAATGCTTGTTAGACTGAAAACCTGAAAAGGCAGTCCAGGAAAAAGTCAGAGCAAACAAAAGGAAAGCTCGCTAGATCGAAAACCAAAACGGCGATCTAGGCAAAAATTAGAGCAAAATCAAGTCAGATAGGATGGGGGCAATAGTTGAAAATAAAATGCATGGCCAAGCAAGCTAAATGGACTGTCCACAGTAAAAGTCAATAGCAATGGTTCTTTGAACAAAATGGTCTATTTGGAATCAGATTGAGGCTTTCCAAGGGAAACAATGCTTGGACATGGTAGACTGGGGCAATTTTTTTTTCTTTTCTCCCTCCATTTCTCTTTGCCATATTAGGTCATTCTTATTCCTTTCATCAAATCGTCAAAGCATGTCATCATCATTTTCTAAATAAAAAAAAAGAACAACTAGGACAGTTTGCTCTCTCTCTCTCTCTCTCTCTCTTTCTCATTTTCCTTTTGTGATTTTTTTTCTTTTTTTTCCAATTCAGGTTTCATTTCATTGCATCATTTATCATGTGCACAAACTGGGGCAGTTATTTTTTTTGTTTTTTGAGGGCATCCTCATCTCTTTTAATCTTAATCACATTATTCATTATAAATAAAGTTTTCTTAAGGCATTCACATTTCCCAATTATGAAATCATCTAGGACATTCATCATGCTCATACTATCAGCATTTTTATGCCGCAAACTGAGGCAAAATTGTTTCTTTTGTGAGGTTATCTCATCATGTTAGGGAATTTATCATTCATATCATCAAATCATCTAGGCAAAGTGGTCATAAGTCATTTCATTCATCATATCATTATTACATCATTCAATCATCTCTAGACATTTCGGCAACATGGATCATTGCATTGCTTTTGTAAATATCATCCATCATAAGCATCACATATAATTCATATTGAACATCCATTCAATTTTGCATACTTTCTTTTATCATATCGATCGCATCATGTATCATCTCATATAGTTTTTCATATCATCACATCATGCACTTTTCTGTATCATCACAAATACCACATAATTTATTTTTAGTAATTATCACATCATTTATTTTTCAGCAATTATCATATCATTTATTTTCAGTAATTATCACATCATTTACTTTCATGCAGTATCACATCATTTACTTTCTCACAGTATCATATCATTTACTTTCAGCATTATCATATCATTTACCTTTCAGCAATCATCACATCATCTACTTTTCAGTAATCATCACATCATTTACTTTTCAGTAATTATCACATAATTTATTTTCAATAATTATCACATCATTTACTTTCAGCAATTATCACATCATTTACTTTTCAGCAATTATCACATCATTTATTTTCTTGCATTACCACATCATTTACTTCTCAGCAAATATTGCATCATTTACTTTTTAGCAATTATCACATCATTTACTTACTTGCATTACCACATCATTTACTTCTCAGCAAATTGCATCATTTACTTTTTCCACATTATCACATCATTTACTTCCTCATATTATCACCGCTTTCACGCCTATTTTCACAAACTTTTACTGCTTTCACGTTTACTTTTGCAAGTTTTTACTGCTTTCACGTTTGCATTCACAAACTTTTACTGCTTTCATGTTTACTTTTGCAAGTTTTACTGCTTTCACGTTTATTTTCACAGACTTTTACTGCTTTCACGTTTACTTTCACAAGCTGTTATTGCTTTCACGTTTATTTTCATAGGCATTTATTGCTTTCACGTTTACTTTCGCATGTCTTTACTGCTTTCACGTTTACTTTCGCATGTCTTTACTGCTTTCATGTTTACTTGCACATGTATTTACTTTAAGTTTCATATGCATTGCTTTTGCAGATTTCACATTCACATTTCACATGCATTTCCTTTCACAGATTCCATTCTTATATGCTTCATTCAAATTTCACATACATTTCCTCTCACAGATCTCATTTTCATATGCTTTACACATGCTTTCCTAAATACTTTTGAATCTTCACATGCATTAGCAGTGTGCATTCATCATTTAACATCATTCATCATATCATTTCACATTGTCATCACGCATTCATTGTGCACACATCATCATCATGCATCATATGTCCGGACAAAATCTATGATCATATCATTACTTGTCTCTTGCAGCAAAATATCAAAGTCTAAACCTTTATATTTTTCAGTAAGAAATAAGTAAAGAGGGGCAACTGTGAACACCCAATTTTGTCCGATTCATTAACAAGAAAATCCAAAAATTCGCATTTAATTTACAATTCTTCATTTTGGCTCTTTCATTTCCTTTAAAAAAAAAATTCTGGCTGTTTTATTTTGTTTATTTCCAAAAAAAAACCAAAAAAATCCAATTCATCATTTTAGCTCAGTTTCTTTTCTTAAGCCCAATTTCATTTTTTAGATATAAGCTCATTTGCGCTTTTGGTTACAAGATGTTTCCGTCCAAAAAAAAAAAAGAAAAAGTGATGAAAAAGCTGGAACAGAATGACAGTGCATCGATGTTGAAGATAATAAAAAGAAATGAAAAAGGCTAAGACCCATGTTGTTCCTTTACAGCTCACAACTCCAATTCAGTTTGTTCCCTCAATCATTCCCTTTCATTGTTGGAAGAATTATTACGGGAACCGGGAATTGATTCGGGATGGTGCTTAAATAGAACTCAGATTCACAGAACAGGGAGAATACACATTGAGAGATCATCAGAGGAGGAATTTTCAAATACTTCACAAGAATTAAAATACACTCATACATACAGTGACCATGAGATATCAATTATCCCAAGCAGAGAGCAAGACAACCGAAAATTTCAAACAAAAATCAATAGTCTTTCAGCTAAATTTCAAGCAGAGCCAATAGATACAAAGAGAAATCAGTCCGAGCAATAATTTAGTAGTTACAACAGAGGTAGATATATAATCATCATCATCGAAAAAAAAGAAAAGGAAGAAAAAGGCCATGGAGGCCGCCTCTTCCATCACCGCCGCAGCCTCCCCATGATCTCATCTTCAACCACCATCTTTCCTCCCCTCATCATCATCAACTCCGTCCTCCATAGCCACCACCAACACCAGCCACTGCTTTCCTCCTCTCCCAGCTCTGAAACTCTTCCATTGCCGCCGCATCCCTTCCCTTTCTCAGCCTCCCAAAGCCGCGAGTCACCCCTATCCCCATTACCCATAACAGTGGCGGAAACACACACCACGAGCCACCTTAAGCCGCAGAGCTCGCCCCTCTACCACCACATGCAAAACCACCGTGACACCCTTCCCTTCCTCCGCAAGGTCGCCGCGAATTTGCCATGATTAGATCTGTAACACCCTAATCATCTTTGGAAATTAAATGAGGTTTTATTAATGAGAATTTTGAGATTTTGAGGTATGTAGACATGATGAGAATGATTCAAGAAATCAGAAAAAAAAAATGTGAATAGTGTTTTGTGGGTCCCACGGCCCGCCGGGACAGCCAAAACCCTAGAATTAGGTCCTGGAGATGCTAGAAATTGAGAAATTATAAGATTATGTTTAGAAATAGGTAGAAATAAAGATTTTATACCCAAAAATATTTTTCGGGCAATGTTTGATTATTCGGGTACACTATTTCACCCGTTCGGTGGAATTTCGGTGTGCGAATTCTAACACCGAAAACTAGTTAGATCTCTACAAAACAAATGAACCTAACTTTTTAAATCAAATGAATGGCCAAGATTCAATCTTGAATTATAAGATTGAATCACAACCATTCACTTTACTTCATTGAAGGATAATTATCTAAATACACATTATAATATTCATTACTTTATTAATGGATAAACATCACAAATTTGGCTTCTTTAAAAAGCCATTTTCGGCCAGCCCAAGGGAGAAGAAACCAGCAGCCTCCTCCATAACCAAGAGCTCCATTTTGTGTTCAAATCACCTATGTACTAGCTAGAGCTACCAAAACCAAGAACTCCTTTCACTAAAATTGTTCTATACATCAACTTCTATAATTCTAACCGATTAAAATTCCCAAACCTCATCTTATTTACCCCACTCATCACTGATTGGAGAAGGGCTTGGGTGTATCTTGAGAGATGTGGAGTGAAGAGCATCACTTGGGAGCATCCTAGAGACCAAGGCACCTTTAGCTTCTAAGAGTAGGGTTTTATTGAGTCTTTTATTGCCAAATTTAGTTTCTAACTTTATTACTTGTGGTGCACAAAATTTTTGATTATTTTGGTTAGTGATATATTTTTGTTGATGAATAAATTTTGGTAGAGGATTTGGATGAGGTTACACTAATCAATTTACCAAATGAAATTTGAATTAGAGTGCGGGATTTTCGGTTTTGCTGAATACAGTAAACTCTCATGAATTTTTGGACATAATTGTGGTCATGATCATGGTCTGGAAAAATTATATGTTGGCCTTAACATCTTGAAATATTTTCACGAATTTTCTTGAGCATTGGTTTCAAGAATTTCGGCTTTAAAAAAATCAGTGACAGAAATGATGTTCATGCTGCTTAGATTTCTGAGACTGAAGTTGTAAATTTGTCTGATTTTATTATCATAGCAAACGATTTATTTTTCCTTTGAAACTTTTAGAGGGTGTTTATAACTTCTTTAAGTATTACTGTGATTTTTCTCTTGAGTTAATTTTATTGATTGTTAGGGTTAAAAATTAAGAGAACTCTGGTCTAGGCTACGAATAAGTGGTATCTGACCACTAAATTTGTACAATTTATTCAACATGGTTATAGGTCTCTATTTGCTATGAAATTTTTACAGGGACTACTGGACATGTTGACATGTCATAGAGAATTTTTGTGGCTCTTAAATTGGTCATCTAATATAGAGAATAATTATGAGTTATAGATTGATAAATCTGCCTGGTTGCTAGAAATGATAAAGATGTCTTAAACTAATGATGAAATGGCATTGAATTAAGGTATATATCATATGGAATGCATGTTAATTGTTCTATAGAAATGATGAGGAGATATGGATGAGACTCCGACATGATTATATGCTCATATGTGATATAAGTAGGCATTTGAAAAGATAATTACATCATATGACTATTATGCTGATGAAAGCGGGAATGTGACCTTCACTTGTGCAAATTCCGACATATGGGGGAAAAATAGAAACAAGGCTTATGTGGGTATATCAGGGAGGCAAAAAGAAGGACTTCCCAGTAAGTTTTATGAGTCAGTAGATGTATCGGCTAGAAATAGAACTGTGTGTGATTTGGAAATGGAAAAACAAAAGATGAAGTCTGATGATCACGAATAGGAATGAGCTCATGTCCTAGCAGTCTATTGTTCTTTGTGGAGTTATCCACTACAGATATTACTGGATATGAAACTAAGCCTTCCCTATGTTAAAGAGAAATAACTGCACTAACTTGGATTCCATGGATCGCTAGAGAAAAACTTATAATTACTATCCGGTTACATTTGACTTTACCTGAACCATATACATTAATAATTATTCCTAGGACTGTGCATAATTTATTGTTATTTTTGCATATAAGTGTACTTGGTAATGCTTGAAAAAAAAATGAATGATATTCCTATTTATGTTTTATTTATTAATTTTGATCACTGGTGAGGGAATACCCTACTGAGAATTTTATAATATTCTCATCCCTACGCTGCATGTATTTTATGTTGTATTCAGATTCTAAGGATGCCATCGGTGATAATCTTCCTTGACTCGCCCTTGATGGCAAAGTGGCATTATAATCCAACCTTAGACTCTTTATATGTTGTAGCATACTCCCGGGTCAGAGTGTACGTGTTCTTTAGCCGTTCATTTAGTACTTCTGTTTTCTTTGCTGAGTTCGACCCAGGTTTTCCTTATGCTGAGGTGCCTCTTGAAATGGCACACCCTGATGTATTTGTAGCTCCATCTGCACCACCTATGTCCCCTCCTGGAGACGATCCTTTGTCCTCTTCCTCCGACTCCGATCCGCCAATTGATCCTGATGCCCCAGCTGGGGGCAATGCCATTGCACCAATGGCAAATGGTTTTATTTAGGAGACCATGGGACAACTCAGGGACTTTTGATGTATGTATAGTAGCAGTTTAGGAATAGAATCCCCAGACCGTAGTTTGACCTTATTGGATATTGATGAGATTCATTTTCTGTTTGTATAAAGTTTTGCTGGATCTCAACTTTGAGTAGGTTAGACTAGCTGGTAGGGATGTTCTTTTGTGGACTGAGTCCCTGTTGTTTAGGAAATGACTAGTTTGTTTTACAGTATTACCTATTGTAAAATTAACAACAATGTCCATATATGTATATATTGGCTTTGCAACTTACGCATCTACACTATTTTATTTTAATTATTTTCGACTAGTATAGATTGTAAAGGTAAGTAATACTTTTCTAATTACTATATTGATACTCGTGTAAAATATGGTAATTAGGAGGGTGTTACATTATGGTATCAGAGCCGGACTATCCTATAAGCCTGAGGATTAGACTGGCTATGCTTTCTTAGAAATTGTCATGCATTATGATTTTATATATATGTGTGTAACTGCTGGTTCAGAATGTTGTAGGTTGCTACTGCACTTAGCTTGGTATTGAGCCTGATCAACTCAATATTTCGTTTGGTGTGATAGGAATCAATGACTTCAAATCGGCAAACTAGGAGTGGAGCAGGAAATGATGCTGATATGATGAATACTTTCCGTGAGATGGCAGCTGCCATGAGGGAACAAGCTGCAGCTGCTACCCGAATGATAGAGCGGTTGAACCGCAGTGAAAGGCAAAACCCAGTTGATAACGCTGCAGTGAACGAGGTTAATGTAGAGTATCAGAAGTTCGCCGAGTTTAGGAAGGCAAATCCCCCGCCATTTCGAGGAGCCTTCAACCCAAGTAAGGCAGAGGAATGGGTTAAGGCTATAAAGAAGATCTTCTCAGTTCTCCCGTGCATAGAGACCCAAAAGGTGGCTTTTGCCACCTACATGCTGGAAGCAGATGTGAAATTCTGGTGGGTTGGCACCAAGAGGTTATTTGAAGCTTCCCAAACTGGAGTTACCTGGGATACTTTCAAGGAAGCCTTTTACTATAAGTATTTCCTTACATCTATGAGAAATGCAAAAGAATTAGAGTTTATGGCGCTCAAGCAAGGGTCAATGAATGTAGTAGAGTACACAGCAAAATTTGAAGAGCTTTACAAGTTTTCTACGATTTACCAGTGTGACCCGGATGAAGCCTGGAAATGCATGAAATATGAAGGAGGTCTACGAGAAGATATAGAAGCAGCTGTAAGTCTCCTGGAGATCAGAGACTATCCTACTCTGGTAAATAAATGCCGACGTGCAGAGGAGTCTAACAAGAAGCTGATAAATTTCAAGTACGCCCAGAATAATGCTAGGAGGGGGTTAGCACCTCAAGGCCCCCGATTCAAGCCTGTTAACCAACCCCGGAGAAGATTTCCACCCAACAATAACAACAACAACAATAACAAAGGGAAACAACTTCAATCTTCAAGACCTGAGGTAGGAAGAGCTGCCCTAAATGTGGGAAGAATCATGGGAATCGGCCTTGCTGGGAAACACAAATTGTTTGCTTTGGATGTGGGAAGCTAGGACACAAAATATTTGAATGTCCCGACAAGCGAGGCCAGCAACCCACCTCTAGGCCACAACAACATGGACGCGTTTTTACTATAAGTTCCAAAGAAGCTTCTCAATCTGCTGATCTGATCCGAGGTAAGTGTGAAATAAATGGTAATATCCTAGATGTACTGTATGATACAGGCGCCAGTCATTCTTTTATATCCCATGACTGTGTACAAAAATTACAATTATCTGTGTCTGAATTACCTTATGATCTCCTTGTGTCCACTCCTACTGCTAGTCCTATTAGAACTTGTTATGCATGTATGAGCCTTCCTCTTCAAATAGGTGCTAGAAAGTTTACTGCCAATTTAGTTTGCCTTCCTTTATCTGGTTTAGAGGTAATTTTAGGTATGGATTGGCTAGTACCTAATTATGTTCTTTTACACTGTCCAGATAAAACTCCTATATTTCTTTCTACATTACCTTCTATTCCTGTGGTTCTTTTTTCTTTTTATTTAGACTTAGTAACACCTAACCCAAACAAAACA
This sequence comes from Dalbergia cochinchinensis, assembly GCA_031216125.1. Classification (NCBI taxonomy): domain Eukaryota; kingdom Viridiplantae; phylum Streptophyta; class Magnoliopsida; order Fabales; family Fabaceae; genus Dalbergia; species Dalbergia cochinchinensis. The sequence goes on from CM062369.1 coordinate 34,011,722, forward strand.
AACCATCAGGAATATGTTCTTCTCTCAGCCAGTGAAACTGAAGGTGACCATGAATTGAGTAAGATTCTAGTGGTGAGAGGATATCCAGATGTCTTTCCAGAGGATATTCCCGAATTTCCTCCTGAACGAGAGATTGAATTCTCCATTGAGTTGGTTCCAGGGACGGGCCCTATTTCAATTGCTCCTTATAGAATGTCCCCTTTAGAGTTGAAGGAATTAAAGTCACAAATTGAAGAATTATTAGGGAAACACTTTATTAGACCAAGTGCCTCTCCGTGGGGAGCCTCTGTTCTTCTGGTAAAGAAAAAGGATGGGGGTATGAGGCTTTGTGTGGACTATAGGCAGTTGAATAAGGTGACGATTAAGAACAAATACCCTTTGCCAAGGATTAACGATCTTATGGAACAATTGAGAGGGGCAGTCGTGTTCTCAAAGATTGATCTTAGGTCAGGGTACCATCAGATTCGAGTTCGGGAGGAGGATATCTCCAAAACTGCTTTTAGAACTCGGTATGGGCATTACAAGTATAGGGTGATGTCTTTTGGACTGACGAACGATCCAGCAGTATTTATGGATTATATGAATAGAATCTTCTGACCATACTTGGATAAATTTGTAGTTGTCTTTATAGATGATATACTTATTTATTCAAGGACGGAGGAAGAACATGCATAGCATCTTCGGGTTGTGTTACAGATCCTAAGGGAGCGGAAGTTGTATGCTAAGTTGTCAAAATGTGAATTTTGGATGGAGGAGGTTAAATTCTTAGGTCATGTGGTATCATGAGGGGGAATCTCCGTAGATCCCAGTAAAGTGGAATCAGTACTCCATTGGGAACGACCTACAACAGTGACAGAGATTCGAAGTTTCCTAGGATTGGCTAGATACTATAGGCGTTTTATTATGAGTTTTTCTCAGATAGCCCTACCTTTGACTAAATTAACCCGAAAGAATGCTCTATTCAAGTGGACACCGGAATGTGAAAATAGTTTCCAGGAATTGAAACAAAAGTTGACCACAGCTCCAGTATTAGTATTACCCGACCCTCATGAACCCTTTGAGGTTTATTGTGATGCTTCTAACAAGGGTTTAGGTGTGTATTGATGCAAAATCGAAAAGTGGTTGCCTATGCTTCTCAGCAGTTGAAACCCCATGAAGTCAACTATCTCACCCATGACCTTGAACTTGCGGCTGTGGTTTTTGCTCTAAAGATTTGGCGACATCTCCTTTATGGTGTGCAGTTCAATGTTTTCTCGGACCACAAAAGCTTAAAATATCTCTTTGATTAGAAGGAATTGAACTTGAGACAACGAAGATGGATGGAATTCCTCAAGGATTATGATTTTAGTCTGAATTACCATCCAGGAAAGGCAAATGTTGTTGCCGATGCCCTTAGCAGAAAGTCCTTATGTGTAGCATGTTTGAGGATTAAAGAGGTGGAGTTAGTTGAATGCTTTCGGAAGCTTAGTCTAGATATGTCTGTAACCCCTCAAGGTGTTGTATTGGGCCAGATAAAAGTAACAAGTGAGTTCAAAGGACGGATTTTGGCTGCACAATGCGAAAATCTAGAGTTCCAAGAGATGTTAATATCAATTCATACAAAGGGGTTGTCAGGATTTACTCAGGACCAACAAGGTATATGGAGGTACATGGACAGGGTATGTGTACCTGCAAGTGGCAATCTGAGAAATGAGATCTTAGAGGAGGCCCATAGGGGTGAATTCACCATACACCCAGGGACTAGTAAGATGTATGCGGATCTTAAGAAAATGTTTTGGTGGTCAGGAATGAAGAAAGACATAGAAGAATTTGTCAGGAAGTGCTTAATTTGTCAAAAAGTTAAAATAGAACACCAAAAACCAGCTAAAACCCTGCAACCTTTGGAAATCCCATAATGGAAGTGGGAAAGTATCTCTATGGACTTTGAAATGGGTTTGCCAAGGACATCGTCAGGTCATGATGCTATATGGGTTATAGTAGATAGATTGACTAAGTCTGCTCATTTCTTACCCATTAAGGCTAATTTCCCTTTGGATAAGTTGGCTTCTTTGTACATCCAAGAGATAGTCAAGCTACATGGTGTTCCTTTTTCTATAGTTTCTGATAGAGATCCCTGATTTACTTCGAGATTTTGGGGAGCTTTTCAGAAGGCCTTTGGAACCAAACTTTGTTTAAGTACTACCTACCACCCCCAGACTGACGGACAAATGGAACGAACCATACAAACCCTGGAAGACATGTTAAGGGCATGCGTGATCGAGCAAAAAGGAAGTTGGGACAAGTTACTTCCATTGGTTGAATTTGCTTATAATAACAGTCATCACGCTAGTATTGGCATGGCCCCGTATGAAGCACTGTATGGAAGAAAATGCCAATCTCCATTATGTTGGTACGACTCAGGGGAGACAAGATTACTGGGACCCGACCTTGTTAACCAAACGACGGAATAGATCCATAAGATCAGGAGTAAAATTTGCACTGCGTAAAATCATCAAAAAGGGAGAACATGTATTCTTGAAGGTCACGCCCACTGCTAGAGTAGGTAGAGCCCTTAAAGTTAAAAAGTTGTCACCCAGGTTCATAGGTCCTTTTCAAATTCTCCGACGAATTGGGTCAGCTGCTTACCAAATAGCCTTACCTCCACATTTATCTAACCTTCATAATGTCTTCCATGTATCTCAACTTCGAATGTATCATCCAGATCCACACCATATTATTGAGCCCGAATCTATACAGTTAAGGGATGACTTGACATTTCAAGCCTCTCCTATTCAGATCATTGATAGAGAAGTCAGGCAACTCAGAAATAAATCTGTGCAACTTGTAAAAGTGGCTTAGGGTGGACCTGGAAATGAAGAATATACATGGGAACTAAAATCAAGCATGAAGAAGGATTATCCAGAGTTGTTTATAGGTATGAAATTTTGAGGACAAAATTTTTATTAAGGTGGGTGGTAATGTAACACCCTAATCATCTTTGGAAATTAAATGAGGTTTTATTAATGAGAATTTTAAGATTTTGACGTATGTAGACATGATGATAATGATTCAAGAAATCAGCAAAAAAAAAAAAAATGTGAATAGTGTTTTGCGGGCCCCGCGGCCCGCCAGGACAGCCGAAACCCTAGAATTAGGTCCCGGAGATGCTAGAAATTGAGAAATTATAAGATTATGTTTAGAAATAGGTAGAAATAAAGATTTTATACCCGAAAATATTTTTCGGGCAATGTTTGATTATTCGGGTACACTATTTCACCCGTTCGGTGGAATTTCGGTGTGCGAATTCTAACACCGAAAACTAGTTAGATCTCTACAAAATAAATGAACCTAACTTTTTAAATCAAATGAATGGCCAAGATTCAATCTTGAATTACAAGATTGAATCACAACCATTCACTTTACTTCATTGGAGGATAATTATCTAAATACACATTATAATATTCATTACTTTATTAATGGATAAACATCACAAATTTGGCTTCTTTAAAAAGCCATTTTCGGCCAGCCCAAGGGAGAAGAAACCAGCAGCCTCCTCCATAACCAAGAGCTCCATTTTGTGTTCAAATAACCTATGTACTAGCAAGAGCTACCAAAACCAAGAACTCCGTTCACTAAAATTGTTCTATACATCAACCTCTACAATTCTAACCGATTAAAATTCCCAAACCTCATCTTATTCTCATCACTGATTGGAGAAGGGCTTGGGTGTATCTTGAAAGTTGTGGAGTGAAGAGCATCACTTGGGAGCATCCTAGAGACCAAGGCACCTTTAGCTTCCAAGAGTAGGGTTTTATTGAGTCTTTTATTGCCAAATTTAGTTTCTGACTTTATGACTTGTGGTGCACGAAATTTTTGATTATTTTGGTTAGTGATATATGTTTGTTGATGAATAAATTTTGGTGGAGGATTTGGATGAGGTTAGACTCATCAATTTACCAAATGAAATTTGAGTTAGAGTGCTGGATTTTCGGTTTTGCTAAATACAGTAAAATCTCATGAATTTTTGGACATAATTGTGGTCATGATCATGGTCTGGAAAAATTATATGTTGGCCTTAACATCTTGAAATATTTTCACGAATTTTCTTGAGCATTGGTTTCAAGAATTTCTGCTTTAAAAAAATCAGTGACAGAAATGATGTTCATGCTACTTAGATTTCTGAGACTGAAATTGTAAATTTGTCTGATTTTATTATCATAGCAAACAATTTATTTTTCCTTTGAAACTTTTACAGGGTGTTTATAACTTCTTGAAGTATTACTTTGATTTTTCTCTCGAGTTAATTTTATTGATTGCTAGGGTTAAAAATTAAGAGAACTCTGGTCTGGGCTACGAATAAGTAGTATCTGACCACTAAATTTGTACAATTTATTTAACATGGTTATAGGTCTCTATTTGCTATGAAATTTTTACAGGGACTACTGGACATGTTGACATGTCATAGAGAATTTTTGTGGCTCTTAAATTAGTCATCTAATATAGAGAATAATTATGAGTTATAGATTGATAAATCTGTCTGGTTGCTAGAAATGATAAAGATGTCTTAAACTAATGATGAAATGGCATTGAATTAAGGTATATATCATATGGAATGCATGTTAATTGTTTTATAGAAATGATGAGGAGATATGGATGAGACTCCGACATGATTATATGCTCATATGTGATATAAGTAGGCATTTGAAAAGATAATTACATCATATGACTATTATGCTGATGAAAGCGGGAATGTGACCTTCAGTTGTGCATATTCCAACATATGGGGGAAAAACAGAAACAAGGCTTATGTGGGGTATATCAGGGAGGCAAAAAGAAGGACTTCCCAGTAAGTTTTATGAGTCGATAGATGTATCGGCTAGAAATAGAACTGTGTGTGATTCGGAAATGGAAAAACAAAAGATGAAGTCCGATGATCACGAATAGGAATGAGCTCATGTCCTAGCAATCTATTGTTCTTTGTGGAGTTATCCACTACAGATATTACTGGATATGAAACTAAGCCTTGCCTATGTTAAAGAGAAACAACTGCATTAACTTGGATTCCATGGATCGCTAGAGAAAAACTTATAATTACTATCCGGTTACATTTGACTTTACCTGAACCATATACATTAATAATTATTCTTAGCACTGTGCATAATTTATTGTTATTTTTGCATATAAGTGTACTTGGTAATGCTTGAAAAAAAAATGAATGATATTCCTATTTATGTTTTATTTATTAATTTTGATCACTGGTGAGGGAATACCCTACTGAGAAGTTTATAATATTCTCATCCCTACGTTGCTTGTATTTTATGTTGTATTCAGATTCTAAGGATCCCGTCGGTGATAATCTTCCTTGACTCGCCCCGGGTGAGAGTGTACATGTTCTTTAGCCGTTCATTTAGTACTTCTGTTTTCTCTGCTGAGTTCGACCCAGGTTTTCCTTATGCTGAGGTGCCTCTTGAAATGGCACACCCTGATGTATTTGTAGCTCCACCTGCACCACTTATGTCCCCTCCTGGAGACGATCCTTTGTCTTCTTCCTCCGACTCAGATCCGCCAGTTGATTCTGATGCCCCAGCTGGGGGCAATGCCATTGCACCAATGGCAAATGGTTTTATTTAGGAGACCATGGGACAACTCAGGGACTTTTGATGTATGTATAGCAGCAGTTTAGGAATAGAATCCACAGACCGTAGTTTGACCTTATTGGATATTGATGAGAGTCATTTTCTGTTTGTATAAAGTTTTGCTGGATCTCAACTTTGAGTAGGTTAGACTAGCTGGTAGGGATGTTCTTTTGTGGACTGAGTCCCTGTTGTTTAGGAAATGACTAGTTTGTTTTACAGTATTACCTATTGTAAAATTAACAACAATGCCCATATATGTATATATTGGCTTTGCAACTTACGCGTCTACACTATTTTATTTTAACTATTTTCGACTAGTATAGATTGTAAAGGTAAGTAATACTTTTCTAATTACTGTATTGATACTCGAGTAAAATATGGTAATTGGGAGGGTGTTACAAGATCAGCCTCCAACGCAAACGAGAAGCCTCCTCTCGGCTCCTCCAGCATAACCTCGTCGTGCCGCGCCACCCGCGTATGGCCCCCTTTCACGATGCGGTGACCGGCGCTCTCTCCCCTGCACCGCGTCGGACCACCCTTCGCACGATGTGGCCATGACTTCTCAGCCCTGTGGTGGCCGTGTCTTTCTCCCCGCGTCTCTCTCCCCTTGCGGATCTCTGTCGTCATTTCTCTTTTGCATGATCTACTTCTCTCTTCCCTTGTTTTCTTTTGTTTCCCTTCTGTTTATGTTGGTGTGTGTGTGCTAGTGGAACAACGAGGTATTTTGAATGTGTGTACGTGTACATGCGTGGAAGACACAGAACCCCATTCCCTTCTGTTCTTTTAGTTTTTGATTTGTGTTCTTTTGTTTTTTTTTATTCTTCTTAGTATTATCATCCTGGATCAAAAGAAAAAGAAAGAAAATTCTTGTTGGGTTGGTTTTTGGTTAGATCTTGTTTTTTGGGTAAATTTTATTTAATCTTTGGGTCTTCATGAATTAGGATAGTTTGGCCTAAGTCTATTTCCTTTTAGTTTGAGACCATGTTTGTTTGATCTAAGAATTTTTTATTTTAGCTCGTTGTGTTTGCAATCAGATTATTACTTGGGCTTGTCTGTGAATGGGTGACAAGGGGCTATAAAAAAAAAAGAAGAGAGTAGGCTTGGGGCACATTTTGTTTGCATCTTTTATTTTGGGTTTGAGTGTTAGTTTTTTTTATTAGGATGAATAAATGGGCTAGGTTTTTTTTTCCTTTTTTTTAATTTCATTCTGGGCTTTTTTTTATAGTTAGTTTCTTAAAAACTTTTTTTAACAAAATAAAACATCTGATTAAAAGAATTCTAATTTTTTTTATTTTACTAGGTTAGTTTAGTTTTAAATCATTTTTTTCTTTTTGTTGTGACTAGTGTTTTTTTTTGTTAAAGTTTTTTTAAAAATAATTTAAAAATAAAAGTTAAAATTTTTTTTAAGTTTAATTTTGTATGTTTATAGGGGCGTACAAATTAATTTTGTCAATTTTTATTAAAATTAGTGCTTGTCTAAATGTTTTCCTTCCATAATAAAAATCCATTTTCAAAACAAAAAAGATTTAAATCAAAATTGATCAACCTTTTTCTAATTAAAATAAATCAACTTATTGTTATTTTGTTGCTTAATTAAAATCTATCAACCACAGAATCATCTTCTACAGAACGGCGTGACTTTGAGTTTCTCGTTGCACCAGAGGATACGTCAACGTAGCCAATATCTATCAAGTCAAAATTAATTTTTCATTAAATTGTATTCTCTTTTAATTTTCTTTTATTTCTTTTTTTAATTATATCTATTAGGGAAAAATAAATATTATTAAAATTATAATTAATTTGCATAATGAGCTCTAGGGTAACCGTATTTATACGGATGTATTAAGGGCGCAATGGGATTAAGTTTCCACCCTTCCCTAATCATAATTAGACTCCCGAATCACAAATCTCTTTAAAAGACCAGTTTTGCAAAATCAAAAGGTTTTCCAATTTTAGCCATAATTAAAGTTGGTGGCGACTCCTATTTTTACATGTTTATTTTAAAATCGGTCGTCATCCCCTCATCGCGGCGCCCTCTAGGCACGTTGTGACAGCTAGGCAAGGAAATGTAAATATGAATGCAAGTCCAATTCTTTATTTTAGTGCTCTAGGTCCCTTAGAGTTTTCACTCTAAATCAACAATCAACTTTAAAGTTAAAATAGGTAGGCTTGAAGATTAATTATTTAGGTGATAATATAAAATGCAACGCTTAAATATAAATATGCAATGCAAGGACTTGAAGTATAAATATAAATACATTCCATTTGTTATATCTTTGAGTCCTAGGCTCAAGACTACCATTTAACTCTTTTAAAACAACATAATATCTTCATTTGCTAAAAACTCTTAAAAGTGAAACTTTCAAGCTTTAGAGGTCAGATAAATGAAGGTTTTGCAACTAGCATCTAAGATCATCATCATCAAGCCATGGTTTTCCAATAACAAGGCCATTGTAGCCGAAAAGAAAAGAAAGGAAAGAGGAAAACAAAGAACCGAAATGGAGTAGGAGAAGGAGAGAATTATCATTTAAACATTTCAACCCAAGAAAGAAACAAAGAAAAGAATGACAACTTAGAAATAACTCCCCTACCAAAGGTTTTTTTCTTTGAAAAGAGAAAAGCTTGATCTTGGAGAGGAAATGAAAAGAAAATTCTTCCTTGAGGCCAAATGTGGATTCAGCCAAGTGAGAAAGAAAAGGAAAGAGGATGTGTTCTTGAGTTTTGGTCTTGGAAATCGAAAGGCTAAGTGTTTAGAGGAAGATCTATGGTGGTTATGTGGTGGTTTGGGGTTGAGAAGTGGTAAAGGGTGGTGGCTCTTGGAAGAAATGTAGAAGAAGAAGAATTCTTTGAGGTTGAAGGAAGAAAGCTTCAAGTAGCAAAGTTATGCAAAGGTTCTTGCAACTTTCCTTGGCACCTATTTATAGAAAAATGAAACATATGGGGGTATGAATGGAGGGAGTGGCCGACAGTCATGGAGGGAGGGAAGGAAGAGAAAAACATCTCTTTACATGGTATGGGTTTGGGTATGGCTAGGTATGGGTGAAGGTAAGGCTAAGCATGGTTCTTTGAATTAATATCAACATGTGATAGATAAAAAAATAAGGGAGGTGGCCCCCCATATTAGAGAGAAATGGGGGGGGGAATATCTCATTTAAATGTTGTTTTATGAGTGTGTTTAGAGGTTGATTTGTTTAGGCCATGGATTAGGAGTTGTGATTAAGTATTTAGATGAGAAAGAGGATGATTAAGGCTTCTCAAGACAAGGTTTAAGAGTGGTCTTGGTCATTAATGGAGTCAAACAATTTTTAATCAAGATTCTCAATTACATCTTAGTTTCCTTAAATCATGGAATTGAAATAGGAAAAATACGATTCATTGAAAACGTGACATAAAGTCTTAAATCAAGAAAAGGATTTTGAGTTTTATTAAGCAATCTTAGGCTCTAATTAATCTCAATTAATTATTAAAATTAAATACTCTTTAATTAGAGCCTAATATTGCTTAGGTTTTATTAATTATGTACTTAAACTAATTATGCCCTTAATCAGGGGCAAAACGGTAATTTTTCTCAAAAACTCCCCGGGACCACCCGAGCTTAACCAGACATTAAACATCCCTTAAAAATGACATCTTGAACTCCCAGGCAAAGTTTGAGCCCAGTCGGGAGTTAATTCTGTGTAAGTTAGACATAGGGTCATTTTTATAATTTTGCGCGCAGGAACTCAAAATGAGATTCTTCTGCTCTATTAATATGGATAACACACATAATCTCCGTTCAATATTAAAAAACAACCCTTTGAGAATGGTCGGGGCCGGCTATCCTTATTTTCCCAGTAAAACGACCTCAGGGGCATTTTGGTCACTTGCACACAAAAAAAATCAGGGCGTTACATTACTCCCCTCCTTAAAAGAATTTCATCCTCAAAATTTGTTACCTGAGGGTATTGTGCCTTCATATCTGACTCTAGCTCCCAGGTAAACTCTTCTGTCCTTCCCCCTCCTCACACTACTTTGACCAAGGGCACAGTCTTATTCCTCAATTACTTAACTCCTTTGTCTATGATTTTCGTAGGTGGCAGGTTAAATGTCCGGTCTTTCCTCAAAAGTACTTACTCTGGCTCTAGCACATGGCTCGGGTTAGACTCATATTTTCTCAATTGGGAAACATGGAAAACATCATGGAGGTTGGATATATTAGGAGGTAGGGCTATATGGTATGCTACCATTCTGACTCGGTTAAGGATCTGAAATAGACCAACGAATCTGGGGCTCAATTTCTTAACACTCATGGCTTGACCTATACCTATGGTAGGGGTGATTCTAAGGAATACGTGTTCTCCCTCCTAAAATTCCAGCGGCTTTTGCCATTTGTCTGCATAGCTTTTCTGTCGACTTTGAGCAGTGAGAATCCTATCCTTAATTCTCTTGATTTGTTCCGTTGTCTCCCTCACAATATCGGGTCCCAACAAACTTTGCTCATTGGGTTCATACCAGCATAAAGGTGATTGGCATTTTCGTCCATACAGGGCCTCATACAATGCCATGTCGATACTTGCATGATAACTGTTATTATATGCAAATTCAATCAATGGAAAGTACTTGTCCCAGCTTCTTCTTTGGTCCATCACACACACCCTTAGCATATCTTCCAGTGTCTGGATGGTCTTCTCGGATTGCCTATTCGTTTGAGGGTGGTAAGCCGTGCTTAGACACAGCTTCGAACCAAACACCTTTTGAAAGGCTCCCTAAAATCGTCGCGTAAACCGCGGATCTCGATCTAAGATTATCGTCGACGGTACTCCATGTAATTTTATGATCTCTTGAATATATAACTGAGTTAGCCCATCCAAGGAGTATGTTACCATGATAGGTAAAAAGTAGGTTGACTTGGTCAGTTGGTCCACTATTACCCATATGGCATCATGACCAGCTTGGGTCCTCGGTAGCCCAGTCACAAAATCCATAGAGATACTATCCCATTTCCACTCGAGGATTGATCAGGGTTGAAGTATTCTAGAAGGTTTTTGGTGCTCAATCTTCACCTTTTGACAGACTAAGCACTTACTCACCCATGTGCTCACATCCTTTTTCAACCTAGGCCACCAGAACATCTTCTTCAGGTCCTGATACATCTTGGCAGTGCCATGGTTAATGGTAAAATGGCTTTTGTGGGCTTCCTCCAAAATCTCATTTCGGATGTCACTACTTACCGGTACATAGATCCGACCTTCAAACTTCCATACACCATCGGTATCTTATGTAAAACCCTTCATCTTTTCATCTCGTACCGCCTCTAGATTTTCCTAAAATTCTCTATCCACCTGTTGGGTTAGAGTGATCTTTTCCCTAAAGTCACGAGTCACGCTAAGATGGCATGCCTTTATGCTCTTAGTGATCAAGGTCATTCCTAGGTTTAGGTCTCTAAACTTTTCAATCAACTCCACTTCCTTAACCATCATATAGGATAGGTGCAATGATTTTCTACTTAAAGCATCGGCCATTACATTGGCTTTCCCTGGGTGGTAGTTTAGCCCAAAGTCATAATCTTTTAGAAACTCCATCCACCTCCTTTGTTTCATGTTCAGCTCCTTTTGATCAAAGAGGTACTTTAGACTCTTATGATCGGAGAACACCTCGAACCTTACTCCATACAAATGGTGTTTCTACACTTTTAGGGCGAACACTACGGCAGCTAACTCTAGGTCGTGGGTGGGGTAGTTTGCCTCATGGGGCTTAAGTTGTCTAGACGCATAGGCTACCACTTGCCTAGTTTACATCAACACACAACCCAGGCCCTTCCCGGAAGCATCATAATATACCTCAAAAGGTACGTTGGGGTTAGGTAACACTAAGATTGGGGTCGAGGTTAACTTCTGCTTTAGCTCTTGGAAGATCTTTTCATACTCTGGAGCCCAAGAAAAAGAGGCATTCTTCCTAGTAAGTTTGGTTAAGGGTAAAGAAATCTGGGAAAACCCCTTAATAAACCTACGGTAATAACCTACTAAGCCCAGAAAACTTCTAATCTCCGTTAGCATGGTAGGTTTTTCCCAATTCATTACAACCTCTACCTTACTCGGGTCAACAGTAATTCCTCATTTTGACACCACATGCCTTAAAAACTTCACTTCTTCTAGCCAGAATTCACACTTAGACAGCTTGGCATATAGTTTATTCTCTCTTAGGATCTCCAACACTGTCCTTAAATGACGGTCATGCTCCTCATAGGTCTTGGAGTAGATCAGTATGTCATCTATGAAGACAACCACAAACTGATTTAGATAAAGTCGAAATATCTTATTCATGTAGTCCATGAATATAGCCGGAGCATTCATCAATCCAAAGGACATGATGGTAAACTCAAAGTGGCCATATCGAGTATGAAAGGCCATCTTTGGTATATTCTCATCCCTCAGCCTAATCTGGTGGTATCCTGACCTCAAATCGATCTTAGAAAACATTGTTGCTCCTTTCAACTGATCTATCAAATCGTCAATCCTAGGCAATGGGTACTTATTTTTCACTATCACTCAATTTAGTTGCTTGTAATCAATACACAAGCTCATGCTCCCATCCTTCTTCTTGACAAACAAAATCAGGGCTCCCTATGGTGATGCATTTGGCCTCACAAACTTTTTCTCTAAAAGTTCTTCCAGCTATGTTTTTAACTCGGTTAGCTCCAAGGGTGACATTCTATATGGTGCTATGGATATGGGTCCGGTTCTAGGAATTAACTCAATAGAGAATTCTACTTCTCTTATTGGAGGGAACTCAGGTATTTCATTCGGGAATACTTCGGGATAGTTCCTCACAAGAAGTATCTTTTCAAAGTCCTGCTCAAAGTCTACATCACTAGCAGTCTGAAGAATGTAACCTTTATTCTCTTCCTTACCACAGTTTATTTCTATAGCATTTATGTAAAAGCTTAAGGGTTTCCTAGGTTCACTGGGAATAGGAAGGAAAATGATGGACTTCTCATAACAATTTAACATCACACAGTTGGCATAAAGCCAATCCATGCCAAGGATTATGTCCAGGCCTTGCATAGGTAAGCAGACTAAATCTAAAACAAAAGATCTATTCTCAATAATAAAACTAGAATTTAGGCTACATTTACATGTTCTAACAGGTTTCTAGTCGGGGTAGAAACAGTAAGGTCAAAGGGAAGTTCAGACATAAGCAGGCTCAAGGACTCAACATAAGAATATGAGATGAACGAATGGGTAGCGCCAGAGTTAAACAGTATAATTAAGGTCCTACCATTAATTTCACACTTACCTTCCATGAGGTTTTGATGATGTGGTCGTTTCTTCGGCATTGGGATAGTCATGTTTCTCTCCATGCATTCCCGTGAGTAGTGGTCGGGCTTCCCACACCAGTAGTAAACTCCCAGGCTTGCCCGGTAGGGTAAGTCTCCGTGAGGCTTCCCGTACTTGGCACATACTGCGGCGGGTGCAGCTAGGGTCCTTTTGTGGCACCTTGCCTCGGTTGTCATTAGGCCTCCCTTGGTTGAAGTCTCTTCGAGGGACTTGGGGCTAGAATTGTGACCTTGGTTGTGGTCGGAAAAGAGGTCGATTTTGCAGCTTGAACCTTGGAGCTTGGGACGCTAGCCTCTTTGCATGATTATCGGCCTTTGTTGTACTTAGCTTTTTTTGGCCGTGCTCAATGATATGGCATTTGTTGACCAGGGTAAGGAAGTCCCTCATCTCCAAAAGGGCTACCACAACATTAATTTTACCTTTTAGCTTGGACTCGTACCTGATGCATTTCCAGTACTCGTTGGGATTGCCTTGATACGTCCTTGAGAACTTAAGGAGTTCCTCGAACTTGGCAGTGTACTGAGCTATGCTTATGCCTCCTTGAGTGAGTTGTATGAACTCGATGTCTTTGGCGTTCCTCACTGATTCCGAGAAGTATTTTTCATAAAAGTGAGCCTTGAACAGCTCCGAGTCGATCTCGGTGCTGCCTGCCTCCAGCAGTCTCTGAGCACCGGTTCACCAAAATCCAGCAACGCCTTATAGCATGTAAGTGGCAAACGTCACCTTCTGCACCTCCGTGCAAGGGATCACAGTAAAGATCTTCTCCATGCTTTTGATCCATTCATCTGCGTGATTGGGGTTCAGGGTTCCTTTGAATGAAGGTAGGTTAGCCTTGCGAAACTCCCCAAAACATGTGTGCTCAGGAACCAGTAGCATTATGACCACTGTCGACATCTGCTTGGCGGCCTCGATCCATTCCTTGGAACATTGCCTTTATGGTCCTAGCCACATCACGGAGGGCTTCAGCAGCCTCGTTGTCTTATCTACAAGGGGTCATGGTCCTATTCTGTTGTCAATGTGCCATTGGTTCTTATGAACACAAAACAACAAACACTGAGGTGATCAGGCTCAATACTCTATGTAAAGTGAGCTAGTTAACATGGCACGTTCACACATACAGGAGTCATGCATTCCTATCCTATAGCTTATTCTATCAATAAGGCACTGTACATGACATAACTACTGTATCATGCTTACAAAGAATAGTCAGTCCAATCCTCAGGCTCTGTGAGAACTGAATTGCTCTGATACCAAAATGTAACACCCTAATATTATTAGTTATTACTCTTTTGTTCCAATTCTTAATTATAGTCTTTAGAAAATACTTAGTGAAAATATCGGTAAAATATTTCTTTTTGGAAATGAAAGCTAAAACGTGAGCCACGCAAGTGCATAAAGTAAACCGCATCGTTGACTTGCAAAGGAAAAATCATAAGATAACAAATAAAACGAAAAGAAACAACATCATATATCATTATATATAAATAGTTATACCACACACCAAGTCAAGTAGTAGTAGTGTTAATACAGTCATTTGTTCATAACATGAAGAAACATCAAGAAAATTCATCTGAACCCGCTAACTACAATAGTACAACTAAAACAGATAACTTCTAAAAGCAAAAGAAGGCTATCCTAAACATGTACGAGTGTGTACACTAGGGTCAGTTGCCAACTCCTACTCCTGCACATCAAAAAGAGGTACATAACCAACCCACTGAGCCAACTGGTCGGGGTGGCCAAGCAGTGAGAGGGTCGGGCATGTGCTCCACGATGGGGCACCATCCGTACCCTGCCTCCTTAGAATGACTGCGTCATAGTAGCCACCTAACTCCATGGGAATGGTGGGGGAGGAACCCATGGATGAAATGTCTATCTTGGAGGGGTCGGTCTCAGAATGAGCTGGGGGTAAGTGGGGAATGTACTCTGGGTAGTCTCAGACAGTGGAGGCAGCAGCGGGGGTACAATGGATGTCCTCTCCTCGGGGGCATGTACACTTGAAGAGTAAGTGATCGGCGAAGAATGAGGTCGGTGAGAATCAGAAGCTAGTAACCAGTTGAGCGAAAGAGCGATCCAAGAATACAAACAGACGGACTGAACAACGATCAATGAAGTGATAGGACTGGTGCATGGCGTCAAAATATCTTATTTAAATGTTATTCTATTAGTGTGTTTAGAGGTTGATTTGTTTAGGCCATGGATTAGGAGTTGTGATTAAGTGTTTAGATAAGAAAGAGGATGATTAAGGCTTCTCAAGACAAGGTTTAAGAGTGGTCTTGGTCATTAATGGAGTCAAACATCTTCTAATCCAGATTCTCAATCACATCTTAGTTTCCTTAAATCATGGATTTGGAATAGGAAAAATACTATTCATTGAAAATGTGACATACAGTCTTAAATCAAGAAAAGGATTTTGAGTTTTATTAAGCAATCTTAGGCTCTAATTAACCTCAATTAATTATTTTAACTCTAGATTAACTATTAAAATTAAATACTCTTTAATTAGAACATAATATTGCTTAGATTTTATTAATTATATACTTAAACTAATTATGCCTTAATTAGGGGCAAAACGGTTTTCTCAAAAACTCCCCGGGACCACCCGGGCTTAACCAGACATTAAACATCCCTTAAAAACAACATCTCGAACTCCTGGGCAAAGTCCAGGCCCAGTCAAGAGTTAATGTTGTGTCAGTTAGACACAGGGGTGTTTTGGTAATTTTGTGTGCAGGAACTCAAAAATGAGATTGTTTGGCTCTATTAACACAAATAACACATATAATCCCCGTTCAACATTAAAAACAACCCTTTGAGGATGGCCGGGCTAGCTATCCTTATTTTCCTAGTCAAACGACGTCAAGGGCATTTTGGTCATTTGTACACGGGAAAAATCGGGGCTTTACACTAAATAGGAGTCTTGGGCATTAAAACTAGAGAAATGGAAACACATTCATATTTATTTTTTCCTTTTGTCAACTAAGTCCTAAAGGTTATATTTCCATCTTCCGAAAGGAATAAAATGTGGTTCTAAGAATGTTCTTTAACTAGGAATTAATTTTAGAAAAACTAGTTACTTGAAATGTCTTACATTACAACTTTGCATGCTTTTGAAATATTAAATATTTGGTTTCTTGCATATCATTTCTAGATTTGTTTAATCCTGTTTGAAGTGGCATAAATGTGGGAAAATTACTATCTATTATGATGGAATTCATCCTTGGTATCTTAGGCAAAAATTAGTAACTAAAGACCCGTAAAATTGAATTTATGGAAACTTTTGACAACTCTATTTTCGGTCACTATCCAAAGTATTTTGATATGATATAATGTTGTTTGGGATTGTTCAAATACGAAAAACTTGTTTGTAATTAGTGTAATAATTATTTATAGCATTTAGAGAAAGACTAGTAATGAGAAAGAGTCAAAAACATAACTTCTAGAATACCAAAACAGTTAAATTTCCATTTCTGTTCAAATCTACCCAGCATGGTTTCATGATGTCCTTAAGGTTAATAATCAATGAGAATCATTGGAATTGATCTCCTAGATGCATAAATAAATAAATACGAAAGTTGTGTTTACCTGATTTAGAGGTTTTATCGATTAAGAGATAATGAAAGTGCTTGCCTTAAGAGATGTGATGATTATGTTTGCATACTTGGCTACCAATTGCAAGATTTATTGTGGCATGTTATGATTACATTTGGAATGATTAAGGTGCATGTGTTGAAGTTATACGAATGCATGTGACATTACATGATAAGTTCATGCTCTTGCATCTCAACATGACATGCTAAGCTTAAGGTGACATAAAACACTTAGAAATGATCCTTTCATAATGAGCGGGGCTTGGCGTAAGGTGATCCCGGGGAATTGCTTATCGAGAGGATAAGTATTCTTATGCTCCTTATCCCATACCCTGAGATACAGCCGAGAATTTACTTATCGAGAAGATAAATGTTAGCTAGTGATGACTAGTGAGGTATGAGCTCATAACCTAGAACTTTCGAGAAGAGAAAATAATAAGGTGGCCCCCAAGGAAAAGAGATAAGAACCTTAAGTTACCTGAAAGAAATATTGAGGGAAAGATCATGAATTTGTATTCTTTATCATATGTTGATTAATTGTGATATTAGTTATGTTATCATGTTGCATTCTTACATTAAGACGCATTCTAAAGTGAACGGGTTTCGAACAATTACTTCGTTCGTGAGTAGTAGTAGGAGTTGGCCTTGGATCTCATCAAGGGTCTGCGCTCTGTCACATGGACGATAGCCCCCTTACTTCTAGGGGCTATTTGTTTAAGTATAAAGGGTGTCGAGACCCTGACTAGTTATGTCTATTGTTTCCTTTTATGCTTTTTGACAATTGTACTATCCCAACCATTATTGGTGGGCATAATTCTATTATGTTAAGTACTTATGTTATATGAACCTCTGATGTTATCTATGAATGTTCCCATAATGTTGTGTTATGTTTGAGTCTTACTTTAGTTTCATGTATGCTTATGGTGAGTCTAGTTCCTTATCGGCTTTTGGACATATCATACGACGTAGTTCTTTCAAGATACGTGGCTCATGTTTTCTTTTTTAAAATTCAAAAAAAAATTGACCAGTATTTTCGCTAAGTATTTTAACAATTTAAAAGTAAGAACTGGAACAAAAGAGTAATAACTAATAATTAACTTAAATGCATCCTAGGCGTATTGGGTTAAATATTAGGGTGTTACATAAAGGTTGTGTTTTTAATTGAACTTTAGTGGTAATAATGCCATAAATGGTAGAAAATTTGAGACTAAAGGTATTGTAATAACATAACTAGTAATTAAAAAGGTTTGAGCTTTTGGTGTCTAGACGCAATAATTAGTAAAATGACACTACCAGAAACATGCAGGATACTGATGACATATACCGACGGGTTCGAAACCATTGGTAATTACCGACGGACTTTCCGACAGGTTGAGGCATTTTTGGAAATAATTATGATAATTACTGACACCCGTTGGCAAAACCATCAGTAACTTGTGGCTCAATACCCGCCAATTGGCGCTCATAATAACCAATAGGTATACCTATGGTAGTATCGACGAGTAATTACTATCTTCAATATTAAATATTTATTAAATAATTTACTGTCGGTTTAACCGACGGGTTATTAATATGTTTATATTATGAATTAAATTATCGACAATTTTACTGACAGTTGATTATTATATTTAATATCGATTAATTATTAATTGATTTACCGACGGGTTTATGGATAGATACTTGCCGACAGGTATACCGACGGTTATTTGAAATTTTTGTTATTTCCACGCAAACATGGTATTACTCATCACCCATCCGTCGGTGAGTATCTTTGTTTTGAATGATAATAAAGCCAATTTAAAGAAAATACTTTGAAGAACAATTTATGTCTCTATTAAGTTTCTTGTAAGATTATAATAGGTTTCTATAGTTTAGCAAGAGCAAGGCTTATTCAAATGAGAATATATTTCATTTTACATGTGTGAACATATTTATCTCATGTTATGAGATCTGAAATGAAACATAAGTAAAATTATCCAAGCAATTGATAGCTAACATTTAGAAGAAGTTGTCAATGCTACAAAGAAACCAAGTTTAGAGACTTTAGAAAGTAGCACAAGACATCAGAAAGTATACTCAAGATGAAAATATCAATTCATGTCCAAGAGCAACATGTTACTTAATCTTTAATAATCACAATTGGAAAGATTTTATTAGCAAAGAAGATTAGATTGGAGATTAGAAAGTGAATAACTCTTCAAGGAATTGATTGCATACATCAGAAAGCTCACCTGTGAGTGGACCACAGAATGCTACTGGAAAAAGGAAGGAAATTTAAAATTTGAATTTCAAATGTTCAAGTCAAACCCAGTTTTAAATTGGTACATCATCTCCTCTGCCTGATTAATCAACCACCTTGACTTCATGAAGGAGGAGTTCAGAAAGCATGTTTAGAAAGTAGAAAAGTAATTTATGTAGGAAGATCAGAAAACTCAACTTTACAATAGCTTCTGCAACCAATGTGATAAATCTGTCAATCTCTCTTTTAGTTATTTCTTTGAAGACACATCTGATGATCAACATGTGCCATTTGAAGAACTGACCAATGGCAATAATCACAAAGGAAGACCACTATATATGGAGATGCTATACTTAAAAACTGATAAGAGATTTGAAGATTCAAGAGAGGAAACTCTACAAAAATCTCTTCCCACTTCCTAGAATATTTAGTATTTATCATGTAATCTGTTTTATGCTTGAAGTTTGAGAAAATCTTCCTTCTACATTCTTAGTTAGATTTAAGAAGGAAGTCATTCAAGTTTTCCCAGAAACTTTTTCATGTATGTTTAAGGAAACTTGAGTGTAGGGTAGTTTGAGAGGCAACCCAAAAACTTAACCTTTGTATCCTCGATTTGGTAGTGATCGCTATGAGATAGCTTCGAGAGGCTACTATAAAACTACTTGTAATGCCACAGTAGTGGTTGTTATTGCTCCTGGTTTAGCTTGGAGCAGCTAGTCAAAGACTACTTTTAACGAGACAATAGAGGTTACTATTAGTCAAAGGGATATGAGAACTAAATCATTCCTTGGTTATTCATGAAATTATGCTTTCATCACCACCTTTGCACTTAAACATGTTGAAAAAGCTTTAAATTGTCAAAGTCGGGTGGAAGCTTTGTTGAATATGCTAACTAAGCTCAAGAGAAATGTAACGCCCCAATTTTCTGTCAAAGTGGAAAATGACCAAAATGCCCCTGAGGTCATTTTTGGCCCAGAATTCAAGGATGGCCGGCTCGGCAATCCTCGAAGGGCCAACTCAATGTTTGAAGGGGATTGAATGGCCCTTGAGTGGTTTCGGAGGCGAAAGTCTCATTTTCTGCAGTTTCGGGTCAAAATGACTAAAATACCCGTATAGCATTTTACGAGGGTAAAGGTGCCATTTGAGCCCGAAACTTTCGTCAAAGGTTTAAAAAAATGTTTTTACATATTTAAAAGCGTTTGTTTAAGTCCCGGTGGTCCCAGGTAGTTTTAGTGCAAAATTATGATTTTGCCCCTAGAATAGTGTTTTTGAGCCTAATGACGTAATTAAGCAAACCTAAGCAATATTAGGCTCTAATCAAAGATTAATTAATTTTCATAATTAATCTAGAGTCAAAATAAACTATTAAAATTAATTAGAACCTAAAATTTCTTAGATTAGATTTAAATCTCTTTTTAAAAACTCAAGATTTCACTTTTGGAATCTTGAATAGTGTTTTCTCTCTTCAATTCCTTAAATCAAGGAATTGTGTCTAGAATTATTTATGCACTAAAATGAGTTTATAACTCATTAATGATGCAAGACCACTCCTTAAACATGTCTTGACAACCTTGATTACCCATTTTCTTACCTAAACACTTTCTTACAAATTTCTAATCTTAATCCTAATCAAAAATACACCTAAACACAACTCTAAATCACAATTAAAATGCAAGAAATCCTCCCCATGGCTAATGCAAGTTTTGGCTATCTCTCCCCCATTTGCATCACATGTTGATTTGTTTCTCACTCAAAGAACCATGCTTGAGCCATACCTTGAACCATACCTCACCATACTTTGAACCATATCTCACCATGCCTCAAGATCACAACATCTCACCTCATGGACCTCATGGGGCTGCTCTTGTTGGTCGAAACTCCCTCTCCCTCTTGCACCTTTCATTTGTTTCATTTCTCTATAAATAGCATGCTTGGGTGAACTTGCATCATTTTGGGTTCATTTGCTAAGTGTAAGTTTTCAAAGAGCACTTCAAAGTTTTCTTTTCTCTCAAGTTCAAGTGTTCAAGTTCTTCATCCTCTTCTCTCATCCCAATCTTCAAATCACTTGGTAGGGATTTTCTTTCAAGTAATTTCCTTTATTTAAGTTCTTACTCCAGTTATGTGTTTATGGTTTCTCTTGAGTCTTTTTAGAACTTCTTTCCTTCTCCTTTTTCTTCATCATTTTTAGCCATGGGCCTTTGAGGACAAGGGAATGAGAGCTTGATGATGAGGTTTCATGGTGGTGATGTCCATCACTTGAACAACCTCTAAAGCTTGATCTTTGTTCTTAAGTTAAAGATGTTTTTAGTTTTTCTTCTTGAACCTTGAAACCTCTCACTTTGATGATGTTTTAAAATGGTTACATGAACTCAATGATGAGGACTCATGATGTTGGTGTTAATGCATCATCAAGATCATGGTCTCTAGAGTTTCAAATGTTTCTTTTTCTTCTTAAAAGTTTCGGTTCCTTTTCCTTTTCTTTCTCCAAATTTTCGGCCATGTTGGCCAATGAGGTTCACAATGGCTTGATGATGAGAGCTTTTAGATGATGACTATGTGTTCATCACAATGAGGTCTCTAGAGCTTGGGTTTTAATAAAAATGTTATTTATGACCACATTTCAAGAAAAGAAACTTTGTGTTCTAGAGAACCCTTGAGATTTACTCTTGTCTTCACTTTATCCTGTCATGATGAGTTTGGATTGAGGTTTAAATTCCTTTAAAGTCTTGTATGAGCTCTAATAAGAAATAAAATGGACTAGCATTCATATTTAAGTTCAAGCTTATGCATTACATATTTACTTTGAGCTTTGCATTCATATTTATTTTCCAAGCCATCACTTAAAGTTAAAGAATAAAGAATAGAGTGCACCTCATATTTACATTTTTGTCTAGCATATTTACTTTTCATCACTAAAGAACATAAAAATTTAAAATGAGAGCTTGCATTATCACCAAACTAAATCTCAAAACCTTTCTATTTCGGCCTTAAAGTCGATTGTTGCTGGGTCTAGAGCACTAAAATAAAGAAATGAACTTGCATATTTATATTTCAAGTCTTGCATATTTATTTCAAGCCCTGCATATTTATATTTCAAGCTCTCACTTTACTTTGTAATGAAGAATAAAAATGAAGTGCATAGCATGTTTAAATTATGTCATCACTTAAAGACCTTAGAGCTCAAAGACTTGTCCAATTTATCTCAAGTTGAGGTTTAATGTGGGAGCATTCTTTGGATGCATAATTTCGGCCATGTAGTGATGATGAACTTGGAAAAAGATTCATCTAGCTACAAGGGTCAACAATCTAAGTTTTAAAATTCTCCTTATGCCTCATGAATTTTATGAAGTTAAGACCAACAAGATTTATGAATTTAATCCTCTTTTAAGGAGGGATCAAGTTGGTTACTGACCTAAGGGTATTTTTAGCCTCTTGACAAAATAAAATGGTTTGCAAAAGAGTTTTAGAAGTTCTAAAAATAGTTCCAAGAGAAACTAGCAACTTATATGTTTTAGAAATATCAAGTAATGCATCTTTTTGGGACTTGATGTTTCGGTTCTGCCATGATGAGTTTGCTACTGTATGATGATGTTTTGATGTGTTAGAATGTGTGAAAATTATGTATGATGAGGTAGGAACATTTCTATGCATTATAGGAGAGAAACTAGCTTTCTAGAAAAACCGTAAAGTCAAGATTTAGCATAGTTTTAGCCCATTTATTTTTGGAAACTGCCCAAACTATTTCAATGGGAATATAATTAGATTAGAATTGTTTAATCATGAAAAATTTGGTGACAATTGAAGTAGGATTGAATTTTAGCACTTATAGAGAAACTAGTAACTAGAAAACTGTAAAACCGTAATTCTAGAACTCTTAGAACATTTAAGTTTTAGAATCTGTCCAGAAACCTTATAATGTAGTGAACATGGTTTATAATTTTTTCTTAGGCATAGAAATGCCTCATAATTGGTTTAGGTCGAATTTATGGCGCCTTAGGCGAAGACAGAACCAAGAAAAAGTCTAAAACGTAAGTTCTAGAACCCCGTAATTGTAAGTTTATAATGCTGCCCCTAAGGAATGGTGTTGCCCAGATTTATTAAAGAGCATAAATAATAGTAAGATTTGTTAGAAAAGAATCCTTAGGTGCATAAGAGGTTGATAGAAAATGATAGATTAATTACATGACAAGTTTACGGCCCGTAAGGGTCAAAGCATAAGATACCATAGGACCAAGAGCATAATGAATTTTTAATGTGGCTTGTGAACGTATGAGAATGATTACGTGAATGCATGGAATTATGATGAAGGATGCATGTTTGATTGACTTATGTGGCATAAAGTAAAATTTGGAAGAAATTTGGCATGATGCTGTTATGCTGCCGAATTTCTGACAAATTTGGGGACCTAGAAAGTTTTTGAGAAACCTATGAAATTTTTATTTATGAGGTACTAAGATGAGTTCTCGGATGACACTGGTTCAACCGAGCACCTCCAGAGAACTCACGTGACATCGGTACCAAGATGAATTCTTGGGTGACACCGGTTCGACCGAGCACCCCACAGAAATGCCCCCTAGCTCGTACTGGATAAGTCGGGATTATGTTTATGATTATGATACGCTTATCGGGATTGATAAGTAAGAACTAGTGACGACTAGTTAAGGTATGAGCTCATAATGTAACACCCCGATTTTCTGTCTGAGTAGAAAATGACCGAAATACCCCTGAGGTCATTTTCGACCCGGAATTCGAGGATGGCCGACCCGGCAGTCCTCGAAGGGCCAACTCAATGTTTGAAGGGGATTGAGTGACCCTTAAGTGGTTCCAGAAACGGAAGTCTCATTTTCAGCAGTTTCGGGTCAAAATGACCAAAATACCCCTATAGCATTTTACGCGGGTAAAGGTGCCGTTTGAGCCCGAAACTTTCCCCAGAGGTTTAAAACCATGTTATTACATATTACAAAACATCTGTTTGAGTCCCGGCAGTCCCGAGCAGTTTTAGTGCAAAATTACGATTTTGCCCCTAGAATAGTGTTTTTGAGCTTAATGATGTAATTAAGCAAACCTAAGCAATATTAGGCTCTAAACGAAGATTAATTAATTTCCATAATTAATCTAGAGTCAAAATAAATTATTAAAATTAATTAGAACCTAAGATTGCTTATATTAGATTTAAATCTCTTTTCTAAAACTCAAGATTTCACTCTTGGAATCTTGAATAGTGTTTTCTCTCTACAATTCCTTAAATCAAGGAATTGTTTCTAACTCACTAATGATGCAAGAACACTCTTTAATTATGTCTTGACAACCTTAATTACCCATTTTCTCCCCTAAACACTTTCGTACAAATTCCTAATCTTAATCCTAATCAAAACACCTAAACACCACTCTAAACCACAATTAAAATGCAAGAAACCCTCCGCCCATGGCTGATGCATTTCGACCACCTCTCTCCCAATTACCTCACATGTTGAATTGTTTCTCACTCAAAGAACCATGCTTAAGGTCATACCTTGAACCATACATCACCATACTTTGAACCATACCTCAAGACCACATTATCTCACCTCATGGAACTCATGGGTTCCCTCCATTCTGCATGGCCGAAGCCTCCCCCTCCATGCACCTTTCATTTGCTTCATTTCTCTATAAATAGCTTGCTTTGTTGAACTTGTATCATTTTGGGTTCATTTGCAAAGAGTAAGTTTTCAAAGAAACACTTCAAAGCTTCCTTTTTCTCTCAAGTTCAAGTCTTCAAGTTCTTCATCCTCTTCTCTCATTCCAACCTCCTAATCTCTAGGTAGGGATTTTCTTTCAAGAGTTCTTTCATTAAAAGTTCTTAATTTATTTATGTGTTCTTAGTTTCTCTTGAATCCTTTCTAGAACTTCTTTTCTTTTTCTTCTCCTCCTTGTGTTTCGGCCATGAGGCTTGTGAATCAAAGAAATGAGAGGTTGATGATGAGAGTTTCATGATGATGTTCATCACTTGAACAATCTCTAAAGCTTGATCTTTGATCTTGAGTTAAAGGTGTTTTTAGTTTTCTTCTTAAATCTTTGAAACCTTTCACTTTGAGGATATTTTAAAATGGTTAACATGAACTCAATGATGAGAGCTCATGATGTTGGTGTTAATGCATCATCAAGATCATGATCTCTAGAGTTCCAAATGTTTCTTTTCTTCTCCAAAAATTTCGGTTCTTCTTCCTTTTCTTTCTTTGTGGTTTCGGCCATTTGGCCAAGGGAACTCACAATGGCTTGATGATGAGAGCTTCTAGATGATGACTATGTGTTCATCACAATGAGGCCTCTAGAGCTTGAGTTTCAATATAAATGTTATCTATGTTTATATTTCAAGAAAAGAAACTTTGTGTTTAAAGAACCCTTGAGGTTCACTCTTGTTTTTCTTTATCTTGTCATGTTGAGTTTGGGTTGAGGTTTAAGTTCCTTTAAAGTCTTGTATGAGCTCTAATAAGAAATAAAATGAACTAGCATTCATATTTAAATTTGAGCTTATGCATTACATATTTACTTTGAGCTTTGCATTCATATTTAATTTACAAGCCATCACCTAAAGTTAAAGGCTAAAGAATGGAGTGCATCTCATATTTATATTCTTGTCTAGCATATTTACCTTTCATCACTAAAGAACGTAAAGATTTAAAATGAGGTTTGCACTATCACCTAACTAAAATCTCAAAGCCTTTCTATTTCGGCCTTAAAGTCGATTGTTGTTGGGCCTAGAGCACTAAAATAAAGAATTGAACTTGCATATTTATATTCCAAGTCTTGCATATTTATTTTAAGCCTTGCATTTTTATATTCAAGTCTAGCATGTTTACTTTAAGCTCTCACTTTAATTTGTAATGGAGAATAAAAATGAAGTGCATAGCATGTTTAAATTATGTCATTACTTAAAAGATCTTAGAGCTCAAAGACTTGCCCATTTCATCTCAAGTTAAAGTTTAATGAGGGAGCATTCTTTGAATGCATGATTTCGGCCATGAAGTGATGATGAACTTGGAATGAGTTCCATCTAGCTTCAAGGGCCAATAAGTCAAGTTTTTAGAAATCTTTTCAAAGCTCATGAATTTGTTTAAGTTTAAGACCAACAAGGTTCTATGAATTTAACATTCTTTTGAGAAGGGGTTAAGTGGTCACTGACCCAAGGATGTGTGTTTAGTCTCTTTGACATGATAAAATGGTTTGCAAATGAGTCTTAGAAGTCTTGAAAATGATTCCAAGAGAAGCTAGTAACTTATGTGTTTTAAAAAAATATCAAGTTATGTGTCTTTTTGAGATTTAATGTTTCGGTTCTTCCATGAATGTGTTTGCTGCCATGTGATGATGTTTGATGTGTTTGAATGAGTGAAAAATTATGTATGACGAAATAGGAACAATTCTATGCAAGTTAGGGAAGAAAAACTAGCTTTCTAGGAAAACCATAAAGTCAAGATTTAGCATAGTTTTATCCCATTTAATTATGGACACTGCCCAAACTATTTTAATGGGGATATACTCAGATTAGGATTGATTAAATATGAAAAATTTGGTTACATTTGAAGTAGGAATGAATTTTAGCACCTATCGAGAAACTAGTAACTAGAAAACCGTAAAACCGCAATTCTAGAACTCTTAGAATATTAAATTCTTAGAATCTGTCCAGCAACCTTAAAATGTAGAGAACATGGTTTATAAATAGTTCCTTGATATAGGAATGACTCATAATTGGTTTAGGATTGACTTATAGCGCCTTAGGCGAAGACAGAACCAAGAAAGGGTCTAAAACGCAGGTTCTAGAACCCCGTAATCATAAGTTGATAACGTTGCCCCTAAGGAATTGTGATGTTCAGATTTAATAGATAGCATGAATAATGATAAGGTTTGATAAGAGAGAACCCTTAGGTGCATAAAAGTTTGATAGAAGATGATAGGTTAACTACATCTCAAGTTTAAGGCCCGTAAGGGTCAGAGCATAAGATACCGTAAGATCAAGTGCATAACAAACTCTTAATGTTGCTTGTGAAAGTATGAGGATGATTATGTGATTGCATGAAAGTATGATGAAGGATGCATGTTTGATTGACTTATGTGGCATAAAGAAGAATTTGGAAGAAATTCGGCATGCCACAGTTATGTCGCCGAATTTCTGACAAATTCGGGACTCAGAAAGTTTTTGAAAAACTATGAAATTTTTATGAGGTACTAAGATGGGTTCTCGGATGACATCGGTTCAGCCGACTACCTCCAGAGAACTCATGTGACATCGGTACCAAGATTTAATTCTTGGGTGACACCGGTTCGGCCGAGCATCTCCAAGAAATGCCCCCTAGCCCGTACTGGATAAGTCGGGATTATGTTTATGATTATGTTACACTTATCGAGATTGATAAGTAAGAACTAGTGATGACTAGTTAAGGTATGAGCTCATAACCTAAAGATGTGACACGTTCTGGGTGACACCGGTTACCGAAAGCACCCCCAGAGCGCTTGTCTTTTAGGGTGGCCTATGAGGAAGTTATGATGATTATGTCACAAAGAGAATTTATTTTCCACTTTATGCCACTACTATTATGATGTTCTTAAGTATATGATGATTATTCTTGCATTAAGTAGAGCCATGCATACATTCTTTAATATGCTTGCATCCATGACATTAAGAATCATGCTAAAATAAATGGACCTTGGTTAAATTATGTTTTAGAACCTAAAAATGGACTTAATGCACGCTCACTTATTTTGTATAACTACACCCAAGGTTCCTGAGGACGTAGATGATGACACCTAGGTAGTAGGAGGCCCTACTGAGATTCTTTAGCAAGATTCTCACTCCCTCTATCTCTTTCTTTCCGTCACGTCTTCAGATGGCGACGTTCGTGGTTTTCGTGGACACCCCGACGTGGAAGGTGCACTATGACCCAGCTCACGGGTCATACCATTTTGAGGGACAGTGCACGGTGCGAGTTTTCATGTTCGTAGGACGTCCCTTCGCTTACCCCGTACACACCTATTGCTTCTCCCCGACAGCACCCTACGGCGACGACGAGCGGGTTTTTGAGCGCGCGCGTACGCATAACGAGAGAGTGCTCCGCATGCACACCGCCGCCTCAGCCATGCGAGACTATCCCGATTATGTGCCCCGGACCTACTTCTCAGAGACTGACCCGTCCGAGGACCCGCCTACCCATCTGTATAGCGAGAGCTCTGCCCCCTCTCCACCATTGATGAGGGAAGGCAGTGAGGATACCGTGACCCAACCACGGCTTGCACGACGACCAGAGGTGTGGCCACACCGCCGGGGTCACTCTTGATCCCCGTTCTGTCTCTTTACGCCCGAGGAGCTCGGCCAGTTTCCCAGATATGTGCCTCGCTCGCGAGATGGACGTCGGTAGGAGGTGATGATTGACCGATGGAGTACTTGGGTAGAGCACACACCACTTAGATGGAGATGAACCTTCTTTTGTTTTAGAGGTCATCCCGTTAGTTGCACTTGGGTAGGGGAGTTGCTTTTATAGTTACCGTTGCACTTTCTTTTGTATTTCCTTTTTAGTTGTATTGCTCATGTTGTACTAAACTAAGTCCCACTCTACCTAAGTGGGCATATTATATAAATATGCAATTCGATGTTATTATGATGTGCCTTTTACTTTTCTTATGTGATGTTGCTATGCGATGTTTGCTGTATTACCTTTCGCGCATTACTAGTTAACGTGTCGCGCGGCTATCACTTTGCTTTTATAATTCAAAAAAAAATTTACCAGTATTTCCGCTAAGTATTTTAAAGTAATGAGAAAGCTGTGACGTAATAGACTAATGATTAACCTAATTATGTTCTAGAGTATTGGGTTAAAAATTAGGATGTTACACATAACCTAGAGATGTGACATGTTCTAGGTGACACCGGTTCGGCCGAGCACCCCCAGAACGATTGTCTTTTAGGGTGGCCTATGAGGAAGTAAAGTATGATGTTTATGTCACAAAATTTCCCATATGAGAATTTAATTGCCACTTTATGCCACTATGATGATGTTTTTAATGTTATGATTATTATTCTTACATTAGGCAGAGCGATGCATACATTCTTTAATATGTTGCATCCATGACATTAAGAATCAAACTAAAATGAATGGACCTTGGCTGACTATGTTTCAAAGCTTAAAAATGGACTTAATGCATGTTCACTTATTTTGTATACTAAGCCCAAAGTTCTTGAGGACGTAGATGATGACACCTAAGTAGTAGGAGGCCCTACTGAGATTCTTTAGCAAGATTCTCAGTCCCTCTATCTTTTTCTTTCCGTCACGTCTTCAGATGGCGACGTTCGTAGTTTTTGTGGACACCCCGACGTGGGAGGTGCACTATGATCCGGAACACGGATCATACCATTTTGAGGGACAGTGCACGGTGCGAGTCTTCATGTTCGTTGGACGCCGCTTCGCTCACCCCATGCATACCCATCGCTTCTCCCCGACAGTGCCCTACGGTGACAATGAGCGAGTTTTTGAGCCCGCACGTACACATAACAAGAGAGTGCTCCGCATGCACACCGCCACCTCAGCCATGCGTGACTATCCCGACTATGTGCCCCGGACTTACTTCTCGGAGACTGACCCATCGGAGGACCCGCCTACCCATCCGTACAGCGAAAGCTCCGCCCCCACTCCACCACTGATGAGAGAGGGAAGTGAGGATACTGTGACTCAGCCACGGCTAGCACGATGACCGGAGATGCGGCCACGTCGCGGGGGTCACTCTCGATCCCCGTTCCGCCTTTTTACGCCCGAGGAGCTCGCCCAGTTTCCCGGATATGTGCCTCGCTCGCGAGATGGACGTCGGTAGGAGGTGACGATCGACCGATGGAGTACCCGGGTAGAGTACACACCACTTAGATAAGGATGGACCTCCTTTTGTTTAGAGGTTATCCCTTTAGTTGCACTTGGGTAGGGGAGTTGCTTTTATAGTTTTCGTCGCACTTTCCTTTGTATTTCCTTTCTAGATGTATTGCTCATGATGTACTAAACTAAGCCCCACTCTCCATGAGTGGGCATATCATATTATATAAATATGCAGTTCAGTTCTATTGTGATGTGCCTCTACTTGCATTATGTTATGATGTTATGAGATGCTTGCTTATTTCCTTTCGTGCTTTATTATTTATCATGTCACGCGGCTCTCACTTTGCTTTTATAATTCAAAAAAAAAATTTTACCAGTATTTCCGCTAAGTATTTTAAAGTAAAAAGGAGACTATGACGTAACCGCCTAACGATTAACCTAAATATGTTCTAGAGTATTGGGTTAAAAATTAGGATGTTACAAGAAAAGCAAAGTATACACATCATATTTGAAACATCATCATCTGTACTAAGGGGAAGTTCAAAGACAATATGGATAAATTTGATATTATCAGGGTAAGCATATTTGCGCAAGAGAACAGGACTAAAAGAAATAGCACAAGCAATGTTAAGATCTTTTGCACTCAAATGCTAGGAATAAGGAATCGGCTGAAAAATCATCTCTTGAGGTAATTCGCTTTCCTATCTTCTGAGATAATGCTGTGCTATTTATCTTTTCAAGAATTCATTCAGCACTCTATGTCCCAGCATTTTGCAAAATCCTTTCTTTGTATTATCTTGCTCAAAACGGAGATGCTTAGTAAAAAGATGTGTCTACTGAAGATCTTGTATCAAGATGTATTCACAATATCTATTGGTAAAGATCCCTTGAATGTTTTTGTTTATGTTTCAAAAATGCCTTTTTTTTTTTTCTTTTCATATGCTTCCATAATTGCATAAGCATTTCTGCATAAAACTTCTCTAAGAATCCTTTCTCCATAACTCCCTTATGAAGTTATGGTATCAGAAGCTATAAGGAAAAGGATATTCTTGTGAAAATGTTATTTGCCAGTTTTCAAGAACATGAGAAGCGCAGTTTGTAAGATCAGGAATATGAATAGGTATATCAGATGTTAGTTTCCAAGACCACAGATTTCTATGAGGAATGGTTCATCAATTAGCAAGATCAGAAAGAAATCAACATGTTCAGTTTGAAGACAGGTTGATCAGAAAAAAGACGGTGTGTTTAGAAAGAAGTTTGGTTAGTTAGAAAGAAGTTTTTTAAGGATCAAATAATGATGTTTATATGGGGGCATCGAATCCAGAGCAAGAAGATGAACTTGGGATAAGATATGAAGGTTCTTCAGTAGGTTAGAAAGTAAGCTTTGAAGATTCAAAAAGTAACTATTTCAGAAAGTGAGATTAAGAGTCAGAAAAACTCTCTTTCTAAAAGAATGATAAAAAAGTAGGAATTTTTCCTACTCTGATTGAGTTTCTCTCTCCCACGTCACTTCGCCTTCTGTCAGTTACATCACATCCCATAAAAAACCCTTACATCTTCCCTTCTACCTTCATCTTCTTGAACAAGTTACCTATTTTATCTTCACCTTCAACCCTAAATCGTTTCCTTCTAAGCTCTTTCTCTTTCTTTACCATAATCTCTACCATACACTTTCCCTAAACTGCTTCTTTTCTACATTTTCTTTTCTTTTTCTTCTCATACCTACCTAAAATCCTTTCAAGCCTCAACCTTTCTTGTTTTATCTCCTGAAAATGTTTGGAAGAAGGTTTTTCAGAGGAAATTTTGCTGATCTGGGAACACTCCAGATATATAATGAATCGTTTCACCAACAACACTGTGCTGACAATTTTGCTCAATGAAAAATAGCTCCTGGGAAATGTTTGAGCTACGAATTGATGGATCATGTTGCTATTCTGATGGAGGTTCTTGTCTTTCAAGGATGGGAAAATTTTGTCAGCATGATAAATAGAATCTTTACCAAAATGGTAACCACTTTTTACTCACAACTGGTTCAAGTAACCGATTCTGTGGCGACCTCATATATTAGAGGTATTGATATAGAAGTAACTAATGCTTATCTCTCAAATATCATCAACGCCCCTGATGAAGGCTTCAAATGGTCCTCTGACAAAAGTTAGTTCACTGCTCTTGGAATTATGCCTGAAGAAGTTTTGATTCATCTTACTGACTCCCTAAATTTTCAACCTTAGGAGATAACTGCGGATTTGCTGAATCCTAATGCAAGAAAGATTTTTACTCGCATTCAATGCACTCTTTTTCCAAGCATCAATTGCTTGCATCTTTTGGAAGGAATGGATTGCATGATGTTTTGTTTTTTCTTCTTTCAAAAAGAAGGTTAAACCTGCCTCATCTTATCTTAGATCATATGATTGACTATGCCTCCAGAGATGTATTTGATTCTGTGCCTTACAGATCTCTGCTGACCAGAATTTTTGAGGTATCCCATGGCAAATGAATAGTATGAGTATATGGTTGGAATTGAATATACCATATCTCACTTTGGGATTTAGAAGAAATCTATCAATGCTCCCACTTCAGAGGAAAAGGATGCAAAAAGGCATGTGATTAATTTAGACAGTAGCTCCGAAGACTCTATAAAACCCCTATCAGACATAATACCTAGCGGTGACACTATTCCTTTTTCCAAACCCTCAAGATCTAGGACTGATCAAGGAAGCAAAATTAGGATGCATGACGATGTATCTTCCCTAACTTTTAAAATACAGTCGTCAAGTGACAACATAAGAAGTATGGTTCTTGAAATCATCTTTACTCCTGCAAGTGCTTCTCCTCCTTCCTATTCTGAACAACCTTTCACTTCGGTCCCACTTTCCTTTCAACCAGCTCAAGATCAAGGTGGTGATCACCCATCCTCTAGTCATTGTCAGATAGCACCTGCTCTGAACTTTAACTGTCTTGGAATAAGGAGCCTGCTAACAAACTAATAGCTCATATCTGATAGACTGGACAATCTGGAAGAGAGGTCCCATAATCATCAAGATCTACTGTGACAAATTGTCTAGAATACTTCTGATATTCTACAAGAACTAAGACGCAGAAACTGAAGAATGCTTTTGTTTCCTGGCACACCTCCTTTTTGATGATACCAAAAGGGGGAAAAGTGAAGATTAAAGAAAATTTGTGTCGATGGGATTCAGGAGGAGCTATGCTTATGAAAGCCGTGCTAAGGACTCAATGGGAGAAAATGCTGAGGGGGAGCCAAGAGATTCTTTTTAATTAGCATGTTTTAGCTCTTTTTTTTATTTTGTGTATCTCTGTACATTTGTTCTGTTTATGTAAATCGTCTCTTTCTTCTTTTATCATGGCCTCTTTTATGTCTTATGTCTAAAGAAATGTTGATGAGATATGGATGAGACTCCAACATAATTGTATGCCTACCTGTTATCTAAGCAAGCCGGTTAAAAGATAAGTACACTATGTGATTCTTGTGAGGATAAAGGAAAAGAAAAGAAAAATAACATGACTTTTAGTTGTGCAGTTTTTAACATATGGGGAAAATAGAAACAAGGCTTGTGTGGTTAAGAGGGGAAGGCAAAAGTAAGAGCTTCCCTAGGAATTTGATGAGTCGATAGACGTATCGACATATAGGAATGAGCTCATGTCCTAGTAATCAATAGTTCTTGTGGAATGACACCACTACAGATACCACTTGATATGAGATTAAGCCTTCCCTATGTTACAGAAAAGAGATAATTGCACTAAATGAATTCCACGAGTCACAAGAGAAAAACACTTGATTATTACCATTTTGCATTTGACTTTATATAAATCATGCACATTAGTATTTATGCATATAATTTAGATGATTAATTCAACATGAATGAATTTACAGATTATATTATGTTCACATTGGAGGGAGTACCCTACTGAGAATTTTATAATATTCTCATCCCTATGGTTTTATTTACTTTGTATTATTCAGATCCAGCAGATGCCGTCACTAGTGTTTTACCTTGACTCGCCACAGTGGGTGTGGTATTATGATTCTGTTCTCGACTCTCTTTATGTAGTGGGTTACTCGCAAGTTTGTGTGTATGTGTTTTTCAGCCGTTCTTTTAGTACCTTTGTATTTACAGCTGATTTTAACCTGGCTTTCCCTTATGATGGTGTGCCTCTCCACTTGGCACATCCTGTGATATTTGATGTCCACTTTGCACTACCAAAGACCCCTCCAAAGCCAGATGATCCCCCTTCCTCCTTGTCTCCAGATTCTGACCCACCTGAGGGTCCTGATGCCCCTGGCGGAGGTGAGGCTATCATACCAATGGCCAATGGTTTTATCTAGTAGGACATGAGATCTTTAGGGACTCCTAATATGTATATAGTGGTAGTTTAGTACTAGAGCCTTGCTAGCCCGCAGATTTGATCTTATTAAATGTTATGAGGTCCAATTCTGGTTGTATAAAATTTTGCTGGACCTCGACTTTAAGCAGGTTAGACTAGATACTGGAGGTGTTTCTTTCCTTTTTGGTGAACTGAGTTCCTGACTAGCTTAGATATTAACTAGGGGGTTTCTTGGTACGATGTACATATTGTAAACATAAAAATGATGTTTATATATGTATATACAAGATTAGCAACATAAGTGTCTGAGTTATTTGATTTCACTTCTTTCGACTAGTATAGATTATGAAGATACGTAATACTTTTCTAATTACTGTATTGATACTCGAGTAAAGTATTGTAATTAGGAGGGTGTTACAGATTCCATCGTATGATAAATTTAAATATTAGGAGAACCTTGCCCTAGGATGTGAAAAGGTGTGCTGTGACCACTAAATTTGTAAAATTTAGTGACATGGTTATAGAACTCTGATTGTGATGAAAATTTTACAGGATCCTTTAGACATATGAAGGTGTCATAGGGAATTTTTGTGACTCTTGAATTGGCTGTTTGATGGGGAAATTAATTTTGAATTCTAAAGTGACAAATCTGCTAATTGCTGAAAATGGTAAGAATGTCTTCAACTAATGATAGAATGGCTTTAGATGCAAGTATATGTGATGTTAATGCATGCTAATTGTTTGAAAGAAATGTTGATGAGATATGGATGAGACTCCAACATAATTGTATGCCTACCTGTTATCTATGCAAGCCTGTTAAAAGAGAAGTACACTATGTGATTCTTGTGAGGATAAAGGAAAAGAAAAGAAAAATAACATGACTTTTAGTTGTGCAATTTTTAACATATGGGGAAAATAGAAACAAGGCTTGTGTGGTTAAGAGGGGAAGGCAAAAGTAAGAGCTTCCCTAGGAATTTGATGAGTCGATAGACGTATCGACATATAGGAATGAGCTCATGTCCTAGTAATCAATAGTTCTTGTGGAATGACACCACTACAGATACCACTTGATATGAGATTAAGCCTTCCCTATGTTACTGAAAAGAGATAATTGCACTAAATGAATTCCACGAGTCACAAGAGAAAAACACTTGATTATTACCATTTTGCATTTGACTTTATATAAATCATGCACATTAGTATTTATGCATATAATTTAGATGATTAATTCAACATGAATGAATTTACAGATTATATTATGTTCACATTGGAGGGAGTACCCTACTGAGAATTTTATAATATTCTCATCCCTATGGTTTTATTTACTTTGTATTATTCAGATCCAGCGGATGCCGTCACTAGTGTTTTACCTTGACTCGCCACAGTGGGTGTGGTATTATGATTCTGTTCTCGACTCTCTTTATGTAGTGGGTTACTCGCAAGTTTGTGCGTATGTGTTTTTCAGCCGTTCTTTTAGTACCTCTGTATTTACAGCTGATTTTAACCTGGCTTTCCCTTATGATGGTGTGCCTCTCCACTTGGCACATCCTGTGATATTTGATGTCCCGCCTGCACTACCAGCACCCCCTCCAGCAGATGATCCCCCTTCCTCCTTGTCACTAGTGTTTTACCTTGACTCGCCACAGTGGGTGTGCCATTATGATCCTATTCTCGACTCTCTTTATGTAGTGGTTACTCGCAAGTTCGTGCGTATGTGTTTTTCGGCCGTTCTTTTAGGACCCCTGTATTTACAGCTGATTTCAACCCGGCTTTCCCTTATGATGGTGTGCCTCTCCACTTGGCACATCCGGTGATATTTGATTTCCCGCCTGCACCACCATCACCCCCTCCAGCAGATGATCCCCCTTCCTCCTCGTCTTTAGATTCTAACTCACCTCAGGGTCCTGATACCCCTGGCAGAGGTGAGGTTATCATACCGATGGCCAATGGTTTCATCTAGTAGGACATGAGATCTTCAGGGACTCCTGATATGTATATAGTGGTAGTTTAGTACTAGAGCCTTGCTAGCCCGCAGATTTGATCTTATTGAATGTTATGAGGTCCAATTCTGGTTGTATAAAATTTTGCTGGACCTCGACTTTAAGCAGGTTAGACTAGATACTGGAGGTGTTTCTTTCCTTTTTGGTGAACTGAGTTCCTGACTAGCTTAGACATTAACTAGTGGGTTTCTTGGTACGATGTACATATTGTAAACATAAAAATGATGTTTATATATGTATATACGAGATTAGCCACATACGTGTCTGAGTTATTTGATTTCACTTCTTTCGACTAGTATAGATTATGAAGATACGTAATACTTTTCTAATTACTGTATTGATACTCGAGTAAAGTATTGTAATTAGGAGGGTGTTACAGATTCCATCATATGATAAATTTAAAAATTAGGAGAACCTTGTCCTAGGCTGTGAAAAGGTGTGCTGTGACCACTAAATTTGTAAAATTTAGTGACATGGTTATAGAACTCTGATTGTGATGAAAATTTTACAGGATCCTTTAGACATATGAAGGTGTCATAGGGAATTTTTGTGACTCTTCAATTGGCTGTTTGATGGGGAAATTAATTTTGAATTCTAAAGTGACAAATCTGCTAACTGCTAAAAATGGTAAGAATATCTTCAACTAATGATAGAATGGCTTTAGATGCAAGTATATGTGATGTTAATGCATGCTAATTGTTTGAAAGAAATGTTGATGAGATATGGATGAGACTCCAACATAATTGTATGCCTACCTGTTATCTATGCAAGCCTGTTAAAAGAGAAGTACACTATGTGATTCTTGTGAGGATAAAGGAAAAGAAAAGAAAAATAACATGACTTTTAGTTGTGCAGTTTTTAACATATGGGGAAAATAGAGCCAAGGCTTGTGTGGTTAAGAGGGGAAGGCAAAAGTAAGAGCTTCCCTAGGAATTTGATGAGTCGATAGACGTATCGACATATAGGAATGAGCTCATGTCCTAGTAATCAATAGTTCTTGTGGAATGACTCCACTACAGATACCACTTGATATGAGATTAAGCCTTCCCTATGTTACACAAAAGAGATAATTGCACTAAATGAATTCCACGAGTCACAAGAGAAAAACACTTGATTATTACCATTTTGCATTTGACTTTATATAAATCATGCACATTAGTATTTATGCATATAATTTAGATGATTAATTCAACATGAATGAATTTACAGATTATATTATGTTCACATTAGAGGGAGTACCCTACTGAGAATTTTATAATATTCTCATCCCTATGGTTTTATTTACTTTGTATTATTCAGATCCAGCGGATGCCATCACTAGTGTTTTACCTTGACTCGCCACAGTGGGTGTGGCATTATGATCCTGTTCTCGACTCTCTTTATGTAGTGGGTTACTCGCAAGTTCGTGCGTATCTGTTTTTCGGCCGTTCTTTTAGTACCTTTGTATTTACAGCTGATTTTAACCCGGCTTTCCCTTATGATGGTGTGCCTCTCCACTTGGCACATCCTGTGATATTTGATGTCCCTTTGTACCACCAAAGACCCTCCAGCAGATGATCCCCCTTCCTCCTCATCTTCAGATTCTGACCCACCTAAGAGTCCTGATGCACCTGGCGGGGTTGAGGTTATCATACCGATGGCCAATGGTTTCATCTAGTAGGACATGAGATCTTCAGGGACTCCTGATATGTATATAGTGGTAGTTTAGTACTAGAGCCTTGCTAGCCCGCAGATTTGATCTTATTGAATGTTATGAGGTCCGATTCTGGTTGTATAAAATTTTGCCGGACCTCGTCTTTAAGCAGGTTAGACTAGATACTGGAGGTGTTTCTTTCCTTTTTGGTGAGCTGAGTTCCTGACTAGCTTAGACATTAACTAGTGGGTTTCTTAGTACGATGTACATATTGTAAACTTAAAAATGATGTTTATATATGTATATACGAGTTTAGCCACATACGTGTTTGAATTATTTGATTTCACTTCTTTCGACTAGTATAGATTATGAAGATACGAAATACTTTTCTAATTACTGTATTGATACTCGAGTAAAGTATGGTAATTAAGAAGGTGTTACACTTGGGCTAGAGAAAGTAAATTCGGTCTGTCAGGAAAGTAAACCTGACTACCCTTGAATTGAGTCGGGGAAAGTAAACCTGGCTAGGAATAGGTCTGTGTGAGAATTGGAGAAAGTAAATCCAATGATCATGTATAGGAATGAGCTCAGTCCTGAAAAGCAGTCTATTACCCATTATTGCCACACTGGGGATGGCGGTACGTAACGCCCAGATGTGACAAGATTAGTCAAGGGTCAAGGTAAGTTTATGAAGTAAATTTTTCAAGGAATCTTTTGTCTTATATGCCGAGTGAAGAAGTTTAGTATTGATATTGAGATCAATTTATTTAAGTGGAATGTTAGTAGTATATGATGTTGAGTAGTATGGTATATGTACATTAAGTGATTGAATGTTAAAAGAAACCCACTTCAGAAAGGTGATTTTATAACTTTAAAATAAACATTATATATATATATATATATTGCATGCTCACACTTTATTAATAAACCAAAGTGGTTGGGGCGATGACGATGACATTATAATTGTGTTTGGGGGAGTTACCCCACTGAGAATTGTATAATTCTCACCCCTATTTTGTGTGTTCCTGTGTCATCTCCAGGTTGATTCAAAGAACAATACGCAGCTACGTGCAAGAAACTCGAGATTTGCAGTAGTTTAGTAGTTGATATTCTTCTTATGTGGTATATAGTTGTACGTATATGTGTAGGTGAATGTAATAGAGATTGTATATGTGTTAAAGCTCATAGTAGAGCTTCCTTATGTAATTGACTTTATGGTAAATAAATGTTTTGTATCTTTCTTATATATTTTAATCGAATGACGCTAGTTATTACACGATCTTAGCACATTTGCTATAGTTATTTAAGAAAGGTCTGATAATTTATAAGTAACAACTCTCAAGTTAGATGTCATGACTTAAGGATGACGTTGTACTTGGGAAGATGTTACATCTATCATCTTTCACTACACCAAAAAGGGAGCTTTGCAGTGGTCGAGTTGCGTTGGTTCAATAAAACCGCAGCAAAATAGGTACTTCCCAGCGGTTTTTGCAGCGGTTCATCAACAGCCTCTAATTATGTAAGTATAGCGGTGGTTTCATGGGAACCATCGCAGAATCATTGTAAGTGTAGTGGCGGTTAACACGGCGATCTAAGGTTACATCAACATATTACGGCAGTTTCAGTTCAAATTACCATATAGCGGTGATTTTGTAAACACCACAAATTGTACCCAGAAAAAACCTGTTCATGGTAGCAGTTATGGCAGTGGTTTCAGTTAAAATTACTATATAGTGGCAATTTTGTAACCGCCGCAAATTAAAAGTTTTTTTTTTAAGTAAATTACATTGAATACAATGATATTTAATTAAATCTAGAATCCCATACATATTACCTAAACTTCTCACCATTATATCAATTCTAGTTAATTCAATTTTTTAAATTTTAGATATAAATTTGTAAAACTTCAAAATATTATATTTTTATTATTATTAATAACATCGTGCCTATATTGAGTTGCATTTTTTATTTTTACTTTTGCTATTTAAGTGATTAAATTGCTATAAATATGTTGTCACAATGTCTCAGTCCATGCCACAACAAGAAACAATTTTGTTTTAAAACATTTGATTGGCATTGAATAAAAAAAAAATCTAAAGAAGATTTGATTGAAAAACAAAAAACAATTAAGAAATATTTGATCTAAAAAACAAATACAGAGAACCGCTAGGCTTTCCCTTCTCACCTTTTTCTCTCACTCAATTAACCCTAGCCCCCAAATCATTCTCTCCTCTACCTAATCTTCTGTCGCTGCCACCACTTTTTTTCCTTCCACTTCTCGCTTAGCCTCCAAGATCATCCAGCGGTGCTTCGTCACTAACAACACACGTGTCCTCTGAGATGGACCTAGTCACCATTATTTTTCGAGTTTAGAGCAAAGGAAGTCAATGAGGGATAGAAGGAAGGGTTTCGAGGATGTGCTTTACAGAAGGGGTAGTGCCGGATTTGAACGAGATAGGGAAGTTCTGAGATGAGAGGAAACTGTTGATGCTGGAAACCACCAATTGTTGGAAATGGTGGTCCTTGTAGTCGTTAAACCTCATGCAGCCTTGTCAGCTGCCGCCACCAACGTTGACGGAGGAAGGGTGGCTACTGGCTAAACTGGCATTGGAGTCGCACGGGAACTGCCGCTACTGATGGAAGTCAGTCGGAGTCAGGGGCGAGATGAACGAGTCCTTTGGTTAGTGGCTACTTCCGCTGGCATTAGGTCTCATCATTTCGGTGATTCAAATCAGAGATCTTATCATTACTAGGCTTTTCTCTTTTTGATAATTTCTGCTCATTCTCCTTATACAACCCCTCATAGATTTTTGGAAATAGGTAGATGTACATTATATAGAACATTGGACATCTTTGGTATATTCATCCTGACTTAAATATGCAGTATTTCCACATTTTTTTGAACCTACCGAAATTATGTAGCATATTAAAAGAAGTGAGCTTTAAATTGATATTCCTTACTGCTGGTTCAATTATTTTGTTTCATGTGTGATGGTTGATTGTTGATATAATTTTATATATCCAGAACTTAAAGCACAATCCAAATGGGAGGTTTGTTGTTGTATATGGTGATGGTGAAAATATTATATACATTGCATTGGCATGGAGAAATAGGTCTTTTGGTTCAGCTCTAGAATTTGTTTGGTTTTCAAATGGAGAATATATTTGTATATATTGTGTTTTGCTATTTGATTTCACCACCAAATTTTGATTTTGTTAGCTCCTACCGATCTTTGGTTCAGTTCTTATTTAACAATTTGCAATCTTGCCTTATATATTTTTGTTCAAATTAAAGAATTTGGAGAAGGACTCATAGTTGGCTTTAAATACAGAGGCTTTGCAATACTTCCTTGATCGAACATCCAATGTACCATAACATAAATGATGAACTCCACAAGGTCTCGATCAAGGTAATTGATTGAATGGAAGAGTTTTGTGAACTATTTAGATGCAAAATTACATACTTTTCTGTTTCTATGAAAGAGTAGTGTAGAATGAGTTTTCTTGATTTTGGTTTGAGTTTCTGTAGTAGTAGGTAGAAGGTAGTTGTGGAATTATTTAATTTATACTGCAATTATGAATTGACAATTTGCATAAGCCTTTTTGGAAAAAAAGGCTTTCAGGTTGTGTGAAAATTGGCTAATGCTTGTGGCTTTTATATGCTGATATCAAGACACTTGTCAAAGAGCAAATAGAGTATAGAAGTAGATGCTGGCCAATCCATTCCCCCAATCTCCACTTCAGGTAATAGTAGTAGTACCCATACAAAGCAACCTAGATATTTTGCTCTTTTTTCTTCTTATTTCTTTGATTTTTCATCACCTATCTTTCTGCTAAGAATTGGCAACAGAAACTTGGCAATTTCCTTTGTGGACCAGTGACTCGAGATAATTTCACCAAATGGAGGACTGGCAATGAACTAATGATGATGGATCGGTAATTAGGTTTGTAGAGATTGGCAATTTATGTTTGTTTTCTAATTACTATGATATTTGCTTGTCTTGTTTGTGGTTATTCAGTTATTCTTTGGGGCATATGTAAAGTTAAAGTTTGTGGATCACTGGTCTAATAGTGGCGGTTCCAAACTGCCACAATATTGGTTCAACAAATAATGTCAGCCAATAGTGGAGGTTCAACAAACCGCCGCAACATAAAGCATAAAACAACATAACACAAATCTGCGGGGGTTTATGTTTCACTAGAGTTTTTAAAAAGTAATTTGCGGCAGTTCAACCACCACAAAATAATGCGCAGCAGTTGTTCCAGCGGTTGCTCAAAATCGCTGCAAAATGGCTACCGATGCTTGGGATAGTGATGGTTTCCTAACCGCCGCAAATAGATAATAACAGCGGTTGAAACATAAAATGAACCGCTGCAAAACACCCTTTTTGGTGTAGTGTCTCATGCTTCACCAAGCCCTAACTCATTTTCTTTTCCTTTCAAATTTTTTTCCTCATGAGTGAAGATCTAGAAATAGAAAAAGATTCATCTAGACTAGGAGCTTTCCTTTTATATAATGAGCCGCAAATGCAGGAGACATATGAAGAAGATATTTCTTGAAGGACCATAGCCCCTGGAAAATGGTTAAACAATGCCCTGCTAAATCAAGTTCGGATTCTTAGAGAGGTGTTTATCTTCCAAGGATAGGAATATTTTTTGGACATCTCTGGTAGAATCTTTCTAGGAATGGTCACTATTTTCTATCCACTCTCTCCACCATAATCAGGGATGTCTTCATGGAGCTAGAGTTGTCAGACTTGCCACCTATAGTTAGGGCTCTTGCTGTTGGAGTCAACTGTCTTGCAGATGAAGATTGGGCAAATTCCTTTGGGGTGAGTGCTGAGAAAGTGTCAAAATACCACACCGATTCCACAAAATACAAACCTGGTAATATTACTACTGCCCTACTTAGCTATAAGGTAAGGAAAGTATTTTCTGTGTACAATTCACTATTCTTCCTAGGCAATGAAGTACAGATGTTTTACTGGGAATGGACTGTATGCTACTTTTTTGTTTGATGACAAAACGAAAAGTAAATTTGCTAAAGTTGATAATGGATTATATGCTTAGCACCATTACCAAGGATAAGAGAAGAACTGTAGCAGTACCTTATGGAATGTTGCTGACAAAAGTTTTCTAGTACTTTTGATATCCTTTTACAAAAAAATGGTTTGAGTATGCTCCAAGAACTAATAACACCATCAATTCCTTTAAATTAAAAAAGAAGACTCAGTCATTTTCTGTGAAAATGAGCTCAAGGAAGACAAACTATCTGCTTGTAGAAACCAAGCCAGAAAAGAAGACTGTAAAGAGGAAGAAAGGAGCAGAAGATCAAAAGAAAATTAAGACTAAGAAAATTTTTGTCCTCTCTGAAACCAAATCAGAAAGTTTTGATGAAGAAGAATAGACATCTTCTGAAAAAGAGTCTGATGAGGCTCTATCAAAATTGCTTCAGAAAGGCAAGGGTAGGTCAACCAAGAGACAGAAGCTCTTAAAGACTCAAAGGCAGCATGACAAGGAGCTGAATACATCGGAAAGTAAGTTTCCTCAAGGCAAACATCATAAGCTCCCTATTCAAAAGAAAATTCAGAAAAAAGAGGCACAGTCTATGTCTAAAAGAGTTCAAGGAACTATACTCATTATGAAATATATGAGAGAAGCAGAGCATATTGCTGCAGCAACCAAGGAGGCCAAGCTATCTGATTACGAAGAAGAAGCATACCTCATTCTTAAATAATAAAGGATTCTACAAGAGAAAAGAAGACTTGAGGAAGCATGGAAAAAGTAAGAAGCTAAGCGAATTCAGGGCTCGAGTAGTAGAAAAGTAAACATTGTTCTTGAACCCTTTGAAGTCATTGAAGAACTACCTTCTCAACCCATGGCTCAACAATTTGGGTATGCCTCTGGTCCTGCTCCTATGGTTTCAGATGAACTAGCTTTTGATGTCTCTAAAGACTTTATAATTGTTAGCCAAGTCCTGGAAATCAAGTCAAAGTCTGAGGAACCAAAGCCATACTCAAAGGAAAAGGATGTGGATAGTCTACACTTCTTTGTTAATGAGGTCTTCTCAAATATGGAACCAATTATAGAAGAACCTAAGGAAGAAGCATCAGCACCACAAACAGTAATCATTCTAATGGTTCCTCAATCTTCTTCTTGCATCCGCATTACCCTAGTGGATGAAGAAATGGTTAGAACATCTGAAGTTCCTACGATAAAAGATGCTGCTGCCTCTGTGTCAGTTCAAGATGTTCCTCTTTCCTTTGCTCCTACTTAAGAGGCTACTGTTCTTTCTTTGAATCAAACGACTGACACTGGTGCTATAATTCCTGAGCACTTCTCTGCTCCTGCCACTTCCATGACATCCCCTCCACATCCAACTGCTATACATGGTGTCACTCAGGCTAAATCGCCTCAATCAAGAGAGACTATGCCAATTGACATTCCTACACCATCTCCCAAAGTTGCTCCTGCACCTATCAATATACCACCTCCATCCTCAATTGCATCTTCAGCAAGCTATTAGGTCATCCTATGAAATCTTAGAGAGATTTCCTCCATACAAGATAGCTTTGAAGTAGCCTTGTCAGCACATGGTGCTCAGTTGAGAGAGATGGAAGATCTTCTACTTCAGATGGTTTAGTGGATGCAGCGTGTGTTTCCTAGCACACCTCCTTTTTGATGATGCCAAAAGAGGAAGAAGTGTAGATTGAAGAAAATCTTGTGCCAATGAGATTCAGAGGAGCTATGCTATGATGAGAGCTATACTGAGGACTCAGGGGGAGTAAATGCTGAGGGGGAGCCTAGAGATTCTTTTTGTTTAGCAAGTTTTAGCATTTTTTTTCTTTTGTATATCTCTAAACATTTGTTCTATTTATATAAATCATTTCTTCTTTTATCATAATCTCTTTTATGTCTTTTATGCCTTATGTCATCTTTAGCTCATATGTTTGATGTATACATGTTTTTATGTTTTTTCGTACCTTGTTTTTATCTTAAACTCTGAATCATATCAATGCTCTTTTTAAGCTCAGTGAATCATATATATCTTTGTTAGATGTTTGCTTCTTATCTTGAATGCGTATGTTTTGACATGTTTTATTCATATACGCTGGATATTAGTTTACACATGTTCTATGATTAGCCATGGCCAAGTATCTTTAAGAGCATAAGTTGGTTGTTAT
The DNA here is from genome assembly GCA_031216125.1 of Dalbergia cochinchinensis. NCBI lineage: Eukaryota > Viridiplantae > Streptophyta > Magnoliopsida > Fabales > Fabaceae > Dalbergia > Dalbergia cochinchinensis. Next base: position 34,056,475 of record CM062369.1, read on the forward strand.
TCTGATACTAGTTTTATAAGCTAAGTCTTGATATGAATGATGAGCTAAATCATTTTCTTTATCCTTCACTCTCGTAAAAAATGTTTTTCTAGAGTGTTGTGTATAACTTGATCAAAGTTTGGTTGTTTCTAACATATCTTCAGAAATATACGCTCACACGTATTGTAAAGACCAAAATCAGTTAACAAGCTTCATAAATCTCTCGAAGAGTAATGTGTTAAAATATGTTATGTTTTTACAAAACCTATTTTTAAAAGATCATATATCCTCTATTTTGAAAACATCTTTTCATGATCTGATTCTTATAGGAAAGTTTCATAGCTTAGTACAAAAGCTCCTTCTTGCTAATTCAGGGATTGATCCCTAAATAAGCTTTAGATGTAACACCCCGATTTTTCTGTCCGAGGGAAATGACCAAAATGCCCCTGAGGTCATTTCCTGACCCGAACTCGAGGGTAACCAACTTGGTCATCCTCGAAGGGTTAACTCGATGTTTGAAGGGGATTGAATGGCCTTTGAATGCTTCCTAGCAAAATTTCGCTTTCCGCAATTTCGGTCAAAATGACCAAATAATTACCCTAGAGCGTTTTACGGTAAACGATGCGTTGAGTCCGAAACTTTCCCCGAGGTTTAAAAACATGTTTTCATGTGCCTAGAGTCTCTGCTCAAGTCCCTTGGTCCCAGGCAGCTTAGTGCAAAATTACGATTTTGCCTAGAATAGTGTTTTTGAGCTAATGACGAATTAAGCAAACCTAAGCAATATTAGGCTCTAAACGAAGATTAATTAATTTTCCTAATTAATCTAGAGTCAAAATAATTTATTAAAGTTAATTAGAACCTAAAATTGCTTAGATTAAACTTAAATCCCTTTTTAGAACTCAAGATTCCTAGTCTTGGAATCTTGAATAGTGTTTTCTCTCTCCAATTCCTTAAATCAAGGAAATGTGTCTAGAGTTGTTTAGACTCTAAATTGAGGATTTAACTCTCTAATGGTGCAAGACCACTCCTTAATTATGTCTAGACCACCTTAATTACCCATTTACCTTACCTAAACACTTTCTTACAAATTCCTAATCTTAAGCATAATCAAAGATACACCTAAACACAACTCTAAACCACAATTAAAATGCAAACTAATCCTCCCCATGCATGATGAAGTTTCGGCCAGACCTCATCCCTATTGGCCACATGTTTAATTGTTTCTCACTCAAAGAACCATGCTTGAGGCCATATCTTGAACCATACCTCACCATACCTCAAGAACACATTATCTCACCTCATGGAACTCATGGAAGCCCCCAATCTGCACCTTACATGGCCGAAGTCTTCATCAGCCTTCACACCCTCCATTTGCTTCATTTTTCTATAAATAGAATGCCTTGAGGAGCTTGCACCACTTTTAGATCATTTGCTAAGTTTAGGGACTCTCAAAGCTTTTCTTTTTCTCTCAAAGTTTTTGTGTTCTTCAAGTTCTTGGAGTTCCTCAAGTTCTTCATCTTCTTCATCTTCTTCTTCCATCTTCAAGTTCATCACACCAAGTAGGGATTTTCTTTCATGTATTCTTTCTTTAGAGTTCTTGCTTCAAGCTTTATGTTCATAGTTTCTCTTGATTCTTTTTAGAACTTCTTTTCCTTTCCTTGTTCTTGCTCATTTTCGGCCATGGGCCTTGGAGTTCAAAGAAATGAGAGCTTGATGATGAGAGTTTCATGATGATGTTCATCACTTGAAACAAACTCTAGAGCTTGATCTTTGTTCTTGAGCAAAAGTGTTTCTAGTTTTTTTCCTTTCTTGAACCTTTGAGAACTTTAACTTTGATGTTGTTTCAAAATGGTTCTAATGACTCAATGATGAGGTCTCATGATGTTGGTGTTAGTATATCACCAAGATCATGGATTCTAGAGTTTCAAACATTCCTTTTCTTTCCTTGAAGTTTCGGCCATTACCTTTCCTTTTCATGCTAGATGTTTGATTTTCTAAATATTTTATGTTGAGTTCTAAGAACTCTAGACTTTTACTTTGTCTTGGTTTGATGAGTTTGGGTTGAGGTTTAAGTTCCTTTAAAGTCTTGTTAAGAGCTCTAGAAAGATAAAATGAACTTGCATAATTTATTTTATGCTTGCATTCATATCTACATTCTTGCTACGCGTCTTTATTTTCAAGTTATCACCTAAGAACATAAAGATTAAAATGGAACTTGCATCTTCACTTAATTTAAATCTCGAAGCCTTTCTATTTCGGCCTTAAAGTCAATTGTTGTTGGGCCTAGAACACTAAAATAAAGAATTGAACTTGCATTATCACCTAATTAATATCTCGAATGCCTATCTATTTCGGCCTTAAAGTCGATTGTTGTTGGGCCAAGAGCACTAAAATAAAGAATTGAATCTTGCATATTTACTTTCAAGCTTGCACGTTTAAGATTATGCTTGATATTTACTTTCAAGCTTGCACGCTTAAATTATGCCTCTGCATATTTAATTTCAAGTCATCACTTTACTTTGAAAGCAAGATTAAAAATGAAAGCATGAGCACGCGTTTAGTTTATGTCAGTAATCCTTAAGAACCTGTAGAGGCTCAAAGACTTGCCCATTTCATTCCAAGTTAAAGTTTAATGTAAACCATACTTTGAATGTACGTTTTTCGGCCAAGTAGTGAGGATGGACTTCCAATGAGTTTTCATCTAGCTACTAGGACCAATAGCCTATGTTTTAAGTGTTCCTTAAAGTTTTACAATTCTTTATAAGGTTATGTCATTATAAGTTGGGATTCCAATCTCTATTAGGGATGGAATATGTTTTGGTCACTGACCTAAGGTTTCACTTAGCCTCTTGATGATTTAAAACGTCTTGCAAAGAGTTTTGGAAGTTCTAGATTGATTCCAAGAGAAACTAGTTAACTTATGTACCTAGAAATGTCAATTTAACTTTCTTATCGAAGTTAAATGTTTTTGGTTCTGACATGATGAGTATGATGCTGTATGATGATGTTTTGATGTGTTGGAATGTGTGAAAATATCGTATGATGATGAAGAAGCAATCCTATGCATGATAGGTGAGAAACTAGCTAACTAGAAATACCGTAAAGCTAGAATTTAACATAGTTTTGACCCATTTGTTTATGGAACTAATCCAAACTATTTTAATGGGAACATAATCAGATTTAGATTGTTTAGACATGAAAAACATGGTATCATTTGAGTTAGAATTGAATTTTAGCACCTATAATGAAACTAGTAACTAGAAAACCGTAGTGCAAGTTTAGAACTCTTAGAACATTTATTTTTATGGATTCTCGCCAGCACCCTTACAACATGATAAACATGATTAATAATTAGTCCTTAAGCATAGGTATCTCTCATAATTGATTTAAATTCAATTTATAGCTACTTAGCGAAGACGGAACCAAGAAAGGATCTAAAACGTAAGTTCTAGACCCCCGTAAACACAAGTTAGAGATTTTTCTCTATCCTATTCAGATTTAAGTATGAACATGAGAATGAAGAATGATGTTTAAATATGAGCCTTAGGTGCATAAAATATGAGCGACGGATATTAGAGGACCATATCTCATGATTAAGACCCGTAAGTGGTCAAAGCATAAGCTACCGTAAGGATACACGGTTGAGAGTTCTATGATGATGCATGAGTTATGTAAATGATGATGATGTTATTCATATGATGAATTCATGAGGATATATGTACATGTGGCATAAAGCAAATTCTGGAAGGAATTGTGTAATGCCATCGTGTCGAATTCTCGACAAATTTGGGGACTTAAAGAGATTTTGAAAATTAAGGTACTAAGATGGGTTCTAGGATGACACTGGTTGCTCAATGAGCACCTCCATAGAACTCATGTGACATCGGTACCATTTTATACTCTTAGGTGACACCGGTTCGCCGAGCACCCCTAAGAGATTTGCCGCCTAACCCGCACTGCATAGTCGGGATTTATGATTTATGATACGCTTATCGTTAAGTGGTAAGTAAGAACTAGTGACGACTAGTTAAGGTATGAGCTCATAACCTAGATGTATGACACGCTCAGGTGACACCGTTCTGGCCGAGCCACCCCAGGTTATTGTCGCTTAGGGTGGCCCATGAGGAAGAGAAGTTCATGATTATGATTATGTCACTAAGTTTTGTCCCATATGAATGTTACTATTGCCACTTTATGCCACCAATGATGATGATGCTTGATGTTATGTTTTATGTATGTGCATTAGGTAGTGCCATGCATACATTTTCTATTATGTTGCATTCATGACATTAAGATCATCTTAAAATGAATGGACCTTTGGCTAACGATATTTTGAAGTTTAAAATGAACTAAATGCATGTTCAGACATTTCGTGATAATTAAACCCAAGGTTCCCGAGACGAGATGATGGCACCTAGGTAGTAGGAGGCCCTCGAGATTCTTTAGCAAGATTCTCACTCCTCTATCTCTTTCTTTTCCGTCACGCTTCGAGATGGCGGCGTTGTGGTTCGTGGACACCCGGACCGACATGGGAGGTGCACTATGACCCGACTCACGCGTCATACCATTTTGACGGGCAGTGGACGGTGCCCATTTTCATGTTCGTACGACGCCTTCGCTTCATCCCGCACACCCATCACTCCCCGATCGCACTCTATGGCTAATGGCGGCGGCGGGTTTTTGATCGCGCGCGACGCATGACGAGAGAGTACTCCGTAGGCACACCGCCTTAGCCATGTGAGATTATCCCGACCACGCGTCCGACCTGCTTCTGAGACCGACCGCCCGAGGACCCGCCTACCCATCCGTATAGCGAGAACTCGCCTCTCCACCATGCATAAGGGAGGCGGTGGGATACCGTGACTCAGCCACGGCTTGCACGATTTAATCGGCCGAGATGCGACCATACCGTGGGGATCACCCTCGATCCCCCGTCTCGCTCTTCACGTCCGGGAGGAGCTCGCCCAGCTTCCCTGATATCCGCCTCGTCAGCGAGATGGACGCCAGAGGTGACGATCGTCCGATGGAGTACCCGCAGAGCACACACCACTTAGATGGGATAAACCTTCTTTTGTTTAGAGGTTATCCTATTAGATGCACTCGGGTAGGGGAGTAGATTATGTTTATGTTTTATGTTGTATTTCCTTTTATGTATTTCCCTTGTACTAAATTAAGTCCCACACTTATAAATGGGCAAGTTATATATATATGGGATGATATTCAGTGATGTTCATGATGTGCCTTATGTTATGATGATTGTGAGACGATTGTTTTACTTTGCATGGTTTACCGCTTATCGTATCACGCGGCTCTCACTTTGTATTTCAAAAAAAAAATTTACCTGTATTTTCCGCTAAGTATTTCTAAGTAAAATTGAGAACTATGAGGTAACAGACTAATGTTTAACCTAAGTATGTTCTAGAGTATTGGGTTAAAAATTAGGATGTTACATTAGAAACCTTGCATAGCAATATGTTGATCTTATCCTTCTTAGGGTTTCTCTAAGCATCAAAAACTACATAAGCATCAGTTTGTTTTCCAAAATTATGAATGTTTTGTTTTATTTATCATATCTGTGAACACCCGATTTTATCCGGCCCATAAAACAAAAATACAAAATTGGCATATTTTTAGAGTTTTGCCTATTTATAGATTCATGTTGGTAGTTTTATTTTGTTGAGTGAAATTGCAAACCATTTCAAATCTTGTCTATGGTTCTTCATTGTGTTTAATCCAAATTCAATTCATATTTTTTTTTATTATTTAGGTTCATTTACTATTGTTTTATGTTTTTTTTGTTTCATGTGCATAAGGAAAAAAAAAGGCCTTACTCATTTTGGCCTATTTCCATTACAGCCTATTTCCTTTTTTGAATTAAAAAAAAAAAAGAAAAAATGAAAAAAAGTGATGGGAGTGGAGGACATGATGATGCCCTTTTCCACTCCATGCACAATGATGAAGGTTGGCAAAATGATGGCTCCTCTCCACTCCTTGTAAAATCATGAAGTCTCTTTTCCTTTAATCAATTTTGATCTCTACCAGCAACCTGTAAAGGGAGGATGAGCAATAATTTTGGCTTAATAAGAAATAGCTACGCCGTCAGCCAAAGGGAGGGGCGATTAATCAGTAAAAACCAGAAAAAAAAATCAAACACATCACAGATAGATCAGAACATCAATTAAAGAGAACTTGCAAAGAAACTAGCAACATCCAGTCCAGTAATACAACCTAGCAATAAGATAAACAGAAACAAGTATTTTCAACATCAACAAAAATTAAAAAGAAAGAACAAAAAAAGGTAGAGAGGCTGCAGCCTCCATCATCTTCTTCCCCTCCATCATCCTCTCCTTTCCTCCTTCATCGTGAGCACCACCACGACCGCCACCACTATGGCTGCGATTCCTCCATCATTATCTCTCAACTTCTTTCTTAGCCTCCCTCACTCCTCACATACCTCCCCTTCATCAAACCACACACCAACAATGGCCATGTTCCCCTTTCCCTTCCATTTCCAGCTGTTCACCACCAAGTATAGCCGCTGTCGCGTTCTTCCTTTCCATTTCCCCTCGAACCACCAACATCATCATCCCGTTTCATCCTTGCACCTCTGCGATACACCACCAGCCCCTGTCACCGTCGCGTGGCCTCTTTTCCTCTGTGAAAACGAACCAGCCTCCCTCCACTTTTGTGAAACTGCGAAGCCTCCAAGCTTTAACCAAACTATCAGTCCAACCTCCACATCACACCCCACTTCTAGATCGGCCATGATCCATGATCCATGAGCCATCGCGACCGCTCATTTTCACAGTCCCCTCCAGCCACCATCAGCAGCTTCACGCGGTTGTTCCTCTTCAATGTGCAATCTTGGTCACTGTGCACCTACACCGTTGTGCCTCGTGTCGCGACATCTCGGTCCACCTCTCTTCCTCCCGTGGATCTATTGCGCTGTCACCGTGCAGCCTCATCCCTACCACGGCTTCCTTCACCATGCCACTGCAGCCTCTTCCCTTGTTTTCGCCACGACGGACCCTCCTTTTTCACCTCTCTCTATCTCTCTCATTTTGTCTCTCTTTCTTACTCTCTACCTCTCTTTCTCTGTACATGTGTGTGTTAGTGTGCATAAGAGGGAGAGTTGCTTGTGGGTGCGTGTGTGTATGAAAAGGTGATATCCGTGTATGCATGTGAAAGAAAACCCTGTGCGTGTGTGTTTGTTTGTGTGTATGTGGGTGTGGGTGTATGATGCCATATGCCCCATCCCAAATGTTATTTCTTTTTTACTAATCACAATAGACTTGAGTTACATCTAGGTGTTGTTTAAGAATAATGATAATTGGGCTAATGTTAACGTAGGTTGTATCCATGTTGATGCTTGATGGTGAGAATTGTGTTCTTGGACCAGTTTGATTATTTTATTTATTTTTGTTGAAAAATGAAAGTGTTTGGGTTTGTGGTGTGATTACATTGGAATTTTTTTTAGTAATCTTTTTAAATCATCTGAGTAGGTTTTAAAAAAAAATTGGTTTATGAAGTGATTAGCTTATTTATTTGATTTTTAATGAATTTGGTGTTAAAAGCCTAAAAAATTGGAAAGAAAATGTTAGCTAGACTCTTGATTTGTTTTAGTTTTTAATTATTTTATTTGTTTATTTATATTCAAATTAATCATATATCTGTTATGTGTTTATAAATTAGCTTTATCAATTCCTGTTGAAATTAGTGTTTGCTAAAAAATAAATAAAAAGTAGGTTTCTTTCAAATAAATAATAAAAAGAATCTTTTGTGAATCTTTTTATCCATGCGATGACCAATAATGATGATTGAGTAGCGGATGTTACCTTCATTGTTATTTGAATCATAAGAATTCACTAAGTAGCCTAGTGCTAACTTGAATTCTATGCAATAATGGATGTTATGTTTCTTGTTACAAAATTCTATTCTTCATAAATAAAATTTATCAACTCAGAAATATTTTCTACAGAACTATGTGACTTTGAGTACCCCATTGTACCAAGAATACGTAGGAGCAAGTGATTCCGATCCCTGTCAAGCCACAATTAAATTTTCATAAATTGTTTATTTGATTATAAATATTTTGTCTTTCCTTTATATTAAAATAGAATTTTGAAGGTTACTAATTAATTTGCACAACTTGCTGAGGTATTGTCTAAGGACGGGTGTACTAGGGGTGCGTAAGATTAAACTCCTACCCTTCCCCATGCATAATCGACTCCTGAACTCAAATATGGTTTCAAAGACCATTTTCTAGAATAAAATGGGTTTTTCCATATTTTTCTAATTTAAATAAACTTGGTGGCGACTCCATATTTTCAATAACTCTTTTTTGCAGTCCCCTCACGATCCTGGTTGTGATAAATGGCGACTCCACTGGGGACATCTTACAGCAAGAAAGTCAAGCCTGTTATAGTTGGTTGTGCAAATTAAAGGTAACCATTTTGATTCTTGTTTTTATTTTTATTTTTATTTTTATTATTTTATTTTGTACAGTGTTTTCTATATTTTTCTTTTGCAGGATTTGATGTTTCATATGTTTAGTTATAACGTCTGCTTTATTTGCTAAAACCTTAGGGTAGATGACTATTGCTATTGTTTATATATTTGGTTTTTGCATTTTGTTTTGCAACAGTGTGTATAGTGCTAAGATTGAAAGGTTTGTATGCTCCCTGCACACTCTACAATCACTTTCCTCATACACTTTTTGGGCTCTATACTCGAGCCTATGCGAGCCAAGGATTAGGGGATTTCTTGACATTGTCATGAGGGGCTTCATGCTCACTTGATAGTTGTTGGGACACCACTTAGATTGTTACTGGCTTTATGGATCAATCATATTGAGAGGGTTTATCCCTACTTGTGGTTGGTTTAAAAGTTGGATCCTTATCCTATGGATAGGGGCAATCTGGGGACCATGATCATTAGAAGTTTAGACTTGCCCTAAAAACTATGCACTGATAGACTAAACTTAGTGGCTACTTGACTTAGGGTTTTTACCTTAGAAATATTCAACCTTTAAGTCTTACATTGTTAGGACAAATGGAACATATTCCTTCACTTCCTTCATCAATCATGTGTTTGTTGACCTTGGTTTGTAATAATGGGGCATGTTAAAATAAATTTTGTTTTCCCTCTGCTTTCTATCCATGATCATCCATCTGAAAAAAAAAAATGAAAATAGCAACAAAAGTGAAAACTTCTCTTCTATTTTGGTTTGGTGTTTGTCTCAATTGTTCAGTTGACTAAGCTCATCCTTTTTCATATTTCTTTGTTCTTTCAAAAATAAAAAATTTGAAGGCTTTTGTTGAATAAAAGAAAGTATTAAGTTAGCACCATTTTCATGATCTTTGACATCATTGTATATACTTCTTGCATATGAAAAATGTATTTATTTTATCTCCATTTTAGCATCAAAATTATATTCTTTAGCCATTCTATTCTAATGATATTTTGCACTCTGCAATTTTTGTGTAGATTCTCTGCATTTTACATTTATTTCCATTGCCTTGATTTGGCGCATTTCTAGAAAAAAAAAATAAAAATTGCATCTTTTGCATCTGTCATTTGTCATGAACTTTTTGCACAATCTTTGTGCCACTTGTTCATTTGTTGAAAAAAAATCCTTCCATCTCTTCATTAAGCTTTTTCATTATACAATGACCTTTAAAAAAGAGTATCATTGCATCTGTTTATAAAGATTTGTTTTTATTTTTAGGTATTTGTCTTGATTTGTTGGAAAAATCTATAAAGGTCTTAATCTTTGTGCATCTCTAGCATCCTTGCATTTATCATCTGTTTATAAGATTCTACATCATACCATACTTTGGTGCATTCTTTTGATTTGTTTCTTCAAAAGAAAAAACTCATCCTTACATTTGTTCACAAAAGTTAAAAAACAAGGTACAAAAAAAAATTCCTTCATTTGTTTATAAAGTTTTGCTTTCTAAAAAAAATAGGCATCTTTTCATCTATTCATAAAGTTTTACTTTAAGGTAAAAAAAAGAGAATTTCAACATTTTTACCACATGATAATAGTTGATCTTGTGCATTTTTTTTCTCATGAGTGTGAGCTGTCCTTAACTTTGCATCCACTCTTCTTGTACATCATGGCTCATCATTTTCATATCATTCTATTTTGTTATATTGCAAAAAAAAAAAAAAAGAGGCATTCACTTTAATATGTTTTTAATGTACATATTGGCCTGTCATTTCCAAGTCACTCTATTTTGTTACACTATGAAAAAAAAGAAAGAGATGGGTAATAAAAAAAGAAAAAAATTATAATTTCTCTAATGTATCATAAAGTCTGATTTTCTCATTGCATGAGTTTTCTATATTAGAAGCCATTTCATTTGGGTTGTTATGATTTGTTATATTGCCCAAACAAAAAATTGCATACCATAGTTTAGTTTGATTTTCTTGCATTTAGAAATTCTGCATTTCTTATTTTCATTTTTACATTGCAAACAAAAAAAGAAAAAAAACTTGTAGGTCCTCTAGAACATGTTGAACTGTTGAATTTTCCATCTAACTTGACTTGCTGGCTCTTTGTAACAACTTCGTCTTATCCATTTTGTCTTTTGTGCATACATTCTTCCCATTTGATAGCTTTTAATTTCATAATATCTTGATTTTCCAAAGAAATAAAATGAAAAAATCATTCACGTAAATAATGGTTGGTGTTTTGTTCATATAATATTTTTGGAACATTTTGAAGTCTTTTTCTTGGTAATACAAAATCATTTGAAAAATTGTATTTGGAATTTTTGTTGCTAAATTCTTTCAATGAGAAAAAATTTGAACCATGGTGCTTCTAAAGAGAGTGAATGCTACCCAAATCCAAATTCTTGAGGTCATATCACAAAATTCCAAAGGAGATTAAGAGGAATTTGAGTTGTAAATGGACGTAATATAGGAAAGGCACAATCATATGGTTGAGAGACATGAAGGCTAAAGCAAATTATGAAAGGAAGTTTTGGGACTTTGGAAATGAATAAAAATGCAGAAATTTTTGAGGGAAGATGAATCTGGAGCTTCAATGACATGATTGAAGGAAAAATTGAGTTGCTAACAAATGAGTCATATTTAGGACAAAATGAATCAAAAGCAAATCACGCACAAAGCATCCCCAATCCATATCCTACAATCTCCCCCTATCCACTGAATCTTTCATGCATTTGTACCTAAACATCATCAACCTTAACATATATCCTTTACCATGACAAGCACATTCACCCTTCATAACCATACACTTCTACTCAATCATTTTCACCTCCATTGCATCTTTTTCATCTTGTCTCAATTAACCAAGGCACCTTCATTCACTAATGAAATCCATTAGAAAAAAAGCTTTTGTCATCCATCACTTTTGCATGCATGATTTCACTCAGATTATTTGCTTAATAATTCCTTTTGTCTCAAGAAGGCTTAAGAGCCTAATGAAACCACCACTCCTAACAGTGAGTAATCCCAATCTTGTTGGCAATTTTTATCCAATGGAAAAGTGTACAAGTTTGAACATTGTTTCTAGTCATTGGAGCATTAAACCTTTTCAACTATCCTCTCCCAACAAAAAAAGAAAAAAATAAGGAAAAGAAGAGAAAGAAATTTTTTCATGGCCTTCAACCATGTGGGGTCCCTAAGTGATACTAGTTTGATTCGCTTATCAAGTAGATGTCATGAATTGCTACCTCAAGTTGGTCAAAAATATGACCTTTTGTTCACTTTCTTGAAGCACTAAAATAAATGTGACATGGGTTTTAGCTTTAACATTGTTCATATTATCACTGCATAATTCTATGTCTACTTCTTCTCTACCTTACCTGTCTTCATCTTTTTGTTCACAAGTGTTTTGCGTCCAAAAGTTTTCATTTCATACCCTTATTTGTGCTAATCACTACATATTTTCAGTCACATCAATCACTATCATATTCCTTTACAGCGTCCTTAGGGATTTAGTCCACCAAAGGTTCCTTTTCATCCCTTCCTTGTTGCATGTTGTCATTACATTTTTTTTCCACAATCCTTCTCATCCCTACCTTGTTGCATATTGTCATCACATTTTTTTCCACGGTCTGTATTATCCATTAAAAGTGTCTGTCTTTTGTATTGCCTAGTGAACAAAACCTTCAGAAAATCATTGATTAGTCCTTGTGATCCATTGGAAAAAAATAATCATGAAAATTGTGGGGGCATTGAGCATTGAATGAGGATGTCAAGAAGGAAACTCTTGTTTCAAATAAACATAGGTTGAAGTAAGAAACCAAGAATTTAATTAGCTAGTAAGAGAGTCATGTATTTGCGAATGGTAGGTTTTGTCTTAATGATAAGCTTTTGAAAATAAATAGTCACGATTTGAAATGATGTTCGGCCATTTTTTCTCTATCCCATGTTAATCAAAATAATCCATTCTTACCCCTCTTGAGCCTGAAATTTCCTTCCTTCAAAAGAAACCTCAGATAAGGATCACTCCACAATGGGGCAAATGCAATATCTTAAACCCAATACATTGTCAAAAGGCAAAAGAAAAAAATTGGAGAAGGAAATAAAGGGATATATTTACATATGCACATTTCCCACCAAAAAATAAAGAAAAAAAAGAGAAATGAATTCGTAGAATCTACCCAAAAAAAAGGAGTTAAAGATCCTTGATCCTTTTGAACCTTTAAACACTTTTTTGGGCCTTTTTATATTCTTTGTTTCAAAATCCTCAAGCCTGGCCAAGTTACAAGTCTTAAAAGTCCATTCTAATCAATGAGTGACTGTTATGTTTTTTGTAGTTTCAATTTTGAGATAAAGCATGCATAATCTTTCATGACTTTGCAAGAATCCTTGGGAACCAAAAGAAAAGAAAAAGACAAAAAGAAAAGAAAAGAAAAAAGGAAAAATAGAGAAAATAGGAAAGTTCAAAGAAGAAAAGAAGGAAAAAGGACTTGTTAATTTGAAAATCCAACAGAGTGGCCTAAGCAAAAGTTGGTCAAAAGAATAAGCACTGTCCCAACCAACCTAAACTGGGGCAATTTTTTTGGTAATGATTAGGCCTATAAACCAAGAAGATTTATACTGGGCAATTTTGGTGATGATTAGACTTCTTAGCTATGCAGATTGAAACCGGGGAAAATTTTTGTGATTAAACAAGTGCTCACTATATCAAGAATGAATGAATAATTATGATTTCCAATGGATGAAATTGATCAATCACATGAGAACCAAAGAATCCATACTGGGGCAATAGTTGTTTGATTTCTTTCTCTTCTTTTTGCATTCTTTTGTTTGGTCATCTTTTGGAACCCCATTTCTATGATGATGTGTATCCAATAAGTTTCTATATCATCTGCTTGGATCCATGTGCATCTATTGAATTGTGCTTAAATTATAGTGAACATGAGTGAAATGATATGAATTGACTAATTGGTGGTGATCCTTTCAACTCATAGAATTGATCAGATGAAAGCTGTCAAAGCCTTTTCAAGGGTTCATCATGAGAAGTGATGTGAAAAAAAAAACATAGAAGAATAGAATTTGTGAAAAAAAAAGGTGTAATGAAACCATGTTGCAAGGCAGTGTCAAGTAAACTCAATGGCAAACTTGAAAATAGGTTTGGGGGGTAAAATCCCCTCTGAAGAAGCTTATGATTCTCGGCCATAACCAGAGGAAGACAGCAGCTCCCTTTCTTCCATGGGTAAGAGCTTCAATTTGCTTTCAACTCCATATATGTTAGCTTAGAGTTACCAAAATCCAAAGTCTCCTTCACAAAAATTATTCTACACCTCAACATCTACACATATAACCGATTAGAATCTCAATCACTCACCAAATCTCAATCTTGATCCCTTGTACCTCACTGTTTGTAAAGGGTTTTGGGTGTGTTTTGAGAACCTTGAAGTGGAGGGCATCATCTTGAAGCATGCTCGGGACAAAGACATTACTTGCTTCCAATAGTAGGGTTTTATTTGGTCTTTTCTTGCCAAATTTACATTTCACACCTTTGACCTGTTCTGTTCAAAATTTTTCATTGTGGTGGTTAATGATATATGATTGTTGATGTATGAATTTTGGTGAAGGATTTGGATGAGGTTACATAACTCATTTTATCAAGAGAAGTTTTAGTTAGAGTGCTAGATTTTCGGTTTGCCTGCAGAGAGAAAAATTTCATGAATTTATAGACATGGTTGTAGTGATATTCATTGCCTGGAAAAATTATATGTTGTGCCTAATATCTTGAAATATCTACACGAAATTCCTTGAGCATTGATTTCAAGGAATACTGTCTTAAAAAAATCAGAAACCGAAATAGCTCTCATGCTGTCTGGATTTCTGAAACTGAAGCAGGGAAGTTGTATGATTTTATTATCATATTAAAGGAGCGATTTATCTTTTGAAATTTTTATAGAGAGTTACCAACATCTTGAAGTGTAACTGTAATTTTTATATTGGGTTGATTCCATCATATGATAAATTTAAAAATTAGGAGAACCTTGTCCTAGGCTATGAAAAGGTGTGTTGTAACCACTAAATTTATAAAATTTAGTGACATGGTTATAGAACTCCGATTGTTATGAAAATTTTATGGGATCTTTTAGACATATAAAGGTGTCATAGAGAATTATTGTGACTCTTGAATTGGCTGTTTAATGGGTAAATTAATTTTGGATTCTAGAGTGATAAATCTGCTAATTGCTAAAAATGGTAAGAATGTCTTAACTAATGATAGAATGGCTTTACATGCAAGTATATGTCATGTTAATGCATGCTAATTGTTTGAAAGAAATATTGACGAGATATGGATGAGACTCCAACATAATTGTATGCCTACCTGTGATCTAAGCAGGCCTTTAAAAAGAGAAGTACACTATATTATTATTGTGAGGATAAAGGAAAAGAAAAGAAAAATAACATGACTTTTAGTTGTGCAATTTTTAACATATAGGGAAAATAGAAACAAGGCTTGTGTGGTTAATAGGGGAAGGCAAAAGTAAGAGCTTCCTTCGGAATTTGATGAGTCGGCAGACGTATCGACATATAAGAATGAGCTCATGTCCTAGTAATCAATAGTTCTTGTGGAGTGACTCCATTACAAATACCACTTGATATGAGATTAAGTCTTCCCTATGTTAATGAAAAGAGATAATTGCACTAAATTAAATTCCATGAGTTGCAAGAGAAAGACACTTATTTACTACCCCTTTTGCATCCAACTTTATCTAATTTATGCACATTGGTATTTATGCATATAATTTAGCATGATGAATTCAATATGAATGAATTTATTGGTTATATTATGTTCACATTTGAGGGAGTACCCTACTGAGAATTTTATAATATTCTCATCCTTACACTGCATGTATTTATGTTGTATTCAGATTCTAAGGATGCCGTCAGTGATAATCTTCCTTAACTCGCCCCAGTGGCAGTGGCATTATGACCCAGCCTTAGACTCCTCATATGTTGTAGCATACTCCCGGATCAGAGTGTACATGTTCTTTAGCCGTTCATTTAGTACTTCTGTTTTCTCTGCTCCGTTCAACCCAGGTTTTCCTTATGCTGAGGTGCCTCTTGAAATGGCACACCCTGATGTATTTGTAGCTCCACCTGCACCACCTATGTCCCCTCCTAGAGATGATCCTTCATTCTCTTCCTCCGACTCCAATCCACCAGTTGATCCTGATGCCCTAGCTGGGGACAATGCCATTGCACCAATGGCAAATGGTTTTATTTAGGAGACCATGGGACAACTCAGGGACTTTTGGTGTATGTATAGTGGCAGTTAGGAATAGGATCCCCCAAACTGTAGTTTGACCTTATTGGATGTTGATGAGATTCATTTTCTGTTTGTATAAAATTTTGCTGGATCTCAACTTTGAGTAGGTTAGACTAGTTGGTAGGGATGTTCTTTTGTGGATTGAGTTCCTGTTGTTTAGGAAATGACTAGTTTGTTTTACAGTATTACCTATTGTAAAATTAACAACAATGTCCATATATGTATATATTGGCTTTGCAACCTATACGTCTATATTATCTTATTTCAATTATTTTAGACTAGTATAGATTGTGAATGTAAGTAATACTTTTCTAATTACTGTATTGATACTTGAGTAAAATATGGTAATTAGGAGGGTGTTACAGGTTAATAAGGGATAAAACATGTTTGTACATGTAAAGTAAAATTATCCTCGTTTAATGGAGCCATGTTATGCTAACGAAAGAACCTGTTTACTACTTTAAGAAACTCAAGATAAACATTAGTTACTCTTCAAAATATTTTCCTTAAATTGGCTTTGTTATCATTCAAAATATATTATCTTGAAGCTTTCTGAAAGATTCTGGAGCTAACAGTGAATTAATTGATATATAATATTCAATCCGGCAAGAGATTAGAAATTAGGTCAACAGTTATTTTTCATAGTTAAGTGATTAGTTGTTAAACTAATGTAAATTTATTGGAAGTTAAGATCTTAACTTGTATGATTTATTGTATGTTAGTTGAATGCATAGAGTTCTCGAGGAGAATCCCAAGGTTGTTTGGGAGGTCTTTCAAATTAATCCTAATTAACTACACATCAATTGGTTACTTTTACGAATGTTTCTGATTGCTTATGCATGCTTTTGACGAACTTCTGGATGTCAATGTCTTTAATAATTTGAATTTCATCCAATTTAATTTTATTACATTAAAAAAAACCTTTATTTTCCTAATCAATTAATACATTTGTATAGTGAGAACGATCCAAGTTACACTTTATACTGCTATTTTCATGAACATGGTTTTACTACTAATTTGGAAATCCCAACACTCGTGCCTAATTTTTGTGATGTTGGTAAGGATACTAATACTAATTGATTTGTGAATATAATTATTGATTCGATTGTATTTGTTTGCATACAATTTCAGAAATGCTTTATTTTATTTTTTCGCTGAACCTTCTATTTTCCTTTTTAATTTTATTTTTTTCCTAGTTTACGTTACTATTACTGTTCTTCTTCCTATTTCTATTTTTGCCTCTTTTCTTTTTTAATTTTGGCTTTATGTTATATTCTCTATTTTTTATTTTTATGTATAAATAAAAATAAAGCAAAAAACTGCCTCTTTTTCCTTTTGTTTCTTTTTTTTTTCCTTTTAAGTAGTTCACAGTTTTTCTTCTCTTTGGTCACTGTTTTAGTTTGTTTCTATTTCTTTTTATTCTTATTTATTTTATTCACCTCTTATTATCTTTTTTTCTCAAAATTCTGTCATTATTTCTTTCTCTTTTTTTCTTTTTTTTCTATTGCTCTTTTATTTTAATACAGATAAAAAAAACATAGAAAAACATAACCTTTTTGTTTTCATTCTAGTTTATATTTATTTCTGATCTCCTCCATCGGTCCATCCATACTTTGCTACATTCTCATCTTCCGTTACCTTTTGCCCACACCAAACAATCCCGGAAGCGTTCTCCAAAGTTTATTATTCAAGAACAAGTGGCCTTTTAGGAGACGTGTTCAAATTACTCTTAATGGTTTAATTGTGAAGTAATGCTTTGTGGCTAATATTCTATGCTGATCTTTCTCGTATGGAATGTCTGAGCACTTGGTGGTTGACTATGTTATTCATAATGAGAAAATGTGGAGTATTTTTAGGATATTGTTTAGCGATTGTGTAGTATGAGTTAGGTGGGGCATTAGCAATTTTGTTCTAAGTTTTGTGTGGATTAGATTACTTTGTATGGAAATCTTTAGCCAATTTTGTTTTAGCTTTATCTTTGGTTTAGGTATGAGTCTTAATTATCAAAACCAACCAAAAAAAAAAAGAGCAAGATGAAAGGAGGAAATTGAGAAAGCGGACATATTTTCCATGGAAACAAGGGTTAGGGATTTGAAAGATTTTTGATAGGCCAGGGGAAACAACACTCCAATAGCAGACGAAGAATATAAAGTGGTGCAATTGAGGTCCATGGTGGCACAACACGGTCACGGCATCGGCAGTGCAACAGTGATGCAACTCGCAATTGCTTGCCCGGTAGAATACTCTGACATTTGATGGAAAAGATGATTAGGTTCTAGGTAGTGTAGCTTAGTAACTAAAAAAGTCGTTTAAAACTAGTTTTTGAATCCACTTGGTCAAGATTCCCCCCCAAAAAAAAAAATCTTTATCAAATTAGAATATATTTGGTTGGAAAGTAAAATTAGGGATAAAATTTATCTCGATGAATTTTATGTGTAAAATAATATATGTAACTCATCTAGGTAATTTTTATCCTCTTTTTTACTCTTCAATCAAAGATACCCTTGGAAGTAGAAAATTATTTTATACTTCTATATAATTATAAAAGTAGTTAAGTTTTATCATCTATGGTATTAAAAAGTGATTAAGCTGTTTGGACCAGACATGCATAAACATAATTTTTTATTATAAAATTAACATTTGAGAATATAAAATTGTAGAGAAAGTGAAGAGGCTATCGATGGTCTTTTTTTTTTTTTTACAGAAGTTTTAGAGTAGATTGGTTAAAAAATTAAATTTACATTTATTGGATACTTTTATTATGTCTCTTCTCTCTACCAGTTCTACTTTTTATAAGAGCATCTCCCTTCCTTCTTTCCAAAATAAGCAAAAAAAAAAAAAACAGATTATTTTTTTCTACTTTTTTGAAAAGCAGGAACAAACAATCAACTCAATCTTTTTATTTGTACACTTGAATTTTAAAGATGATGTTTGAATTTATAAACTTATGCATATTATTCAAATAGATCCTCACCATAATCATTTAGGCTCAATTTGATATTATTGTGGCTTTTTTATAATAGCTTTTGAGCTCAAAAAAATTCTTAAAAAGTCATATTAGTATTATTAGATAAAATAATGTTAAAGTTACTCTAAATAAGTAAAAGTTACAATAGTCTTATTTGATAAATTTGCTCTAAAAGTCTAAAATAATAATAATGAATATAGATATGAGGATAATTTGTATATTTATTATCATTAATTAGAGTAATACCTTATTAGTCTTTTTGAATTTTAAAGAGGAGAAATCAATTTTAAAAAATATATACTTTATAAAATTCTTTTAAAAGCAACTTTGACTTTTAAAAGTTGAGTAAAAGTGCCCCTATTTTTTGGTTTAACAAATATGTAAAACTTGAATTATGCTTTTGGTAAACCTGAGAATCCTTTTGGAGACAAACTCGGCCTTAATCTTTGACAGAGTAATAAACTTTTATCTCTTGAGAATTACTCAATAAGGGCTCTCTATCTTTTGCTTGTTTTTTTTTCAAATACGCTCTCTATCTAAACTAATATAAGCTTGAAAATTGCATAAAAAAAAAGCTTGAAAATTGTTAAAAACAAATTAATGTCTTTTCACCACAAAAAAATATGAATTAAGCAATAAAATTTCGATTGTTAATTGAATTAATCATAGGTGCTTATCCAGCAGTGATGTTGAATTTCCTGTGAAATCAACCATATCGATTCAGATTTAATGTGCGCACAGCGGTGTATGACGCATTCAATACGTAATCTCTGATATATTTATTGATTTTTATTTCTTTGAATTTATTTAGTTATTTCTCATTAAAACCACCATCTTTTTGCTCTTGATTTGAATTGATTTACATCTAAGATCCTTAGAGACGACTCCTTGGACTACAAATAATTGTTATAAATGAATTTAATATTTTTTTTATCTGAGTTATCTCGATATTCATGTCAAATTTCAAACACTGGACAAGGTAATTGTTGGTAGGGTCTCAATCGCGACAATATTTTTGGATAAAAATATCTTAAAAATTACAAAAAATTAATTTTAAGTTGGTTTTATTTAATCCCATTTTTCACTCCCAGTATATTAGCTTATGCTTTACTAACAATGTGAAAAATTAACTAAACTAATTTCTAAGTTAATTTTCACCAAATACTGTTTAATTATAAACTAATTTATTTTAATTATATTTTATAGTATATTATATTGATTTTTCAAGATGTTAAACATCCCTTTTAGCCTTTCAACTTTAGTCAGTTTTTCAATCAAAAACTTTAGTCAGTTTAAGATGCCATTCAACGCTTCGACCGAAAAAAAAAAGATACCATTCAATGTAGTCTCACTTTAATTGATTGTTGTGTAGATACCCTAATCAAAGGGATAAGGGATTAAAAACATTATTTCTAATGGTATTAGAATACTTAAAAAGGAAGAGTTGAATTAAGTATTCTTTAAAAAAATTTTTACACACCCAACAAATAAATTAGAATATTCAATTAAATGTCTCCTTTTATTGCAGAAGACTTTTGTCACAAGTATACAATGATTTTAGCAGATACAGAATAATGTAAGTATTTTGGCACTTATATATAAGTCAAAAATTATTTTATCAGAGATGATGCTCAGATTATTTCACTTAACAAATTTTCAAAGGATTTTGATGAAACTTGAGATATCGAGGAATGAAGATTAAAACATCGATTCAAATATATCAGTTATACTAGTAAAAAATATTGACAGAATCCTTATACTTTGATAATATGCAGAAGTAATGAAATAATTAACAGATATGTATGGAGAGTAAAGAATAGAAAAGTTAATACAAGTATTTATACTGATTCAGATCTTCAACTTAGACCCTACATCCCGTCCTCACCCTTCAGATGAGTGTATCCACTATAATCTTTGTGCAATCAGTACAAGCAATAAATATTTTTTTCCAAGCTTCTCTAAGCTTACAACCAAGTAGCCTTTTTAATGAACCTCTTCAATCTCAATCCACTAGCTTCTATCTCACAAGATAAATCTTTACAAAAATGGTTTCTAAATGAAATGTTTGCTGTTTTACTCAAGAAAATAATGCTCCCACTACAACAGCTATGTGACTCTCTCAGATCAGTATATTATCAATGATAAAAGTCTAAGAGAAGAGGAATATACTTTGGCTTTGAACTTTGAATGTTGCATAAGTGTATATTTCAATTTTTTATTCTTTTCTCTTGAGTTTGAATGTCTTCCAAGAGCACCTTCTTATAGGAGAATAGGATTTTCTAACCATTGGATACTTGGACAAGGGCAACGTATCATTTCTAGTGAGTTCCTCCCTTTTTAATGAAGGGAGCTGCTACTCCTTTTTCTTCTCTATGGTATGCTATCTAGAAATACAGCAAGAAAAGAAATGTCTATTGAGACTTGAGAGCTTAGAAAGAGAGTGATCCTTTGACTTGTTTTCCTCCTTTTCTGCTTTGTTTTTCTGATGGAACAACAACAGCAGCAGTTCACTTTTCTTAGCTACTTCAACAAATAACCATTGTGATGCCCGAAATTTGCCATTCTTAGGAAATACCAGTTTTGCACTCCATTTTCTTTTTCCACCTCTTGACATAAGAATACTAAAGTGACACCTTAATGTACTGGTTTACTCAAAAGGAAAAACTATCAACACAAGTCAATCAATTTTCAAATACACATTTGAAACATTTAATAAAATAATCATTAAGTTCAGCAAAAATGAATTAATCACAACTCATTAAAAAATTAATATAGTTACTTATAGTGTTGTGTCATCGTATTAGGATATATAAACCAACAATTTCATTAAAAACTGCTACATAAAATACTCACCTAATACTTCTTAATGACGTTCTATCGGTACATTGACGGCGAAACAAGTCCAACTCTGTAACTCTAATTCAACGGAAATCTGGCTGCTGTAAATGGAATCTTTGAGTCTATAAGATTCATGATTGCGTATACACAGCCAAAACGCTGAAACTTTCCTTGAAAGGAGTCATAGCCAAAGACCCCTGATTGCCGACGCTTTTCGGTCATGTAATCATATCTCGCACTCTCTTAAATTTGAAAATGATTGGCGTGTTCTGGAAAGTCCAAAAAAAGTCCAAATGCAAGACACGCCAACTCTCGTTTTTCAACCTGCCACTATTTTCAATCCAAACTAGACCGCAGCGGAACAAAATTGATCAGCAGAGATATTTCTCTTTAATGTTTAGATTTCATTACGTACTGAACCATTCATATAATTGGCGAATAAAGATCAACCGGAGAAGGTGAAATGAAATGTAGTTAATATATAAGGAGTTGCTAGGAAAGGATGAGACTCACGCCCCTTAAATACGAGATCTTAAGTCTGATAATCGAAGTTATGTTTATGAAAAGAAATAACATTATTGGTGGGAGGAATCCTGGGCTCATTGCTAAGGCACCTAATCATGTTTGAGAGATTAGTCTTTCACCCGAATGATCTAGCAAAAAAAAAAAGTGGTATAAACTGTAGCTAGATAGCTTTTCCTTTTTTTTTTTCTTTGAGATTAACAGTTTGATAGCTTTCTTCCGTAATTAAAATGTAAAGGAATAAGTAATATTAAAACACATCATGAATAATGTTGCAAGTGACTTTAATTTGTAATTTATAATTGATGACTTGTATTTGTTTTATTATAATGTTGCAAGTGAAATATTTACATATATTTATTTTATCATGAATTTAGTTTACTATAATTCGATGCTATAAATACTAATTAATTTTTAATATAATTTTTAAAATAGATAAACTATTTTTTTTTCGATACAAAAGAAACGCTCCAGCACTCCTATGAGAGATGAGCAATAGTAGCAGAACAAAATCAGTACAAAAGGAAAAGTAGGAGGACTGGAACAAATACACAAACAACACAAACAATCGCCGCAGACACTAAGTCAAGAAAGATCACATGACAAACAAATAAAACAACCAAAGTTTGTGATAAGCATGGCTTTCGCAATCCCCACCTCTTCCCCTTCAGCATTGCCATCAAGGATGAGAAGGATCATAACAGGTCTTCTATGGTATCCACTTCCTTATTTGAACGAAATTAGCACTGAAAGTTGCGAATCAAAGGGAAACTCTGCACACCAACTTTTTGTCCAATATGCTAATCTCACCATTATTGAGTTAAGGCTATCATCCCAGTTTGGCTCAAAGGCGTCAAACACAATCCTGTTCCTTACCCACCAGATAGTCCAGCAAATAACATAAAGTAGTGAGACCCACAGTTTTTTTTTATCAAAATACTTGAAGTGAGCGGGACACCAAGTATAAAAAAAATCAGAGGAAGGTGCTGGGAGGCATATTGATAATCCAAACAAATTAAGGCATTTAAACCAACATAGACTGAGCTTGAAAAAAGAGATGCTCCAAAGTTTCCAATTCCTTTTGAATGAGTGGGCATGATAAGTTAGATGATGAGATGCAATTTAATCTAGATAGCCTTACACTGGTGCTAAGCGACCTTGTAGAAAAATCACATCAAAAGTTCTACACAGGATAGGCTAGACCTTTCCATGCTTTGGCTCCAATGCTCCAATTGGAGAAGATGGCACTGTTTCTTTAAAAACTTGCAAAGAAAAAGAAAAGACAGAAAAAATCCCAGAGAAAGAGAATTTGCAAGTACACTATTCATCACTCACCCCCTTAATAAAATTATTTTGGTTTACAGCTACAAAAAGCTCTGTTAGCTATTGTTCTTCCCAGGTAAATTGGGGTCTACACCATGTCAAATTCCACTTCCAAATCCTATCTTCCTAACATCCCATATCCATAATAAGATCATTTTAATGTAGATACTGAGAACAATCTTTGGAATTGTTCTTTAAGGCACACATCTCTAGCCCAATCATCAGACTAGCACAAGAGGACCCAATAAATCTGGATACCTAAATTAAAAAATGCATTTGTTGCAAGTCTGTTTAAGAATGCATGTGGAACCTGATAACAAGTGGTACCTGGACAGTGGCTGTTCAAGCCACATGTCCAGATCAAGAAAATGGTTTAGAAATCTGTGACCCAAAAACTCAGGATCAGTAAAATTCCCATATGGAGGTAAAGCTAAGGTCAAAGGCATAGGAGATGTTTCTAAGGATAATTCTCACCAAATTTCTGATGTTTTGTTAGTTGATGATCTAGCTCATAACTTATTAAGTATCAGTCAGTTTTGTGACCAACGCTTTGATGTTATATTTAATGCTCATACATGCAATGTAGTAAGCCCTACTTCAGAACAAATGATTCTATCTGGAAAAAGGCATGATAATACATGTGTTATCTTTGGACGATCTGAGAGATCAAAATATAAAATGTCTCGCATGCTTCACAAATGATAAGTGGTTATGGCATCAGAAGCTTGAGCATGCTCATATGAAGTTTATTTCTGAGCTATCTCAGAAAGAGTTTGTTAAAGGCGTTCCAAAGATCATATTTGACAAGGACTTAACTCGTGACTTCTATGAGAAAGGCAAGCAAACCAAAGCTTCTTTCCATAACAAGCATATGGTTTCAACCACTAAACCACTTAAGCTTTTACATATGGATCTCTTTGGTCTAACCAAGATCGCAAGTCTTGCTGGAAAAGATACTGCCTTGTTATAGTCGATGATCACTCTAGATTTACATGGGTTATCTTTCTAGCTTCTAAGGATGAGGTTTTTGAAAGATTCAAAGTTTTTGCAAAACATGATTGTATTGAAAAAGACTTTCAAATCAGTATTATCAGATCTGATCATAGAGGAAAATTTGAGAATCAAGTTTTTAATGAGTTTTTTGTGAAAATCATGGCATTCTTCATGAGTTTTCTACTCCTAGAACTCCCTAACAAAATGGAGTAGTTAAAAGGAAAAACAAAAGCTTGTAGGAAATGGCTAGAACAATGCTTTTAGAAATTGGCTTGTCAAAAAGTTTTTGGGCAGAGGCTGTAAATACCTCTTGCTACATCCAAAATAGAATCTTTCTTAAACCAATTCTCAAGAAAACTCCTTATGAGTTATGGAAGGGTAGAAAGCTCAACATATCATGTTTTCATATATTTGACTCATCATGTTTTATTCTTAACATTAAGGACAAACATGCAAAGTTTAATCCAAAGTCTGATGATGATATTTTCCTAGGATACTCTTCTGTGTCTAGGGCCTATAAGGTATACAAAAAGAGAATATTATGCATAGAAGAGACCATTTATATCAAGTTTAAAGAGCTCAGAAAGGACTTTGTTGGTGATCTTGAAGATCTACAAGAAAGCTTTGTAAAGATGAATCTAAAGGGTACTTCTGATAGCAAGAAGATACAAAACATCAAAAAGTAAGCTCCTAAACACAAGTTTTTCAGAAAACTTGCTCAAGTCTCCCAAAATATCAGAAAGTGGTATCTTTGAACATGAAGAAGAGCAATCAGAAGATGAAGGAGAAGTTGAAGAACTTCAAAGTCACAAAAACTACAAGGAAATTTCTAATTTAAAGGCAGTTTCTCAAAACAAAGTTCTTGGAAACATTTCTAAGGGTGTGAGAACCAGATCATCCCTTAGAAATATGTCAAACAGTGCTTTCATCTGCACTATTGAACCTAAATGCATTAAAGAAGCTTTAAGTGATCAAAGTTGGGTGGATGCTATGCAAGAAGAACTAGATCAGTTCGAGAAAAGCAAAGTTTGGACTCTTGTTGAAAAACCAAAGGGAAAAACCATCATTGACACAAAATGGGTGTTCAGAAATAAACTCAATGAAGCAAGAAAAGTTTTCTGAAACAAAGTAAGATTGGTTGCACAAGGTTATAATCAATGAGAGAATTGATTATGATGAAACCTTTGCACTAGTAGCTCGGCTTGAAGCCATTAGAATGCTACTTGCTTTTGCTGCTCACAAGGGATTCATTCTTTACTAAATGGATGTCAATTTTGCTTTTCTGAATGGATTTCTCTCCAAGAAGTATTTGAAAAGCAGCATCTTTGTTTTGAGAATGAAAACCTTCCTAACGATGTCTTTTTAAACTAAGAAAGGCTTTTTATGGTCTAAAACAAGCCCCACGAGCTTGGGATGATAGATTGAGCACCTTCTTACTTAAGAATGGGTGCAAGAGAGGTAATGTTGATACTACTTTTTTTACTCTTGAATAAGACAATAACTTTTTGGTGGTTCAAATATATGTTGATGACATTATATTTGGCGCTTCTGATCATTCTTTCTGTGAGAAGTTTTCAAAATTAATTTAGAGTGAATTTGAGATGAGTATGATGGTAAACTCAAGTTCTTCATGGGTTTGCAAATCAACAAAAAAAGGAAGGGATCCTGATCCATCAAGGAAAATACACAAAAGAATTATTGAAAAGGTTTAATATAGATCAAGCAAAACTAATGAGTACCCCTTTGCATCCATCTCAAATCATAGATACTTATGAAAATGGTGAGAAAGTAATAAAAAGTAATTATCATGGAATGATTGGTTCACTACTATATCTTATAGCTTGTAGACCAGACATTCAATTAAGTATGAGAATTTGTGCTAGATTTCAATCTAATCCAAAGCAATCACACATAAATAGTTTCAAAAGAATTCTTTGATATCTGTCAGGTACTACTAATCTTGGCTTGCGGTGCAAAAAAGGTACTTCTTGTGAAACTGTAGGATTTTATGATGCTGACTTTGCTAGAGATAGAGTTGAAAGAAAAAGCACAAGTGGTTGCTCCTACTTTTTTGGAGAAAGCTTGATCACATGGTTGTGTAAAAAGCTGAACACAATTGCTCTCTCTATTGCTGAGGCTGAATATGTAGCTGCTACAAATTGTTGTACCTTGATGCTATGGATAATGAATCAGTTGAAATATAATCATTTGAGGTACTCCAAAATCCTCATCTTTGATAATACAAGTGCTACCTTTTGCAAAGAATTCTATTTAGCACTCTAGATCTAAGCATATTGATAAGCATCATTTTGTTTGTGATCACGTTCGAAAAGTAAAATGTCTTACATTTTTCATAGATGATAAGTGTTATTGTAACACCCCGATTTTTCTGTCTGAGCGAAAATGACTAAAATGCCCCTGAGGTCATTTCTCACTCAGAATTCGAGGATAGCCGACCCGACAGTCCTCGAAGGGTCAACTCAATGTTTGAAGGGGATTGTATCTGAATGAATGTTAATAGAGCAGAAAAATCTCTTTTTCTGAGTTTTCGGGTCAAATAACCAAAATACTCCTATAGTGTTTTTACACGGGTATGAGTGCCGTTTGAGCCTGAAAATTTTTCGAAAGGTTTAAAATGATATTTTTATGAGTTTGGGCGTGTCTGTTTAAGTCTCGGTAGTCTCGGACAATTCTTGTGCAAAATTACGATTTAGCCCCTGGAATAATGATTCTGACTTTAATGATATAATTAAGTAAACCTAAGTAATATTAGACTCTAATCGAAGATTAATTAATTTTCATAATTCATCTAAAGTCAAAATAATTTATTAAAGTTAATTAGAACCTAAAATTGCTTAGATTAAACTTAAATCTCTTTTTTTTTAAAAAAAAACTCAAGATTCCAAGTCATGGAATCTTGAATAGTATTTTCTCTCTCCAATTCCTTAAATTAAGGAATTGTGTATACAATTGTTTAGACTTTAAAATGAGTTTTAATCCCACTAATGAAGCAAGAACACTCCCTAAATCATATCTTGATACCCTTAATCACCTAATTGTTACCTAAAAACTTACTTAGCAACTCCTAATTTTAAGCCTAATCTAAGATACACCTAAACACATCACTAAACCACAATCAAATGAAAGAAACCTCTCTTCCCTCACTCAAAGAAATCGGTGCCATTCCTCCCTCCATTATCCATCACATATTTGAATTCCTACACTCAAAAGACCATGCTTTGAGCCATACCCACCTTACCTCCAACCATTCTTCCAACCATGCTTCACCATGCTTCAAAGAACAAACCTCTCACCTCATGGAACATGAGGATTGACCGCAGTACACCCTCCCTCCATTCATCCTCCATTTGTTTCATTTCCTTATAAATACACATGCAAATGAACTTGTAAGAACCTTTAGATCATTTGCAAAGCTTTGAGTTTTCAAGAGCAACTTCAAGTTCTTCCTTTTCCTCTCAAAAGTTCAAGAGTTCTTCTTCTCAACTTTTTCATCTTTTTCATCTACATTAAACCTCCTCATAGCATCAAACCACCTCACAAACACCAAAGATCAATCATCAAACACATAACCTTTCATCCTTAAAAACCAAGCTCACACAAAAGCACTTCCTTTCCTTTTTCCTCACCTTGGCCAAATTCTTCCTCACCTTGGAAGAACATTTTCTTCTCATTCTTACCTTCAAAGAATTGAGTTTTCACCTTCTTCATTGGTAGGGAGCTTGTTCTAAAATCATTCTTTTACTTAGATATGCTTTGTTCTTGGATTAAAATATTATTTTGATGAACTTTCTTGGGTTTTCCTTTTCAGTCTCTCTTTCTCCATCCTTTTTCATTTCGGCCTTCAAGGCCTAAATTACTTCCCATGATGGCTTGATGATGAGTGTCTCTAGATGATGACTTGAGTTCATCACAATGAGGCCTCTAAAGCTTGAGTTTTGCTTTCTTAAAGTTTTATTAAAAATGCTACTTAGCTCACTAATGATTTTACCTTAAAGAAAATAATCACAAGTTTTTCAAAAAGCCCAAAGCTTACCCTTGTCAACCTTAAAGTTATCTAGCACGTTCTAGAGTTTACTCTAGATATGAGCTTTTGGGCATAAAATAAAGAATATGGTGTATTTCATTCCTTTTGGTTTTGGCCCTTTTTCCTTTCCTTTATGGTTTTGTTTTCCTTTGAACCCATTTCCTTGAGCTTGATGATGATGTTCACACCATAAGGTTTCCTTGAAACTTTGGTACTTAGAACTCTAGAGCTTTCTTTATCTTGATGAGATTAAGTTAGGGAATTGTAGGTGTTTTAATGAGCTATGAAAATTATATGTTGAATTTAACATCCTAGGATAGTTCCATGAATTTTATTGAGCTTTGGTTTTGATTCCTAATGCCTTGAAAAATTCAAGAACCGAAGTTGTAACTATGCTTCCTGAAATGTTGAATCTGAAGCTGTGAACTTGTGACATTTTATTAACCTAGTAAATGATCGAATTATGAGCTGATATTTTTACAGGATATTAAGGACATATTTAAGTCCAGCCCAGAATTTTTATATGATTTTATATGATCATTTGGTAGGGTAATAAAATCGGAAACTATGGCTGCTGGCTGTAAATAGAGGGTTTCTAACCTCCGAAGTTGTCTAATTTTTTTGACATATTTATAGAATTATTTTTGTTATGAAATTTTTATGGAACCTTGTGGACACATTGAGGTGTCATTGAGAATGTTTACATCATTTTAATTGATCATTTGGTATGAGAAATAAATTGTGCTACTTGAGTGAAAAATCTGCCAATGTGCTGAAGTTGTGATGATGCCTTGAATTAGTGACCTAATGGCATTTAGTTCAAGTTGATGTGTGTGAATGCATGCCATGGACTTCCATGATTATGTTATGAGGAATGAATGAATAATATATATAGGTTTGAAGTATTATGAAACCCGAGAATTATGTTCATGCATATAGAAAGGTTATGCGTGTATATGTGAGCTTGAGGATGATGTATGTGCTAAGTCAAAAATGAAGTCCCCTTTAGTATAAAAAGGGCACGAAGAGGTCCTCGATAGGGCACGAAAAAGTCCTCTTTAATATGTAAAGGACAAGAAAAGGTCCCCTTTTGTTTATCAAGGGCACGGAAGAGGTCCCTTTTTGTTTAGAAAGGTCACGGGAAAGGTCCCTTTTGTTTATAAAAGGCACGGGAAAGGTCCCCATTAGGGCACGAAAAAGTCCCCTTTATTATGTCAAGTGCACGAAAAGATCATTGTAATTTCCATATGTATATGTATATCTTGTTAAATTATTGGTCTTGAAGGAATTCCTATGATGTTGAATGTTATGAAATACATGTTTTAAGTGATT
Source organism: Dalbergia cochinchinensis (assembly GCA_031216125.1). Classification (NCBI taxonomy): domain Eukaryota; kingdom Viridiplantae; phylum Streptophyta; class Magnoliopsida; order Fabales; family Fabaceae; genus Dalbergia; species Dalbergia cochinchinensis. Next base: position 34,086,247 of record CM062369.1, read on the forward strand.
GAATAATAAAAGAGACCCACTTCGGAAAGGTGATTTTATAATTTTAAAATGAACATTTGATGTGTACATATTGCATGCTCACGCTTTCTTAATAAACTGAAGTGGCTGGGGCGATGATGATGACATTATGAATGTGTAATTGGGGAGTTACTCTACTGAGAATTTTAGAATTCTCACCCCTATGTTTTTGTGTTCCCGTGTCGTCTCCAGGTTGATGCAGAGAACCGAGGGACTGCTATGCAAAAGAACTCGGAAGTGCAATAGTGTAGTAGTTAATGCTTTTATTATGTTGTATTTAGTGGAATGGATATGTGTGTAAATATGTTAGAGAACAAAGGTGTGTTAAAGCTCATAGAAGAGCTTCCCTTATGTACTTAACTCTGCATTAAATAAATAGTTTGGTTTCATTGCTATATATTTTAGTATAATTATGACCTAATTATCTCGTGAACTAACCAAACTGGCTATAGATATTTAAGAAAGGTCCGCTAATTTATAAGTAACAACTCTCGAGTATGATGTCATGACTTAAGGATGACGTTGTACTTGGGAGGATGTTACAATTTCCTTTTATGGATGGGAAAGGTTTCTCGACCTGACTAACAGAGAATTCACAGGGATGGTTATTACCTTCTACTCCCAATTGGTTCAGGTGTTTGACTCTATGCTAGCTTCTTATATAGAGCTAAGCATCGCCAATCTCTCTAACATCGTCAATGCTTCTAACGAAGGACTTAGATGCTCCTTTGAGGAATATTGGTTCACAATTCTCGGAGTCTCAGTGGTGGAGGCCTCCGGATGTCTCACTAGTTCCTTAAGATATCATTCGAGTATGATCACTATGTAATATCCTCTCAAGTACAACATCATCCTTAAGTCATGACATCAGACCTGAGAGTTGTTACTTATAAATTAGTAGACCTTTCTTAAATATCTATAGCCATTTTGATTGATTCGTGAGATAACTAGGTCATAATTCTACTGAAATATATAGCAACGAAACCAAAATATTTATTTACTACAAAGTTCAGTATATAAAGGAAGCTCTTTTATGAGCTTTAACACACCATTGTCCTCTAATATATTTACACACATATCCATTCCACTAAATACAACCTAATAAAAGCATTAACTACTACACTATTACACTTCCAAGTTCTTTTTGCATAGCAGTCTCTCAATTTCCTGCATCAACTTGGAGACGACACGGGAACACAAAAACATAGGGGTGAGAATTATACCATTCTCAGTAGGGTAACTCCCCCAAATACACAATCATAATGTCATCGTCATCGCCCCAACCACTTCGGTTTATTAAGAAAAAGTGATCAAGCATTACATAATAACGGTTCATTTTTTAAATTCTAAATCATATTTCCGAAGTGGGTTGCTTTTAAGAATCAATCACTTTGTACACATTTATCATAAGCTCATAATCATAGTAAATAATGTCAATCAAAATGATTTGATATGATACAAATATGTATATACCAAATGTAGGGAAATTATCTTTAATTGCCCTTGATAAATCGAAGAGGATTTCATCTATCTTTATTTGCTCTCGACAAGTCAAAAGGATCTCATCTCTCTCTATTTACCCTCGACAAGTCGAAAGGATCTTATGTTTCTTTATTTGCCCTTGACAAGTCAAAGAGGATCTCTTGTCTCTTATTTGCCCTTGACAAGTCAAAGAGGATCTTATATTTCTTTATTTGCCCTTGACAAGTTATAGAGGATCTCATATTTCTTATTTTCCCTTGACAAGTTAAAAAGGATCTCATATTTACTTATGGTTACAGAATTTAATTCAATATATTGTTCACTTTCTTTTCCAATGCATTTATAGAACACATATAGGCATTCATTCACATTGTGATTTCGATCACGCCTCATAAACCAATATTTACTTCCCCTAGTATGTATTTACACATAACAAGTCACATGGCCAAATATTTAACATCAAGTATTCATGTCTTACTAGAACCAAACTACCATTACATTATCAATTCAAGTCTTTGGTTCATTTCCAGCAATTAAGCAGATTTCACACCACTGTAGCACAAATTTATTTGCATATCAAAAAATCAATTTAGAGGCTATAAAAATTATCAAAGATAGCTCAATGTATTCCCAAGGTTTTGTAAAAATTTCAGAGTAAAAAGAGTTCTCTAACTATGTTAAAAAAATTAGACAAATTTGGTGGTCAGAAACCACTCAACCTCAGCTCAAGAACCAAAATTCATAATTTTTAACCCTAGCAATTGAACCCATAAAATTTGAAATAAAAATCTTGGTAAAACCTAAACATGTCTATAATACCCTGTAAAAATTTCAAGTGATAATTCCATCATTGGTATGGTAACAAAATTAGCAAAATTTACAGCTTTTGTTCTAACACTTCAGGCAGCATATGTTTAATTTCGGTTCTTGATTTTTCTAAGGCAGTTTGACTCAAAATAAAAACTCACGAAAATTCATGGGACTATCTCAAGATGTTAGCTCCAACATATATTTTTTCCAGATCACGAAAATGCACACAACAAGCCGAGAAAATTCGTGATCACACACTAGCTGTAAGAAAACTGAAAATCCAGCAAGTATCACTCAACATCTTTTGACAAAATGATCTTTCTAACCTCATCCAAACACTTCACCAAAATGCATACTTCAATACCAACATAATATCTACCAAATTAACTAGAAATTTTGAGTTGAAACCAGTAAGAATTCCTCAGAAGAATTTTGAAAGAAAAAGGCCAAAGAAAACCCTACTTTTGGTGTCTTTTGGATCCTTGGCTCCAAGGTGCTCCAAGGTTGATTCCTTGCACTTCAAAGCTCCTAAACCCACACCAAACCCTTCCTTAGGCAGAGGAGTATGAGATATCAAAGTGAGAAATTGAAATTTCAATCGGTTAGAATGGTAGATATTGATGTGTAGAACAAGTTTTATGAAGGAACTTGGAAATTTTAACAACTCTAGGCTAAGGTATTTGGGCTTGGAATGAAAATTATGGAGCTCTTTAAGAATGGAGATGGAGTTGCTGCTTTCCTTTCGTTCATGGCCAAAACTTTTGGCTTCTTAAAGAAGCTTTAACTTGTGTTAATCTTCTTATTAAATGCCATGAATATCTTATATTATCTTTGGATAATTCATATTCTAAGAAAACAAAATGGATGGCTAGGATTGGATCTTGTTATTCAAGATTGAATCTTAGCCATTCATTTAAGTCAAATGGATAAGCATTCTCTTTTTGTAAAGGTCAAGCTAACTTTCGGTGCTAGAAATCACATACCGAAATTTTACCGAACAGGTAAAACAGTGTATCCGGGTAATCAAACATTGCCTGAAAAATAATTTCGGGTATAAAATCTTTATTTCTACCTATTTCTAACCTTATTTTCATGTTTTCCCAATTTTGGGCACCTTCGAGTCTCGAATCAGGGTTTCATTGTCCAAAGTGACTGGGGCCCATAAATTACTATTCACTTTTTTTTTTTACAAATCCGTTGGATCGTCCTCATCATTGTTCAAACTATCAAATTTTTGAAATTATGACTAATAAAGCTCAAATTAATTTTTAGACAATTTTGAGGGTGTTACACACTACAACACTGTTAAACACAAATGCAAGGTAGGTTTGCACAATCATCTAATTCTCCTTGCTCCCACATTTGGGCAGTACACACCCACTGGTGGGCATGGATTATATGTTGCTATTCTATTTGTTAACAAAAAGAAGAGTTAACCTACCTAGATTAATATTTGATCACATGCTAAGTGCTATTTATCTGTAAAAGAGGAAAATTGCTATTGTTCCTTATGGGATTCTACTTTCCAAAGTTTTTGAATACTTGCATTACCTTCTTACAAATAATAGGTATGAGTATATGGAAAGTATGGAGTATACCTTCAACTCCTTCAGAATACTAAGAAAGCCAACCGGTGCTGCTTCCTCTAGTGGTAGGAGAAAAAGTTTAAGAATTAGAGATACAACTATTGAAAAAGCAGCCGCAAAAGCTAAAGGCAGAAAAGGAAAAAGAAAAATAATCATTCTTGAAGATAGTTTCGATGATAGCAAGAAGCTTGAAATAATCATCAGATATAGGGGATCACCCTATAATCATAGCATGGCCTCAGATTCTGAACAAGAGACAAACTCTTCAGATACAGAATTTACTTTCAAGAAGGGAACATCTTTAAAGAATGAGTCTCTTGCTACTACGTCTTCTCGTAGAGCAGAAGAGCCTCCTATCCTATCTGTACCTAACCCCTTTCCTACACAAGGTGTTAATCCTTTATCAATCTAACCGCCATCAGTGACATATCCAAACTACATGGAGGTTCATTTGATGTTGCATGAACAACGCCTCATCAATACTCGTCTAGATAATTTAGAAACCATGTCTCAGAGGCATGAAGCGCTGCTATTGGAAATATTTCATGAAGTAAGGTGTTAGGTCTAATGATGGTGTTACTGATTTCTAGCACACCTTTTTTTGTTGATAATAAAAAGAGGAGAAGAAAAGAGATGAAGAAAATCTTTTTGTGCAGAGAATTATAGGGGGAGCTTTTGCTGAGGAAGAGCATATTCAGAGAACTTTTTTTTTCTTAGCATGTTTTGAAAATTTTTGTTCCTTGTTTCTACTCTGATACCTCTTCTCTCTTTGTTATATATATATATACACATGTGTGTGTGTCAGTTTCTACTGCTTATCTCTATGCTATGCATATGTTCTATCTGCTCTAATACATGTGTTATGCATATCTTGATATTTATATTCACAATAATGAGCATTTTTTTTGAAAAAAATATGATTTGGATAAAGTTGTGCTAAATAAAAGGGTTAATTAAGATGAAATATCACATGTCTTGTTAGTTATTCAAGCACGAGGATCTTCAGAAAGTTTCCTTTTTAACTGAAAATCAAGCTTTGTTGTGTAATCTAGGCTTGAACGTTTTGCTTCTTAAATATACTGCTCTGATTCTCTTCAGAAAATACGCTGACCCTGGCTTGATCTTCAAGTAAAACAACATCAGCTATGATTCAAGTCACTTAAGGCCAAATATGTTTTTTGTATGATCCATATCATGCCTTAAGAAAAGGACTTCTTGAAAATCACTTTCAATGATAAGGTTGAAAGAATATGAACTATCATGTTTTTTTTTTCAGTAATATTTTGTTCAATATCTGTTCAAAAGATTTTCTTCAAATTGGTTTGTTATCATCAAAAAAGAGGAAATTGTTACCTCCAGAACTCGGTCAAAATGCGCTAATTAGTTTTGAATGGCAACAAAGCCAAAATGCTTTGAAGAATGACTAATAGTTGTCTTGAGTTTCTTGTAAGTTTACAACAGGTTTCTATCATGTAACACTAATAAGGCCTACTCAGACGAGGATAATCTTCACATCGTATGTGCAAACATGTTTATCTCATGATAAGATATATGAATTGACAAGGAAGTGAATATAATATCCTTATTCAAGCAGATAATAGCTAACGATTGAAAAAGAATCAATAATCCAAGAAACCAAGCTTTTGAGACTTCAGAAAGTAGCACTGGTCTTTAGAGAGTACACCGGAAAAGAAGATATCAATCAACCTTGAAGCACAAGGTGTTCTCCTATCTTCAATCCTCAAAGATTAGATCATCAACAAATCATGATTGAAGTCAAGAAGACTCAAATTCCTCTCAAGGAAATGTTACCAGACTTCAGAAAGCTTACACTCAGTAAAAATAGTGCTTTTTACAAGAAAAATGAGGGGAAATTCGAATTTGAATTTGAAAAAGCCAAATCCCGGCGTCAAAATCGGCTGATCGTCTCTTATGCCTTTGAAGTCAACTATCCAAAAGTCTTAGAAGAAAAAGGTTAAAAACCATGGTTAAGAAAGTAAGAATGATTTCTGAAGGACATCAGAAACCCCCATTCTACAATGACTTCTGCAAACTAATTTGATAGACAGATAGACTACACTTCTAGATTATCTTTTCAAGACACAAATAAAAGATCAACACGTGTCTCTAGAAGATCTTATCAAAGGCAGCAGTCACAAGGAAGACCTCTATAAATATCGATGCTATGCTTTCAAAGAAAAAGGGTTGAACACTAAAAAAAAAGATGAAACGCAGCCAAGTTTTCCTTCATCTTTCAATAACATTCATTATGCTTGTAATCATTTCCTTGTTCATAAAATCTTCTTTCTACACCCTTTATTGATCATACATTCTTCTAAGGAAGAATATCTAGAAAGAAGCCATTCAAGTATTTCCAAGTCCTTTCATTGTAAATCTCAAGAAATCTTGAGTGTAGGTTAGTTTGAGTGGCAACCCTTGATCCAGTAGTGATTAGTGTGAAATAGCTTGAAGAGGTTTGTCAAAGACTACTTGCAACGTGATAGTAAAAGTGTTCTACTGGTCATGGTTTTAGCTTGGAGAGGCTAGTATAAGACTACTTAGTTTAGCTTAAAGAGGCTAGTGAATAGCTACTTGGTTTATGACAATAAGGGTTGTCTACTAGTCATTGAACATAGCTTGGGAAGGCTACTGTAAAGACTATCTTTGTTCTTTCTCAGGATTGGAAAATTTTTTAGTAAAACTCAATGGTTATTGAGAACTGGATGTAGGCAGGATTGACTGAACCAGTATAAAAGTTCTTGTGTTTTATATTTCTTCCCTTTCATCTCTTATATTATTTCCATATCTTTTTTAATTATCAATGTCTATTTTGAAAGACTATCTTTCATTTTTCTGTTGCTTCTTCAGTTCAAAAAGTTCACTTTTTGAAGAAATTAATGCTATTTTTCGCTACTCTACAAGTTCATAACTTGATAGTTTTGATAAAGTTTTTTTTTTCAAAAGTTCATTAAGGAAAGATAAAGAAGTACATGATTCAACCCCCCTTCTTGTATGCTTTTCTATCTACACTCATAGCTCTAGAAAGCAAATTTACTTGCCATAAAGCCAGTCTTTTTTTAACTTTTTCAATAATCGGCTTCCATGTTTCAACCCTATTTGGGTTTACACTAAGTCAAATACCATGGTGAGTTATGAAGGGTTTTACCACAGAGCAACCTAGTAGATTCCTCGTTCTCAATATCCAATCCTCTGAAAATCCAAATGGAATCATGGTAGGTTTTTTTTATAGTTAATCTTCATACCTGAGACATAGAGAAGAAAATAAGCAGCCTCTTATAATTTTTCATGATTTTGAACTCTACAAATGCCAACTGTAACACCCAAATTTGAGTGCTCTGACCGACTTGGTAATGATAAGGATGACTCAACGAAAGAGTTGAGAAAAATATGAATAGTATTTTTATGCCTGTAGATGAATAATAACTATTGAACCCATGGCAAGAGTGTCTAGGGGCTAGGATGTTCAAGACCGGGAGAGACTTAGACTTGGAAACCGGGGTAGAACATTAGGCTCGAGATCCAAGTAGAGATATTTTAGGTTTCCAGTAGAGATATTATGATCGTTTGGTAAAATATTGATGTGTAATTTTAACATTGAAAAAGCAACTTGCTCATCAAATTTAAGTGAGCCACTTATATTGAGCCAAGTGGATGACATAGATTAAAATCTGTCAAGTAAGTTTTAATCATGACCTTTTATTAATATTCATTTCACCTAGGAGCCAATATCTCACCCGTTCAGTAAAATTCCAGTGGTGCTATTTCTTGCACTGGATGAAGCTTAAAGAGTAAGCTTTTTGATAATATGTGGCAATAAAGATGGTCACATCTCCCATATTTAGTAAGATTAAACTGTAATCACATAAAAATCCTATTTTCTTTATTACAAAGTTATATTTTGTGGTAAAGATTATTAACACATCTTATTATATATCAACAACACATTTCACATTTCTCACTTTCTTCTTCCCAAAATATTGGCCAAGACTCCCTCCATTACAGCCTCACCATGTTCTTCATTTAAAACCCTAACCCAAGCTTTCAAATTCATTAAAACCTAGCTTACAATCTCTTAAACCATAAATTTCATTCACCAAATTTCCTCTACTCCTCATAATCTTCAAAACTAACCGATTAGATTTTTGATCCATTACTATTTTTGCACATTGAGCCATCATACATACTGCCAAAGAGAGGGTTGAGGGATATTTGGAAGAGCTTGAAGTGAAAAATATCATTTTGGAAGAGATCATTTTAAGCTAAAAGTCTTAAAGCTTCAAGAATAGGGTTTTTATGGCTTTCTCTTGTAACAACCCGATTTTTCCTACTGTGTAAAATTATCAAAATACCCCTAGGTAATTTTTGCATGAGATTTGAGGTCGAATGAACCCTAATAGGGTATTCTAACATTAGAGAAACATTATACGAGATTTGGATATTATCTTGTGCGACAATCGCAAATCCCGATTTCCCGTGTGCAAAATGACCAAAATGCCCCGAGGTTATTTTTGCCCGGAAATCAAAGATAGCCAATCCTGGTTATCCTCAAGGGGTTAGTTTTATATTTAAAGGGGGTTAATTGTGTTATGTTGATGTTATGGTAAAAATCTAAACTCTCGATTTTTACCGTATATAAAATTACCAAATTACCTCTGTGGTAACTTAACGCAAGATTAAGTAATCTTTGAACTCAGTTATCACCCGGGAAGTTTAAAATGTTTATTACAAGTATGATTTGATATCTAGAAAAGTTCAGGTAATTCTGGGAAGTTTTTAAGTGAAATGACCTTTCTACCCTTAGTTAATGCTTAATGAGTTTACTTAAGTAATTAAGACTATATTAGGCTCTATTTTAATTCAAATTGTTTTCATTCATTAATCTTGGGTTAAAAGTAATTACCTAAAGTTAAAATAATTACTTGAGGTAATTAGAGCTTAAGAATTGTTTTGGGAAATTTAATTTCCTTTCTTAATTACAAAAACTCATAAAATCAATAATGTTAGGATTAATGTAAAATCTAATGCATTTTCTTTCTTCATCTTGAGATTAGAACTTATGTTACTAATTGATTTTCAACTCAATTGAGATTAACTCAATTACTAGTGTAAGATTACCCTTTTACGTTGTCTGGATTAATCTTACAAATTTGATTTTTACCATTTACACAAAATTACCAATTCCAAACCTACCACCTAATTAATTATACTATCCTACATGTCTTACCACTTATCAAAGAATCAAAATTGTCTCCCATTATGCCTTGTTGATGCCGCGGCCTCCATGTCTCCTTATCATCTTCATATTTTATTTTTATTCAAGGAATAATGCACACAAACACATCATAACCTTACCATGTGTTCTTTTGAGTTGTCTTGCACATTATTGGTTAGAAATTCTGCTCCCCATTACAGACATGATAGGCCACGGTTTTCAGCTCCAATCCACCCTCATAATTCAATTTTTGTAAAGCCTAATACACTCAAGAACACATCATAGCCTTATCTTATGCTTGGTTGGAGTTGTCTTGCTCAAGAGTGCTAAAAAATTCTGCATTCTCTCAAAGAACACTAAGCCTTCATCTTCTTCTTCCTCCACCTCCAAGAGACCTCACACTTAACATTCATCCAAGTTCTCAAGCTCAAACAAACACATATCCATCATAGATCAACTCCTAAACACTTAAGCTTTCCATATTCAAACACTAGAACACAAGCAAAATCCTTCCTCCATTCCAACCTCACTTGGCCGAAACTACATCATCACTAAGATCAGATTTTTTATTCTTGTAACTTCATAGAAGATCAAGCTTTCTCTTCAATAAACAAAAAATAACATGGTAAGGATTTTATTTCATGTTCTTTCTTATGCTTTTTCCTTATATTTTTGGTTTTCATAGCTTGATGATGAGGAATCATGGTGGTGGTTATGAATTCATCATATAAATTGTAACATCCCCTGCTGTTTTATGGATTAACGACTGTCCCTACAAACCAACATAGGTCTTTTCAGCGTGCTTTGTCCTCACTCACATGCTTCCTGGGAAAACTTTCCAGGAGGTCATCCATCCCAAAATTGCTCCAAGTCAAGTACGCTTAACTGTAGAGTTCATTAGTGCTTGGCTACCGAAAAGAAGATGCATACTATTAGAATAGGTAGTACAAATCAATTCATATAAATCTTCCTTAACTGTATAGTCCTATACCTACACAGTCTCAGGATCCCTCCGATTTGGGTGTGTAATCGATTTATTCATGTACCCCTCTGCTTAGAAGTCTGCCAGGAGTCGCTCCTTGTCTATGCCTTCTTTGCACCGACGATCACTTCCTGACTTTGTCACTGGGCGTTACATGCCCAGTAGCTCCACTTGGTTCATCCCTGAACCACAGCGTATTGGGAGAGGTGCAGGCTCTGATACCATTTGTAACATCCCCTGTTGCTTTATGGATTGACGACTGTCCCCATAAACCAACACGGGTCTTTTCAGTGTGCTTTGTCCTCACTCACATGCTTCCTGGAAAACTTTCCATGAGGTCATCCATCCCAGTACTACTCTCTCCCAAGTACATTTAATTGCGGAGTTCTGATGGGATCCGATGCATTAGTGTTGGTATGATCACACTTATGAGCTTCCTCTAAAATTTCTTTATGAGATTGCCACTAGCAGGTACGCACACTCTATCTTTGTATCTCCATATACCTTATTGGTCTTGGGTAAATCCTGGCAAGTCCTTTGTATGAATTGATTTTAATGTCTCTTAGAACTTGAGATTTTCACATTGTGCGGCCAAAATCTGTCCTTTGAACTGACTTGTTACTTTTATCTGGCCTAATATAACTCCTTGAGGGGTTATAGACATATCCAAACTAAACTTTTTAAAGCTTTCAATTAACTCCGTCTCTTTAATCATCAAACATGCTACACTTAAGGATTTCCTGCTCAATGCATCGGCAACAACATTTGCCTTTCCCGGATGGTAATTTAGGTTGAAATCATAATCTTTGAGGAACTCCATCCATCTTTGTTGTGTAACATCCCCTCCTGCTTTATTAATTGATGATTGTCCCCATAAAATAACACGTGTCTTTTCAGCGTGCTTTGTCCTCATTCACATGCTTCCTAGGAAAACTTCCCAGCAGGTCACCCATCCCAAAATTGCTTCAAGTCAAGCACGCTTAACTATGGAGTTCTTTCGTGATAGGCTACCGAAAAGAAGATACATCTTGTTGGTATAGGTAGTACAAATCAATTCATATAAGCCCTCCTTAACTGTATAGTCCCATACCTATATAGTCTTAGGATCTTTCTCATTTGGGTGTATAATTGGTTCATTCATGTACCCCTCCGCTTGGAAGTCTACCAGGAGCCACTCCTTGTCTGTGCCTTCTTTTGCACCAATGATCCCTCCCTGACTTCATCCCCGGGCATTACATGCCCACCAGCTTCCGCTTGGTTCGTCCTCGAACCACACCGTATTGGGAGAGGTGCAGGCTCTGATACCATTTGTAACATTCCTTGCTGCTTTATGGATCTTTTTTGTAACGCCCCACTTTTTACTGCTGTGTAAAAATCACCAAAATGCCCCTAGGTAATTTTTGCACGTACTTTGAGGCCGAATAATCCTCAATAAAGGAATGTAACATTAGAGAAATGTTATGAGAAATTTGTGTAGCGATTCATCCGAAAATCGCAAACCCTGATTTTTTCTATACATGTAAAATGACCAAAATGCCCCTGAGGTCATTTTCACCTAGAAAGTCAAAGATAACTAATCTAGATTATCTTTGAGGGGTTTTAATGCTTGATGAGGATTATATATGCCTTAGAGGTAAATCTCAATTCTCAATTTTTATCGTACCTAAAATTACTGTTTTACCCTTGCAGTAATTTTACATGAAATTATATAATCTTTGAATTCGGTTTTCACCCAAAAGTTCAAAATGACTATTTCAAGTATGATTTGAGAATGTCTAGTAATTACAGGGAGTTTTTACGTGAAATTACCTTTTTACCCCTAATCATGCTAAATGAGTTTATTTATGTAATTAAGGCAACATTAAACTCTAATTGAACTCGAATTGATTTCATTCATTAACCTTAAGTTAAAAATTAATTACCCAAGGTTAAAAATAATTACTTGAGGTAATTAGAGCCTAAGATTACCAAAGGTAAAATTAAATTACCTTTCCTTAATTACAAAAGCTCATAAAATTAGTGATGTTGAGATCAAAGTTAAGATTATGGTTTAGGTAAAATCGTACATTTACATTCCTAAGTTTAAGACCTATGTTACAAATTAATTTTAACTCATATGAGATTAACTTCATTTACTAGTGTATGATTATTCTTTTTACCTTGTCTTGTTTTGTCCTAAACTCTTAACCTTTTACCATTTTCACTAATCTATTAATTCCTAATCTTTTACCTAAGTAAATACACATCCAATACATGATTCACCACTTGTAAAACATCACCAACCTGATCCTAATGCAATCAGAAAACAAACGGCCATGAGGCTTCATTTCCACCATATTTTATTGATTTTCCAACAAAGAATCATATCCAACTTTATCACCATTTCTTTAGCTTTCTTTTTCATTATTTTTGGCTATGTTTAATCAAAAGAAAACCCACCCATTTCAGCCATAATGTGATTAGCAACAATGTCTCCCATTAGCATCATATTTTAGTGTTTTCATCCATTATGCATGAACAAAATTATTACAAGAATAAAAGCATTCTTTTTCTATGTTTCTTTAATTGAAAAATGAAATTAAAAACCCCATTTTCCAGCCATGAAGGCAGTGGCCATATAGCCTCCTTGGCCTATAAATATGAGCTCTTCCATTGCTAAAATGTTCACACAAACATTCATAGCCTTAGTACTTGCTTACTTGATAGTTTCCTTGCTCAAAGTGTGCTCAAAGTTCTCTAATTCTCTCATTACTTCAAGCTTTCTTCCTCTTCCTCATTCATATCCAAGAGACTCCATTCCCAACCTCTAACCAAGCTATAAACCTCAAGCATACACATTCCAACCACAAATCAACTCCTAAACACATAACCTTTCCATTATCAAACACAATAACACAACAAAAATTCTTCCACCATTCCATCATCACTTGGCCGAAACCATTATCATCATCTAGAGGATATTTTTCTTCTATTTGCTTCTTAAGATATCAAGCTTTAACTTTTGAGAACAAGAAACAACTTGGTAGGGATTTTATTTCATGTTCTTTCTCTTGTTCTTTCTTTATATTTTCGATTTTTATGACTTGATACTGATTGTAACGCCCCATTTTTCTCTAAACTTTTAAATGACCAAAATGCCCCTGAGGTCATTTTTACCTGAAACACGAGGACGACCAGCCTCGGCCATCCTCACAGGGCTTTTATGATGAATGAAGGGGATTATATGTATATGAATGTTTAACAAAGCAGAAAAATCTCGTTTCTGAGGTTTCTGCATGTAAATGACCAATATACCCTTGCACAATTTTAAGTCTTGGTTGACCCGGCCTCATCCCGGAAATCAAAAATGATGTTTTTGAGGCATGAACCATGTTTGTTTAAGTCCCGGAGGTCCCGGGAAACTTTCAGTGAAAATTACAATTTTGCCCCTGCTTAGTCCATTTCAAGCTTAAAGAATTATTTAACTAGAAACCTAAGCAATATTAGGCTCTAATGAAAGGTTAATTAATTTTCCTAATTAATCTAGAGCTAAAATAATTATTTAAGGTTAATTAGGACCAAAAATTGTTTAAGCAAACACAAAACCCATTTCTAGTCTTTTTCTCTAAAGAAAAACATCCATGAATAGTGTTTTCACTATTCACACTCCCATTCCCAAAGAAAAATTGTCACACCCTAATCACTAGTCATAGGAGTTTTGACTCCATAAATCCTACAAGGCTACTCTTAATCCAAGGTATTCATGGCCTTGATTACCAAATTAATTCACCTAAACACTTGATTACACAACCTTAATTAGTGGCATAACCTTACTTCTAGATGTGTCTCTATTACATGATAAATCAAAGAAAACCCTCCCCCCATGGCTTCATCAAAACCGCCACCTTTTCCCCTAAAAATTCAAAAGAACTATATTTTATGTTGTCAATCAAGCCTTCTTTCAAGCCACCTTATGAACCATGCCTACTAAGCTTTCAATCACACCATGAATGACAACTCAAGAAGATTTTTTTTCCCTCCTCCTTGCCCAAGAAGTTTCGACCATAACCTTCCCCCTCCACTCCTTCATGATTTGTTGGCCTATAAATACATGACCTTGGTGAACTCTTTGTCACTTTAGTTCCTTTTCAAAGCTTAGAGTTCCAAGAGTAAGTCTTTCCAAGTTCTCTTCTTCCTCGACATTCCAAAGAAGAAACCACCACTCCTCCACCTCCAATCTTCAACTTTCTTCTCATTCAAACACTTCTCCAAGCCTAAACCAAGCTCAAACACATCTTCTTCCTCCATTGCTTCCTTTGGCTGAAAACACACCAAGGCTCCAAGGAAGATTTTCCTTCTTTTACTTCAAAGAACCAACCTTTCTCCATCTTCAAGGATATCAACACTTGGTAGGGAACCTTTCTAAAAATATGTCTTTGATCTTTATGTTTGAATCTTGTTAGGAAATGATGAATGGTTGAACCTCCATGATGTTTTCTTTTTCGGTTTCTTCCTTTCCTTTTCCTCTAGATTTCGGCCTCAAGGCCTTGAATATGATAGCTTGATGGTGAGTGCTCTTTAGAGGTGACTATGAGTTCATCTCATATGAGACCTCTAAAGCTTGAGTTTTTATTAAAGAAAAGTTTCATTTTTTATAAGTTTAGTTAAGAATGAGGTTATGTTTCTTTTGAACATTTGGAACTTCCCTTTTCTTCTTTATGTTTCGGCCATGAAGGCCTTTGATCTTTGGAAAAATGAAAGCTTGATGATGAGGATGTCATGAGGGTTCTTGTCACTTAGACAACCTCTAAAGCTTGAATCTTTCTTAAAAGGAAAGTTCCATCTTTTCCAAAGTTGAGTAAAGAGTGAGTTTATGTCTCTCTTGAACACTTTTTTTTGTTGGATTTCTCTTTTCCTTTAACATTTCGGCCATGGAGGCTTAAAGGACTTAGAAAAATGGAAGCTTGATGATGAGGGTTTCGTGTTAATGCTTGTCACATGAACAAACTCTAAAGCTTGAAACTTTTGACTCTAAACCAAGTATGATTTTGGCCATCTCCATGATTCTTTGAGGTTATAATTTTCTCTTCGTGTAAGGATGAGTTTTGGGTTGGAACTTTGTTCTTTCTAAAGTCTTGTAAGATCTCTAGACAAGATATAAAAAGAGTAACTTGCATTCACGTTTATTTTATGCTTTGCATAACACGTTTACTTTCTATGCTATCACTAAACCCCAAGATAAAGAATGAACTTGCATAATGCATGTTTAAATTGCAAGCTTTGCATTTCATGTCATATTTCAAGTCATCACTAAACTCAAAGGCTAAAAATGAATGTGCATTTCATATCTACTTTAAGCTATCACTTTACTTTCTAATGAACTATAAAAATGGAATGCATGGCACGTTTATTTTATGCCGTCACCTAAAACTACTAGAGCTCAAAGACTTGCCCATTTTATCTTGAGAAAAGATAAATCAAGGAGGTATCCCCTTGAATATATATTCGGCCATGTGGTAGACGTGGCTCAAGGATGAGTTTCACTTTATTACAAAGGCCTATAAGTAATGTCTTAGGATTTTCCTAAGCATAGAAGTACTTAACAAATGTTTTAATGAGATTCCAAGTTTTAATCTTTTTCAAAAGCAAAATCAAATAGCTACTGCCCTATGTGTTTTATGATGGTTTTTGATAAGATAAATTTTGCCTCCATGAAGTTTTGAAGCCCCAAAAAGGTTCCAAGAGAAACTAGCTACCTATGTGCATTGAAAAAGAAGTTTTATACATGATTTGATGATTACTAATTTTTGGTTCTGCCATGTTCATTTCCAGCACCTTAAATCATGCTTTGGGTGGTCTAAGTATGTTTAAATACCTTGCCAAGTATATGATAATTGTTCTAGACATTTTGGAGCATGCTTAGTTACTTTAATTGCTTGAAATGTGAATTCTAGAACCCCATAGGTACAAAAATTATAGATTCTGTTCCAGCCTGGTTAATGTCTATAGAATCACATTATATGATGTCTAGATGAGTGAGAGTGACTCATAATTGGTTTAGGTATGAATTATTGCATCATAGAAAAAGTCAAAAGTGAGAAAATATGTAGAATGCATTTTCTAGAACACCCTAATTCATCTAATTTAGCTTACTGCCTAATGCTGTCCAGCCATAATTAATTAGGTTTTAGGACTTAATAAATTGTGGTAATAAGGTTAATCAATCCCTTAAAGGTGTAATGAAATAATTTGGAAGTTTGAGGTTACCCAATTGGGGGTTTTCACTCTTAAGGGAAAGGTTTATGCATTATTCTATGAATGATGAATTGGTGTTTACCTCATGACTTGTATGATGCTATGTGAACTATTATTCTTAAATGATAGTTTTATTATTGCACGTGATTGTTCTTCAAGAACTTAAAGATGCCTATGTTGTAATAATAGATATGTGACATGTATGAACTATGTTGCACCTCAATAAAACATGCTAAGACTTAAGGGAACTTAAACTATGAGAAAATGATCCTTTGAACCATCAAGCTAAGGGTGGAGATGAGGTGATTCTAGCCCCCTAGACCCGTACTCTAAGTCGGGACCTTTAACTTATCAAAAGGGATAAGTCCATGCGCTAGTGATGACTAGCGTGGTATGAGCTCCTAACCTAGAAGTTTCTCCAAAGGGAGATCAATTAGGGTGACCCTAGGAAGAAAATGATGAGGTTTGAATGTCACCTAAAGTAACCAAGATAAATTACCATGTACCATGTCCCAAGAACTATGCTTCTATGTACCATGAATTATGAATTTATGTGCCATGATCCATACTATTAGGAGCCATGATTTATGATTTCACGTACCATGACCTATGATTCGAGTTCTATGACTTATAGACTACTTAACTAAAAAGTTTTAGAATTAAAAGAAATGGGCCTCGGAGGTTAACATTTGCGAACTTCATAATTGAACCATTATATGTCCATGTTTTTACTAATAAACTAAGGTTCCTGGAGACGTAGATGATGTGTAACATCCTAATTTTTAACCCAATACTCTAGAACATATTTAGGTTAATCATTAGTCTGTTACTTCATAGTTCTCATTTAACTTTGAATTACTTAGCGGAAAATACGGGTAATTTTTTTTGAAATGAAAGTGAGAGCCGCGTGATGCGATATAACTTGCAACGGACAAAATATACATCTCATAACATCATAGCATAAAGCATATAAGGGCACATCATGAGAGACACTGAATAACATCTTATATATAATTATAATTTGCCCACTTATAAGCGTGGGACTTGATTTAGTACATGGAAATACATGAAAGAAAATACAACATAAACATAATCTACTCCCCTACCCGAGTGCATCTAATAGGATAACCTCTAAACAAAAGAAGGTTTATCCCCATCTAAGTGGTGTGTGCTCTAACCGGGTACTCCATCGGACGATCGTCACCTCTTACTGGCGTCCATCTTGCGAACGAGGCAGATATCCGAGAAACTGGGCGAGCTCCTCGGACGTGAAGAGGCGGAACGGGGATCGAGGGTGACCCCCACGATATGGTCGCATCTCCGGTCGTCGTACAAGCCGTGGCTGAGTCACGGTATCCTCACTGCCCTCCCTTACCTGTGGTGGAGAGGGGGCAGAGTTCTCGCTATACGGATGGGTAGGCGGGTCCTCGGACGGGTCGGTCTCCGAGAAGTAGGTCCGGGGCACGTAGTCGGGATAATCTCGCATGGCTAAGGCGGCGGTGTGCCTACGGTACTCTCGCATGCGCGACGCCGCGACGCCAAAACCCGCTCGTCGTCGCCATAGGGTGCAGTCGGGGAGAAGTGATGGGTGTGCACGGGATGAGCGAAGGGGCGTCCTACGAACATGAAAATCCGCACCGTGCACTGCCCCTCAAAATGGTATGACCCGTGAGTCGGGTCATAGTGCACCTCCCATGTCGGGGTGTCCACGAACACTACGAACGTCGCCATCTGAAGACGTGACGGAAAGAAAGAGGGAGTGAGAATCTTGCTAAAGAATCTCAGTAGGGCCTCCTACTACCTAGGTGCCATCATCTACGTCCTCAGGAACCTTGGGTTTAATTATACGAAATGTCTGAACATGCATTTAGTTCATTTTAAACTTCAAAATATACGTTAGCCAAGGTCCATTCATTTTAAGATGATCTTAATGTCATGAATGCAACATAATAGAAAATGTATGCATGGCACTACCTAATGCACATACATAAAACATAACATCAAGCATCATCATCATTGGTGGCATAAAGTGGCAATAGTAACATTCATATGGGACAAAACTTAGTGACATAATCATAATCATGAACTTCTCTTCCTCATGGGCCACCCTAAAAGACAATCGAACTGGGGGTGCTCGGCCGAACCGGTGTCACCCAGAACGTGTCATACATCTAGGTTATGAGCTCATACCTTAACTAGTCGTCACTAGTTCTTACTTACCACTTAACGATAAGCGTATCATAAATCCCGACTATCTGAGTACGGGTTAGGGGGCAAATCTCTTAGGGGTGCTCGGCCGAACCGGTGTCACCTAAGAGTATAAAATGGTACCGATGTCACATGAGTTCTATGGAGGTGCTCGCCCGAACCGGTGTCATCCTAGACCCCATCTTAGTACCTTAATTTTCAAAATCTCTTTAAGTCCCCAAATTTGTCGGAAATTTGGCGGCCTAAACGGTCATTACACCGAATTTCCTTCCAAATTTGCTTTATGCCACATAAACATATAATCTCATAAATTCCTCATATGAATAACATCATCATCATTAGCATACTTCATGCATCATCATAAAACATCCAAACGCTTACCCTTACGGTAGCTTATGCTTTGACCCTTACGGGTCTTAATCTTGAGATATAGTTCTCTACATCCGTTGTTCATATTCTTAAGCACCTAAGGCTCATAATTAAACATCATTCCTAATCCTCATGTTCATACTTAAATCTGAAAAGCATGGGACAAGTTCTCTAACTTGTATTTACGGGGTTCTAGAACTTACGTTTTAGACCCTTTCTCGGTTCCGTTTTTAGCGAAAGCTATGTATTAAATCTAACTCAATTATGAGGCATTCCTATGCTTAAGGACTAATTATTATTCATGTTTATCATGTTGTAAGGGTGCTGGACAGAATCCAGAAAATTAAATGTTCTAAGAGTTCTACATTTGCATTTTTACGGTTTTCTAGTTACTAGTTTCCCCATAGGTGCTAGAATTCGATTCTAACTCAAATGATACCAAGTTTTTCATGTCTAAACAATCTAAATCTGATTATGTCCCCATTAAAACAGTTTGGAAAAGTTCCATAAACAAATGGGTCAAAACTATGTTAAATTCTAGCTTTACGGTATTTCTAGTTAGCTAGTTTCTTACCTATCATGCATAGGTTCGCTTCTACATCATCACATGATATTTTCACACATTCCAACACATTAAAACATCATCATACAGCATCACATTCATCACATCAGAACCGAAACATCTTGCCTCAATAAGAGAATTAAATTGACATTTCTAGGTACATAAGTTAACTAGTTTCTCTTGGAATCATTCTAGAACTTCTAAAACTCTTTGCAAAACATTTTAATTCATCAAGAGGCTAAATGAAACCTTAGGTCAGTGACCAAAACATATTCCATCCCCTAAAAGAGATTGGAATCACATCTTATGATGACATAGCCTTATAAAGATTTGTAAAACTTTAAGGAACTCTTAAACGTAGACTATTGGTCCTAGTAGCTAGATGAAAACTCATTGCAAGTCCATCATCACTACTTGGCCGAAAAACATACATTCAAAGTATGGTTTACATTAAACTTTAACTTGGAATGAAATGGGCAAGTCTTTGAGCTCTAGGTTCTTAAGTTATGACATAAACTAAATGTGCTCATGCTTTTCATTTTTAATCTTGCTTACAAAGCAAAGTGATGACTTAAAATTAAATATGCAAGGCATAACTTAAACGTGCAAGCTTGAAAGTAAATATGCGAGGCATAATCTTAAACGTGCAAGCTTGAAAGTAAATGTGCAGGATTCAATTCTTTATTTTAGTGCTCTTGGCCCAACAACAATCGACTTTAAGGCCAAAATAGATAGGCATTCGAGAAATTAATTAGGTGATAATGCAAGTTCAATTCTTTATTTTAGTGCTCTCGGCCCAACAACAATCGACTTTAAGGCCGAAATAGAAAGGCTTCGAGAATTAAATTAAGTGAAGATGCAAGTTCCATTTTAATCTTTATGTTCTTAGGTGATAGCTTGAAAATAAAGATGCATAGCAAGAATGTAAATATGAATGCAAGCATAAAATAAATTATGCAAGTTCATTTTATCTTTCTAGAGCTCTTAACAAGACTTTAAAGGAATTTAAACCTTAACCCAAACTCATTTAAACAAGGTAAAGTCAAGCTTGGAGTTCTTAGAACTCAACATAATATCTTTGGAAATCAAACTATGAAACTTAGAAAAAGTAAGGGAATGGCCGAAAACTTCAAGAAAGAAAGATACATTTTTAAAACTCTAGAGTTCATGACCTTGATGATATATTAACACCAACATCATGAGTCCTCATCATTGAGTTCATAGAGCCATTTTAAAACATCATCAAAATTAAAGTTCTCAAAGGTTCAAGAAAGGAAAAACTAGAAACACTTTTGCTCAAGAACAAAGATCAAGCTCTAGAGTTTGTTTCAAGTGATGAACATCATCATGAAACTCTCATCATCAAGCTCTCATTTCTTTGAACTCCAAGGCCCATGGCCGAAAATGAGCAAGAACAAGGAAAGGAAAAGAAGTTCTAAAAAGAATCAAGAGAAACTATGAACATAAAGCTTGAAGCAAGAACTCTAAAGAAAGAATACATGAAAGAAAATCCCTACTTGGTGTGATGAACTTGAAGATGGAAGAAGAAGATGAAGAAGATGAAGAACTTGAAGAACTCCAAGAACTTGAAGAACACAAAGACTTTGAGAGAAAAAGAAAAGCTTTGAGTGTTTCCTAAACTTGGCAAATGATCTAAAAGTGGTGCAGGCTCCTCAAGGCATTCTATTTATAGAGAATTGAAACAAATGGAGGGAGCTCATGGAGGAGGAGGTTTCGGCCATGAGGTGCAGATTGGAGGCATTCCATGAGTTCCATGAGGTGAGATAATGTGTTCTTGAGGTATGGTGAGGTATGGCTTAAGGTATGGCCTCAAGCATGGTTCTTTGAGTGAGAAAATAATTAAACATGTGGTCAATGGGAAGGGATGTGGCCGAAATGCATCAGCCCATAGGGAGGATTAGTTTGCATTTTAATTGTGGTTTAGAGTTGTGTTTAGGTGTATCTTTGATTATGCTTAAGATTAGGAATTTGTAAGAAAGTGTTTAGGTAAGGTAAATGGGTAATTAAGGTGGCCTAGACATAATTAAGGAGTGGTCTTGCACCATTAGTGAGTTAAATCCTCAATTTAGAGTTTAAACAACTCTAGACACAATTCCTTGATTTAAGGAATTGGAAAGAGAAAACACTATTCAAGATTCCAAGACTAGGAGTCTTGAGTTCTAAAAAGGGATTTAAGCTTAATCTAAGCAATTTTAGGTTCTAATTAACTTTAATAAATTATTTTGACTCTAGATTAATTAGGGAAATAAATTAATCTTCGTTTAGAGCCTAATATTGCTTAGGTTTGCTTAATTACGTCATTAAGCTTAAAAACACTATTCTAGGGGCAAAATCGTAATTTTGCACTAAAACTGCCCGGGACCACCAGGACTTGAACAGATACCTCCAGACACATGAAAACATGTTTTTGAACCTCTGGGGAAAGTTCCGGGCTCAAACGGCACCTTTACCCGCGTAAAAACGCTATAGGGGTATTTTGGTCATTTTGACCAAAGCTATGGAAAACGAAATTTTCGCTTCCGAAAGCATTCAAAGGCCATTCAATCCCCTTCAAACATTGAGTTGACCCTTCAAGGATGACCGAGTTGGTTACCCTCGAGCTCGGGTCAGGAAATGACCTCAGGGGCATTTTGGTCATTTCCCTCGGACAGAGAAATCGGGGTGTTACATTACTCCCCTCCTTAAAAAGAATTTCGCCCTCGAAATTCGTTACCTTGGAAAAGCTCGGGATACTTGTCTTGCATTTCTGACTCTAGCTCCCATGTAAACTCTTCGGATTTGTCGCGTCCCCATGCTACCTTTACCAATGGAATGCACTTGTTCCTCACCGCTGACTCACGGTCCACGATTCTCGTAGGGGGAAGATTGAAAGTTAGGTTGTCCCTTAACTGAACATGCTCTGGCTCTAAAACATGGCTAGGGTCGGACTCATACTTCCTTAACTGAGAGACGTGAAAGACGTCATGAAGATTGGAAAGATTAGGGGGTAAGGCTATTTTGTAGGCAACTGTTCCTATCATTTGAAGAATTTGGAAAGGACCAAGGAATCGGGGGTTTAACTTTTTGACTTTCATGGCTCTCCCTATGCCTGTAGTGGGGGTAATCCTAAGGAACACATGTTCTCCCTCTTCGAACTCCAAGGGCTTGCGCCGCTTGTCCGCATAGCTCTTTTGTCTACTTTGAGCAGTGAGCATCCTATCCCGGATCCTCTTGATTTGTTCCGTCGTTTCCCTCACTACATCGGGTCCTAAGACACTTTGCTCCCCAGGCTCGTACCAACACAAAGGTGATTGGCACTTCCTTCCATACAATGCCTCGTACGGTGCCATACCGATGCTCGCGTGATAACTGTTGTTATACGCAAACTCGATCAAAGGCAAGTACTTATCCCAACTTCGCCTTTGGTCTAACACACAGGCTCTTAGCATATCCTCTAGGGTTTGGATCGTCCTTTCGGATTGTCCGTCTGTTTGTGGGTGGTAAGCAGTGCTTAAGCATAGCTTTGAACCAAACGCCTTTTGAAAGGCTCCCCAAAAACGCGACGTAAACCGCGGATCTCTATCCGAGATTATCGTCGACGGTACTCCATGCAATCTTACGATCTCTTGGATGTATAACTGAGCCAATCTATCTAAAGAGTATGTCACTCTAATAGGTAGAAAGTGTGCCGACTTGGTTAGTCGATCCACTATCACCCAAATAGCATCATGGCCAGCTTGGGTCTTAGGCAATCCTGTCACGAAATCCATGGATATGCATTCCCACTCCCATTCGGGGATTGACAGGGGTTGCAACAAACCTGAAGGTTTTTGGTGCTCGATTTTTACTTTCTGACATACCAAGCACTTACTAACCCAGGCGACTACATCCCTCTTCATTCCGGGCCACCAAAACATCTTCTTCAAGTCTTGGTACATCTTGGTAACACCGGGATGAATGGTGAAATAGCTTTTGTGAGCCTCCTCCAAGATCTTCTCTCGGAGGTCACCATCTTGGGGTACGCAGATCCTTCCCTCAAATCTCCATATCCAATCCTCGCCTCTTTCGAAACCTTTCAACTTTCCCGCCTTAACAGCATCTATGATCTCTTCGAACTCCTCATTCTTTCGTTGTGCTAACATGATTCTTTGCTTAAATCCACTGGTTACACTAAGATAACACATCTTTATCCCTCTATCGGTTGCTGACATCCCTAGATTCATATCTCTAAACTTCTCTATCAACTCAACTTCTTTGATCATCATGTGGGACAGGTGTAACGACTTTCGGCTCAAGGCATTGGCGACTACATTAGCCTTGCCGGGGTGGTAACTTAAACCGAAATCGTAGTCTTTGAGGAATTCCATCCATCTTCTTTGCCTCATGTTTAACTCCTTTTGATCAAAGAGGTACTTGAGACTCTTATGATCGGAGAAAACTTCAAACCTTACACCATACAGATGGTGTCTCCACATCTTTAAGGCAAACACTACGGCGGCTAATTCTAGGTCATGGGTGGGGTAGTTAGCCTCGTGAGGCTTGAGTTGTCGTGATGCATAGGCTACCACTTGCCTATTTTGCATCAACACACACCCTAGTCCTTTGTTCAAGCATCACAATATACCTCAAAGGGTACATTGGGGCTAGGTAAGACTAAGACTGGGGTCGTGGTTAACCTTTCCTTAAGCTCTTGAAAACTCTTCTCACATTCGGGGCTCCACTCGAACGGGGCATTTTTCCTAGTGAGCTTGGTCAAGGGTAGGGCTAACTGGGAAAATCCTTTGATAAACCTACGGTAGTAGCCTGCTAAACCCAGAAAGCTCCGTATTTCTGTTACGGTGGTTGGTCTATCCCAATTCATTACGGCTTCTACCTTACTAGGATCAACGGCTATACCTCCTTTCGACACAACGTGCCCTAAAAACTTGACCTCCTCCAACCAAAATTCACACTTAGAGAGTTTTGCATATAGCTTTTTCTCCTTCAAAATCTCCAAAACTATCCTTAAATGACGCTCATGCTCCTCGTGGGTCTTCGAATAGATGAGGATATCATCTATGAAAACGACCACGAACTGATCTAAATAGGGTCTAAAGATCCTATTCATGTAATCCATAAATACTGCAGGAGCGTTGGTCAACCCAAAAGACATCACCGCGAACTCAAAGTGTCCATACCGAGTTCTAAAGGCGGTCTTTGGTATATCTTGATCTCTCACTCTAATTTGGTGGTATCCTGACCTTAGGTCGATCTTGGAAAACACTACCGCTCCTCTCAATTGGTCCATGAGATCATCAATCCTAGGCAAAGGGTATTTGTTTTTCACCGTCACACGATTCAATTGCCTATAATCTATGCACAACCTCATACTCCCGTCCTTCTTCTTTACAAACAAGACCGGGGCTCCCCATGGTGAAGCACTAGGTCTTATAAAGCTTTTCTCTAAAAGTTCCTCAAGTTGGGTTTTAAGCTCGGCTAGTTCTAGGGGTGACATTCTATAGGGGGCAATGGAGATTGGTCCCGCTCCAGGAACCAACTCAATGGAGAACTCCACTTCTCGCTCGGGAGGAAACTCAGGTATATCTTCCGAAAATACCTCGGGATAGTCTCTCACTATAGGTATATTCTCTAAATTCTGCTCAAAGTGTACTTCGCTAGCGGCTAGGAGAACATATCCCTTAGTCTTTTTCCCACTACAGTGGACCTCTACGGCATTGAGATAAAGTCTCAAAGGTTGATTTATTTCCCTAGGGGGAGAAGGAAAGATAACTGTTTTGGTGTCACAGTCTAACAATACACGGTTGGCGTGAAGCCAATCCATGCCAAGAACTACTCTTATACCTTTCATGGGTAAACAAATTAAATCCACAACATATGATCTATTTTCTGTGGTGAGGTGACAATTTAGGCAACAATAACAAGTATTCACAGGATGATTTGTGGGGGTAGAGACAATAAGATCAAAAGGAAGTTTGGAAGTTTTCAAATTTAGAGTCTCGACACTAGCATATGAAATAAAAGAATGTGTTGCACCAGAGTCATAAAGTACAGTTAAGGTTCTACCATTTATTTCGCACTTACCTTCTATGAGACCGTTGGATGTGTCCGCTTCGTCCACATTGAGGGTGAAGACCCTCCCTTGGTGTTGCGGCCTAGGGTTCGATTTGTCGCCCTCCGTTGTTGCACCTATTGGCGTAGTGGCCGGGCTTCCCACACTTGAAGCACACGTTTTGTCCAGCTAGGCAGGGACGGTTGCCATGATCTTTCCCGCACTGGGGGCATAGTATTGCCGGTGTAGGCCTAGCAAAGGTGGCGGGGGCTCCTTGGGGCGTCTTGTTCTTAGTCCCACTTGACCCTCCTTGGTTGTTTCGGGGGCCGCCCGACCCTCCTTGTCGGTTGTTGTTGTTGTTGTTGCGGTTGTTGTTGTTGTTCTGGAATTGTGGTCGGTATGGTTGCTTGGGTTGTTGGTGGAAGGGGGTTCTTTGTTGTGGTCTAAACTGGTTGGTTTGGTAGGGATTATAGTGATTTCGGGATTGGTTTGGATATTGGGGCTTGAATTTTGGGGCTTGAGGTGCTAGCCCCTTGTTCCGTGCTGCCCTTGCAACATTGATTTTCTTCTGTCCCTCTTCCATGATCCGGCACTTGTTGACTAGGGTTGGAAAGTCCCTAATCTCCATGTGCGCCACAGCATAGTTGAGCTCGCTGCTAGTCCGCCTCATACTTGACGCACTTCCATACCTCGTCGGGGTTCCCTTGAAACACCCTAGAGAACTTGATCAGCTCCTCGAACTTCGCCGTGTACTGGGCGACAGTAGACCCTCCTTAGGTTAGTTGCATGAACTCGATGTCCTTCGCATTCCTCACCGATTCCGGAAAGTACTTCTCATAGAAGTAGGTCTTGAACAGCTCCTAGTTGACAAAGAAGATTAGAAGCTTCTAGCAGTCTTCGGGTGCCGGCCCACCAAAACTCGGCATCCGATTCCATCATATAGGCCGCAAAGGTGACCTTCTGCTCCTCCGAGCAAGCCACCACAGAGTAGATCTTCTCCATGTTTTTGATCCACTCATCAGCTTGGTCGGGGTCCATGGCTCCTCGGAAGGTTGGCGGGTTCGCCTTGCGAAACTCACCAAACCTTGCTTGCTCGATCATCTCAGCAGTAGGGGGAGCACGTCCGGTACCCCCTTGTTGGTTCATCCTCTCGAACATTCGTTCCATGGCTCTTGCCATGTCACGAACAAAGAGCAGCAGTGGCATCACTTTGGTCCCCCTCGGTCGGGGTCCTAGGTTGTCTCCTTGGTGCCATTGGTCCCTAAACACATGAGACAATAAACACTGAGGTGATCAGGCTCAATATTCCATGTAAAATGAGCTAGTTACCATGGCACACGCAAGTAGACAAGGGTCATGAACTTCTACCCTATAGCTTATCTCTAGTTAAGCTCTACGCATGACATAGCTATCGTACTACGCTTTAGAAAGCATAGTCAGTCCAATCCTCAGGCTCCATGAGAATCGAACTGCTCTGATACCATAATGTAACATCCTAATTTTTAACCCAATACTCTAAAACATATTTAGGTTAATTATTAGTCTGTTACTTCATAGTTCTCATTTAACTTTGAATTACTTAGCGGAAAATACGGGTAATTTTTTTTGAAATGAAAGTGAGAGCCGCGTGATGCGATATAACTTGCAACGGACAAAATATACATCTCATAACGTCATAGCATAAAGCATATAAGGGCACATCATGAGAGACACTGAATAACATCTTATATATAATTATAATTTGCCCACTTATAAGCGTGGGACTTGATTTAGTACATGGAAATACATGAAAGAAAATACAACATAAACATAATCTACTCCCCTACCCGAGTGCATCTAATAGGATAACCTCTAAACAAAAGAAGGTTTATCCCCATCTAAGTGGTGTGTGCTCTAACCGGGTACTCCATCGGACGATCGTCACCTCTCATCAAGCGCCCATCTTGCGAACGAGGCGATATCCGGAAATCAAGGCGAGCTCCTCGGACGTGAAGAGGCGGAACGGGGATCGAGGGTGACCCCCACGGTATGGTCGCATCTCCGGTCGTCGTGCAAGCCGTGGCTGAGTCACGGTATCCTCACTGCCCTCCTTTACCTGTGGTGGAGAGGGGGCAGAGTTCTCGCTATACGGATGGGTAGGCGGGTCCTCGGACGGGTCGGTCTCCGAGAAGTAGGTCCGGGGCACGTAGTCGGGATAATCTCGCATGGCTAAGGCGGCGGTGTGCCTACGGAGTACTCTCGCCATGCGCCGCGACGCCAAAACCCGCCGTCGTCGCCATAGGGTGCGCCGGGAGAAGTGATGGGTGTGCACGGATGAGCGAAGGGCGCCCTACGAACATGAAAATCCGCACCGCACCGCCTCAAAATGGTATGACCCGTGAGTCGGGTCATAGTGCACCTCCCATGTCGGGGTGTCCACGAACACTACGAACGTCGCCATCTGAAGACGTGACGGAAAGAAAGAGATAGAGGGAGTGAGAATCTTGCTAAAGAATCTCAGTAGGGCCTCCTACTACCTAGGTGCCATCATCTACGCCCTCAGGAACCTTGGGTTTAATTATACGAAATGTCTGAACATGCATTTAGTTCATTTTAAACTTCAAAATATACGTTAGCCAAGGTCCATTCATTTTAAGATGATCTTAATGTCATGAATGCAACATAATAGAAAATGTATGCATGGCACTACCTAATGCACATACATAAAACATAACATCAAGCATCATCATCATTGGTGGCATAAAGTGGCAATAGTAACATTCATATGGGACAAAGCTTAGTGACATAATCATAATCATGAACTTCTCTTCCTCATGGGCCACCCTAAAAGACAATCGAATCGGGTGCTCGGCCAACCCGGTGTCACCCAGAACGTGTCATACATCTAGGTTATGAGCTCATACCTTAACTAGTCGCCACTAGTTCTTACTTACCACTTAACGATAAGCGTATCATAAATCCCGACTATCTGAGTACGGGTTAGGGGGCAAATCTCTTAGGGGTGCTCGGCCGAACCGGTGTCACCTAAGAGTATAAAATGGTACCGATGTCACATGAGTTCTATGGAGGTGCTCGGCCGAACCGGTGTCATCCTAGAACCCATCTTAGTACCTTAATTTTCAAAATCTCTTTAAGTCCCCAAATTTGTCGGAAATTCGGCGGCCTAAACGGTCATTACACTGAATTTCCTTCCAAATTTGCTTTATGCCACATAAACATATAATCTCATAAATTCCTCATATGAATAACATCATCATCATTAGCATACTTCATGCATCATCATAAAACATCCAAACGCTTACCCTTACGGTAGCTTATGCTTTGACCCTTACGGGTCTTAATCTTGAGATATAGTTCTCTACATCCGCTGCTCATATTCTTAAGCACCTAAGGCTCATAATTAAACATCATTCCTAATCCTCATGTTCATACTTAAATCTGAAAAGCATGGGACAAGTTCTCTAACTTGTATTTACGGGGTTCTAGAACTTACGTTTTAGACCCTTTCTCGGTTCCGTTTTCGCCGAAGGCGCTATGTATTAAATCTAACTCAATTATGAGGCATTCCTATGCTTAAGGACTAATTATTATTCATGTTTATCATGTTGTAAGGGTGCTGGACAGAATCCAGAAAATTAAATGTTCTAAGAGTTCTACATTTGCATTTTTACGGTTTTCTAGTTACTAGTTTCCCATAGGTGCTAGAATTCGATTCTAACTCAAATGATACCAAGTTTTTCATGTCTAAACAATCTAAATCTGATTATGTCCCCATTAAAACAGTTTGGAAAAGTTCCATAAACAAATGGGTCAAAACTATGTTAAATTCTAGCTTTACGGTATTTCTAGTTAGCTAGTTTCTTACCTATCATGCATAGGTTCGCTTCTACATCATCACATGATATTTTCACACATTCCAACACATTAAAACATCATCATACAGCATCACATTCATCACATCAGAACCGAAAACATCTTGCCTCAATAAGAGAATTAAATTGACATTTCTAGGTACATAAGTTAACTAGTTTCTCTTGGAATCATTCTAGAACTTCTAAAACTCTTTGCAAAACATTTTAATTCATCAAGAGGCTAAATGAAACCTTAGGTCAGTGACCAAAACATATTCCATCCCCTAAAAGAGATTGGAATCACATCTTATGATGACATAGCCTTATAAAGATTTGTAAAACTTTAAGGAACTCTTAAACGTAGACTATTGGTCCTAGTAGCTAGATGAAAACTCATTGCAAGTCCATCATCACTACTTGGCCGAAAAACATACATTCAAAGTATGGTTTACATTAAACTTTAACTTGGAATGAAATGGGCAAGTCTTTGAGCTCTAGGTTCTTAAGTTATGACATAAACTAAATGTGCTCATGCTTTTCATTTTTAATCTTGCTTACAAAGCAAAGTGATGACTTAAAATTAAATATGCAAGGCATAACTTAAACGTGCAAGCTTGAAAGTAAATATGCGAGGCATAATCTTAAACGCAAGCTTGAAAGTAAATGTGCAGGATTCAATTCTTTATTTTAGTGCTCTTGGCCCAACAACAATCGACTTTAAGGCCGAAATAGATAGGCATTCGAGAAATTAATTAGGTGATAATGCAAGTTCAATTCTTTATTTTAGTGCTCTCTGCCCAACAACAATCGACTTTGAGGTCGAAATAGAAAGGCTTTGAGAATTAAATTAAGTGAAGATGCAAGTTCCATTTTAATCTTTATGTTCTTAGGTGATAGCTTGAAAATAAAGATGCATAGCAAGAATGTAAATATGAATGCAAGCATAAAATAAATTATGCAAGTTCATTTTATCTTTCTAGAGCTCTTAACAAGACTTTAAAGGAATTTAAACCTTAACCCAAACTCATTTAAACAAGGTAAAGTCAAGCTTGGAGTTCTTAGAACTCAACATAATATCTTTGGAAATCAAACTATGAAACTTAGAAAAAGTAAGGGAATGGCCAAAACTTCAAGAAAGAAAGATACATTTTAAAACTCTAGAGTTCATGACCTTGATGATATATTAACACCAACATCATGAGTCCTCATCATTGAGTTCATAGAGCCATTTTAAAACATCATCAAAATTAAAGTTCTCAAAGGTTCAAGAAAGGAAAAACTAGAAACACTTTTGCTCAAGAACAAAGATCAAGCTCTAGAGTTTGTTTCAAGTGATGAACATCATCATGAAACTCTCATCATCAAGCTCTCATTTCTTTGAACTCCAAGGCCCATGGCCGAAAAATGAGCAAGAACAAGGAAAGGAAAAGAAGTTCTAAAAAGAATCAAGAGAAACTATGAACATAAAGCTTGAAGCAAGAACTCTAAAGAAAGAATACATGAAAGAAAATCCCTACTTGGTGTGATGAACTTGAAGATGGAAGAAGAAGATGAAGAAGATGAAGAACTTGAAGAACTCCAAGAACTTGAAGAACACAAAGACTTTGAGAGAAAAAGAAAAGCTTTGAGTGTTTCCTAAACTTGGCAAATGATCTAAAAGTGGTGCAGGCTCCTCAAGGCATTCTATTTATAGAGAATTGAAACAAATGGAGGGAGCTCATGGGGGAGGAGGGTTCGCCATGAGGTGCAGATTGGAGGCATTCCATGAGTTCCATGAGGTGAGATAATGTGTTCTTGAGGTATGGTGAGGTATGGCTTAAGGTATGGCCTCAAGCATGGTTCTTTGAGTGAGAAAATAATTAAACATGTGGTCAATGGGAAGGGATGTGGCCGAAATGCATCAGCCCATAGGGAGGATTAGTTTGCATTTTAATTGTGGTTTAGAGTTGTGTTTAGGTGTATCTTTGATTATGCTTAAGATTAGGAATTTGTAAGAAAGTGTTTAGGTAAGGTAAATGGGTAATTAAGGTGGCCTAGACATAATTAAGGAGTGGTCTTGCACCATTAGTGAGTTAAATCCTCAATTTAGAGTTTACACAACTCTAGACACAATTCCTTGATTTAAGGAATTGGAAAGAGAAAACACTATTCAAGATTCCAAGACTAGGAGTCTTGAGTTCTAAAAAGGTATTTAAGCTTAACCTACGCAATTTTAGGTTCTAATTAACTTTAATAATTTATTTTGACACTAGATTAATTAGGGAAATAAATTAATCTTCGGTTAGAGCCTAATATTGCTTAGGTTTGCTTAATTACGCTATTGCTTAAAAACACTATTCTAGGGCAAAATCGTAATTTTGCACTAAAACTGCCGGGACCACCAGGACTTGAACAGATACCTCTGCACACATGAAAACATGTTTTGAACCTCTGGGAAAGTTCCGGCTCAAACGGCACCTTTACCCGTAAAAACGCTATAGGGTATTTTGGTCATTTTGACTAAATCATGAAACGAAATTTTCGCCCGAAAGCATTCAAAGGCCATTCAATCCCCTTCAAACATTGAGTTGACCCTTCAAGGATGACCGAGTTGGTTACCCTCGAGCTCGGGTCAGGAAATGACCTCAGGGGCATTTTGGTCATTTCTGACAGAGAAATCGGGTGTTACATTACTCCCTCCTTAAAAGAATTTCGCCCTCGAAATTGCTACCTTGGAAAAGCTCGGGATACTTGTCTTGCATTTCGACTCTAGCTCCCATGTAAACTCTTCGGATTTGTCGCGTCCCCATGCTACCTTTACCAATGGAACAGACTTGTTCCTCAGCTGCTTGACTCCGCGGTCCACGATTCTCGTAGGGGGAAGATTGAAAGTTAGGTTGTCCCTTAACTGAACATGCTCTGGCTCTAAAACATGGCTAGGGTCGGACTCATACTTCCTTAACTGAGAGACGTGAAATACGTCATGAAGATTGGAAAGATTAGGGGGTAAGGCTATTTTGTAGGCAACTGTTCCTATCATTTGAAGAATTTGGAAAGGACCAAGGAATCGGGGGTTTAACTTTTTGACTTTCATGGCTCTCCCTATGCCTGTAGTGGGGGTAATCCTAAGGAACACATGTTCTCCCTCTTCGAACTCCAAGGGCTTGCGCCGCTTGTCCGCATAGCTCTTTGTCTACTTTGAGCAATGAGCATCCTATCCCTGATCCTCTTGATTTGTTCCGCTGCTTTCCCTCACTACATCGGGTCCTAAGACACTTTGCTCCCAGGCTCGTACCAACACAAAGGTGATTGGCACTTCCTTCCATACAATGCCTCGTGACGGTGCACATACCGATGCTCGCGTGATAATCAAGTTGTTATACGCAAACTCGATCAAAGGCAAGTACTTATCCCAACTTCGCTTTGGTCTAACACACGTGCTCTTAGCATATCCTCTAGGGTTTGGATCGTCCTTTCGGATTGTCCGTCTGTTTGTGGGTGGTAAGCAGTGCTTAAGCATAGCTTTGAACCAAACGCCTTTTGAAAGGCTCCCCAAAAACGCGACGTAAACCGCGGATCTCTATCCGAGATTATCGTCGACGGTACTCCATGCAATCTTACGATCTCTTGGATGTATAATCGAGCCAATCTATCTAAAGAGTATGTCACTCTAATAGGTAGAAAGTGTGCCGACTTGGTTAGTCGATCCACTATCACCCAAATAGCATCATGGCCAGCTTGGGTCTTAGGCAATCCCGTCACGAAATCCATGGATATGCATTCCCACTCCCATTCGGGATTGGACAGGGGTTGCAACAAACCTGAAGGTTTTTGGTGCTCGATTTTTACTTTCTGACATACCAAGCACTTACTAACCCAGACGACTACATCCCTCTTTATTCCGGGCCACCAAAACATCTTCTTCAAGTCTTGGTACATCTTGGTAACACCGGGATGAATGGTGAAATAGCTTTTGTGAGCCTCCTCCAAGATCTTCTCTGAGGTCACCATCTTGGGGCACGCAGATCCTTCCTCAAATCTCCATATCCAATCCTCGCCTCTTTCAAACCTTTCAACTTTCCCGCCTTAACAAAGATCTATGATCTCTTCGAACTCCTCATTCTTTCAAGTGCTAACATGATTCTTTGCTTAAATCCACTGGTTACACTAAGATAACACATCTTTATCCCTCTATCGGTTGTCGACATCCCTAGATTCATATCTCTAAACTTCTCTATCAACTCAACTTCTTTGATCATCATGTGGGATGTGTAACGACTTTCGCTCAAGGCATTGGCGACTACATTAGCCTTGCCGGTGGTAACTTAAACCGAAATCGTAGTCTTTGAGGAATTCCATCCATCTTCTTTGCCTCATGTTTAACTCCTTTTGATCAAAGAGGTACTTGAGACTCTTATGATCGGAGAAAACTTCAAACCTTACACCATACAGATGGTGTCTCCACATCTTTAAGGCAAACACTACGGCGGCTAATTCTAGGTCATGGGTGGGGTAGTTAGCCTCGTGAGGCTTGAGTTGTCGTGATGCATAGGCTACCACTTGCCTATTTTGCATCAACACACACCCTAGTCCTTTGCAAGCATCACAATATACCTCAAGGGTACATTGGGGCTAGGTAAGACTAAGACTGGGGTCGTGGTTAACCTTTCCTTAAGCTCTTGAAAACTCTTCTCACATTCGGGGCTCCACTCGAACGGGGCATTTTTCCTAGTGAGCTTGGTCAAGGGTAGGGCTAACTGGGAAAATCCTTTGATAAACCTACGGTAGTAGCCTGCTAAACCCAAAAAGCTCCGTATTTCCGTTACGGTGGTCGGTCTATCCCAATTCATTACGGCTTCTACCTTACTAGGATCAACGGCTATACCTCCTTTCGACACAACGTGCCCTAAAAACTTGACCTCCTCCAACCAAAATTCACACTTAGAGAGTTTTGCATATAGCTTTTTCTCCTTCAAAATCTCCAAAACTATCCTTAAATGACGCTCATGCTCCTCGTGGGTCTTCGAATAGATGAGGATATCATCTATGAAAACGACCACGAACTGATCTAAATAGGGTCTAAAGATCCTATTCATGTAATCCATAAATACTGCAGGAGCGTTGGTCAACCCAAAAGACATCACCGCGAACTCAAAGTGTCCATACCGAGTTCTAAAGGCGGTCTTTGGTATATCTTGATCTCTCACTCTAATTTGGTGGTATCCTGACCTTAGGTCGATCTTGGAAAACACTACCGCTCCTCTCAATTGGTCCATGAGATCATCAATCCTAGGCAAAGGGTATTTGTTTTTCACCGTCACACGATTCAATTGCCTATAATCTATGCACAACCTCATACTCCCGTCCTTCTTCTTTCACAAACAAGACCTGGCTCCCACGGTGAAGCACTAGGTCTTATAAAGCTTTTCTCTAAAAGTTCCTCAAGTTGGGTTTTAAGCTCGGCTAGTTCTAGGGGTGACATTCTATAGGGGGCAATGGAGATTGGTCCCGCTCCAGAACCAACTCAATGGAGAACTCCACTTCTCGCCTGGGAGGAAACTCAGTATATCTTCCAAAATACCTGATAGTCTCTCACTATAGGTATATTCTCTAAATTCGCCAAAGTGTACTTCGCTAGCTGCTAGGAGAACATATCCCTTAGTCTTTTTCCCACTACAGTGGACCTCTACGGCATTGAGATAAAGTCTCAAAGGTTGATTTATTTCCCTAGGGGGAGAAGGAAAGATAACTGTTTTGGTGTCACAGTCTAACAATACACGGTTGGCGTGAAGCCAATCCATGCCAAGAACTACTCTTATACCTTTCATGGGTAAACAAATTAAATCCACAACATATGATCTATTTTCTGTGGTGAGGTGACAATTTAGGCAACAATAACAAGTATTCACAGGATGATTTGTGCGGGTAGACACAATAAGATCAAAAGGAAGTTTGGAAGTTTTCAAATTTAGAGTCTCGACACTAGCATATGAAATAAAAGAATGTGTTGCACCAGAGTCATAAAGTACAGTTAAGGTTCTACCATTTATTTCGCACTTACCTTCTATGAGACCGTTGGATGTGTCCGCTTCGTCCACATTGAGGGTGAAGACCCTCCCTTGGTGTTGCGGCCTAGGGTTCTGATTTGCTGGCCCTCCGTTGTTGCACCTATTGGCGTAGTGGCCGGGCTTCCCACACTTGAAGCACACGTTTTGTCCAGCTAGGCAGGGACGGTTGCCATGATCTTTCCCGCACTGGGGGCATAGTATTGCCGGTGTAGGCCTAGCAAAGGTGGCGGGGGCTCCTTGGGGCGCCTTGTTCTTAGTCCCACTTGACCCTCCTTGGTTGTTTTCGGGGTCGCCGACCCTCCTTGTCGGTTGTTGTTGTTGTTGTTGCGGTTGTTGTTGTTGTTCTGGAATTGTGGTCGGTATGGTTGCTTGGGTTGTTGGTGGAAGGGGGTTCTTTGTTGTGGTCTAAACTGGTTGGTTTGGTAGGGATTATAGTGATTTCGGGATTGGTTTGGATATTGGGGCTTGAATTTTGGGGCTTGAGGTGCTAGCCCCTTGTTCCGTGCTGCCCTTGCAACATTGATTTTCTTCTGTCCCTCTTCCATGATCCGGCACTTGTTGACTAGGGTTGGAAAGTCCCTAATCTCCATGTGCGCCACAAAGATAGTTGAGCTCTGCCGTTAGTCCGGCCTCATACTTGACGCACTTCCATACCTCGTCGGGGTTCCCTTGAAACACCCTAGAGAACTTGATCAGCTCCTCGAACTTCGCCGTGTACTGGGCGACAGTAGACCCTCCTTAGGTTAGTTGCATGAACTCGATGTCCTTCGCATTCCTCACCGATTCCGGAAAGTACTTCTCATAGAAGTAGGTCTTGAACAGCTCCTAGTTGACAGCAGTACTAGAAGCTTCTAGCAGTCTTCGGGTGCCGGTCCACCAAAACTCGGCATCCGATTCCATCATATAGGCCGCAAAGGTGACCTTCTGCTCCTCCGAGCAAGCCACCACAGAGTAGATCTTCTCCATGTTTTTGATCCACTCATCAGCTTGGTCGGGGTCCATGGCTCCTCGGAAGGTTGGCGGGTTCGCCTTGCGAAACTCACCAAACCTTGCTTGCTCGATCATCTCAGCAGTAGGGGGAGCACGTCCGGTACCCCCTTGTTGGTTCATCCTCTCGAACATTCGTTCCATGGCTCTTGCCATGTCACGAACAGCAGCAGCAGTGGCATCACTTTGGTCCCCCTCGGTCGGGGTCCTAGGTTGTCTCCTTGGTGCCATTGGTCCCTAAACACATGAGACAATAAACACTGAGGTGATCAGGCTCAATATTCCATGTAAAATGAGCTAGTTACCATGGCACACGCAAGTAGACAAGGGTCATGAACTTCTACCCTATA
This sequence comes from Dalbergia cochinchinensis, assembly GCA_031216125.1. Classification (NCBI taxonomy): domain Eukaryota; kingdom Viridiplantae; phylum Streptophyta; class Magnoliopsida; order Fabales; family Fabaceae; genus Dalbergia; species Dalbergia cochinchinensis. Next base: position 34,123,015 of record CM062369.1, read on the forward strand.
GCTTATCTCTAGTTAAGCTCTACGCATGACATAGCTATCGTGACTACGCTTTAGAAAGCATAGTCACCCAATCCTCAGCTCCATGAGAATCGAATCGCCTCGATACCATAATGTAACATCCTAATTTTTAACCCAATACTCTAAAACATATTTAGGTTAATTATTAGTCTGTTACTTCATAGTTCTCATTTAACTTTGAATTACTTAGCGGAAAATACGGGTAATTTTTTTTGAAATGAAAGTGAGAGCCGCGTGATGCGATATAACTTGCAACGGACAAAATATACATCTCATAACGTCATAGCATAAAGCATATAAGGGCACATCATGAGAGACACTGAATAACATCTTATATATAATTATAATTTGCCCACTTATAAGCGTGGGACTTGATTTAGTACATGGAAATACATGAAAGAAAATACAACATAAACATAATCTACTCCCCTACCCGAGTGCATCTAATAGGATAACCTCTAAACAAAAGAAGGTTTATCCCCATCTAAGTGGTGTGTGCTCTAACCGGGTACTCCATCGGACGATCGTCACCTCCCATCAAGCGCCCATCTTACGAACGAGGCAGATATCCGAAATCGGGCGAGCTCTCTGACGTGAAGAGGCGGAACGGGATCGAGGGTGACCCCACGGTATGGTCGCATCTCCGGTCGCCGTGCAAGCCGTGGCCGAAGTCACGGTATCCTCACCGCCTCCTTTACCTGTGGTGGAGAGGGGGCACGGTTCTCGCTATACGGATGGGTAGGCGGGTCCTCGGGCGGGTCGGTCTCCGAGAAGGAGGTCCGGGGCACGGAGTCGGGATAATCTCGCATGGCTAAGGCGGCGGTGTGCCTCACGGAGTACTCTCTCTTCGTCATGCGTCGACGCCAAGACGCTCAAAAACCCGCCGCCGCCGCCATAGGGTGCAATCGGGAGAAGTGATGGGTGTGCACGGATGAGCGAAGGGCGCCCTACGAACATGAAAATCCGCACCGCACCGCCCCTCAAATGGTATGACCCGTGAGTCGGGTCATAGTGCACCTCCCATGTCGGGTGTCCACGAACACTACGAACGCCGCCATCTCAAGACGTGACGAAAGAAAGAGATAGAGGAGTGAGAATCTTGCTAAAGAATCTCAAGAGGGCCTCCTACTACCTAGGTGCCATCATCTACGCCCTCAGAACCTTGGGTTTAATTATACGAAATGTCCGAACATGCATTTAGTTCATTTTAAACTTCAAAATATACGTTAGCCAAGGTCCATTCATTTTAAGATGATCTTAATGTCATGAATGCAACATAATAGAAAATGTATGCATGGCACTACCTAATGCACATACATAAAACATAACATCAAGCATCATCATCATTGGTGGCATAAAGTGGCAATAGTAACATTCATATGGGACAAAGCTTAGTGACATAATCATAATCATGAACTTCTCTTCCTCATGGGCCACCCTAAAAGACAATCGAATCGGGTGCTCGGCCAACCGGTGTCACCCGTAACGTGTCATACATCTAGGTTATGAGCTCATACCTTAACTAGTCGTCACTAGTTCTTACTTACCACTTAACGATAAGCGTATCATAAATCCCGACTATCTGAGTACGGGTTAGGGGGCAAATCTCTTAGGGTGCTCGGCCTAACCGTGTCACCTAAGAGTATAAAATGGTACCGATGTCACATGAGTTCTATGGAGGTGCTCGGCCGAACCGTGTCATCCTAGAACCCATCTTAGTACCTTAATTTTCAAAATCTCTTTAAGTCCCCAAATTTGTCGGAAATTCTGCCTAAACGGTCATTACAATCAATTTCCTTCCAAATTTGCTTTATGCCACATAAACATATAATCTCATAAATTCCTCATATGAATAACATCATCATCATTAGCATACTTCATGCATCATCATAAAACATCCAAACGCTTACCCTTACGGTAGCTTATGCTTTGACCTCACGGGTCTTAATCTTGAGATATAGTTCTCTACATCCGCTGCTCATATTCTTAAGCACCTAAGGCTCATAATTAAACATCATTCCTAATCCTCATGTTCATACTTAAATCTGAAAAGCATGGGACAAGTTCTCTAACTTGTATTTACTGGGTTCTAGAACTTACGCTTTAGACCCTTTCTCGTTCCGCTACTTGATGGCGCTATGTATTAAATCTAACTCAATTATGAGGCATTCCTATGCTTAAGGACTAATTATTATTCATGTTTATCATGTTGTAAGGGTGCTGGACAGAATCCAGAAAATTAAATGTTCTAAGAGTTCTACATTTGCATTTTTACGGTTTTCTAGTTACTAGTTTCCCCATAGGTGCTAGAATTCGATTCTAACTCAAATGATACCAAGTTTTTCATGTCTAAACAATCTAAATCTGATTATGTCCCCATTAAAACAGTTTGGAAAAGTTCCATAAACAAATGGGTCAAAACTATGTTAAATTCTAGCTTTACGGTATTTCTAGTTAGCTAGTTTCTTACCTATCATGCATAGGTTCGCTTCTACATCATCACATGATATTTTCACACATTCCAACACATTAAAACATCATCATACAGCATCACATTCATCACATCAGAACCGAATACATCTTGCCTCAATAAGAGAATTAAATTGACATTTCTAGGTACATAAGTTAACTAGTTTCTCTTGGAATCATTCTAGAACTTCTAAAACTCTTTGCAAAACATTTTAATTCATCAAGAGGCTAAATGAAACCTTAGGTCAGTGACCAAAACATATTCCATCCCCTAAAAGAGATTGGAATCACATCTTATGATGACATAGCCTTATAAAGATTTGTAAAACTTTAAGGAACTCTTAAACGTAGACTATTGGTCCTAGTAGCTAGATGAAAACTCATTGCAAGTCCATCATCACTACTTGGTTTAAAAACATACATTCAAAGTATGGTTTACATTAAACTTTAACTTGGAATGAAATGGGCAAGTCTTTGAGCTCTAGGTTCTTAAGTTATGACATAAACTAAATGTGCTCATGCTTTTCATTTTTAATCTTGCTTACAAAGCAAAGTGATGACTTAAAATTAAATATGCAAGGCATAACTTAAACGTGCAAGCTTGAAAGTAAATATGCGAGGCATAATCTTAAACGTGCAAGCTTGAAAGTAAATGTGCAGGATTCAATTCTTTATTTTAGTGCTCTTGGCCCAACAACAATCGACTTTAAGGCCGAAATAGATAGGCATTCGAGAAATTAATTAGGTGATAATGCAAGTTCAATTCTTTATTTTAGTGCTCTAGCCCAGCAACAATCGACTTTAAGGCCGAAATAGAAAGGCTTCGAGAATTAAATTAAGTGAAGATGCAAGTTCCATTTTAATCTTTATGTTCTTAGGTGATAGCTTGAAAATAAAGATGCATAGCAAGAATGTAAATATGAATGCAAGCATAAAATAAATTATGCAAGTTCATTTTATCTTTCTAGAGCTCTTAACAAGACTTTAAAGGAATTTAAACCTTAACCCAAACTCATTTAAACAAGGTAAAGTCAAGCTTGGAGTTCTTAGAACTCAACATAATATCTTTGGAAATCAAACTATGAAACTTAGAAAAAGTAAGGGAATGGCCGAAAACTTCAAGAAAGAAAGATACATTTTTAAAACTCTAGAGTTCATGACCTTGATGATATATTAACACCAACATCATGAGTCCTCATCATTGAGTTCATAGAGCCATTTTAAAACATCATCAAAATTAAAGTTCTCAAAGGTTCAAGAAAGGAAAAACTAGAAACACTTTTGCTCAAGAACAAAGATCAAGCTCTAGAGTTTGTTTCAAGTGATGAACATCATCATGAAACTCTCATCATCAAGCTCTCATTTCTTTGAACTCCAAGGCCCATGGCCGAAAATGAGCAAGAACAAGGAAAGGAAAAGAAGTTCTAAAAAGAATCAAGAGAAACTATGAACATAAAGCTTGAAGCAAGAACTCTAAAGAAAGAATACATGAAAGAAAATCCCTACTTGGTGTGATGAACTTGAAGATGGAAGAAGAAGATGAAGAAGATGAAGAACTTGAAGAACTCCAAGAACTTGAAGAACACAAAGACTTTGAGAGAAAAAGAAAAGCTTTGAGTGTTTCCTAAACTTGGCAAATGATCTAAAAGTGGTGCAAGCTCCTCAAGGCATTCTATTTATAGAGAATTGAAACAAATGGAGGGAGCTCATGGAGGAGGAGGTTTCAGCCATGAGGTGCAGATTGGAGGCATTCCATGAGTTCCATGAGGTGAGATAATGTGTTCTTGAGGTATGGTGAGGTATGGCTTAAGGTATGGCCTCAAGCATGGTTCTTTGAGTGAGAAAATAATTAAACATGTGGTCAATGGGAAGGGATGTGGCCGAAATGCATCAGCCCATGGGGAGGATTAGTTTGCATTTTAATTGTGGTTTAGAGTTGTGTTTAGGTGTATCTTTGATTATGCTTAAGATTAGGAATTTGTAAGAAAGTGTTTAGGTAAGGTAAATGGGTAATTAAGGTGGCCTAGACATAATTAAGGAGTGGTCTTGCACCATTAGTGAGTTAAATCCTCAATTTAGAGTTTAAACAACTCTAGACACAATTCCTTGATTTAAGGAATTGGAAAGAGAAAACACTATTCAAGATTCCAAGACTAGGAGTCTTGAGTTCTAAAAAGGGATTTAAGCTTAATCTAAGCAATTTTAGGTTCTAATTAACTTTAATAAATTATTTTGACTCTAGATTAATTAGGGAAATAAATTAATCTTCGTTTAGAGCCTAATATTGCTTAGGTTTGCTTAATTACGTCATTAAGCTTAAAAACACTATTCTAGGGGCAAAATCGTAATTTTGCACTAAAACTGCCCGGGACCACCGGGACTTGAACAGATACCTCCAGACACATGAAAACATGTTTTTGAACCTCTGGGGAAAGTTCCGGGCTCAAACGGCACCTTTACCCGTGTAAAAACGCTATAGGGGTATTTTGGTCATTTTGACTAAATCATGAAACGAAATTTTCGCTTCCGAAAGCATTCAAAGGCCATTCAATCCCCTTCAAACATTGAGTTGACCTTTCGAGGATGACCGAGTTGGTTACCCTCGAGCTCGGGTCAGGAAATGACCTCAGGGGCATTTTGGTCATTTCCCTCGGACAGAGAAATCGGGGTGTTACATGATGACACCTAGATTGGAGGAAAAACCCTACTGAGATTCTTTAGTAAGAAATTTCAATCCCTCTACCTCTCTCTTTCCGTCATGTCTTCAGATTCGGATGGCGACGTTCGTGCTCTACATTGAGACACCTACATGGGAGTTCCACCATGATCCGAAGCACGGATCTTATCATTTTGAGGGCCGCTGCACAGTTCATGTTTTCATGTTCCCCGGACGGCCGTTTGCTCATCCTGTAGATAGCTTTCTTTTCTCACCGATGTCGCTTTATGGTGACGATATGGTTTTTGAGCGTGCTCACACACGCAACGAGAGGATTCTCCGGACCTACACTGCAGGCTTGGGCACTGTACCTGAGTACGTACCTCGTTCGCAGTATTCAGAGGAAGACCCCTCAGAGGATCCACCCACCCATATGTATGGAGAGGACTCTGCCTCCATTCCCCCACGCATGCCAGTGGACAGCGAGGAGATGGTCACCCAGCCACGGAGGGCCCGGATGCCCGAGATGCGACCCTGACGCGGAGGACATCTTCGAGTTCCCACTCCTACTGAGCTTCGTCCGTGGATCGGCTACGTCACACCTTACCCGTGACTTGGGTCGTATTGTTACAGGGTAGTCCTTAGTGCACATACAACATGTAGTTAGGATAAACCTTCTTTTGTGTTGAGGTTATCCATCTTAGATGCACTTGGGTGTAGGTGTTTCCCTTCGTGTTTTATTTATGATGTCATGTATTTCCTGTTTCCTAATGTATTTGCTCCTTATGTATTGAATAGTCCTGCTATTATTGGTGGGCATATCATGTATTAATGTATGAAGTATTTCAATATATGTGTTCATGATGTTGCTTACTGAGCCTTTCCTATGTTTACATTTCCGCACTCCACAATATCGATTAATTCGTTATGCGCAGCTCATACTTTATCAAGGTTTTGTTAAAAGAAAAATTTGGCTCATATTTTCGTTAAGTAATTTCCAAAGTAATAGCACTAAGGCAAGAAGTAATAACTAATATTTAGCCTCAATACGTACTAGTAGTATTGGGTTGAATATTAGGGTGTTACATTGACTATGGCTTGATGATGAGAAATCATGGTGGTGGTTGTGAATCCATCATTTAAATGACCTCTAAAGCCCAAGGTTTAATTCTTGATGTTAAAAGATTAATAAAGGAATTGCTAAGTCTTGAGTTTTAAGCTTAATAAGACATAAAAATGAACTTGCATCCATATTTATGTGATAAGTTCTTGCACATCATATTTATATTTCAAGCTTTGCATAATCATATTTATATTTCAAGTTATCACTTTAATTCTTGAAGATAATGATATGAACTTGCATATTCATATTTACATTTCAATTTATTACCTAAATCATAAAGACCTAAGAATGAATTTGCATCTTCATATTTATATTTCAAGCCTTTCATTTTTATATTTCCAAGTTACCACCTTATAATGATAATAATAATGTTACAAGACAAGTTTATGATTCTAGTCATCACTTAAATCCTAAAGTTCAAGACTTACTTCTTTTATCTTAAATGGTAATTTTGATCATGGACACTTCTCATCCATTTATTTTTGGCCCTTATATAATTCTGATTTAAAGGTTGATATATTTTATTTTTAGGTATGATCTTGTCTTTAAAGTTGTACAAAGAAATTTTGAAAGACCTAGAAATTACAAAGGATTAAGAATATGGTTTTTCTCATGATTCTAAACGCTAAAGTTTTAGTTTCTGAACTAACCTTTTAGAACTGGAATGGTTACTGATTTAGGATGTTTAGATGAGTTTAAATCACTAATAGTATTTGCAAAAATTGTTTTTAGTGTTTTAGGAAAAACTAGTAACTAAAAAGGATCAAAATTATGTTTTTATAAAGCTTTTAGAATGCTAATTTTTCTTATTACTGTCCAGTCTTGTTCATCACTGTTCACTACTGTTCATTGTTTTTCACACACTTAAGAATCACTAATAATTGTTATGAAAATTGTTTTTAGCATCTTGGGAATGTCTAGTAACTAGGAAAGATCAAAGTTGTGTTTCTATGATGTTTTGAGAGATTAATTTTCTGATTCTGTTCAAGAGTTGTTCAAGCCTATTCATGTTGTTCACATACTTAAAAACTACTAATATTTGTTGTAAAAATTGTTTTTGGTACCATAGATGCATAAAAGGGTAATTACAAGTGTTAGTTTGGGCTGTTTTGCAAAATGCGAAAAGTTGTGTTTTGAACTATCAACTATGTTATTTCAGCCAAAAGATTTTATTTAGAGCTACTAATGATGTTGAATGTGTCCATGAGTCCAAAATACCATTTATGAAGTTTAGATAAAGTTTTAGAAATTTTGGTTGTTAAATATTAAAAATAAGCAATTCTGCACTTTGACCCCTACAGTATGTTAAAATTTGGTCTATAGCTCTAAAAGGTTTTTATGATGAGTTTTAAATGGTTCTAGTAGTTATATGTCTCTTGAAAGTATTGGTTAATATTAAAGGTCTCTAGTTTGTGAGAAGTGTTAAAAAGAGGTATTTACGTTTTGTCCCGTAACCTTTGAGAAATTGCGATTTGACCCATTTAGGGCTTAAGTGTAAATATTGATAATTTGATGAGATGAATATGATTGATATCTTGTTAAGGCTATGTTCATATATTGAAATTTATATGGGTTAGATGCATGTTTATGTAATTTGAATTATGGCATGTTATGGTTATGTTTGATTCATTGAGAAGCATAAGTTCATGAAGTTTATAAGCACGAAATATTGAAATGATGAGTTATTGATGTTTGCATCTTTATATACCATGCCAAGATTAAAGGTGACATAAGACACATGGAAATAATCCTCTAGACCCCCCAAATTAAAGGTTATGAGAGGTGATCCAAATAGGAAGTGATCCTTTGGATTCCCCGAATTAAAGGTTACGAAAGGTGATCCTAATGCCCCTTATCCTGTACCTTTAAAGTCGGTAATTTAGCTTATCAAAAGGGATAAGATTACGCTAATGACGACTAGTGAGGTATGAGCTCATAACCTAGAACTCTTGAAAAAAGAGAGAAGATATGGTGGCCCCCAAGAAAAAGAGAATAAGAAGTTTAAATCACCTATAAGAGTGATGATCATAATTCTGTGTTCTTCATATCATATGAAATGTTTTATGAATTCTATGATATTTTGTATATGATCTTGACATGCATTCATGACTAGTATGTTGTATTTATGACATTAAGATTCATGCTAAAAGATACGGGCCTCGGTTAATGGTATTTAGAACTTAATAAATGAACCTTATATATATGTCCACTATTTTCATAATTGAACCGAAGGTTCCTGGGGATGATGATGATGACACTTGTGTTAGAGTCGGGAAGCCCTACTGAAATTCTTGTATAAGTTTCTCATCCCTCGTCTTTTCCATGTCGTCTCCAGACAAGGATGATGGAGTAGTTCATGATTTTCTTATAAGTTTCCCTCTGGATATTTGCATTTAGAGTGATTATATCTCATTTATCAGTTTATATTCTATTGATGGATATATATTGATGTCCTTATGTTTATACGGCATCACTATGATGATACAGATATTGATATGTTATTATTATTTGAGTTATGCCATGCCATAGTTATATTATGTATTTACATGTTATTTGTTTCTAACATCTCTTTTATGCAGGTAAGATGAATAACGTTAGATACTTAGTATGCACGGCTCATGTTTTGGTATTTAAGTTCAAAAAAAAAAATTTACCCATCTTTTCATTAAAGTATTTTTAAGAAGTTTTGAGTTAAAAATTGGAACAAAAAAGTAATAACTAATAATTAACTTAAATGCATCCTAGGTGTGTTGAGTTAAATATTAGGGTGTTACATTTTCAGCATGCTTTGTCCTCACTCAAACGCTTCTTAGGAAAACTTCCCAGGAGGTCACCCGTCCCAAAATTGCTCCAAGTCAAGCACGCTTAACTTGAAGTTCTTTCATGATGGGCTGCCGAAAAGAAGATGCATCTTGTTGCTATAGGTAGTGCAAATCAATTCATATAAGCCATCCTCAACTGTATAGTCTCATATCTATACTGTCTTAGGATCCCTCTCATTCGGGTGTATAATCGGTTCATTCATGTACCCCTCCATTTGGAAGTCTTCCAGCAGCCGCTCCTTATCCGTGCCTTCTTTTGCATCAGTGATCACTCCCTGACTTCATCCCCTGGCATTACACATTGCCTTATATTCAATTCTTTCTGGTCAAAGAGATATTTTAGCTTTTTCGGTCCAAGAAAACATTGAACTGCACACCATACAGAATATTTCGCCAGATCTTTAGAGCAAAAACCATAGCCGCAAGCTTAAGGTCATGAGTTGGGTAGTTGACTTTGTGGGGTTTCAACTGTCAAGAAGTACAGATGACCACTTTTCGATTTTGCATCAACATACATCCTAAACCCTTACTAGAAGCATCACAATAAACCTCAAAGGGTTCATGAGGGTCGGGTAATACTAATACTTGAGCCATGATCAACTTTTGCTTCAATTCCTGGAAACTATTTTCACACTCCGGTGTCCACTTGAATGGAGCATTCTTTCGAGTTAACTTACTCAAAGGTAAGGTTATCTGAGAAAAACTCATGATGAAACGTTTATAGTATCTAGCTAACCCTAAGAAACTCTGAATCTTAGTCACTGTCGTTGGTCATTCCCAATGAAGTATTGATTCCACCTTACTAGGATCTACTGAGATTTCCCCTTTAGGATACTGCATGACCTAGAAATCTAACCTCTTCCATCCAGAATTCACATTTTGACAAATTAGCATATAATTTCGTCTCCCTTAGGATTTGCAATAGAATCCTAAGATGCTCTGCATGTTCTTCCTCAGTCCTTGAATAGATAAGTATATCGTTTATAAAGACAACTACAAATTTATCCAAGTAAGTATGGAAGATTCGATTCATGTAGTCCATAAATACAGCCGGGCCATTGATTAGTCCAAAAGACATCACCCTATACTCGTAATGTCCATATCAAGTCCAAAAAGTAGTTTTGGGAATATTCTCATCCGGAACACGAATCTGATGGAAGCCAGATCTAAGATCAATCTTTGAGAATAAGGTTGCACTTCTCAACTAATCCATAAGGTCGTCAATCCTTGGCAAAGGGTACTTATTCTTAATCGTCACCTTATTTAGCTGCCTATAATCCACACAAAGTCTCATACCCCCATCATTTTTCTTTACTAGAAGAATAGGGGCTCCCCATGGAGAGGCACTTGGTCGAATGAAGTGCTTCCCCAACAATTCTTTAATTTGTGACTTTAATTCCTTTAACTCTAAAGGTGACATCCTATAAGGAGCAATTGAAATATGACCATTCTTGGAACCAACTCAATGGAGAATTCAATCTCTCATTCCAGAGGAAATTCAGGAATATCCTCTGGAAAGACATCTGGATACTCTCTCACCACTGGAAAATTACTTACTTAATTTGTGACCACTTTCAGTTTCACCAGCTGAAAGGAGAACATATTCCTGACGGTTTATTTTATTCTGATTAGGTGTTACTAAGTCTAAATAAAAAGAAAAAGTGTAACATCCTAATTTTTAACCCAATACTCTAGAACATATTTAGGTTAATCATTAGTCTGTTACGTCATAGCTTCCTTATTACTTTAAAATACTTAGCAGAAATACTGGTAATTTTTTTTTTTGAATTATAAAAGCAAAGTGAGAGCCGCGCGACACGATAAATAATAAAGCACGAAAGGAAATAAAGCAAGCATCTCATAATAGCATGACATAAGCAAATAAAGGCATATCACAATAGAACTGAACTGCATATTTATATAATATTATATGATATGCCCACTCATGGAGAGTGGGGCTTAGTTTAGTACATCATGAATAGATACAACTAAAAAGAAAATACAAAGGAAAGTACGACGGAAAATATAAAAGCAACTCCCTTACCCAAGTGCAACTAAAGGGATAACCTCTATACAAAAGGAGGTCTATCCTCTTCTAAGTGGTGTATGCTCTACCCGGGTACTCCATTGGTCGTACGTCACCTCCTACTGACATCCATCTCGCGAGCGAGGCACATATTCAAGAAACTGGGCGAGCTCCTCCGACGTATAGAGGCGGAACGTGGATCGAGGGTGACCCCTGCGACGTGGCCGCATCTCCGGTCATCGTACGAGCCGTGGCTGAGTCATGGTATCCTCACTGCCCTCTCTCATCAGTGGTGGAGTGGGGGCGGAGCTCTCGCTGTACGGATAGGTAGGCGGGTCCTCCAATGGATCGGTCTCTGAGAAGTAAGTCTGGGGCACGTAGTCAGGATAGTCACGCATGGCTGAGGCGGCGGTGTGCATGCGGAGCACTCTCTTGTTATGCGTACTCGCGTGCTCAGAGACCCGCTCGTCGTCGCCATAGGGTGCTGTCGTGGAGAAGCGATAGGTATGTACGGGGTGAGCGAAGGGACGTCCAATGAACATGAAGACTCGCACCGTGCACTGTCCCTCAAAATGGTATGATCCGTGCTCCGAATCATAGTGCACCTCCCACGTCTTGCTAAAGAATCTCAGTAGGGCCTCCTACTACCTAGGTGTCATCATCTACGTCCTCAGGAACCTTGGGTGTAGTATACGAAATAAGTGAGCATGCATTAAGTCTATTTTTAGGTTCTAAAACATAATTAGTCAAGGTCCGTTCATTTTAGCATGATTCTTAATGTCATGGATACAATCATATTAAAGAATGTATGCATGGCTCTACTTAATGCAAGAAAGTAGTCATAACATTAAAAACATCATAATAGTGGCATAACGTGGCAGTTAAATACTCATATGGGAATCTTTGTGACATAAACATCATACTTTACTTCCTCATAGGCCACCCTAAAAGACAATCGCTCTGGGGGTGCTTGGCCAAATCGGTGTCACCCAGAACGTGTCACATCCCTAGGTTATGAGCTCATACCTGAACTAGTCGTCACTAGTTCTTACTTATCAATCCCGATAAGCGTAACATAATCATAAACATAATCCCGACTTATCCAGTACCGGCTAGGGGGCATTTCTTGGGGGTGCTCGGCTGAACCGATGTCACCCAAGAATTCATCTTGGTACCGATGTCACATGAGTTCTCTGGAGGTGCTCGGCCGAACCGCTGTCATCCGAGAACTCTTCTTAGTAACTCATAAAAATCTCATAGGTTTTCAAAAACTTTCTGAGTCCCCGAATTTGTCAGAAATTCGGCAGAATAACTGCAGCATGTCGAATTTCTTCCAAATTCTTCTTTATGCCACATAAGTCATTCAAACATGCATCCTCCATCATAATTTTCATGCATTCACATAATCATTCTCATGCGTTCACAAGCAACATTAAAAATTCATTATGCTCTTGGCCCTACGGTATCTTAAACTTGTGATGTAATTAACCTATCACCTTCTATCAACCTTTTATGCACCTAAGGGTTTCCTTCTAACCAATCTTATTATTATTTATGCTCTCTATTAAATCTGAACAACATCATTCCTTAGAGACAGCATTATAACTTACAATTACGAGGTTCTAGAACTTACGTTTTAAACCCTTTCTTGGTTCTGTCTTCGCCTAAGGCGCTATAAATTAAATCTAAACCAATTATGAGGCAGTCCTATGTCTAAGAACTAATTATAAACCATGTTTACCATATTATAAGATTGCTGGACAGATTCTAAAAATTAAATGTTCTAAGAGTTCTAGAATTGCGGTTTTACGGTTTTCTAGTTACTAGTTTCTCTATAGGTGCTAAAATTCAATCCTACTTCAATTGTAACCAAATTTTTCATGATTAAACAATCCTAATCTGATTTTATTCCTATTGAAACAGTTTGGGCAGTATCCAAAAATAAATGGGTTAAAACTATGCTAAATCTTGACTTTACGATTTTTCTAGAGAGTTAGTTTCCCACTATTATGCATAGAAATGTTCCTACTTCATCATACATGATTTTCACACATTCTAACACATCAAAACATCCTCATACAACAACAAACTTATCATGGAAGAATCAAAACATTAAGTCCCAAAAAGACGCATAACTTGATATTTCTGAAACATATAAGTTGCTAGTTTCTCTTGGAATCATTTTCAAGACTTCTAAAACTCTTTTGCAAACCATTTTATTTTTGTAAAAGAGGCTAAAACATCAATGGGTCAGTGACCACTTGATCCCTCCTTAAAGGAGAATTAAATTCATAAATCTTGTTGGTCTTGATCTAATAAACTTTATGAGACTTTAAAGAGAATCTTAAAACTTAGATTGTTGGTCCTTGTAGCTAGATGAAACTCTTTCCAAGTTCATCATCACTACATGGCCGAAATTATGCATTCAAAGAATGCTTCCACATTAGACTTTAACTTGAGATAAAATGGGCAAGTCTTTGAGCTCTAAGGTCTTTAAGTGATAACATAATTTAAACATGCTATGCACTTCATTTTTATCCTTCATTACAAAGTAAAGTGAGAGCTTAAAGTAAATATGCAAGACTTGAATATAAATATGCGAGACTTAAAATATAAATATGCAAGGCTTGAAATAAATATGCAAGTTCATTTCTTTATTTTAGTGCTCTAGGCCCTGCAACAATCGACTTTAAAGCCGAAATAGAAAGACTTTGAGATTTAGTTAGGTGATAGTGCAAGCTCTCATTTTAAATCTTTATGTTCTTTAGTGATGAAAAGCAAATATGCTAGACAAGAATGTAAATATGAGGTGCAATCCATTCTTTATTGTTTAACTTCAAGTGATGACTTGGAAAATAAATATGAATGCAAAGCTCAAAGTAAATATGTAATGCATAAGCTCGAATTTAAATATGAATGCTAGTCCATTTTACTTCTTATTAGAGCTCATACAAGACTTTAAAGGAACTTAAACCTCAACCCAAACTTATCATGACAAGATAAAGTAAGACAAGGGTGAACCTCAAGGGTTCTTTAAAACACAGTTTCTTTTCTTGAAATGTGGTCATAAATAGCATTTTTATTAAAACTCAAGCTCTAGAGGCCTTATTGTGATGAACACATAGTCATCATCTAGAAGCTCTCATCATCAAGCCATTGTGAATCTTATTGGCCAACATGGCCAAAAATGTGAAGAAAGAAAAGGAAAAGAACCGAAACTTTTAAGAAGAAAAGGAAACATTTGGAACTCTAGAGACCATGATCTTGATGATGCATTAACACCAACATCATGAGTCCTCATCATTGAGTTTATGTAACCATTTTAAAACATCATCAAGTGAAAGGTTTCAAGGTTCAAGAACAAAAAATAAAAACATCTTTAGCTTAAGAACAAAGATCAAGCTTTAGAGATTGTTCAAGTGATGAACATCATCATCATGGAACCTCATCATCAAGCTCTCATTCCTTTGCTCTCAAAGGCCCATGGCCGAAATGATAGAGAAAAAGGAGAGGGAGAGAAGTTCTAAAATGACTCAAGAGAAACCATAAACACATAACTAGAGATAGAACTTAAATAAAGAAAGTACTTGAAAGAAAATCCCTACCAAGTGATTTGAAGATTGGGATGAGAGAAGAGAATGAAGAACTTGAAGAACTTGAACACTTGAACTTGAGAGAAAAAGGAAACTTTGAAGTGCTCCTTGAAAACTTACACTTAGCAAATGAACCCAAAATGATGCAAGTTCATCCAAGCATGCTATTTATAGAGAAATGAAACACATGCAAGATGCAAGGAGGAAGGGAAGGTTTTGGCCACAATGAGCAGCCCTATGAGTTCCATGAGGTGAGATGTTGTGATCTTGAGGCATGGTGAGGTATGGTTCAAAGTATGGTGAGGTATGGCTCGAGCATGGTTCTAGGTATGGCTCAAGCATGGTTCTTTGAGTGAGAAACAAATCAACATATGATGCAAATGGAGGAGGAGTGGCCGAACTTGCATCAGCCATGGGGGGAGGATTTCTTGCATTTTAATTGTGGTTTAGAGTTATGTTTAGGTGTATCTTTGATTAGGATTAAGATTAGAAATTTGTAAGAAAGTGTTTAGGTGAGAAAGTGGGTAATCAAGGTTGTCAAAACATATTTAAGGAGTGGTCTTGCATCATTAGTGAGTTATAAACTCATTTTAGTGCATAAACAATTCTAGACACAATTCCTTGATTTAAGGAATTGGAGAGAGAAAACACTATTCAAGATTCCAAGAGTGAAATCTTGAGTTTTAGAAAGGAGATTTAAATCTAACCTAAGCAATCTTAGGTTCTAATTAATTTTAATAATTTATTTTGACTCTAGATTAATTATGAAAATTAATTAATCTTCGATTAGAGCCTAATATTGCTTAGGTTTGCTTAATTACATCATTAAGCTTAAAAATACTATTCTAGGGGCAAAATCGTAAATTTGCACTAAAACTGCCCAGGACCACCGGGACTCAAACAGATGTTTTGAAACATGTAAAAACATGGTTTTAAACCTCTGGGGAAAGTTTCGGGCTCAAACGGCACCTTTACCCGCATAAAAACGCTATAGGGGTATTTTGGTCATTTTGACCCGAAATTGTAGAAAATGAGACTTTCGCCTCCGAAACCACTCAAGGGTCATTCAATCCTTTTCAAACATTGAGTTGGCCCTTCGAGGACTGCCCGGTTGGCCATCCTCGAATTCCGGGCCGAAAATGACCTTAGGGGCATTTTGGTCATTTTTCACTCAGACAGAAAATCGGGACGTTACAAAAAGGAACCACAGGAATAGAAGGTTATGTAGAAGAAATATAGGAGTATTGTCTGGACAGTGTAGCAGAACGTAGTTAAGTACTAGCCAATCCATACCTAAAATTACCTCTAAGCCAGATAATGGAAGACAAATTAAATTGGCAGTAAGCGCTCTAGTACCTATTTGAAGAGGAAGGTTCATGCGTGCATCACAAGTTCTAATAGGACCAGCAGTAAGGGTGGACACAAGGAGATCATAAGGTAATTCAGACACAGATAATTGTAATTTCTATACACAGTCATAGGATATAGAAGAATGAGTGGCACCTGTATCATACAGTAAATTCAGGGTATTACCATTTATTTCATATTTACCTCAGATCAGATCAGTATATTGAGAAGCTTTTTTGGTACTTATAGTAAAAACGCGTCCATGTTGTTATGGCCTGAAGGCGAGCTGCTAGCCTCTTTTATTGGGGCATTCCAAGATTTTGTGTCCTGGCTTCCCGCACCCAAAGCAAATGATTTGTGTCATCCAGCAATGCCTATTCCCATGATTTTCCTACATTTAGGGCAATCTCTCCTTACTTCAGGTCTTGAAGATTGAAGTTGTTTCCCTTTGTTGTTGTCGTTATTGGGTGGAAATCTTCTCTGGGACTGATTAACAAGCTTGAACTGGGGGCCTTGAGGTGCTAATCTCCTCCTAGCATTGTTTTGGGCATACTTGAAACTTGTCAGCTTCTTGTTGGACTCCTCGGTACGTCAGAATTTATTTACCAAAGAAGGATAGTCCCTGATCTCCAAGAGACTTACCGTTGCTTCTATATCTTCTCGTAGACCTTCTTCATATTTCATGCATTCTAGGCTTTATCCGGGTCAAGTTGGTAAATCATAGAAAACTTGCAGAGCTCTTCAAATTTGGCGGTATATTCTGCTACACTCATAGGTCCTTGTTTAAGAGCCATGAACTCCAACTTTTTTGCATTTCTCATAGAGGTAGGGAAGTACTTACGGTAAAAAGCCTCCTTAAAAATATCCTAGGTAACTTCAGTCTGGGAAACTTCAAATAATCTCCTGGTATTAACCCACCAAAATTCCATATCTACTTCCAGCATGTAGGTAGCAAAAGACACCTTTTGGATCTCTGTGCAAGGAAGAACTGAGAAGATTTTCTCCATGGCCTTTATCCATTCCTCTACTTTACTTAGGTTGAAAGCTCTTTGAAATGGAGAGGGATTTACCTTTCTGAACTCAGCAAATTTCTAATACTCTACATCCACTTTGTTCCCTCCAGGGTTATCGGCTAGGCTTCGCCTTACATTATAGTATAAAGCCGGACTATCCTATAAGCTTGAGGATTTGACCAGCTATGCTTTCTTAGTAATAATCATGCATTATGATTTTATATATATGTACGACTACTGGTTAGGAATGTTGTGGGTTTCTACTATACTTAGCTTGGTATTGAGCCTGATTAACTCAATATTTTGTTTGGTGTGATAGGAATCAATGACTTCGAATCGGCAAACTAGGAGTGGAGCTAGAAACGACGCCGACATGATGAATACCTTTCGTGAGATGGCAGTTGCTATGAGAGAACAAGCTATGGCTGCTACCCGAATGATGGATCTACTCCAATGGTGGGTGTGACCTTTAGGAATACATGTTCTCCCTCTTAAAACTCTAAAGGTTTCATTCGAGTGTCAACATAGCTCTTTTGACGACTTTTTGTGGTGAGGATTTTACTCCTGATTTTCTGTATCTACTCCATCACTTGGTTAACAAGGTCAGGTTCTAATAGTCCTACCTCCCCTAAGTCATTCCAACATAATGGAGACTGGCATTTTCTTCCATATAGTGCTTCCCACAGGGCCATGCCAATACTAGCGTGATGACAGTTATTATAAGCAAATTCCACCAATTGAAGTAATTTACCCCAACTTCCTTTCTGCTTAATCACGCATACCCTCAACATGTCTTCCAGGGTTTGTATGGTGCATTCTGTTTGTCCGTTAGTCTAAGGGTGATAGGCAGTACTTAGGCAAAGTTTCATTCCAAAGGCCTTTTGGAAAACTCTCCAAAATATTGAAGTAAACCTAGGATCTCAGTCAGAAACTTTCAAAGAAGGAACACCGTATAGTCTCACTATCTCTTGGATGTATAAGGAAGCTAACTTATCCAAATGATGATTAGCTTTAATGGCTAAGAAATAGGCAGACTTGGTCAATCTATCTACTATAACCCATATAGCATCATGAATTAACGATGTCCTTGGCAAACCCATTACAAAGTCCATAGAGATACTTTCCCACTTCCATTCTGGGATTTCTAAAGGTTGTAGGGTCCAAGTGGGTTTTTTGTGTTCTATTTTAACTTTTTGACATGTAAGACACCTTCTGACAAACTCTACTATGTCCCTCTTTATTCCTGACCACCAAAACATTTTCTTGAGATCCGTATACATTTTACTAATCCTTGGGTGTATGGTGAATTCGCCTTTATGGCAATGTCACTATGACCTGGACCTAGATTCTTTGTATGTTGTAGCATATTCTTGGATCTGTGTTTATGTATTTTTTTAGTCATTCATTCAGTACTTCTATTTTTGCATTTGAGTTTGACCCAAGCTTCCCTTATGATGGTGTGCCTCTACACATGGCACACCCTACTGTGTTCGTAGCTCCACCTGCACCATTTATATCCCCTCCTGGAGATGATCTGTCCCCATCCCCGTCCTCTTTTTCTGACTCTGATCTACCGGTTAATCCTGATGCCCCTGCTAGGAGCAATGCCATTGCACCAATGGCAAATGGTTTTATTTAGGAGACTATGGGACAACTTAGGGACTCTTGATGTATGTATAGTGGTAGTTTAGAAGTAGAATCCACCAGACCATAGATTAACCTTATTCGACGTTGATGAGATTCATTTTCTGTTTGTATAAAATTTTGCTGGACCTCGACTTTGAGTAGGTCAGACTAGATAGTAGAGGTGTTCTTTTGTGAAATGAGTCCCTGATGTTTAGGAAATAACTAGTTTGTTTTACAGTAGGATATACCTATTGTAAACTTAACAACGATGTCCATATATGTATGTATTGGCTTTGCAACATATCCTTCTACATTATTTTATTTCATTTATTTTCGACTAGTATAGATTGTAAATGTAAGTAATACTTTTCTAATTACTGTGTTGATACTCGAGTAAAATATGGTAATTAGGAGAGGGTTACATAAATGACCTCTAAAGCTCAAGCTTTAATTCTTTATGTCAAAAGATTAATGAAATAATTGTTGTTTTTCTTTGATTTGGTTCTTTTTGAGCTTGATGATGAGTTCAATGAAATAAGGTTCTTGAAGCATGGTGACAAAGAACTCTAAAGCTCATTTCCTCTTGATTAAGATTATTTGGAGTTAAAGAGTTTCATACTCTAAAAGTTTTGAGTTTTAAGTTTAACAAGACATATAAATGAACTTGCATCCATGTTTATTTTTCTAGTTCTTGCATATCATGTTTATATTCCAAGCTTTGCATTATCATGTTTGTATTTCATGTTATCACCTTAATTCTTGATGATAATAATATGGACTTGCATATTCATCTTTATATTTCAAGTTGTCACCTAAATTTTGAAGACTTAAAATTGAACTTGCATCTTCATATTTATATTTCAAGCCTTGTGCATCATATTTATATTTCCAAGTTATCGCCTTATAATGACAAAGATTAAAATGATGTTTGCATGGCATGTTTATGATTCTAGTCATCACTTAAATCTCTAAAGCTTAAGACTTGCTCCTTTTATCTTAAATGGGAATTTTGATCATGGACACTTCTCATCTATAAGTTTTTGGCCCTTACGTGATTCTGATTTGAAGCTTGTTATATTTCATTTTGAGGCTTGGATCTTGTTCTTAAGATACACAAAGAATTTTTGAAAGACTTAGAAATTAAAAAGGATTAAGAAACATGATTTTCTCATGACTTTAGAAGTTTAAGTCTTAGTTTCTGACCTGATCTATAAGAACTGGGATGGTTAGTAATTCATGATGTTTAGATGAGTATAAATCACTAATAATTATGATAAAAATTGTTTTTATCATTTTGAGAAAAACTAGCAACTAGAAAAGATCAAAATTGTGATTTTATAAAGCTCTAAGAAGACTAATTTTCTAATTCTGTTTGGGTACTATTCAATGTTGTTCATGCTGTTCACATACATAAGAAATACTAATATTGGCTATAAAAACTGTTTATTGTAACACCCTAATAATTGACTCAATACACCTAGGATGTATTCAAGTTAATTATTAGTTATTACTCTTTTGTTCCAGTTCTTAATTCTAGTCTTAGAAAATACTTATTGAAAATATGGGTAAAATTTTTCTTTTTGGAAATGAAAGCTAAAACGTGAGTCACGCGAGTGCATAAAATAAACCGTATCTTGATTTGCAAAGGAAAATCATATCATAACAAATGAAATGAAAGGAAACAACATCATAGATCGTTGTATATAAATTATTATACCATACACCAAGTCAAGTAATAGTAGTGTTAATACAGTCATCCATGCATAACAGAAAGAAAATACAATTGTATCCCCTAACTACATAAGTGCATCTAAAATGGATAACCTCAAAAGCAAAAGAAAGCTATCCTAAACATGTACGTGTGTGTATGCACTATGAGTCAACTGCCAGCTCCTACTCCTGCTCATTACCACGGGGGGGAGGAGGGGAACATACCCAACCCACTGGGCCAACTCGACCGGGGTGGCTAAGCGGTGAGCAGGTCAGACATGCGCTCCACGGTGAGACACCATCCTCATCCTGCCTCCTCGAAGTGGCTGCGTCACGGTAGCCTCGTTGCCCAACTCCATGGGCACAGTTGGGGAGGAACCCATGGACGGGATGTCCGTCTCGAAGGGATCGGTCCCAGAGAAGGTTGGGGGTGAACGGGGGATGTACTCCAGATAGGCGTGAATGGCAGAGGCAGCATTGGGGGTATAACAGATACGCTCTCCTCGAGGGCGCATGTGCTCGAAAAGTAGGTCGTCAGCGAAGGGTGAAGTCGGTGTGAACCGGAAGCTCGTAAGTGGCTAAGCAAAAGGGCGATTCGGGAATACGAACATGCGGACTGAACAACGGCCTATAAAATGATAGGACTGGTTCGTGTTATCAAAATGCAGCTCCCACATTGGTGCATCAACGTAAATCACAAAGGATGCCATCGTCCTCTAAAGACGCGACGGAAAGAAAAGATGGAGGGAGTGAGAAACTTTCTAAAGAATCTTAGTAAGGCATTCTCCTATCTTGGTGTCATCATCTACGTCCTCAGGAACCTCGGGTTTCTTTATAAAAAAGGTGAACATGCATAAGGTTCAATTTTAAAGTTTGAAAATACTATTTATCGAGGCCCATTGATTTTAGTATGCATCTCGGATGTTATGGATGCAACATATCTTATTATGCTATGCATGTTTATGCAACATAGAAACATAAGTAATGCATATAGAACAAAATAGATATAGCATGAATTCCTTATTCTCATTCCTTTGGTGACTTAAGCTTATTCTTTCACTTACTGGGGGCCAATCTACTACTCTCCCTTTTGAGAATTCTAGGTTATGAGCTCATACCTCACTAGTCGTCACTAGCATAATCTTATCCTATGATAAGTTAATGCCCGACTCTTAGAGTACGAGGTAGGGGGCAATAAGAACACCTTTTATAATCTTTAATTCAGGGAGTCCAAAGGATCATTTCCTTATGGGATCACCTCTCATAACCTTTAATTCGGGGAGTTTAGAGAATCATTTCCACATATTTTTATGTCACCATTATATTAGCATGTTATGTTAGGATGCAAAGACACAACTTATCATATAATATCACATGCTTTCATATTACTTTCACACATGCATCTTAAACATCTCAAGTGAAATCATAACATTCTATAACAACATTTATACAAACATGATCATCACATAAACCTCAAGTACATTAATTCATAACACTTTATAAAGTAAGCGCTTATAATGATTCTTATCGATTAGACTCCTAATTGGGTAAACCTAACTTTTGTATTTATTTATTTATGCATCTAAGGGATCAATTCTCATTGTTTTTACCAATTTTTAACCTTAAGAACATTACTAAACAAATCTGAACAAAAATTGAATCAAAAGAGAAAACGAACCATTTCGGTGTTCTAGAAGTTATGTTTTTGACCCTTTTTAATTACTAGATTTGCCTAAGGTGCCAAGAATAATTATCATATCAATTAATAGTAGTTCTCACACATTTAAACTGCTCCAAACAACATACATCAGATCTGGAAATGTTAGAATAGAAATCAGAATTTAATTTTCCAAAGGCATGCAAAATTGCAATACTAAGTATTTCTAGTAACTAGTCTTTCTTAGAATTAATTCTAGATCAAGGAATGCCCTTATAATCAATTCTTATTTTTATAGTAATACAAATAATAACCTTAAATTAGTAGCATAATTAGAGAGCTCAATAAAATAATAGTTATATTTATAAAGATATATATATATTTCATGAGTCAAAATTCTCATGTGAGTTAAAAGGGTAAGTCTTGAGCACTAGATTAATTAGGTGATGGCAAAACTTTAAAGGTGCAAATGCAAGTTTCATTTTAATCTTGTCATTATAGGGTGATGGCAAGAGAAACATAAATATGATATGCAAGGCTCAAATATAAACATGAAATGCAAAGACTTGAAATATAAATATGAAAATGCAAGCTCATTTTTAATCTTTAAGTTTAGGTGATGGCTTGAAATGTAAACATGCTAGACAAGAAATATAAACATGAAATGTAAGTTCATTTCTGATCTTTAAACTTTAGGTGATAACTTGGAAATAAATATGATATGCAAGTCCAATTATTTATTTCAGAGCTCTAGGCCCCTTAGAGTATTCACTCTAAATCAACAATCAACTTTAAGGTTGAAATAGGTGGGCTTCGAGTTTAATTATTTAGGTGATGACATAAATATAAATATGAAGTGCAAGGCTTGAATATAAATATGAAATGCAATCCATTTATTATTTCTTTGAGTCCTAGGCTCAAGACTACCATTTAACTCTTTAAAACAACATTACATATTCATTTGCTAAAAACTTTTGGAAGTGAAACCTTCAAGCTTTAGAGGTCAAGTAAATGATGGTTTTACAACCAACATCAAAGATCTTCATCATTAAGCCATGATTCTCAACCCACAAAGCCATCAAGGCTAAAAAAATGAACGAAAAAAAAAGGAAGGCCTTGTGGCCGAAAAAGAAAGAAAGAAGAAGAAAGAACTAACATTTCAATATTCCAACCAAAATGATTCAAAGAAAAGGATGTAAACTTTTAAAATAACTCCCTACCTTGGATGTGCTTCTTGATTGAGAGAGAGTTTGATCTTTGGAAAAAGAGTAGAGGAAGAAGAAAGAGAAGAAGAACTCTTTGAGATGAAAGAAAGAAAGCTAAGAGAAATGAGCAAAATGATTTCTTGGAGAGCTCATTCTATTTATAGAGAAATGAAACACAAGGGGAGGGTGAAATAGGGAGAGTGGCCGGCCATTGAAGGGAAGGAGGAAGAGAAAATATCTCTTTGTATGTGTCATTCCAAGGTATGGCTAGATATGGTTGAAGGTATGGCTCATGGTATGGTTCTTTGAGTGTGAATTGTTATTAAAATAAATTAACATGTGATGAAATGGAGGTGGAGTAGCCGTGTGGTTTAATGGCCATGGAGGAGGAAAATTATCTCATTTCTTTTGTGTTATGACATGGTTTTAGGAAATAGTTTTGATTAGGTAATTGATTAGGGGTTGTGATTAAGTGTTTGGGTGAGGAAGAGGGTGATTAAGGCTTCTCAAGACAAGTTTTAGGAATGGTCTTGGTTATTAATGGAGTCAAACATCTTCTAATCAAGATTCTCAATCACATCCATTGGTTCCTTAATTGAAGGAATTGATAGGAAGAACACTATTCAATGATTCATGACATAAAGTCTTGATTTTAAGAAAAGGATTTTGAGTTTCCCTAAACAATCTTAGATTCTAATTAATCTCAATTAATTATTTTGACTCTAGATTAGTAATTAGAATTTGCTAATCTTTAATTAGAGCCTAATATTGCTTAGATTTTGTTAATTATATCATTTGCCCAAAATGCACTAGCCAGGGGCAAAACGGTAATTTTTTGCAAAAGCCTCCCGGGGCTATCCGGGCTTAAACAGTACTTAAAACCATCATTTCAAACCTTTGGGTGAAGTCCGGGCTCAATCGGCACTTAATTTTGTGTTACTTAGACACAAGGGCGTTTTGGTCATTTTGCACATCGGAACTCAATAATGAGATTCTTCTGCTTTATTAGCACACATAGCATGCATAATCCCCTTTTAACATCAAAACATCCCTTAGAAGGTGGCCGGGACCGGCGATCCTCATTTTCCTGGTAAAATGACCTCAGGGGCATTTTGGTCATTTTGTACACAGAGAAAAATCGGGGCATTACATTTTTGGTATCATAAATGCACAAAAGATAATTTCAAGTGTTAGTTTGGCCCATTTTGCAAAATGCGAAAAGTTGTGTTTTGAACTATCAATTATGTGATTTCAGCCAAATGGTTTTAATTAGAGTTAGTAATGATGTTGAATGTGTCCATGAATTCAAAATATCATTTATGATATTTAGAAAAAGTTGTAGAAGTTTTGGTTCTTAATAAGTGTTAAAAATGAGTGATTTTGAACTCTGACCCCTAAAGTATAGCAAAATCTGGTCTACGGCCAAAGATGGTTTTTATGATGAATTTAATTGATTTATGTAACGCCCCGATTTTCGCTAAACTTACATAATGACCAAAATGCCCCTGAGGTCATTTTCACCTGAAACACGAGGACGGCCGGCCTTGGCCATCCTCATAGGGTTCATATGTTATATGAAGGGGATTGTATGAGCATGAGTGCCTAACAAAGCGGGAAAACCTCATTTCTGAGATTTCTGCGCGTAAATGACCAAAATACCTCAGAATGTGATTAAGGCAAGATTAAGTTCCGTTTGACCTGCACTTTGTTCTGAGGTTCAAAACAATGATTTTAAGGCATAAACTATGTTGGTTTAAGTCCCGGAGATCCCGGACAACTTTTGGTAAAAATTACGGTTTTGCCCCTGCATATTGCATTTTCGGCTTAATGAGTCGTTTAACTCCAAACCTAAGCAATATTAGGCTCTAATTAAAGGTTAATTAATTTCCATAATTAATCTAGAGCCAAAACCATCATTTAGAATTAATTAGAACCTAAAATTGCTTAGAGAAAATTCAAATCTCATCCTAGTCTTATTCTTTAAAAAGGAATAAGAATCTGTGAATAGTGTCGAATAGTGTTTCCACTATTCACATCAACTTTTCTTTACAAGACAAGTTGTCACTCCTACATCACTAGTCTTAGAGGTGTTGACTCCTAATCCTTCTAGACCACCTCTAACCTAGGAATTGTGGTTTTAATTAACCTATTAGTGCACCTAAGTACCTACTCAAAGAACTTTTAATCCTAAGACTAATCTATGTCACACCAAAGCACACTTCTAGAACATGGTTTGAGGATATATCCTTCCTCCCCAAGGTTGCCCAATTGGCACCACCCTCTCTTTAGAAGTCAATAAAGGTTAGACTAGGTTGTCAAGCTACCCTATGACACATGTCTTGTACTCTTTTCAATCAATGTCCATCTTTCAAGAAAAATGTCATTCAAAGATTTAAAGAATAAAGTATATAGTCAATCAAGGTTTTCAATTCATTTCTAAATTTAAATATTTATGTCTTTCAAGATTCAAAAAGAACTATATTTTATCTAGTCATTCAAAGTTTTCTTAAAAGGCTATACATAGACTATGCTTCCTTTACATCTAAACCATGCTTTGAGTTGACAAGTCAAGAAGATATTTTCTTCTTCTTGGGCCATGAAACCACACGGTTTCCTCCTCCTTTGCAGTCCCAATTTTAGTGATTTTGTTCATTCAAGATTTTAAAAATAGGTCACATTTTCAAGACATGTCATAGGCTACACCTAGCTACACTTATGACCATACTTTGGAATGACAACTCAAAGAGGTTTTCCTTCTCCTTGTGGCCACAAATTCGCCAGCCTTCCCATCCACACATCCATGGTTTAGTTGTCTATAAATAGCTTGCCTTGGTGAGCCTTTGATCACTTTGGTCTTTTGCAAAGGTTTGAGCCAAGAGTAGGTGCTAGTTTTCTCTCAAAGTCTCAAGCTTTCTCATTTCTTTGCCCTCAAGTTCCCAAGAGTTCCTCAAGCTCAAGTTCTCTCCTCCTTTTCCAAGACACAAGGTAGGGAACTCTTTCTAAACATGTCTTTGATTCTTATGCTTGAATCTTGTTTGGGAGTTGATGAATGGTTGAACCTCTATGTTGCTTTCTTTTGGTTTCTTCCTTTCCTTCCCTTAGTTTTTCGGCCTTAAGGCCTTGAATATGATGGCTTGATGATGAGTGTTCTCTAGATGTGACCATGAGTCCATGAGACCTCTAAAGCTTGAGTTTTTCTTAAAGAAAGTTGCATTCTTTACAAGTTTAGTTAAAGGAGTTTATGTTTCTCTTGAACATTTTGGATCTTCTTCATTTTCCTTCTTATGTTTTCGGCCATGGAGCCTTTTTACATGGGAAAAATGTAAGCTTGATGATGAGAGCTTCATGTTGATGCTTGTCACATGAACAAACTCTAAAGCTTGAAGCTTTGGCCCTAAACCAAGCATGGTTTTGGTTTTGCTTTCTCCTTTATCATGAACTTTGTTTAAATATTTGTTTTGAAGGGAGCCATGTACTCAATGATGAGGACTTAGGATGTTGATGCTTGGATCATCAAGATCTTGGTCCCTAGAGATTTAAAAATGGTTCCTTCCTTTGTTAAGACTTGAGGACTCCCATGACTCTTGAAGTCATGTTTTCTCTTGATGCCTTGGTACCAATGGTTTTTCTTTTCTTGTGAAGATGAGTTTTGGGTTGGGACTATGTTCCTCCTTAAAATCTTATAAGAGCTCTAGACAAGATACAAAAGAAACTTGCATTCACGCTTACTTTATGCTTTGCATAGCACGCTTATTTCTATGCAACCACTAAACCCCAAGACTAAGAATGAACTTGCATTACGACGCTTAAATTCCAAGCTTTGCATCTCATTTTATATTTCAAGTCCTCACTAAACTCAAAGAATGAAAATGGATATGCATTTCATATTTACTTTGAGCTATCACTTTACTTTCTAAAGGACTCTAAAATGAAGTGCATAGCACGCTTATTTTATGTCATCATCTAAGATACTAGAGCTCAAAGATTTGCCCATTTCATCTTGAGAAGAGGTTAACCATGGAAAACATTCTTGGAATGTACATCTTGGCCATGTGATAAAGATAGCTCCAAGAGGAGTTTATTTAGTCACAAGAGCCTATAGCTCATGTTTTAAGCCTTTCCAAAACATATGTTGTACTCAAAAACATTGTGGGTATGTTCTTAGAATTATAAGGGTTTTGACAAGTTAAAATGGTTGACAAGATGTTTTTTTGAAGTTCAAAATTGTTCCAAGAGAAACTAGCCACTATAAGCATTTTAAAGGAATGACTCAAATATGTTTAGACCTCATATTTCGATTTTTTAAGATGCTGGTAATCGATTACCCAGCCCATGTAATCGACACAGAGAGCTCGGATGAGCTCAAACATGAACTCTTGCCCAAAGTAATCGACACTATATAGTGTAATCGATTACACATTCTGAATTCTAGTAATTGATTACCTAATCATGTAATCGATTACCCAGATGTTCTAGGGCCCAAAGAAAGTGTTTTAAACAAAATAATCGATTACAATTCCATGTAATCGATTACCGTAACTCCCTATCTCTGCCTTGATTCGAAATCTCAAGCTGTAATCGATTACAAGTCCCATGTAATCGACAATGTAACTCCCTGACCTCCATGTTTTGAAATCTCGAGGCTATGTAATCGATTACAAGACTTATGTAATCGATTACGTAACTCCAAGTTTACAAACGTAATGCTTTTCCGATTTAATGACTTGAAGCTATGATCTTGCATTGCCTGAATCGAGAATTGTTATGACATTAGTCTATGCTTTAGCCTAACATGAATACATGATCTTATATGTTCGATTTCAAACATGATCAAGTTAAGAGGCTTATTGCTCTTGCTTACCTTATGATGATACCATGTGAACTATTATCCCTATGTGATAGCTTGTATTAACATGTTATTATTTCAGAAAAGAACTTTAGAGATGCCAAGGTAGTAATTATGTGTTATGCATTAATTATGTGGCATCTTAAAGAATCATGTTAAACTTAGGATGACTTAGAACATAAGAATGTAATCCTTTGAAACCACCGAATTAAGGGTGGGGACAATGTGATGCTAGCCCCCTAAACCCGTACTTAAAGTCGGGAAGTTGACTTATCCAAATGGATAAAGTCTAGATGCTAGTGACGACTAGCGTGGTATGAGCTCATAACCTAGAGTTTTCTCAAAAGGAGGAAATATTAGGCTGCCCAGCTTAAGTAAAGGTTCTTATGTCACCTAAGTAAACCAGTTATATGATTTATGTTTCAAGTAAACCAGTTATATGATTTATGTTTCAAGTACCAGTTATATGATTCATGTTTCATGTACCAGTTATATGATTTATGTTCCATGTACCAGTTATATGATTCCTGTTCTACGTACCAAGCTACATGATTTATGTCTATGATTTTAGTATATAGCATATGTAACACAAGTGCCATGTTAAGAAGAATGGATTCTCGGAAAATGAGATGTTGGAAAACTCATAATTGAACCTATGTATGTCCATTATTTTATAAATAACCCGAGATTCCTGGAGACGTATATGATGACACCTAGGATAGAAGGAAAACCCTACCGAAGTTTCTTTAGTAAGAATCTCACTCCTCTATCTTTTCCTTTCCATTACGTCTTCAGAGCGAGATGGCGACCTTCGTCCTATTCATTGACACGCCACGGTGGGAGATCCACCATGACCCGAGCACGGTCATTTCATTTTGAGGGCCGTGCATCAGGCGCATCTTCATGTTTTTAGGACGGCCATTCGCACACCCCTTGTACAGTTATCGCTTCTCCCCAGCATCTCCCTATGGTGACCCCGCGATCTTTGAGCATGCACGGCCACGACATGAGAGGAACCTCCGGACCCACTCTGCCGGTAGGGCGGACGCGCCGCAATACGTGCCATCATCGCAACACTCAGAGGAGGACCCTTCAGAGGAATCCCCCATGGACCATGAGGGCTCTGCCCCCACTCCGCCCCTGCGACAGATAGGCAGCGAGGAGACAGTCACTCAGCGTCGGAGGGCTTCGGTGCCCGGACCACGACCCCGACGTGGACGACACGTTCAGTCACAGGGCATGCCTGCACCTGCCGAGCTCCGCCCGTGGATTGGCTACGTTCCTTCGTACCGGTGAGTCTGCTATGGAGATTGGAGGGTAGTCCTTAGTGCACGCACGTCACATAGTATGGATGATACCCCTTTTGTGTTGAGGTTATCCATCTTAGGTTGCACATGGGTAGGGATGCTTCTTTCCAGTTCTTTTCCATGTATTCTATTTTTCTGCAGTATTCATGTTACTATGTACTTGAAGAGTCCTGCCCTTTAGGGTAGGCATATTATATATATGAAGTAATTCAGTTGTGATGATGCTATGATATGGAGCCACTTCTATGTTTATAATTCTGCACTTTATGATACCGACCTCGTAAGATACGCGCGGCTTCTATTTTAAGTAATGTTTTTTTAAAAAAGAAAAATTGGCTCGTATTTTCGTTAAGCTATTTGCCCAAGTAAGAAGAACCATGATAGTAAGTAATGACTAATATTTGGCCTAAGTACGTACTAGTAGTATTAGGTCGAATATTAGGGTGTTATAATTTATAAGTGTCATGGGTGTAATATCCTAATATTTAACCCAACATGCTTAGGACGTATTAAAGTTAATTATTAGTTATTACCCTTTTTGTTTCATACTTTAAACTTTACTTTGTTAAATACTCAGCGGAAAATATGGATAAATTTTTTTTTTGAAAACTTAAAACAAAACGGGAGCCGTGCCCGTCAACAAAAGTCCTATCGTTTGCCAAGAACACAGTATATCGTAAAGAGTAACCACAACATTCATAACCACGAAATACAGATATTATACATGATAACATAGTTCATACATGATAATTACTACAAATAATAACAGCACAGATAAGAAAGCATAAAAGCGGAGTCACACCCATCTACGAGGGCTGAACTTCCATACATGAAGAATATATAAAAGCAGGAAAGTACATGAAACAACACAACATAAGCTACTGGTAAAAGCTCTCCTCCACAACCTTATGAGTACTCCTAAATGTGATCACCCTCTTGAAAAGATCAAAGAGAACAAAGGGATCTACATGTGCGAGCTCAAGCTCTCTGTCGGGTCCTCTGCTGACTACTACTGACATCTATCCCATGAGGGTGACACATACCCAATAAACTGGGCAAGGTCCTCTGGTGTAGGAAGGCGGATCGGGGGTCGGATGTGGCCTCCGCGGTGTGGTCACATCTCCTGTCATCATGCCAATCTTGGCTAGGTCACAGTATCCTCACTACCTCTACCCACCTCCATAGGCACCGAAGGTACGAAACCTTTTGAGTAGACATGAGTGGGGGAATCCTCCGATGGGTCGGTCTCCAAGTGCCTCGTGCGAGGAACATAGTCAGGGTAGTCGCAGGTAGCCGAGGTGGCAGAGCGAGCATGTTGAGTCTGCTTATCATAGGTTTGGACGCGCTTGAACACCAGGTCATCTCCATAGGGGGAAGTGGGGGAGAACCAGAAGCTGGAAACCGGGTAAGCAAAAGGGTGTCCTAAGTACGTAAAAATACGTACTGCACAGACCCACAAAGTGGTATGAGTGGTGATCTAGGTTGTAGTGCACCTCCCAAACTAGTGTATCAACAAAGATCATGAATGAAGCCATCATCCTTTGAAGACGTAGTGGAAAGAAAGAAAGATAGAGGGGGTGAGAATCTTAAAGAATCTTAGTAAGGAAATCCTCCTATCCTAGTGTCATCATCTACGTCCTTAGGAACCTTGGATTTATTATAAAAGATGAGCATGCGTAAAGTTCATTATTAGGTTCACAAATATAATTATCCAAGGTCCGTGTCTTTTAATATGAATCTTGATACTATGGATGCAACATATCATGCCATGAGTGCATGGCAATACCATATGCAAACATCACTTGAACACAGCATAGAGAAACATGATTACCTAAATGGCATAAGGAAAAACATGGTACTTCCAAATAAATTCTTTTCTTTTTTCTTTTCCTTAAATGACATTAAGTTCATCATCCTCTTCATCATGGGGCCACCCTAATAACTTTTCCCTTTGAGAGTTTCTGTAACGCCCCGATTTTTTCTGTCTGAGGGAAATGACCAAAATGCCCCTGAGGTCATTTCTGCACTGCATTCAAGGATAGCGACGCAAATCCTCGAAGGGTCAGCTCAATTTTCGAAGGGGACTGGATGATCCTTGAGTGTTTTTGGAAAGGAAAAACTTGTTTTCTGCGGTTTCGGGTCAAAATGACCAAAATACCCCTATAACGTTTTTACGTGGGTAAAAGTGTCGTTCGAGCCCGAAACTTTTCCCGAAGGTTTAAAACGATGTTTTCAAGTATTTAAAAGTGTCTGTTTGAATCCCGGTGGTCCCGGGGAGCTTTTATGCAAAATTACGATTTTGCCCCCAAGATAGTGCCGTTTGAGCTTAATGATGTAATTAAGCAAACCTAAGCAATATTAGGCTCTAATCGAAAATTAATTAATTTCCATAATTAATCTAGAGTCAAAATAAGTTATTAAAATTAATTAGAACCTAAGATTGCTTAGATTAAACCTAAATCCCTTTTTAAAACTCAAGATTCTTAATCTTGGAATCTTGAATAGTGTTTTCTCTCTCCAATTCCTTAAATTAAGGAATTATGTCTAGAATTGTTTATACTCTAAAATTGAATTTCTATCTCACTAATGAAGCAAGACCACTCCTTAATTATGTCTAGACAACCTTAATTACCCATTTCCTTACCTAAACACCTTCCTACAAATTCCTAATCTTAAGCATAATCTAAGACACACCTAAACACAACTCTAAACTACAATTAAAATGTGAAAACTCCTCCCCCATGGCTGATGCATTTTCAGCCACATCATCATCTTATTTCCACCACATGTTTTAAAATTCAAATGCTCCTTGAGGCTATACCTTGAACCATACTTGAAGCTATACCTAGCTGTGCTTCCACTATGCTTTGAATGAGATATTTTCTCTCCCTTTGACCATGAAACTCACGGCCAACATACCCTTCATTCACCCCTCCATGTTTTTTTTCTCTATAAATAGAACACTTGGGTGAACTTGAATCACCTTTAGTCATTTGCTAAGTTTTAGTTTTCTTGAGAACTCAAAACTTTCCTTTTTCTCTCAAAGATCAAGAGTTCTTCTTCTTCAACTTCTTCATCTTCTTCAACCTCATTTCACTTGGTAGAGGTGTTGTTTTAAATATGTTAGCCATTAAAGTTCTTGTTTAAGTTATGTGCTTTATAGTTTCTCTTGAATCTTTGAGAACTTCTTTCTTCCTCTTTGTTCTTTTTCATTTTCGGCCAAGGGCCTTGAGTGACTTGGAAATGAGAGCTTGATGATGAGGATTTCATGATGATATTCATCATTTGAGAAACCTCTAAAGCTTGGAACCTAGTCTTGACTTCAATACTTTTTGGTTATCTCTTTCTTTTCTTCTCAAGATTTTGGTTTCTTTTCCTTCTCTTGCTTTGGTTTTCCCTTCTTTTTCTTGCTATGATTTCGGTTTATGAA
Source organism: Dalbergia cochinchinensis (assembly GCA_031216125.1). NCBI lineage: Eukaryota > Viridiplantae > Streptophyta > Magnoliopsida > Fabales > Fabaceae > Dalbergia > Dalbergia cochinchinensis. Next base: position 34,155,863 of record CM062369.1, read on the forward strand.
GGCTTCTTCTTGGATAAAAATGACTTAAGGATGAGAGCTCATGATGTTGATGTAGTTGTATCATCAAGATCATGGCCTCTAGAGCTTTAAAGTCCCATTTCTTTCCCCCATGAATTCGGCCATTTTTCCTTTTTCCTTAAGTTATTGAGCTTTCATTTTCAAAGTTATGAAGGAATGTTAACTTGGTTTGCTCTTTTAATCCATTTCCTTAAAGCTTGATGATGATGTTCATACCATATGGTTTCTTTGTAAACCTTGGTGCAAGGAACTCTAAAGCTTACTTTACCTTGCTATGATAAGTTTTGGGTTGAGGTTTAAGTCCCTCTAAAGTCTTGGATGAGCTCTATTAAGAAATAAAATGAACTTGCACTCATGTTTATATTCAAGCTTTTGTGTTTGCATGTTTACTTTTGAACTTTGCATTTATGTTTACCTTCCAAGCTATCACTTGAAATTAAAGATAAGGAACGAGGAGCATCTCAAATTTATGTTCTTGTCTAGCACGTTTACTTTTCAATTCATCACTTAAGAACGTAAAGATTTAAAACGAGAGCTTGCATATCACCTAATTAATCTCGAAGCCTTTCTATTTCAGCCTTAAAGTCGATTGTTGCTGGGTCTAGAGCACTAAAATAAAGAATTGAACTTGCATATTTATTTTCAAGTTTTGTATATTTATTTTTAAGTCTTGCATATTTACTTTGGAGTTCTCACTTTACTTTACAATAAAGGATAAAATGGAATGTATAGTATGTTTACTTTTTGTCGTCACCTAAAAACTCTAAGAGCTCAAAAACTTACCCTTATTGTCTCAAGTTAAAGTTTGGTTATGGAGACTTCCCCATGGATGCATATTTCGGCCATGTGATGATGATAAATTTAATGTGAGTTTCATTTAGTTGCAAGGGCCAACAATCTATGTTCAAAAAGTTTTCCTATGTTGTAAGAACTCTGTAAGGTCATTACCAACAAGAATTGTAAATTAAACATCTTTCAAAAGTGTTTTAATTTAGTTACTACCCTATGATTGTTCTTAGTCTCTTTTACAAGATAAAATATTTTGCGAAAAAGTTTTAGAAGTCCTAAAATGATTCAAAGAGGAACTAGTAACTTATGCTTGTTAAAAATGAAATTTTATGCATGATATGAATATATATGAATTCAGCTCTATCATGGTATATTTTCTGCTGAATGAAGTTGTTTTGGTATGTTGGAATGTGTTAAAATTATATATAATAAGTTGAGAACCTTTCTATGCATGTTAGGAAAGAAACTAGTCTTATAGAAAAACCGTAAAGTTGAGTTTTAGCATAGTTTTGACCCATTTATTTTTAGACACTGCCAAAACTATTTTAGTATGATAATAATCAGATTAGGATTGTTTATTTATGAAAAAATTGGTAATATTTGATGTAGGATTGAATTTTAGCACCCATAGAGAAACTAGTAACTAGAAAACCGTAAAAATGCAATTCTAGAATTCTTAGAACATTCAATTTTCTGATTCTGTCCAGTACCCCTATAATGTAGTAAACATGATTTATAATTAGCCCATAGGCATAGGAATACCTCATAAATGGTTTAGATTTAATTTATAGTGCCTTAGACGAAGACGGAACCAAGAAAGGGTCTAAAATATAAGTGCTAGAAACCCATAATCACAAAAATGTAATTCTGCCCTTAGAGCATAATGCTGCCCAGATTTATTAATGGACATAAGTGCTAGTAAAAGTCATTAGTTGTGAATCCTTAGGTGCATAAGAGATTGATAGAGAACGATAAAATAATTATATCTTAAGTTTAAGGCCTGTAAGGGTCAAAGCATAAGACACCGTAGATTCAAGAGCATAATGAGCTATAATGTTACATGAGAATGAATGTTTTATTTAAGAATGATTATGTATATGTGTGAAATTATGATTGAGAATACATGTTCTATTTGTTTATGTGGCATAAAGTAAATTTGGAAGAAATCCGGTGTCTTCTTTGTTATCTTTGCAGAATTTCTGACAAATTTGGGGACTTAGAAAGTTTTTGAAAAACCTATGAGATTTTCTTTAAAAGAGATGAGGTACTAAGATGTGTTCTTGGATGACACTGGTTCGGCTGAGCACCTCCAAGAACTCATATGACATCGGTACCAAGATGTATTCTTGGGTGACACCGGTTTCAGCCGAGCACCCCCAAGAAAATGCCCCCTGGCCCGTACTAGAGAGTCATGATTTATTTATGATACGCTTATCAGTAAGGGATAAGTAAGAACTAGTGATGACTAGTTAGGTATGAGCTCATAACCTAGAGATGTGACATGTTCTGGGTGACACCGGTTCGGCCGAGCACCCCCAGAACGAATGTCTTTTTAGGGTGGCCCCATGAGAAAGTAAAGTATGATGATTATGTCAAAAAAGTCTTCCCACATGAGATTTTAATTGCCACTTTATGCCACTATTATGATGTTACTTGATGTTATGATGAATATTCTTGCATTAAGTAGTGTCATGCATACATTCTTTACTATGTTGCATCCATGACATTAAGAATCATTCTAAAATGAACGGACCTTGGCTAACTATGTTTTGAAGCTTAAAATGAACTTGATGCATACTCACTTATTTATGCACTAAACCTAAGGTTCCTGAGGACATAGATGATGACACCTAGATAAGAGGTTGCCCTATTGAGATTCTTTAGCAAGATTCCCACTCCTCATATCTTTTCTTTCCGTCACGTCTTTAGATGGCAACGTTCGTGGTGTTTGTGGACGCCCTAACATCGGAGGTGCATTATGATCCGGACCACGAATCATACCATTTTGAGGGTCACTGTGCTGTTCGTGTATTCATGTTCGTTGGACGACCCTTTACTCACCCTGTACATACTCATCGATTCTCTCTTGCCTCACCATTTGGCGACGATCTCATGTTCGAGCACGCACACCCTCGAGGGGAACGGATTCGCCGCACCCCACCGAAAACCTCTGCTATCCAGGACTACCCGCAGTATGTGCGCCGCTCCCCCTCATCATTCTCAGAGATGGACCCTTCAAAGGACTTTGCCACTCAGGTATCTTCCGAGGGATCCTCCCCTACCGTACCGATGGACTTCGGGGAGGGCAACGAGGCCACCGTCACTCAGCTGATACACGGAGGACGAGTGAGGATGACTCCCCGCCTTGGAGCCCATACCCGGCCAATGCAGCATATAGCCACGCCAGCAGAGATAGCTCAATGGATCGGATACGTCCCTCCTTTCCAAAGAGGCCCGTAGTAGAAGGTGACAGTCGTGTTCTGGTGCCCGAGCTTTGACTAGATTAGGATAGCTTCCTTTTGTTTAGAGGTCATCCATTGTAGGTGCACTAGAGTAGGAGAGTTTCTTTTATGCCTTCTGTTGTATTTCCATTTTCCTTGTATTTCCCTTTTGGCTGTATTCGCTTTATGATGTATCAACTAAGTCCCGCTTTTTATAAGTGGGCATATCATATTATATTTATGTAGTTCAGTTTCATTGTAATGTGCCATTACTTGCTTTATGTTATGATGTTCGTAAGTTTGCTTATTTCATTTTCTTACGTGCTTCATCGTTCATCGTATTGCGCGGCTTTCACTTTGCCTTTACATTTCGAAAAAAAAATCACCTGTATTTTCTGCTAAGTATTTTAAAGTAAAAAGGAAACTATGACGTAATAGACTAATGATTAAAGTAAGGCTATACAGTAAGCTACTGATCCAACTGTGTTAAGAATTTTGAAAGGACCAAGAAATCTTGGGCTCAACTTTTTAACTCTCATGGTTCGCCCTATGCCTATTGTAGGGGCAATCCTAAGGAACACATGTTCTCCCTCTTGAAATTCTAATGGCTTTCGCCACTTGTCAGCATAGATTTTCTGTCGACTTTGAGTAGTACGGATCCTATCCCTAATCAGTTTGATTTGTTCCATTGTTTCCCTCACAATCTTGGGTCCTAACAAACTTTGTTCTCTGGTTCATACCAACATAGGGGAATTGACACTTTCTCCAATGTAAGGCCTCATACGGTGCCATACCGATCCTTGCATGATAACTATTGTTATATGCAAACTCGATCAATGGCAGGTACTTATCCTAACTTTCCCTTTGATCCAACACATCTTCAAGAGTCTAAATAGTCCTCTCAGATTGTCCGTCCGTTTGAGGGTGGTAGGAAGTGCTTAGGCATAGTTTTGAACCAAATGCTTTCTGGAAGGCTCCCCAAAATCATGATGTAAACTGCGGATCTCGGTCCGAGATTATCGTCGACGGTACTACATGTAACTTTACAATCTCTTGGATATATAGCTGGGCTAGCCTATCCAAGGAATAAGTCACCTTGATAGGTAAAAAGTGGGCTGATTTAGTTAATCGATCCATGATTACCTATATGGCAGCATGACCTGCTTGGGTCCTAGGTAGTCCCATCACGAAATCCATTGAGATGCTTTCCCATTTCCATTTAAGGACTGACAAGGGTTGCAACATCCCAGAGGGTTTTTGGTGCTTAATCTTCACCTTTTGACAAATTAAGCACTTACTCACCCATGTCCCTATGTCTTTCTTTAATCCTGGCCACCAAAACATCTTCACATCCTGGTACATCTTAGTGGTACCAGGGTGGATGGTGAAATGGCTTTTGTGGACTTCCTCCAAAATCTCAATTCGGAGGTTACCACTCACCGACACACAAATCCAGCTTTCAAACCTCCATATCTTATCAACTCCTTGGGTAAAACCCTTCAACTTTCCTAGCTTTACCGCCTCTAGGGTCTCCTTGAACTCCTCATCCTCTTGTTAAGCTAGAGTGATTCTCTCCTTGAAGTCACTCATTATACTGAGATGGCACATTCTCATGCTCTCGGTGGTTAATGTCATCCCCAAATTTATGTCCCTAAACTTCTCTATCAACTCTATCTCCTTCACTATCATATGTGACAGATGTAATGACTTCTGACTCAAGGCGTCAGCTACCATATTGGCCTTGCCGGGGTGATAGTTCAACCTAAATTCATAGTCCTTCAAGAATTCCATCCATCTCCTCTGCCTCATATTCAACTCATTTCGATCAAAAAGGTACTTGAGACTTTTATGATCAAAGAAAATCTCAAACTTCACTCTGTACAAATGGTGTCTCCATACCTTCAAAGCGAACACAACGGCTGCTAATTCAAGGTCATGGGTAGGGTAGTTTGCTTCGTGAAGCTTGAGTTGTCTAAACGCATAGGCCATCACTTGCCTATTTTGCATCGGAACATATCCCAAACCTTTTTCTGGGGTGTCACAGTACACCTCAAAAGGCAAGAACGGGTTAGGTAATACTAACACTGGGGTTATGGTCAACTTTACCTTCAACTCTTGAAAACTCTTTTCGCATTCAAGGGTCCAAACAAAAGCAGCATTCTTCCTAGTAAGCTTGGTCAAAGGTAAGGAAATCTAGGAAAATCCTTTGATAAACCTACGGTAATAGCCAACTAGCCCTAAAAAGCTTCGTACTTCTATTACCATGGTAGGTCTTTCCCAACTCATCACAGCCTCTATCTTACTAGGATCTACCCTAACACCTCCTTTTGACACTACATGCCCTAAAAATTTTACTTCCTCCAACCAGAATTCACACTTAGACAATTTGGCATATAGTTTATTCTCTTTCAGAATCTCCAAAACCACTTTTAGGTAACACTCATGCGCCTTATGGGTCTTTGAATAGATGAGTATATCATCTATGAAAACAATTACAAATGGGTCTAGGTAGGGTCTAAAGATCCTATTCGTGTAATCCATGAACACCGCAGGGGCATTGGTTAGTTCGAAGGACATCACTGTGAACTCAAAATGTCCATACCGAGTTCTAAAGGCAGTCTTGGGTATGTCCTCATCTCTTACTCTAATCTAGTGGTATCCTGACCTTAAATCGATCTTGGAAAATACTATCGCCCCTTTTAACTAATCCATCAAATCATCAATCCTAGGCAGAAGGTACTTGTTTTTCACCATCACTCGGTTTAACTACCTATAATCAACGTACAGCCTCATGCTTCCATCCTTCTTTTTAATAAACAATACCGGGGCTCCCTATGGTGATGCACTAGGTCTCACAAACTTTTTCTCTAGCAGCTCTTTTAACTAGGTTTTTAATTCAATTAGCTCTAAGGGTGACATTCTATATGGTGCTATGAATATAGGCCCGGTTCCCAGAACCAGCTCTATAAAGAACTCCACTTCTCTCACTAGAGGGAATTTAGGCATCTCATCTAGGAACACCTCAAGATAGCTCCTTACTACAGGTATCTCATCGATATTCTGCTCAAAGTCTACATTACCAGCAGCTAGGAGAACATATCCCTTACTTTCTTCCCCATAACAGTTTACCTCTATGGCATTTACGTAAAGACTTAAGGACCTACTAGGTTCACTGGGAATAAAGAGAAAAGTGACAGTTTTAGTATAACAGTACAATGTTACACGGTTAGCATAAAGCCAATCCATGCCAAGAATCATGTCTAAATCTCGCATAGGTAAACAAACTAGATCTAGAATGAAAGGTCTATTTTCAACAATGAAATAACAATTCAGGTAGCATCTACAAGTTCTAACAGGTTTTCCAGTGGGTGTAGAAACAGTAAGATCAAAAGAAAGTTTTGACACTAGTAATTGCAAAGACTCAACACTAGCATGTGATATGAAAGAATGGGTTGCGCCAGAATCAAACAGTACAATTAAGGTCCTACCATTCATTTCACACTTACCTTTTATGAGGCTCTCAGACTTCGTCAAGTCTTCAGCACTAAGGGTAAAGACCCCCCTTTGGCATTATGGCTTAGGGATTGGAGCTGTTGGGTTCTTTTCCAGGCATTCCTGTGCATAGTGGCTAGGTTTCCCACACTTGTAGCAAATCACCTAGCCTAACCAACAAGGTCAATCTCCATATGGTTTCTTATACTTAGGGCGAGTCTTGGAGGTGCAGCCGATGCTCTTTGGGGCACCTTGTCTTTGGGGCCTCTAGATCCCCTTTGATGGTACTTCCTCTTGGGACCTTAAGGTTGAAACTACTGTTTGGGTGGTGGTCTGTACGGTGGCTTGAATCTTGGAACTTGTGGTGCTAGCTTCTTGACGAAGTTGTCAGCCCTTAGTGCATTCAGCTTCTTTTGGCCATCTTCAATAATGCAACATTTGTTGACTAGGGTTGGAAAATCCCTAATCTCCAAGTGTATGACAGCAATATTGATCTCCGGCTTTAGTCCGGCTTCGTACATGACGCACTTCCATACTTCATCGGGGTTCCCTTGGAATATTCTTGAGAACTTGCTCAACTCCTCAAACTTCACGGTGTACTGCGCGATGATCATGCCTCCTTGCACTAGCTGCATGAACTCAATGTCCTTTGCATTTCTTATGGACTCGAGGAAATACTTCTCGTAGAAATGGGCTTTGCACAACTCCCAGTCGATTGGCATGTTAGACGCCTCCAGCAACGTTCAAGTGCCGGTCCACCAGAATTCGGCATCTGCTTTTAACATGTAGGTGGAAAAGGTCACCTTTTGCTCCTCTAAACATTTAGGGTTCACAAAGAATTATCTTTAGGGTTGTCATATCCCTTATACTCGTTCGTAACCTAGTCTTTGATGGATATGTACTGATGACTAGTTTAGCTATGCTATAGTATGTTTAACTTTGGACAATTGTGTGTTCAACCTTTATTGGTGGGCTTAGTACCTTAGGATGTCCTTTCTATTTATAGGATGTCATCATGCTATGCTATGGTTTACACATATATTATGATGAGGTTTATATGAATGCTATTATTATGCATGTATTGATGACTGATATCTATGCGCACATATGGCTCGTATTTTGGTTTTAACGTTCAAAAAAAAAATTAGTCATATTTTTATTACTTGTATTTTAAAAAAGAATAAGTTAGGTTCTAAGATAAAGGTGTAACAAATAATAATTAACTGGATATGACTCGAGCGTATTAGGTTAAAAGTTAAAGTGTTATAGACTAGGACGGAAATTTTTGCAAACAAATAAACTTGTTGCAACTTACAAATAAACTATGTGCACCAATATAGGAAAAAGATGGACTCAAAGGGAAATTGTTAACAATATATGTGCACCAATAATGTAGCTATAAACATTATGCATTGAAATGAGGATCCTAAGCAGATGAAGAACCATTGAAGAATTCCAATGTATAAATGATTAACGAAAATGGAACAAAGCCTTGCAGGTAATTGAACTAGACTCACTTGCAAAATGTAAAGTCTTTGCACCTATAATCCAAACACTAAAAGGTGTAAAGTATACGAGATACAAATATGTATTTACGAAATGGGGAAAATGATATTTTGAATTAAAGGTGTATCTTTGGCATGTTTTATGTTTATATATCCTTGAATATATATATTATATATGATTGTGTTTAGTAAAATGCCAATGGTTTTGATCCATCATGTCTCCATGTACATCATGTTTCTATTTTAATTCATGATGTTATTTTAAACTATATTTTTTATAAAGAAACATACTACCCGGTTCTTTGTGATTGCCTTGTAAGTTGATGACTTAAAGAATATTATTGAATCTCCTAAAGAAGTTTCCATACATAAAAGATCTAAAGGAAGCCTTTGAGATGAAAGATTCTAGAAGCTCAAAATTCTTTGCCTCATCCTACAAATTGAGCATTCAGCAAATAGAACATTTTTTCATCAATCAACTTAGAGAAAATTCTCATGAGATTTTATATGGATAAGTCATATCTATTTTTGTGTAGGTGCATTTGCAAGTTATCTGATATTTACCACATCCACAAAAAGGGAAATATCAAACAAATTGCTTTTTTTTTATTTCTTTTTTACATAGAGAGACACAATTGTATCTTGGAGATCCACAAAACACACTATGACATCTACTCCTTCAAATCAAGCAAATATATTACATACAAAACAAGTTGTGAATGTATTTTATCAAGGAAAGTGGATCAACATGTTCAAGTGTCATGAAATATTTTATAAGGAACAAACTCCTACACCTTTACAAAGGACAATGCAGAATGCAAAGCTCAACTAAGGAATATATCAATGGACATAAAATGAAATACATTTCCCAATAATCCTTCAAAAATTATCTCTCCCGAAACAATAAGCAATTGATTTGCAACGAATTTGTTCAAGTGATCATATCAATACCTACTTTCTTCTTTAGAGAAATTGGTGTGCACAATTAGAATGGTTCAATTCCAAGACTTGAAAATAATGCCCCTAAGACGGGAAGAAATCATTTTGTACTCTATTTTCTTTACCAATGTTTCTATCCCACTTAGTTTTTCTTGATAAGGTATTTAACGAGACAATTGTTGTCAAGAGGATATTTTACTTTTTTTTTCTTTACTAATTTTTTTTTTATCCCAGCAGATTTTTTCTAAGTGAGGTTTTAGCTAAGCATATCCTAAATAGACACATAAGAGGGAGTGTTATGAAATATTTTTAAAATGTGGATGTCTAACTTTATTTGGTTTAGTTGAGATTTGATTAGATAGAATATGATATGATCTTATACATGTGTCTCCCTCTTTTTTTTTTTCTGTTTCTCTAATGTCTTTTTTATTATTTTCACAACATTTGTTCTTACTTTTTTTTTTGGGTTTTGGTACTATATAATATATGTGTATGGCATTTAATTAGCGAAATCCATTAACCTTTTTTTCCTACTATACATTTGGTATTTGTTACTCAGATTTTAGGTACATCGCTAGAACAGTAAAAAGAAAATATATTCTCATAAAAAAAATTAGTTAATAATATTTGCAGCTGAATTGAAAGAATGTTGTACATGAATAGATTATTGCGGGTCGCTGCCGTAGTCGAGTTTTAATAGTGCTGCCGAGTCGAATCGGGATATGATATGAGGTCAGCTGTGACCAGAGATGCGACATCGAAAGGCAAATAAAAAGGAAACAGATAAGTTGACTGCCCAATTACTACGTGTGAACGATTAAAAATTCAAACAATTTATGAAGAAAGAAAACGTGCTGATTTCAAAGGTTGCGGCCATTAGTGCTTCCAATGAGAAACCCATTGAATTTAACACGAAGTATTTAAATACCAATCCAGTGATCCCAGTCTTCATACTCAATTTATAAATTTCAAACTTCCAACACGTTTTTGGGCTCTCCTGTTTCCAGAGGAGTGGCGTATAAAACAAAACACAAAAAAAGTTTAGAAGAGTTTATATCACAAACATGTCAAAAGTCAGCTCAAAACTCTCAACCTCTTGAGAAATATATTTCTGGAACATCAATTAGATATGTTCTATACTAAATAAAGATATTTCATGTAAAAGTGATAGTTATAAATGGACTTGAGATAAAATGTCACTTTATTATTAAATATAAAGTACATATTCATAGAGTACTTATAGAGCATAGAAGTATTTCTCCTCAGCGTATCTTGTTAGTCTCAATCACTTAATTGGATTCAACTCCATGTTGATTGCCTAAGTAGTGTTATCATTTTGAGCTTCAATTATATAATGTGATCAACATTATCATTAAATATAATCACTTCATAAATTTATAGTGTTATGGTGTCTTGAATATATTTTGTACAACTGTCATTAAATGGGATGTTAATTCACATAGTATCTAATACTAAATGAGAATGTCAGCGTTTTGTCCAAAAAAATGTTTTGTATAACCAACGTATCTCTAACACCGAATGGAAAAGGGCTGACTCTCTCCGAATAATGTCTATTCATAATGTAAGAGAAACTCTATTTTATTGATTTCTCTGGTATCTTAGATTTTAATTATGAAAAACAAGTGTAATCAAATTATTCAAACCAATCGCACAAGAATGTTCACGGCGAATGAACTTATGATTCACCATTCGTATGTCATTATTTCAAGCTTGATCCCGGAGAAATGAAGTTTCCGGCCAAGTCTCTTATTTGATAACAATAATGTATCAAGTGTTACAAAGAAACAATCATGAGTAACTCAGTAAGCCATTCAATTTAATTAGCAATACCATGTAAACTCTAATACCCTCGAACATGTTAGTGACTAGCGTAATTTCAGTAATCACAAGTCATCAGCAAGCTGCTGTTGCAAGAACCATATGTTTTCATCGGTCCACAAGTCCGCACCACCAAACCCAAATTCAGGTTCAAATGCTCGGACGTCCGACTGGTCCCTCTGCTGCAATGGGGTGGATGTGGCTCCTTTTTCTGCACTATCCGATGATGACCAGCAAACCCCACCACCAATTACATTGTACGACACACAAGAGTCAGAGAGAGAAGAAGTTTGAGCCTGAAATCCTGATGAAGAGGAAGATGACGCCAAAGACAACGTGCGAATAGGGTTGGTTACACAAGGTTCACTGCGGGCTTGAGCGTTGGACAAGGTGGTTTGGCCTTGGTTGTGGGAAGGACCATTCCCGCAAGAGGCCTGAATCTGCTCCATGAGGCGTGGCATCCATACATGACGCATGGTGTCTCTGAACTGTTTGCTATTGACGTCGCATTTGAGTTGCTTAGCCTGCTTCACCACTCTTGTCCTCCAGTAGTTCTTGATCTCGTTGTCTGTTCTGCCAGGCAATTGTTCTGCTATCTTAGACCACCTACAATAATGATCACAATGTTCTATTAGTTTGATAAACTTATATTGACTGCAAAACATAATAAATTGGTCTGTTGTCACTGGTTAGACTATATATAGACTTATACTGCAGAGTATACATACCTATTGCCCCAGCGGGAATGGAGGTCGAGAATCAAGAGCTGTTCTTGGAGGGTGATGCTCCCACGTCTAACATTTGGACGCAAGTAATTTAGCCATCTTAATCTGCAGCTTTTGCCAGTTCGCTTTAGACCTGCAGTTGAATAGTAAAGACACATGTTAATTAAAGTTCAGTTGAGGCTAAAATCTTGACAGGTCATTTATCATCTTTGTCCATTTGATCTAAAATTAGTCAAGGTGCATGGTATATATTATTATTGTCAATGATTTAATTTAGGCACAACTTCGATCAGATTAGTTAGTGTATATGAATGCTTGCCTGAAGAGCGAGCCACCGAGTTCCAGTGACCTTCACCGTGGATGGTGATATAGTTGATCAGAACAGAATCCTCTTCTTCTGTCCATGGACCTTTCCTTATTAACATATCTTCTTCGCTCCCATTTGTTGCTGATGAGCCACAATCTGATAAACTTCTCATCATGTGAACACTCCCGGTTGTGTACTCCATCTCCATATTACACTCGAATCAACTTTTTAGGTGTCTGGCTTTGTATTAAAGAAAAGGGTGCCTTTGAAAAAATATCTTTGCTCGTTCCGTTAAGCAGATGCCAGAGGAGGTTATTTATATAGAGTGAGATCGGCTCTTTCTGGCGCTGGATTTAGGAGGATGTGCACTTTGAGGATGGATTATTTGTCAAAACCAAAAGATAAAGTGGGGGGCTGCGAATATCGGTTCACAGAAAGCAAATTCTTTTATTATTAACTAGAGAACATTAAATGAGTTTTTCCTCGTAGGTCGTATGTTGACCTTGCAACTTAGAGTTGACCCTTTGACTTCTCACACGCTTGTAAGACAAGTGAACAATATAGTAATATTTTCGCATGTTGTCAAACAGTGGGTTTGCAGCAAATACTCGGTCAACATTCTACTTGCATAATCCAAATGGTTCTCGTAGTCTGGCGGTGTTTTTTTTTTTTTTCAGGGTGAAGCCCCCTTTCTGTAGTTGCCATTAAACCTAATAGCTCTGAAATTGAAATTCCATGAATTTATATTTTGCAGATGAAACTTTAATCCTCTTATTTATAAGATTGTCATCCGTGACTCTAAATTCTAGTTATGACATGCAGAACAAAAGTTTTTTTTGAAGTGCGAAACTAAAAATATTTCTATATCATAACTTGATCTTTTTGATGCTGATACTTTGAAGTCGATATTAGTTTGATGATAAAAACAAAATGATATTAATTTAATGCTTATATTTTGAATTTTGACGTAAATTTTATTATTATATAGAATTATCAACAATTTCGATTATGATTATTTGTGTATTTTTAAGCCAAATGAGACGAAAATCGCCCCACTAGTAAGTCAAGCAAGATACATAAGCAGCGTAGCTTAGCCAAGTAGGATTTATCATAACAAAGATCGATACCTATAATTCGATTCGATGAAATTAATGTCAAATTTTAAAATGTTAAGATAAAATTTATGTAAGAAATTTCAAGTTCAATCTGATGGATAAAAAGAATATTTACTTTGAATTTTATAAATCTAATTATTTACTTAATTTTCAATTTGGCCTATATAATTTAAAATTTTGTAATAAAGTCCTTCCATTAAACAAAATTTTGTAACCAAATCCCTGATATTAACAATCAATACAAAAATTTTGTCCTACACAGAATGCATGTTGGGCACGAGTTGCAAGTGTAAATGTAACATGAGAAGAGGGTTGAATCGTTCTTTCAAAACTTTTTTTGCTTTCTAAAACTCAGTCTATTAAGTATTTAAACTTGAAAATGGCAAAAAACACAAGTTAGTAAGTTTCAAAAAGTTACTTTTTGAAATGATCAGAAACTTATTATAGCTTTAGAAAATGGTTTTAGATAAATATAAATATTCACACCATAGAAAATAATAATGCAATACAATTAATGTGATAGGGAGAACAAAAAATCACCCAAAAGATTTTATACTGGTTCAACCAATCACTATCTACAACTAATTCTCAACAAATCTATTGAATACCACTATCAACCACTTTCTAAACCCAAGAAAAAGTAAGACAATCTTTTTAATAGCTTTCTCACGCTATCTCTAGTGATCAGTTTTTACAGTCAACCCTTACTCACAAGTAGTTTTGTTCTTAGCATCTCTAAGCTAATCTCACTCTGATCATTAATGGATTAATGTACAAAGAGTACAAGGTTTTGGTGTTTACACTCCAAGAAAAACACTCAACTTTCCAAAGATGGTACAATGGTTAAGCAAACAACTTGATAGACTTCTTTCTAATCTTCGTGAGAAGAATATTTTACTAAGATATACAAGAAAGAAGATTTTTCTTTTATAGAAACTGAAAAAAGGTAACAATGAACTTCAGATAGTATAAGAATGCTTAAACATAAAGAGTGCAAAAGTTCCTTCAAGTTTGAAGGCTTCTTCCTTTCATACGTGGATTTGAATTTGAACATTGTCCCCCATCTTTTCTCCTCTTGAAATGTATTGATCATCCTTTTTGTGTTGCAAGATCTGCCTTCTAGAAATGTATGCTGAGCTGTGTCGATACTGGCTTCATATTACACAATTAGTTTGTAATTGTTTCTGAACAATACTTCAGAAACTAAGAACTCATTTTGAACGTGGTTTCTAAACTTTTCTTTATGCAAAGTCATTCTAGAAGATGTTGAATATCCAAGCATAAAGATCATATGTCACCATCATTACTTTCTAAGTTGTTGACTTCATTTGAAATTAAAATATCTTTCAGTTTCGGTTAACCTTGTGTAGTTTTCGATGCATGTAATGCTTTTTGAAGTACTTTCACACTTTTTGAGCTTCTTATGTTCCTTCTAGAATTCTTCTTCAAGGTGGATGTTGATCTTTAGAAGTTGTTGAAATTCTTCAAAGATGATTGCAATTGAGATCAATGATGATGAGCTTGTTATGATTATGAGAGAGTGTAACACCCTAACTTTCAACACAATTCACCTAGGACGCATAATGGTTAATCATTAGTTGTTACTCTTTCGTCTCAGAACTAACTTTACTTGATTTCAAATTTTGAAAATAAGTCTATGAAAAATACGACCCATTTTTTTTGAAAGACTAAACTATGAGCCATTCACGCATAAGTTATAGCGTATAAATATTCATTATATAATACTTAATATTAGTACATATCATTGGCATATTCTTAACCATCCATCACATAGCATACATGCAAATCACAACAGAGTATAACATAAAACTGAGAACATCATCGTATCATAACATTGACTTTAAATATCATATCAAATAATATTAATAATAATAATGTAGAAATATTCCACAAGTATAATACCATCACAATTATAGCAAGCCCACCTATAGAGGTTGAGGATACATTAATTCAAAAGCTAAGCCTAACTATAACGTAGCTAAAACCCTCGTAAACTAAGTTATGAGCATGTATGAAGATGAGACAACTTCTAAGTGCTGTAATTATGAAGGACTATATCTCTGCTTTCGTCATGCCTCTCTGATCTAGACCGTAGTGTAACTCCTACATTGGCATATCAAGGAAGTCCACGAACATCGCCATTAACTTTGTCTGAAGACGAAGATGGAAAGAAAGAGAGGGAGTAAGAAACTTATATAAAAATCTCAGTGGGGTTTCTAACTCCACATACATGTCATCATCATTGTCCCCAAGAACTTCGGATTTCATTATGAAAATGGTGGATATAAATAGGGTTCATTTATTAAGTTCCAAATACCATTAGCCAATGCCCATATCTTTTAGCATGAATCTTAATGTCATGAATGCACTATACCACATTATGAATACATATCAATACCTTATACAACATTCCAAGTACACAATGACATAATATAGAAGTATAAGGAACATATCTAACTATGGGACACAACTTTCCTCTTTTTCTTTCTTAGGTGACTTAGCTTCCTTAATCTTTATTTTATAAAGGCCACCCTGATACTCTCTCTTTTTGAGAGTTCTAGGTTATGAGCTCATACCAAACTAGTCGTCACTAGTCTATACTTATCCTCTCGATAAGCAAATTCCCGACTCCTAGAGTGTGGGTTAAGAGGTATTGGATCATTTTCCACTAGGTTCGGTCCATTATGAAAAGATCATCTCCTTGGATCACTTTTCACTGAGCCCAGCCCACTATGAAAGGATCATCTCCTTGGATCACCTTATGCCAAGCCCGACCCATTACGGAAGGATCATTTTCGGGTGTTTTATGTCACCTTTAATCTTAGCATGTTATTTAGAAATGCAAACTTGAGCATATAATCACAGCCCTGATCATAACTTATCATTTAAGATTTCATGCTCATAAGACACATAAATCATGCACCTCAATATTTCAGTCATAATCACATAGGCATGCATCATATTCTTTTGCATATATCCATAAGCATGTTATCATCAACAACTTACTGAAGAGTAAACATGCTCCTGCCCAATATGCCAGAATTCAAGGACTAGACTCAGCTAATGCATATGCCATGCTCAACAGGATATATACAACATACAGAGATCATCATTTTCATAATTCAAAATCAAGCATGCATAGTCCTTAATTTCGTAAATTGGCACAATTATCTCAAGTCATATAATTTTCAACTAAATCTCATGAATATGGCTTCCATAAGATATCATTCACATTAACCTCATCAAGTTATCAATGTTCACACTTAAGTCCCAAAAGGGGTCAAAACTGCAATTTCTCAAAGATTTCGAGTCAAAGTGCAAACTCCCCTTTTAACACATTTTCTCAAACTAATGATCCTTAAAATTAACCTATGCTTTTAAGAGACCCATAACACTTAGAAATTTTTTAAACTCATCATAAAAACCTTTTTGGGTCATAAACCAAATTTTGATAGACTTTAGGGGTCAAAGTGCAAAGTTTCTCATTTTTGACATTTAACAAATGCCAATACTTCTAAAACTTTTTCTAAACATCATAAATGGTATTTTGAATACATGGACACATTTCAAATCATGACTAATTCTAATTAACTCCTTTTGGCTATAATTTCATAATGATAGTTTAAAACATAACTTGTCATATTTTGCAAAACGGTTCAAACTAATACTTCTAATTATTCTTTTAAGTACCTAGGACACCAAAAATAATTTTTACAATAATTATTAATGATTTTTACCCATTATGGCAGCACCAAATAGCACCTTACAGAATTTTAAAATACCAAACAGAATCCATAAACTTCAATTTCTAAAAGCTTTTTGAAAATCACACTTTTGATCTTTTTTAGTTATTAGTCTTTCCTATAATGCCAAAAAAATTTTTTACAACAATTATTAATGATTTTTACACATATAACCAGTCCCAAATGGCACCTTATAGATTTAAATAAGATAAATCAGTAGTCATAATTTTAATTTCCAAAAGCTTTGCAAATCATATTTTTAATCCTTTCTAGTTACAAGTTTTTCTCAAAAATTATTCTAAGACATAGAACATATTTTAAACTAATTTTTCTCTTTGAGAACTTAAATATAAATGCCAAATCAGTAGTAAAACTAAGGATTTTATTGATAGGTTTCTAATCACTTAGAAATCATATTTTTACTCCTCTTGAGTTCCTAAATCTTTCAAAAATTCTTTGTACATCATAGAAACAAGATTCAACCCTAAAAATGAAATAAAACCAACTTCAAATCTCAAAACCTCATAAGGCCAGAATGTACATATCAAGATGTGACCATGATCAAAATTTTCATATAAGATAAAAGAAGCAAGTTTTGAGCTTTAGAGATTTAGGTGATAGCTAGAATCATAAACATGCTATGCAAGTTTTATTTTAATCTTTGTCATTATAAGGTGATAGCTTGGAAATATAAGTATGATGTGCAAGACTTGAAATATAAATATGAGTATTCAAGTTCATTTTAAGCCTTCAAGGTTTATGTGATAACTTGAAATATAAACATGCAAGACTTGAAATATAAACATGAAAATGCAAGTCCATTTTCTTATCTTCAAGATTTAAGGTGATAACTTGAAATATAAATATGATATGCAAGGCTTGAATATAAACATGAAATGCAAGAGCTTGAAACATAAACATGAATGCATTCTATTTTTATATCTTGTTAAGATCCAAACTCAAGACTTTTTTAAAGAATGAAACCTTTAACCCCAATCAATCTTATAAAATGGAAGTGAGCTTCAGAGTCCGTCAACACCATGGTTCCAAGAACCTTATTTCTTGAACTCGCTATCAAGCTAAAAAGAAAAACAACCAAAGAAAACCAATAACATTCCATTTCTCATATTCCTTGGAAACCAAAAATCAATCCTTGAGCTCTAGAGGTCAAATACATGATGGCAACATAACCAACATCAAGAACCCTCATCATCAAGCTATGGTATTGACCAAAACCAATCATCAAAACCGAAAAAAGAAAGGAAGAATAAGAGAAAGAACTCAAAAATAAAATCCCTACCAAGTATGTTTTCTTTTTGCAATAGAAAGATTGATCTTTTGCAAGGAAATGAGAAGAACAAATCTTCTCTCAAGACCAAAGTAGTTTCAGCCAAGGACAAATAAAATGGGAGGAAGATTTTTCTTGTGATTTTGTGTTTAGGAATGGAAAAGGGTATGTGTTTGGGAGTTGATCTAAGGTGGAGGTATGGTGGTTTAAGGTTGAGAGGAGGTGGAGGATGGAGGTTTCTTGAAGGTGGAAGAGGAAAAGGAGAAGAGCTCTTGAGTTGAGAGAGAAGAGAGAATTTTTGGCCAAACTTTGTGACCAAGACATAACAAAAAAGCAAATGATAAGGCATCGATTGGGGGAGGGAAGAGTGATACCATGTGGAGCTTTTGGAGAAAAAATCCAATTTTTCATGAGCGTTAAGGCATGGATTAGAGATAGATTTGATTAGGGAAAAAGTTAGGGATTGGTAATTAGGTGTTTGGATTAGTAACCAAGTGTTTAAGGCTTTCAAGATATTATCAAGGAGTGGTCTTACACACTTAGTTGAGTTAAACTCAATTAGTTTGAAATTTAAACTCCGACACATTTCCTAATTTTAGGGAAAGGAGGGGGAAAATACTATTTATATTTTGACTTTGACATAAAGCGTTATGAGCTCTTTTGATTAGGAAAGGGATTTGAATTTCCCTAAATAATCATAGGCCTTAATTAACCCCAAATAATTATTTTAAATCAAGATTAATAAATAAAATTAATTTATCTTTAATTAGAGCCTAATATTGCCTATACTTTCATAGTTGCTTAATTAAGCTCATTTAGCACTATTTAGGGGCATAAAGGTAATTTTATACAAAAACTCCCTGGGACCACCCGGACTTTTCCATATATCATGCAACACTTGTAATTAACATTTCAAACTCCCGAGTGATGATCGGGTTCAGTTGTCACTTAATCCAACGTTAAATTACCTTAGGGGTACTCTGGTAATTTCATGCACGAGAAAAACTAGGAATTGAGGTTTTCACCTCTAACATCATCCATAACACATCTAATCTCTTTCAAACATTAAACTAACCCCTTGAGGATAGCCTGGATTAGCTGTCCTCGATTTTCGGGCAAAATGACCTCATGGGCATTTTGGTCATTTTGCACATAGGAAAAATCGAGGATTGTGATTTTTGCATAGATTGCTATCTAAACCTTATATAACCTCATCCTAATATTACAATACCCCATTGAGGATGACCTGGACCTACCGTCCTCAATTCTCATGCAAAAATAACCCTATGGGCATTTTGGTCATTTTGCATAATAGGAAAATTTGGGGTGTTGCAGCGAGCACTCTTAAATAGTCATGCCAACAAATCACTTTTTGAAGGCCTAGACTTACTTTCTAATGCACTAACTTGCTTTCTTAAGTATCTTACATATTGTAATTCACTTTCTGAATATTTTTTCACATTTGTAAGAACCTAAATCTCTTTGAATGAGATTTTAATCATGTTAAATCATAATGATATGAAAAATATATCAAGAATTGAATTATATGTATATGAAAATCAACCTATAAGAGCTACAAAAACTCAAGCAAACTATTACTTCTTTCTTCAAAACATATTAATAAAATTTACTTTGTTGTCATGCAAAACTTGAGCTACAATAGCTTTCTCAAGAGTTTTGGAGCTAACAATCTCCCTTTTTTTTATGATGACAAACCAAATTTTGAGAAAATCTTTTGGAGAATACATAGAAAGAATTTTCCTATAAGGTCAAAGACCTAAAAAGGCTTTCTTTTAGAAACTTAATAACACTTTGTTTTACAACTTAGCCTTTTTAGAAAGAGAACTTTCTTAAGGTTTCTTGTTGTGAATCAAAATTTTGTTAAGTTTTTTATAGCATAATATCATAAAACTGATATGTAAGATATATTAGAGCTAATAAGACATAGTTATAATAATCTTTGTGATAGGACATAGTATTCAGCATATTATATCCAATTTAGAGCACACTTGATTAGAGGATCATCCATTATCATGTCATAAACAAATATAGAGATAAATGTACAAATGAAACTAATATAGGCATATAAACATAGAAGGTTCATAGACAAAAAAATAGAATCATCAAAATGCTAGAAAATATTATATGCATGAATAACAAGGAGCTTTGTGAAGCTCCCCTTCAACACTTGACTCATTGACTAGGTGTGCAAAAGATTTTTCTTCATTTTTTCCCCTTTTTCTCATTAGCAAAAAGAGTTTGTACATGATCAAATTATCACTAGCCATCCAGTCCAAGCTCATGAAGGACCTACAGCAAAAAGTCTTCTTGCCTTCTCATCTAAGCTCCAAGTTTTCTGTTGGTTGCTTTACCTCTATCAAATTTGGCAACAAAGTCTCTCTGGTTATGTAATAATTATGAGATTCAATGGAGGTTCTAGTTGATATTCTAATTGAGTAGAGATGTTAATGGTATGATTGTTGAGATGAGCAGCTTCTAGTGCAGCTTCTTCATTAGACATTTCAAAGGGAACTGTGTCATTAGATCCTTGAGGTCTCTAAGTTAGTTCTTTCTCAATTTCACCAGTAGGTGCAAGAGCAGGTTCTGCTTCAATTTTTGAAGCTTCATCTCCTTTTTCCATGGAGGATAGTTTGATTGAAGGTTGTCACATAGGCATTGCCTTCAAAACAATGGCAGAGTTATGATTCTCTAGTTCTCCATTCTCTTTAGGATCCAATATAAAGCTATGGACAACTCATTCATGTACAGATCGAGCTCCTTTATGCCCTTCCTCTCAAAATGGGAAGTCTCTTCCTCTATATTCTTTGAGATAGATTTGAGTATTTGACTTAAGCACATTTAATCTTCCACTTCTTCAGAAACTTCTTTCTCTTGCTTCATAGATTGCTCAATTGCTTTCTCAAGGATAGCACTAAGGTCAAGTGCATGTAGAACTAGGTTTGCCCTAGTGGTTTGATGTGATATGTTTTGATGATGACAAATGAATTCAAAAAGATACTCAATATAATATATTAGATCATTTGTGGTTGTGTACTCATTATTATGACATCTAATGCACAAACCATACAATGATATTTGAGTAATATACTTTATAGAAAACATCCAATAGCTCTTTATAAGTGCTTTGATGGTCTAATCTTGAATATGTTCTTATGTGAACAATGATATGCATAAAGCACATTATCATTATGTGAACAAATATATGCATGAAGCACATTCTAATGTTTTACTCTTACAAACCATGCATATTGAGATATATATGTATGTGTGTGTGTGTGTGATCAATTTAATTATGTTATATCTCAATGAATCTTGCATATTGAGATATTTTTTATTGGACTAACGATGATTTTGAATTGAGTTATTTTGTGTAAAATAGTCCAACTATCAAGAATAGCTTTTGAGCAAGAAAGATTACAACAATTGAAGCCAACAAGAATGGGGTCAAAGAAGAACGAGCCAAGAGCTTAATAGTTAGATCATGTTATTAAATGGTTTTTATTTTGATAAGATTATTTGGCCACTTTGTTAATTAATGTTTCAATTTGGTTTCAAAATCTTTTTTAATCAAGTTTGCTTTCAAATATAGTAATGGATTTGATTATAAAAGAAAAATTTTGATTTTGAAAGAAATAGTGATTTAATTGTTTTTGATGTAATGATTTGATTTGATTTGTGAAAATATGAGTTTGATTTGAAATGAAATGTTTAAAAGATGTTTAAAAGTGTTTTTAAGGTGAAAGAATGACTGAAACTATGTTTAATATTTAGTTTTTCAAATATTGGAATACTTGTAATTGACTACCATGTCATGTAATCAATTACTATAATTGATTACCAGTTCATGTAATTGATTACTGTAATCGATTCCCAATTCATGTAATCAATTACTAGAACATAACTATCGCCAGAATTCAAAATTTGAACTACATAATTGATTAGCAGTTCATGTAATCGATTACCAGATCTAGAAATGTGCAACCAGGTATTTTGAAGGGACACATCTTCTGGGATAAATCCCCAATGATCTACATGTTTTCTTGTCTATAAATACTCATCATTTAAGACATTTGGATACATGAGAAAACAAATTAAAAAGATCAATTAACACTTGTTTTTAATCATCATTCTTTTTACCAAACTTATGGCCAAAACTCTTATCCTTTGGGAAACCTTCTAGTGCTTCAAGTTGTAACATCTACTCTACATAGAGAGTAATCCATTGTATATATAAATGAGTTTTGTGTAAAGGGTGAGACATCCCTTATTAGAATAAGAGTATGGTATCTCTAGGTTCTTGAGAGACTCAAACACAAAGGGTGAGTGATCCCAAGGTGTAAGAGTGCTCTTCGGTTGTAAAGATTCAAAGTTAGTGGGACTCTCAAATTGGTTGCTTGGGGATTGGATGTAGGCGACAAGAGATAACTGAACCAATATAAATTAAGTTCGCCTTTTTCTTCCCTTAACCTTTTACTTTATTTCAAATTAAATTTATCATCTTTATTATTTGTATTAATACTAGTAATTTTCATAATTCCTCCATCAAACAAGTTCTATTTGAGTAATCTACACTATTTATATATTTCCTATAGTCATTTTGCCATGTGCATAATTTGAGTACATAAAATTGAATTATTTCTTAAATTTAAAATAGTTTGCAAACCACCCAATTCACCCCCCTCTTGGGTGATGTTGCCATGGCTAACAAGTGGTATCAGAGCTTTGTGGTCCAGTAAAGCTTAATCACTTAGAGTTAAAGATCCTTATTTGTTGGCAACCATAAAAAATTCTTTCAAAATGAATTTTCTAGAATTTGATAAAGTACCTTTCTTTGATGGTAAGCATTTTGTTTATTGGAAATGTAGAATATAAATTTATATACAATCTATTGATCTTGATTTGTGGGATATTGTCCTTGATGGATATATGCATAAACCAAAACTAGAATGGAATGATTATGATAAGAAATGTTTTTCATTGAACATTAGAGTAATGCAAATTTTAAGTAGTTTAGGTGATGATGTTTATGCTAGAATTAAGAATTGCTCTAGTGCTAAAGATATTTAGGATAGCCTTGATACTTGCAACTAATGATTTTGTACATAAAGTTGAATATAGAGATCAAGAAGAGAAAAAGCCATTGGAGGATGCTTTTCTTAATCAATGTCTTCAACAACAAGAGGTTCAATGTGCTCAAAGGAAATCAACATATCTTTGTGATCATGACAATCAAATTGAATTAGAGGCAAAACAAAGTCAAAAGGAACACATTTTTCAAGTCTTTGAGGAAAAGGATGAAGATAAAGATGATTTCCATGAAGAGCCTATTGTGAGACATATAAAAGCAAACTCCAAGATGACTAAAGAGGACCTTGAGACAAACAATGCAGAACTTAATTATTATCCTTCCCCCAATGAACTACAATGTGCATATAATGACTTGCATGATGGTTTGTTATGTTTAGAAAAGAAAAGTTTGGCTTCTATAGAAAATATTTTCTCTATTGAAAATAAAATTGAATCCTTAAAAATTGCATATTCTTTTCTTAATGAGAGAATTGCTTTTAAGTTTAAAGTCTTAACTATTATTGATAATTGTAGTGATCTTGAAAATCAAGTTGAGAATTTTCTTACTAAACTTGGCAAAGATGACAATTCTACATGCTTGTATATGTGAAAAATCTAACATGGTTTGCAACAAGAATGGTTTAAAATGTCATAAAGTCAAGATACCAAAGGGTTACAAAATAAAAAACTTCATACTATCGTCCAATTCCATTGTTTGTAATTATTATGGTCATCAAGGACATATGTCTCATTTGTGTCATTATAGAAGAAATATGTTTATGAGAAATAATGACATGAGTTTCCAAAAATGTTAAATGTTCTTACTCTAACCTTAAAAGACCCAAGATAAAATGGGTACCAAAATATCCTCCTAGTACTTCAACAATGCAGAAAATTTATCAAAAGATTGGACAAATTAGTGAAGCAAAACATGAATAATCAAGGAGAATGCTATCAAGACATAAGGGCAGACATGTTGTTCAAACAAGAATGGAGCACTCCACCAAAGTTTCTCACAAGCAAGATATGGAACTTTCTAAGTTCAAAATAACAAAAGAGAAATAGTTAGTAAGAAAAAGTGGTCCTTTGAATACTAAGGTCAAGGTATCAAATTTTTCTACTTTTATGAACAATCACTTATAAAGTGAAATAATTTGAGGCAAATTCCTTGTAGGCCTTAGGTAATAGATCAAATCATGCATACCTAACAAGATTCAAATACTATATTTAACATATGACTACACTTTCTCACAAAATTGAATATATCTTGATCATAATGCTGTTTATGCCTAGACATGCTTATCATGCTTCAAATTGTCACTATTACATGAAAATGAGCATGCTATTTATAATTTGCTTAGTAATTATTTAATTTTCTATGATCTACCATATCATGGAAATGGTATTTGTGGAAGAACATTTATCAATGCACTTATCAATGGCTAATCCTTGAGGATCCAAGATTATCCATTGGATACCAAAGAAAAGTGCTTTTAATTATGTTATAGGGACATGCATTTGATACAACAACATGAAAAACAAGAACATCCTTAAGGAGGCTTGAAGTTTTAAAATTGATGTCATCTAAATAAGCTCAATCAATTTCTTTTGGCCATCAAATCCTCATATAGAAGTATAAATGGACCAAGAGAAAACTTTTGAGGAATTCAAATGAGGAACATGAAGGAACTTTGTTCACGTGTAATGGATTGGCATACTCAAAGGAAGAACACTTAAATTCAAGAGAACAATATTTAAAGGAGCATTACACTATCAAACTCGATAAGTATCTCTATCCTTAAACTTATATTATGTTCAATTTTATGGATTGTGTGATACTTATTTGATGAGGTGCTCTAAATTGACTAGATTAGTTCCTTCATATGAAGAGTGCGCTTAGTATGACAAGAGTGCTTACATTGATCTTATTGGTTATGTTATTGCATTAAGTGAATGTTGCTAATTTATATATACCCTGATCTCTAAAGTTTAAATCATTAGTGGTTACCTTTATTCAAGAATCATGAACTTGCTTTCTTTTATATGTGTTTTTTTTATTGGAGCAAAAAAAATTCTTATTCCTATGATGCTATATAAATAAAATATTCTTGAGTTTTTTTTTGAACTTATTATGAGAATTTGGAAGTATTTTCACCTTTTAATTCTCTAAAAGGTCAGAAAATCATGTATTTGAATTTATGTTATTATGTGATATTCTCTCAGTTTAGTTTGAAAATTTTATTAAATTTTGAGAGAACATTTAAGTGAGTTCCAAATACTACTGCTTTGAATTGTTTCTTAACAACTTTTTTTTTGGAGCAAAAAGTATAAGCCTCGCTCTTTAAAGTGTTTCATCATCTTTAAGCTCTTATTCAAGAATGATTTCTAATGATTTTTCTTTTACACAAGAGTTCACTTAATATCATTTGTGTCTTTGTGAATTTCCATTTGAAA
Organism: Dalbergia cochinchinensis; assembly: GCA_031216125.1. Taxonomy (NCBI): domain Eukaryota; kingdom Viridiplantae; phylum Streptophyta; class Magnoliopsida; order Fabales; family Fabaceae; genus Dalbergia; species Dalbergia cochinchinensis. The sequence goes on from CM062369.1 coordinate 34,181,627, forward strand.
TGGGGACAACAAGTTGATAACAATTATTTTTAAATCCTTCATATCCCTATAAGCATACATTTGGATTGTAATTATTATTTATACTTGATTCCTTATATATCATGCATGTATACTCTTATTCCTTATGGCTAAATGTATATATACACATGTTGTATACATGTAAATATGTTTAAATGATATGCAAATGTTGAGAGGGAGTCTAAGTCCTAATCTTATAACTTACATATTTACTTAACATGATATGGCTCTATCATTAGAACTCAGAACATACTCGTGGAGATGCCTTCTTATTTTTCCTTTATCAATGAAAGAAGGCATGTATTCTTCACTTTCACATTTATTGGCCCTTTCATTGAAAACACTACAACATTTTAGGCCTAAGGCAACACTTTTTAAAGGCAACGTTTTGAAACCGTTGTATTTGGTCAGTATAGGCAATGTTTTTTTGGATATAGAGCTTTGGCAATGGGTTTTAAGGCAACGCTTAGAAAACATTGTCTTAAAATAAAAAGACAACATGTTAAAACCGTGCTGTATCTTTTACAAAGAGGTAATGATTTTTTAATCAATTTATAATGTTTTGAAAGCGTTGTCTTTTAATTTTTTAAATGCACCATAATTCAATCGTTGCCTAAACTAATTGCCACCACTCTAAATATGTTTCCCCACTAAAATTTCATTTCCCACTAGAATTTATCAAACTCTATCAGAAAAGAAATGAAAATCTCTTTACAAAAAAAAAAAACAAATGAAAAATAGAAACCTTTCAGCCTGGCCGTCACTACTTTCCTACTCGAGCCAACAAGGCCATTCCCATCCTCTTCCTAATCTTTCTTCATATCCGTCATTCCTTTGTCATCGCCACGTCCTTTCCATCGCCATCACAGTGAGACCCTCACCATCGCGGCCTCATTTGCGTCAGCAACCTTTCACCCTCACCATTGCTCGCGCCTCAACCATGCTTGGTCAAAGTCCGCCTCGGCCTCTGCACTCCGCCCATCAGCCACGCTGTGTGTAACATCCCCTACTACTTTATGGATTGACGACTATCCCCACCAACCAACACGGGTCTTTTCAGCATGTCTTGTCCTCACTCACACCCTTCCTAGGAGGTCACCCATCCCCAAATTCCTCCAAGTTAAGCACGCTTAACTATGGAGTTCTTTTGTGATGGGTTATCGAAAAGAAGATGCATCTTGTTGGTGCAGGTAATACAAATTAATTCATATAAGCCCTTCTTAACTGAATAGTCCCATACCTATACAGTCTTAGGATCCTTCTCATTCGAGTGTGTAATTGGTTCATTCATGTACCCCTCTGCTTTTGAAGTCTGCCAGGAACTGCTTCTTGTTCGTGCCTCTTTGCAACGGTGATCACTCCCCGACTTCGCAATCCCCAGGCATTACATGCCCACCAGCTTCCGCTTGGTTCGTCCTCGAACCACACCGTACTGGGAGAGGTGCAGGCTTTGATACAATTTGTAACATGCCCTGCTGCTTTATGGATTGGCGACTGTCCCCATAAACCAACACGGGTCTTTTCAGCGTGCTTTGTCTTCTCACACTTTTCCTGGAAAGTTTTCCCAGGAGGTCACCCACTTCCCAGGAGGTCACTCATCCCCAAATTGCTCCAAGTCAAGCATGCTTAACTATAGAGTTCTTTAGAGATAGGCTACCAAAAAGAAGATGCATTTTCTTTAGAGATAGGCTAACTTGGAGCAATTTGAGGATGGATGACCTCCTGGAAAGTTTTCCTAGGAAGCATGTGAGTGAAGACAAAGCACATTGAAAAGACCTGTGTTAGTTTGTAGGGATAGTCATCAATTCAGAAAGCAACAGGGGATGTTACATTGCGGACATGGCCAAAGAGCTACCTCATCTTCAAGTAGTAACTTCCTTGGGTTTGCTCCGTTAGGTCTTCAAGCAGTAACATCCTTGGGTTTACCCTGGTCTGCCGCTGCTGCCGCCCGGTCCACCACCTCTACCGCTCCGATCCACTCTGAAGGTTTTCCGAACATGCTGCTCAGCTTCCTCTATTCCACTTAACGTTGCAACTAGAAGTAGTCACTTATCTGATTCTGAATGATTGTGTTGATTGTGTTGTTAGGGATAATCTTCATGATTTTGTTCATTGTGTTGTTGGGGTTAATCCTGAAGAAAAGTGTCAAAAAAAAAATACTTTGAAGACAATATTTATAAAATTGGTGAAGTTGTGCCCCAAAATATTGAACCATCAAACTCTTGTTATCATTAGAAAACAATATTTATAAGTCATCTCAGAATAAAAACCCTATAGCTTAATTTGAGAAATTCTCCCAGTTGATACCATGGCATGGTGTTCATTCAAGACCCCTTTTTGTGGCAGGCAGCAACTATATGGTTCTGGCTTTGTATTACTTATTATGCAACCATTAAATGATATTGTGTTCTTGTGCTCTATGTGCTAATTTAACGTTTTCTTCTCTGTTGATCATCTGCCATTATCAGATAGACAAAAAGTGGAGTACCCGGGGACAAGCAAAGGTATACTCTGATGTTACCTTAACTCTTCTAACTAACTTTTTGATTCTTCTTTCCAGATTTAAAGTTTGTTGAATTTAAAACCTACTCTCTAGGTTGTAATAAATGGATGACTCTAGCTGCTTTCAAAAATTTTGATGCACCCTCCTACTTTATAGTTCTTGCATTAATTTTACAATATAACTTGGATGCATATTCTTTATTCTGACCGGCACTTTTGATCAGATGTAGGAGTACCCTTCAACTTTTGCGGAGTTGAAAGGCTTGCCATAGGGTATAGTACACGCTACTTCAAATTTTGAGTTAAGGCCTTTATGGCTGCCAAGTAGTTCAAGGTCAAAGGTATGCATTGTTGCACTATTCTTTTTACATTATAGCTTTTTTGAAACTGACATAAGACGGCCAATATATGGTAGAATGTGATAGGAATGCTAGCAATTATCGAAGCTGCTTCACCTGATGATTGCTTGGTGCTGATTATTTGATTACATGTTAGTGTTCACTCCAATCGTAACTTGCTGGCAGTTCCAATTGGTATTACACAAAAGAATAATGTAGATGCCATGGTGCAAAAGGTATTTTTTATTATTCATTGTATTATCAAAATTATTTGAATCACCATTCCTGATCTAATTTCATTGATTTCAGTTTCTTGCAGGAAATTTTACAATCATTTTATTCCATTATGATAGCAATGTGGATGAATGGTCGGATCTTGATTAGAGTAGCAAGATCATACACATAGCTCTTCAAAACTAAACAAAGTGGTATGTATACTGCTGGTCTTTTTAATTCGATTTCCTAACATAGGTGCTTTCCTTATAAATATACTTATTAGGAATGCATGTACTTCAACTGTTTATTATATTAATTCCATGTGCTTTAAGTTGAGTCAATCACTTCTTCACAGGCCTTTCTACTTTTCGAAGTAGGAAATAGTTGTCAATTTGTCAGGAAGCGTCTTTTCCAAAAAATTTAAGTTGTTGAGAAGAGGCACATTAATGATTTTATATCTAGCACTCTCTCTCACATAATAGCCTATTTTGGGTTTGAAGCACAAGCAATAGAAGAATGAGGGATAGTAATAATCAAATTCTAGACTACTTGGTCGTAGAAGCTCTTAAGCCATGTCAAACATTTCTCGCAAAAGTTTAAGTTATTGGATACAAGCACATTAATGGTTTTATATCTAACAAGAATTAATATGGCTTCTGCTATTGTAGATACATTGAAATTATCAAGGAAGAAGGATTGCAGATATCTCAACCAGCTCTTGACCCAGATTCAACAAATATGCATCACAAAATTACAGTCAGAGCTAGGATGAAGAAAGTTCATAGGTGCATTACTGTTAGAGAATATTGATATTTGCTACTAATCAATGCCTGTCATACTAAAACTTGAGTTTTTATACATGTAGAAGAGTCTATGAACTCAGAGGTAAAACTAAATGTTCAGCAGAAAGTCAAGGTCCACCATGTACTGGGTAACTCTTGCTTTCTTTGAACCTGGTTTTGGTGTCTGATTATTCAAGATGTTGTTCAATTTTGGATTTTATTCATGTGGTCTCATCCTTCTATCTCCTATCAAGATGGGAGATGTTAAAATAGAATCCTTCAATGTATTCAAAAGGGAAATTAATAAAATATTTTCTTTTGCAATGAATGATAAATTTTGGTATGCACCTGTAATTATGTAATGGATGACATAAATTTCACAACTTGTGTAGGTTTGTGGAAGGTATGGCTCCTATTTTCTCTCGATCTACCTAGTACTGCACTTGGCATCTTATACAGGTAATTTTGTTTCCATAGTTCATAGGAATTTTAATTTCTAACTAAAGAAAAAAACTAAATTCCTTTCAAGACTATCTCGAAATTTGTCTCTTGTACAAAAACTATTCTATTATGTACTCTAGTTATATTCTGTATAACTATTTCTGGACTTGTGTGATCTGGAATTTTCTTGGAACTCAAGAGCAAGTTTGAAAGAAAATTACAGAAAATGAAATGACTTAATTACACAATTGAGCCCCTGGCCTGAGGAAAGGCTACTTCCTCTCAAAACCACTTTGTATACAATTTTCTGTGCTCTCTCCTCACTTTTGTTTTGCTCTGTTAACCTTCCACAATTATTCCTGTAGGCTACTCCCTTAGCCCATTATCTATGATGGGCATTGCTTCTCTGCTGCGCCCCCTATATCTTGTAACACCCCGATTTTTCTGTCCGAGGCAAATGACCAAAATGCCCTTGAGGTCATTTCCTGACCCGAATTCGAGGGTAACCAACTTGGTCATCCTCGAAGGGTCAACTCAATGTTTGAAGGGGATTGAATGGCCTTTGAATGCTTTTGGAAGCGAAAATCTCGTTTTCCGCAGTTTCGGGTCAAAATGACCAAAATACCCCTATAGCGTTCTTACGCGGGTAGAAGCGCCGTTTGAGCCCGAAACTTTTCTCAGAGGTTTAAAAACATGTTTTCATGTGTCTAGAGGTCTCTGTTCAAGTCCCGGTGGTCCCGGGCAGTTTTAGTGCAAAATTACGATTTTGCCCCTAGAATAGTATTTTTTGAGCTTAATGACGTAATTAAGCAAACCTAAGCAATATTAGGCTCTAAAAGAAGATTAATTAATTTTCCTAATTAATCTAGAGTCAAAATAATTTATTAAAGTTAATTAGAACCTAAAATTACTTAGATTAAACTTAAATTCCTTTTTAGAACTCAAGATTCCTAGTCTTGGAATCTTGAATAGTGTTTTCTCTCTCCAATTCCTTAAATCAAGGAAGTGTGTCTAGAGTTGTTTAGACTCTAAATTGAGGATCTAACTCACTAATGGTGCAAGACCACTCCTTAATTATGTCTAGACCACCCTAATTATCCATTTTCCTTACCTAAGTACTTTCTTACAACTTCCTAATCTTAAGCATAATCAAAGATACACCTAAACACAACTCTAAACCACAATTAAAATGCAAACACAACCACACATGGGCTGATGCATATTCGGCCATCTCTCTCCTTTTACTACACATGTTGAATTGTTTCTCACTCAAAGAACCATGCTTGAGGCCATACCTTGAACCATACCTCACCATGCCTCAAGACCACATTATCTCACCTCATGGAACTCATGGATGCTCCATTCTGCACCCTCATGGCCGAAACCCCTTCAGCCACACATACACTCCATTTGCTTCATTCTTCTATAAATAGAATGCCTTGAGGAGCTTGCACCACTTTTAGATCATTTGCTAAGTTTAGGAACACTCAAAGCTTTTCTTTTCTCTCAAAGTTCTAGTGTTCTTCAAGTTCTTCAAGTTCTTCAAGTTCTTCAAAGTTCTTCATCATCTTCATCTTCTTCTTCCATCTTCAAGTTCATCACATCAAGTAGGGATTTCCTTTCATGTATTCTTTTCTTTAAAGTTCTTGTTTCAAGCTTGATGTTCATAGTTTCTCTTGTTTCTTTTTAGAACTTCTCTTCCACTCCTTGTTCCTTTTCATTTTCGGCCATAGGCCTTGAGGTTCAAAGAAATGAGATCTTGATGATGAAAGTTTCATGATGATGTTCATCACTTGAAACAAACTCTAGAGCTTGATCTTTGTTCTTGAGCAAAAATATTTCTAGTTTTTCCTTTCTTGAACTCTTGAGAACTTTAGTTTTGATGGTGTTTTAAAATGGTTCTAAGGACTCAATGATGAGGTCTCATGATGTTGGTGTTAATATATCATCAAGATCATGGACTTTTTTTGTTCCTTGAGATTTCAGCCATTTCCCTTTTTTTAACATGCAAAATGTTTTGATTTCTAAAAATGTTATGTTGAGTTCTAAGAACTCTAGACTTTACTTTATCTTGGTTTGATGAGTTTGGGTTGAGGTTTATGTTCCTTTAAAGTCTTGTTAAGAGTTCTAGAAAGATAAAATGAACTTGCATAATTTATTTTATGCTTGCATTTATATTTACATTCTTGCTATGCACCTTTACTTTCAAGCTATCACCTAAGAACATAAAGATTAAAATGGAACTTGCATCATCACTTAATTTAATTCTCAAAGCCTTTCTATTTCGGCCTTAAAGTCGATTGTTGTTGGGCCTAGAGCACTAAAATGAAGAATTGAAATTGCATTATCACCTAATTAATCTCTCGAATGCCTATCTATTTCGGCCTTAAAGTCGATTGTTGTTGGGCCAAGAGCACTAAAATAAAGAATTGAACCTTGCATATTTACTTCCAAGCTTGCACGTTTAAGTTTATGCCTCGCATATTTACTTTCAAGCTTGCACGTTTAAGTTTATGCCTTGCATATTTAATTTAAGTCATCACTTTATTTTGTAAGCAAGATTAAAAATGAAAAGCATGAGCACGTTTATTTTATGTCGAAACTTAAGAACCTAGAGCTCAAAGACTTGCCCATTTCATTCCAAGTTGAAGCTTAATGTGAAACCACTCTTTGAATGCATATTTTCAGCCTAGTAGTGATGATGATGGACTTGCAATGAGTTTTCATCTAGCTACAAGGACCAATAGTCTATGTTCTAAGTTTTCCTTAAAGCTTTACAAACCTTTTCAAGGTTATGTTGTCATGAGATATGACTTTATTCCCTTTTAGGAGATGAAATATATTTTGGTCATTGACCTAAGGCTTCTCTTAGCCTCTTGATGAATTAAAATGATTTGCAAAGAGTTTTAGAAATTCTAAATTGATTCCAAGAGAAACTAGTTAACTTATGTACCTAGAAATGTCAATTTAAATCCCTTACTGAAGCTAAATGTTTCGGTTCTGATATGATGAGTGTGATGCTGTATGATGATGTTTTGATGTGCTAGAATGTGTGAAAATATCATATGATGATGTAGAAATGATTCTATCCATAATAGGTAAGAAACTAGCTAACTAGAAATACCGTAAAGCTAGAATTTAACATAGTTTTGACCCATTTGTTTATGGAACTTATCCAAACTATTTTAATGGGAGCACAATAAGGGTCCTTAAGCATAGGAATGTCTCATAATTGATTTAGAATCAATTTATAGCGCCTTAGGCGAAGACGAAACCGAGAAAGGGTCTAAAACGTAAGTTCTAGAACCCCGTAACCACAGGTTAGAGATTCTGCCCTATGCTTTTCAGATTTGAGTATGAACATGAGGATTAGGAGTGATGATTTATTGTGAGCCCTTAGGTGCATAACATATGAACGACGGATGCTAGAGAACCATATCTCATGATTAAGACCCATAAGGGTCAAAGCATAAGCTACCGTAAGGATAAACAGTTGAATGTTCCATGATGATGCATGTGGTATGTAAATGATGATGATGTTATTCATATGAGGAATTCATGAGGATATATGTTTATGTGGCATAAAGCAAATTCGGAAAGAATTCGGCGTAATGCCATCGTGCCACCGAATTACCGACGAATTTGGGGACTTAAAGAGATTTTGAAAATTAAGGTACTAAGATGGGTTCTAGGATGACACCGGTTCGGCCGAGCACCTCCATAGAACTCATGTGACATCGGTACCAATTTATACTCTTAGGTGACACCGGTTCGGCCGAGCACCCCTAAGAGAATTGCCCCCTAACCCGTACTCAGATAGTCGGGATTTATGATTTATGATACGCTTATCGTTAAGTGGTAAGTAAGAACTAGTGATAACTAGTTAAGGTATGAGCTCATAACCTAGATATGTGACACGTTTTGGGTGACACCGGTTCGGCCGAGCACCCCCAGTTCGATTGTCTTTTAGGGTGGCCCATGAGGAAGAGATGTTTCATGATTATGATTATGTCACTAAGTTTGTCCCATATGAACACTACTATTGCCACTTTATGCCACTAAGTATGATGATGCTTGATGTTATGTTTTATGTATGTGCATTAGGTGGTGCCATGCATACATCCTCTATTATGTTGCATTCATGACATTGAGATCATCCTAAAATGAATGGACCTTGGCTAAAGTATATTTTAAAGTTTAAAATGAACTTAATGCATGTTCAGTCATTTTGTATAACTAAACCCAAGGTTCCTGAGGACGTAGATGATGACACCTAGGTAGTAGGAGGCCCTACTGAGATTCTTTAGCAAGATTCTCACTCCCTCTATCTCTTTCTTTCCGTCACGTCTTCAGATGGCGACGTTCGTAGTGTTCGTGGACACGCCGACATGGGAGGTGCACCATGACCCGGACCACGGGTTATTCCATTTTGTGGGTCGATGCATGGTTAGAGTATTTATGTTGATGGGTCAACCCTTCACTCCCCCTGTACATTCCCATCGTTTCTCCCCCGTCTCACCTTTTGGCGATGACCTGGTGTTCGAGCGCGCACGCCCCCGAGAGGAGAGGCTTCGCCGTACCCCACCGTCCACGTCCGCCGCTCGAGACTACCCCCAGTATGTGCCCCGTTGCCCGTCGTTTTTTTCGGCAACCCAGGTACTCTCCGAGGGATCTTCCCCCACCATACCCATGGACCTTGGGGAGGGTAGCGAGCCTTCCGTGACTCAGCCGAGGCTTGCACGACGACCGGAGATGAGGCCACGCCGTGGAGGTCACTTCCGAGCCCTGTCCCGCCTATTCACGCCGGAGGAGCTTGCTCGATTTCTGATTCGTACCATGCTCGAGGGATAGTCGCCAGTAGGAGGCTGTGGATGGCCTGGGTTAGAGTACACACCACTTAGATGGGGATAAACCTTCTTTTGATTCGAGGTTATCCCATTAGATGCACTCGGGTAGGGGAGTAGATCATGTTTATGTTTATGTTGTATTTCCTTTCATGTATTTTCCTTGTACTAAATTATGTCCCACACTTTTAAGTGGGCAAGTTATATAATATGAGATGATATTCAGTGTTATTCATGGTGTGCCTTATGCTATGACGTTATAAGATGTATGTTTTGTTCGTTATATGATATATCGCATCACGCGGCTCTCACTTTGTTTTTCAAAAAAAATTTACCCATATTTTCCGCTAAGTATTTCTAAGAAAAATTGAGAACTATGAAGTAACAAACTAATGATTAACCTAAGTATGTTCTAGAGTATTGGGTTAAAAATTAGGATGTTACATATCTCATGTCTTTAGGCTTTTAGAATAAACTTTTGTTATGAGCCTAAAATTTACCTTTTACCTTTTAATAAAATTTACTGTTTATTATATTCATTTATTAGATTTGTCAAGGCCCCAAAATGCCTGCAAATAGGTTGTCAGAGATGAGGTTGTGGATTGACTTTCTGCTATCATCTAGTAGCCGAGAATAAAATTTACTCCAATTTACTTGGATTCACTGCATGTTAAATTGTTAATTGTTATAAAGTTTAATAAAGTTTAACTTTATCTCTTCTTTAATTTTTAGTATTCAATCTTTGTGTTGGATTAGTAATAGATCAAAATGGTCCATACTTTTGGTAACTTATCATCGTCATTTTTGTTTTCTCAGAATGACCTCCTCCATGGATAAGGAATGGATATGAAACTTGGATATTGTGTGCAGGTGAGAATTACTCATTTCTTGGATAAGGTTTATAACTTCCATTCAACGTGGAATTTGTCATGTTTTCCATTCAACTTGTAAACAATTGGTTTTGTTTACACTAGACTGACAAGCTCTTCTCCTTTTCTTAAAGCTTAATTTACTGAATGACAAAAATAATTTAGGTATGTAATCAATGTCATTTTTCAGGGAGAACGCAGTACAAATGTGGGGGTTGTTGACAGTGAATACGTTGTTCACAAGGGAATACAAAGTTTAGGTGGTAGTGGTCATGATACAACAAAAGTGTGTTCCTCCTTTCTCTCCTCATGTTTGACCTGAGTTTGTTTCTAGCCGCTTCCTTACTATTGCACTATGTTAGGAACATACATATATATTCTTAATCATTCTGTTATTTTTTTTCAAGAGGATGTACCTTTTGAGGGCATCTGTTCATCTATATATATTGCTTTTCAAAAGTCTGGATTTGTGTGATCTAAATGATTTGTTGTTCTGTCTAAGTTGTTGTAAGTCAGTTTCCTTTATTTTTTGTTGTAACATGTGTAGGAACTTTACATTTTTATGTAAATATAGTTATTCAATAAATTAAACTTGATGCTATTTAGACCTTTGTATCAACCAATATTATGGACTACTATATATGTTTAAGGTAATTTAGTTTACTTAGTTCTTTACTTAGTTGATTATTTAATAATGATTTATTTTATTTATGAATTTCAATCAGTTAATTAATTTTTTGTTCACAATGAAGGTGGTTTCTAATTTATATTGCAAAGGTTATATGTATAGTTTAATTTGATATTATAAAAAGGGTGCAAAAGTCGTTGCCTTTATTGCATCAAAGGCAACAAGTGTTGCCTTAAGCTAGCATAAAATGCAATGCTAAAGGGTGTAAAAACCGTTGCCTTAAATTGAAATGAAATGCAACTAACATAAGGGGTGTAAAAATCATTGCCTTTGACTGGAAAAAAAGCGTTGCCTTCGATGTAATAAAGACAACACTTTTTTAACATACCATTGCCTTTTCACTATCAACTGTCACCTTATAGAAAAGGTAACATGAGAATAAGCAACCTCCTAGAAAACGTTGTCTGTAACACCCTAGTAATTAACCAGATACACCTAGGTTGAATCTGATTAATGACTAGACTTTACTCCTTGCTTTGGTTCTTTCTTCATAATTTGAAAATACTTAGTGAAATTACGAGCCATTTTTTTTTTTTAAACACATAATTGAAAACATGAGCCGAGTACAACGTGAACGAGTAAGCGGGGTATAATAAGACGTTTAAGAATATATCACATCATATCACTTAGGCTCCATCATATAACATCCATAAGCACATTATAGCATATATTTACATACAATAACCTCACTCAAAGGGTGGGTTATGTTCATACATCATTATCTTATGCAAACCCATAAAAGAAAATATACTTAAGGAAATACATGCCCCTAAACTAGATAACTCCATAAGCCGGGAAGGTTATCCTAAAACTAGGGTGCATGATCACACATAAATCTACTAAGAACCTTCTATGGCCCTTTGTCCTGGAAATGGGGAATAAATCCGATCCATTGATGAGCTCCTCGGGGCGGGACACCACCGAGATGCACCCAGTCGGAGTCGCATGGGCGGCCTTCTCGCTAACCTCGGCTGAACAAGCTGTTTCCTCGCTACCCTCTCTTACACGTGTGGGAGTAGGAGCGAGCTCTCAGAATATACATGAGTAGGAGTGTCCTCTGAAGGATCAGTTTGAGAATATCTCGTCTCGGGAACATACTGAAATCCATGGACAGAGAGATGAAGCGGGATAAGAACGTAACATCCTTTCATCAAGTGGGCGTGCATGTTCGAAAACCATTTCATCGCCATAGGGAGAAGTAGGAGAAAATCGATAACTAGGGACAGGATGTGCAAATGGGCGACCTATGTAAATAAAAACACGAACTGCGCACCTCCCTTCAAAATGATACGACGATGCAGGATCATAGTGGAATTCCCAAGTAGGGGTATCAACGAACAGACGAATGTCGCCATTTGAATCTGGAGACAATGATGGAAATAAAGAAAAGGAGTGAGAATCTTGCTAAAGGATTCTCGATGAGGGTACCTCCTTCTATAGTGTCATCATCAAAGTCCCGGGAACCTCGGGATTATTCTAAAATAGTGAGCATGCAAAGATTCATTTTAAGTTCGGACAAATACTTAACCGAGGTTCGTCAATTTTTAATCATGCGTCTTATAATGCATCTTATTCTTAACATGTCATATTTACAATGAACATTTCCTTTATCATTACATCATATTCCTCATCATCATTATCAAAATAACATGCATAAAAGAACGTCATATAATATTAGCTACACATGGACACAATGCACATATTTCATTTCTTTAGTGCCTTTGATGACTTAAAATCTTATCATCATCATTATTTTCCTTGGGCCACCCTATACTCCACCCTTTTGGGAGTAATTTAGGTTATGAGCTCATATTTTACTAGTCGTCACTAGCATATACTTATCCCTTTTGATAAGCTAAAGTCCCGACTCTACCATTTTCAGAGAACGGGTTAGGGGCTAAAATCACCTTTTCACCACCTATAGTCGATGGTTCCAAAGGATCATTTTCTTATAAGTTTAAGTCATCATTAAATCTTTGCATGTTATATCATAATACAATTCATAAACATCATAACATTTTCTCATTTATAGTCTTAAGCTAGAATAATATATATCAACTGTAATCATGCATATGGGAGATTCCCGGGGAAAGAGAGGTGGGTCACAATGGACACGCTTAAATACCAAGTCTTTCCTTAGCGTAACCTTTCCAAATTACACTTTTACAATGATACACTTTCTTCTAGCAACAAAGGTAAATTTTACATAATAAAGAACATTTCATGTACAAGCATTCTCATTATTTGCAACAGCAACTATAACATGCAAGCCAGGATATCATTCAATGATATCAAGTACTTAATAAGCATCCAATCCTTACATAGAATTATCAATTATAGAACTAATTAGTTACTAAACCAATTATGAATCATTCTCTTAACAATAAACCATAATTATCACAACTTCAATCATATCAAATCATTATCACACATTGATACTAAACTCAGATCAGTGGACGAATCATGAACCTCATGCAATTACATAGAATCATATTTTAAGTGCATATAAAATACTAGTTCCCCGTAAAATCCTTGCAAAGCCTTAAAACTCATTTAGAAACTAGTTCTTTTGTCAAATTTGGGAGGATCTTCACAATTAAAATTCTCACTTAAGATAAAAGGAGTAAGTCTTGAGCTTTAGAGATTTAGGTGACATCTTAGAATTATAAACATGCTATGCAACCTTATTTCAATCTTATCTTTATAAGGTGATAGCTTGGAATTATAAACATGATATGCAATTCCATTTCTTTATCTTTAAGATTTAAGGTGATGACTTGAAAATTAAACATGATGCAAGAACTTGAAATATAAACATGATACAAGAAACTGGAGCGGTGGTAATCCGCACAGGACCAGTAGAGGGAGAAGAGAATATTAAGAAACCGGAGCGGCGGTAGTCCGCCTGAGAAGAGAATATTAAGAAACCGGAGCTACAGTAGTCCGCACTGGGACCAAGAGAGCGAGAAGAGAATATTATTATTACATCTTTTTAAGTTCCAATCTCAAGACTTTTTAAAGAATAAATTCTTTAACTCCAATAATCATATTTCTTTGCTTGTGATACATGGGCAAGTCTTTGAGCTCTAGGATCTTTAGGTGATGGCATAAAATAAACATGCCATGCGTTGATTCTTTTAGCCATTATAAAATATAGTGAGAGCATAAATTAAATATGAGATGCAACCTCTTTATTATCTTGAAAGATTAAGTGATGACTTGAAACATAAACACGAGATACAAGCTTGGAATTTAAACATGAGAAATGCAAGTTCATTTATTCATTCTTGAAAATTTAGTGATGACATAGAAGGTAAACATGGTTATGCAAAGCATAAACTTAATCATGGATGCAAATTCATTTTGTTTCTTTACTAGAGCTCCTTCAAGACTTTAAAAGAATTATAAATTCAACCCAATACATATCTTAACAAGAAATAAAACATAAAAGGAAAATACATCTTTCAAGTTCTAAACTAAAAATCTTTGTTTTAGCATCATAAAGCATTATTCTTTAAAGTTTTGCATCAAGTGGAATTTTCAAGCTTTAGAGGCCTAACTTGTGATGGATTTACAACCCACCCTCAAGGTCCTCATCATCAAGCCATCATCTTAGTTCCACCAAGGCCATATGGTTGAATTGGTTAAAGAAAAATTGAAGAGGAAAACCAAAATGAAAAGCTAAGGCAAGTTCATAATTTCATCATTTTGAGCTAAAAACACAACTCCTCAAAGCATAGAAATAAATTTAGAAACTACTCCCTACCTAATCTGAGTTGAAGAAGAGGAAGAGAACTTGGTTTCTTGAAGTGAAATGAAACAAAATCTCTTTGAAAAAATGAAGAAAGAATTCAGCCAAAGAGGAGGAAGAAAGAAAGTTTTTGGTGCTCCTAAAAACTAGTTATGAACCAAGCATTCCAAGACCACTCAAGCAAGCCTATTTATAGAAGATTTTGAGGCTTCTAATTGGCCAAAATGATGAGGTAGTGGACGGAATTTTGCAGGAGAAATAAGGGAGGAAAATCATTTTAGACAAAGTTGTATGAAATTAAGGAATTATGTCTCTTATGGTGACATTTTGGCATTTTGTTTTAGTGCAACTTTTGGCAATAATTCAGCTGCATAATGGCATCAATAATTTCGTCCATTACAGCCCAAAGAAGTGAAATTTGTGTGTTCCATGCATTATTTAGGTGTAGGCAAGGTATTCATGTAATTTAGAGAATTTACGGTTAAGGGTTTAAGTGAATTAGTAAGCAATTTGGGTGTTTTTGAGCAATTTTGGGTTCTAATCAATCTAAATACATAATTTTGACTCTAGATTAATATTTAGAATTTAATAAGCTTTAATTTGAGCCTAATATTACTTAGGTTTCGTATACTGAATCAAAAATCCCGAAATTGCAAAACTCGCCCAAAAACAGAGGCAAAATCGCATTTCACTTAAAATTGCCCGAGGCCACCCGAGCTTAACCAATGGTTAATCATGGCTTAAAAACACATTTTAAAACATTTTAGTGAGGTTCGGGCTCAATCGGCACGCACATCGGAGTTAAAACAAACATGGCGTTTTGGTCATTTCAAGGCCGAACTCAAAATTGAGATCCTTCTGCTCTATTAACACACATAACACAAACAATCCCTTATTATCCTCAAAATATGCCCTTGAGAATAGGTGGGGCCCACGATCCTCATTTTCTGAGTAAAATAACTTCAGGGGCATTTTGGTCATTTTATACGTCTGAGAATTGAGATTTGCGACTCTCGCATGAATCGTTCCTAACCTCTCTTCTAATGTTATATTCCTTTATTGAGGATTGTTCGGCCTCAAATCTTATGTAATAATTACCTACGGTAATTCGATAATTGAGTAATTTCTAATGACAGTAAAAATTACAGTAAAAATTGGGGCGTTACATTGTCTTTGCTCGGAAAGTATTGCTTAGGAGAAAAGGCAATGTTTTCTAAGTGTTTAGGCAATGCTTTTAAAACGTTACCTTTGAGCTAATTTGTTGTAGTGAAAGTATATTATATGTGTAATAAGATATGATCCTTGATAATCTCAATGATATGCTCTCATGTCTTATGTATAACTTTTGCAAAGCAATGATAATTGATCTTGTGCTTTGTAACACCCCGATTTTCCCGTGCACAAATGACCAAAATGCCCCCGAGATGATTTTTACCAGGAAAATAAGGATAGCCGGCCCTGGCCATCCTCGAAGGGACTGCTTTGATATTGAATGGGGATTATGTGTGTTCATAGAATAGAAGAATCTCATTTTTGGGTTTTTACGCATAAAATTACCGGAGTACCCTTGTAGTAATTTAAACATGGGATTAGTTACCGACCTAACCTGGGAGTTTGGGACGTTGTTTTCACAAGTTTTCAGCATCTAAACATAATTAGGTTGAATGTATGTATCTCACCATTTCATGTCATGGCCGAGCTTTGCTACCTCTACGTCATTTCCAAGCTCTGCTACCTCACGGCTAAGCTCTGCTACCTTTACCTCATGGCCGAGCTCTGCATGGCCGAGATCTGCTACCTCTACCATATGGCTGAGCTTCGCTACCTCATGGCTAAGCTCTGCTACCTCTATCTCATGGCCGAGCTCCGCTACCTCACAGTTGAGCTCTGCTACCTCTATCTCATGGCCAAGCTCTGCATGGCCGCACTCTGCTACCTATACCTCATGGTCGAGCTCCGATACCTCATTGCCAAGCTCCACTACCTCACGACCAAAGCTCTGCTACTTCTAGCTCATGGCCGAGCTCTGTTACCTCATGGCCGAGCTCTACTACCTCATGACCGAGCTTTGCCATCTCATGTCTGAGCTCATCCTTCACACTTCGGTCGAGCTCTGTTTTCTCTTGGCCGAGCTCCGCCCCCCTCTTGGCCGAGCTCCACTGAGATCCCTTTTCCATTAACAATAATTAGCTTTGGTTGTTTTCATGAGAGAGTGTCTGTGTGATTTACCCGAACAAATATTGTGACTTGGTTACTTACACACTCAAATAGCCATACTTTGAGCCATACCTTACCATGCTTTGAACCATACTCCACCATGCCTTGAACTATGCCTTTGAATGACCAAATTAGTGAGATATTTTTCCCCCAAGGCTGCTGTAACATCCTAATTTTAACCCAACACTCTAGAACATAATTAGGTTAACCATTAGTCTGTTACGTCATAGCTTCCTTGTTACTTTAAAAATACTTAGCGGAAATACTGGTAAATTTTTTTTGAAATATAAAAGCAAAGTGAGAGCCGTGCGACACGTTAATTAATAATGCACGAAAGGTAATAAAGTAAACATCGCCTAGCAACATGACATAAGTAAGTAAAGGCACATCATAGTAACATTGAACTACATATTTATATAATATATGATATGCCCACTTGTATAGAGTGGGGCTTAGTTTAATACAACATGAGCAATACAACTAAAAAGGAAATACAAGAGAAAGTGCAACGGAAACTATAAAAGCAACTCCCCTACCCAAGTGCAACTAACGGGATGACCTCTAAGACAAAAGAAGGTTCATCCCCATCTAAGTGGTGTGTACTCTACCCGGGTACTCCATCGGTCGTACGTCACCTCCTACTGACGTCCATCTCGCGAGCGAGGCATATATCCGGGAAACTGGGCGAGCTCCTCGGGCGTGAAGAGGCGGAACTGGGATCGAGAGGGGCCCCCGCGATGTGGCCGAAATAGAAAAGTTTTGAGATTAATTAGGTGATATGCATGCTCTCGTTTTAAATCTTTAAGTTCTTTAAGTGATGACTTGAAATATAAACATGCAATGCAAGGCTTGAAGCTTAAACGTGATAATGCAAGTCCTTTTCTTTAATCTTTAGAGTTTAGTGATGACATAGGAAAGTAAATATGAGATGCAAGAGCTTGAAATATAAATATAAGGTGCTAGAAATATAAATATGCAAGTTCACTTTTATATCTTTACTAGAGCTCTTACAAGACTTTGAAGGAACTTAAACCTTAACCCAAGTTTATCACAATAAGCTAAAGTAAACAAAATATCCTTCCTTGAAGCAAAATCATAAATAACATTTTTATTAAAACTCAAGCTCTAGAGGTCTCATTGTGATGAACACATGGTCATCATCTAGAAACTCTCATCATCATTCTTCCATGTTGAACCACCAATGATGGCCGAATTTTTAGAGAAAGAAAAAGGAAAATAGGGCCGAAACCACGAGCAAGAAAAAGAACCATTTTGAAACTCTAGAGACCATGATCTTGATGATGTATTAACACCAACATCATGTGTCCTCATCATTGAGTTCATATACTCATTTTAGAACAACATCAAAGTTAAGTTTTCAAGGTAAAAAGGAAAGAAACTAAAGATATCTTCTCCTCAAGAACCAAGATCAAGCTTTAGGGGTTGCTCAAGTGACAAATATCATTATGCAATCCCCATCATCAAGCTCTCATTTCCAAGTTCATCAAAGGCTCTAGGCCGAAATCAAAATGGGAAGAAAAGAAGAAGTTCTAAAAGATTCAAGAGAAACCATCAAGTACATAACTAAATAAGAACTTTTAATGAAAGAAACATTTAAAATAAAATCCCTACCAAGTGAAATGATGTTGAAGAGGATAAAGATGATGAAGAAGAAGAACTCTTGATCTTTGAGAGAAAAAGAAAGGCTTTGAGTGCTCTAAACTTAGCAAATGAACTAAAGGTATTTCAAGTTCACTCAAGTGTGCTATTTATAGAGAAATGAAACAAATGAAAAATGCAAAGGGGGAAGAGGGGTTTCGCCCAAGGCAAGGCAGCCCATGAGGTCCATGAGGTGAGATGTTGTGATCTTGAGGCATGGTTCAAGGTAGGGCTCAAAGCATGGCTCAAAGGTGTGTTTAAAATTTAAAACATGTGATGGAATTTGGGGATGATGAGGCCGAAATGCATCAGCCATGGGGGAGGGATTTCTTCCATTTAATTGTGGTTTAGAGGTGTGTTTAGGTGTGTCATAGATTATGTTTAAGATTAGGAATTTGTAGGAAAATGTTTAGGTGAGGTAATGGTTAATTAGAGGCTTATAAGACTAGGTTTAGGAGGTGGTCTTGCTAAATTAGTGGAGTCAAACTCCATTAATAAGGAATCCAATGCCAACACAATTCCTTGATTTAGGGAAATTGGAGAGAGAAAACACTATTCAAGATTCCAAGACTAGGAATCTTGAGTTTTAAAAAGGGATTTAGGTTTAATCTAAGCAATCTTAGGTTCTAATTAATTTTAATAACTTATTTTGACTCTAGATTAATTATGAAAATTAATTAATTTTTTATTAGAGCCTAATATTGCTTAGGTTTGCTTAATTACGTCATTAAGCTCAAACGGCACTATTCCGGGGGCAAAATCATAATTTTGCACAAAAATTCCCCGGGACCAGCAGGATTTAAACAGACACTTGTAAACACTTGAAAACGTCATTTTAAACCTTCGGGGAAAGTTTCGGATTCGAACGGCATTTTTACCCACGTAAAAATGCTGCAGGGGTAT
This sequence comes from Dalbergia cochinchinensis, assembly GCA_031216125.1. Taxonomy (NCBI): domain Eukaryota; kingdom Viridiplantae; phylum Streptophyta; class Magnoliopsida; order Fabales; family Fabaceae; genus Dalbergia; species Dalbergia cochinchinensis. Next base: position 34,200,855 of record CM062369.1, read on the forward strand.
TTTGGTTATTTTAACCCGAAACCGCAGAAAATAGGTTTTTCGTTTCCAAAAACACTCAAGGATCATCCAGTCCCCTTTGAACATTGAGCTGACCCTTCAAGGACTGTCGTGCCGGCTATCCTCGATTTCCGGTCTGGAAATGACCTCAGGGGCATTTTGGTCATTTCCCTCAGACAGAAAAACCGGGGCGTTACAACCTCAAACTTAAAGATTAAAACAAGAGCTTGTATTTTCGTATCACCTAAATAATTAACTTGAAGCCTACCTATTTCAACCTTAAAGTTGATTGTTGATTTAGAATGAATACTCTAAGGGGCCTAGAGCACTAAAATAAAGAATTGGACTTACATTCGTGTTTACATTTCCTTGCTTAGCATATTTATTATATCTCATGATTTAGAAGCTATTCTAAGTATGAAGTATAGTTACTAGAAATGCCTTATATTGTGTTCATGAGACTTGTTACTTTTCAGTCCTGCCTTTCAATATTCAATACCCTTAAATTCTGTTTTGGATGATTTAAATATGTTAGATACCTTGCTACTTGGTGTGATAATTGTTCTTGGCACTTTAGACAAGCCTAGTAACTAAAAAAAAATGGAAAATGTGATTTCTAGAACACCATAAATCATAGAAATTCACTTACTACCTATGCTGTCCAGCTTATAGTAATGATGTTCTTGAGGTTAATAATTAGTGGTAATGATGATAATCAATCCCTTAGGTGCATAAGAAAATACTTTGATAATTAGAGTTACCCGATTTAGGGGTTTGACTATTTAAGGGAATAATTATGTGTTGACGACTTGAGATGATGAATTTATGTGATATTTGATGCTATGTGTGATATTGATCTCTAGGAAGAGAATTTATCATTTTCATGTTATATTTTGATTTAGAATATTAGAGATGCATATGCTAGGAATATATAAAGAATTGTGACATTTATGAGTTATGTATTACATCTTGTTATAACGTGCTAAGATTTAAGGTGACTTAAAATATGAGAAAATGATCATTTGGACTCATCAAACTATAGGTGATGAAAAGGTGATTTTTGTAACGCCCCGATTTTCTGTCTGAGTGGAAAATGACCAAAATGCCCCTGAGGTCATTTTCAGCCTGGAATTCGAGGATGATCGACCCAGAAGTCCTCGAAGGGCCAACTCAATGTTTGAAGGGGATTGAATGACCCTTGAGTGGTTTCGGAGGCGAAAGTCTCATTTTCTGCAGTTTCGGGTCAAAATGACCAAAATACCCCTATAGCATTTTTACGCCGATAAGGTACCGTTTGAGCCCGAAACTTTCCCCAGAGGTTTAAAACAATGTTTTTACATGTTTCAAAGCATCTATTTGAGTCCCGATGGTCCCGGGCAGTTTTAGTGCAAAATTACGATTTTGCCCCTAGAATAGTATTTTTGAGCTTAATGATGTAATTAAGCAAACCTAAGCAATATTAGGCCCTAATCGAAAATTAATTAATTTCCATAATTAATCTAGAGTCACAATAAACTATTAAAATTAATTAGAACCTAAAATTGTTTAGATTAGATTTAAATCTCTTTTTAAAACTCAAGATTTCATTCTTGGAATCTTGAATAGTGTTTTCTCTCTCCAATTCCTTAAATCAAGGAATTGTGTCTAGAATTGTTTATGCACTAAAATGAGTTTATAACTCACTAATGATGCAAGACCACTCCTTAAATATGTTTTGACAACCTTGATTACCCACTTCCTCACCTAAACACTTTCTTACAAATTCCTAATCTTAATCCTAATCAAAGATACACCTAAACACAACTCTAAACCACAATTAAAATGCAAGAAAACCCTCCCCATGGCTGATGCAAGTTTCGGCCACTCCTCCTCCAATTACATCACATGTTGATTTGTTTCTCACTCAAAGAACCATGCTTGAGCCATACCTTGAACCATACCTCTCCATACTTTGAACCATACCTCACGATGCCTCAAGATCACAATATCTCACCTCATGGAACTCATGGGGCTACTCTTCATGGCCGAAACCCCCTCCTCCTCCTTGCACCTTGCATTTGTTTCATTTCTCTATAAATATCATGCTTGGGTGAACTTGCATCATTTTGGGTTCATTTGCTAAGTGTAAGTTTTCAAAGAGCACTTTAAAGTTTCCTTTTTTTTCTCAAGTTCAAGTTCTTCATCCTCTTCTCTCATCCCAACCTTCAATCACTTGGTAGGGATTTTCTTTCAAGTATTTTCTTTGTTTAAGTTCTATTTCTAGTTATGTGGTTATGGTTTTTCTTGAGTCTTTTTAGAACTTCTCTCCCTCTCCTTTTTCTTTATAATTTCGGCCATGGGCCTTTGAGAGCAAAGGAATGAGAGCTTGATGATGAGGTTCCATGATGATGATGTTCATCACTTGAACAATCTCTAAAGCTTGATCTTTGTTCTTAAGCCAAAGATGTTTTTAGTTTTTCTTCCTGAACCTTGAAACCTTTCACTTGATGATGTTTTAAAATGGTTACATGAACTCAATGATGAGGACTCATGATGTTGGTGTTAATGCATCATCAAGATCATGGTCTCTAGAGTTTCAAATGCTTCCTTTTCTTCTTAAAAGTTTTAGTTCCTTTCCTTTTCTTTCTTCACATTTTCGGCCATGTTGGCCAATAAGGTTCACAATGGCTTGATGATGAGAGCTTCTAGATGATGACTATGTGCTCATCACAATGAGGCCTCTAGAGCTTGAGTTTTAATAAAAATGCTATTTATAACCTCATTTCAAGAAAAGAAACTTGTGTTCTAAAGAACCCTTAAGGTTCACTCTTGTCTTTACCTTATCTTGTCATGATAAGTTTGGGTTGAGGTTTAAGTTCCTTTAAAGTCTTGTATGAGCTCTAATAAGAAATAAAATGGACTAGCATTCATAAGAAATAAAAATGAAGTGCATAGCATGTTTAAATTATGTCATCACCTAAGAACCTTAGAGCTCAAAGACTTGCCCATTTTATCTCAAGTTAAAGTCTAATGTGGAAGCATTCTTTGAATGCATAATTTCGGTCATGTAGTGATGATGAACTTGGAAGGAGATTCATCTAGCTACAAGGGCCAACAATCTAAGTTTTAAGACTCTCTTAAAAGCCTCATGAAGTTTATGAGATTAAGACCAACAAGATTTATGATTTTAGTACTCTTTTAAAGAGGGATCAAGTGGCCACTGACCTAATGATGTTTTAGCCTCTCTTACAAAATAAAATGGTTTGCAAAAGAGTCTTAGATGTCCTAAAAATGATTCCAAGAGAAACTAGCAACTTATATATTTTAGAAAATATCAAGATATGCATCTTTTTGGGACTTGATGTTTTGGTTCTTCCATGACAAGTTTGCTATTGAATGACGATATTTTGATGTGTTAGAATGTGTGAAAATTATGTATGATGAGGTAGGAACATTTCTATGCATGATAGGAGAGAAACTAGCTTTCTAGAAAAATCATAAAGTCAAGATTTAGCATAGTTTTAACCCATTTATTTTTGGACACGGCCCAAAATGTTTCTATGGGAATATAATCAGATTAGGATTGTTTAATCATGAAAAATTTCGTTACAATTGAAGTAGGATTGAATTTTAGCACCTATAGGGAAACTAGTAACTAGAAAATCGTAAAACCGTAATTCTAGAACTCTTAGAACATTTAATTTTTAAAATCTGTCCAGCAACCTTATAATGTAGAGAACATGGCTTATAATTAGTTCTTAGGTATAGAGATGCCTCGTAATTGGTTTAGGTCGAATTTACAGTGCCTTAGGCGAAGACAGAACCAAGAAAGGGTCTAAAACGTAATTTCTAGGACCCCGTAATTGTAAGTTTATAATTCTGCCCCCTAAGGAATGGTGTTGATCAGATTTATTGGAGAGCATAAATAATAATAAGATTTGTTGGAAGAGAATCCTTAGGTGCATAAGAGGTTGATGGAAGATGATAGGTTAATTACATCACAAGTTTAAGACCCGTAAGGGTCAAAGCATAAGATACCGTAGGACCAAAAGCATAATGAATTTTTAATATTGCTTGTGAACGTATGAGAATGATTATGTGAATGCATGAAATTATGATGGAGGATGCATGTTTGAATGACTTATGTGGCATAAAGTAGAATTTGGAAGAAATTCGGCATGCTGCAGTTATGGTGCCGAATTTCTGACAAATTCAGGGACTTAAAAAACTTTTGAGAAAACTATGAGATTTTTATGAGGTACTAAGATGAGTTCTCGGATGACACCGGTTCGGCCGAACACCTCCAGAGAACTCATGTGACATCGATACTAAGATGAATTCTTGGGTGACACCAGTTCGGCCGAGCACCCCCAAGAAATGCCCCCTAGCCCGTACTGGATAAGTCGGGATTATGTTTATGATTATGTTACGGTTATCGGGATTGATAAGTAAGAACTAGTGACGACTAGTTAAGGTATGAGCTCATAACCTAGAGATGTGACACATTCTGGGTGACACCAGTTCGGCCGAGCACCCCTAGAGCGATTGTCTTTTAGGGTGGCCCATGAGGAAGTAAAGTATGATGTTTATGTCAAAAAGTTTCCCATATGAGAATTTAATTGCCACTTTATGCCACTATTATGATGTTCTTAATGTTATGACTACTGTCTTGCATTAAATAGAGCCATGCATACATTCCTTAATATGATTGCATCCATGACATCAAGAATCATGCTAAAATGAACGGACCTTGGCTAATTATGTTTTAGAACCTAAAAATAGACTTGATGCATGCTCACTTATTTTGCATACTACACCCAAGGTTCCTGAGGACGTAGATGATGACACCTAGGTAGTAGGAGACCCTACTGAGATTTTTTAGCAAGATTCTCACTCCCTCTATCTCTTTCTTTCCGTCACGTCTTCAGATGGCGACGTTCATGGTTTTTGTGGACACCCCGACGTGGGAAATGCACTATGATCCGGAGCACGGATCATACCATTTTGAGGGACAGTGCACGGTGTGAGTCTTCATGTTCGTTGGACGTCCCTTCGCTCACCCCGTACATACCCATCGCTTCTCCCCGACAGCACCCTACGGCGACGATGAACGGGTTTTTGAGCGCGCGCGTACGCATAACGAGAGAGTGCTCTGAATGCACACCGCCTCCTCAGCCATGCGTGACTATCCCGACTACGTGTCCTGGACTTACTTCTCAGAGACTGATCCATCGGAGGACCCACCTACCCATCCGTACAGTGAGAGCTCTGCCCCCATTCCCCCACTAATGAGGGAGGGCAATGAGGATACCGTGACTCAAACCACACGGCTCGCCACGGCGGAGATGCGGCCACGCTATGGGTCACTCTCGATCCCCGTTCCGCATCTATACACTTAAGGAGCTCGCCCAGTTTCCCAAATATATGCCTCGCTCGCTAGATGGATGTCAGTAGGAGGTGACGTACGACCGATGGAGTACCCGGGTAGAGCATACACCACTTAGATGAGGATGGACCTCCTTTTGTTTAGAGGTCATCCCTTTAGTTGCACTTGGGTAGGGGAGTTGCTTTTATATTTTCTGTCGTACTTTCCTTTGTATTTTCTTTTTAGTTGTATCTGTTCATGATGTACTAAACTAAGCCCTACTCTCCATGAGTGGGCATATTATATAATATTATATAAATATGCAGTTTAGTTCTATTGTGATGTGTCTTTACTTGCTTATGTTATGCTGTTATGTGATGCTTGCTTTATTTCCTTTCGTGCTTTATTATTTACCGTGTCGCGCAGCTCTTACTTTGCTTTTATAATTCAAAAAAAAAATTTATCAATATTTCCGCTAAGTATTTTAAAGTAATAAGGAAGATATGACGTAACATACTAATGATTAACCTAGATATGTTCTAGAGTATTGGGTTAAAAATTAGGATGTTACAATTCTTGCCCCCTAACCTGTACTTATTAAGTCAGGACTTTAACTTATCAAAAGGGGTAAGTATACGCTAGTGACGACTAGTGAGATATGAGCTCATAACCTAGAAGTACTCTCAAAAAGGAAAAGTAATAGCATGACCCCAAGAGTGAAAAGAACTAACTTAAGTCACCTAAGGAACTAAGGAATGTCATTCATGAACCATGTTCAGTGCACATCATGTTTGCCATGAAGTATGATGTATACTATAAAGTTAAATGCTGCATAAGGTATTGACATGCATATCATAATAAAGTATGATGCATTTATTACAAGACTTATGATAAAATGAACGGGCCTCGGTAATTCATGTTTTAGAACTTAATAAATGGACCTTTGCATACTCACCATTTCACAATAAACCCGAGGTTCCTGGGGACGATGATGATGTCACGTGCATGGAAATGGGTTCCCTACTGAGATTCTTTTATAAGTTTCTCATTCCCTTCCTTTTATAAGTCTTCAGAACAAGTTGATGGCGATATCCATGGGCTACCTTGAAATACCAGCGTGGGAATTGCACGAGGGTTGAGATCAGAGAGACATAGCGGAAGCAGAGACATAGGCTTTCCCGTTTATGACGCTTAGGAGTTATCTTGCCTACGTACATGTCCGCATCCTAGTTTCTGGTAAATGTGTACCCGCGATGGGTTAGCTATATTTTAGTTATGTTTAGCTTTTGAATCCTTGTGCCGCTTAACCTTTAATTGTTGAGCTTTATGCTAGTAGATTAAGTATTTGTATTATGGCATGTATTATGAAACCTTTGATGTTATTAATGTATGCCCCCATGATGTTATGTTATGCTTATGATTTGGTAATTAGTTCTTGTCCATGATGTGCTTTAGATTGTTTTTATTATGCGCAATGTATGATGCAGCTCTTTGGCATGCCCGGCTCATGTTTTTCATTTTAAGTTCCAAAGAAAAGAGTTTACCCATATTTTTGCGAAGTATTTTAAATAAACTAAAATTAGGAACTAAAAACAAAAGAGTAACAACTAATAGTCAACTTGAATACATCCTAGGTGTATTGAGTTAAATATTAGGGTCTTACATGCTTCATTTGTAACAAGTAATATTTCAAAGGCTTGTAGTATCTAAAGTGACTTTATTTATATAGAACACTGTTGAACTTATATCTTGCACTTATTTGGCTTCTTATCTAGCAAACGATTTTTTTTTCATGTTTAAATGTTTTTCGCAATGCCAAAAGAGAAGTATTATGGTGAAAAATCATTCCATTTCCTTCCTAAACCTTTTTGATAATGTCAAATAGAGGGAGAAGTAGTGGAAAGAAAAATATGTTCTTATGCTTATTGTTTGATATATTTAAATGAAAATTTATTTGAATATCGTATTGGACATATATTTCTTTAGTGATTTGTCACCATCAAAAAGGGGGAGATTGTAAAACTAGGTGTACCTTAGTGGCTTGATGTGATATGTTTTGATGATGACAAATGAATTCAAAAAGATATTCAATATAATATATTAGATCATGTGTGGTTGTGTACTCGTTATTGTGATATCTAACTCATAAACCATACAATGATATTTGAGTAATATACTTTATGGAAAATATTCAATAGCTCTTTATAAGTACTTTGGGTCTAATCTTGGATATGTTCTTATGTGAACAATGATATGCATAAAGCACATTGTCATTATGTGAACAAATATATGCATGAAGCACATTCTAGTGTTCCACTCTTACGAACCATGCATATTGAGATATATATTATGTATGATCAATTTAATTGTGTTATATCTCAATGAATCCTACATTTTGAGATATTTTTTATTGGACTAACAATGATTTTGAATTGAGTTATTTTGTGTAGAATAGTCCAAGTATCAAGAATAGCCTTTGAACAAGAAAGATTACAACAATTGAAGCCAACAAGAATGGGGTCAAAGAAGAACGAGCCAAGAGCTTAACGGTTAGATCATGTTACTAAAAGGTTTTTCTTTTGATAAGCTTATTTGGCCACTTTGTTAAATAATGTTTCAACTTGGTTTCAAAATCTTTTTTAATCAAGTTTTCTTTCAAATATAGTATTGGATTTGATTACAAAAGAAAAAGTGATTCAATTGTTTTTGATGTAATGATTTATTTGATTTGTGAAAATATGAGTTTGATTTGAAAGGAAATGTTTAATATTTAGTTTTTCAAATTCTAGAATACTTGTAATTGATTGCCATGTCATGTAATCAATTATTGTAATTGATTATCAGTTCATGTAATCGATTACCAAACCTAGAAATATGCAAACATGTGTGTTTTGAAGAGACACATCTTTTGGGATAAATTCCCAGCGGTCTACACGTTTTCTTATTTATAAATACTCATCATTTAACACATTTGAAGGCATGAGAAAACAAATTAAAAAGATCAATTAACACTTGTTTTCAATCATCTTTCTTTTCATCAAACTTATGGCCAAAACTCTTATCCTTTGAGAAACCTTCTAGTGCTTCAAGTTGTAACATCTGTTCTACATAAAGAGTGATCCATTGTATATATAAGCGAGTTTTGTGTAAAGGGTAAGGCATCCCTTATTAGAACAAGAGTGTGATATCTCTTGGTTCTTGAGAAACTCAAACACAAAGGGTGACGGATCCCAAGGTGTAAAAGTGCTCTTCGGTTGTAAAAATTCAAAGTTAGTAGAACTCTCAAGCGGGTTGCTTGGGGACTAGATGCAGGCCACAAGAGATAACCGAACCAGTGTAAATCAATTTGCATCTTTCTTCCCTTAACCTTTTACTTTATTTCAAATTTAATTTATCATCTTTATCATTCTTATTAATACTGGTAATTCTCATAACACCTCATCAAACAAGTTCTATTTATGTAATCTACACTATTTATGTATTTCCTTAGTCATTCTGCTGCATATATAATTTGAGTACATGAAATTGAATTATTTCTCAAATTTGTAATAGTTTTCAAATCACTCAATTCACCCCTCTCTTAGGTGATGTTGCCATGGCTAACAATGTAAGTTTTGGAGTAGTGTCTAAACCAACTTCTGAAGGTGGTTCGGAATTAGGAGCAGCAACAAAGATTGGGAAAGAAGTATACCCAAATTGTTATGTGATTGCCCCTTGTAACATCCCGATTTTCCTGTGCACAAATGACCAAAATGCCCCTGGGGTCATTTTATCAAGAAAATGAGGAATACTGGCCTCGGCCACCCTCGAGGGGTTGTTTTATGTTTTAATGGGGATTTTATATGTCTTGTGTGCTAATAGAGCAGAAGAATCTCTATTATGATTTTCAAAACGCGTGAAATGACCAAAATACCCCTGCAGTGTTTTAACACAGTTTTGATTTCTGATTCGACCCAGACCTTGCTGGAAGGTCTAAAATGATGTTTTTAAGGTATATTTGAAGTTTTTTTAGGTCCCGGAGGTCCCAGGCAGTTTTTGTAAAAAATTATGATTTTACCCCTACATAGTGCATTCTAGGCCTAATGACGTATTTAAGCAAATCTAAGCAATATTAGGCTCTAATCGAAGATTAATTAATTTTGATGATTAATGTAAAGCTAAAATAATTATTTGAGGTTAATTAGAACCTAAGATTACTTAAGGAAACTCAAAATCCTATTCTAGTTTCAATTCTTTAAAGAAAGGAATCTATGAATAGTATTTTCTCTCTCCAATCTCCCTAAATTAAGGAATTATGTTGGCATTAGATTCCTAGTTAATGGAGTTTGACTTCATTAATTTAGTAAAACCACGTCCTAAATCTAGTCTTACAAGTCTCTAATTACCTCCTTACTTACCTAAACACTTGCTTACAAACTCCTAATCAAAAGCTTAAGTAAAAATACACCTAAACACACCTCTAAACCACATTTAGATGAGATATTTCTTTTCCCCATGGCTGTACAAACAGCAGCCCATACTCTTTATTGATTCATCACATGTTGATAAGTCACACACTCAAAGAACCATGCTTAAGCCCATGCTTGAATCCATACTTGAACCCATACTTGGCCATACCTTTGAATGACCACAACCATACCTTGAAGGAGATATTTTTCCTCCCCCAAGCTACATATGGCCAAAATATACTCCCTATATTCACTTCATCATGTTTTAATTTTCTATAAATACTTGTCTTGGAAGAACTTGATGCATTCGTTCATTTTTTTTTTCAAGCTAGTTTCAAGAGTTGTCTTAGTTTCTCTCTTTTCTTTCAAGAACCTCAAGAGTTCTTTCTTCCTCTCATCTTCTTCATCCTTACCACACAACCACCATTAAATCCTTCTTGAAACACTTAGCCATATCATTCTCAAGATCAAGCTCAAGAAACACAACTTCCTTTCCTTTTCCTTTCTTCTTGGCTGGAGCTCCATTAAGCTTTAGGGAGGATTTTTCTTTCATCCTCCAAGAGACCTACCTTTGGTAGGGATTTTGTTTTGTTAAAGAATTCTCTTTTAAAGCTTGATAAAAATAGGTCTTGACTTTTGGAACTTCTTTTTCTTCTCTTTGATTTTGGCCTTAGAGCCTTTCTTTTTAAAGAAAATGATGCTTGATGATGAGGGTTCAAGATGTAAATCATGAGAATCTTCACTTGTGAAACCTCTAGAGCTTGGAACTTGGTTCTTGGACCACGCATGTTTCGGTTTTTCCTTTTCTTTTTCCTTGGTCCTAGTTTTGATTTTAAAGGCTTATGTTAGTTGGAAAATGACTCAAGGATGAGAATGCATGATGTTGGTGGTGGTATATCATCAAGAACATGGTCTTTAGAGTTTTAAAATTTTATCTTTCTCTCCCTCATGGTTTCGGCCATGACTTCCTTTTTCTTTGATATTTTGGTTTTGTCACTCAAGACATGGTAAAATGATGGCTTTGTTGTTTCCAAGGAAATGGTTTCTAAAGCTCAAAGATTGGTTCTTTAACTTGACCCTTTTTGATTCTTAAACTAAAGTTAGTGTATGAGCTCTAGTAAAGAATATAAAATGAACTTGCATTCATATTTACATTTCTGCCTAGCATATTTATTTTTCAAGCCATCACCAAAAGCTTAAAGATTAAAACAAGAGCTTGTATTTTCATATCACCTAATAATTAATCTCAAAGTTCGCCTATTTCGGCCTTAAAGTCGATTGTTGTGGAGCCTAGAGTGTAACATCCTAATTTTTAACCCAATACTCTAGAACATACTTAGGTTAATAATTAGTCTGTTACTTCATAGTTCTCAATTTTTACTTAGAAATACTTAGCGGAAAATACGGGTAAATTTTTTTGAAATACTAAGTGAGAGCCGCGTGATGCGATATAGCATGTAACGAATAAAACAAACATCTCATAACGTTATAGCATAAGGCACATAAAGGCACATCATGAGAAACACTGAATATCATCTCATATATATATATATATATAACTTGCCCACTTATAAGTGTGGGACTTAATTTGGCACAAGGGAATACATGAAAGAAAATGCAACATAAACATGAACATAAACTACTCCCCTATCCGAGTGCATCTAATGGGATAACCTCAAGTCAAAAGAAGGTTTATCCCCATCTAAGTGGTGTGTGCTCTAACCCGGGCCATCCACAGCCTCCTACTGGCGACTATCCCTCGAGCGTGGCACGTAACCAGGAAACTGAGCAAGCTCCTCCGGCATGAATAGGCGGGACGGGGCTCGGAAGTGACCTCCACGGCGTGGCCTTATCTCCGATCGTCGTGCAATCCTCGGCTGAGTCACGGAGGGCTCGCTACCCTCCCCAAGGTCCATGGGTATGGTGGGGGAAGATCCCTCGGAGGGTACCTGGGTTGCCGAATCCTCGGAAGGATCCGTCTCCGAAAAAGACGACAGGAAACGGGGCACATATTGGGGGTAGTCTCGAACGGCGGACGTGGACGGTGGAGTACGACAAAGGCTCTCCCCTCGGGGACGTGCACGCTCGAACACCAAGTCATCGCCAAAAGGTGAAACGGGGGAGAAACGATGGGAATGTATAGGGGGAGTGAAGGGTCGACCCATGAACATGAATACTCTAACCGTGCATCGACCCACAAAAAGGAACGACCCGTGGTCCGGGTCATGGTGCACCTCCCATGTCGGCGTGTCCACGAACACTACGAACGTCACCATCTGAAGACGTGACGGAAAGAAAGAGATAGAGGGAGTGAGAATCTTGCTAAATAATCTCAGTAGGGCCTCCTACTACCTAGGTGTCATCATCTACGTCCTCAGGAACCTTGGGTTTAATTATATAAAATGACTAAGCATGCATTAAGTTCATTTTTAAGTTCCAAATCATAGTTTAGCCAAGGTCCATTCATTTTAGGATGATCTTAATGTCATGAATGCAGCACAATAAAGAATGTATTCATGGCGCTACCTAATGAACATACATAAATCATATCATCAACCATCATCATACTTAGTGGCATAAAGTGGCAATAGAAACATTCATATGGGACAAACTTAGTGACATAATCATAATCATGAAACTTCTCTTCCTCATGGGCCGCCCTAAAAGACAATCGAACTGGGGGTGCTCGGGCGAACCGGTGTCACCCAGAACGTGTCACATATCTAGGTTATGAGCTCATACCTTAACTAGTCGTCACTAGTTCTTACTTACCACTTAACGATAAGCGTATCATAAATCATAAATCCCAACTATCTGAGTACGGGTTAGGGGGCAATCCTCTTAGGGGTGCTCGGCCGAACCGGTGTCACCTAAGAGTATAAATTGGTACCGATGTCACATGAGTTCTATGGAGGTGCTCGGCCGAACTGGTGTCATCCTAGAACCCATCTTAGTACCTTAATTTTTGAAATCTCTTTAAGTCCCCAAATTTGTCGGAAATTCGGCGGCATGATGGCATTATGCCGAATTCCTTCCAAATTTGCTTTATGCCACATAAACATATATCCTCATGAATTCCTCATATGAATAACATCATCATCATAGAACATTCAAACGCTTACCCTTATGGTAGCTTATGCTTTGACCCTTACGGGTCTTAATCTTGAGATATAGTTCTCTAACATCCATCGTTCATATGTTATGCACCTAAGGGCTCATAATAAATCATCATTCCTAATCCTCATGTTCATACTCAAATTTGAAAAGCATAGGGCAGAATTTCTAACTTGTGATTACGGGGTTCTAGAACTTACGTTTTAGACCCTTTCTTGATTCCGTCTTCGCCTAAGGCGCTATAAATTGAATCTAAATCAATTATGAGACATTCCTATGCTTAAGGACTAATTATTAATCATGTTTATCATGTTGTAAGGGTGCTGGATAGAATCCAGAAAATTAAATGTTCTAAGAGTTCTAGACTTGCACTTTTACGGTTTTCTAGTGACTAGCTTCCCTCTAGGTGCTAGAATTCAATTCTAATCCAGATGTTATCAAGTTTTTCATGTCTAAACAATCCTAATCTGATTGTGCTCCCATTAAAACAGTTTGGATAAGTTCCAAAAACAAATGGGTCAAAACTATGTTAAATTCTAGCTTTACGGTATTTCTAGTTAGCTAGTTTCTTACCTATTATGCATAGAATCGTTTCTACATCATCATATGATATTTTCACACATTCTAACACATCAAAACATCACCATACAGCATCACACTCATCATAACAGTACCGAAAACATCTTGCTTCAGTAAGAGAATTAAATTGACATTCCTCGGTACATAAGTTAACTAGTTTCTCTCGGAATCAATTTAGAATTTCTAAAACTCTTTGCAAATCATTTTAATTCATCAAGAGGCTAAGAGAAGCCTTAGGTCAGTGACCAAAATATAGTTCATCTTCAAGAGAGAATAAAATCGTATCTCATGATAACATAACCTTTTAAAGACTTGTAAAGCTTTAAGAAAAACTTAGAACAGAGACTATTGGTCCTTGTAGCTAGATGAAAACTCATTGCAAGTCCATCATCACTACTTGGCCGAAAACATGCATTCAAGGAATGCATTCACATTAAACTTTAACTTGAAATGAAATGGGCAAGTCTTTGAGCTCTATGTTCTTAAGTTATGACATAAAATATTCGTGCTCATGCTTCTCATTTTTAATCTTGCTTACAAAATAAAGTGATGACTTAAGATAAATATGCAAGGCATAAACTTAAACGTGCAAGCTTGAAAGTAAATATGCAAGGTTCAATTCTTTATTTTAGTGCTCTTGGCCCAACAACAATCGACTTTAAGGCTGAAATAGATAGGCATTCGAGAAATTAATTAGGTGATAATGCAAATTCAATTCTTTATTTTAGTGCTCTAGGCCCAATCACAATCGACTTTAAGGCCGAAATAGAAAGGCTTTGAGAATTAAATTAAGTGATGATGCAAGTTCCGTTTTAATCTTTATGTTCTTAGGTGATAGCTTGAAAGTAAAGGTGCATAGCAAGAATGTAAATATAAATGCAAGCATAAAATAAATTATGCAAGTTCATTTAATCTTTCTAAAGCTCTTAACAAGACTTTAAAGGAACTTAAACCTCAACCCAAACTCATCCAACCAAGGTAAAGTAAAGTCTAGAGTTCTTAGAACTCAACATAACATTTTTAGAAAATCGAAACATTTTGCATGTAAAAGAAAAGGAAATGACCGAAACTTCAAGGAAAACAAAAGAACATTTTGAAACTCTAGAGTCCATGATCTTGATGATATACTAACATCAACATCATGAGACCTCATCATTGAGTCCTTAGAACCATTTTAAAACATCATCAAAGTTAAAGATTCCAAAAGTTGGAGAAAGGAAGAACTAGAAGTATTTTACTCAAGAACAAAGATCAAGCTCTAGAGTTTGTTTCAAGTGATGAACATCATCAAGAAACTCTCATCATCAAGCTCTCATTTCTTTGAACTTCAAGGCCCATGGCCGAAAATGAGAAAGAAAAAGGAGAAGGAAAGAAGTTCTAAAAAGAACCAAGAGAAACTATGAACATAAAGCTAGAGCAAGAACTTTAAAGAAAGGAGTACTTGAAAGAAAATCCCTACTTGGTGTGATGAACTTGAAGATGGAAGAAGAAGATGAAGATGATGAAGGAGATGGAGAGCTCCAAGAACTTGAAGAACACAAGAGCTTTGAGAGAAAAAGAAAAGCTTTGAGTGTTCCTAAACTTAGCAAATGATCTAAAAGTGGTGCAAGCTCCTCAAGGCATTCTATTTATAGAGAAATGAAACAAATGAAGGGTGCACATGGAGGAGGAGGCTTCGGCCATTGCAGATTGGAGGGCATCCCATGAGTTCCATGAGGTGAGATAATGTGGTCTTGAGGCATGGTGATGTATGGTTCAAAGTATGGTGAGGTATGGTTCAAGGTATGGTCTCAAGCATGGTTCTTTGAGTGAGAAACAATTCAACATGTGTGGTAAAAAGAGAGAGATGGCCGAATATGCATCAGCCATGGGGGGAGGATTCCTTGCATTTTAATTGTGGTTTAGAGTTGTGTTTAGGTGTATCTTTGATTAGGACTAGGATTAGGAGTTTGTAAGAAAGTGTTTAGGTGAGAAAATGGGCAATTAAGGTTGTCAAGACATAATTAGATAGTGTTCTTACATCATTAGTGAGTTATAAATTCATTTTAGTGTTTAAACAATTCTAGACACAATTCCTTAATTTAAGGAATTGGAGAGAGAAAATACTATTCAAGATTCCAAGACTAGGAATCTTGAGTTCTAAAAAGGGATTTAAGTTTAATCTAAGCAATTTTAGGTTCTAATTAACTTTAATAAATTATTTTGACTCTAGATTAATTAGGGAAATTAATTAATCTTTGTTTAGAGCCTAATATTGCTTAGGTTTGCTTAATTACATCATTAAGCTCAAAAACACTATTCTAGGGGCAAAACCGTAATTTTGCGCTAAAACTGCCCGGGACCACTGGGACTTGAACAGAGACCTCTAGACACATGAAAGCATGTTTTTAAACCTCTGGGGAAAGTTTCGGGCTCAAACGGCACTTCTACCCGCGTAAAAATGCTATAGGGGTATTTTGGTCATTTTGACCCGAAACTGCGGAAAACGAGATTTTCGCTTTCAGAAGCATTCAAAGGCCATTCAATCCCCTTCAAACATTGAGTTGACCCTTCGAGGACGACCGGGTTGGTTACCCTCAAATTCGGGTCAGGAAATGACCTCAGACGCATTTTGGTCATTTCCCTCAGATAGAAAAATCAGGGTGTTACATTACTCCCCTCCTTAAAAGGAATTTCGCCCTCGAAATTCATTACCTTAGAAAAGCTCGGGATACTTGTCTCGCATTTCTGACTCTAGCTCCCATGTAAATTCTTCGGATTTGTCACGTCCCCATGCTACTTTTACCAAAGGAACAGACTTGTTCCTCAGCTGCTTGACTCTGCGGTCCACGATTCTCGTAGGGGGAAGATTGAAAGTTAGGTCGTCCCTTAACTGCACATGCTCTGGCTCTAAAACGTGGCTAGGGTCGGACTCATACTTCCTTAACTGAGAGACGTGAAAGACGTCATGAAGATTAGAAAGATTAGGGGGTAAGGCTATTTTGTAGGCAACTGTTCCTATCTTTTGAAGAATTTGGAAGGGACCAAGGAATCGGGGGCTCAACGTTTTGACTTTCATGGCTCTCCTTATGCCTGTAGAGGGGGTAATCCTAAGGAACACATGTTCTCCCTCTTCGAACTCCAAGGGCTTGCGCGGCTTGTCCGCATAGCTCTTTTGTCTGCTTTGAGCAGTGAGCATCCTATCCCGGATCCTCTTGATTTGTTCCGTCGTTTCCCTCACTACATCGGGTCCTAAGACACTTTGCTCCCAGGCTCATACCAACACAAAGGTGATTGGCACTTCCTTCCATACAATGCCTCGTATGGTGCCATACCAATGCTAGCGTGATAACTATTGTTATACGCAAACTCGATCAAAGGCAAGTACTTATCCCAACTCCCCTTCTGATCTAAAACACAGGCTCTCAACATATCTTCTAGGGTTTGAATGGTTCTCTCAGATTGGCCATCCGTTTGTGGGTGGTAGGCCGTGCTTAAACACAACTTCGAACCAAACACCTTTTGGAAGGCTCCCCAAAAACGTGACGTAAACCGCGGATCTCGATCCGAGATTATCGTCGACGGCACTCCATGCAACCTCACTATTTCTTGGATGTAAAGCTGAGCCAATTTGTCCAAAGAGTATGTCACTCTAATAGGCAGAAAGTGAGCCGACTTGGTTAGTCGATCCACTATCACCCATATGGCGTCATGGCCAGCTTGGGTCTTAGGCAATCCTGTCATGAAATCCGTAGATATGCATTCCCACTTCCATTCGAGGATTGACAGGGGTTGCAACAAACCTGAAGGTTTTTGGTGCTCGATTTTCACTTTCTAATATACCAAGCACTTACTAACCCAGGCGACTACATCCTTCTTCATTCCGAGCCACCAAAACATCTTCTTCAAGTCTTGATACATCTTGGTAACACCAGGATGAATGGTGAAATAGCTTTTGTGAGCCTCCTCCAAGATCTTCTCTCGGAGGTCACCATCTTGGGGTACGCAGATCCTTCCTTTAAACCTCCATATCCAATCCTCACCTCTTTCGAAACCCTTCAACTTTCCCGCCTTAACAGCATCTACGATCTCTTCGAACTCCTCATTCTCTCGTTGTGCTATCATGATTCTTTGCTTAAATCCACTTGTCACACTAAGATAGCACATCCTCATCCCTTTATCGGTCACTGACATCCCTAGATTCATATCCCTAAACTTCCCTATTAACTCGACTTCTTTGACCATCA
Organism: Dalbergia cochinchinensis; assembly: GCA_031216125.1. Lineage (NCBI taxonomy): Eukaryota > Viridiplantae > Streptophyta > Magnoliopsida > Fabales > Fabaceae > Dalbergia > Dalbergia cochinchinensis. Next base: position 34,218,563 of record CM062369.1, read on the forward strand.
TGTGGGACAGGTGTAACGACTTTCGGCTCAAGGCATCGGCGACTACATTAGCCTTGCCGGGGTGGTAACTTAAACCGAAATCGTAGTCTTTGAGGAATTCTGTAACACCCTAGTAATTAACCAGATACACCTAGGTTGAATCTGATTAATGACTAGACTTTACTCCTTGCTTTGGTTCTTTCTTCATAATTTGAAAATACTTAGTGAAATTACGAGCCATTTTTTTTTTTAAACACATAATTGAAAACGTGAGCCGAGTACAACGTGAACGAGTAAGCGGAGTATAATAAGACGTTTAAGAATATATCACATCATATCACTTAGGCTCCATCATATAACATCCATAAGCACATTATAGCATATATTTACATACAATAACCTCACTCAAAGGGTGGGTTATGTTCATACATCATTATCTTATGCAAACCCATAAAAGAAAATATACTTAAGGAAATACATGCCCCTAAACTAGATAACTCCATAAGCCGGGAAGGTTATCCTAAAACTAGGGTGCATGATCACACATAAATCTACTAAGAACCCTCTATGGCCACTATCCAAGAAATGGGGGAATAAATCCGATCCACTGATGAGCTCCCTCGGGAGGGGGCACATGAGATGCACCAGGCTGGGGTCGCATGGACAACCTTCTTGCTAACCTCGGCTGAACAACTGTTTCCTCACTACCTTCTCTTACACGTGTGGGAGTAGGAGCAGAGCTCTTAGAATATACATGAGTAGGAGTGTCCTCTGAAGGATCAGTTTCAGAATATCTCGTCTCGGGAACATACTCTGGAAATCCATGGACAGCAGATGAAGCGGGATAAGAACGTAACATCCTTTCATCAAGTGGACGTGCATGTTCGAAAACCATTTCATCGCCATAGGGAGAAGTAGGAGAAAATCGATAACTAGGGACAGGATGTGCAAATGGACGACCTATGTAAATAAAAACACGAATCACACCTCCCTTCAAAATGATACGAGCGATGCACCGGATCATAGTGAATTTCCCAAGTAGGGGTATCAACGAATAGGACGAATGTCGCCATCTGAATCTGGAGACAATGACGGAAATAAAGAAAAGGGAGTGAGAATCTTGCTAAAGAATTCTCAAGAAGGTAGCTCATTCTACAGTGTCATCATCAAAGTCCCAAGGAACCTCGGGATTATTCTAAAATAGTGAGCATGCAAAGATTCATTTTAAGTTCGGACAAATACTTAACCGAGGTTCGTCAATTTTTAATCATGCGTCTTATAATGCATCATAATCTTAACATGTCATATTTACAATGAACTTTTCCTTTATCATTACATCATTTTCCTCATCATCATTATCAAATAACATGCATAAAAGAACGTCATATAATATTAGCTACATGTGGACATAGTGCACATATTTCATTTCTTTAGTGCCTTAGGTGACTTAAAATCTTATCATCATCATTATTTTCCTTAGGCCACCCTATACTCCACCCTTTTGGGAGTAATTTAGGTTATGAGCTCATACTTTACTAGTCGTCACTAGCATATACTTATCCCTTTTGATAAGCTAAAGTCCCGACTCTACCCTTTTGAGAGAACGGGTTAGGGGCTAAAATCACCTTTTCACCACCTATAGTCTGATGGTTCCAAAGGATCATTTTCTTATAAGTTTAAGTCACCATTAAATCTTTGCATGGTATATCATAATACAATTCATAAACATCATAACATTTTCTCATTTATAGTCTTAAGCTAGAATAATATATATCAACTGTAATCATGCATATGGGAGATTCCCGGGAAAGAGAGGTGGGTCACAATGGACACGCTTAAATACCAAGTCTTTCCTTAGCCAGAACCTTTCCAAATTACACTTTTACAATGATACACTTTCTTCTAGCAACAAAGGTAAATTTTACATAATAAAGAACATTTCATGTATAAGCATTCTCATTATTTGCAACAGCAACTATAACATGCAAGCCAGGAAATCATTCAATAAGCATCCAATCCTTACATAGAATTATCAATTATAGAACTAATTAGTTACTAAACCAATTATGAATCATTCTCTTAACAATAAACCATAATTATCACAACTTCAATCATATCAAATCATTATCACACATTGATACTAAACTCAGATCAGTGGCCGAATCATGAACCTCATGCAATTACATAGAATCATATTTTAAGTGCATATAAAATACTAGTTCCCCATAAAATCCTTGCAAAGTCATAAAACTCATTTAGAAACTAGTTCTTTTGTCAAATTTGGGAGGATCTTCACAATTAAAATTCTCACTTAAGATAAAAGGAGTAAGTCTTGAGCTTTAGAGATTTAGGTGACATCTTAGAATTATAACATGCTATGCAACCTTATTTTAATCTTATCTTTATAAGGTGATAGCTTGGAATTATAAACATGATATGCAATTCCATTTCTTTATCTTTAAGATTTAAGGTGATGACTTGAAAATTAAACATGATGCAAGAACTTGAAATATAAACATGATACAAGAAAGCTGGAGCGGTAATCCGTGCAGACCAAGAGAGGGAGAAGAGAATATTAAGAAACCGAGCGGTATTCCGCACAGGATCAGTAGAGGAGAAGAGAATATTAAGAAATCGGAGTGGCGGTAGTCCGCACAGGACCAATAAAGGGAGAAGAGAATTATTATTACATCTTTTTAAGCTCCAATCTCAAGACTTTTTAAAGAATAAATTCTTTAACTCCAATAATCATATTTCTTTGCTTGTAATACATGGGCAAGTCTTTGAGCTTTAGGATCTTTAGGTGATGGCATAAAATAAACATGTCATGCGTTGATTCTTTTAGCCATTATAAAATATAGTGAGAGCATAAATTAAATATGAGATGCAACCTCTTTATTATCTTGAAAGATTAAGTGATGACTTGAAACATAAACATGAAATACAAGCTTGGAATTTAAACATGAGAAATGCAAGTTCATTTATTCATTCTTGAAAATTTAGTGATGACATAGAAGGTAAACATGGTTATGCAAAGCATAAACTTAATCATGGATGCAAATTCATTTTGTTTCTTTACTAGAGCTCCTTCAAGACTTTAAAAGAATTATAAATTCAACCCAATACATATCTTAACAAGAAATAAAACATAAAAGGAAAATACATCTTTCAAGTTCTAAACTAAAAATCTTTGTTTTAGCATCATAAAGCATTATTCTTTAAAGTTTTGCATCAAGTGGAATTTTCAAGCTTTAGAGGCCTAACTTGTGATGGATTTACAATCCACCCTCAAGGTCCTCATCATCAAGCCATCATCTTAGTTCCACCTAGGCCATATGGTTGAATTGGTTAAAGAAAAATTGAAGAGAAAAACCAAAATGAAAAGCTAAGGTAAGTTCATAATTTCATCATTTTGAGCTAAAAACACAACTCCTCAAAGCATAGAAATAAATTTAGAAACTACTCCTTACCTAATCTGAGTTGAAGAAGAGGAAGAGAACTTGGTTTCTTGAAGTGAAATGAAACAAAATCTCTTTGAAAAAATTGAAGAAAGAATTCAGCCAAAGAGGAGGAAGAAAGAAAGTTTTTTGTGCTCTTAAAAACTAGTTATGAACTAAGCATTCCAAGACCACTCAAGCAAGCCTATTTATAGAAGATTTTGAGGCTTCTAATTGGCCAAAATGATGAGGTAGTGGACGGAATTTTGCAGGAGAAATAAGGGAGGAAAAATCATTTTAGACAAAGTTGTATGAAATTAAGGAATTATGTCTCTTATGGTGACATTTTGGCATTTTGTTTTAGTGCAACTTTTGGCAATAATTCAGCTGCATAATGGCATCAATAATTTCGTCCATTACAGCCCAAAGAAGTGAAATTTGTGTGTTCCATGTATTATTTAGGTGTAGGTAAGGTATTCATGTAATTTAGAGAATTTACGGTTAAGGGTTTAAGTGAATTAGTAAGCAATTTGGGTGTTTTTGAGTAATTTTGGGTTCTAATCAATCTAAATACATAATTTTGACTCTAGATTAATATTTAGAATTTAATAAGCTTTAATTTGAGCCTAATATTGCTTAGGTTTCGGTATACGAATCAAAAATCCCAAAATTCGTAAAACTACCCAAAAACAGAGGCAAAATCGTACTTTCACTTAAAAACTGCCCGAGGCCACCTGAGCTTAACCAATGGTTAATCATGGCTTAAAAACACATTTTAAAACATTTTAGTGAGGTTCGGGCTCAGTCGGCACGCACATCGGAGTTAAAACAGCCGCAGGGGCATTTTGGTCATTTCGCGCGTCGGAACTCAAAATTGAGATCCTTCTGCTCTATTAACACACATAACACAAACAATCCCTTATTATCCTCAAAATATCCCCTTGAGAATAGGTAGGGCCCACGATCCTCATTTTCTAAGTAAAATAACTTCAGGGGCATTTTGGTCATTTTATACGTACAGAAATTCGGGATTTGCGACTCTCGCATGAATCGTTCCTAACCTCTCTTCTAATGTTATATTCCTTTATTGAGGATTGTTCGGCCTCAAATCTTATGTAATAATTACCTACGGTAATTCGGTAATTGAGTAATTTCTAATGACAGTAAAAATTATAGTAAAAATTGGGGCGTTACAAATTCCATCCACCTTCTCTGCCTCATGTTCAACTCCTTTTGATCAAAGAGGTACTTGAGACTCTTATGATCGAAGAAAACTTCGAACCTTACACCATACAAATTGTGTCTCCACATCTTGAAGGCAAACACTATGGTGGCTAACTCTAGGTCATAGGTGGGGTAGTTAGCCTCGTGAGGCTTGAGTTGTTGAGATGCATAGGCTACCACTTGCCTATTTTGCATCAACACACACCCTAGTCATTTGCTCGAAGCGTCACAATATACCTCGAAAGGTACATTGGGGCTAGGTAAGACTAAGACTGGGGTCGTGGTTAACCTTTCCTTAAGCTCTTGGAAACTTTTCTCACACTCGGGGTTCCAAACGAAGGGGGTATTCTTCCTAGTTAGCTTGGTTAGGGGTAGGGCAATTTGGGAAAAACCCTTGATAAACCTACTATAGTAGCCTGCTAAACCCAAAAAGCTCCGTATTTTCGTTACGGTGGTCAGTCTATCCAAATTCATTACGACTTCTACCTTACTAGGATCAACGGTTATACCTCCTTTTGACACAACGTGCCCTAAAAACTTGACCTCCTCCAACCAAAATTCACACTTAGAGAGTTTTGCATACAGCTTTTTCTCCTTTAATATCTCCAAAACTATCCTCAAATGACGCTCATGCTCCTTGTGGGTCTTCGAATAGATGAGTATATCATCTATGAAAATGACCACAAACTTATCTAAATAGGGTCTAAAGATCCTATTCATGTAATCCATAAATACTGCAGGAGCATTTGTCAATCCAAAAGACATCACCGCGAACTTAAAGTGTCCATACTGAGTTCTAAAGGCGGTCTTTGGTATATCTTGATCTCTCACTCTAATTTGGTGGTATCCTGACCTTAGGTCGATCTTGGAAAATACTACCGCTCCTCTCAATTGGTCCATAAGATCATCTATCCTAGGCAAGGGGTACTTGTTTTTCACTGTCACACGATTCAATTGCCTATAGTCTATGCACAACCTCATGCTCCCGTCCTTCTTCTTCACAAACAAGACAGGAGCTCCCCACGGTGAAGCACTAGGTCTTATAAAGCTCTTCTCTAAAAGTTCCTCAAGTTGGGTTTTAAGCTCGGCTAGTTCTAGGGGTGACATTCTATAGGGGGCAATGGAGATTGGTCCCGCTCCTGGAACCAACTCAATGGAGAACTCCACTTCTCTCTCGGGGGGAAACTTGGGTATATCTTTCGGAAACATCTCGGGATAGTCTCTTACTACAGGTATATCTTCTAGGTTCTGCTCAAAGTCTACCTCACTAGCGGCTAGGAGAACATATCCCTTAGTCTTTTTCCCACTACAGTGGACCTCTACGGCATTGAGATAGAGTCTCAAAGGTTGACTTACTTCACTAGGGGGAGAAGGAAAGACAGCTGTTTTGGTGTCACAGTCTAACAATACATGGTTGGCGTGAAGCCAATCCATGCCAAGAACTACTCCTATACCTTTCATGGGTAAACAAATTAAATCCATAACATATGATCTATTTTCTGTGGTGAGGTGACAGTTTAGACAACAATAACAAGTATTCACAGGATGATTTGTAGGGGTAGAGACAACAAGATCAAAAGGAAGTTTGGAAGCTTTCAAATTTAGAGCCTCGACACTAGCATATGAAATAAAAGAATTTGTTGCACCAGAGTCATAAAGTACAGTTAAGGTCCTACCATCTATTTCACACTTACCTTCTATGAGACCGTTAGATGTATCCGCTCCGTCTACATTGAGGGTGAAGACCCTCCTATGGTGTTGTGGCCGAGGATTCTGGCTTGCTGGCCTCCCATTGGTGCAGTTGTTGGCGTAGTGGCCAGGCTTTCCGCATCGGAAGCAGACATTCTGCCCCGCCAGGCAGGGACGGTTGCCATGATCCCTCCCGCACTGGGGGCACAGTACGGCTGGGGTAGCTCAGGCGAAGGTGACAGGGGTTCCTTGAGGTGCCTTGTTCTTGGCCCCACTTGATCCTCCTTGGTTGTTTCGGGGGCCGCCCGACCCTCCTTGTCGATTGTTGTTGTTGTTGTTGTTGTTGCGGTTGTTGTTGTTCTGGAATTGTGGTCGGTGTGGTTGCTTGGGTTGTTGGTGGAAGGGGGTTCTTTGTTGTTGTTGTGGTTTGAACTGGTTGGTTTGGTAGGGATTATAGTGATTTCGAGATTGGTTTGGATATTGGGGCTTGAGGTGCTAGCCCCTTGTTCCGTGCTGCCCTTGCAGCATTGATTTTCTTCTGTCCCTCTTCCATGATCCGGCACTTGTTGACTAGGGTTGGGAAGTCCCTAATCTCCATGTGCGCCACAGCATAGTTGAGCTCCGCCGTTAGTCCGGCCTCATATTTGACGCACTTCCACACTTCATCGGGGTTTCCTTGAAACACCCGAGAGAACTTGATCAGCTCCTCGAATTTCGCCGTGTACTGGGCGACAGTAGACCCTCCTTGGGTCAGTTGCATAAACTCAATGTCCTTTGCATTCCTCACAGACTCCGGGAAGTACTTCTCGTAGAAGTAAGTTTTGAACAGCTCGATTAGCATAGCGGTGCCGAAGCCTCAGCGATCTTCGGGTGCCGACCCACCAGAATTCGGCGTCGGACTCCATCATGTATGCAGCAAACGTGACCTTTTGCTCCTCCGAGCAAGCTACCACGGAGTAGATCTTCTCCATGTTCTTGATCCACTCATCAGCTTTGTCGGGGTCCATGGCTCCTCGGAAGGTTGGTGGGTTCGCCTTGCGAAACTCACCAAACCTCGCTTGCTCGACCATTTCAGCAGTAGGGGGAGCACGTCTGGTGTCCCCTTGTTGGTTCATCCTCTCGAACATTCGTTCCATGGCCCTAGCCATGTCACGAACAGCAGCAGCAGTAGCATCATTTTGGACCCCCTCGGTCGGGCGTCCTAGGTTATCTCCTTGGTGCCATTGGTTCCTAAACACATGAGACAATAAACACTGAGGTGATCAGGCTCAATATTCCATGTAAGATGAGCTAGTTACCATGGCACACACAAGTAGACAAGGGTCATGCACTTCTACCCTATAGCTTATCTCTAACTAAGCACTACGCATGACATATCTATCGTACTACGCTTTAGAAAGCATAGTCAGTCCAATCCTCAGGCTCCATGAGAATCGAACTGCTCTGATACCATAATGTAACATCCTAATTTTTAACCCAATACTCTAGAACATACTTAGGTTAATCATTAGTCTGTTACTTCATAGTTCTCAATTTTTACTTAGAAATACTTAGCGGAAAATACGGGTAAATTTTTTTGAAATACAAAGTGAGAACCGCGTGATGCGATATAACATGTAACGAACAAAACATACATCTCATAACGTTATAGCATAAGGCACATAAAGGCACATCATGAGAAACACTGAATATCATCTCATATATATATATAACTTGCCCACTTATAAGTGTGGGACTTAATTTGGCACAAGGGAATACATGAAAGAAAATGCAACATAAACATGAACATAAACTACTCCCCTATCCGAGTGCATCTAATGGGATAACCTCAAGTCAAAAGAAGGTTTATCCCCATCTAAGTGGTGTGTGCTCTAACCCGGGCCATCCACAGCCTCCTACTGGCAACTATCCCTCGAGCATGGCACGTAACCAGGAAACTGAGCAAGCTCCTCCGGCATGAATAGGTGGGACGGGGCTCGGAAGTGACCTCCACGGCGTGGCCTCATCTCCGGTCATCGTGCAAGCCTTGGCTGAGTCACGGAGGGCTCGCTACCCTCCCCAAGGTCCATGGGTATGGTGGGGGAAGATCCCTCGGAGGGTACCTAGGTTGCCGAATCCTCGGAAGGTCCGTCTCTGAAAAAGACGACAGGCAACGGGGCACATACTGGGGGTAGTCTTGTACGGCGGATGTGGACGGTGGAGTACGGCGAAGCCTCTCCTCTCGGGGACGTGCGCGCTCGAACACCAAGTCATCGCCAAAAGGTGAGACGGGGGAGAAACGATGGGAATGTACAGAGGAGTGAAGGGTCGACCCATGAACATGAATACTCTAACCGTGCATTGACCCACAAAATGGAACGACCCGTGGTCCGAGTCATGGTGCACCTCCCATGTCGGTGTGTCCATGAACACTACAAACGTCGCCATCTAAAGACTTGACGGAAAGAAAGAGATAGAGGGAGTGAGAATCTTGCTAAAGAATCTCAGTAGGGCCTCCTACTACCTAGGTGTCATCATCTACGTCCTCAGGAACCTTGGGTTTAATTATATAAAATGACTGAGCATGCATTAAGTTCATTTTTAAGTTCCAAATCATAGTTTAGCCAAGGTCCATTCATTTTAGGATGATCTTAATGTCATGAATGCAGCACAATAAAGAATGTATTCATGGCGCTACCTAATGCACATACATAAATCATATCATCAAGCATCATCATACTTAGTGGCATAAAGTGGCAATAGAAACATTCATATGGGACAAACTTAGTGACATAATCATAATCATGAAACTTCTCTTCCTCATGGGCCGCCTTAAAAGACAATCGAACTGGGGGTGCTCGGCCGAACTGGTGTCACCCAGAATGTGTCACATATCTAGGTTATGAGCTCATACCTTAACTAGTCGTCACTAGTTGTTACTTACTAGTTAACGATAAGCGTATCATAAATCATAATTCCCGACTATCTGAGTACGGGTTAGGGGGCAAACCTCTTAGGGGTGCTCGGCCGAACCGGTGTCACCTAAGAGTATAAATTGGTACCGATGTCACATGAGTTCTATGGAGGTGCTCGGCCGAACCGGTGTCATCCTAGAACCCATCTTAGTACCTTAATTTTCAAAATCTCTTTAAGTCCCTAAATTTGTCGAAAATTCGGCGGCACGATGGCATTACGCCGAATTCCTTCCAAATTTGCTTTATGCCACATAAACATATATCCTCATGAATTCCTCATATGAATAACATCATCATCATTTACATAACTCATGCATCATCATAGAACATTCAAACACTTACCCTTATGGTAGCTTATGCTTTGACCCTTACGGGTCTTAATCTTGAGATATAGTTCTCTAACATCCGTCGTTCATATGTTATGCACCTAAGGGCTCATAATAAATCATCATTCCTAATCCTCATGTTCATACTCAAATTTGAAAAGCATAGGGCAGAATTTCTAACTTGTAATTACGGGGTTCTAGAACTTACGTTTTAGACCCTTTCTCGATTCTGTCTTCGTCTAAGGCATTATAAATTGAATCTAAATCAATTATGAGACATTCCTATGCTTAAGGACTAATTATTAATCATGTTTATCATGTTGTAAGGGTGCTGGACAGAATCCAGAAAATTAAATGTTCTAAGAGTTCTAAACTTGCACTTTTACGGTTTTCTAGTGACTAGCTTTCCTCTAGGTGCTAGAATTCAATTCTAATCTAGATGTTACCAAGTTTTTCATGTCTAAATAATCCTAATCTGATTGTGCTCCCATTAAAACAGTTTGGATATGTTCCAAAAACAAATGGGTCAAAACTATGTTAAATTCTAGCTTTACGGTATTTCTAGTTAGCTAGTTTCTTACCTATTATGCATAGAATCGTTTCTACATCATCATATGATATTTTCACACATTCTAACACATCAAAACATCACCATACAGCATCACACTCATCATAACAGTACCGAAAACATCTTGCTTCAATAAGAGAATTAAATTGACATTCCTCGGTACATAAGTTAACTAATTTCTCTCGGAATCAATTTAGAATTTCTAAAACTCTTTGCAAATCATTTTAATTCATCAAGAGGCTAAGAGAAGCCTTAGGTCAGTGACCAAAGTATAGTTCATCTTCAAGAGAGAATAAAATCGTATCTCATGATAACATAACCTTTTAAAGACTTGTAAAGCTTTAAGAAAAACTTAGAACAGAGACTATTGGTCCTTGTAGCTAGATGAAAACTCATTGCAAGTCCATCATCACTACTTGGCCGAAAACATGCATTCAAGGAATGCATTCACATTAAACCTTAACTTGAAATGAAATGGGCAAGTCTTTGAGCTCTATGTTCTTAAGTTATGACATAAAATAAACGTGCTCATGCTTCTCATTTTTAATCTTGCTTACAAAATAAAGTGATGACTTAAGATAAATATGCAAGGCATAAACTTAAACGTGCAAGCTTGAAAGTAAATATGCAAGGTTCAATTCTTTATTTTAGTGCTCTTGGCCCAACAACAATCGACTTTAAGGCCGAAATAGATAGGCATTCGAGAAATTAATTAGGTGATAATTCAAGTTCAATTCTTTATTTTAGTGCTCTAGGCCCAACAACAATCGACTTTAAGGCCGAAATAGAAAGGCTTTGAGAATTAAATTAAGTGATGATGCAAGTTCCATTTTAATCTTTATGTTCTTAGGTGATAGCTTGAAAGTAAAGGTGCATAGCAAGAATGTAAATATAAATGCAAGCATAAAATAAATTATGCAAGTTCATTTTATCTTTCTGGAGCTCTTAACAAGACTTTAAAGGAACTTAAACCTCAACCCAAACTCATCAAACCAAGATAAAGTAAAGTCTAGAGTTCTTAGAACTCAACATAACATTTTTAGAAAATTGAAACATTTTGCATGTAAAAGAAAAGGAAATGGCCGAAACTTCAAGGAAAACAAAAGAACATTTTGAAACTCTAGAGTCCATGATCTTGATGATATATTAACATCAACATCATGAGACCTCATCATTGAGTCCTTAGAACCATTTTAAAACATCATCAAAGTTAAAGATTCCAAAAGTTGGAGAAAGGAAGAACTAGAAGTATTTTACTCAAGAACAAAGATCAAGCTCTAGAGTTTGTTTCAAGTGATGAACATCATCAAGAAACTCTCATCATCAAGCTCTCATTTCTTTGAACTTCAAGGCCCATGGCCGAAAATGAGAAAGAAAAAGGAGAAGGAAAGAAGTTCTAAAAAGAACCAAGAGAAACTATGAACATAAAGCTAGAGCAAGAACTTTAAAGAAAGGAGTACTTGAAAGAAAATCCCTACTTGGTGTGATGAACTTGAAGATGGAAGAAGAAGATGAAGATGGAAGAAGGAGATGGAGAGCTCCAAGAACTTGAAGAACACAAGAGCTTTGAGAGAAAAAGAAAAGCTTTGAGTGTTCCTAAACTTAGCAAATGATCTAAAAGTGGTGCAAGCTCCTCAAGGCATTCTATTTATAGAGAAATGAAACAAATGAAGGGTGCACATGGAGGAGGAGGCTTCGGCCATTGCAGATTGGAGGGCATCCCATGAGTTCCATGAGGTGAGATAATGTGGTCTTGAGGCATGGTGAGGTATGGTTCAAGGTATGGTGTCAAACATGATTTTTTGAGTGAGAAACAATTCAACATGTGTGGTAAAAGGAGAGAGATGGCCGAATATGCATCAGCCATGGGGGGAGGATTCCTTGCATTTTAATTGTGGTTTAGAGTTGTGTTTAGGTGTATCTTTGATTAGGACTAAGATTAGGAGTTTGTAAGAAAGTGTTTAGGTGAGAAAATGGGCAATTAAGGTTATCAAGACATAATTAGAGAGTGTTCTTGCATCATGAGTGAGTTATAAATTCATTTTAGTGTTTAAACAATTCTAGACACAATTCCTTAATTTAAGGAATTGGAGAGAGAAAACACTATTCAAGATTCCAAGACTAGGAATCTTGAGTTCTAAAAAGGGATTTAAGTTTAATTTAAGCAATTTTAGGTTCTAATTAACTTTAATAAATTATTTTGACTCTAGATTAATTAGGGAAATTAATTAATCTTCGTTTAGAGCCTAATATTGCTTAGGTTTGCTCAATTACATCATTAAGCTCAAAAACATTATTCTAGGGGCAAAACCGTAATTTTGCGCTAAAACTGCCCGGGACCACCGGGACTTGAACAGAGACCTCTAGACACATGAAAACATGTTTTTAAACCTCTGGGGAAAGTTTCGTGCTCAAACGGCACTTCTACCCGCGTAAAAACACTATAGGGGTATTTTGGTCATTTCGACCCGAAACTGCAGAAAACGAGATTTTCGCTTCCGGAAGCATTCAAAGGCCATTCAATCCCCTTCAAGCATTGAGTTGACCCTTCGAGGACGACCGAGTTGGTTACCCTCGAATTCGGATCAGGAAATGACCCCAGGGGCATTTTGGTCATTTTCCTCAGATAGAAAAATCGGGGTGTTACATAGAGTACTAAAATAAAGAATTGGACTTGCATCCATGTTTATTGTAACGCCCCGATTTTTTGCCTGAGTGAAAAATGACCGAAATGCCTCTGAGGTCATTTTCGGCCCGGGATTCGAGGATGGCCGACCCGACAGTCCTCGAAGGGCCAACTCAATGTTTGAAGGGGATTGAATGACCCATGAGTGGTTCCGGAGGCGAAAGTCTCATTTTCTGCAGTTTCGGGTCAAAATGACCAAAATACCCCTATAGCGTTTTACGCGGGTAAAGGTGCTGTTTGAGCCCGAAACTTTCCCCATAGGTTTAAAACCATGTTATTACATATTTCAAAACATCTGTTTGAGTCTCAGTCTGGCGGTTTAGTGCAAAATTAAGATTTTGCCCCTAGAATAGTGTTTTTGAGCTTAATGATGTAATTAAGCAAACCTAAACAATGTCAGGCTCTAAACGAAGATTAATTAATTTTCATAATTAATCTAGAGTCAAAATAAATTATTAAAATTAATTAGAACCTAAGATTGCTTAGATTAGATTTAAATCCCTTTTCTAAAACTCAAGATTTCACTCTTGGAATCTTAAATAGTGTTTTCTCTCTCCAATTCCTTAAATCAAGGAATTGTGACTAGAATTGTTTAAACACTAAAATGAGTTTATAACCCACTAATGATGCAAGAACACTCTTTAATTATGTCTTGACAACCTTGATTACCCATTTTCTTACCTAAACACTTTCTTACAACTTCCTAACCTTAAGCATAATCAAAGATACACCTAAACACAACTCTAAACCATAATTAAAATGCAAGAAACCCTCCTCCCATGGCTGATGCACATTCGGCCTCTCTCCCTCAATTACCACACATGTTGAATTGTTTTTCACTCAAAGAACCATGCTTGAGGCCATACCTTGAACCATACTTCACCATACTTTGAACCATACCTTGTAACATCCTAATTTTTAACCCAATACTCTAGGACATATTTAGGTTAATCATTAGTCTATTACTCTTTTAGTCTCATTCCTTACAACCTTTCATTAAAATACTTAGCGAAAAATATGAATGAATTTTTCTTTTTGAACTTGAAAGCAAAACGCGAGCCACGCACTAATCTAACGTTCGTCATAACCATAACGTGCAAGAAAAAGTAGCCACACCATTGATAATCATGAAATATAGTATTATACCTAACAATCATAATATCATCACATCTTCATAGATACATAGACTACTAACATCATTGTACCATCATTTACATCAAAACACGCCCATATATGTGAAGTCATCCTTATCCACCTATGAGGTTGAATAAGTGTCAACCCAAAAAGCTAAGCTATCTATGCTCCCGCAGCGATCCTTTGCTCCGTCTGCTAGTGTGTCCCTTAAGCGCGAGCCTCAGAAGAAGTCATGAACCTCGTTGTAATCCTCGTCTAGAGATGACACGGAAGAAAAGGAAGGGATGAGAAACTCATTCGAGATTCTCAGTAGGGATTCCCGACTCTAACCCTAGTGTCATCGTCGTCATCCCCAGCCACCTCGGTTTTAATTATGAAAAAGGTGTACATGCATAAGGATTGGTTTTAGGCTTTACAAATCTATTTATCTGAAGTGGGTGTCTTTTAGTATGTGTCTTAATGACATGAATGCAACAGATATTTGATGAATGCATGACAATACCATATGCACATTAACACGAAAATCATAATACTTGGGCACATCACAAAGAAACATAAATCATATACGCGGCATAAAAAGGCATAGTACTTTTCTTGTGACATCTTTCTCATAAGTAAAACTCTTAAGTTCTTTTTCTTAAAGACCACCCTCTTAACATATCCACCAAAAGTCCAACCGATTCACCGGCCCGGCGATAATCTGGTCACCAAACTACGTCTCACCTATCGCCTAGGAATGAGCTCAATCCTAACTAGTCGTCACTAGATTTAATATGGGCTAATAGAGGGGGTATACATAACTTTCTTGGATCACCTATCTTAGGATCATTTCCTTCTTTGAAACGCTCTACTGGTATCTAGTACACAATAATTGTCCGCTTTGGCAAGCTCAATGTCAATACCTTCCCGGATTTGTCTCCTCCCCACCGTAGCGCGAGTAATGCATCTCAGTACTATGTCACATCTGTTCTGGGGGTGCTCGGCCGAACCGGTGTCACCCAGAACCTATCCTGGGGTTGCTCGGCCGAACCGGTGTCACCCAGGAGTTTTCACAAACTTTTCTCAAATTCTCAAGTTTGATGGGAAATTCGGCAGCATAATGGCGTTCACCGGATTTCCTTCAAACTTTGCTTTATGCCACGAAACTTGTAGGACATGCATAACCATTCAACATCATCATAAGACATCAAATCATAATCATTCTCATACGTCCACAAGCCACTTTGAAAATTCATTATCATCCTTCACATAACACATGCATCATCATAGAACATTCAAACGCTTACCCTTATGGTAGCTTATGCTTTGACCCTTACGGGTCTTAAATCTTGAGATATAGTTTTCTAACATCTGTCGTTCATATGTTATGCACCTAAGGGCTCATAATTAATCATCATTCCTAATCCTCATGTTCATACTCAAATCTGAAAAGCATAGGGCAAAATTTCTAACTTGTGGTTACGGGGTTCTAGAACTTACGTTTTAAACCTTTTTCTCAGTTCCGTCTTCGCCTAAGGCACTATAAATTAAATCTAAATCAATTATGAGGCATTCCTATGCTTAAGAATTGATTATAAATCACATTTATCATGTTGTAACGTTGCTGGACAGAATCCAGAAAACTAAATGTTCTAAGAGTTCTATATTTGCATTCTTACGGTTTTCTAGTTCCTAGTTTCCCTATAGGTGCTAAAATTCAATTCTAATCCAAATGTTATCAAGTTTTTCATGTCTAAACAATCCAAATCTGATTATGTTCCCATTAAAACAGTTTGGATAAGTTCCAAAAACAAATGGGTCAAAACTATGTTAAATTTTAGTTTTACGGTATTTCTAGTTAGCTAGTTTCTTATCTATTATGCATAGAATCATTTCTACATCATCATATGATATTTTCACACATCAAAACATCACCATACAGCATCACACTCATCATGACAGAACCGAAATCATGGAGCTTCAGTAAGAGAATTAAATTGACATTTTGAGGTATATAAGTTAACTAGTTCCTCTTGGAATCAAATTAGAATTTCTAAAACTCTTTGCAAATCATTTTAATTCATCAAGAGGCTAAGAAAAGCCTTAGGTCAGTGACCAAAATATATTCCATCTTCTAAAAGGAAATAAAGTCATAACTCTTGATAACATACCCTTGAAAAGGTTTGTAAAGCTTTTAAGAAAAACTTAGAATATAGACTATTGGTCCTTGTAGCTAGATGAAAACTCATTGCTAGTCCATCATCACTACTTGGCCGAAAACATGCATTCAAAGAATGATTTCACATTAAACTTTAACTTGGAATGAAATGGGCAAGTCTTTGAGCTCTAGGTTCTTAAGTTACGACATAAAATAAATGTGCTCATGCTTTTCATTTTTAATCTTGCTTACAAAATAAAGTGATGACATAAATTAAATATGCAAGGCATAAACTTAAACGTGCAAGCTTGAAAGTAAATATGCAAGATTCAATTCTTTATTTTAGTGCTCTTGGCCCAACAACAATCGACTTTAATGCCGAAATAGATAGGCATTCGAGAAATTAATTAGGTGATGATGCAAGTTCAATTCTTTATTTTAGTGCTCTAGGCCCAACAACAATCGACTTTAAGGCCGAAATAGAAAGGCTTTGAGAATTAAATTAAGTGATGATACAAGTTCCATTTTAATCTTTATGTTCTTAGGTGATAGCTTGAAAGTAAAGATGCATAGCAAGAATGTAAATATAAATGCAAGCATAAAATAAATTATGCAAGTTCATTTTATCTTTCTAGAGCTCTTAACAAGACTTTAAAAGAACATAAACCTTAACCCAAACTCATCCAACTAAGGTAAAGTAAAGTCTAGAGTTCTTAGAACTCAAAACAACATCTTTAGAAAATCAAACCATAAGGCATATAAAGAAAAGGAAATGGCTGAAACATCTAGGCAAGAAAAGAAATATTTGAAACTCTAGAGTCCATGATCTTGATGATATATTAACACCAACATCATGAGACCTCATCATTGAGTCCTTAGAACCATTTTAAAACACCATCAAAACTAAAGTTCTCAAGAGTTCAAGAAAGGAAAAACTAGAAACATTTTTGCTCAAGAACAAAGATCAAGCTCTAGAGTTTGTTTCAAGTGATGAACATCATCATGAAACTCTCATCATCAAGCTCTCATTTCTTTGAACTTCAAGGCCCATGTCCGAAAATGAGAAAGAACAAGGAAAGGAAAAGAAGTTCTAAAAAGAATCAAGAGAAACTATGAACATAAAGCTTAGAACAAGAACTTTAAATAAAGGAATACTTGAAAGAAAATCCCTACTTGGTGTGATGAACTTGAAGATGGAAGAAGAAGATGAAGATGATGAAGAACTCCAAGAACTTGAAGAACACAAGAGCTTTGAGAGAAAAAGAAAAGCTTTGAGTGTTCCTAAACTTAGCAAATGATCTAAAAGTGGTGCAAGCTCCTCAAGGCATTCTATTTATAGAGAAATGAAGCAAATGGAGGGGGTGAGGGGCTGATGTGTTTTCAGCCAAGGGGAGTGCAGCCCATGAGTTCCATGAGGTGAGATGTTGTGGTCTTGAAGCATGGTGAGGTATGGTTCAAAGCATGGTGAGGTATGGTTCAAGGTATGGCTTCAAGCATGGTTCTTTGAGTGAGAAACAATTCAACATGTGTTGTAAATGAGAGAGGGAGAGGGCTGAAATTGCATCGGCCATGGGGAGAGTTTTCTTGCATTTTAATTGTAGTTTAGAGTTGTGTTTAGGTGTATCTTTGGTTAGGATTAAGATTAGGAATTTGTAAGAAAGTGTTTAGATGAGAAAATGGGTAATCAAGGTTGTCAAGACATAATTAAGGAGTGTTCTTGCATCATTAGTGAGTTATAAACTCATTTTAGTGTATAAACAATTCTAGACACAATTCCTTGATTTAAGGAATTGGAGAGAGAAAACACTATTCAAGATTCCAAGAGTGAAATCTTGAGTTTTAGAAAAGGGATTTAAATCTAATCTAAGCAATCTTAGGTTCTAATTAATTTTAATAATTTATTTTGACTCTAGATTAATTAGGAAAATTAATTAATCTTCGTTTAGAGCCTAATATTGCTTAGGTTTGCTTAATTACGTCATTAAGCTCAAAAACACTATTCTAGGGGCAAAATCGTAATTTTGCACTAAAACTGCCCGGAACCACCAGGACTCAAACAGATGTTTTGAAACATGTAAAAACATGGTTTTAAACCTCTGGGGAAAGTTTCGGGCTCAAACGGCACCTTTACCCGCGTAAAACGCTATAGAGGTATTTTGGTCATTTTGACCCGAAACTGCGGAAAATGAGACTTTCGCCTCCGGAACCACTCAAGGGTCATTCAATCCCCTTCAAACATTGAGTTGGCCCTTCGAGGACTACCGAGTCGGCCATCCTCGAATTCCGGGCCGAAAATGACCTCAGGGGCATTTCGATCATTTTCCACTCAGACAGAAAATCGGGGCATTACATACCTCACCATGCCTCAAGACCACATTATCTCACCTCATGGAACTCATGGGCTTCCTCCATTCTGCATGGCCGAAGCCTCCCCCTCCATTTGTACCCTTCATTGTTTCATTTCTCTATAAATAGCTTGCTTGGGTGAACTTGTATCATTTTGGGTTCATTTGCAAAGAGTAAGTTCTCAAAGAAACACTTCAAAGCTTCCTTTTTCTCTCAAGTTCAAGTCTTCAACGTTCTTCAAGTTCTTCATCTTCTTCATCTTCTTCTTCCATCTTCAAGATCATCACACCAAGTAGGGATTTCTTTTCATGAATGTTCTTCTTTAAAGCTTGATGTTTATGGTTTCTCTTGTTTTCTTTTTAGAATTTCTTCTCTATTCCTTTTTCTTTCTTGTTTTGGCCATGAGCCCTTGAGAATAGAGAAATGAGAGCTTGATGATGAGAGTTTCATGATGATGTTCATCACTTGAAACAAACTCTAGAGCTTGATCTTTGTTCTTGAGCAAAAATATTTCTAGTTCTTCCTTTCTTGAACTCTTGAGAACTCTATCTTTGGTAATGTTCCAAAATGGTTCTAAGGACTCAATGATGAGGTCTCATGATGTTGGTGTTAATATATCATCAAGATCATGGACCCTAGAGTTTTAAAATGTTCCTTTTCCTTCTTGAAGTTTCGGCCACTTCCTTTTCCTTTACATGCTAAATGTTTTGATTTTCTAAAAATGTTGTGTTGAGTTCTAAGGACTCTAGACTTTACTTGATCTTGGTTTGATGAGTTTGGGTTGAGGTTTAAGTTCCTTTAAAGTCTTGTTAAGAGCTCTAGAAAGATAAAACGAACTTGCATAATTTATTTTATGCTTGCATTTATATTTATATTCTTGTTATGCACCTTTACTTTCAAGCTATCACCTAAGAACATAAAGATTAAAATGGAACTTGCATCATCACTTAATTTAATTCTCAAAGCCTTTCTATTTCGTCCTTAAAGTCGATTGTTGTTGGGCCTAGAGCACTAAAATAAAGAATTGAACTTGCATTATCACCTAATTAATTTCTCGAATGCCTTTCTATTTCGGCCTTAAAGTCGATTGTTGTTAGGCCAAGAACACTAAAATAAAGAATTGAACCTTACATATTTACTTTCAAGCTTGCACGTTTAAGTTTATGCCTTGCATATTTGTTTTACGCCATCACTCTATTTTGTAAGCAAGATTAAAAATGAAAAGCATGAGCACATTTATTTTATGTCATAACTTAAGAACCTAGAGCTCAAAGACTTGCCCATTTCATTTCAAGATAAAGTTTAATGTGAATGCATTCCTTGAATGCATGTTTTCGGCCATGAAGTGAAGATGGACTTGCAATGAGTTTTCATCTAGCTACAAGGACCAATAGTCTATGTTCTAAGTTTTTCTTAAAGCTTTACAAGGTTATGTTATCATGAGATATGACTTTATTCCCTTTTAGAAGAAGAAATATATTTTGGTCACTGACCTAAGGCTCCTCTTAGCCTCTTGGTGAATTAAAATGATTTGCAAAGAGTTTTAGAAATTCTAATTTGATTCCAAGAGAAACTAGTTAACGTATGTACCTCGAAATGTCAATTTAATTCTCTTACTGAAGCTCCATGATTTCGTTTCTGTCATGATGAGTGTGATGCTGTATGGTGATGTTTTGATGTGTTAGAATGTGTGAAAATATCATATGATGATGTAGAAATGATTCTATGCACAATAGGTAAGAAACTAGCTAACTAGAAATACCGTAACGCTAGAATTTAACATAGTTTTGACCCATTTGCTTTTGGAACTTATCCAAAATGTTTTAATGGGAGCACAATCAGATTAGGATTGTTTAGACATGAAAAACTTGGTAACATTTGGATTAGAATTGAATTCTAGCACCTAGAGGGAAACTAGTCACTAGAAAATCGTAAAAGTGCAAGTTTAGAACTCTTAGAACATTTAATTTTCTGGATTCTGTCGAGCACCCTTAAAACATGATAAACATGATTAACAATTAGTCCATAAGCATAGGAATGTCTCATAATTGATTTGGATTCAGTTTATAGCGCCTTAGGCAAAGACGGAACCGAGAAAGGGTCTAAAACGTAAGTTCTAGAACCCCGTAACCACAAGTTAGAATTTCTGCCCTATGCTTTTCAGATTTGAGTATGAATATGAGAATAAGGAATGATGATTAATTATGAGCCCTTAGGTGCATAAAATATGAACGACAGATGTTAGAAAACTATATCTCAAGATTAAGACCCGTAAGGGTCAAAGCATAAGCTACCGTAAGGGTAAGCGTTTGAATGTTCTATGATGATGCACGTGATATGTAAATGATGATGATGTTATTCATATGAGGAATTCATGAGGATATATGTTTATGTGGCATAAAGCAAATTTGGAAGGAATTCGGCATAATGCCATCGTGCCGCCAAATTTTCGACAAATTTGGGGACTTAAAGAGATTTTGAAAATTAAGGTACTAAGATAGGTTCTAGGATGACACTGGTTCGGCCGAGCACCTCCATAGAACTCATGTGACATCGGTACTAATTTATACTTTTAGGTGACACCGGTTCGGCCGAGCACCCCTAAGAGAATTGCCCCCTAACCCGTACTCAGATAGTCGGGATTTATGATTTATGATACGCTTATCGTTAAGTGGTAAGTAAGAACTAGTGATGACTAGTTAAGGTATGAGCTCATAACCTAGAGACGTGACACGTTCTGGGTGACACCGGTTTGGCCGAGCACCCCCAGAGCGCTTGTCTTTTAGGGCGGCCCATGAGGAAGAGAAGTTTCATGATTATGATTATGTCACTAAGTTTGTCCCATATGAATATTTCTATTGCCACTTTATGCCACTAAGTATGATGATGCTTGATGATATGATTTATGTATGTGCATTCGGTAGCGCCATGTATACATTCTCTATTATGTTCCATTCATGACATTAAGATCATCCTAAAATGAATGGACCTTGGCTAAAGTATATTTTAAAGTTTAAAATGAACTCGATGCATGCTCACTTGCTTTTACGAAAATAAACCCAAGGTTCCTGAGGACGTAGATGATGATACCTAGGTAGTAGGAGGACCTACTGAGATTCTTTAGTAAGATTTTCACTCCCTTTATCTCTTCTTTCCGTCACGTCTTCAGATGGCGACGTTCGTGGTGTTCGTGGACACGCCGACATGGGACGTGCACCATGACCCGGACCACGGGTCATTCCATTTTGAGGGTCGATGCATGGTTAGAGTATTCATGTTCATGGGTCGACCCTTCACTCCCCCTGTACATTCCTATTGTTTCTCCCCTGTCTCACCTTTTGGTGATGAACTGGTGTTCGAGTGCGCACGTCCCCGAGAGGAGAGGCTTCGCCGTACTCCACCATCTGCGTTCGCCGTTCGAGACTTCCCCCAGTATGTGCCCCATTGCCCGTCATCTTTTTCGGAGATGGATCCTTCCGAGGATTCGGCAACCCAGGTACCCTCCGAGGGATCTTCCCCCACCATACCCATGGATCTTGGGGAGGGTAGCGAGCCCATCATGATTCAGCCGAGGCTTGCACGACGACCGAAGATGAGGCCGCGTCGCGGAGGTCACTCCCGAGCTCCGTTCCGCCTATTCTCGCCGGAGGAGCTTGCTCAGTTTCCTGGTTACATGCCATGCTCGAGGGATAGTCGCCAGTAGGAGGCTGTGGATGGCCCGGGTTAGTGCACACACCGCATAGGCGAGGATAGACCTTCTTTTGTTTAGAGGCCCCATTAGATGCACTCGGGTAGTGGAGTAGTTTATGTTTATGTTTATGTTGTATTTTCTTTCATGTATTCCTTTGTACTAAATTAAGTCCCACACTTATAAGTGGGCAAGTTATATATATATATATGAGATGATATTCAGTGTTTCTCATGATGTGCCTTTATGTGCCTTATGCTATGACGTTATGAGATGTATGTTTCGTCCTTTACGTGTTATATCGCATCACGCGGCTCTCACTTTGTATTTCAAAAAAAATTTACCCTTACTTTCCGCTAAGTATTTCAAAGTAAAAATGAGAACTATGAAGTAACAGACTAATGATTAACCTAATTATGTTCTAGAGTATTGGGTTAAAAATTAGGATGTTACATTTATGTTTCCTTGGCTAGCATATTTATTTTTCAAGTCACCACCTAAACGTAAAGATAAGAATGAAGTTACATTTCATATTTATTTTGAGCCCTCACTTTACCTTTCTAATGAAGAATAAATGAAGTACACATCATGTTTATGCTTTTGTTATCACTTAAAGATCCTAGAGCTCAAAAACTTGCCCCTTTTACCTCAAGCTAAAGTTTGACTATGGAATCATTTCTTTGAATGCACTTTTCAGCCATGTGGTAGTGATGGACTTAGAATAAGTTTCATTTAGCTATAAGTGCCAATAGACTATGTTTTAACATCTTCTTAAGCATAGGTGAGCTCAAGAAGTGTTGTAAACATAATTTTACGGATTAAACCTCTTTCATGAATGATTTGAATAAGTTACTGCCCTTGCATTATATTCTCAAGTTTTTGATGAAATAAATTAGTTTTAAAAGAGTTTTAGAAGTCCTAAAATGATTCCAAGAGAAACTAGCAATTTATATGCATTAGAAAGGTGATATTATGTATCTTTTTGGAACCTAACATTTTGCTTCTGCCTTGACATGTTGACTGTGGTATGATGCTGTTTTGATGTGCTAGAATGTGTAAAAATTATAATTATTGTGGTGGGAACTATTCTATATATGTTAGGAAAGGAACTAGCTTTCTAGACAAACCGTAAAGTTGAGATTTTGCAAGTCCTTGACCCATTTAGGTTTGGCCTTTGTCAAAAATATTTTATCATGATAAGTTTCTATTTGGGATGGTTTATCCATGGAAACTTAGTAGCATTCGAGGTAAAATTGATTTTAGCACCTAAAGGGAAAACTAGAACTAGAAAACCGTAAAAATGTGATTTTTAGAGCTCTTAAGGATGGAAACTATGGATTCTATTTTAGCATGATTAAAAATAGTATAAGTGAGTTATATTAAGTGTATATGTGTAAGAAATACTCATAATTGATTTAGGAATTAATTATAGAACCTTAGGAAAGACTAGAAAACTCGAAAGGGTCAAAAATAAGAAAATTGGAGCACCTAGAAAATTGAAAATATGGATTCTATTTCAGCATGACTGAAGGCTGTAGATATATGTTTTAATTATTTTGAATAGGTGGGAATCACTCATAAATGGTTTAGATATTAATTTTAGCATCATAGAAAAAGCTAGTAACGAGAAAGGGCGTAAAACGTAACTTCTAGAACACCGTAACTTATTAAATTTCATTTTCTGCCTATGCTGTCCAGCCATGAATAATTATGTTATTGTGACTAATGAATAGTCGTAACGATGATAACTAATCCCTTGGATGCATAAGAGAATAATTTGAAAGTTAGAATTACCCGATTTAGGGGTTTGGCTATTTAAGGGAATGAATATGTGTCCATGATATGAGATGATGAACTCATGTGATGTTAGATGATTTATATGATGTTATTGGATAGCATGTTTATGGTTTGATATACTCATGAAAGTTATGAAATGATTTCATTCGATATGTTACGAATACAATTGAAGTATTTGGGATGCATATGTTAAAGTACTATGAAAGTATGTGACATAGTACTGAGACGCATTTCTCCCGCTCCAGTGGAGAAAAAGCAAATCCGTGAGGGTATTGACATTGAGTTTGCCAAAGCGGACAATTCACTGTGTACTAGATACCAGTAGAGCATTTCAAAGAAGGAAATGATCCTAAAATAGGTGATCCAAGAAAGTTATGTATACCCTTTTTTATTTTTCCCCATGTAAATCTAGCGACGACTAGTTAGGTTTGAGCTCATTCCTAGGCGATAGATGAGGTGTAGTTTACAGTGTCATGTTTAAAATCATCGGGGACGGTGTTGAGGTTAGACTAAAGGTGATGATGTTTAAAAGGGTGGAAATCAAGAAAAGGAAACATGAGATGTTCAATCATGAGAAAGCATTACATCATGGAATTTCATTGCCTCTCCTTGCATGATAGATATTTATATGATTTATTATGTTTATGCATGTTACTTGTGCACTTAAGACATGGCCAAGCATACATTTTATATCTGTTGCATTCATAACATTAAGTCTCATGTTAAAAGACACCTACTTCGGAGAAATAGATTTGAGAACTTTAAAATTGAATGTTATGCATGCACACGTCTTTCATAATGAAAACCGAAGTGGCTAGGGATGATGACGATGAAATTAATGTTATGGTCGGGAAGCCCTACTAAGATTCTGAAAAAAGTTTCTTATCCCTCTCTTTTCTTCTGTGTCATCCCTAGATGAGGACAACGATGATGTTCTTGGTTTTCCTTGAGGCATGGATGCGAGGGTTGTGCTACTAGTTGGATCAGAGGGCGCAGTAGGAGCGTAGAGCTAGTTCTCCTTAGGCTTTAGTTTGGGGTCGCTATACCCTCTTTATGCTTGTGTGTAGCATAGTCTCATATGTCCTTTATGATTATAGGACATTGCCTTTATGTATTGGTTGTGATATGTTAATCTAATATTATCATGATGTGTTATGTTTCCCTTGATATATATATGGGATGTGATGAGATGTTTATTTTGTATGTGATTAACTTTTACCTATCGTCACCCGTGGCTCGCATTTTGATTTTAACAAGTTTCAAATTTACCCATATTTCTGCTAAGTACTTTCAAAGACCTAAAGTTAAGAACTGAAACAAAGAGTAATAACTAGTAATTAATCTAAGTGCATCTTAGGCACATTGGGTTAAATATTAAGATATAATACCCCTCATGGTTGATCATTCATCACCACAAAAGGGTTCAAAGATTGCAGCACTTTAGCTTTTGTTGGAGGTCTGAATTGTTTTGGCCTATTGGACTATCTGAGTCCTTTCCACCTTTTTTTTCCCTTGCAAAATCTTGCTTTCTTTAGGGATGTCTTTAATTTCTTCATCCTCAGAGAATGAAGACTCTTCTTTAACTACTATTCCAGCACTTTCAGCAGCCAATTGTTCTTTTAGAATTAGTGAGTCTCTTGGCACTCCCTTAAAAAGGTTTCTAAACTTTTTTTTTTCAATATCTTGTCTTTTGATGGGGAGTTTGTTAGGTCTCCCTCTAGGCTTCTCACTTTTTGAGGATTTCACTTCAAGTTTTGAAGTTTTCTTTGGTTGCAGTTTTGGCCTTTTCTCTTCTTTGTTCTTAGATCTTATTTCTAGTTTTCTGATGGGTACAATATCATAATGAGTGCCCTCAGAATCTTCTATTAGCTCTAGAAACCCTTGAGAAAACTTAAGTTTTGAATGACAATAAAGTAAATTTTATTAAAATGTTTTGAAAAAAGAACTAAAGTTTGCTTGAGTTTTTATAGCTCTTAACAGGTTAATTTTCATATACATACAATTAAATTCTTGATATATTTTTCACATTATCGTAATTTAACATGATTAAAATCTCATAATCTTCCTAGGATGAAAGTATGATCTATTTAGAATGTAGAAAAAAGATTTTTATAGATCAAGAACTGATTACAAGATGTAATGATCTTTACAAGAAGATGAGGAAAAATTTCTTCAGCGTTTTTGCTCTTTTGAGCGTCAAAAGTCTCTATTTTATTTTGAGCACAACATCTCTATTTATAGATGGTCTTTCTTTATGGCTGTTTCCCTTGATCTCTTTTTCAAGTGACACATGTTGATCATCAGTTTGTGTCTTGGAAAGCAGTCTAAAGGAGTAGCTCAACTTTTGTCAGAGTTATTGCAGAAGCCGTTATGAAATGGAGATTTCTGAGGTTACCTTCAAAAACTACTTTTTACTTTTTAAACAAGGTTTTTGAAATTTCCTTCTAGAAGCTTGAGTGGTTGACCATGTTGGCAGAAGAGATGACACATTAGTTTGTAACTGGATTTGACTTTTAAATTTGAATTTCAAATTTCCCTCATTTTCCTGTAGAAAACATTGTTTCACTTTAAGGTGAACTTTCTAATTTCAATTCATTGATCTTCCAGTCTTCAATCAGATCTTGTAGATGATGAGATGATTACAATAATCATGTTGATTGAAGGTTGTAAAACACCCTTGCTTCAAAGCTAGGTTGAAATCTTCAACTTGAGAATACTTTTTGAAGTTTACGTCCTATTTTCTAAAGATCTTTGCCTTGGTTTCTTATTGACTATGATTTTCTGTAGCCTATAAAGCATGTATTTGTTCAGTCCAAGATATAATTTTCACTTCCAATTGGTTCCTATCTTTTTAAAAAAGATATGCCATGTTTGCACATGTAAAGTGAAATCATTTACACTTCAAGAAGCACGCTATGCATACCGAAGACCCTATTTGCTTACTTCAAGAAAGTCAAGGAAACCATTAGTCATTCTTCAAAATATTTTCTTTAAATTAGTTACGTTATTACTCAGAACACTTTGCAATGATGCTTTCTAAAGGGTTCTAGAGCTAACAGCTATAAATAAGAAAAATTCCTCGATCATATTCAATCATGCACATGAAAACTTATTTTCAAATAAGACCTTAAACAAGCTCTAGTATACAACTCCAAAGAGGGAAAAACACATGAACAATTAATGATGGCACATGATAGTCCAATCAAAGAGGCTCAAAATCTCACAGGTAAAAGTGCATGTGCTCAATCCAAACAACATAATGAATCCATCAAGCAGGCAAAATAAAATAGTCAATGCCAAGCAAATCAATAAGGTGCAAGTGGTGTAAGCCTATGCATGTAACCTCTAAGGTGTCAAAAAAATAGTGTAAAACTGCAAATAAAAATAAATATGATGCAAGACTCAAAACTAATGTTAAAATAAATAAAATGTAGAAAAATAAAAGGGAAAAGTAAAGAAAAACCTTATAGTGGATTGTCTCCCACCCAACACTTTGCTTTAACGTCCCTAAGTTGGACAGTCAAAACCTTTATGGAGGGTGTGCAGCTTCAACCTACAAATTCATCATCTGAGCTCCTAAATCCCTAGGAGCTGCATGAAGGTGCATTAACTAATGCCTATCAATGTCACAATGGCTCATAGTCTTAGGGTTCTCTAACTTAATTGCACTACTAGGGTGCATATAAGTGACCAAGAATGGTCCCTTCTATCTAGCCTTTGGCCTTCCAATTATCAATTTTGACCAGAGCTCATGCAGCAAGATCCAGTGCCCTTCACAGGGCTTCCTTCCTAATATGGAGAGGGGGGGTTATGAAGCACCTGCCAAACTGATAACTGATGGCTGGGTGGAGTACCTGTATCTGAAAAACTTAGGAAATTCTAAAACAATAGGCTCATCATATCCTATGGAAGAAGAAAAAAATAGAGAAGGGGGGATCGGAATCCTTACAAAGTATATTGCTACAAGCATCATCAACTAAAGAATCAATGACATCAATGCCAAACACGGATTGTTCCTCATGGGGATTTTTCATAGCATCGGATAAGATAAATTGGACTTTCATGTCTCCACACTGCATGGATAATGTGCCAGCATAAATAGCAATAAAGGTTCCAGTAGTTTTCAAAACTGATCTATACAAGATTAATGTATGCTGGTTGACATTAGTATCATTTTCCATTTCAAGCACATAGAAATCAGTAGGGAGTATTAAATCATTTACCTGTACTAAAACATCTTCCAATACTCCCTCTTGTCTTGTGATGCTGCAGTTAGCAAGTTGAATTTGTAACCCAATTAGCTTGAGCTCTCAAAATGCAAAGACTGCTAGATAGACTTAGGCATAACATTAATGCCAGCTCCAAGGTCAGCCAGGGCCTTCATAATGTGCAGTTTCCAATAGTGCAAGGGACAATGAATGTGCCTAGATCCTCGCACTTGGGTGATAGATTGGCTGGGTTGATAATAGAGGAGGCATTTACCCCCATGGTCACCTTCTCTTTCCCACTGCCCTTTATCTTCCTCCTATTGGTGCATAGATTCTTCAAAAATTTAGCATACTTGGGAATTTATTTGATTGTATACAATAAGGGTATGTTCACTTATGTAACACCCTAATATTTAACTCAACACGCCTAGGATGCATTTAAGTTAATTATTAGTTATTATTCTTTTGTTCCGGTTCTTTCGTTAAAATACTTAGTGAAAATACGGGTAAACTTTTTTTTGAAATTTAAAACGAAAACGTGAGCCGCAAAACTTTAAAGAACTAGATCGTATGATACACCCCTAAAGTCAATAAAGAACTAGATTCGTCATAAGCATACATGAAATAAAGAAAACTTAAATCATAACACCACATCGAAGAGACATTCATAAATAGCACCAAAGGTTCATATTACATAAGTACTTAACATAATAGAGTCATGCCCATCAATAATGGTTAGGATAGTAAAATCATCTAAAGGCATAAAAGGAAATAACAAATGCAACTAGTTAGAGTTTCAACATTCTCTATACTTAAATAGATAACCCTTAGAAGTGGAGGGGCTATCGTCCACCTAACAGAGCGCAAGTCCTTGATGAGATCCACTGTCGCCTCCTACTGCTGCTCATGAACGTAATTATTATCCTCTGAAGATGTGATGGAAGGAAAGAAAGAGGGGATGAGAATCTTATAAAAGAAACTCAGTAGGGAGTTCACCTCCTAACAAGTGTAATTATCTACGTCCTCAAGAACCTTGGGTTTTCTTTATGAAGTAGTGGACATGCATAAGGTTCAATTATTAAGTCCCAGGAAATATTATTCGAGGCCCGTCTATTTTAGAATGTGTCTTAATGCAAGTATGCAACATGACATACCATAACCGTATAACTAATGCCACAAGTAAACATCATATAATAAGGAATGCAAATTCTTCTAACATGATCTTTTTCTCATTATTCTTTTAGGTGACTTAAGGTTCTTACTTCTTTCTCTTGGGGGCCACCCTATATTCCTCTCATTTCGAGAGGTCTAAGTTATGAGCTCATACCTCACTAGTCATCACTAGCTAACACTTATCTTCTCGATAAGCAAATTCCTAACTCCATCTCATAGTACAGGATAGGGGGCATATGAATACTTACCCACTCGATAAGTACACTTATCCTCTTGATAAGCAACTCCCTGGGATCACCTTACATCAAGCCCGACTCGTTACGTAAAGATCATTTTCGAGTGTTTTATGTCACCTTAAGCTTTGGTATTTTAAGTGAAGATGCAATAATACAATATAGCATATGACAGCTCATGCTTTTATATATTATTTCAATACATGCATCTTTAAAACATTACAAGTGTGACCTTAACATGCCGTAATAAATTTTGTAATGGTTCTATAACTATGCAAATAAGATATTATTACTTGTGTCCTTAACATGTCTTGCACATAATCATAAATCTCAATAAATCATGTAATCATGCTCAACACTCATTGCATATGTCATAAAACAAGCCTCAATATATTAAACATGTTCATAATCCGAGGTTAAGCATATAAGATTATTGATTCATATTATTCAACTAGAGAAACATTCATTCAGACTTTTTGGGCTCTAGTAATCGATTACATGAGCCTCGTAATCGATTACACAGCTTCGGGTTTTCAAAATAGAAAGGTTGAGGGCTCTGGTAATTGATTCCATGAGCCTTGTAATCGATTACCAATATTGTATTCTTGGGCCCTAAGAACATCTGAGTAATCGATTACATGGAATGGTAATCGATTACTTAAGTCCAAATGGTGCAATCGATTACATGAAGTTGTAATCGATTACTCAAGCCAAAAGTTCATATATGTGTATGGCAAAGCTCTCTGGTTATCGATTACATGGGCCTGGTAATCGATTACTAGCACCTTCAAAATACTAAAATTTAAGTTTAAAACATCCTCTAAGTTACTCCCTTCCTTCTCAGACCATTTTGAACCTTATTCCAACGTTTATTTTGAAA
Organism: Dalbergia cochinchinensis; assembly: GCA_031216125.1. NCBI lineage: Eukaryota > Viridiplantae > Streptophyta > Magnoliopsida > Fabales > Fabaceae > Dalbergia > Dalbergia cochinchinensis. The sequence continues at coordinate 34,249,022 of CM062369.1, forward strand.
CCCAAAACATCTTGTGAAAGCAAAAGCCCATGGATTCAAGATCATTATGTAAGTTGAAAAGGGTGAATCTTGAGCCTTAGACATTTAGGTGATGACATAATCATAAACATGCTAATGCAATCTTCATTTTAATCTTAGTATTATAAAGTGATGGCGAGGAAATGTAAACATGATATGCAAGGCTTGTAAATAAACATGCTAGACAAGAATTATAAATATGAATGCAAGTTCAATTCTTTATTTTAATGCTCTAGGCCCCTTAGAGTATTTACTCTAAATCAACAATCAACTTTAAGGTTGAAATAAGTAGGCTTTGAGTTAATTATTTAGGTGATAACATGATGTAAGAGTGAAATGCAAGGATTATAAATATGAAATGCAAGGACTTGAAATATAAATATGGAATGCAAGTTCAATTCTTTATTTTAGTGCTCTAAGCCCCTTAGAGTATTTACTCTAAATCGACAATCAAATTTAAGGTTGAAATAGGTAGGCTTTGAGATTAATTACTTAGGTGATGACATAAATATAAATATGAATGCACTCCATTTATTATTTCTTTGAATCCTAGGCTCAAGATTACCATTTGACTCTTTAACACAACATAATATCTTCATTTGCTAAAAACTTTTAAAAGTGAAACCTTCAAGCTTTAGAGGTCAAATAAATGATGGTTTTACAACCAACACCTAAGATCCTCATCATCAAACCATGGTGTCTTCATTTTGTAGGCCATCAAGGCCGGAAACAAAAGGGGAAGAGAAGGAAAATAAAGAACCGAAAATGAGAAGGAGGAAGGAAGAATCAATATTGTAACATTTCAAACCAAGCGTAAAACAAAAGAGAAGAATAGCAAATATTTAAAACAACTCCCTGCCAAGGTATTCTTCTTGATTAATGAAAGAGAGCTTGATGAGAAGAAATGATCTTCCTTGGCCAAGAAAGTGGTTTCGGCCACTATAGGAAAAGAAAGGAAGAAAGGTTTGTCTTGTGTCTTAAGTATTTTAAGGGAGGTTGATGGTGGTTGTGTGGTGGTTTGGGATTGTGGAGTGGTGGAGGATGGTGATGGCTCTTGAAAGAAATGAAGAAGAAAAAGAGAACTCTTGAGAACAAAGAAAGAAAGTTTAGAGTTACAAGAATAAGCAAAATGACACTTTGAGCTTTCTTTGCATGTGTGTTTCTAGAGTGAGAGGAACTTGGTAGCCAAGTTTCATCAAATTTGGGGGGAAACTTGGAGGCCAAGTTGTATCTTAATGTAGGTTAGGGTATGTATTAGATAGGGATTTGACTAGGTAATGGGTTAGAAATTTGGTAATTAAGTGTATAGATTAGTAATCATGTGTTTAGAGGTTTCAAGACATGTTTAGAGAGTAGTCGTAATCATTAAGAGGAGTCAAGTTTATTTAGTTTGAATTAAACTCAATTAATTTGAATTTCAAAAACCAACATGATTCCTTAAATCATGGAAAGAATACTATTCACTTTTCGACTTGAAGGCCATTTGCTTCTAGAAAGGATTTAAACTTTCTCTAAGCAATCTTAAGCTCTAATCAACCTCAATTAATTATTTGGACTCTAGATTAATTATTAAAGTTAATTAATCTTTAATTAGAGTTTAATATTGCTTAAGTTTCGTTAATCACACAATTAAACTCATTATGCCCTTAATTAGAGGCAAAATGGCAATTTTGTTTGGGAAAACCAAAAATTGAGGTTTTTACTTCTAACATCATGCACACCACAAATAATCCCCTTCAATCATAGAACTAACCTCTTAAGGTTAGCCGGGACGACCGTCCTTGATTCCTAGACAAAAATGACCTCAGGGGCATTTTGGTTATTTGTACATAGGGGAAATCGGGGCGTTATAACTTGTACTTTTTTAAAAGTTTCCCAAGTGTCTGGATCCAATTCTGATGTAACAGATTTCTTTGGTTGGATCCTTTGAGGGAATGGCAATGGAAGCGTAAAAATTTTGTCTCGAATTGCCTCTATTTGAGTGCTGTAGTACTCAAACTGTGGCATTCTCTAGAAAGTCCTAATGTGGCTTGCTCAGTCTTGGTTAAGCACTGCAACGTTCATTCGATAGATCTTTCACACCCAGTTGACCTTCTGCATGCTCGACTAAGTGCTACAATTCTATTTGAGCGATGCAAAGCTCAACAAAAACTTTTTCTCGCCCAGTTTTATCTTGTCCTATCTCCTCTACAAGCTTTGTTCTTTCTAGAATTTTTGTACCAAACCTGAAGGTGATTGCATAGACATTTTCCTTTGGATTTGACATGGTCTTAAAGGGCAATTGGGGGGGCTGGGGCCTGTTAGCTCTGATTTTTTTCATCTGAGTTACCTCCTCTCTCAGCTGGACATTTTCTCTTCTAATTTCCTACATTTGTTCTATGATCATCTTCAACATCTCTATCACAGTAAGGTCTGAGGATGGAGGTTCAGGGAGGGCGGGTTATCTCTTATGAGCTGCTAGGAACTTTTCCTGTGAAGGTTGGCTCTATTATTGAGAATTGTTTCCCTATTTCAGATTATGTTGGTTCTTCCAACTAGAGTTAGAAGTGTTTCTGAATAGGAAATGGCCTGCCTGATTCTAAGGTGGACTCTGGAACTGGGTCATTTGTACATATTTGTGTTATGTTCATTAGAAGTACAAATTCCATAGACCATAGGGACTATTGGAGTGCCACTAGAGTTGCTGCCTAGTTCACCATCAATTGCTTCATTAACCCAGAAAGTGCTTGTAAAGTCTGAGTCAACACTAAGTTCTATGGCTAGCCCACTTCATGAAGGCCTCTTGCACTGACTACAGTCTTGGAACCAAATTGCTGAAAATTTGCAGTCATATTCTTAATCAAAGTACAGGCCTCTGCCAGAGTCTTATCCATGAGTGCTCCTTGTAACGCCCAGGGATTGCAAAGTTGGGGAGTGGTCACCGGTGCAAGGAGGCACAGACAAGGAGGGCTCCTAGCAGGCTTTGAAAGTGGAAGGGTACATGAATGAACCTATTACACATCCGAATAAGAGGGATCCTGAGACTATATAGGTATAGGACTATACAGTTAAGGAAGGCTTATATGAATTGATTTGTACTACCTACACCAACAAGATGCATATTCTTTTCAGTAGTCCAAATTGAAAGAACTCCATAGTTAAGCGTGCTTGACTTGGAGCAATTTTGGGATAGGTGACCTCCTGGGAAGTTTTTCCAGGAAGCATGTGAGTGGGGACAAAGCACGCTGAAAAAACCCGTTTTGGTTTGTGGGGACAGTCGTCAATCCATAAAGCAGCAGGGGATGTTACAAATGGTATCGGAGCCTACACCTTTCCTAGTATGGTCTGGTTCGAGGACGAACCAAGCGGAAACGGGTAGGCATGTAACACCCGAGGATTGTGAAGTTGAGGAGTGATCGCCGGTGCAAGGAGGCACGGAGAAGGAGCGGCTCTTGATAGGTTTCAAAAATGGAGGGGTACATGAATGAATCGATTACACACCCGAATGAGAGGAATTCTGAGACTGTATAGGTATGGGACTATACAGTTAATGAGGGCTTATATGAATTGATTTGTACTACCTATACCAACAAGATGCATTTTCTTTTCGGTAGTCCAAACTGAAAGAACTTCACAGTTAAGCATGCTTGACTTGGAGCAATTTTGGGATGGGTGACCTCCGGGGAAGTTTTTCCAGGGAGCGTGTGAGTAAGGACAAAGCACGCTGAAAAGACCCGTGTTGGTTTGTGGGGACAGTCGTCAATCCATAAAGCAGCAGGGGATGTTACGTTCATCATATGAGTGAACTGTGCCATAACCTAGAGTCTTCTAAGAAAAGCATGACCAGATAAAAGATTGATCTTGTGAAGATGATGTACACCATTCTATCCCTCAGATCTTTTTCCTTTACAATCATTGGATTGCTCAACCCTTTAAAAACCTAGCTCTGATACCACTTTTAAGTAAAAATGTGCACAAGAAGAGGGGGTTGAATCGTGCATTGACCCTTTTTGTGTTTTCTGAAACTTCTTAAATCAGATACTATCAAGTATAAAACTTGTAGTGCAATAGAAACATAGTTAGTAGCTTCAGAAAATAGGTTTCTGAACCTCATTAAATAAAATACTCATTATTAAATGAAATAACAGAAAGCAAGAAAGATATATAAGATCAAGAGTAAGTAAAGGCACAACAAAGACAAATAAAGGAGATTGGAGAGAGAGAGAGAGAAAAGACACAAAGAATTTTATACTGGTTCGGCCAACCTGCTACATCCAGTACTCAACAACTATTGAAGATCCATTCAGAAAAACTTTCTCAACTTGAGAAAGTAAAGATGGATAATCTTTACATTAGCCTTCTTATGCCCTCACTTGTGCCAGCAGACAAACTGTAATGCCCCAATTTTCTGTCTGAGTGGAAAATGACCAAAATGCCCCTAAGGTAATTTTCGGCCCAGAATTCAAGGATGGCCGACCCGGCAGTCCTCGAAGGGTCAACTCAATGTTTGAAAGGGATTGAATGGCCCTTGAGTGGTTTCGGAGGTCAAAGTCTCATTTTCTGCAGTTTCGGGTCAAAATGATCAAAATACCCCTATAACGTTTTTACGCGGGTAAAGGTGCTGTTTGTAACGCCCCGATTTTCTGCCTGAGTGGAAAATGACCGAAATGCCCCTGAGGTCATTTTCGGCCCGGAATTTGAGGATGGCCGACCTGGCAGTCCTCGAAGGGCCAACTCAATGCTTGAAGGGGATTGAATGACCCTTGAGTGGTTCCGGAGACGGAAGTCTCATTTTCCATGATTTGGTCAAAATGACCAAAATACCCCTATAGTGTTTTACACGGGTAAAGGTGCCATTTCAGCTCGAAACTTTCCCCAGAGGTTTAAAACCATGTTATTACATATTTCAAAACATCTATGTGAGTCCCGGCAGCCCCGGGCAGTTTTAGTACAAAATTACGATTTTACCCCTAGAATAGTGTTTTGAGCTTAATGATGTAATTAAGCGAACCTAAGCAATATTAAGCTCTAAATGAAGATTAATTAATTTCCATAATTAATCTAGAGTCAAAATAAATTATTAAAATTAATTAGAACCTAAGATTGCTTAGATTATATTTAAATCTCTTTTCTAAAACTCAAGATTTCACTCTTGGAATCTTGAATAGTGTTTTCTCTCTCCAATTCCTTAAATCAAGGAATTGTGTGTAGAATTGTTTAAACACTAAAATGAGTTTATAACCCACTAATGATGCAAGAACACTCTTTAATTATGTCTTGACAACCTTAATTACCCATTTTCCTTACCTAAACACTTTCTTACAACTTTTTAACCTTAAGCATAATCAAAGATACACCTAAACACAACTCTAAACCACAATTAAAACGCAAGAAACCCTCCTCCCATGGCTGATGCACATTTGGCCTCTCTCCTTCAATTACCACACATGTTGAATTGTTTCTCACTCAAAGAACCATGCTTGAGGCCATACCTTGAACCATACCTCACCATACTTTGAACCATACCTCACCATGCCTCAAGACCACATTATCTCACCTCATGGAACTCATGGGCTCCCTCCATTCTGCATGGCCGAAGCCTCCCCCTCCATTTGCACCCTTCATTGTTTCATTTCTCTATAAATAGCTTGCTTGGGTGAACTTATATCATTTTGGGTTCATTTGCAAAGAGTAAGTTCTCAAAGAAACACTTCAAAGCTTCCTTTTTCTCTCAAGTTCAAGTCTTCAAAGTTCTTCAAGTTCTTCATCTTCTTCTTCCATCTTCAAGATCATCACACCAAGTAGGGATTTCTTTTCATGAATGTTCTTCTTTAAAGCTTGATGTTTATGGTTTCTCTTGTTTTCTTTTTAGAACTTCTTCTCTATTCCTTTTTCTTTCTTGTTTCGGCCATGAGCCCTTGAGAATAGAGAAATGAGAGCTTGATGATGAGAGTTTCATGATGATGTTCATCACTTGAAACAAACTCTAGAGCTTGATCTTTGTTCTTGAGCAAAAATGTTTCTAGTTCTTCCTTTCTTGAACTCTTGAGAACTCTATCTTTGGTAATGTTTCAAAATGGTTCTAAGGACTCAATGATGAGGTCTCATGATGTTGGTGTTAATATATCATCAAGATCATGGACCCTAGAGTTTTAAAATGTTCCTTTTACTTCTTGAAGTTTCGGCCTCTTCTTTTTCCCTTACATGCTAAATGTTTTGATTTTCTAAAAATGTTATGTTAAGTTCTAAGGACTCTAGACTTTACTTGATCTTGGTTTGATGAGTTTGGGTTGAGGTTTAAGTTCCTTTAAAGTCTTGCTAAGAGCTCTAGAATGATAAAATGAACTTGCATAATTTATTCTATGCTTGCATTTATATTTACATTCTTGCTATGCACCTTTACTTTCAAGCTATCACCTAAGAACATAAAGATTAAAATGGAACTTGCATCATCACTTAATTTAATTCTCAAAGCCTTTCTATTTCGGCCTTAAAGTCGATTATTGTTGGACCTAGAGCACTAAAATAAAGAATTGAACTTGCATTATCACCTAATTAATTTCTCGAATGCCTTTCTATTTCGGCCTTAAAGTCGATTGTTGTTGGGCCAAGAGAACTAAAATAAAGAATAGAACCTTACATATTTACTTTCAAGCTTGCACGTTTAAGTTTATGCCTTGCATATTTGTTTTACGTCATCACTCTATTTTGTAAGCAAGATTAAAAATGAAAAGCATGAGCACGTTTATTTTATGTCATAACTTAAGAAACTAGAGCTCAAAGAGTTGCCCATTTCATTTCAAGATAAAGTTTAATGTGAATGCATTCTTTGAATGCATGTTTTCGGCCATGTAGTGATGATGGACTTGCAATGAGTTTTCATCTAGCTACAAGGACCAATAGTCTATGTTCTAAGTTTTTCTTAAAGCTTTACAAATCTTTACAAGGTTATGTTATCATGAGATATGACTTTACTCCCTTTTAGAAGATGAAATATATTTTGGTCACTGACCTAAGGCCTCTCTTAGCCTCTTGATGAATTAAAATGATTTGCAAAGAGTTTTAGAAATTCTAATTTGATTCCAAGAGAAACTAGTTAACTTATATACCTCGAAATGTCAATTTAATTCTCTTACTGAAGCTCCATGATTTCGGTTTTGTCAGGATGAGTGTGATGTTGTATGGTGATATCTTGATGTGTTAGAATGTGTGAAAATATCATATGATGATGTAGAAATGATTCTATGCATAATAGGAAAGAAACTAGCTAACTAGAAATACCGTAAAGCTAGAATTTAACATAGTTTTGACCCATTTGTTTTTGGAACTTATCCAAACTGTTTTAATGGGAGCACAATAAGGGTAAGCGTAAGCTACCGTAAGGGTCAAAACATAAGCTACCGTAAGGGTAAGCCTTTGAATGTTCTATGATGATGCACGTGGTATGTAAATGATGATGATGTTATTCATATGTGGAATTCATGAGGATATATGTTTATGTGGCATAAAGCAAGTTTGGAAGGAATTCGGCGTAATGGCATCGTGCTGCCGAATTTCTGACAAATTTGGGGACTTAAAGAGATTTTGAAAATTAAGGTACTAAGATGGGTTCTAGGATGACACCGGTTCGGCCGAGCACCTCCATAGAACTCATGTGACATCAGTACCAATTTATACTCTTAGGTGACACCGGTTCGGCCAAGCACCCCTAAGAGAATTGCCCCCTAACCCGTACTCAGATAGTCCAGATTTATGATTTATGATACGCTTATCGTTAAGTGGTAAGTAAGAACTAGTGACGACTAGTTAAGGTATGAGCTCATAACCTAGAGATGTGACACGTTCTGGGTGACACCGGTTCGGCCGAGCACCCTCAGAACGCTTGTCTTTTAGGGCGGCCCATAAGGAAGAGAAGTTTCATGATTACGATTACGTCACTAAGTTTGTCCCATATGAATGTTTCTATTGCCACTTTATGCCACTAAGTATGATGATGCTTGATGATATGATTTATGTATGTGCATTAGGTAGCGCCATGTATACATTCTCTATTATGCTGCATTCATGACATTAAGATCATCCTAAAATGAATGGACCTTGGATAAAGTATATTTTAAATTTTAAAATGAACTCGATGCATGTTCACTTGCTTTCACGAAAATAAACCCAAGGATCCTGAGGACGTAGATGATGACACCTAGGTGGTACGAGGCCCTACTGAGATTCTTTAGTAAGATTCTCACTCCCTCTATCTCTTTCTTTCCATCACGTCTTCAGATGGTGACGTTCGTGGTGTTCGTGGATACGCCGACATGGGAGGTGCACCATGACCCGGACCACGGGTCATTTCATTTTGTGGGTCGATGCACGATTAGAGTATTCATGTTCATGGGTCGACCCTTCACTCCCCTTGTACATTCCCATTGTTTCTCCCCCATCTCACCTTTTGGCGATGACCTGGTGTTCGAGCGCGCACGTCCCCGAGAGGAGAGGCTTCGCCGTACTCCACCGTCCGCGTCCGCCGTTCGAGACTACCCCCAAAGATGTGCCCTGTTCGTCAGTCCTTTTTCGGAGACGGATCCTTCCGAGGATTCGGCAACCCAGGTACCCTCCGAGGGATCTTCCCCCACCATACCCATGGATCTTGGGGAGGGTAGCGAGCCCACCGTGACTCAGCTGAGGCTTGCACGATGACCGGGGATGAGGCCGCGCCGCAGAGGTCACTCCCGAGCCCCGTTCCGCCTATTCTCGCCGGAGGAGCTTGCTTAGTTTCCTGGTTACATGCCACGCTCGAGGGATAGTCGCTAGTAGGAGGTTGTGGATGGCCCGGGTTAGTGCACACACTGCATAGACGAGGATAAACCTTCTTTTGTTTAGAGGTTACCCCATTAGATGCACTCGGGTAAGGGAGTAGTTTATGTTTATGTTTATGTTGTATTATCTTTCATGTATTCCATTGTACTAAATCAAGTCCTACACTTATAAGTGGGCAAGTTATATATATATATGAGATGATATTCAGTGTTTCTTATGATGTGCCTTTATGTGCCTTATGCTATGACGTTATGAGATGTATGTTTTGTCCTTTACGTGGTATATCGCATCACGCGGCTCTCACTTTGTTTTTTTTATAATTTTCAAAAAAAAAAAAATTTACCAGTATTTCCGTTAAGTATTTTAAAGTAATAAGAAAGCTATGACGTAACAGACTAATGATTAACCTAAGTATGTTCTAGAGTATTGGGTTAAAAATTAGGATGTTACATTATGGTATCAGAGCAGTTCGATTCTCATGGAGCCTGAGGATTGGACTGACTATGCTTTCTAAAGCGTAGTACGATAGCTATGTCATGCGTAGTGCTTAGTTAGAGATAAGCTATAGGGTAGAAGTGCATGACCCTTGTCTACTTGCGTGTGCCATGGTAACTAGCTCATCTTACATGGAATATTGAGCCTGATCACCTCAGTGTTTATTGTCTCATGTGTTTAGGAACCAATGGCACCAAGGAGACAACCTAGGACCCCGACCGAGGGGGACCAAAATGATGCTATCATTGTTCTTTGTCGTGACATGGCTAGGGCCATGGAATGAATGTTCGAGAGGATGAACCAACAAGGGGACACCAGACGTGCTCCCCCTACTGCTGAAATGGTCGAGCAAGCGAGGTTTGGTGAGTTTCGCAAGGCGAACCCACCAACCTTCCGAGGAGCCATGGACCCCGACAAAGCTTATGAGTGGATCAAGAACATGGAGAAGATCTACTCCGTGGTAGCTTGCTTGGAGGAGCAAAAGGCCACGTTTGCTGCATACATGATGGAGTCCGACGCCGAATTCTGGAGGGTCGGCACCCGAAGACTGCTTGAGGCTTCGGGCACTGCTATCAACTGGGAGCTGTTCAAAACTTACTTCTACGAGAAGTACTTCCCGGAGTCTGTAAGGAACGCAAAGGACATTGAGTTTATGCAACTGACCCAAGGAGGGTCTACTGTCGCCCAGTACACGGTGAAATTCGAGGAGCTGATCAAGTTCTCTCGGGTGTTTCAAGGAAACCCCGATGAGGTGTGGAAGTGCGTCAAATATGAGGCCGGACTAACTGCGGAGCTCAACTATGCTGTGGCGCACATGGAGATTAGGGACTTCCTAACCCTAGTCAACAAGTGCCGGATCATGGAAGAGGGACAAAAGAAGATCAACGCTGCAAGGGCAACACGGAACAAGGGGCTAGCACTTTAAACCCCAAAATTCAAGCCCCAATATCCAAACCAATCCCGAAACCATTACAACCCCTACCACACCAACCAATTCAAGCCACATCAACAACAACAAAGAAACCCCTTCCATCAACAACCCAAGCAACCACACCGACCACAATTCCAGAACAACAACAACAACAACAACGACCGACAAAGAGGGTCGGGCGGCCCCCGAAACAACCAAGGAGGATCAAGTGGGGCCAAAAACAAGGCATCTCAAGGGATCCCCGCCACCTTCGCCCGAGCTACCCCAGCCGTACTATGCCCCCAGTGCAGAAAGGATCACGGCAACCGTCCCTGCCTGGCGGGGCAGAATGTCTGCTTTCGATGCGGGAAGCCTGGCCACTACGCCAACAACTGCACCAATGGGAGGCCAGCAAGCCAGAATCCTCGGCCACAACACCACGAGAGGGTTTTCACCCTCAACGCGGACAAAGCGGAAAGGTCCAATGATCTCATTGAAGGTACGTGCGAAATAAATGGTAGAACCTTAACTGTACTTTATGACTCTGGTGCTACCCACTCTTTCATTTCATATGCTAGTGTCGAGTCTCTAAATTTAAAGACTTCCAAACTTCCTTTCGATCTTATTGTTTCTACCCCCACAAATCACCCCGTAAAAACTTGTTTTTGTTGTTTAAATTGTCATCTTACTGTAGAAAATAGATCATTCGTCATAGATTTAATTTGCTTACCCATGAAAGGTATAGGTGTAGTCCTTAGCATGGATTAGCTTCACGCCAACCGTGTAATGTTAGATTGTAACACCAAAATGGTTGTCTTCTCTTCTCCCCCTAGTGAAACTAGTCAAACTTTGAAACTTTACCTCAATGTCGTAGAGGTCAACTGTAGTGGGCAGAAGACTAAGGGATATGTTCTCCTAGCCGCTAGCGAGGTAGACTTTGAGCAGAACTTAGAGAATATACCGGTAGTAAGAGACTATCCCGAGGTATTCCCGGAAGAGATACCCGAGTTTCCCCCCAAGAGAGAAGTGGAGTTCTCCATTGAGTTGGTTCCTAGAGCGGGACCAATCTCCACCGCCCTTATAGGATGTCACCCTTAGAGTTAGCCGAATTAAAAACCCAACTTGAGGAGCTTTTGGGAAAGAGTTTTATTAGACCTAGTGCCTCACCTTGGGGAGCCCCAGTTCTGTTTGTCAAGAAAAAGGATGGGAGCATGAGGTTGTGCATAGATTATAGGCAATTGAATCATATGACAGTGAAAAACAAGTACCCTTTGCCTAGGATAGATGATCTTATGGACCAATTGAGAGGAGCAGTAGTATTTTCCAAGATCGACCTAAGGTCAGGATACCACCAAATTAGGGTAAGAGATCAAGATATACCAAAGACCGCCTTTAGAACTCGGTACGGACACTTTGAGTTCACGGTGATGTCTTTTGGGTTAACAAATGCTCCTGCAGTGTTTATGGATTACATGAATAGGATCTTTAGACCCTATTTAGATCAGTTCATGGTCGTTTTCATAGATGATATACTCATCTATTCGAAGACTCACGAGGAGCATGAGCGTCATTTGAGGATAGTTTTGGAGATCTTGAAGGAGAAAAGCTGTATGCAAAACTTTCTAAGTGTGAATTTTGGTTGGAGGAGGTTAAGTTTTTAGGGCACATTGTGTCAAAAGGAGGTATAGCCATTGATCCTAGTAAGGTAAAAGCCATAATGAATTGGGGTAGACCAACCATAGTAACGGAAATACGGAGCTTTTTGGGTTTAGCAAGCTATTACCGTAGGTTTATCAAGGGATTCTCCCAAATTGCCCTACCCCTGACCAAGCTAACTAGGAAAAATGCACCTTTCGAGTGGAGTCCCGAATGTGAGAAGAGTTTCCAAGAGCTTAAGGAGAAGCTAACCACAACCCCAGTTTTGGTTTTACCAAGCCCCGATGTACCCTTCGAGGCATATTGCGATGCCTCGGGTAAGGGTTTAGGCTATGTATTGATGCAAAATAGGCAAGTGGTAGCCTATGCATCAAGACAACTCAAGCCACACAAGGCAAACTACCCCACCCATGACCTAGAACTAGCAGCCGTAGTGTTCGCCTTGAAGATGCGGAGACACCATTTGTATGGTGTAAGGTTTGAAGTTTTCTCCGATCACAAGAGTCTCAAGTACCTCTTTGATCAAAAGGAGCTAAACATAAGGCAGAGGAGGTGGATGGAGTTCCTTAAAGATTATGACTTCGGTTTAAGTTACCACCCCGGCAAGGCTAATGTAGTCGCCGACGCCTTGAGCCGAAAGTCATTGCACCTATCTCACATGATGGTCAAGGAAGTTGAGCTAATAGAGAAGTTTAGAGATATGAATTTGGGGATGTCTGTGACCAATGAGGGTATGAAAATGTGCTACCTTACCGTAACAAGTGCGTTTAAACAAAGAGTCATGCTAGCACAAAGGGAGAGTGAGGAATTTATGGAGCTCATAGAGGCAGTTAAAGCGGGAAAACTCAAAGGGTTCAAACAATGTCCCGATTGGGTATGGAGGTTTGAAGAAAGGATCTGTGTGCCACAAGATGGTGACCTTCGAGAGAAGATCTTGGAAGAGGCCTATAAAAGCCATTTCACCATCCATCCGGGTGTTACCAAGATGTACCAAGATTTGAAAAGGATGTTCTGGTAGGCCGGATTGAAAAAGGATGTGGTCGCCTGGGTTAGTAAGTGCTTGGTATGTCAGAAAGTGAAAATCGAGCACCAAAAACCTTCAGGTTTGTTGCAACCCCTGTCAATCCCCGAATGGAAGTGGGAATGCATATCTATGGATTTTGTGACGGGATTGCCTAAGACCCAAGCTGGCCATGATGCTATATGGGTGATAGTGGATCAACTAACCAAGTTGGCACATTTTCTGCCTATTAGAGTGACATACTCTTTAGATAAATTGGCTCAGTTATACATCCAAGAGATCGTGAGATTACATGGAGTACCGTCGACGATAATCTCGGATAGGGATCCGCGATTTACGTCACGTTTTTGGGGAGTCTTCCAAAAGGCGTTCGGTCCGAAGTTGTGTTTGAGAACAGCTTACCACCCACAAACAGACGGACAATCAGAAAGAATGATCCAGACCTTGGAGGACATGTTGAGAGCCTGTGTTCTGGATCAAAAGGGAAGTTGGGACAAGTACCTGCCACTGATCAAGTTTGCATATAACAACAGTTATCATGCGAGCATCGGCATGGCACCCTACGAAGCCCTATATGGACGAAAATGCCAGTCCCCTCTATGCTGGTATGAGCCCGGAGAACAGAGCATGTTAGGACCTGATATAGTGAGGGAAACGACGGAGCAAATCAAGAGAATCCGAGATAGGATGCTTACCGCTCAAAGTAGGCAGAAAAGCTATGCGGATAGGCGGCGTAAGCCGTTGGATTTTAACGAGGGAGAACATGTGTTCCTTAGGATCACCCCCACTACAGGCATAGGAAGAGCCATGAGAGTCAAAAAGTTGAGCCCCTGATTCCTTGGTCCTTTTGAGATCCTTCAAAAAGTGGGACCAGTAGCCTAGAGAATAGCTTTACCCCCCAACCTTTCCAATCTCCATGACGTCTTTCACGTCTCCCAGTTAAGAAAATACGAGTCCGACCCTAGCCATGTCCTAGAGCCAGAGCATGTACAGTTAAGGGAGGACCTAACTTTCAATCTGCCACCAACGAGGATCGTGGATCGCGGAGTCAAGCAGTTGAGGAACAAGTCTGTTCCTTTGGTGAAAGTAGCATGGGGACGGGACAAGACCGAAGAATTCACGTGGGAATTAGAGTCAGAGATGAAGACCAAGTATCCAGAGCTCTTCTAAAGGTTCAAATTTCGAGGAAGAAATTCTTTTTAAGGAGGGGAGTAATGTAACGCCCCAATTTTCTACCTGAGTGGAAAATGACCGAAATGTCCCTGAGGTCATTTTCGGCCCGGAATTCGAGGATGGCCTACCCGACAGTCCTCGAAGGGCCAACTCAATGCTTGAAGGGGATTGAATGACCCTTGAGTGGTTCCGGAGACAAAAGTCTCATTTTCCACAGTTTCGGGTCAAAATGACCAAAATACCCCTATAGCGTTTTACGCGGGTAAAGGTGCCGTTTGAGCCCGAAACTTTCCCCAGAGGTTTAAAACCATGTTACTACATATTTCAAAACATCTGTGTGAGTCCCGGCAGCCCGGGGCAGTTTTAGTGCAAAATTACGATTTTGCCCCTAGAATAGTGTTTTGAGCTTAATGATGTAATTAAGCGAACCTAAGTAATATTAGGCTCTAAACGAAGATTAATTAATTTTCATAATTAATCTAGAGTCAAAATAAATTATTAAAATTAATTAGAACCTAAGATTGCTTAGATTAGATTTAAATCCCTTTTCTAAAACTCAAGATTTCACTCTTGGAATCTTAAATAGTGTTTTCTCTCTCCAATTCCTTAAATCAAGGAATTGTGTCTAGAATTATTTAAACACTAAAATGAGTTTATAACCCACTAATGATGCAAGAACACTCTTTAATTATGTCTTGACAACCTTAATTACCCATTTTCCTTACCTAAACACTTTCTTACAACTTCCTAACCTTAAGCATAATCAAAGATACACCTAAACACAACTCTAAACCACAATTAAAATGCAAGAAACCCTCCTCCCATGGCTGATGCACATTCGGCCTCTCTCCCTCAATTACCACACATGTTGAATTGTTTCTCACTCAAAGAACCATGCTTGAGGCCATACCTTGAACCATACCTCACCATGCCTCAAGACCACATTATCTCACCTCATGGAACTCATGGGCTCCCTCCATTCTGCATGGCCGGAGCCTCCCCCTCCATTTGCACCCTTCATTGTTTCATTTCTCTATAAATAGCTTGCTTGGGTGAACTTGTATCATTTTGGGTTCATTTGCAAAGAGTAAGTTCTCAAAGAAACACTTCAAAGCTTCCTTTTTCTCTCAAGTTCAAGTCTTCAAAGTTCTTCAAGTTCTTCATCTTCTTCTTCCATCTTCAAGATCATCACACCAAGTAGG
Organism: Dalbergia cochinchinensis; assembly: GCA_031216125.1. Classification (NCBI taxonomy): domain Eukaryota; kingdom Viridiplantae; phylum Streptophyta; class Magnoliopsida; order Fabales; family Fabaceae; genus Dalbergia; species Dalbergia cochinchinensis. The sequence continues at coordinate 34,264,290 of CM062369.1, forward strand.
GATTTCTTTTCATGAATGTTCTTCTTTAAAGCTTAATGTTTATGGTTTCTCTTGTTTTCTTTTTAGAACTTCTTCTCTATTCCTTTTTCTTTCTTGTTTCGGCCATGAGCCCTTGAGAATAGAGAAATGAGAGCTTGATGATGAGAGTTTCATGATGATGTTCATCACTTGAAACAAACTCTAGAGCTTGATCTTTGTTCTTGAGCAAAAGTGTTTCTAGTTCTTCCTTTCTTGAACTCTTGAGAACTCTATCTTTGGTAATGTTTCAAAATGGTTCTAAGGACTCAATGATGAGGTCTCATGATGTTGGTGTTAATATATCATCAAGATCATGGACCCTAGAGTTTTAAAATGTTCCTTTTCCTTCTTGAAGTTTCGGCCTCTTCCTTTTCCCTTACATGCTAAAGTTTTGATTTTCTAAAAATGTTATATTAAGTTCTAAGGACTCTAGACTTTACTTGATCTTGGTTTGATGAGTTTGGGTTGAGGTTTAAGTTCCTTTAAAGTCTTGCTAAGAGCTCTAGAAAGATAAAACGAACTTGCATAATTTATTCTATGCTTGCATTTACATTTACATTCTTGCTATGCACCTTTACTTTCAAGCTATCACCTAAGAACATAAAGATTAAAATGGAACTTGCATCATTACTTAATTTAATTCTCAAAGCCTTTCTATTTCGGCCTTAAAGTCGATTGTTGTTGGGCCTAGAGCACTAAAATAAAGAATTGAACTTGCATTATCACCTAATTAATTTCTCGAATGCCTTTCTATTTCGGCCTTAAAGTCAATTGTTGTTGGGCCAAGAGCACTAAAATAAAGAATAGAACCTTACATATTTACTTTCAAGCTTGCACGTTTAAGTTTATGCCTTGCATATTTGTTTTACGTCATCACTCTATTTTGTAAGCAAGATTAAAAATGAAAGGCATGAGCACGTTTATTTTATGTCATAACTTAAGAAACTAGAGCTCAAAGACTTGCCCATTTCATTTCAAGATAAAGTTTAATGTGAATGCATTCTTTGAATGCATGTTTTCGGCCATGTAGTGATGATGGACTTGCAGTGAGTTTTCATCTAGCTACAAGGACCAATAGTCTATGTTCTATGTTTTTCTTAAAGCTTTACAAATTTTTACAAGGTTATGTTATCATGAGATATGACTTTATTCCCTTTTAGAAGATGAAATATATTTTGGTCACTGACCTAAGGCCTCTCTTAGCCTCTTGATGAATTAAAATGATTTGCAAAGAGTTTTAGAAATTCTAATTTGATTCCAAGAGAAACTAGTTAACTTATGTACCTCAAAATCTCAATTTAATTCTCTTACTGAAGCTCCGTGATTTCGGTTTTGTCATGATATGTGTGATGCTATATGGTGATGTCTTGATGTGTTAGAATGTGTGAAAATATCATATGATGATCTAGAAATGATTCTATGCATAATAGGAAAGAAACTAGCTAACTAGAAATACCGTAAAGCTAGAATTTAACATAGTTTTGACCCATTTGTTTTTGGAACTTATCCAAACTATTTTAATGGGAGCACAATCGGATTAGGATTGTTTAGACATGAAAAACTTGGTAACATTTGGATTAGCATTGAATTCTAGCACCTAGAGGGAAACTAGTCACTAGAAAACCGTAAGAGTGCAAGTTTAGAACTCTTAGAACATTTAATTTTTTGGATTCTGTCCAGCACCCTTACAACATGATAAACATGATTAATAATTTGTCCTTAGGCATAGGAATGTCTCATAATTGATTTGGATTCAATTTATAGCGCCTTAGGCGAAGACGGAACCGAGAAAGGGTCTAAAACGTAAGTTCAAGAACCCCGTAACCACAAGTTAGAAATTCTGCCCTATGCTTTTCAGATTTGAGTATGAATATGAGAATAAGGAATGATGATTAATTATGAGCCCTTAGGTACATAAAATATGAACGACAGATGTTAGAGAACTATATTGCAAGATTAGGATCCATAAGGGTCAAAGCATAAGCTACCGTAAGGGTAAGCGTTTGAATGTTCTATGATGATGCACGTGGTATGTAAATGATGATGATGTTATTCATATGAGGAATTCATGAGGATATATGTTTATGTGGCATAAAGCAAGTTTGGAAGGAATTCGGCGTAATGCCATCGTGCCGCCGAATTCCCGACAAATTTGGGGACTTAAAGAGATTTTGAAAATTAAGGTACTAAGATGGGTTCGAGGATGACACCGGTTCGGTCGAGCACCCCTAAGAGAATTGCCCCCTAACCCGTACTCAGATAGTCGGGATTTATGATTTATGATACGCTTATCGTTAAGTGGTAAGTAAGAACTAGTGACGACTAGTTAAGGTATGAGCTCATAACCTAGAGATGTGACACGTTTTGGGTGACACCGGTTCGGCCGAGCACCCTCAGAGCGCTTATCCTTTAGGGCGGCCCATGAGGAAGAGAAGTTTCATGATTATGATTATGTCACTAAGTTTGTCCCATATGAATGTTTCTATTGCCACTTTATGCCACTAAGTATGATGATGCTTGATTATATGATTTATGTATGTGCATTAGGTAGCGCCAAGTATACATTCTCTATTATGCTACATTCATGACATTAAGATCATCCTAAAATGAATGGACCTTGGATAAAGTATATTTTAAAGTTTAAAATGAACTCGATGCATGCTCACTCGCTTTCACAAAAATAAACCCAAGGTTCCTGAGGACGTAGATGATGACACCTAGGTGGTAGGAGGCCCTACTGAGATTCTTTAGTAAGATTCTCACTCCCTCTATCTCTTTCTTTCCGTCACGTCTTCAGATGGCGACGTTCGTGGTGTTCGTGGACACGCCGACATGGGAGGTGCACCATGACCCGCACCATGACCCGGACCACGGGTCATTCCATTTTGTGGGTCGATGCACGGTTAGAGCATTCATGTTCATGGGTCGACCCTTCCCTCCCCCTGTATATTCCCATCGTTTCTCCCCCGTCTCACCTTTTGGCGATGACCTGGTGTTCGAGCGCGCACGTCCCCGATAGGAGAGGATTCACCGTACTCCACTATCCGCGTCCGCCATTCGAGACTACCCCCAGTATGTGCCCCGTTGCCCGTCGTCTTTTTCGGAGATGGATCCTTCCGAGGATTTGGCAACCCAGGTACCCTCCAAGGGATCTTCCCCCACCATACCTATAGATCTTGGGGAGGGTAGCGAGCCCACCGTGACTCAACCGAGGCTTGCACGACGACCGGAGATGAGGCCGCGCCGCGAAGGTCACTCCCGAGCTCCGTTCCGCCTATTCTCGCCGGAGGAGCTTGCTCAGTTTCCTGGTTACATGCCACACTCGAGGGATAGTCGCCAGTAGGAGGCTGTGGATGGCCCGGGTTAGTGCACACACCGCATAGACGAAAATAAACCTTCTTTTGTTTAGAGGTTACCCCATTAGATGCACTCGGGTAGGGGAGGAGTTTATGTTTATGTTTATATTGTATTATCTTTCATGTATTCCTTTGTACTAAATCAAGTCCTACACTTATAAGTGGGCAAGTTATATATATATATATAAGATGATATTCAGTGTTTCTCATTATGTGCCTTTATGTGCCTTATGCTATGACGTTATGAGATGTATGTTTTGTCCTTTACGTGTTATATCACATCACGCGGCTCTCACTTTATTTTTTTTATAATTTTTTTTAAAAAAAAATTTACCAGTATTTCCGCTAAGTATTTTAAAGTAATAAGAAAGCTATGACGTAACAGATTAATGATTAACCTAATTATGTTCTAGAGTATTGGGTTAAAAATTAGGATGTTACACTGTTTGAGCCCGAAACTTTTCCCGAAGGTTTAAAACAATGTTTTTACATGTTTCAAAGCATCTGTTCAAGTCCCGGTGGTCCCGAGCAGTTTTAGTACAAAATTATGATTTTGCCCCTAGAATAGTGTTTTTGAGCTTAATGATGTAATTAAGCAAACCTAAGCAATATTAGGCTCTAATCGAAGATTAATTAATTTCCATAATTAATCTAGAGTCAAAATAAACTATTAAAATTAATTAGAACCTAAAATTGCTTAGATTATATTTAAATCTCTTTTTAAAACTCAAGATTTCACTCTTAGAATCTTGAATAGTGTTTTCTCTCTCCAATTCCTTAAATCAATGAATTGTGTCTAGAATTGTTTATGCACTAAAATGAGTTTATAACTCACTAATGATGCAAGACCACTCCTTAAATATGTCTTGACAACCTTAATTACCCATCTTATCACCTAAACACTTTCTTACAAATTCCTAATCTTAATCCTAATCAAAGATACATCTAAACACAACTCTAAACCACAATTAAAATGCAAGAAATCCTCCCCATGGCTGATGCAAGTTTCAGCCATCTATCTCTCATTTACATCACATGTTGCTTTATTTCTCACTCAAAGAACCATGCTTGAGCCATTCCTTGAACCATACCTCACTATACTTTGAACCATACCTCACCATGCCTCAAGATCAAAACATCTCACCTCATGGACCTCATGGGGCTGCTCTTGTTGGCCGAAACTCCTCCTCCCTCTTGCACCTTGCATTTGTTTCATTTCTCTATAAATAGCATGCTTGGGTGAACTTGCATCATTTTGGGTTCATTTGCTAGGTGTAAGTTTTCAAAGAGCACTTCAAAATTTTCTTTTCTCTCAAGTTCAAGTGTTCAAGTTCTTCAATTTCTTCATCCTCTTCTCTCATCCCAATCTTCAAATCACTTGGTAGGGATTTTCTTTCAAGTAATTTCCTTTATTTAAGTTCTTACTCTAGTTATGTGTTTATGGTTTCTCTTGAGTCTTTTTAGAACTTCTTTCCCTCTCCTTCTTCTTCATCATTTTCGGCCATGGGCCTTTGAGGACAAGGGAATAAGAGCTTGATGATGAGGTTTCATGGTGGTGATGTCCATCACTTGAACAATCTCTAAAGCTTGATCTTTGTTCTTAAGTTAAAGATGTTTTTAGTTTTTCTTCTTGAACCTTGAAACCTTTCGCTTTGATGGTGTTTTAAAATGGTTACATGAACTCAATGATGAGGACTCATGATGTTGTTGTTAATGCATCATCAAGATCATGGTCTCTAGAGTTTCAAATGTTTCTTTTTCTTCTTAAAAGTTTCAGTTTCCTTTCCTTTTCTTTCTCCAAATTTTCGGCCATGTTGGCCAATGAGGTTCACAATGGCTTGATGATGAGAGCTTCTAGATGATGACTATGTGTTCATCACAATGAGGCCTCTAGAGCTTGAGTTTTAATAAAAATGTTATTTATGACCACATTTCAAGAAAAGAAATTTTGTGTTTTAAAGAACCCTTGAGGTTCACTCTTGTCTTCACTTTATCTTGTCATGATGAGTTTGGGTTGAGGTTTAAGTTCCCTTAAAGTCTTGTATGAGCTCTAATAAGAAATAAAATGGACTAGCATTCATATTTAAGTTCAAGCTTATGCATTACATATCAACTTTGAGCTTTGCATTCATATTTATTTTCTAAGTCATCACTTAAAATTAAAAGATAAAGAATAAAGTTCACCTCATATTTACATTCTTGTCTAGCATATTTACTTTTCATCACTAAAGAACATAAAGATTTAAAATGAAAGCTTGTACTATCACCTAACTAAATCTCAAAGCTTTTCTATTTCAGCTTTAAAGTCGATTGTTGCTGGGCCTAGAGCACTAAAATAAAGAAATGAACTTGCATATTTATATTTCAAGTCTTGCATATTTGTTTCAAGCCTTGCATATTTATATTTCAAGTCTTGCATATTTACTTTAAGCTCTCACTTTACTTTGTAATGAAGAATAAAAATGAAGTGCATAGCATGTTTAAATTATGTCATCACTTAAAGACCTCAGAGCTCAAAGACTTGCCCATCTATCTCAAGTTAAAGCTTAATGTGGGAGCATTCTTTGAATGCATAGTTTCGGTCAAGTAGTGATGATGAACTTGGAATGAGTTTCATCTAGCTACACGGACGAACAATCTAAGTTTTAAGAATTCTCTTTGAGCCTCATGAATTCTATGAGATTAGGATCAACAAGATTTATGAAGTTAATTTTCTTTTAAGGAGGGATCAAGTGGTCACTGACCTAAGGATGTTTTTAGCCTCTTTTACAAAATAAAATGGTTTGCAAAAGAGTTTTAGGAGTCCTAAAAATGGTTCCAAGAGAAACAAGCAACTTATGTGCTTTAAAAATATCAAGTTATGCATCTTTTTGGGACTTGATGTTCTGGCTCTGCCATGATGAGTTTGCTGCTGTGTAATGATGTTTTGATATGTTAGAATGTGTGAAAATTATGTATGATGAGGTAGGAACATTTCTATGCATGATAGGAGAGAAACTAGCTTTCTAGAAAAACCGTAAAGTCAAGATTTAGCATAGTTTTAACCCATTTGTTTTTGGATACTGCCCAAACTATTTCAATGGGAATATAATCAGATTAGGATTGTTTAATCATGAAAAATTTGGTTACAATTGAAGTAGGATTGAATTTTAGCACCTATAGAGAAACTAGTAACTAGAAAACCGTAAAACCGCAATTCTAGAACTCTTAGAACATTTAATTTTTAGAATCTGTCCAGCAACCTTATAATGTAGTGAACATGGTTTATAATTAGTTCTTAGGCATAGAAATGCCTCATAATTGGTTTAGGTTGAATTTATAGCGCCTTAGGTGAAGACGGAACTAAGAAAGGGTCTAAAACGTAAGTTCTAGAACCCCGTAATTGTAAGTTTATAATGCTGTCCCTAAGGAATGGTGTTGCCCAAATTTATTAAAGAGCATAAATAATAGTAAGATTTGTTAAAAGAGAATCCTTAGGTGCATAAGAGGTTGATAGAAGATGATAGATTAATTACATTACAAGTTTAAGGCCCGTAAGGGTCAACGCATAAGATACCGTAGGACCAAGAGCATAATAAATTTTTAATGTTGCTTGTGAACGTATGAGAATGATTATGTGAATGCATGGAATTATGATGGAGGATGCATGATTGATTAACTTATGTGGCATAAAGTAAAATTTGGAAGAAATTTGGCATGTTGCTGTTATGTTGTCGAATTTCTGACAAATTTGGGGACTTAGAAAGTTTTTGAGAAACCTATGAGATTTTTACTTATGAGGTACTAAGATGAGTTCTCGGATGACACCGGTTCGGCCGAGCACCTCCAGAGAACTCATGTGACATCGGTACCAAAATGAATTCTTGGGTGACACTGGTTCGGCCGAGCACCCCCAAGAAATGCCCCCTAGCCCCTACTGGATAAGTTGGGATTATGTTTATGATTATGATATGCTTATCGGGATTGATAAGTAAAAACTAGTGACGACTAGTTAAGGTATGAGCTCATAACCTAGAGATGTGACACGTTCTGGGTGACATCAGTTCGGCCGAGCACCCGCAGAATGATTGTCTTTTAGGGTGGCCTATGAGGAAGTAAAGTATGATGTTTATGTCACAAAGTTTCCTATATGAGAATTTAATTGCCACTTTATGCCACTATTATGATGTTCTTAAAGTTACGTTTATTATTCTTGCATTAAGTAGAGCCATGCATACATTCCTTAATATGATTGCATCCATGTCATTAAGAATCATGCTAAAACGAATGGACCTTGGCTAACTATGTTTCAAAGCTTAAAAATGGACTTAATGCATGCTCACTTATTTTGTATACTAAACCCAAGGTTCCTAAGGATGTAGATGATGACACCTAGGTAGTACGAGGCCCTACTGAGATTCTTTAGCAAGATTCTCACTCCCTCTATCTCTTTCTTTCCGTCACATCTTCATATGGCGATGTTCGTGGTTTTTGTGGACACCCCAACATGGGAGGTGCATCATGATCCGGACCACGGGTCATACCATTTTGTGGGTCGCTGCGTCGTTCGTGTATTTATGTTCGTTGGATGGCCCTTTAGTCACCCGGTACATAGCCATCGATTCTCTCCTGTCTCACCCTTCGGTGACGACTTCGTGTTCGAGCACGCATGCCCTCGAGAGGAGCGAGTCCGCCGCACCCCACCGACAGCCTCTGCCATCCAGGACTATCCACAGTATGTGCCCCACTCGCCCTCATCATTCTCCTAGACGGACCCTTCGGAGGACTCCGCCACTCAAGTACCTTCCGAGGGATCCTTTCCCATTGTACCGATGGACGTCGGGGAGGGTAGTGAGGCTTCTGTCACTCAGCCAGTACGTGGAGGACGGGTGAGGATGATTCCCCGCCGTGGAGCTCATGCCCAACCGATGCAGCGCATAGCCACCCCGGCCGAGATAACCTAGTGGATCGGATACATTCCTCCTTTCCAGAGAGGCCCGCAGTAGGAGACGACCGTCACAGTTCTGGTGCTTGAGCTTTGACTAGGTTAGGATAGCCTTCTTTTGTCCTTAGGCTACCTATTTGTAAGCGCACTAAAGTTAGGAGAGTTTCTTTTTATGCCTTTGATTGTACTTTCATTTCCATGTATTCTTATTTCAGTTGTACTAAACTAAGTCCTACTCTTCATGAGTGGGCATATCATATTACATAAATATGCAGTTTAGTTCTATTGTGATGTGCCTCTACTCGCTTTATGTTATGCTATCATGAGATGCTTGCTTTATTTCCTTTCTTGTTCATCAAGTTGCGCGGCTCTCACTTTGCTTTTATAATTCAAAAAAAAATTTACCAGTATTTCCGCTAAGTATTTTAAAGTAATAAGGAAACTATGATGTAACAAACTAATGATTAACCTAAATATGTTCTAGAGTATTGGGTTAAAAATTAGGATGTTACACAAACTCAGAGACTATCACAAGTTGAGTATTCTTTCTTAAAGCTTCTCCAGACTAAACCGAGTAGTATTGTACTGGCCTCTCCAAGCTAACCTGTGATCAATAGCCACCCCTGCAGTAACATTGAAAGTAGTCTTGACACTGGCTTCTCCAAGCCAAATTGTGAGCAGTAGCAACCTCTACTATCACGTTGAAAGTAGTCTTGACACTAGTCTCTCCAAGCCAAACTGTGAACAGTAGCAACCACTATTTTTGTGTTACAAGTAGTTTTACAGTAGCCTCTCCAAGCTATCTCACAGCAATCACTACCAGATCAAGGATACAAAGGTTAAGTATTTGGATTGCCACTCAAACTAACCTACACTCAAGTTTCCTTAACATATACAAAAAAAAGTTCTTGGGAAAACCTTGAATAACTTCCTTCTTCTGCTTCGTCCATAAGAAGAGTATAAATCTAACTAAGAATATAGAAGAAATATTTTCTTACACTTCAAGGAAAAAATGATTACATGATAAAGATTGAATATTCCAGGAAGTGAGAAGAAATTTTTGCAGAGTTTCCTCTCTTGAATTTTCAAATCTCTCCACAGTCTTCAAGCTTAGCATCTCCTTATATAGTAGTCTTTCTTTGAGACCATCGCCATAGATCAGTTTCTCAAGTGATGCATGTTGAACATCAATTGTGTCTTGAAAGAAACAACTAGAATAAAGGTTGACAAAACTATCACATTAGTTGCAGAAGCTGTTGTAAATATGAGCTTTCTGATTTTCCTTCAGAAACTACATTTTTACTTTCTAAGCAAGCTTTCTAAACTCCTCCTTCATGAAGCCGGGTGATTAATCAAATAGGAAAAAGAGATGACATACCAGTTTGAAACTGGGTTTAACTTGATTATTTGAAATTCAAATTTTAAATTTCCCTTCTTTTCTTGTAGCATTCTTTGCTCCACTCACGGGTGAGCTTTCTGATGTACGCAATCAGTCCCTTGAAGAGTTTTTCACTTTCTGATCTTTAATCACATCTTCTTTGCTGATTATAACTTTGCGATTATGATGATTGAAGATTAAGAAACATGTTCCTCTTTGGACATGAGTTGATATCTTTATCTTGAGAGTACTTTCTGATACCCCGTGCTACTTTCTGAAGTCTCTGAACTTGGTTCCTTGCAGTGTTGAAAACTTCTTCTTATCATTAGCTATCAATGCTTGGGTAATTTCACTTCTGTTTCATTTCAGATCTCATAACATGAGATAAACATGTTTACACATGTATAGTGAAATATATTTTTATTTGATGAAGCTTTGCTCTTGATAAACGATAGAAACCCATTATAATCTTACACAAAACTCAAAAGAGACATCAAACGTTCTTCAAAGATTTTCTTTAAATTAGCTTTGTATTCATTCAAAACAGATAAGGGCAAAGGGTTCTGGAGCTAACAGTCATCAACCCGGACGTGGGGCAAATGAGGAAGAACAGAGGTCTTCTTTTACCTTTGAACCCTCAGGGTCTCATATGCAAGAATCATCTTCTTTATCTGAGTCTTCAAGTTCTGTGTCAGACCCTTCAGAAGATGACAATATAAGCACAGTACTTGCTTTGGATGTACCTCTGGCTGTAGACTCCATTCCTACTCCCTTAAAGGAACCTACTCCTCATCCTGCCCCAACCGTTCTTGAGTCGTCTGAAGCTCAAAACACTGATCCTTCATCAAGCTAACTAGCACCAACAACATAGCCAAGCATCATGGTAGAAGAAGCATAGCTGCATGACCTACGCCTTATTAGTAACAAGTTGGACAAGGCAGAAGTTATTTCTACTATGCATAATGCTCAACTTCAACATCAAGAAGAACTTCTGTCTCAGATTCTTCAAACCTCTCAGGAAATTCTTTGTGAAATTAGTCGCCAAGGCTGATGATAGTGTTCCTAGTTTCTAGTACACCTCTTTTTGTTAATGATAAAAGTGGGAACAAAAAATAGAAGAAAATCTCTTGTGCTAAGAAAGATGGGCAGTTTTACTAGGGGGAGCTATTCAGAGATTTATTTTTGTTGTTATTTTTCTCGGCTTTGATACTTCTCTATGTGTTGATTTAATTCTATCAGTTTTTGTTTTTACTATGGCTTTTCTGTGTTATGGTTGCTAATTATATATGTTTTAAATTATATGATATATGTCATCTTAATGCTCTGATATGTTATGCACGGTTGCTCTGATACATGTTTTCTCTTAAAATCATTCATGCTCTAATACATTTATAATATATCTTTGAGCATTTGTTTTGAAAAATCTATCTGCATAAAAGTATGCTGAATACGGATTTAATCAAGATAGAATATCATAAGTATCATTTTCTATTCAAGCATCTGGATCTTTAGAAAGTTTCTTTTTTTGATGAAAAATCAAGCTGCCTATATAATCAAGGCTTAAATGTTTTTCCCTTTGACATACTGCTTTGACATTCTTCAGAAAGTACACTAAGCCTGTCCAAAGCTTCAAAAAAAATACCAACAGCTATGATTCAAATCATTTAAGGCCAAAATTATTTTATATATATAATCCATATCATGCCTTAAGAAAAGAACTTCCTGAAAATCACTTTCAGTAATGAGTTGAAAGAATAAATTATCACGATGTATTCTCAATATTATTTCTTTCAATATCTCTTCAAAAGATTTTCTTCAAATTGGTTTATCATGATCATCAAGAAAAGGGAGATTGTTAGCTCCAAAACCCTTTCAAGAAATGTTAACGAGTTTTGAATGACAATAAAGCCAATTTAAAAAAAATGCTTTGAAGAACGACTAATTGCTATCTTGAGTTTCTTGAAGTATTAAAAAGGTTCTATCATTTAGCATCTCAAGGCTTAATCAAATGAGGATATATTTTAGTTTGCATGTGCAAACATGTTTCATCTCATGTTAAGATATATGAACTAAAAAGGAAGTAAAATTATACTCTTATTCAAGCTCAAAATAGCTAACGATTTGAAGGAAAAAAATTAGCACGGCAAGAAACCAGTATTTGACACTTCAGAAAGTAGTACTAGATTTTAGAAAGTACACTTACAATGAAGATATCAAACAAACTAAGAATCTAGTGTTACACTATCTTCACATCACTTTCGTAAACCTTAGATCATCAACAAAAAGCTGATTAAAGACAAGAAAGTCCTAAAAGAAAAGTTTAGAAACCATGATTCAGAAAGTATAGCAGTTTCTGAAGGAATATCAAAACCCTCAATATTTCAACGGCTTCTACAACAACTCTAACAAACAGACAGGCTATTCTTCTAGAATACCTTTTCAAGACACAAATGAATGATCAACACATATCCCTGGGAAGTCTGATCAAGGAAACAGTCACAAAGAAGACCTCTATAAATAGAGATGTTGTGATTTCAAAGAGAAAGGATTAACGCTAAACAAAAAGAGCTGAAATTCCACAAAGATTTCTCCTTCATCTTCTTGTAAAGTTCATTATTGCTTGTAATCATTTCTTTGTTTACAAAATCTTCTTTCTACATTTCTTATTGTTCCCATATTCTTCCAAGGAAGAATAACTAGAAAAAAGTCATTTAAGTATTTCCCAAAGTTCTTCACTATAAATCTTAAGGAAACTTAAGTGTAGGTTAGTTTGAGTGGCAACTCAAACATAGAACCTTTGTATCCTCTATCTGGTAGCGATCGATGTAAGTTAGCTTGAAAAGGCTAGTCAAAGACTACTTGTAACGTGACAATAAAGGTGTTTTACTGGTCACAATTTAGCTTGGAGAGGCTAGTTAAAGACTATTCGATTTAGCTTAGAGAGGCTGGTTAAAGACTACTCAGTTTAGCTTAAAGAGGCTGGTGAATAAGTACTTGACTTATGACAGTAGGAGTTGTCTATTGGTCACTGGAAATAGCTTGGGAAGGCTACTATAAAGACTATCTTTGTCCTTTTTTGGGTAGGAAAAAGATTTAGTGAAACTCAACGATTGTTGACAACTAAATATAGGCAGATTAAGCAAATCAGTATAAAAATTCTTGAGTAGTATCTTTCTTCTTTTTCATCTCTTATTTTATTTCCATATTTATCTTATTATCAGTGCTTGATTTGGAAAAAAAATTTTAATCGTCTTGTTATATATATAGTTCAAAAAGTTCATTTTCTAAAGTCACTAATGTCGTTTTATGCTGCACTTTAAGTTCATAACTTGATAGCTTTTTTATAAGGTTTTTCAGAAGTCCATCAAGGAAAGAAAAGGCAAAATATGATTCAACTCCCTCTTCTCGTGTACTTTTCTACCTACAACTTGGTCAGCCCAAGACCACCCAAAGAACTGATTGACATTGCCCCTAAATAGTATACATAGGGAATCTCCCTACGGAGGGTTGCCTACCAACTGAGGATTTAATAGTTCCATGGGGAGCCATGAAGTCAACCCTTGGGTCCATAAAAATGCAGGCCCAATTATCTGAGTCGGCATTAGCAACATTAGTTTTATCAATACCATCAAAAAAAAAATTGTACTTATTTGTTAAAGTCTATGTCCAGTCAAGAATATTTTAATAAATTTAGTTTGTTACATCGTGTATGTAATATGCTTGTACAGGGAACAATGAATACCCCCCCCCCCGCTTCTTCTCTCTTACTCTCTCCCGTCCCATTTCTTGTTCTTGTTCCTCAGGGTTGAGTGAATACAATGTTTTTCTTTTATAATAGTTAAATTATTGCTTTAATTATATATATGTGCATTAATACATGTAAACCGATTTTCACATTGTACAAAAACCCAAAAAAAAAAGAATGATTTTCATATATCATGCTTGCTCCAATAGCCAGCGTACAAGTTTCTTTTATTAACCTGCTGTATTGTCGATTTATGGGTTAACAAGCTTTTGTTTTAAGGTTTAAAAATGTCTGCATTCCTTGGAATTGTGTTCTTGGTAATGTTAAACTTAGAATGCCATTCATAGGTATTTTAGAAAACATTTTGATATAGATGTTCAAACCTATAACCTTATGCAAGTTATCCAAGCTGTAACGCCCCGATTTTTCTACCTGAGAGGAAAATGACCAAAATGCCCTTAAGGTCATTTTCTGTCCAGAATTCGAGGATTGCCAGCCCGGCAGTCCTCGAAGGGTTAACTCAATGTTTGAAGGGGATTAGATGGCCTTGAGCGGTTTCGGAGGCGAAAATCGCATTTTCTGCAGTTTCGGGTCAAAATGACCAAAATACCCCTATAGCTTTTTTACGTGGGTAAGGGTGCCGTTGAACCCGAAACTTTCCCCAAAGATTCAAAACAATGTTTTCAAGTGTTTAAAAGTGTCTATTTAAGTTCCAGTGGTCCCGGGCAGTTTTAGTGTAAAATTATGATTTTGCCCCTGGAATAGTATTTTTGAGCCTAATGATGTAATTGAGCAAACCTACGCAATATTAGGCTCTAATCGAAGGTTAATTAATTTCCATAATTAATCTAGAGTCAAAATAAGTCATTAAAATTAATTAGAACCTAAGATTGCTTAGATTAAACTTAAAACCCATTTTCTTTTAAAGAACTCAAAGCTTCTAGAATATAGAATCTTAAATAGTATTTTTACTATTCACCCTCTACACCTCAAAAGGGAGCCTAGGATATAGTTGAAGGCCTAGGATTAATAGAGATAGACTCCTCTAAAAGGCTAGAATGCCTACTAATCATAACCTACATAGCCTTAATTACCTATCCTTTCACTTACACATTTTACTATAAACTCCTAATCTTAGGCCTAATCCAAAAATACACCTAAACACATCACTAATCCATAATTAATAAAACAATTTCCTCCCCTTGGATTCTCCTATAAGTGGCACCACCTCATACCCTATACCTCACAAGTTTGTTCACTCATACACTCAAGGAACTATGCCTAAACCTATGCTTAAACCTATGCCTAAACCCATGCCTACAACCTCACCTTGAAATGACACAACCAAGAGACTTTTTCCCTCCTTTTTCCCTCAATATTTTGGCCACCCTTCCCTCCACTCACCTCTCCATGTTTTGTTTCTCTATAAATAGCATACATGAGTAAACTTGAGACACCTTTAGTCACTTGGCAAGTTTTAGTTTTCTAGAGCACTCAAAGGCTTTCTTTTTCTCTCAAGTTTCAAGAGTTCCTCTTCTTCAACTTCTTCTTCTTCATCTTCTTCAACCTCATCCCACTAGGTAGGGATTTTATTTCAAGTGTTTCTTTCATTTTAAGTCTTTATTTAGTTATTTACTTGATGGTTTCTCTTGAATCTTTTAGAACTTCTTCTTCTTCTCCTTCTTTGTTTCATTTTTGGCCAAGGCTTTTAAAGGGCTTGGAAATGAGGGCTTGATGATGGGGATTACATAATGATGTTCATCACTTAAGCAACCTCTAAAGCTTGATCTTAGTTCTTGAGGAAACCATGCCTTTATCTTCTTTTCTTGTGGTCCTAAAGAGCTTAACTTGATGTTATTTTAAAATGAGTAAGTGAACTCAATAGCAAGGGCTCATGATATTGGTGTTAATACATCATCAATATCATGGTCCCAAATGTTTCAAATGGTGCTTTTCCCAGCCTGTAGTTTTCGGTTCCTTTTCCTTTTCTTTCTCCAAATTTTCGGCCATGTTGGCCAATGAGGCTCATAATGGCTTGATGATGAGAGCTTCTAGATGATGACTATGTGTTCATCACAATGAGGCCTCTAGAGCTTGAGTTTTAGTAAAAATGTTATTTATGACTTCATTTCAAGAAAAGAAACTTTGTGTTCTAAAGAACCCTTGAGGTTCACTCTAGCTTGTTGTGATGAGTTTGGGTTGAGATTTAAGTTCTTCTAAAGTCTTGGATGAGCTCTAATAAGAAATAAAATGAACTCACATTCATATTTATATCCAAGCTTATGCATTGCATATTTACTTGAGCCTTGCATTCATGTTTATTTTCCAAGCTACCACTTAAAGTTAAAAGATAAGAAATGGAGTGCATATCATATTTAAGTTCTTGTCTAGCGTATTTGCTTTTCATCACTAAAGAATGTAAAGATATAAAACAAGAGCTTGTATATCACCTAATTAATCTCGAAGCCTTTCTATTTTGGCCTTAAAATCGATTGTTGCTGGGCCTAGAGCACCAAAATAAAGAATTGAACTTGCATATTTAAATTTCAAGTCTTGAATATTTATTTCAAGCCTTGCATATTTATATTTCAAGTCCTGCATATTTATTTCAAGCCTTGCATATTTATATTTCAAGTCTTGCATATTTACTTCAAGCCTTGCATATTTATATTTCAAGTCTTGCATATTTACTTTAAAGTTCTCACTTTACTCTATAATGAAAGATAAAAATGAAGCGCATAACATATTTATATTTTGTCATCACTTAAAGACATTAGAGCTCAAAGACTTGCCCATTTTATCTCAAGTTAAAGTTTAATATGGAAGCATTCTTTGAATGCATAATTTCGATCATGTGGTGATGATGAACTTAGAATGAGTTTCATCTAGCTACAAGGGCCAACAATCTAAGTTTTAAGATTTTCTTTAAGCCTTATGAATTTTATGAAGTTAAGACCAACAAGATTTATGAATTTAATCCTCTTTTAAGGAGGAATTAAGTTGGTTACTGACCTAAGGTTATTTTAGCCCCTTTAGTAAAATAAAATAGTTTGCAAAGAGTCTTAGAAGTCCTAAATTGGTTCCAAGAGAAACTAGCAACTTATATGCTTTAGAAAAGTCAAATTGTGTATCTTTTTGGGGCTTGACATTTCGGTTCTACCATGATGAGTTTGCTGCTGTATGATGATGTTATGATGTGTTAGAATGTGTGAAAATTTTATATGATGAGGTAGGAACACTTATATGCATGATAGGAGAGAAACTAGCTTCATAGAAAAATCGTAAAGTTGGAATTTAACATGAGTTTAATCCCTTTAATCCTAATCAATGCCTAAACTATTTTAGTATGATAACAATCAGTTTAGGATTGATTAATCATGAAAAATTTGGTTACATTTGAAGTAGGATTGAATTTTAGCACCTATAGAGAAACTAGTAACTAGAAAACCGTAAAAATGCAATTCTAGAACTCTTAGAACATTTAATTTTCTGATTCTATACAACACCCTTATAATGTAGTAAAAATGATTTATAATTAGTTCAAAGGCTTAGGGATACCTCATAATTGGCTTAGATTTAATTTATAGCGCCTTAGGCGAAGACGGAACCGAGAAATGGCCTAAAACGTAAGTTCTAGCACCCCGTAATCATAGATATATAATTCTGCCCTTGGAGTAAGGTGCTGCCCAGGTTTATTAAAGAACATAAGTGATAGTAAGATTTGTTAGAAGAGAATCCTTAGGTGCATAAGAAGTCGGTTGGGAATGATAGAATAATTACATCTCAAGATTAAGGCCCATAAGGGTCAAAGCATAGGAAACTGTAGAATCAAGAGCATAATGAGTTTCAATGTTACATGTAAATGTGTGTTTTATTTGAGAATGATTATGTAAACGTATGAAATTATGATTTAGGATACATGTTCTAATTGTTTATGTAGCATAAAGCAAATTTGGAAGAAATCCGGCATGCCGCTGTTATGCTGCCGAATTTCTGACAAATTTGGGGACTTAGAAAGTTTTTGAAAAACCCATGAGATGTTCTTGAAAGAGATGAGGTAATAAGATGTGTTCTTGGACGACACCAGTTCGGCTGAGCACCTCCAAAGAACTCATGTGACATCGGTACCAAGATGTATTCATGGGTGACACCGGTTTAGTCAAGCACCCCCAAGAAATGCCCCCTAGCCTGTACTAGATAGTCGGGATTATAATTATGATACGCTTATCGGGATTGATAAGTAAGAACTAGTGACGACTAGTTAGGTATGAACTCATAACCTAGAGATGTGACACCCTTTGGGTGACACCGGTTCGGCCGAGCACCCCCAGAGCGAATGTCTTTTTAGGGTGGCCCATGAAAAAGTGAAGTATGATGATTATGTCACAAAGTTTCCCACCTGAGATTTTAATTGCCACTTTATGCCACTACTATGATGTTACTTATTATTATGATGAATATTCTTGCATTAAGTAGTGTCATGCATACATTCTTTACTATGTTGCATCCATGACATTGAGAATCATTCTAAAATGAATAGACCTTGGCCAACTGTTTTGAAACTTAAAAATGAACTTGGTATATGCTCACTTATTTCATACACTAAACCCAAGGTTCCTGAGGACATAGATGATGACACTTAGATGGGGAGTTGCCCTATTGAGTTTCTTTAACAAGATTCTCACTCCCTCTATCTTTTCTTTCTGTCACGTCTTCAGATGGCGACCTTCGTGCTGTTCATTGACACCCCCACCTGGGAGGTACACTACTACCCGGAGCACCGGTCGTATCATTTTGAGGGGAGCTGCATACTTCGAGTGTTTATGTTTTTGGGACACCCCTTTTCTCACTCTGTACATAGCTATCGATTTTCTCCGACTTCCCCGTATGGCGACAACATGATATTTGAGCGAGTGCAGACACACAACGAGAGGGTGCTCCATACGTACTTTGCTGAGTCCGCCGCCCATGACTTCCCCGACTATATCCCCCGTTCGAGACATTCGGAGACTGACCCATCAGAGGATCCACCCACCCATCCATACTCCGAGAGTTCCACCCCTATGCCCCCATTGAGGGTGGAGGGTAGCGAGGAGACAGTCACACAGCCAAGGCTGGCTTGGAGGTAGTCCATGCGTCCCCGTCGAGGAGCTCATGTCCAGCCGCAGCGAGTGCCCACTCCGGATAAGCTTCGTCTGTGGATCGGCTATATCCCGCCCTATCCGAACCGCTAGTGGTAGAGGTGCTTGAGGAGTGATAGTGTACACACCACATGTAGATTAGGGTAGCCTTCTGCTGTTCTGAAAGGTTGCCCATTTTAGGTGCACTAGGGTGTGGGTGTCTTCCCTTTTTAGATTTCCATGTATTTTCTATTTTCAGTTGTATTTGCTTTATGTTGTACTAAACTAAGTCCCACTTTTGAGTGGGCATATTATATATCCATTTATGCAGTTTGTTTTATTATGTTGCATAATCACATGCTTCATGATCGGATGTTTATGACGTGTTTGTTTGGATTTGTGTTTTATCGCCGCTAGGCTTCATAGTTTGTTTCATCACTCGTCTCGTCGCGCGGCTCTCACTTTGTTTTCTTAATTCAAAAAAAAATTTACCCGTATTTTCCGCTAAGTATTTTAAAACAAAGAGGAAACTATGACGTAATAGACTAATGGTTAACTTAAATATGTTCTAGAGTATTGGGTTAAAAATTAGGATGTTACACAAGCCCCTACCACTAGCCTACTCTTAATAATTTGTATTTTAGAAAGTTTATTTGTTTAACATTAAATATTCTTGAGATTATTATTTGTTAAGATCATGGGAATAAATTTTAAATTTGTTAGTTTAATAATATATGATTCTGAAATTATTTGACACTTTTCAAAAATATCCTTTATATATTTAATGGTATCATAATTATGAAAAGAAGTGAAATAAATGAGTGATATTTTAATATTTTTATTTAATTATTCTTATTTTCAAATCATGAGACTCTTTTATTTCCGTTTTCTGCCTTGAGAACAAAATCTGTTTAAAATGTGAGAATATTTATTTTCTGATAATAATTTATACAAGTAATAATTTTATAAAAATTTGTAACAAATATGAAAATAAATCATCCTCATATCCGGGAATAAATTTGTAACAATTAAAACAAACGCCCCCTAGGAATTTATTAACCAGACAAAATACGTTATTGATAAAAAGAAAAAATTGCATCACTTATGAGTGTCAAAAAACGTTTTGAAAAAATAACCTAGATATAGTGTGCGAGCATAATTTGAGTTCACATGAGAGTGGAAGCCATTATCACTACGCGGTCCACACCGTGTTACACGTGCAACGTCAAATTAAGCTGGTTGATAACGTTTCACATGCTACTCGATATTAGCAATTTGTGACTTACAAACACGGAAACATTGTACTTGTAGTGATTGAAAGCCAGAGTCAACCTCAGAGATTGAACTTAAAACTTTCATTTGTTTTGGGATTGGGGGGCCCGGCATAGCGTGCTCCTCATCCTTTCCACAAACTCTCTTCTCAACTTAAAAAGCAGACCAATTTATGCGCTTTAACAATCGTAGAAGCAAGACCAAAGTCCCCAACCCAACCCTCTCATAGCCAATAATAAGACCCAAGGAACACCAATTGGAAAAATACATGCATGTCTTGAGAGTACTATGTTAATGTGATCCATATTCAATAATTGAGTCACATTTTAATCATGATTCACTTAACTTTCAAGTAAAATATTGCTTTATTTGGTATGTAACATGTCCAATATTGCGTTGGTCAAGTACTCCGCCATCAATTGAAACCGATTAGCAGTAACAAAGTAGCTTTGAGTTTTATTATTTTAACATCTTAAAAGTGAATGTTGATGAGACATTCACTTTATTATTATTAGATATAATGATAGTCTTTATTTATATTATATCTATCAATAATAAAGTAAGTGTCTCAATAAACACCTATTATAAGTATTAAAATAGCAAAACCTTAATAACACATGCAATTTCCATGTGTTTGTACCAATAGCAGTAGGAGAATTCATCCCCTTGTGGCCTTATGCCATATTCTACCCATATGACCGACGTACCTAGTAGCTATACTAATTTGTACATCAAAGTCCTCACACTGTGGATTGCTCGATGCGTCACGCAAGGGAATTGAATTTCATTTCGAGGTCATCGGAAAGTTGTTGCTGCAAAAACCACATATTCTCATCGTTCCACAAACACTCTAGTGAGTCACCAGCACTTGTCCCCTGTTCAAACATGTGACCATTATTGAAACTTGACCAAGGATTTTCAACACTTCGGACCGAAACGTCACGACCCAACAGTTCGGAAGAATCGCCGCCGCCCGAATTTGAAGGAACGTGGAACTCCGCGGATGACGAGTCCGAGGAAGTACCACTGATACAAGAATAGCTGTTGTGGTTCTGTTTAGCGCACAGTACCGGCCCTGAATCTGAACCGCGCGACCCGTTTTGGTTAAGAAGGACAATCTCATCAGCTTCACCTGTGTTTTGGTTTAGTTGTTTCTGAGGCTCGAGAGATTGGTATGCAGGGTGAATCCTCTCGAGCAAGCGCGGCATCCACACGTGACGCAAGGCGTCCCTGAACTGCTTGCTGTTGACATCGCACTTGAGCTGCTTTGCCTGCTTTATCACCCTGGTCCTCCAATAGTTTTTGATTTCGTTGTCTGTTCTTCCTGGCAGCTGCTGAGCAATCTTGGACCACCTATGAAACATCATTTGTACACATATCTTATATCTAATCTAACTTAGAAATAAACGACTTATCTCGTATTTTAGTTATTGAGATATTAATTAACACTTAAAAATAAGGGATGGGAAAGAAAAATCAGTACCTATTGCCCCACCGACAGTGGAGGTCAAGAATCAATATCTGTTCTTGGAGTGTGATATTCCCACGCCGTACATCGGGGCGCAAGTAGTTTAGCCACCTTAATCTGCAACTTTTCCCACTTCTCTTCAAACCTGTACGTTAAATTTTTACGAATTTTTTGTTATAATTGAAAAAGCTACTATATATATGTGGCAAAGTAAAATCGATTATGTGTTCCTCTGTTGTGATATGAGCTATGCTAATTAAAGTAACGATGATGATAGATACTATAATAATAAGTTGAAAAATTGAGCCCTGGAATTTTACATGCAGGGGATACCAAGATTCTAGAGTTGTAGTTTGGCTAGGTCCTAACGATAGGAGTATTATTTTGTAGAAGTTAGATAAAAGACACTTGCCTGCACAGCGTGCAACAGAATTCCAGTGACCCTCACCGTGGGTGGAGACGTAATTGACGAGAATGGTGTCCTCATCAACCGCCCATGGACCTTTTCTGAGGACCATCGAATCGTTTTCGTTCTTTTGCACCTGTGCCTGTGCTGCAGAAACACTTTTCTTAACCTTAACATCCATGCCTCTAGTATATATATTACTACTACTAGGCCCTGTCTCAATACCAGTTTGGGTTTTGGGAGAGGAAGAGGGGGCAATTTGATCGACGGATAGATATATAGTAAGTGACGAAGAAGTGGGATTTGGGGTTTGTTGTTTAGTCTCACTTATTGAGGGCATGTGTACTTATATATAGAGTCGTGGATAAGACCAAGCACGCTACACAGAAAGGAGAAGTGAGACGGGGCCGGTGACTGAATGCACGGAGCGCGCACAAGATTCCACCTAGTTTGATTAGGATTCTCGCCAGCATGAGTATATTTAATAATTAGGATTTTCTAGTAAGGTCACTGGTTAAAGAGATAGAAATGGAAGTTTTACATCGGGAAGTAGAGGTTTTGTATTTTTAAGCATGAGACCATTAAAAACAACTTTTTACTTTTTTAATTATCCTTAATTATGGCTCTTATAGACACTCCGAAATGCTTATTATTACTCTCATTGTCAATAATTTTTAGTTAATTTATCTAGATTACCTTTCTTCGTATATCTTAATTGAAGTCATAGTTTAATATTAATTATCCAATTATGATTTTATCTTAATTTTTTAGCATTATTAGTTCAATTAAAAATAATAAATTTTTTTAAAGACTTCAATACTTACCCGAGAAAATGGATCTCTCTTTGCAATTATTTATGTAATAAATATATAAAGTTCTGAAAATTAATTTCTTTAGTATAATTATTTAGATCTAAACATTTAATTTTTTATTCAAGCTTTTTTGTACAATGATTATCTAAATTTTATAATAGTGATTATTTTTTTAAAAAATAATAATGGTTAACATATTCTTTGAAAAATAATAATGACAATCTCTTATATATTATGCCTTAAGCAAAGTGTAAGTTTACTTACAGCTAATTTTTATGTTTAATGTTCATTAATAGTATTCTTAAATATAGATTTAAAATATCATAGTAGTAATATATTATAAATATAAAATAAAATTTAATTAAATGTATTTATATATATCACAAATGAAAATAATAAATAAAGATTGATAATAAATAATTGAGATTTAATTAATTTTGAAAACCTAAAAATTCATGATTGATAATGAACAAATTAAAACATAAGAAGAAGGGTATTCTAGATCAATTAATTAAAAATTATTGACAGTAAAAGTGATATTAAATATCTAGAGTGATAATAGCGATTCTACTCTTATAGTTAGAAATTAATACTACTACTTTTAGGATTAAGATGGAGCTAAGCTTGCTGTTGGGCCTTCGAGGTTTGACCGCTTGACTCTAATTTATCCTTCTCGGACACGCGCACCGAAAGATCAGTCATTTCGACAAAAAAAAAAGGTTGAGCGAGAGAGAAACGAAAGATTAGTGGGCAACTCTGTAAAAACCAAAAACATTTGTCTTTTCTTTATTCCTTTTCAATTTTTCCGGGAACTAATTTTTATTAGTTGTGAATTCCAACTCATATGATGTTATTAATATTGTTATTTATATTTTATTTAGGCTAATAAAATGTTACCCTCTTTTATCTATTATCATTTTCTAGATACTTGAGAATCATAAAATTGAAAGCTCATTTAGAAAAAATTGTAAATAAAATACCTTTTTCAGTTTTCAACATCTAATTTTATATGAATTAATCTGTTAATATCACACTATATTTTTCAATCAACAATCAATCAAGTATAAAAGATAAAATTAGCAATCTCTTTTTCAAAACCCTAATCCTTCTTTTTGCTCTTTTTGGTTTACTATTCATCACTTGTGGAGTATTATTGAGAGGGTTATCTTTCTTCTATGTTGGCATCTGTAGGTTTTTTTGTTTCTTTTATTTTGTCTCTTTCATGGATGTTTTCTTTGTCTCTTTTATGAGTATTTTTGTCTCATTTGCAGTGTTTTTGTTCCCCTTATTGGTATTTTGATATTCTCTTTTACAGGTTGAGAGATATATCTGTTTGAAATGAGACATAATACATTCTTTAAAGTGTAGCATTATTCATGTTGCTCTCCAATACTATGTAAGATACTTTAATATTGATAGTCAGCTACAGATAGTTGGTTAGTTCACAACGATGACTGTATTTACTTTCTATTCAATTAATATTTAGAATATCTTTTGTGATTTGCAAATGTCGGTAGGTTTATTTGAATAAAATTTTTTGTCATGAAAAAAAAATTAAAAATAACCATAGATGTTTCATTGATATGCAAAAATAACAAATATTGTTGGCAATTTTTCTCAAAGTGGAAAGTGTCTATTTTGAATGAAAATTGTCTATTTTGAAATAAGTTATTTAGTACTATCTCCTATTCGGTTTGTTGAATTTTTTGGGGACAAACTTTTTTATCCATAATATTTATTAGTTTCACAAATGTCAATAAAAATTTATAGTTAACATTTAAGTTTTACTCTTCATAATATCACTATTAGAATCACGCAACACACAGATAGATTTTATAGATGGTAAATAATCTGTCTATATTACAAACGGATTTACAGATGGGGAAAAGGAAAGTTGGGAAAAATTTTCTACAAAATTTAGCATATCCGTCTGTAAATCCGTTTGTAAATGTTGGAGCAAGTACCCACCACATGGCGGGTAATATTTATAGACGGTAAATACAGATGAAAAAAAATTAATAAAATATAGATGGGGTTACAAACGGTAATATCCGTTTATAATTTGAAATAAAAAACCTATTTTCCACGCGCGAATTATAGATGGTAATAATTTGTTTGTAATAAGAAAAATAAAACGATGCATTTCATTCATGTATTTATAGATGATAAAATCCACCTATAATGAGACTGCTTAAATGATTCGTTTCATTAATTTAGTTACAGGCGGATTTTACTGTCTGTGACGCGATTTGTAACATCCCCTGCTGCTTTATGGATTGACGACTATCCCCACAAACCAACACGGGTCTTTTCAGCGTGTTTTGTCCTCACTCACGCTTCCTAGCAAAACTTCCCAGGAGGTCACCCATCCCAAAATTGCTCCAAGTCAAGCACGCTTAACTGTGGAGTTCTTTCAGTTTGGGCTACTAAAAAGAAGATGCATCTTGTTGTTATAGATAGTACAAATCAATTCATATAAGCCCTCCTCAACTGTATAGTCCCATACCTATACAGTCTTAGGATCCCTCTCATTCGGGTGTGTAATCGGTTCATTCATGTACCCCTCCACTTTCGAAGCCTGCCAGGAGCCGCTCCTTGTCCGTGCCTCCTTGCATCGGCGATCACTCCCCGACTTCGCAATCCCCGAGCGTTACACGATTAATGAAATGAATCGTTTAAGTGATCTCATTATAGATAGGAAAATCTGTCTGGAACGCGATGAAGGTAGATCAAAAGCGTACGACCTCCTTCTTCTTTCTCACTTCTCCGAAACCACTCTCTCTCATCTCCCCTTCTCTTTCTAGCGTTGCACCAACTTTTTGGCCATCATCGGTGATTGAAGCCTCCATTTTACAAACGGTTTGGGCCATTGTATTCCTGGTATTGTGCTCTACCTTTTAATCGGTTTGTTTTTTTATTTTTGGTGTTTTATTTTTGTGCTTTGTGCCATTGTATTCCTGCCATTGTTTTATTTTTAGTTGTTTTTGTTATTAATTGGTACAAAGTTCATTGTTTTAGGATTTAGACCACATTTGGAGCAATTTGGAGCATTTTAGTTACCACTTTTGTAGTGCATTGGTAAGTTTAGGATTATGATTAGTTTATTGTAATTTGTTTACATGCATATTGGTAAGTTTATTTTGCTAAGTTGGAAAGATTATTTGTTTATTGTAATTTATTTGTTAATTCTTTTAATTTTCAGGGTTTGGATTAGGCGCATGCTTGGAGCCATTATTGCTGTGTTTATTTACATATGCTAGAGTATATAGGTCAGTAATGAAATGTTTATTATTGATATGTTATATTGTATGTAGGATGGAGACTTATGATTTCTAGGATAGAATTATAGGATTGGAGATTGCATGACTAGGGGGAAGGGCATAAAGGTCCTTCCTTGACTTGTTTGCATTGTTTGCTGTGGAATTGTTTGTGTTTGCGGAGATTGCAGAATATGCATGTTATGGAATTATAAGGGGATGCACTCTAAGAACGGTTTAGGATTATGATGTGTAATGTATGTGTTGATTATTTGTTTAATGTAATTGTTTGCCTATAATTATATTACTGTGTAGTTAATTGTTTTTGTAATTGCCGTAATATTATGGCTTAATAATTGATTTTTAAAGACATATTATGTTAACGGGATAGTCTTAAATTAGGAAAAACTTTGTCAAAATTTTTTCAAAATATAATTTTTATTATTTGAATTAAACGATAATATACATAAGGGAATGTTCATAAATTAGGGGAGACTCTGTCAAATATTACATTAGAAAGAGTTGTAATGTAAAATAAAAGAGATTCATAAAGTATTGTTTGTAATTTTTAGGTTTATATAGTTCTTGATCGATATGTTCCTTGGAAACCGTTCATGGATGTATGATAGATTGTACCCAATCCAGGGGGAATAAAACCCGAATTCTAAAAGGGTGTTGAGGAATTCATACATGTTGCTTGTAATTCACAGCAATTCATGATTGACCAGAAAGTTTGGTGTCCATGTCCTAAGTGCAAGTGTAGGAAATTCTTAGATATTGATTCAGTTAGGTATGATCTGTACAAATTTGGATTTAAACCTGATTATTGGATATAGATTGAACATGGGGAAGTAGTTAATATGGAAAATCAGTTTAGAATGAGTTATGTTGGAGGCAGTTCAAGTGCAGTGGAATTAGGAGATGTATATATAGGTAATGTTAGTTGGGAAGAAAATAGTGGTCGGTATCAAGAAATGGTTTATGATGCTGTTGGTCCTAAGTTTAGAACTTTTCATGATTCTAAAGCTGAACAAGAACCTAATGTAGAGGTTGCAAGGTTTTATAATTTGTTAGGGGCAGCAAACAAGTCTTTATAAGATGGGTATATGACTCAGAGTTATCCTTAGTAGTAAGAATGCTGAGCATTAAGTCTGAAGGAAATCAAAGTTAGAGCTTATTTGATTAATGAGCTACATTGATAAGTGAGCTTAGTCCTAAACCCGAGGCCATCCTAAAAGACTTTTACCAAGCAAAAAGACTAGTTTCCAAGCTTAGTTTAAAAGAAGTAAAAATTGTTTGTTGTTTGAAAGGATACATGCTCTATTACAAAGACGATGCTATATTGACATACTGCAAATTCTGTGTAGAGCCTAGGTTTAAGCCAAGAAGAGATGGCAGAAGTGGTAAATATAAAGATGTGCCGTAAAATAGGATGCATTTTTTGCCCTTAATCCCTAGGCTAAAGAGATTGTATTCGTCTATGAGCTTCACTCCTCACATGACATGGCATAGTGAGAATAAGAGGAGCGATGGTGTAATGACTCATCCATCTCCGAAAAGGCTTGGCAATAGTTTGATCAAGTGTATCCCGAGTTTGCATCTGATCCTAAGAATGTAAGGTTAGGGTTATGTACTGATGGGTTCACTCCAAACAATCATTTCGATAAACCATATTCTTGTTGGTTGGCCTCTTATGGTTACACCTTTCAATCTTCCTCCTAAAATATGCATGAAAAATCCATATTTATTCTCAACTTGTATAATTCCTGGTCCAGAAAATCCAAAAGCTAGAATTGATGTATACCTTCAACCTTTGATTGATAAGTTAAAAGAGTTGTGGTGTTAGGGTATAGTAACTTATGACATATCAAGGAAACAAAATGTTAATATGAAGGCAGCACTTATATGGACAATTAATGATATTCTTGCTTATGGTATATTGTCTGGATGGATGACTCAAGGGAAATTAGTATGTCCAATTTGTATGGAGGATACAAAGGCCTTTACCTTTAAGTATAGAGGGAAAAATTCATGGTTTGATTGTTATAAGAGATTTTTAGATATGGAACATTTGTATAGGCATCTTGCAAACAAATTTAGGAAAGCAACTATTGAGAATGAGGAGCCTCCTGTCCGGTTAAATGGTTACCAAGTATGGGACAGAGTTAGACAATTCCCAAAAATAACAGAATTAGGAAAATCCATCAGGTTTCTTGGTTATGGGTGACACATAATTGGACTAAATAAAGTATATTTTGGGAGCTGCCATATTGGAAGGAAAACTTAGTTCGTCATTGTCTAGATGTCATGCATGTGGAAAAAAATGTGTTCAATAATATCATAAATACCATGATGGACACTGATTGAACTAATGATAATGTCAAGGCAAGGTAGGATTTGGAAGAGTATTGTAGACGTCTTGAGTTGAGGTTACAACAACTTGCAGATGGTCGATGGTCAAAGCCAAAGGCAAGTTACACCTTGAGTTTACCACAAAGACAAGATGTGTATAAGTGGGTGCAGGATTTGAAAATGCCTAATGATTATGCTTCAAACTTGGGTCATTGTGTAAATGTTCAACAAGGAAGGTGTTTTGGAATAAAAAATCATGATGGTCATGTATTCATGGAGTGTCTTTTGCCTAATGCATTTAGGGAACTACCTGACCATGTTTGGAAGTCGTTGACAAAGCTGAGTGAATACTTTAGAGACCTGTGTTCACCCACTCTTAGAGTTGACAATTTGTTGATGATGGAAAAAAAAATCCCTGTGATTTTGTGTAAATTGGAGAGAATATATCCCCTTGGATTATTTGAATCCATGGAGTACTTGCCCATACACTTAGCGTATGAAGCACGTGTTTGTGGACCAGTACAATACAGGTGGATGTATCTGTTTGAGTAGGAAATAGGAGGGTTTAAAAGAATTGTGAAAAATAGAGCTCAAGTTAAGGGATCCATATGTCAGGCATACTTTTCAAAGGAGACATCAAATTATTGCTCGGACTATTTTGAACCTCATGTTCAATCAAGGAGGACTCGGGTTGGTTGGATTGATGATGGTGGCGAAAGCTCAATTGAACCAACACTATCCATATTCAACCAACTTGGTCGTGCTGCTAGCAAAGGCGAAGAATGATGCATCTTAGGAGATGAATCAAATGCTGCACATTTGCACATCTTGATAAATTGTGTTGAGGTGCAACCTTTTAGAATGTAAGTTACTCATAATTGTTTTAATTTCTTGTTCATCACAAGCGACTCAATTCTCACCTATTATTTCGATGTTTACAGATGTTTCGAACAATTATATGGTGATGATAGCCTTAATCAATTTCCATCATGGTTCAAATCTTATGTACGTCATGTATTTAGCTTACAAGCATGTGTTAATTTGTTTATATGAGCCTTATTCTTCAATTTGATATCTTTAATGGTATATGTAGGTGTGTGTGCCCAGTAATAGTATAACCGATATTCGCCTATATAACTTGTCTCGAGGCCAAAAATAAAGCTTATTGTTGGCCAATTTACTATGTTAACAGGTATAAATTCCAAACCATGGAATCATGTAGGGGGAGAAAAACAGACAATAGTGGGATTAATGTTAATGGGAATTCAAGTGCTGGCAAATGTGATTAGTATGGGAAGCTTAAGGAAATAGTTGAGCTAGAATATACTGGTGAACTTTCCAAAAAGGTTGTCTTGTTCAAGTGTGAATGGTTTGATCTAACAAGCCTAACAGGAACACGTAAATATAACCAATACAATATCATTGAGATTAACCATACCAAAAGATATAGAGCCTTTGACCCATTCATCATTGCACAAAATGTAAGACAAGTATATTTTCTATCTTACCCTGGAAAATGCAATAGGAGTTGGAGGGTCGTAATAAAAACTAAACCAAGGGGTCGAATTGAAACCAATGAAGTAGATGATGAGGAGGCTTATCAAATTGATGACTCAATCGCTTCACGTGTAGTAATAGACACTAACATCCCTTCAACCTTAGCTTCCCTTTTGAATGAACTTGAAATAATTAACCCTCCTACCTAAGCTTTAAGAACAAATGAAAGGGATGATATGATTGAAGATGAGGAGCAAGAATTTATGGATGACATTTTATTTGAGAATGATGATGATAGTCTTGAACTATCAGAGTAAATGATGTAAATTAATAAGGTGAGAAAAACTTCAATGCTATTAGCCGTTATGTGTTGTGTTGTTAATCCTATTTTGTTTTAATTATGATATTTTGGACTAAACATATGTTATGTTTCATTCAGATATGGTAGGTAGAGGTAATGGTAAAAAAGGTGCTGCATCACATCCTGTTCATGGTAGTAGTGGTAGCACTCCCTCATCAAGATCTCCCACTTCCACCTCCATACTAGCTGGAGTGCAGACATCCCAGGGTAGATGGCACTCCTAGTACGTCATGGTGCCCAACCCTGGGTATGTGCTTCTTCCCCCTCCAGTACAATGAGTTTCACAGCTTGCACCACTGACTTCATCCAACACGGCGTCTCTTAGATAGCACACAAGCGAGGGATCCACTCTTGCATCATCCTTCGGGCGGTAGTCACAGACCTAGGCCCCATCGAGACCTAATGCGAGTTGTCACTACCTATAACAAATTAGAAAGTATTTAGTTATCAAAATGCACCAAAAATACAGAAATGGCACAATTCGGATCGTCTCATGTGGAAGCGATGTAATTGATTATGAGAAATTGGGGGTTTTGGAATTGTTGGAAAATAAACTAAATTGAGAAAAATTATAATATGAAGTTACCTACACGGAGATTCCTTCAGATCAAAAATTTTTCTATCACCAGTTCAAACAAATAAATTCATGGTGGTGACTACCTACGTAAATTATACTTTCGCACAAAAGACGATGCAATTCTACTTAACAGTCATACGAACATACTTTCGGTAAGGGTTCAACTAACACAACAACTAGTGATCACAATCATGACCCTATAAACCTATGCCAGTTTAATTGTCAATTGTAGTAGCCTAATTCCTAAACCGATTCCAGTTTAATTATCAATTGCAGTAGCCAAATTCCTAATAGAATTAATTTCGATCCTTTACCAAATGGAAATAATCAAATCAATTGACCTAATACCCTAATGGTATCCAGATTATATACGCGAATGAATACACAACCAACTACTCTTAAAAACATAATTACAATAATCATCACAATTGATATTTAAAAGAAAAAGCAATGGGAACGAAAAACCAACCATAAATTGCACTGAAATTAGGAACCTCAAGAACAAGTTTGATAGTTATCCCTATGCATGGTAAGGGAATTACTCCTCCATAGGGGGAGAATCACAATCTCTGTTCAAAGAAAAGTTGTAAAAATTACAATCAGAAAAGCCAAAAATATACATTGACTAAGAACTCTTAGAACCCTAGAGAGAGAAAGAGAGAATTATAGTGAGAGAGTGAAACTACAAAAAATTAAAACGTGAAAAAATCAAAGTCTCACGAGAGAGAGCGAGAGCATCTGTGTCTTTTCCTTGCGAGAGGCCACAGGGACAGAAGCAAAATGAGGCCCAACTGACGCGGCCCACAAAGGCATAATCGCCTGGGTGGTCCTTGGAGCATTCCCCAAAATGTTGTCTTCTTTGTTTACCGCCTGGCCAGTGCTTCAACCGCCTGGGCAGTTGCTAGTGTGGATGAGTTCCTTGTTTTAACCCAATGCACCACCTGGAAATCCCTGTTACCAAGAAAAACTCCAAAAAGAGATTAAAAGTACAGAGAACTTCCAAAGTATGAGAATTCAATAAAAACTACACTGATAACTACAAAATTATTCAAAGATACATGTTGAGGACAAAGTGCAAATTCCTTGATTAAACATCAATTAAGAACAATTCAAATGCAAAATATTTAGAGTTAAGATATAAAATGGGTGCATAAATACAACTCATCAAATCTCTCCACACTTAAACAATTGCATGTCCTCATGCATAGAACTCATATACAAAAACAAAGATGAAAATGCATGACGCTACTAAGCCTAATGATGCAAGATGCGTGGCACATGTGTGGCACACACATGATATGCCAGAACTTAACCAAGTAAGGGAGGTAGCTAGAGATGGTTAAACAACAGCCAATACACAACAAAGAAGCTAGAATCCAGTGGCATTCACTAGGTCAATCAAGATAGCACATCAAAAGAATGAGCAAAACAAGTATAACCGAGTTAACCTCATAGGGAAGATATGTATCATTCTCTACTCAAGCTCAAAAATCTTATAACCCACTATAGCACTCAACAAGGAATTTCTTCTATAAGCTTGGCTTTTTTCTAACTCACTACTAGTCAATCACATGTCTGGGCATATTTCAAGAGGTCTTTTCAAAGTTGATAGGGCTTAGGTACACGTGGAATATATAAGAGAGGTGGCAAAACTTAGTTCCTGCAAGAGCAAGGCACAGTAAAAGAGTTCACATAAGAGAAACCAAAACCTCTAATTGCCCTTCTTGCCATTTTGCTTTAATAGCATTTCTTGATTCAGACCCAATTAATTGCTTACAAAGGCGGATTGATGGAACTCAGCTTGCCCCCCTTTTTTTCTTTTGTTTTTGATTTATTTTGAAGGAATTTCCACCAATCCACAACTTTTTCTTTCAAGGGCCTATAGTTTTTTTGCTGTCCACCTCAGGCATGGTTTCCCCACACTTAGGCTATCATACATACCAATTTGCACAAACTCTTATAGGTCCTAAGTTAGGTGTTGCTCATTGTTTTCCACTTAGGCTTGTATTGTGCTAAACAATAAAAAATGGGAGAGTAAGCTCAAATAGGGGTAGCCAATGGATAAATGCATGCAAGGTAGGCTCTATGGCTAAGAGGGTAAAAAAAAGGAATGCCTCAATCATCAACATACTAGACAATGCGAAGAAAACGTTTTAACCAAGAATTGGGCAATTTGTAGAATCCATTCCAAGAGAGTGTACACATATCAGAAAGTTTAGTGATTGTGCAGCAAAAATCTTATTTAGGTCCAAAAGCTCACTAGTAAAAATAATTAACTAGCCAAACAAGTTAAATTCCATTGCAATGCTCATGTGGTTATCAAAATGACCAGTATGCTAAGAAAACAAAATAAGGAATATTCATAAAGTGCTGGCATAGTTCAGCTATCCATTAACCAACTCCCACCATATTCTTTTTTTTTTTTTTGAGAAATGTAAATATGCAATGGATGAAATAAGTGACATCAAAGTGAAAAATACAAATAAACAAGATGAAAATTACAAGGAAAAATAGAAGTCAATAGGATGAACAGAATACCCCTCCCTACACTTACAAAATGGGCACTACCCTCACTGCCAACCAGGATAGTGCTAGTAATCTTCATCGGAGTCCTCACCCTCGCTGAACTCCACAATCAGGGTTATCATCCCAAGAATCGGAGTCAGGGTCATCATGCGGCACAGAGTACCGAGCAGGAGGTGCGGTACGAGCTGGGGATAGACGCCCGGTAAGAGGAGGTAAGGGTGGCTGCTTAGGCTTAACAGGAGGATCAATACCTTGCATCCTCATCTCAAGCCAGGCTACTCGCCTCATAATCCGCTCTTCGGAGGTGGCTATATCAGCTCTAAGCTCTAGCTGCATAGAGTTAAGGCGATCAAGAACAGCCTGCATGGGGTTAGAAGGACCGGCTCCAGCTGCAACTCCAGCTGCGGCTCCAGCTCCCCTATCCCAATTCCTGCGTGCTCTTGGGTCAGATAGCTTCTTCACTGTAATCACGGGGCTACGAGGGCAAGCTCGTCACCTGGCAAAGTGGGTACCTGGGATGCAAAGGCCATTTTAGTGACTAGAGCTAGATAAGGAAGCCCCTGGGAAGATTTGCCCTAATACATGCGGGACATATGCTAGCGGATGATACTGGGAATATAAATGTGCCTTATCTCTATCAGACAATAAACAAGGAGTGTATGCTCTATGGTGATGAGATGGGTATGTCTGTATGGTAGGATATGTGAGAGAGCTAACCTCATCTAAAGCCAGGACTCAAAGGTGAGTTTGGAGCTCTTTAAGCCAATGACCTTCGAGTTTGAGTTGAATTACTAAGAGGCATTTGGGTGCCCAATGCGGCAGAGGACATCGCCCATATTAACTTCCTCCTGTAGAAGTTGGAAGTATTCATCTAGAGCATCGTTTGTAGGAGGGGTTAGAATCTGTAGGGCTTCCTCTAGAGCTTAAGGGGTCATGAAGAGTTGCCGACCCCGAACATATATCTCAGTCAGCTCTGGATGATCCCAATTGGCATAGAACTCACGTACAATAGTGAGGTTGGTAAGCCTCGGTGCCTCCAAAAGGAACCCCAGTGCTGTTATTTAATGGTCTCAAGGATTGTAGCACCTTGGGTCTCACGCCCAGAAAAATCAAAGGTCTACTCAAGAAAGAGGGGGTGCCTCTTTATGGTTAACTCAAATTTGTCCTCGCCCTCTAACTGGCAAAGTAGAAGGTGTCATTGGTAGGCCGAGCAATGAGTGATAAGTTACTCGACACCCAAGGTCAGTTGCCTCTGCCTTGATTTGCTCCAGAAGCCATGGTACCTGAAAAAAGAGAACTGTGCATGAATCCAGTCTAGAGAAAAAAAGAAGAAGAAAGGCTAAGAAAAATCAAAATCAATAATGAACAAATGTAGTGCCAGAGTAAAACAAATAAGCAAAATACAAAGCAAAATAAAACAAAACCCTAGTATGCATGTGGATTGAGTAGGTAAAGGGGGCCAGCCAAAATTAAAAATAATGGGTTCGCTAATAATGTAGGGAATAAAAAAAAAAGTTAGAGTAACTAGCCAACCCAATGTCAAGTAAAATATAGCAAGAAGCTCAATGAGGCATTTTATCAAACAATTGGAAGGCACAACCTTACCCATCCACATAAACACCACAATGCATATTGAAACCATTCAGAACAAATCAGAA
This sequence comes from Dalbergia cochinchinensis, assembly GCA_031216125.1. Taxonomy (NCBI): domain Eukaryota; kingdom Viridiplantae; phylum Streptophyta; class Magnoliopsida; order Fabales; family Fabaceae; genus Dalbergia; species Dalbergia cochinchinensis. The sequence continues at coordinate 34,299,017 of CM062369.1, forward strand.
ACAGGTAGAGAGTAATAAGGGGAGATGAAGGAATCAGAAACCTTGAGGAAAATTGAATGAAAATGCTAGATTGGGAAGATGAAGGAGTGAAACTATGAGGGGGGAAGAGAGGCGTTGTGTGTGTGTTGAGAGAAAGTGAGGGGTGCGCGAGCGCGAGTGAGCATTTTAACACTCTGAAGCGAACGCGGAAGACCACTTGGCTGGTCATGTGCTTGGGCCCCTCCCCCTTTTAGTAAAATGGCACGTTTCACCCGGCCAGGGACCCTTTTTTGGAATTATTTTTTTTAATTTAAATTGTGTCTTGGACTGCCTAGATGGTCTTGGACCGCTTGGGTGGTATCCAGCAATACTTATTTTTGTCCTTTTTTACCTATGACCGCCTGGGTGGTTATAAACCGCTTGGGCAATATCCAGTGAGTACCAATTCCTCAGCAAGGTGGTTTCTGGTCATTTGACACTAAAACCCTGTACACTATGTAAACAGAAATAACACCAAACAAAATAAAAATAAAAATTAAATAAAAGCAAATAAATAAAGGACAACAAAGTAAAACTGTGGGTTGTCTCTTACCCAGCACTTGGGTTTACCGTCCCTAAGTTGGACGTGCAATTCTCTCTCAAGCTAGGTAAACGGCCTACACTAACTTAACTTCCACTTCACCCCCAAGATCCATAACAATTTCATGGTACATCTTCAGCTGGTGTCCATTGACCTTAAAAACTGCCTTGGACTTGAGGTCCTTAATCTACACAGCACCAAAGGGATATACTTTGGTGCCCTTAAAAGGTCCATCCCACCGAGACCTCATCTTCCTGGGCATCAGTTTCAACTGGGAGTTGTAGAGGAGTACTAGTTGCCCTTCATAGAACTCTTTCCTTAAAGTATTCTTATCATAGAACACTTTAGTTCTCTCCTTATGCAACTGAGAGTTCTCATAGGCCTCAAACCTCAACTCTTCCAACTCTTGCAGCTGCAACTTCCGATTTTTACTGGCCTCTCTCAAATCCATGTTGCATTGCTTAATAGCCCAATAAGCCTGATACATCATCTCCATAGGCAAGTGACATGCCTTTCCAAACACAAGCTTGAAGGGACTCATTCAATGGGAATTTTGTAGGTTGTGCAATAAGCTCACAGAGCATCATCCAACCTTATACTCCATCCAGTTGGGCTTTACATTTTTCTCCAGGATCCTTTTGATCTCTCGGTTAGACACTTTAGCTTGGCCGTTTGTTTGGGGTGGTAAGGAGTGAATACCTTATGAACAACCCCATATCCACGGAGCAGAGCTTCCATTCTCCGTTTGCAAAATTGGGTTCCCTGGTCACTGATAATGGCCCTAAGCACACCAAACCTATAAAAAATATGGGAACGGACAAAAGAGACAACTACAGCAGAATCATTAGTGCGGGTGGCAATTGCCTCTACTCACTTGGACATATAATCTACAACCAAAAGGATATAAACATAGCCAAAGGAACTAGGGAAAGGACCCATAAAATCAATGCCCCAAACATCAAAAACTTCACAAAATTGTATAGGTTGTTGGGAAATCTCATTCTTCCAAGAGATATTCCTTGTTCTCTGGCACTGTTCACAAAATTTGCAAAAATCGTAGGCATCTCTAAATAAAGTTGGCCAGTAGAAACCCGAGTCCGATACCTTTCTAATAATGCATTGGGGTCCAAAGTGACCTTTACTTGCATTAGTATGACAAAAATGGAGTACAGACTCAAATTCCTCCTAAGGCACATATCGTCTAATTACTTGGTCACTTCAAATTTTCCAAAGGTAGGGGTCATCCCACACATAATATTTGGCATCGCTTTTCAGCTTTGCAAATTGAGCTGGTAAAAAATGCAAGGGGCCCACTCTAGCAACTAAGTAGTTCACAATGTTAGTGTACCATGGGACAATAGATACACTCATCAACTGTTCATCAGGAGAATTATCATTGAGAGGTCTGTTGTCAGGGTCAAGATGCTCAAGCCTGCTTAGATGGTCTGCTACTAGGTCCTCAGCTCCATTTTTATCCTTAATATCTAAATCAAACTCCTAGAGTAGTAGCATCCATCTAATGAGCCTAGGATTGGCTTTCGGTTTCTTCAACAAATATTTAAGTGCTGCATGTTCCGAGTACACCACCACCGTACAGCTTAGCAAGTAAGATTGAAATTTATCCAAAGCAAAGATAATGGCTAGAAGCTCTTTCTCAGTACTGGTATAGTTGGACTGTGCAACATCCAAAGTACAGGAAGCATAGTAAGTAGCATGAGGAACCTTACCCACGTGCTGTGTAAGAACAACGCCCACTACATGGTTAGAGGCATCACACATGAGCTCAAATGGCCGGCTCCAGTCAGGTGGCTGGATGGACTGGAGTGGTGGTCAAGGCCTTCTTCAGCCTCTCGAAAGCCTCCCTACGTTTGTAATCAAAAATAAACTCCACATCCTTTTGCAGTAGGGAGGTGAGAGGATCGACAATTTTGGTGAAATCTTTGATGAACCTCCTGTAAAAACCTGTATAACCAAGAAAAGAGTGAATCTCCCACACACATGCGAGGCGAGACAAGGAGGTAATAACTTCTATCTTGGAATGATCAACAACAATGCCCTTACTAGAGACTACATGACCTAAGACTATACCTTGTTCCACCATAAAATGACATTTTTCAAAATTTAAAACAAGGTTAGTCTCCATACACTGTAGCACTCTAGCCAAGCTACTCAAATAAGAATAAAAAAAAGAACCAAAAATAGTAAAATTATCCATAATACCTCCATGTACTCCTCCAGCAAGTCAGAAAAAATGCTTATCATGCACCGGTGAAAGGTAGCCAGTGCGTTGCACTGCCCAAAGAGCATCCATCTATAAGCATAGGTGTCAAAGGGGCACGTGAAGGTGGTCTTCTCCTGGTTCTTTGAGGCAATATGAATCTGAAAATACCCTGTGTAGCCATCCAAGAAACAATAATGAGACTTCCCTGCCAACTTTCCAACATCTAATCAATGAAAGGCAGGGGATAGTGGTCCTTCTAGGTGGCTTGGTTAAACCTCCAATAATCAATACAAACTCTCCAACTATTTTGTATCCGAGTTGGGACCTTTCTTATTCTTCACCACAGTGATCCCTAACTTCTTGGGAGCCACCTGCATTGGGCTCACCCACTCACTGTCAGAAATGGGTAGATGATGCTGGCTTGTAAAAACCTTGTCCCCTTCTTCTTGACTACATCAAGAATCAGTAGGTTGAGCCGGCGCTGTGGCTATTTAACCGGCTTAGCCCCCTCCTCCAGAAATATCCTGTGCATGTAGGTGGAGGGGCTAATACTAGGGATATCATCTAAGGTCCAGCCAATGGCCTTCTTGTGCCTCCTCAAAACCACAATCAAATTATTTTCTTGGGCTTTAGAGAGGCCATTGGCAATGATGACCAGTAGTGTTTCACCCTCCCCCAAGAATGCATACTTGAGGTGGTTGGGAAGGACTTCAGTTTTAGCCCTACCAGCTGTGTACCTGTTCCTGTAACCTTACAATTCTAAAATAGCAGAATCATCATATCCAGTGGAAAAAACAAATAATATTGGCTTAGAAAATAAAATAGCCTCAGAGAGGGGGGTGCTGCTACTGAGTATATCAATAACTGGGCTTGTGGCATTAGCTGCCAAAAGTTTTGTAGTATTCTCAAAATATTACTCAGCCAATGATGCTTCAATTGTGGCAAACTCCTTGTATAAACTGGTGGTACCATCACAGTTAGGACATTCAAACTCTGGTACCATCCCCAATAACTCATCAAAATTTTCAGTCAAACTAATAAAAACCTCATCAATCAAGGAGTTAATGACATCAATGCTGAAGACAGAATGCTCCTCAGGTGGGTGTTTTATAGCATCAGATAAGCAGAACTGAGCCTTCATATCCCCACGCTCAAAGGACAAAGTACCCACGTACACATCAATCTTAGTTCTTGCAGTTTTTAAAAAAGGTCTCCCCAATGTCAATGTATGCTTAGGAGCATTGATGTCATCTTCCATAGTCGAAACATAAAAGTCAGCTAGGAAAATTAAATTATTTACGTGGATAAGGACGTCCTCAAGTATCCCATCTAGACTCTGAATGCTCTGGTTAGCCAACTGGACTTTTAATCTAGTAGGTGCTAGCTCTCCCCCAACCAAGGCCTCATAAACTGAACAAGGCATAATATTGATGCCAGCCCCAAGATCTGCCAAAGCCTGTCCAATGTGAAGGTTCCCAATAGTGCAGGGACATTGAATGCACCTGGATCCTTATGCTTCATGGAGAACTGGCCTAGTTGAATAAGGGAGGAGGCTTTCACCCCTATGGTCACTCTTTCCACCTCATTGCCCCTTAACTTCCTCTTGTTGATGCATAGGTCTTTCAGGAACTTGGCATACTTGGGAATCTACCTAATTGCATCCAATAGGGGGATGTTGACTTCTACCTTCCTAAGGTCCCCAAGAGGTCTATCTCCAACTCCAACTTGTAACATCCTAATTTTTAACCCAATACTCTAGAACATATTTAGGTTAATCATTAGTCTGTTACTTCATAGTTCTCATTTAACTTTGAATTACTTAGCGGAAAATACGGGTAATTTTTTTTTGAAATAAAAGTGAGAACCGCGTGATGCGATAAGCGGTACACCATGTAAAGTGACACAATTATCTCACAACATCATAACATGAGGCACAACATGAACATCACTGAATATCATCTCATATATATATAACTTTCCCACTTATAAGTGTGGGTCTTAATTTAGTACAAGGGAAATACAAGAAAGAAAATACAACATAAACATAAACAGTCTACTCCCTACCCGAAAGGTACCTAATGGGATAAACCTCTAAACAAAAGAAGGTTTATCCTCATCTAAGTGGTGTGTGCTCTGACCGGGTACTCCATCGGTCGATCGTCACCTCCTACTGACGTCCGTCTTGTGAACGAGGCAAGTATCCGGGAAACTGTGCGAGCTCCTCCGGGCGTAAAGAGGCGGAACGGGATCGAGTGACCCCAGTGGTGTGGCCGCATCTCCGTCGTCGTGCAAGTCGGGCTGAGTCACGGTATCTCACCGCCTCCTCATCAATGGTGGAGAGGGGCAGAGCTCTCGCTATACGGATGAGTAGCGGTCCTCGGACGTCGGTCTCGAGAAGTAGGTCCTGCCACGTGATCGGGATGGTCTCGCATGGCTAAGGCGGCGGTGTGCATGCGGGCACTCTTCATCATGCGACGCCGCCGACGCTCAAAACCCGCTCATCGTCGCCGCCATAGGGTGCGCCGGAGAAGCAATGAGTGTGCACGATGAGCTGGCGAAGGGGCGTCCTACGTGCATGAAAACCCGCACCGTGCACCGCCTCAAAATGGTATGACCCGTGAGTGGTCATAGTGCACCTCCCATGTCGGGTGTCCACTTAACACTACGACGCCGCCATCCGAAGACGTGACGGAAGAAAGAGATAGAGTGAGAATCTTGCTAAAGAATCTCGATGAGGTCTCTACTGCCCAGTGTGTCATCATCTACGCCCTCAGAACCTTGGGTTTATTTATACAAAATGGTGAGCATGTATTCGGTTCATTTTAAACTTTAAAATATATTTTAGCCAAGGTCCATTCATTTTAGCATGATCTTAATGTCATGGATGCAACATATTAGAAAATGTATGCATGGCACTACCTAATGCACATAATAAAACATAACATCAAAGCATCATCATTCTTGGTGGCATAAAGTGGCAACATAACATTCATATGGGACAAAACTTAGTGACATAATCATAATCATGAAACTTTTCTTCCTCATGGGCCACCCTAAAAGACAATGTCGAACTGGGGTGCTCGGTAACCAAGTGTCACCCAGCACGTGTCATACATCTAGGTTATGAGCTCATACCTTTAACTAGTCGTCACTAGTTCTTACTTACCACTTAACGATAGCGTATCATAAATCGCCAAATCCCTGAGTACATGTGTTAGGGGCAAAACTCTTAGGGGTGCTCACTAAGGCAGGGTGTCACCTAAGAGTGTAAAATGGTACCGATGTCACATGAGTTCTATGGAGGTGCCTGGCCAACCGGTGTGTCATCCTAGAACCCATCTTAGTACCTTAATTTTCAAAATCTCTTTAAGTCCCCAAATTTGTGTCGGAAATTGCTCAAACGGTCATTACATCGAATTTCCTTCCAAATTTGCTTTATATGCCACATAAACATATAATCTCATAAATTCCTCATATGAATAACATCATCATCATTAGAATACTTCATGCATCATCATAAATCATCCAAACGCTTACCCTTACGGTAGTTATGCTTTGACCACTACGGGTCTTAATCTTGAGATATAGTTCTCTACATCCGTCGTACATATTTTAAGCACCTAAGGCTCATAATTGAACATCATTCATAATCCTCTCATTTACTTTTAAATCTGAATAGCATAGGTGGAAATCCTAACATGTGAATACGGGTTCTAGAACTTACGTTTTAGACCCTTTCTTGGTTCTGCATTTTACTGGCGCTATATATTAAATCTAAATCAATTATGAGGCATTCCTATGCTTAAGGACTAATTATTAATCATGTTTACCATGTTGTAAGGGTGCTGGACCCAATCCAGAAAATTAAATGTTCTAAGAGTTCTACATTTGCATTTTTACGGTTTTCTAGTTACTAGTTTCCTCATAGGTGCTAGAATTTGATTCTAACTCAAATGATACCAAGTTTTTCATGTCTAAACATCTAAATCTGATTATGTCCCCATTAAAACAGTTTGGAAAAGTTCCATAAACAAATGGGTCAAAACTATATTAAATTCTAGCTTCACGGTATTTTTAGTTAGCTAGTTTCTTACCTATCATGCATAGGTTCGCTTCTACATCATCACATGATATTTTTCACACATTCCAACACATTAAAACATCATCATACAGCATCACATTCATCACATCAGAACCGAAAACATCTTGCCTCAATAAGAGAATTAAATTGACATTTCTAGGTACATAAGTTAACTAGTTTCTCTTGGAATCATTCTAGAACTTCTAAAACTCTTTGCAAAACATTTTAATTCCTCAAGAGGCTAAGTGAAGCCTTAGGTTAAAGACCAAAATATATTTCATCTCCTAAAGAGGATAAAATCACAACTTGTGATGACATAACCTTATAAAGATTTGTAAGTCTTTAAGGAAAACTCAAAACATAGACTATTGGACCTAGTAGCTAAATGAAAACTCATTGCAAGTCCATCATCACTATGGCAAATTATTCATTCAAGGAATACATTCACATATAACTTTAACTTGGAATGAAATGGGCAAGTCTTTGAGCTCTAGGTTCTTAAGTTACTGACATAAACTAAACATGCTCATGCTTTTCATTTTTAATCTTGCTTACAAATTAAAATGATGACATAAATTAAATATGCAAGACATAAGCGTATAAATGCAAGCTTGAAAGTAAATATGAAGCATAATCTTAAACGTGCTTGAAAGTAAATGTGCAAGATTCAATTCTTTATTTTAGTGCTCTTGGCCCAACAACAATCGACTTTAAGTAAAATAGATAGGGCATTCGAGAAATTAATTAGGTGATGATGCAAGTTCATTTCTTTATTTTAGTGCTCTAGGCCCAACAATAATCATTTAAGGCCGAAATAGAAAGGCTTTGAGAATTAAATTAAGTGATGGTACAAGTTCCATTTTAATCTTTATGTTCTTAGGTGATAGCTTGAAAGTAAAATGCATAGCAAGAATGTAAATATGAATGCAAGTATAAATTAAATTATGCAAGTTCATTTTATCTTTCTAGAGCTCTTAACAAGACTTTAAAGGAATCTAAACCTCAACCCAAACTCATCAAACCAAGACAAGGTAAAAGTCTAGAGTTCTTAGAACTCAACATAACATATTTAAAAAAATCAAACATTTTGCATGTAGGAAGAAAGGTAATGGCCGAAACTTCAAGGAAAGAAAAGAAATATTTGAAACTCTAGAATCCATGATCTTGGTGATATATTAACACCAACATCATGAGACCTCATCATTGAGTCATTAGAACCATTTTGAAACAACATCAAAGTTAAAGTTCTCAAAGGTTCAAGAAAGGAAAAACTAGAAACACTTTTGCTCAAGAACAAAGATCAAGCTCTAGAGTTTGTTTCAAGTGATGAACATCATCATGAAACTCTCATCATCAAGCTCTCATTTCTTTGAACTCCAAGGCCCATGGCCGAAAATGAGCAAGAACAAGGAAAGGAAAAGAAGTTCTAAAAAGAATCAAGAGAAACTATGAACATAAAGCTTGAAGCAAGAACTTTAAAGAAAGAATACATGAAAGAAAATCCCTACTTGGTGTGATGAACTTGAAGATGGAAGAAGAAGATGAAGAAGATGAAGAACTTGAAGAACTCCAAGAACTTGAAGAACACAAAGACTTTGAGAGAAAAAGAAAAGCTTTGAGTGTTTCCTAAACTTACAAATGATCTAAAAAGTGGTGCAAGCTCCTCAAGGCATTCGATTTATAGGGAATTGTAACAAATGGAGGTAGCTCTTGGTGGTGAAGATTTCGGCCATGAGGGTGCAGATTGGGAGGCATTCCATGAGTTCCATGAGGTGAGATAATGTGTTCTTGAGGTATGGTGAGGGTATGGCTAAGGTATGGTGAGGTATGGTTGAGGTATGGCCTCAAGCATGGTTCTTTGAGTGAGAAAATAATTAAACATGTGGTCAATGGGAAGGGATGTGGCCGAAATGCATCAGCCCATGGGGAGGATTAGTTTGCATTTTAATTGTGGTTTAGAGTTGTGTTTAGGTGTATCTTTGATTATGCTTAAGATTAGGAATTTGTAAGAAAGTGTTTAGGTAAGGTAAATGGGTAATTAAGGTGGCCTAGACATAATTAAGGAGTGGTCTTGCACCATTAGTGAGTTAAATCCTCAATTTAGAGTTTAAACAACTCTAGACACAATTCCTTGATTTAAGGAATTGGAAAGAGAAAACACTATTCAAGATTCCAAGACTAGGAGTCTTGAGTTCTAAAAAGGGATTTAAGTTTAATCTAAGCAATTTTAGGTTCTAATTAACTTTAATACATTATTTTGACTCTAGATTAATTAGGGAAATAAATTAATCTTCGTTTAGAGCCCTAATATTGCTTAGGTTTGGCTTAATTACGTCATTAAGCTTAAAAACACTATTCTAGGCAAAATCGTAATTTTGTACTAAAGCCGCCGACCACCGACTTGAACAGATACCTCCGGACACATGAAAACATGTTTTTGAACCTCTGGGAAAGTTCAGGCTCAACGGCACCTTACCGCGTGAAAAACGCTATAGGGTATTTTGGTCATTTTGACCGAGCTATGAGCGAAATTTTCGCTTCCGAAAGCATTCAAAGGCCATTCAATCCCCTTCAAACATTGAGTTGACCTTCGAGGATGGCCAGGTTACCACTTTCGAGCTCGGGTCAGGAAATGACCTCAGGGGCATTTTGGTCATTTCCCTCGGACAGAGAAATCGGGGTGTTACACAACTCATTAGGCCTCTTGGGTCTTGAAACTTGCTGTGAGAAGAGCAATGAAATGGGTCTTATTACCTGTTCTTCTGCTTCTTTTTCTTGGGGTACAGGCTCATCTTGTTGCATCTCTAGTTGAGCTGTTTCATCCTCCTAACTCTTAACCATAATCTGTTCTAAAGGACCAACAACCTCAGGTAGAATTGTACCAGACCTCAAAGTAATAGCAGATACATTCTCCTTAGGGTTAGGAACTATCTGTGAAGGAATAGCAGATGCACTTCCCTACTGGGATTGGGAATTCTCAAGCCTCACAATTGCATTCCTCATTTCTTGCATGGCTTGTTCTTGTTTCCTCTGTGTCTCAATCATCATCTTTATCATCTCCTGCCATGGTGCTTTTGAAGGGCTAGGAGGTGCAGGTAGTGTTGGAGGTTGCTGGGGGCTGGGAGGCTATGGAATAGGTGGTGGGTGGAATGCTAGCTGGTTATGCTGCTGCCTCTGTTGTGGTGGCACATACTTTTGTTGTTTCTTGTTAAGGAGGACTGTTCCACTTAAAGTTGGGGTGATCTATCCAGCCGGGGTTGTAAGTGTTGCTGTACAAATTGTACCCATGCTGTCCACCCTGATTTTGAGGCCTAACAGGAAATATGTTACTAGCTGCTACTGCAGTGGGATCTTCCTGCAGCTAAGGACATATGTCTAAAGTATGTGACTCGCAGGAATAAATGCCATACACCTGTACTGCCTTGACTGGAGGAGCTTGGTTTAGTGCAATTTGTTTCAAGAACTCTATAAGCTCATCCAGTTTCTTCTCTACTCTGCTGCTCTCACATGAAGAAACTTCACCTACCTGACGAGTACTACTGCTAGCTCAGGACCCAAATTGCTGGGAGTTCTCTGCTATGTTCTCAATTAACAGTCTAGCTATAGTAGGGGTCTTGTCAACTAAGCCATGCCCACTGGCAGCATCTATCACACTCCTCTCCATGACCAATTGCCCCTCATAGAAATACTGGATCAATAGCTGCTCTGAAATTTGATGTTGTGGGCAGCTGGCACACAACCACTTGAACCTCTCCCAGGACTCGTAAAGAGATTCACCCTGCAGTTGCCGAATGCCACAAATATCTTTTCTGATGACAGCTGCTCTGGAAGCTGGGAAGAATTTTTTCACAAAGATGCGCTTTATGCCGGCCCAGCTGTCAACTGTCCCATGGGGGATGTAGAAGAACCAGTCTTTGGCAGCTTCTTCAAAGGAAAACGGGAAGGCCCTTAGCTTAATTTGCTCCTCCGTTACCCCCTAAGGCTTCATTGTCACACAAATAACATGGAACTACTTTAGGTGTTTGTGTGGGTCCTCCCCAGATAAACCATGGAACTTGGATAAATGGTGCAGGAGTCCTGATTTCAACTCAAAATCACCACCCTATTCGGGATAGACAATCCCTAATGGTTGATAATTCAAGTCTTGGGCGACGAGTCATTCAAAGTTCTGTTAACTTCTCCCATGTTACCTGAAACACTAACAGTAGGATCAGAAAGTTCAGGAAAATAAAAAGAAGAATTATTAAGTTCCCTAGTTGTATCAGAAGAGGAGGGGCTGCTAGATAAATTAGCTCTTTCCCTCATAGCCTTCCTAAGCCTTTTGGCAGTTTTCTCAATCTCCGGATTAATCGGAAGTATGGGAAAATTAGGAAGGCAATGGGTCATAAAACTAAATTATCACAACCAACAAATACACCAGGGAATAAAGAAAAGATAAATAAAATTAAAATTTAACTAAACTTATTTTTTGATTATTTATATAAAGAAGGAATAGAAGTTAACTGACTAAAGAATAAAAATAAAAAAAAACTAAAATAAATATATAACAAAAATAAATAAATAACAAAATGGAATCAATAACACCACTTCCTCTGCAATGGCACCAAAATTTGGTGCGGGTTGTCTCTACCCGCAACAAATTAAAAAGTATTTAGTTACCAAAATGCACCAAAAATACAATAAGGGTGCAATCCGGGTCGTCTCACGTGGAAACGATGTAATTGATTTTGAGAAATTGGGGGTTTTGAAATTGTTGGAAAACAAATTAAACCGAGAAAAATTATAATGTGAAGTTACTACACAAAGATTCCTTCAGATCAAAACTTGTTCTATCACCGGTTCAAACAAATAAATTCATGGTGGTGACTACCTACGTAAATTATACTGTCGCACAAAAGATGATGCAGTTCTACTTAATAGTCATATGAACGCACTTCCGCTAAGGGTTCAATCACGACCCTATAAACCTATGCCAGTTTAATTGCTAATTGCAGTAGCCTAATTCCTAATGGAATTAATTTTAATCCTTTACTAATTGGAAATAATGAAATCAATTGACCCAATACCCCAATGGTACCCAGATTATGTACGCGAATGAATACACAACCAACAGCTCTGAAAAGCATAATCACAATAATCATCGCAATTGATATTTAAAAGAGAAAGCAATAGGAACGAAAAACCAACCATAAACTGCACTGAAATTAGAAACCTCAAGAACAAATTTGATCTTCAGTTATCACTGTGCGCGACAAGGGAATTACTCCTCCATCGGGGGAGAATCACAATCTCTGTTCGAAGAAAAGCTATAAAAATTACAATCAGAAAAGCCAAAAATAAACACTGACTACGAACTCTTAGAACCCCAGAGAGAGAGAGAATTCTATTGAGAGAGTAAAACTAAAAAAAAACTAAAACATGAAAAAATCAGAGTCTCACGAGAAAGAGTAAGAGTGTTCGTGTCTTTTCTTTTTCTTTTCCTTGCGAGAGAGCCAGCTGAAGCGGCCACAAAAGCATGATTGCCTGAGTGGTCTTGGACAGCTTGGGCAGTCCTTGGAGTGTTCCCCAAAATGTTGTCTTCTCTGTTTACTGCTTGGGCGGTGCTTTAACCACCTAGGCGGTTGCCAGTATGGATGAGTTCCTTATTTTAACTCCAATGCATAACTTGGAAGTTCCTGTTACTAAGAAAAACTCCAAAAATAGATTAAAAGCACATAGAACTTCTAAAGTATGAGAATTCAATAAAAACTATGCTGATAACTACAAAATTATTCAAAGATGCATGTTGAGGACAAAGTGCAAATTCACTAATTAAAACATCAATTAAGAATAATTCAAATGCAAAATATTTAGAGTTAGAATATAAAATGGGTGCATGAATGCAACCCATCAAGACCGCTTCTATCTCTAAGATGGGATGGATCCACTTAGTAAGATATTTATGAAATATGCTGCAAAAATTTATTTCATGTGAATGTTAACATAATTTTCTTGTTTTATGTTGTCATGATCCATTATATAGTATATCTTTATGTGTTCAGTTGGTATCCTCCCCAGAAGGGTATCCACCAGGTCATGGATACCATTAAAAAAATGTATGATGCGCCTTGCAACAATTTTGGTAAGGTGCCTAAAAAAATAAAGGACGAGTGGTTCAATGATTGGAAGGCAATAAAAGTCAATTGATTTACATAAAGTCTTATTTGATATGTAATTTTTACATGTATTAACTAATTTTCTATTCATGTAGTGCCACTTCGCCATTTTCCCCCAAGATGAGAAGATGATTTTCAAGGCTTGGAAGAGTCACACTGCAAAAGTGACTAAGGCAGATGTACATTGAGGCCTACAGGGACCCATCATCTGCAAACTGGATAGCACCCTACTTCCTTCACACCTTGCAGGAGTACTGGCATACGTCAAAGTTTCAAAATATCTCCTTAAAGATCAAGATGAACAGGACATACAGTAAAGGTGGCTCCACGACTTTGGCCGGCACTAAGGTCAACTTGGTTAGTGATTTCCAATTTTTTTTAATTTTTCTGTTATTAAATTTATCAATTGATCAATTTGAGACATTTCTTAATTGGAGTTGCAGGAGAAGATGCTAAAGAGACCACTTACGCAGGGAGAGGTGTTTAAGGAGACACACACTCGCAAGGGAGACAAAACAGTATGGGTTGATCTACGATCTGAAACAACATATGTAAGTATAGTTATTCATATTAAATTTTCTAATTAAGGACTTAAAAAATAATTTGAGCCAAATATATAATTGTTTGCACTAAATTGTAGGATGATTATACTCAGAGGTTGGAGGCTATATCTGCTCAAGACCCAAAGTCCGTTAATGAAGACACTTTGTGGGCAGAGACGGTTGGCGACCTTTATAAAGGCCGTATTTATTGCATGGGGGCCGATTTGCAGATTTGATGTCCCCTGCATCTATCACTAGGGATGTCGAGGACACGGTCCACACTCAAGTCCATGCCCTAAACGAAGAGCTCCAGAAGCCAAATGAAGAGATATGGAAGAACAAGGAAGCTGCATAGAAGAAGAAGTGGGCCAAGAGAATGGAGAAGGAGGTTGAGAAAAAAGTGGCATCAAGGATGTAGAGGGAGGTGCAGTAGCAGTATATGCAGATGCAGCAGATGTATGCATACTTCGAGCTCATGAGAGCGAGCAGCTCCACGCCTCTTCTTCCTCCTCCACCAGCTCTAGCACCTCTAGTTTTTGAGGCCATGAAGTAGTCTTCCTTTTCTTCTAATGATGATGATGACGATGACGACGGCAATGGTACCAGTGTCGATGGCGAGGAAGATATTGATGACGCCGAGTACTCGTGATTACTTTTGTACTACTCCTGACTTTGTTATATAGATTTTTTATGCTATTATTTTAATTTTTTTTACTACTCTAGTGACACTTTAATTTATAATGAATTTTTTATGTGTTCAGAATTTTATTTTGTAAATTTCCTTACGTTTATAGATTATCATGATAATTAAAAGCAATAAGTTATAATTATAAAAGTAATCATCGTGTTAAATAATCACCAAAAGAACAAAATTTTATAGATAGAATTATAGATGGTAACTTTTCCAAATTTTTTCAAAAAAATTATTTTTTACGGATGGATTTAACTGTCTCTAAAATTATAGACAGTAAAATCCATCTGCAATAAATAAATTTTATAAAATATTTTTTTAATATACAGATGGAAGTTTCCGTCTATAATTTTAGAGATGGTTTGTAACACCCTCCTAATTATCATATTTTACTCGAGTATCAACACAATAATTAGAAAAGTATCACTTATATGCACAATCTATATTAGTTGAAAATAAATGAAATAAAATAATGTAAACATATATGTTGCAAAGCCAATATATACATATATGAACATCGCTGTCAAGTTTACAATAGGTGTATCAAGCTGTAAAACAAACTAGTTAGTTCCTAAACATCAGGGACTCAGTTCACAAAAAAAAAACACCTCTATAATCTAGTTTGACCCGCTCAAAGTTGAGATCCAGTAAAATTTTATACAAACAGAAAATGAATCTCATCAACATCTAATAATGTCAAATTGCAGTATGGTGGATTCTACTTCTAATTTACCACTATACATACATTAGGAGTCCCTGAGTAGTCCCCTATTCTTCTAAAGGAAACCATTCGCCATTGGTGCAATGGCATGGCCCCTAGCAGGAGCATCAAGGTCAGAAAGGGGATCAGAGTCTAAGGAAGAGGATGAAGGATCATCTTCAGGGGAGGGGGGACATAGGTGGTGCAGGTGGAGCTACAATACGTCAGGGTGTACCATTTCAAGAGGCATATCAGCATAAGGAAAACCTGGGTCAAACTCAGCAGAGAAAACAGACGTACTAAATGAACGGCTAAAGAACACGTATACTCTGATTCAGGAGTAAGCTACAACATACAGGGAATCTAATGCCGGGTCATAATGCCACTGCCACTGTGGCGAGTCAAGAAAGATGATCATGGATGGCATCTTTGGAATCTGAATACAACATAAAATACATGTAGCATAGGGATGAGAATATTATAAAATTCTCAGTAGAGTACTCCTTTAAACTTAAACAAATACGATTAACAAATTCTTTCTTATAAATAATATCATGCAAGATTATATCCTAAAAATAATTATAGAGTTAATAAGGATGATCACATATTCTCTCTCACAACAATGAAATTCGATTTAAGAGCCACATTCTTTTTTTTTTTCTTATTAACATAGGGAAGGCTTAATTTTACATCAAGTGGTATCTGTAGTGGAATCACTCTACAAGAACTATAGACTGCTAGGCCATGAGCTCATTCCAATATGTCGATACGTCTACCGACTCATCAAATTCCTAAGGAAGTTCTTAC
Source organism: Dalbergia cochinchinensis (assembly GCA_031216125.1). Lineage (NCBI taxonomy): Eukaryota > Viridiplantae > Streptophyta > Magnoliopsida > Fabales > Fabaceae > Dalbergia > Dalbergia cochinchinensis. The sequence continues at coordinate 34,314,773 of CM062369.1, forward strand.
TTTTGCCTTCCCCCTTTAACTACACAAGCCTTGTCTCTGTTTTCCCTATATGTTAAAAATTTGCACAATTATAAGTCATGTTTTCTCTTTTATCATCATAATACTCACATCATGTACTTCTCTTATTCAAGGGCATTCTGACATCATAAATAAGTATTTAATTTCATTGCAGTCTTATCCATGTCTCATAAGCATTTCTTTAAAACATCTAGAGTGTATACATATACCATATACTTGGATTAAATGCCATACTATCATTAATTTAAGACATTCTCATTATTTGAACACCCTGGCAGATTTACTACTCTAGAAACAATATTTAATTTCTAGATCAAATGGCCAATTAAAGAGCCACAAAAATTCTCTATGACACTTCAATGTGTCTAAAAGGCCTCATAAAAATTTCACAACAAACGGAGTCCTCTAACCATACCAACTAAATTGTACAAATTTAGTGGTCAGAGACCACTTGTTCACAGCTCAGATCAAGATTCTCATAATTTTCAGCCCTATCAATTGATTGAATCAACTCAAAATAAAATTCACATTTACAATTCAATGTGTTATCAACTTCCTATAAAAATTTCAAAGAATAAATCTATCATTTACTATAATAATGAAATCATAAAATTTTACTACTTCAGCTTCAACATTTCAGGCAGCATGGTTACAACTTCAGTTCTTGATTTTTATCAGGTAGTAAAAGTCTTGATCATGCACCACAAAATTTCTCAAAGTTTCCTTTGGATGTTAGCTTCAACATATAATTTTGGTAGCTCATAAAAATGACCACAATTGAATCAGAAAATTCGTGAACAAATTCCGCCCTATTGAAATCCGAAAATCCAGCAAACCAATTCAAAATCTCTTTTGATAAAAATGATTTTTCCACAACACCAAACACTCCAATTAATAAATCAATATCAACATATTATCAACCAATATACTCAGAAATTTTGGATAAAACCAACAAGAATTTTCAGAATAAATTTTGAAACATACGAGAACAAATAAACCCTACTTTGAGAGCTTTTGAGCTCTTTGCTCCAAAGGGTGCTTTACTTGACTTCCCTTCACCTTGAGAACTCATAATCACACACCAAACCTCCCCTAGGAAGTGAGGGAGTGAGGAACCAAGGTGAAAATTGGTGGAGAATTAGAATTCTGATCGGTTAGAATTGTAGAGTTTGAGGTGTAGAACAACTTTGATGAAGGAAAGTTTTGATTTCAAAGACTCTAGGTTAGTGTATATAGGGTTTGAAACCAAGATGAAGCTCTTGGACATGGAAGAAGAACTTGCTGCTGTCTCCCCCTTGATAGCCGAAGGTTTCTTGCCTTCTTGAAGAAGATTTTCAATCCATATATATCTTGTAATAATGACATGATATTATATAATATGTTTAGATAAATCCTAATCTAAAAAGGTGAATTGGATGGCTATGATTCAATCTTGTAATCCAAGATTGAATCTTGGCCATTCACTTGATTTATAGAAATAAGCTCATTTATTTTGTAGAGATCAAATTAGTTTTCAATGTTAGAACTCACACATCGAAATTTTATCGAATGGGTGAAATACTGCACCCGAGAAATCATATATTACTCAACATTTAATTCTAAGTATAAAATTTCCATTTCTAGTTATTTCTAACCTTATTTCCATGTTTTCCCAATTTTGGGCATCTTCGGGTCCTGAATCAAGGTTTTGATAGTCTCGACGGCCCCACAGGACCCACAAAATACTATTCACTTTTTTTTTTGCAATGTTCTCATCATTTCTATGTTTGTTAGAATTTTGATATTCTCATTAACAAAGCCTCAATTATTTTTTGAATAAGAATTAGGGTGTTACACGATTAAATCGGTTGATAAATGTAACAAATTTAACAAAGATTTTTCAACCATTTACAGTTGGATATATTTGTCTGTAAACTATACAGATTGAAAAGTCCATTTGTAAAGCTGTTTGTATTGCATATAGATAAGAAAAAGAAAGACGAGTATGTATCGTCTATAAATTTGTTTATAATGATAAAATCTATCTGTAAACTTTTAAAAATCCGTCTGTAAATTCGACTATGTTCTGCGCAAATCTTGTAGTGTATTCTAAACAAACCTGATATACTAATGTAGTGACTTACAATTAGATGTTAAAACTTGACAACTAAAATGTACCATCATTTTGAAAATCGGATCGGACCGGTCGGTCTAATCGGGAACCGGCTCCTCTTCTAGTCCGGTCAAGTAGAGGTAACCACTGATTTGAAAACTAGGGTGAAAACCGAGGAAACTGGTGAAAAATCGGCAAACCGCCTGAATCGGAGGTGATTCCATGATTATTTGGTTTAATTTGCAAAGTAAAAAATAGCCCCATTTTTTTCGCCAAAACCACCTCGGAAACTGCCACCAACCACTCAGACCATTGTGAAGGACGCCGGTAGGGAGGAGCACTAGAGCAGCTATGGCAGAACCGTGATCTTGCCATCACTGGTTTTCAAGCAAGCTGGCACAAAATTACACTGCCATTGCTAGTCATGGTCCCACTCCATGGCATGTGAGTTTGCTATTTTATGATGAACAGGAGATGACAGATAGAAGAAGAAAGTTTCAGCTTCACTATTTGGAGGAAACAAGGGGGCAGCGACTAGTAAAGGGGAAGGACAAAATGAAGATTATATAGCTAGGTTTCTTCATGGGAAACTTATTGGATTGGACTTGGGTTTTGGGCCTATTTGGACTAAGAAGGTTATTATTCCTTTCATAGAATTTTAATAGGCCTTTTTTTTTTTGTCATGTCCTAGTTTTTTTTGGGGTCGAATCTCATATGTCATGTAGCATGTTAATAGGCTCTAAAATATAATTTAATAATTAACTAAAGTATATGTCTATAATTTCATATAATATCATTAATAGGTTTTTTTACCTATATAAAAAAGGAATAAGCCTTTATAAAGAAATAATATATATATATATATGTATATATATATATATTTCGGTTAGACCCCCGATTGAACCTCTAAACCTCTGAACCAGTACTTCATCCGGTTCAATATCCGGTCTGGTTTTTAGAACATTGAGATGTACTGAGAGAGTAATATTTTAGTTTTGTTAACCATTTTATATTCAATATTACATAAGCTTTTTTTTGGGGAGCATATTATATAAACTCATTTAAGTTTTATTCTCAGCAGTTAATCTCACAATCGGCTACTTTTGCATGTAGAATATTAATGTTTTGACAATAATATTATATTTTTGTGCACCAAAATTTTCATATATATTTTGTGTGTTAATAATGACTTAATCACTCAATAGTTATCAAGTCAGATATATGGTCCCAGAGTACCAGTGATACATCCAGTACGTAAAAACAAAAAGAAAATTACTGGATCGAGTTTGATAACGAACCTATCAGCATATAAAAATGGATTAATAGAAAAAATATATAAATGGTATAAGGAATTTAGTATGAAATAATCATTTTCTAATGTTTGAAGAGCTTGTTTTACGACATAACTTTCGACAAGAACAAAAAAGAAAATGATGATGACATCAACTCACAAAATCTGTAAAATTTACTCAATGTTGGCGCAAATATAGAATTTTATTTTTGCACCCAAAAAAATAAAATTGAAAGTTGAATACTTCGTTATAAAACCACAACATATGAATTGATGGGCATTGGTTTGTGGGTTCACACCTCAACCCACACCGAACCAACTGATCCTATATTTTTTTTCTAAAACACTGGGAAATTCAAATACAAAATGACAAAGATGATATGTCTGAAGTCATAAATAGTGCTAAAATCCATGGTGTTCGTGAATTTAAATTTGAATAAATGGAAATTTGAAATTCAGTAAAATAGTGAAAAGGTTGACAATACAAGAGGCTTTTGTACCAGAATAAAATTAAAAAAAAATTATATATGCAACTTCCACATTTTGAAATTTAAGTACGCATGTACTTTGTTTTTTATTGTTAGAGAAATCGGTTAACTGTAAAGTGATTTCAAAGAGGATAATACAAAGGAAGCGGTCAACTACTGACCGATTTCTGACCATTTTGCTTCCCAAAGAAATCGGTTGAGTCTTGGGTGATTTCTATGGATTCAGAAAGCAATTAGCTATCAACCGATTTCCAGTCCAGATGTCAGCCCACACTTGACTGATTTCCAGCCATTCCTTACCCGCTTTCAATCTCCTCTCATCCCAACCTGCCTTCTCTGTGTCTATATAAATCCACACATTTTGGGTTCTTTGTGTGAAGAAAAATAGTCGAAATGCGGTGAGTTTAGAGATTTTGTGAGATTGCAAGAGGTTACATAGATCAGGTCTTGCGAGATTTTTTGAGAGAAAAATGGCAGCAAAAGGTTACATTCTTATGCACTATAATTGTGAAGTAGTGCAAAATACACAAGATGGGGTAAAGTTTTGTTGTTTGAATCCAATACCTGTGCGTGTTTGCTCGTCCATGACTATTGCTAAGCTTCATGAGAAAATCTTTCACAAGTTACGACAATAGAGCAAGCAAATAATACAGATGTTGTATCAGTTCCCATTGTTGGTAGAGCAAGGTACATTACACTTCACAAGTTGCTTGATTCAAACTGATGATGACATCGGGATGATGTTCGATTGTCATCCTTAATTTTCCCATCTTAGTGTTATGGAGGATTTGTAGCTCTGGCAGACTTGAACTTAAGCTCTAGGAGATCTGCTCCTGATCCTGCATTTGTTGAAAGGTCATTAGCCTAGCGTTCTCCAACATTAGCAATGTCAAATCCAATGCAAAATGGAAATTGTATGCCTGAAAATGAGAATGACTTGGTAGGTGGCCAAAGCTTTGAAATGAATGTTGGCAATGATTTGGCCAAATCGGGCCAAATCCGCGTTATGATTATATTTCTAATGAGGAGGATTCCGAAGAGCACCCAAATGAAGGTAATTACTTAAACCCCTTTTATTACATTTTAATGTTTGTAATATTTTATATTTTAGTATATAATTTGAATTATAGATTTGGTCCAATAAATTTCAATATATTGTCATATCTTATTAAAAATACTCTAAATTTTACAGAGTTATTCAAAGATGAGATAGATAAGGAGGTAGTGCCTCTTACTTAGGGCCAATTGTTGTAACGCCCCGATTTTCCCCTATGTACAAATGACCAAAATGCCCCTGAGATCATTTTACTCAGGAATCGAGGAAAGCCAGTCTAGGAAAACCTTGAGTGGATGTTTCAATGTTTGAATAGGATTAATTATGTTATGTGTGTTGTTAGAGATGAAAATCTCAATTTTTAGTTTTTTGTGCAAAATTACCAAAATACCCCTACGGCTAATTAACACAGAATTAATTGCCGATTAGGCCTAGACTTCACACGAAAGTTTAGAATATTGTTCTTAAGGAATGTGTGACGTTTGTATAAGCCCGGGCTGGTCCCGAGGAGTTTTCTGTAAAATTACTATTTTGTCCCTAATTAAGGGCATAATGAGCTTAATTGTGTGATTAAGAAAACATAAGCAAATTAGGCTCTAATTAAAGATTAATTAATTTTAATTATTAATCTTAAGTTAAAATAATTAATTGGGGTTAATGAGGGCTTAAGATTGCTTAAAGAAACTCAAATCCTATTCTTAATTCAATACATTATGTCATGACATCATAAATAGTAGTTTCTCTCTCCAATTTCCTAATTTAAGGAATTGTATTAGTGTTTGAAATTCAAATTAATTGAGTTTGACTCAAACTAATTGAACTTAACTCCTTTAAATATTTATGACCACTCTTTAATCATGGTCTTGAAATGCCTAAATGCTTGATTAAGTACTTAAACACCTAATTACCCATTTCAAACCATTCTTCTAATTAAATCTACCCCTAATACACATCCTAACCCACATTTAAGAAGCAACTTGCTCCCCAAGTTCCTCTAGAAGTCCACGGCCACCCCCCCAAGTCATCCCTTAATGTTTTATTTCTTCTATAAATACACATGCAAGGAAAACTCAAAGTGCCATTTTGCTCATTTTTGCAACTCTAAGTTTTCTTTCTTAGTTCTCAAGAGTTCTCTTCTTTTTCTTCATTTCTTCCAAGGACCACCACTCACCACCACCTCTCAATCTCAAACCACTGCACAACCACCATAGATCCTCCTTAAAACACCAAACCTCTCCATTTCCAAGATCAATAATCCAAGACAAACCTTTTTTCCTTTTCTTTTTCCTCTTGGCCGAAAATCAACTTGAAGTTCCAAGGAAGATTTGTTCTTCTCATCTCAAGATCAAGCTCTCTTTCTTTCTTTCGTCAAGCAATACCTTTGACAGGGAGTTGCTTTAAAGTTTTCATTCTTTTCTTTTGCACCATTTGGTTGGAATATTGAAATGTTGGTTCTCTTTTCTTCTTTCTTTCTTTTTCAGCCTCAAGGCTTTCCTTTTCTTTCTCTCTTTTTTTGGCCTTGATGGCCTTGTTGTTTAAAAATCATGGCTTGATGATGAGGATCTTTGATGTTAGTTGCGAAATCATTATTTGCTTGAACTCTAAAGCTTAAGACTTCATTTTTTTTTTTAGTTTTAAAGAGTTCCTAGCAAATGAAAATGTCATTTGGTTTTCTTTGATGGTTTTTGCGTTGGGCTTGATAGTGAGTCTAAGGAAACAAGGTTCTTCGAACCATGATAATAAGGGACTCTAAAAGCTCATGCCCATTTTGTAAGATTGATGGGTGTCTTAGTTGTCACTCTAAATAGGAGTCTTGAGCCTAGGACCCAAAGAAATAACAAATGGAAACTGTAACGCTTCGATATTCTGTCTGAGAGAAAATGACCAAAATGCTCCAAAGGCCATTTTCTACCCGGAATTCAAGGATAGCCAGCCTGGTAGTCCTCGAAGGTTCAATTCAATGTTCGAAAAGGATTAGATGGTCCTTGAGTGATTTCGGAAACAAAAATCGTGTTTTTTGCAGTTTTAGGTCAAAATGACCAAAATACCCCTATAGCGTTTTACAAGGGTAAAGGTGCCGTTCGAGCCCGAAATTTTCCCCAAAGGTTTAAAATGACATTTTCATGTGTTTAAAAGTATCTGTTTAAGTCCCGGTGATCCCGGGCAGTTTTTGTGTAAAATTACGATTTTGCCCCTGACATAGTGCCATTTGAGCTTAATGATGTAATTAAGTAAACCTAAGCAATATTAGGCTCTAATTGAAGATTAATTAATTTTCATAATTAATCTAAAGTCAAAATAAGTTATTAAAATTAATTAGAATCTAAGATTGTTTAGATTAAACTCAAACCCCTTTTTTTAAAAAAAAAACTCAAGTTTCCAAGACATAGAATTTTGAATAGTATTTTCACTATTCATTCTCTATACTTCAAGAAGCCTAGGTAGAGTAGGATTTTGACCCTACTAATGGGCAAGAATGCTCACTAATCATGCCTTAAATAGCCTTGATTACCTATCTTTTCACTCACTCACTTACAAGTTCTTAATCCTAAGCCTAATCAAAGCTGCACCTAAACACACCTTTAAACCATAATCAAATGAAAGATTTTCCTCCTCTTGGATTCCCAAAAAGTGGCACCACCTCACCCCCTCTTGCATCACAAATTTGTTAGCTCACACACTCAAAGAAGCATGCTACACCATGCCTAAACCCATGCCTACACCATGCCTTACAGCCTACCTTGAAATGACATAACCAAGAGATATTTTTCTCCCTCCTACCTTCCCTAAAAATGGCGCCACTTCTCCCCCCATTCTCACCCCTCATGTTTCATTTCTCTATAAATAGCATGCTTGGATGAACTTGAATGACTTTTGGTTCATTTGCTAAGTTGAGATTTCAAGAGCACCTTAAAGTTTTTCTTTTTCTCTCAAGTTCAAGAGTTCCTCTTCTTCAACTTCTTCATCTTCTTCCGTCATCTCAACCTCCAATCACTTGGTAGGGATTTTATTTTAAGTGTTTTATTCATTAAAAGTTCTTAGTCAGTTATGTGCTTTATGATTTCTCTTGAATCTCTTAGTTCTTATTTCCTTCTCTTTTTCTTTCTTTTCGGTTCTTGGCTTCCTTTTTCTTCCTTTTAATTTCGGCCATAATGGTCTATCTTGGAAGGAAAACTATGGCTTGATGATGAGGTTTCAAGATAATTGACTCATGATTATCCTTGAGAAACCTCTAAAACTTGAAACTTGGTTTTGATCTTAACATATTTTTGTTATTCCTTTTTCTTTTCTTGAAACAAGTTTTGATTCCTTTTCTTTCTTTCCCTTTTGATTTCGGTTTCTTTTTCCTTTCCTTTGCAAAGATTTTGGTTCCTTTTCCATTTCATTGCTTTTGTTTCTCAAAGAAAGGTTGTTAGTTATTTTGATCTCTTGATCCATTTTCCTTGAGCTTGATGATGATGTTCAAACAATAAGGTTTCTTTGACACCTTGGTACAAAGAATTCTAAAGTTCACTTTATCTTGCTATGATAAGTTTGGGTTAGGTTTAAATTCCTTTAAAGTCTTGCAAGAGCTCTAGTGAAGAATGTAAAATGAACTTGCATTCATATTTATTTTCCTTGCCTAGTATATTTATTTTTTGAGCTAATCACTTACAACGTAAAGATTAAAACAAGAGTTGCATTCTCATATTGTAACACCCTAATATTCGACCCAATACTACTAGTACGTACTTAGGCCAAATATTAGTCGTTACTTACTGACATGGTTCATTTCCTTGGAAAATAGACTTAACGAAAATATGAGCCAACTTTTTTTTTGAAATCATTACTTAAAATAGAAGCCGCGCGTAACTTCACGAGTCGGTATCATAGTATGCGGAACGATAACATAGGAATGGCTCCAAAACATAACATCGAACATAACATCAATCATAACTGAAATACCTCATAGATAAAATGCCTACCCATCAAGCGTGACTCTTCAAGCACGTAATGTAAATATAAATACAATGTATCACGTAAATACATCGAATGTAATCGAAAGAAAACATCTCGACCCCCGTGCAATCTATGATGGATAACCTCAACACAAAAGAGGTTTCATCCATACTAGTGGTGTGCGTGCACTAAGGTCTACCCTCCATCTATGCAATGAGATCACGGGTATGGAGGGACGTAGCCAATCCATGGGCGGAACTCGGCCGGTGTAGGCATGCCCTGTGACTGGATGGGCCGCCCACGTCGAGGTCGTGGTCCTGGTGCCGGAGCCCTCCGATGCTGGGTAACCGTCTCCTCGCTGCCCGTCGGTCGCTGCGGTGGAGTGGGGGCAGAGTCCTCATGACCCATAGGGACATCCCCTATAGGGTCCTCCTCCGAGTGTTGTGTCAGCGGCACGTACACCGGCATATCGGCTGAACGGTCAGAGGCATATCGGCTGAACGGTCAGAGGGGGCCCGCAGGTTCTGCTCCCATTGTGGTCGTGCATGCTCGAAAATCGCGGGATCGTCGTAGGGGGATGCCGCGGTCAAGTGGTAGCTATAGACACGGTGCGAAAATGGCCGTCCAACGAACATGAATACACGTAAGGTACATCGGCCCTCAAAATGATAGGACCCATACTCCGGGTCGTGGTGGATCTCCCACCGTGGAGTGTCAATGAATAGGACGAAGGTCGCCATCTCGCTCTGAAGACGTAATGGAAATTAAAAGATAGAGGGAGTGAGATTCTTACTAAAGAAACTCAGTAGGGTTTTCCTTCTATCCTAGGTGTCATCATATACGTCTCCAGGAATCTCGGGTTATTTACAAAATAATGGACATACGTAGGTTCAATTATGAGTTTTCCAAAATCTCATTTTTCGAGAATCCGTTCATTTTAACATGGCACTTGTGTTACATAGGCTATATACTAAAATCATAGACATAAATCATGTAGCTTGGTACGTAGAACATAAATCATATAACTGGTACATGGAACATAAATCACATAACTGGCACATGGAACATAAATCACATAACTGGGTTACTTAGGTGACATAAGAACCTTTACTTAACTGGGCCGCCCTAATATTTCTCCCTTTTGAGAAAACTCTAGGTTATGAGCTCATACCACACTAGTCGTCACTAGCATCTAGACTTTATCCATTTGGATAAGTCAACTTCCCGACTTTAAGTACGGGTTTAGGGGGCTAGAATCACGTTGTCCCCACCCTTAATTCGGTGGTTTCAAAGGATTACATTCTTATGTTCTGAGTCAATCCTAAGTTTAACATGTTTCTTTAAGATGCCACATAATTAATGCATGGCACATAATTACTACCTCGGCATCTCCAAAGTTCTTTTAAAGAAATAATAACATGTTAATACAAGCAATCACATAGGGATAATAGTTCACATGGCACCATTCACGTCATGAGCTAACACATCAATTCATCATCAAACTTAGAGGCGCATAATCATCCCTTAAGGTAAAAATCCCTAAATCGGGTAACCTCAACTTTCCCATTACTTTCTAGTATGTTTTATGGGATTGATTAACCTCATTACCATAATCCATTAAGTTCTAAATCCTAATTAATTATGGTTGGACAGCTTTATATAGTTGTTCATATTTGATGAATTACGTGTTCTAAAAAACTGCGTTTTAAGCCCTTTCTCGCATCCGACTTTTTCTATGGTGCAATAATTAATACCTAGGCCAATTATGAGTCACTCCCACACATCTAGACATAATCTAATGTGATTCTAAATATTTTATCAAGGCTGGGCAGAAACTCATTTTGCCATTCTTTATAGTTCTAGAATTCACATATTAAGCAAACAAAGTCACTAATAATGCTTTAAAGAGTCTAGAACAATTATCACATACTTGGCAAGGTATTACAACATATTTAGACCACCCAAGACAGAATTTAAGGTGCTGAAATTACTAAGGCAGAACCGAAAACCTTTAAGGCATAAAATCATGAGAAAAATCTTTCTTTCAACCATATAACTTGCTAGTTTCTCTTGGGACCTTTTTGGGACTTCAAGACCATGAAAAATCAAAGTTTATTTTGCCAAAACTCATCATGGAACATCAAGGGCAGCAGCCATTTCGGCTTGCTCCTGACAATGATTCAAAACTTGAAAACATGTTTAAAACCTTGGTTAAGTACATCAAAGCTTAGAAAAATTCTAAGACATGCATTATAGGCCCTTGTAGTTAAATGAAACTCATCCTAGAGCCATTTACACCACATGGCCGAATGATGTTCAAGGAGATACCTCCTTGATTTAATTCTTTTCTTAAGATGAAGTGGGCAAGTCTTTGAGCTCTAAAGTTTCAAGTGATGACATAGAATAAACGTGCTATGCATTTCATTTTATAGTCCTTTAGAAAACAAAGTGATAGCACAAAGTAAAAGATGAAATGCATCTCCATTCTTATTCTTAGAGTTTAGTGATGACTTGAAATATAAAATGAGATGCAAAGCTTGAAACATAACGTGCATTGTGCAAGTTCATTCATTATCTTGGGTCTTAGTGATGGCATAAGAAATAAACGTGCTAATGCAAAGCATAAACGTAAACATGGATGCAACTTCTTTTATATCTTGTTTAGACCTCTTGCAAGACTTTAAAGGAAACAAAGTTTCAACCCATAACTCATCCTCACAAGAAGAGAAAACACTAGTGTTGCTAAGTTGTATAAAAGAAAATCATATCCTCAAAGTCCATGAGGTGGCCGAATCCTCATCATGAGGTAACAACCTTATTTTTGAACTCTAGGGACCAAGATCTTGGTGATTCAAACACCAACATCTCAAGTCCTCATCATTGAGTATTTTTACAATGCTCTACATTTATTAACAACACAAAACTCATGACCAACATAAAGGAAAGAAACCGAAACATACTTGGCCTAGAAACCAAATTTATGCTCTAGAGTTTTGTTCATGTGACATACATCAACATGAAGCCCTCATCATCAAGCTACCATTTTTCTAAGTCCCAAAGGCCTTCAAGGCCGAAAACTCAAGGGAAAAGAAAGGAGGTTTTCAAGGTTCAAGAGAACATAACTATGTCTTGAGCAAAACTTGAAAATAGTAAACTTATTATTTTTTTTTGTTAGAAAACTCAAGCTTTAGAGTTTGTTCATGTGACAAAGGCCAACATGAAGCACTCATTACAAAGCTACCATTTTTCCAAGCACCTTAAGTCTCCATGGCCGAAACATCTAGGAACAAAAAGCTCAAAAAGAGTTTTCATGAAAAACATAGCCTTGTCTTAACCAAAACATGAAAAAGATAAAACTTTTCTCAAACAAAACACAAGCTTTAGAGGTCTCATGTTAGGATGAACACATGGTTATCCCAAGAGAGCACTCATCATCAAGCTCTCCTCATTTTGGTCTTGAGACAGAAAATGAAAGAAAAAGGAGAAATGATGGAACTTTTTCTTAAGAAAGGTTCAAGCTTTAGAGGCCTCACTTTAAGATGAACTCATGGTTTTATCTTTGAGAGCACTCATCATCAAGCTCTCACTACCATGGCCTTAAGGCCGAAAATGAAAAGGAAGAGAAAAGAAGAAATCGAAATAATGCTTGGGAGAAAAACTTACTAACAACACAACTTTCAAGCAAGATAAACATTGAGCATGAAAATAAAAGAAAGCATTCTTGAAGAGCTCCTTACCTAGAGTTTGGGATTTGAGAGGAAGTGAAGAAGATGAAGAGGTTGGAGAGGATGAGCTCTTGAACTTGAGAGAAAGAGACTCAAAGTCCTCTAACTCAAAGCTTTAGTGAAATGAACAAATGTGCTTCAAGTTCCCTAAGCTACCTATTTATAGAGAAGTGAAATGAATTGAATATTGGAGGCCTTTTAGGGGGAAGAATTCGGCCACTTTTACAGCCACATGAGGGAGGAAAAATCTTGTTCAAAGCATGGTGAAAAGTCATTCAAAGCATGGTGAAAAGTCTAGCTATGCATGTCCTAAAGTATGGCTAGCATGTACCTTATTTTCAAACCTTTAAAAATGCATAAAAACTTAAAATTTTGGGCTGCAAAATCTGAAGAGAAACCGTGCTTCTCATGCCCAAAAAGAGGAGAAAATTTTCTAGACTTAAATTCCCAAAGCATAGGTAATGTGTTGTAAGACATGTTGTCTTCAAAAAGTTTGATGGAAAGCTTGAATGACCACAAAAACAAATCATTCTTTTTGAGTTTGAAAGACATAATTATTTTCATTTTAGAAATGAATTGAAAGCCTTGATTGACCATATAAAATATTCTTTGAGTCTTGAGTGACAATTTTTCTTGAAAGTTGATCATTGATTGAAAGTGTTCAAGACATATGTCACAAGATAGCTTGAACACATAGACTAACTTTTTGATGATTTTATAGGGAGAAATGGAGCCATTCTTGGCAGCCTTGGGGAGGAGAAATATCTCCTTAAACCATGTTCTAGAAGTGTGCTTTGGTGTGACATAGATTAGGCTTAGGATTAAAAGTTGCTAAGTAGGTACTTAGGTGCACTAATAGGTTATTTAAAACCACAAATCCCTAGGTTAGAGGTGGTCTAGAAGGATTAAGGGAGTCAACACCTCTAAGACTAGTGATGTGGGTGTGACAACTTGTCTTGAAAAGAAAAGTTGATGTGAATAGTGGAAATACTATTCGACACTATTCACAGATTCTTATTCTTTTTTAAAGAATAAGACTAGGATGAGATTTGAATTTTCCTAAGCAATTTTAGGTTCCAATTAATTCTAAATGATGGTTTTGGCTCTAGATTAATTATGAAAATTAATTAACCTTTAATTAGAGCCTAATATTGCTTAGGTTTGGAGTTAAACAGCTCATTAAGCTGAAAATGCGATATGCAGGGGCAAAACCGTAATTTTTCACCAAAAGTTGCCCGGAACCTCCGGGACTTAAACAAACATAGTTCATGCCTTAAAATCATTGTTTTGAACCTAGAACAAAGTCCGGGTCGAAACGGAACTTAAAACTGCCTTAATTCTATACAGGGGTATTTTGGTCATTTACGCACAGAAATCTCAGAAATGAGGTTTTCCTGCTTTGTTAGGCACTCATGCTCATACAATCCCCTTCATATAACATATGAACCCTATGAGGATGGCCAAAGCCGGCCGTCCTCGTGTTTTGGGTAAAAATGACCTCAAGGGCATTTTGGTCATTATGAAAGTTTAGCAAAAATCGGGGCGTTACACATATCACCTAATAATCAATATCGAAGCTCACCTATTTCGGCCTTAAAGTCAATTATTGTGGAGTCTAGAGCACTAAAATAAAGAACCAGACTTGCATTCATATTTATACTTCAAGTCATCACTTAAATCCTAAAAGATAAAATGAACTTGCATATTTACTTTCAAGTCTTGCATATTTATTTTCAAGTCTTGCATATTTATATTCCTAGCACCTCATGTTTATATTTCAAGTTCTTGCATCTCATATTTACTTTGAAGCTTTCACTTTACTTTATAATGAAGAATAAAATGGAATGCATAGCATGTTTACCTTTTGTCATCACTTAAAGATCCTAGAGCTCAAAGACTTGTCCTTTTATCTCAAGCTAAAGTTTGGTTATGGAAGCATTCCCTTGAATGCACAATTCGGCCATGTGATGATGATGAGCTTAGTGTTAGTTTCATCTAGTCACAAGTGCCCATAGTCTATGTCTTAGGATTTTCTTAAGCATAGAAGGACTCATAATATTTCAAGTGTGATTTTACGTTTTAAATTCCAATCTTGGGCCAACTCAAATGGTTGCTGCACTTATTTAGTTTATGAGGATTTTAATGAAATAAGTTGGTTTTCAAAGGGTTTTAGAAGTCCTAAAACAATTCCAAGAGAAACTAGTAACTTATATGTCTTGAAAATGTAAGATTATGTGTTTCTTGGGAACTATGCTTTTCATTTCTGCCATGGTATGGTTGCTGCTGTATGATGATGTTTTGACATGTTAGAATGTGTAAAAATTATATATGTTGAGGTAGGAGCCTTTCTATGCATGTTAGGAAAGAAACTAGTCTTATAGAAAAATCGTAAAGTTGAGTTTTAGCATAGTTTTGACCCATTTATTTTTAGCCATTGCCAAAACTGTTTGAATGGGATAACATTTAGTTTAGGATTGATTAATCATGAAAAATTTGCTAAAATTTGATGTAGGATTGATTTTTAGCGCCTATAGAGAAACTAATAACTAAAAAACCATAAAAGTACAATTCTAGAACACTTAGATTATTTAATTTTTTGTTTCTGTCCAGCAACCTTGTAATGTAGTAAACATGGTTTATAATTAGTTCATAGGCATAGGAATGCCCCATAATTGGTTTAGGTTTGATTTATAGCGTCTTAGGAAGACAGAACGTAGAAAAGGTTTAAAACGTAGTTTCTGGAACCCCCGTAATTACAAGATATAATTTCTGCCCTCAAGGCATGATGCTGTCCAGATTCGTTGTCAAACATAAATATTAGTAAAAATCTTTAGTTGTGAATCCTTGGGTGCATAAAAGGTTAATAGCAAATGTTAGAATGATTATACCTCGAGTTTAAGCCGCATAAGGGTCAAAGCATAAGATACCTTAGGTTTAAGAGTATAATGAACTTTAGTACTTCTTGTGAGTGCATGTTTTTATTATGAAAATTTATGATGATTGTGATGCTCATGATTATGTATATATATGAATGTGGCATAAAGCAAATTTGGAAGAAATTTGGTGTGTTGTCATTATGCTGCCAAATTTCTGACAAATTTGAGGAGCTTAGAAAGTTTTCAGAAAGATATGAGTTTTGAATGTGGCATAGTACTATGAGAATATGTTCTGGGGGATGGCGATACATAACGCCTTAGAAACAAATCCTTGAGGGGGATGGCGATACGTAATGCCCCAAAGAGGACAATAGTCACCGTGTACTTGATACCTCGTTCGACGCATTCTATTATGATTATTATTATTGAGATTGCGCTTATCAGATGATAAGTAAGAACTAGTGACGACTAGTTAAAATATGAGCTCATAACCTAGAGATGTGACACGTTCTGGGTGATATCAGTTCGGTCGAGCACCCCCAGATTGATGGTCTTTTTAGGGTGATCCCTATGTTACAGTACGATGCTTTGAATGCCACACAGTTACAGAAAGAGAAATGCTTTTACGTGAGAAGTATATGCCACTTTATGCCACCTGTATGATATTGATAGCTCTATAAATGTTT
Organism: Dalbergia cochinchinensis; assembly: GCA_031216125.1. Taxonomy (NCBI): domain Eukaryota; kingdom Viridiplantae; phylum Streptophyta; class Magnoliopsida; order Fabales; family Fabaceae; genus Dalbergia; species Dalbergia cochinchinensis. The sequence goes on from CM062369.1 coordinate 34,330,942, forward strand.
AATTGATTCTGCCTGTTGCATCTTCATGCATTCATGCTTTATTATGTTGCATCCATGACATTAAGACTCATCCTAAAAGGAACGGACCTAGGATAATTAAGTTTAAAACCTAATAAGTGAATTTTATGCATGCTCATCTTTTTCAAAGAAACCCAAGGTTCCTGAGGACGTAGATGATGACACCTAGATAGGAGGTTTCTCTATTGAGATTCTTTAATAAGATTTTCACTCCTTCTATCTCTTCTTTCTGTCACGTCTTCAGATGGCGATGTTCGTGGTTTTTGTGGATTCCCCGGCATGGGAAGTGCACCATGATCCAGACAATGGATTATACCATTTTGAGGGTCGATGCACTATTCGTGTCTTTATGTTCATTGGACGACCCTTCACCTATCCTATACATACTCATCACTTCTCCCCGACAGCACCATATGGCGACGATGATCGAGTTTTTGAGCATGCCCATACGCATAATGAGAGGGTGCTCCGTATGCACACTGCCACCTTGGCCATGCGCGACTACCCCGACTATGTACTGCGTACATACTTCTCAAAGACCGATTCATCGGAGGACCCGCTTACCCACTTGTATAGCAAGAGCTTTGCTCCCACTCCACTGCTAATGGGAGAGGGCAGCGAGGAAACTATCACTCAGCCAAGGCTAGCTTGGAGGCAGTCCATACGCCCCCGTCGAGGAGCTCATGTCCAGCCGTAGCGAGTGCCCACTCCAGATGTGCTTTGTCCTTGGATTGGATATGTCTCACCCTTTCTGGGATCCCAGTAGTAGCGGCTTGTGGGTAGAGATAGTGCACACAGTACATAGATGAGGATGAACCTTCTTTTGTTTAGAGGTTATCCATTCTAGATGCACTTGGGTTGGGGAGTTTTCTGTTTCGCTTTCCGTTGTATTTTCCTTTCCATTGTACTTTCCTTTCAGCTGTAATTGTTCTGTGTTGTACCAAACTAAGTCCCGCTTTCCTTGAGTGGGCATATTATATATTTATATATGTGGTTTGTTTTATCATGTTGTGCAATTACATGTTTTATGATCGAGTGTTCATGAGGTGTTTATTTGGATTTGTGTTTTATTTCCTTTACGCTTTATTGTTCGTCGTGTTGCACGGCTCTCACTTTGCTTTTACATTTCAAAAAAAAAAATGTACCTGTATTTTTCGCTAAGTATTTTAATATAAAGAGGAAACTATGACGTAATAGACTAATGATTAACCTAAATATGTTCTAGAGTACTGGGTTAAAAATTAGGATGTTATAGAAATGCATTCATATTTATATTTCAAGTCTTTACATTTCATATTTATATTCAAGCCCTGCACTTCATATTTATATTTATGTCATCACCAAAATAACTAAACTCGAAGCCTGTAACACCCTAGTTATTAACCAAATACACCTAGGTTGAATCTGATTAATGACTAGACTTTACTCCTTACATTGGTTCCTTCTTCATAATTTGAAAATACTTAGTGAAATTATTTAGCCATTTTTTTTTTTTAAAAAAAAAACATAATTGAAAACGTGAGCCGAGTACAACGTGAACGAGTAAGTGGAGTATAATAAGACGTTTAAGAATATATCACATCATATCACTTTGGCTCCATCATATAACATCCATAAACACATTATAGCATATATTTACATACAATAACCTCACTCAAAGGGTGGGTTATGTTCATACATCATTGTCTTATGCAAACCCATAAAAGAAAATATACATAAGGAAATACATGCCCCTAAACTAGATAACTCTATAAGCCGGGAAGGTTATCCTAAAACTAGGGTGCATGATCACACATAAGTCTACTAAGAACCCTATGGCCACTGGGCCCCGAAATGGGGGAATAAAATCCATCCAGATGAGCTCCTCGAGGGGACACGAGATGCACCATGTTGGGGTGGCATGGACGGCGTTCTTGCTATCGTCGGCTGAACAACTGTCTTCTCACTACCCTCTCTTACACGTGTGGGAGTAGGAGCAGAGCTCTCAGAATATACATGAGTAGGAGTGTCTCTCAAGGATCAGCCGTAATATCTCGCCTCTGGGAACATACTGAAATCGGTGACGCCAGATGAAGCCGGATAAGAACGTAACATCCTTTCATCAAGTGGACGTGCATGTTCGAAACCATTTCATCGCCATAGGAGAAGTAGGAGAAAATCGATAACAGGGACAGGATGTGCAAATGGACGACCTATGTAAATAAAAACACGAATCAACTGCGACTCTCCTTCAAATGATACGAGCGATGCACTGGATCATAGTGAAATTCCTGCAAGTAGGGGTATCAAGAACGGGACGAATGTCGCCATCCGAATCGAGACAATGACGAAATAAAGAAAGGGAGGAGAATCTTGCAAAGAATTCTCGTAGGGTACCTCCTTCTACAAAGGTCATCATCAAAGTCCCAGGAACCCTGATTATTCTAAAATAATGAGCATGGATAGATTCATTTTAAGTTCGGACAAATACTTAACCGAGGTTCGTCAATTTTTAATCATGCGGCTTATAATGGATCATAATCTTAACATGTCATATTTACAATGAACTCTTTCTTTATCATTACATCATATTCCTCATCATCATTATCAAATAACATGCATAAAAAGAACGTCATATAATATTAGCTACACGTGGACATAATGCACATATTTCATTTCTTTAGTGCCTTAGGTGACTTAAAAATCTTATCATCATCATTATTTTCCTTAGGCCACCCTATTCTCCACCCTTTTGGGAGTAATTTAGGTTATGAGCTCATACTTTACTAGTCGTCACTAGCATATACTTATCCCTTTTTGATAAGCTAAAGTCCCGACTCTGCACCCTTTTGAGAGAACGGGTTAGGGGCTAAAATCACCTTTTCACCACCTATAGTCCGATGGTTCCAAAGGATCATTTTCTTATAAGTTTAAGTCACCATTAAATCTTTGCATGTTATATCACAATAGAATTCATAAACATCATAACATTTTCTTATTTATAGTCTTAAACTAGAATAATATATATCAATCAGAATCATGCATATGGGAGATTCCCGTGAAAGAGAGGTGGGTCATAATGGACACGCTTAAATACCAAGTCTTTCCTTAGCCGTAACCTTTCCAAATTACACTTTTACAATGATACACTTTCTTCTAGCAACAAAGGTAAATTTTACATAATAAAGAATATTTCATGTATAAGCATTCTCATTATTTGCAACAAAGAACTATAACATGCAAGCCAGGAAATCATTCAATGATATCAAGTACTTAATAAGCATCCAATCCTTACATAGAATTATCAATTATAGAACTAATTAGTTACTAAACCAATTATGAATCATTCTCTTAACAATAAACCATAATTATCACACATTGATACTAAACTCAGATCAGTGGCTGAATCATGAACCTCATGCAATTACATAGAATCATATTTAAGTGCATATAAAATACTAGTTCCCCGTAAAATCCTTGCAAAGCCTTAAAACTCATTTAGAAACTAGTTCTTTTGTCAAATTTGGGAGGATCTTCACTAAAATTTTCACTTAAGAAAAAAGGAGTAAGTCTTGAGCTTTAGAGATTTAGGTGACATCTTAGAGTTATAAACATGCTATGCAACCTTATTTTAATCTTATCTTTATAAGGTGATAGCTTGGAATTATACACATGATATGTAATTCCATTTCTTTATCTTTAAGATTTAAAGTGATGACTTGAAAATTAAACATGATGCAAGAACTTGAAATATAAACATGATACAAGAAACTGAGAAGTGTAATCCGCACGTGACCAGTGCAGAGAGAAGAGAATATTAAGAAACCTGAGCGGCGGTAGTCCGCACAGACCGATAGAGGGAGAAGAGAATATTAAGAAATCGAGCTAGCTGGAAGTAGTCCGCACTTGACCAAGAAAGGGAGAAGAGAATTATTATTACATCTTTTTAAGCTCCAATCTCAAGACTTTTTAAAGAATAAATTCTTTAACTCCAATAATCATATTTCTTTGCTTGTGATACATGGGCAAGTCTTTGTGCTCTAGGATCTTTAGGTGATGGCATAAAATAAATATGTCACGTTGATTCTTTTAGCCATTATAAAATAAAGTGAGAGCATAAATTAAATATGAGATACAACCTCTTTATTATCTTGAAAGATTAAGTGATAAGTTGAAACATAAATATGAAATACAAGCTTGGAATTTAAACATGAGAAATGCAAGTTCATTTATTCATTCTTGAAAATTTAGTGATGACATAGAAGGTAAACATGGTTATGCAAAGCATAAACTTAATCATGGATGCAAATTCATTTTGTTTCTTTACTAGAGCTCCTTCAAGACTTTAAAAGAATTATAAATTCAACCTAATACATATCTTAACAAGAAATAAAACATATAAGGAAATACATCTTTCAAGTTCTAAACTAAAAATCATTGTTTTAGCATCATAAAGCATTATTCTTTAAAGTTTTGCATCAAGTGGAATTTTCAAGCTTTAGAGGCCTAACTTGTGATGGGATTTACAACCCACCTCAAGGTCCTCATCATCAAGCCATCATCTTAGTTCCACCTAGGCCATATGGCCTGAATTGGTTAAAGAAAAAAGAAGAAGAGGAAAACCAAAATGAAAAGCTAAGGTAAATTCATAATTTCATCATTTTGAGCTAAAAACACAACTCCTCAAAGCATAGAAATAAATTTAGAAACTACTCCCTCACCTAATCTGGAGTTGAAGAAGAGGAAGAGAACTTGATTTCTTGAAGTGAAATGACACAAAATCTCTTTGAAAAATTGAAGAAAGAATTCAGCCAAAGAGGAGGAAGAAAGAAAGTTTTTGGTGCTCCTAAAAACTAGTTATGAACCAAGCATTCCAAGACCACTCAAGCAAGCCTATTTATAGAAGATTTTGAGGCTTCTAATTGGCCAAAATGAGGAGGTAGTTGTCAGAATTTTTCAGGAGAAATAATGGAGGAAAAAATCATTTTAGACAAAGTTGTATGAAATTAAGGAATTATGTCTCTTATGGTGACATTTTTGGCATTTTGTTTTAGTGCAACTTTTGGAAATAATTCAGCTGCATAATGGCATCAATAATTTCGTGCATTACAGCCCAAAGAAGTGAAATTTGTGTGTTCCATGCATTATTTAGGTGTAGGCAAGGTATTCATGTAATTTAGAGAATTTACAGTTAAGGGCTTAAATGTATTAGTAAGCAATTTGGGTGTTTTGAGCAATTTTGGGTTCTAATCAATCTAAATAGATAATTTTGAATCTAGATTAATATTTAGAATTTAATAAGCTTTAATTTGAGGCTAATATTGCTTAGGTTTCGTGATATGAATCGAAAATCCCAGAAATTCACAAACTCGCCAAAACTGGGCAAATCGTACTTTCACTTAAAAACTGCCCGAGGCCACCCGAGCTTAACCAATGGTTAATCATGGCTTAAAAACACATTTTAAAACATTTTAGTGAGGTTCGGGCTCAATCAGGCACGCATCGGAGTTAAACATGACAGGGCGTTTTGCTTCATTCAGCGTGTCTAACTCAAAATTGAGATTCTTCTCGCTCTATTAACACACATAACACAAACAATCCCTTATTATTCTCAAACATCCCCTTGAGAATATGTGGGAAACAATCCTCATTTTCTGAGGTAAAATAACTTGGGACATTTTGGTCATTTTACACGACATAAATTCTGGATTTTGGCGACTCTCACATGAATCGCTCCTAACCTATCTTCTAATGTTATATTCCTTTATTAAGGATTGTTCGGCCTCAAATCTTATGTAATAATTACCTATGGTAATTCAGTAATTTCCAATGACAGTAAAAATTACAGTAAAAATTGGGGCGTTACAAAGCCTACCTATTTTAACCTTAAAGTTGATTGTTGATTTAGAGTGAATACTCTAAGAGGCCTAGAGCACTAAAATAAAGAAATGAACTTGTATTTCATGTTTATATTTCTTGTCTAGAATGTTTATACTTCAAGTCATCACCTAAACTTAAAGATTAAAAATAAGCTTGCATTTTCATATTAATATTTCAAGTCTTTGCATTTCATGTTTATATTTGAGCCTTGCATATCATATTTATGTTTCCATTGCCATCACCTTATAATATCAAGATTAAAATGAAGCTTGCATTTGCACATTTAAGTTTATGCCATCACCTAAATAATCTAGAGCTCAAGACTTACCCCTTTCAACTTGCATGGGAATTCTGGTTCCATGGGTATTTGTACGTATAAAAAGGTTTTGTTTTCAAAGGAACGAGGTCTTAAGGTTTGGAGTATTACTATCTTAAGGATTCAAAGTTCGTGTCTTGCAATTTTCCTTGAGAAATATGTTAGTTCCTAAAGTGTTAAAATGGGATTTACATAACCCAAATCCTTTTATTGAGCTCTCTGATTTTGCTACTGATCCTAGAATATTTGCTTATATTTCCAAGAGATAAATTACCTTTAAGAAAGTTCCATGACATAGAATTAATTTTGAGAAAGACCAGTTACTAGAAAGCCTTACTTTGCAACTTTGAATGCTTCTTGGAAGTTAAATTTTGAATCCTCCTCTAGCATTTTCAGACCTGATATATGATGTTTGGAGTGGTTTAAATATGTAAAAATTATTATTAATTATTGTGATAATCATTCTTGGCACCTTTGGAAAAACTAATAACTAAAAAGGATAAAAAATGTGGTTTCTAAAGCATTCAAAAACTGAAATTATAGATTCTATTCCAGCATGCATTTAATTGGTAAAAATGTGTTTTTCCATGTGCAAATGTATTAGAACCCATAATAAATGGTTTAGGAATTAATTCTAGTATCTTAGGAAAAGTCGGAAATGAGAAAGGGTCAAAAACATAACTTCCAGAACACCGAAATTGCTCAATTTTCAATTATTCCCAAATCTATCCAGCATGGTGTAATGATGTTCTTGAGGTGATCAATTAGTGGAAGTCATTGGAATTAATCCCTTAGATGCATGAAAGAATAAATACAAAAGTTAGGTTTACCCAATTTAGAGGTTTAGCCGTCTAAAGGATAATAAAAGTGCTTATTTTATGAGATGAGGGGTTTATGATATAAATGAGAATTTGTATGATAATAATGTTGCATACTTGTCCATCCATTTATATGATTTATTTTGGCATGTTATGACTATACTTGGAATATTTTAGGTGAACATGATAAGTGAATTGTAAGCATGTGATGTTATATGATATGATTGTATCTTTACATCTCAAAACAACATGCTAAGTTTAAGGTGACATAAAACACATGGAAATGATCCTCTAGACTCCCCGAATTAAAGGTTATGAGAAGTGATCCAATAAGTTATATATTCATAATAATAAAGGTAAGGAAATGATGTGTTTCTCCCTTTCTAGTATCCCATGTTAAATCTAGCGACGACTAGTTAGGCTGAGCTCATCCTAGGCGATCGGTAGGTCGGTTACTTCTGGTGGTAATTGTAAAAATCATCACGGCTGGCAGGTTGGTTGGTTTTGGTGATGACGTAAGAAAGTGGAATTAATAAGAAAGAAATGTGAGAATTCATGCATGAGAAAGTAAAAATACCATGGGTTCTCCTGCCTTCCCATGCATGTTACATGATGTATAACTCATAGCATTGTCCTATCATGCATCCATTTACTTGCCACTATTTTACTTTTCTAGCTTATCTCATGTTTATGTGCCTAGCCTTATCTTGTGTTTTGGACTTACACATTATCGATTTATGTTGCATGCACCGAGGCATTGCTATGTGTACATGAGATACCTGTTGCATTCATGCATTAAGATTCATACTAAAAGATACGAGCCTCGGTTAATGGTATTTGAAAACTTAACAAATAAATCTCATTTATGCCTACTACTTTCATAATTAAACCCGAGGTTCCTGAGGACGATGATGATGACACATGTGTGGAGAGGGAAACCCTACTGAGATTCTTGTATAAGTTTCTCACTCCCTCTATCTCTCTTTCCATCTTCGTCTTCAGACAAGGTTGATGGCGATGATGATTGACTCCCTTGAGATGTTGGCATAGGAGTTGCACTACTAACTGGATCAGAGTAGCATAGTAGAAGCGAGGATATAGTCTTTCATCGTCTCAACCTTAGAAGTTGCCTCACTTCGTACAAGTTCATATCTTAGTCATGAAGGGTTTAGCTACATCATAGTTATATTTAGTTTTGAATTACTATATGCTCAACCTCTATAGGTGGGCTCAGTATATTTGATGTCGTATTATTGTTATAGTATGGCTGTGGATTATTCCTATAACATCACTATCATTATTATTTGTCTTGATACTTGAAGTTATGTTATGGTATGACGATGTACTCAGTTTGTGCTAGACTCTATTGCGTTCTGTACATATGATATATGATGAATAGTTATGCGCTATAATTTATATGTGAACGGTGCATAGTTTGGTCTTTAAAGAAAAAAGGGTCGTATTTTCCATAGACATAAGTAAAATTTTGAGACGAAGAAGTAATAATTAAGAATTAACCATAATACGTCCTAGGCGTATAGTGTTGAAGGTAGGGTGTTACAATTGTCAACAACCTAAACCCAATCACAATCTGAAGTCAACAAGTTAGTCACTATTCAAGTTTAAATTTTGAAGTAATAGATATGAATTAGTTGGATGATAGCAACCTAATGGGATTACATGGAGTGAATCAATTGCATGAAGGCCAACAGTTCCTAGATAAAGAATCCGTACTACTTGCGGTAAAGAACTATAGCATCCGAAAGAGAGCTGAGTACAAAGTATGTCGGTCAGATCAAGTGAAATATCAGGGGCAATGCAAGCACTTTGGGAGAGGATGTAATTAGAGCATTCGTGTTATATATTGACGGAAGAAAGGATTGTGGGAGATTAAGAAGTACAACAGGGAACATATTTGTTTGTCTGCTAGAATTTCACAAAAACACTCATAGCTGGATATTTATGTCATCGTTGCTAGTACTCATTCTATAGTCGAAGCTGATCCAACTATTCCTATCAGGACATTGCAGGCCTCAATTTATTCAAAGTATGAATTCCAAGTTTCATACAGGAAAGCATGGCTTGCAAAGCAGAAGGCCATTGCCCAGATTTATGGTGATTGGGAGGAGTCATACAATGAGCTTCCAAAATGGCTACTGGCTTTGAAGTCAGTTATGCCAGGTACGATCGTTGAAATTTCAACTCTGCCTTATTATGTTAGTGATTTGGTTGACTGCAACTGTGTCACATTTCACCATCTATTTTGGACATTCCTGTCATGTATAAAGGGGTTTAAACATTGCAAGCATTTTGCAGCTATCGATGGAATGCATTTGTATGGCAAGTATGGTGGGAAACTACTAACGGCAATTGCACAAGATGGTAACCCAAACATTTTCCCTATTGCATTTGCTGTGGTCGAAGGGGAGATGATAGGGGCTAGGTCTTTTTTCTAAAAAATCTACGGTGCCACGTAACACCTCAAGAGGGCATACTGATAATTTCTTACAAATATGCTGCTATCAAAGTAGCTTTAGATGCAGAAGGTAGTGGATGGCATCCTCCAAATGCTTATCATTCCTATTGCATTCGCCATATTGCATCCAACTTTGCTCTAAGATTCAAGAGTAGAGATGCAAAGGGAGCTTTGATCAATGCAGCATATTCAAAGACTCGAAGTGAATTTCTCTATTATTTTAGGCTAGTGAGAGGTGAGGACTCAAATATGGGTGCATAGGTAGACAGGATTCCTTTAGGAAAATGGACGCAGTACCAAGATAAAGGCAATAGGTATGGTCATATGACCACTAATATGTTTGAATGTATAAATGCTGTGCTGAAAAGTGTCTATAATCTTCCAATAATTGCATTAGTAAAGGCCATGTACTACCATCTTGCTGCATTATTTGTGAAACGGGGGAAGCAGGCAAAGGCCCTGTAACACCCTAAAAATTATTTAAAAATTAATTTGGGCTTTACTAGTCATAATTTCAAAAATCTAACAGTTTTAGTAATGATGAGGACAGTCCAAGGGATTTGTAAAAAAAAATATGAATAGTTACTTGTGGGCCCCACCGGCCTGTCGAGACAACCGAAACACTAGAATCGGGACCCGGAGATACCCAAAACTGATAAATTAGAGGATTGAGATTAACAATAGTAAGGAATGAGGATTGTATACCTGGAAATAATTTTGAGTAATGTTTGATTACCTGGATACGATGTTTTACCCATTCGGTAAAATTTCGGTGTGCGATTTTTAACACCGAAAGATAGTTAAATCTTTATAAAACGATAATTTTTATCCTTTAGAGCCAAATGTAAGGCTAGGATTTAATCTTGAATTACAAGATCAAATCCTAGCCATTCATCTTGTTTTCTTTTAGAAAGACTATACACTTTATATTAAACAATTCTTACAACCTAATTTAATATCATTAAAAGCCACCAAAGCTTACCTTTGAAGCTTGCAATTCTCGGCCATTTCCAAGAGCAAACAGCCACCATTGTTATCTTCTTCATAAGCTCAAGTTTCAATTTCAAATCACCAAAACACTTGCCCAAAGTTCCTAAAACCACAAATTTCCTTTACAAAACTTGTTCTACTCATCATCACCTACAAAACTAACCGATTAGAATTTGAATCTATCATATTTTTCCACCTTGAGAGATCATTCTTCACTGCCCAAGGAAGGATTTGGTTCTGATTTGGTGGCCTTGATGTGAGCAAAATCAATCTTGGAGCATCCTTTGGAGCCAAGATCCCTAAAGCCACCAAAGTAGGGTTTTCTTTGGCCTTTTCTTTCAAAATTTATTCTGAAAGTTCTAATTGGTTTTAATCCGAAATTTTTAGTTGTATTGGCTGATGATGTATTGATATGGATGTACTAATTTTGGTGGAGTGTTTGGATGATGTTAGCAAAACCCATTTTGGCAAAACAAATTTTGAATCATGTGCTGGATTTTCGAATTTCAACAGGGCAGGATTTGTTCATGAATTTTTTAGTGCAATTGTAGTCATTTTCATGAGCTATAAAAAATTATTTGATAAAGCTAACATCATAAGAAAGTCCCATAATTTTTCTTCAGCTCTGTTTTTTATTTTTAATGCCTGAAAAAAATCATGAACCGAAAGTGTACCAATACTGCTTGAATTATTGGAACTGAAGCTGTAAATTTGTATAATTTTGTTACCATAGCAAATGAATGAATTACCCTTTGAAAGTTTTATAGGAAATTAAAGACATCTTGAGGTTTTACCATGATTTTTACTTCAAATTTTTGGGTTCATTTTCTATGGTTAAAAATTATTCATTTCTAATTATGAGCTGAGTATAAGTGGTCATTGACCACTAAAATTGTTGAATTTTGTTATCATACTGAAAGGACTCTTTTAACTCCAAAATTTTTAGAGGACCTTGGATAATTTTTATAGCCTTGGATTTGATGGTTTGAAATGCATAATAATTTGTGTTATGGATATGTGAAATCTGTCATTATGCTGAAAATGAATTGATGTTTTGGATTGATGAAATAATGACATTGGGTTCAAGTATGATATATATGAATGCATGTGAGTAACTTTAAGGAATGGCTTGAGGCATAATTGGAATCATATTGTGAATGAATGTGTATATATGCCTCATGCATGCATTTGGAAAAGTAAAGTAAAGGGTATACACATGTGGCAAAAGAGAATATATGAACTTTAATCATGCATATTCTGACATATGGAGAAAACAGAAACAAGGCTTTGATTGAATGAGGGGAAGGCAAAAGTATGAACTTTCCCAAAATACTATGAGTGTGCACATTCTGACATATGGAGAAAATAGAAATAAGACTTAGATTGAATTAAGGGGAAGGAAAAAAGAGAAACTTCCCCCAAGATATTATGAGGTGATAGACGTATTGGCTAGGAATAGAACTATATGTGATTCAGAAATGGAAAAAAATGAAGTCCGATGATCACGTATAGGAATGAGCTCAGTCCTAATAAGCAGTTTATTTCCCTTGTGTAGTATGATCCACTATAAATACCATTTGGTATAAACTATCTATTGTAGAGTTGTGCACGGTAGATACTTGTTGGGTATAAACTAAGTCTTTCCTATGTCAATGAAGAGCGAAAGTTACACTGAATTGAGTTTTACAGCATGATATCAGCTAAGCTTTTCCTATGTTAATGAAAAGAGAAAAATGCATTAGATTAAGTTCCTTGGCCACAAAAAGTTATTATTATTTATGTATATAAGTTTACTTGATAATGCTTGTAAGAATGAAATTTCTACTTATGTTTTGGTTGTTATTTTTGAATGTCTGCTTAGGATGATTTACTAGATGCTTGACATTATAATATATATGCATTAAGTGATTGATTATTAAAAGGTACCCACTTCAGAAGTATGATTTGGAACTTTAAAAATGAACAATTGGTATGAAAGGCATGATCACTCTTTTTCTAATAAACCGAAGTAGCTGGGGCGATGACGATGACAGTATGAGTGAGTTTTGGGGAGTTGCCCTACTGAGAATTGTATAATTCTCACCCCTATATGTTTTTTGTTCCCATGTCGCCTCCAAGTTGATCCAGAGAACGATGTGGCTGCTACGTGAAAGAACTTGGAATTACAGTTGTTTAGTAGTTGATATTGTTATTTTGTTGTATATAGTCATAGGTATATGTGTATGTAAATGTAATAGAGAATGTATATGTATTAAAGCTCTTAGAAGAGCTTCCTTTTGTACTTAGCTATGTATTCAATAAATGTTTTGTTTCTCTATTATATATTTTAATCAAATTACACTAGTTATCACATGATCTTATCGTATTTGCTATAGTTATTTAAGAAAGGTCCAATAACTTATAAATAACAACTCTCAAGTCTGACATCATGACTTAAGGATAACGTTGTGCTTGGGAGGATGTTACAGGCCTAACTAGTAGCAGGTCAGGAGTTCTCTGAAGCCTTGATGCGAGCATGTCACAAAAGCACACAATCGTTGGGAACCATCTTTGTTACTAGTTTTTCATGATCTGATGAGTCCTTTATTGTAGATGAGACATAACCTGTAGGGAACTAGAGCCAAAGAACGTATAGAGTCAGACTTAGGGCTCAATATTGTGGTTGCGGAGAATTTCAAGCATTACATTATCCTTGTCGTCATGTACTTGCTACCTGTGCACATATCGAAGCATGAATGGAATGAGATTCTTATGTTGATTATGTCTACCGCATGATAACTGTTCTACAAGTTTATAGAATGGAGTTTGCATTGGTTGCTAACGAAGCATATTGGCCACTATGGTATGGACCTCTAATATGACCAAATCCCGAGCTTAGAGGAGCCAAAAAAGGCCAACCAGTGTCAACTAGATTTCAAAATGAAATGGATGAAGTCAAATCTGGACATGGTAAGAGATGTGGACTATGTAGGCACGAGGGTCATACCAGGTGCCGATTCCCCACCTTAGTGCCTACTTCCTCGCATCAGGTAGGCCCAAGCAATTAGAACGCCTTGACAAGTCATATGGTGTGTTGTGTGTGTTTTATTTGTTAGTTGTACAAGTTCATGTATCAGATGATTTGGTGTATTGCAGTGTTTATTTTGTATCTTGTAAGCGATCATGTAGAAGATCATTTAGTGTATTTATTAGTTTTTTTATATTACAAGTCTCTTTTCAAAATATAGTTCATTTGGACATTTTTGGGTATTGTAATACATTACATGAATAGGTAATCGATTATACAGTTTAAACTTTCGAAATTGGCAAAGGTCACGCTTCTGATAATTGATTACATGGTATGTGTAATTGATTACCAGAGTCAAAAATTCACATTCTGTCTACATGAACACATTTTGAAACCATTTTAAACATCATTAAAACATTTGCTTTTAAATCATAATGAAATATCTACTTCAATTAAGTTACAAGAACTATATAATCACCTAAACATATATGAATACTTGATACATCATAACCTACTACATTAATAGCTATTTATATCATACCCTACTCAGACTAGTGATCTCGCTGGTTGCGCTGAGCTCTTATCAGATGGCCACCAGTTGCGTAACAGGTGGGCCAAACCTGTCACAGCCCAAGGTTCTCACCCCCATGCTCATCTCCCCCATGATCGTTGCCTCCAACTCATGCGACATGTGTGTTACAGCAAATGCTGATGCAGGAGTCCCACCTAAGAGATCAAAGGATGGAATGTCATAGCCTGTGGTCATGGGACTCATAGTAGGCGAGGATTGATAGTGTAACCCAGATGGGTCATCTGGATATCCTTGTGCAAAGCTAGAATATGGACCTGGTAATAGAGCCTGGTCTAGAAAGCCCTAAAATGCTGCAATGTCCATCTGATCAAGCAGCAGGCTCAAACCCGAACACGGACTGGTTAAGTATTCATGAGAACTAGAACCGGGTACATAATCATGCCCAAATGTCTGAAAGCTAGAACCGACAATATGCTCCTAAGTATAAGACCTCTAGAACTGGACCGGATATGTGACCTCTAGAACTGGACATCTCTGAACTTGCACCATCATCATCATTGTCAACCTCATCATCCTCCTCATGGTTGTCTTCTTAAGCATGCATACATCTGCTGTGAGTCTCTGCTTGCATTCGACGAGCTCACCAACGTCGATCTGGAGCATGAGGAGGCATAGCTGCAACAGGGACCGGTGTGGCACTAGGCGGTGCATCAACTGGTAACTGCACATGACAGGGGTCACAAAACACCTACTCACCTGATAAAACCCTTTGTACAACACGACTATACCAATCAAAATACTTCGGTGAAGGAAACTAGACTAAACCGAGAGGATGATGATATGGGACTACCCGCTCTATTCATTGATCCCATAACTGATGCCATGTCTTGTGATGATCTGGCCACCAAGTACACTCCGTGCCTCGTGCATCCCTTGCATGGATGGCATCAATGTTCAGTGGATCGAATGGAATGGGTTGCTCAGCCCTAAATTGTCTAAGCATGTGATCGATGTGATGCCACTCAACATATGGGAAGCAAATTAATGATGTAAGTGATGTCCAAATTTCAGACTCGGATCACCCATGCTTGTATAATTTACTGGATCTGTGGGATATCATATGGTGTCCACACAAACTGTTTAAGAAATTGATTAGCTTCCACTTATATATATATATATATATATATATATTAAATATGTTAAATATTATTCACAAACTTACATCCATATAGTAGAGCTAATCAATTCGTGCCCTAAGAAATGGCATGCATATCTGATATGCATCAGGTGACGTAGCAAATCTAATCCATTTGAAAATATATACATTTGTTGATAACCGCAAGCATTGTAATGGTAAACAACATAATTTACATCACAATTGCTAAATTTTATTATAGTAATATACCTCCTAGCGAATGGAAACCTAAAACCAAGGTGGTCAATTATAGGACTGAGTGATGACACTCTATACCAAATCCATAACTACGGCAAGACAAGACACCCAGCAAGATCACCTACTGAGATGTTAACTGCGCGACATAAACCACGGTACAATGTGGATAACACAGCGGATCCCCAGCTGAGTCGCCCACACTCTTGAAAATCACACAGAAGAAGCAATCATCTCAAGCGAACTTTAGCAGTTGACAAGTCTACAAACAACATTACCCCAATCAATAGCATAATGTAAACTCATGTTGCTTGCATGACTTGAAGTCGAGTTGCATTTTCTTCCAGAGGTGCAAATATGTTCTTCAACCACGCCAATGTCACTGTACTACCATTTCTTTTGCGCTCATTCTTAGGTGGTACAAAACCAAGCAATTCGTGGCATATCTCCAAAATATTCTGCCTACAAAACCTGTCCCATGCTCCTATGCAGCCACTAACAGGAACCCTATCCACTCATAGCCCCAAATGAAATGCAGCATCCTAAAGTGTTATGGTGTACTCTCCATAGGGCAACTAGAAAGTGAGTCTCAAGACGCCACTGCTCCACAAATAGAGACAGTAGAGCATTGTCATACTCAAAAAATTTTATTTGTGCAGCATGGCAAAAACCAACCTGTTCTAAGTATGGCCTCATGTGGAGATCTACCTTTTTTATGTCGTCTCGTCTACCACGCAAAACACAAGCCGGCTGAAGCACAAAATAATAATAAAAAATTATCATACTAAATAGATTAAAATTGTACTAATCTAAGTAAATGAGAACTAAGCTAACCAAAAGAACTAACTAACAAATCTAATTAATATATACAATAAAATAGGTTTATGATGCACTAATCTATCTAAAACAACTAAGAAATCAAATTAAAATAAACAAACTTGCTAACTATAATATTTATTGACTAATTTCCTGAACATATTAATCAATCTAATTAAAATATATTATTTACAAAACATGTTACAGTACAATCTAACAATAATATTTATTAGTCTAATTAAATTAAATTATGTCTAACAAAATATGCTGAAGATGCACTAATCTCCCTAAAACAACTAAATAATCTAATTAAAAATAAAGATTTTCTAATCTAAAAAATTTAAGGTGCAATATTTACTTAACTAAAATTTCTAATCTAAAAATTTTCTAATATAATTACAAAACATGAGTATACTATATTTACTTAACTATAATATTTCAATAAACTAATTAAAATATTTTTTTTTCCTAAACATGTTGATCAATCTAATTAAATTAAATTATATACTGGACACATTTTTTTTTATCTAACTACAATATGTACTAATCTAATTTAATTTTACAACTAAAATACGTTTAAGGTGCACTAATCTTCTGGATACATAGGTTTTACTTTCCAATATCACTAAACTAATTAAACATAATTTTTCCTAAACTTATTCATAAATCTAATTAAAATATATTATTTACTAAACATATTTATAGTGTAATCTAACTACAAAAACTATTAATTTAATTAAATATACAATTAAAATAATTTTATAGTGTACTAAACTATACTAATTGAAGTGTACTAAACTAGATTTAAAATATTATTCCCTTATACAACCAAACTAGATTTAGAATGCACTGAACTAAATTAAAGATCTATTATATGTAATTAAAAAATATAACCGATTTCGCCATGTGTCACGCATGCTACGGACTAGGCAAAATCAAGCTCTCAACTGCATGATCCAACTACCCCTTCACCTCAGCAGTGGGTGCAAGAACAAAACCGTGAGGTGCCTCCTATTGCGGTGGGGTAAGATGGTGCCAAAGCGGACAATATCCATACTGCCGGGGGTCTAGGCTGTTACAGATGGTATCAGAGCCGGTCTCGGAGTCGATGTGCCAACGAGGACGCTAGGCCCTTCTAGGGGATAGATAGTCCTACATTGGCTGGGGAGGGGAACGAAGCATGCCTTATAAGGGTGTGGATACCTTCTCCTAGAGGACGCGTTTTGACCCGCTGCGGTGGGTGCAAGAACAAAACCGTGAGGTGCCTCCCGTTATGGTAGGGTAAGATAGTGCCCAAGCGGACAATATTCATATTGCTAGGGGTCTGGGCTGTTATAGATGGTATTAGAGTCGGTCTCAGAGTCGGTGTGCCAGCAAGGATGCTAGGCCCCTCTAGGGGATAGATAGTCCCACATCAGCTGGGGAAGGGAATGAAGCATGCCTTATAAGGGTGTGAATATATTTTCCTTGCGGACGCGTTTTGACCCACTGCGGTGGGTGCAAGAACAAAATCGTGAGGTGCCTCCCGCTGCGATGGGGTAAGATGGTGCCAAAGCAGACAATATCCGTACTGCCGGGGGTCTAGGCCATTACACTTATGGTAACTTAAATGCCAATCACAATAAGCTAATTCTTATTAAAATAAATTCCAGTTCCCTTTACCAATTAAATATACTTTAAACTATCAGTTAAATTATGCCCAATTGGAATCCTAATCATGCATGACATTCACAATTGCAAACACATACATAATCAAAGTTAGCTCTCAAAAATATAATTGAATCAATCAACACAAAAATATATGAGGGAGAGGAAGAAGATGAATTAGAATACCAAACTATAAACTGAATTCAACTAAAATAACCTCAAACATAATCCTTCAATCCCTGGTAATCCTTACACAAGATAAAGAAACTACTCCTCCATGGATGGAGGATTATAACCAAGTTAATAAAAATCCCAAATAGGAGTCAAAATAAGGATTTGAAGCTCCTAAAAACCTAAAGAGAAAGTAGAGAAATGAAGAGAGAGAGAGAAAATAGAGAGAATTGGAAAAAGAAAGTCTAGAAAGAGTATGAAAATTTGCTCAATGGTTGTTGCCAACGATGTGAAGCAATCTGACCTAAAAGGAGTATTTATAATGTGCACAATAGGTTAATAAAAACTAGACGCTGCAAGTATGACCACTACGACACAAGTATATGTAGGTAGAAAAGTGCACGAGAAGGGGGGTTGAATCGTACTTCACTTCTCTTTACTTTTTAGCAACTGAAACATTTAAAGAAAATACTATCAAGCTTTAAGCTTGAAGTGTAGCAGAAACAATATTAGAGGTTTCAGAAAGTAACTTTCTGAAGTATAGTGATAGTAACAGAACAACTAAAAGGATAGGCTTTAAGCATAAATAAATAAATAACCACCAAGTAGTGAATGTAAAAGAGATAAAAGAGAAGAGGATACTATACATATAATTTTATACTGGTTCGGCCAACCTACTTACGTTCAGTTCTCAACCACTATTGAGTTTCACTAGAACCTTTCTTAACCCAAGAAAAAATCGAATAGTCTTTCTAATAGCCTTTACAAACTCTAACCTGTAACCATAAACAACCCTTGCTATCACAAACCAAGTAGTTATTCACTAGCCTCTCCAAGCTGAACCATGCCCAGTAGACAACCCTTATTATCACAAACCAAGTAGTCATTCACCAGCCTCTCCAAGTTGAACCAATAGTCTTTGACTAGCCTCTCCAAGCTAATCCAAGTAGTCAGCCTCTCCAAGCTAAACTGTGACTAGCAAAAACTTTTACTGTCACGTTGTAAGAAGTCTTTGACTAGCCTCTCCAAACTAACTCACAACAATCACTACTGGATCAAGGTTGCAGAGGTTTGTGTTTGGGTTTGCAACTCAAACTAACCTATACTCAAGTTTCCTTAAGATATACAATGAAAGACCTAGGATAATTTGAATGACTTCTTTCTAGCTATTCTTCCTTGGAAGAACGTATGAACAATAAAGGAACTTAGAAAGAAGATTTTTACAAACAAGGAAGTTGATTACAAAATTTAATGATCTTTACAAGAAGATGAGGAGAAATTCTCACAGTATTTTTGCTCTTGTGTAGCTTTCTATCTTATATCTTTGAAAGTAGAATATCTCTATTTATAGATGGTCTTCACTTATGACCATTGCCCTTGATCAATTCTCCAAGTGACACATGTTTTATCTATTTGTGTCTTGGAAAACCAGTCTAGAAGAGTAGCCTGCCTGTTTGTTAGAATTGTTGCAGAAGCCATTGTAAAGTTGAGGTTTCTGATGTCCTTTCAAAAATTGCTTCTACTTTCTGAATATGGTTTATGAACTCTTTCTTCTAGCAGTTGGGGTAGTTGACCAAGTTGATAGAAGAGATTACATGCCAATGTATCACTGGGTTTGACTTTTGAAATTTGAATTTCAAATTTCCCTCCTTTTCTTATAGAGCGCACTGTTGCATTGTTAAGTGAACTTTCTGAAGTGTGGTATCATTTCCTTGATGATTCTTTGGTCTTCTAGTCTTCAATCAGAGCTTGTTGATGATAAAAAACATTGCGAATGTGATGGTTAAAGATTGTAGAATACAGTAGATTCAGAGTTTGATTGATATCTTCATTCCAAGTTTACTTTTTGAAGTTCAGTGCTACATTCTGAAGTCTCGAGTCTTGGTTTCTTGTACTATTTATTTTTCTTCAATCCATTATACATGCATATGCTCAATTTTATGATATAATTATCACTTCCATTTAGTTCCCATCTCTTAATATGAGATAAATCATGTTTGTATAGTGAAATCATTCTCGCTTAATGGAGTCATGTTATGCTAATGAAAGAACATGTTTGCTACTTCAAGAAACTCAAGATAAACATTAGCCATTCTTAAAAATATTTTCCTTAAATTGACTTTGTTGTCATCTAAAACATATTACTTTAAAGCTTTTAAAAGGGTTCTGGAGCTAATAGTATGACCACTATGGTGGTCATTGACTGCTGAGGCAATCCTAGCTATTCTTGCATAATAGTTGTTAGCACTATTGATAGCTGAGGTGATTATAGAACTCTAGGGCAATCCTAGCTTTGCTGGTTCATTTTGCAGTGTTCCTTGCTAACTGCTACATCGATTACAGACTGTTATGGATTGTTCCAACCCCAAAATTGGATCCATGTGTTCTAAGCTCCTTTTAGGCCTTTATGCACCAATATAGGGAGCCCTTGCAACTATACAACACTCAAAAAGAGGAATTAAAGGCATAGGGAGCCCCAAAACAAATCAAGGTTTGGAATTCCAAGTAAACATCAGGGTATCCTTTGTGACCCTCATTTATCCTGGATTCTCAAGCACTAGTTGAAACTAGGAGATCCAAGCCCCTTTTACAATCCCTTCAATGATTATGTTATTCTACCTACTACTTTTGAAATGGAGAGTCAAAGAGAGAATAATGTACAAGTGGTATTCGTTAAGGAACATTGGGATATTATTTTCACAAAACAAGATAGTGAAAGCAAAATTGATGATAAAATGTCGATGAAAACCATATTAGTTTCACAAGAAGAAGCTAATCAATCTTATTTCAAGGCTCATGCAACTGGCATTGTTCAGCATGAACAAGAAGGTAAACAACATGTTCAACTAAATACGGTAATTGTTTTAGTCGATGCCTCATGAATCAGTTTCTAAGGAGTATAAGTGAACTTGGAGGGACACTTTTTGTATGGTTGATTGTGGTTGCCCCAAAACATATCTAACCATTAAAATCGTGCAATTAACCATGATTTTTTATAACAAGGCAGAATAAGGACTAAGTATGAATTCATAAAGTAATGACTATCTTATCACACAAATTATGCAAAATGCTCAAAGTAATGATAGATAAATGACACATGAATGCAACTCATCAACCTTGATCAGTGGTGGTTAGCCATGATCGATAGTGATCTGGCCATGATCGACGATTGTATGTCACCGAGTAATAGTGGTTCGACAATGGTCAACGGTGGTCTGGCCACAATTAGCAATGGTCCATCACTAATCGGAGGTAGTTCAGTCTTGGTGGGCCATGGTCCAGCATTCAAAGTAGTGGTCTAGCCATGATCAATGGTAGTCTGTTGTCAATAAGAGGTGGTCCAATTGGTAGTGTAGTTTGTTACCGGTCGGTAGTGGTCCGACACCTCTCGAAGGTAGTCCGGCCTTGATCAGTAATGCTTTGGCCAAACTTAAGGTTTCGAGGGGACAATTTAATGTTTTCATTTTCAGAAACATTCTCTTTCCATGAGAATCCAACATTCCTAATAGATAAGGGTGTGAATAAAACTGGGCTTATTTTCATTCCCGGAAATACAATTTTCTTGAGAATTATTTTTATATGTGATTCAAACATGGGAATCTTTCATTTCCATCCTCATATTCTCAAGAATGTTGAAATATTTCATGAACCACATGCTGCCTTAGTACTATTTCCATGAAGACAAAATCTCACCTCAAAACAAGTGATGAGATTCTCATTTTTGTCCATTATGTATAGAATGAACTAGCATATTCGGTTGTAGAATGTTGGCATTATGGTAGGGTTAATAGGGCGTTCAATTGTATCTTCATGTTTTTACGAAAAACCCACATGAGAAAAAATGATGTAAAACTTATGAAAATCTCGTAACTATCATACTCATTGATTTGTAGTTGTGTGATAAGTGGTGAAAGATGATTAAAATATGGGTTTATATAGCCGACGTGCTTAAGGAATTAAGAATGAAAAATTTTATATTGAAAATATGAATTTTTAAGTTTTTAGTGCATGAGACCCCACTCAACTTTTGAAATTGGTTTTTTTTTTTGTTGTACTTTAACTATTGCCCTTAGAGCACTAGTTAGCAAAATCCTTAAAATATTAGGGGCCAAATATATAGTGATCATATATATTCTTCACTATTAATTTTTCTAATTTTAAATTATAGTAAATAACTCATGTAGTCCCTCAAGGAAATTTTGCAAGACTATTTAGTTGCTTAAAAATTAAAATTAAACTCGCGGTCCCTCAAGATTTTAATAATAAGACACATTAGTCCCTCTATATGTATTTGATTTTTCTAAACACTAATAGAATTGCACATTAATCTGCTAACATGATTTTAAGTGATGCATATGTCATTTCAAATGGAATAGAGTTTAAAATGACTTATTTTAGTGGTTGAAATTCACAAAATGCGTAATTTAAATCTTTATTATAAGTAATAAAGTGACCCATTTTGTGTAATTTTAGACATCAAAATGAGTGTAATATGTTTTAAAATAGCTTTATTTAGCTTGCTTCTAATGTTTTAATGACACGTCATTATTGTATTGTGCAACATGTGTAAGTCCACTAATGAATAACTAAAAGAGGGACTAATGTGTCTATCATTTTCAATCTTAAGGGACCACAAAATTAATTTCTTTTCATGAAGGACGAAATAGTTTGACATAAAAATCTTAAAGGGCCAAATAGTGTTAAATCTTTAATTATACTCACAATGGTATGAGACTATGAGTTGTAATTTCAATGACCATTAAATATATGTAAGTGAGTTTCAAATTAATAGAATGTTTACACACACTAATTAAAAAGATTTATAATTTTTCAATAAATATATTAACCAAATCAATTTTAAAATACTAATATTCAAGTGAATGTATTGACGACAACATAGATAATATAGAAAAAGTTTTGATTGGCTTTCTCCTTTTACTTATGAATTAGAGAAAAATAGTTTTAATGTTATTAATTATATATTAGTCCTAAGAATTTGCCACACAGGGGCATGCACACAATGGCGGAGCTAGAAATTTTGGAGAAAGGGTTCAAATTAACTAATATAAAATAAAATAAAGTATCATATAAAAAGTATAAAATGAGTCATTATATAGTGTTTTTTATACAAATTATTGGTAAATTAAGGTTTATTTCATCATTTATTCTCTTTTTTCTCTTAACAAAAGAGTCAACAATTTTCTTGTTAAACATATCTTAAGTTCAACATAAAAAAAATATGTTTATCAATATATTATTTAACATCAAAATAGAGCATTGATCATAAATAACTAACTAGTAAGTAGAAACTCCACTAAGTGGATAAAATGAGTTAATAAGAGAAAAATCCTCAAAAATATATTTTAAAAATATTTATATGTTTAATACTTTTATATCATATGTGATACTATATCAAAAGACTTTTATTATTTATTATGTATACTATGTATAGAGAGATGACATAGTTTTTTAGGGAGACCATAATATAAAATATACATATAATTATACAAATGTGCAAAATTTAGGGGGGACCATGGCCCCACCTCATCCCTCTTCCCTCCATCTCTGCGCATACACACACTGTCATTTCTGTAACTTTAAGTAATCGCTGCATTGTTGAGTAACTTTTTATTGTATTAATAATGTTTAACAAACAAACCATTGGATTATAAGTCTACACCGTATTGACTATGTCTATAAAATTTCAAATTAATTTAAAATCAGTTAACATAGTTTTTATATATATCAAAATCAATATAGTATATATGTTTAAAATGAATAATAATAGGAACTATATGATTATATTCTTATTATATTGAATTTTGATAAAATTTTACATAAATAATCTTTATGGCTTGCTCAATACTATGCTACGCCATATTGCATCTAATGTGAATATGATTATGGGCCCTGTTTTTCCTCTTTTGAGCTTCTTTTGCACAAAAAAAAAACACTTTAATTAATAGATGTCTACAAAAATATTTAAGAAGAGAACAATTTCTTTTTAAAAACAATACACACACACACACACACATATATATATATATATATATATACGTCACAACTGGGATCACGACGGGATGGCGAAAAAGAGTTTATTGAGAATTGGAAATTATGAAGCCGCCACCAAGTTTATTTAAATTGGGAAAGCATGGAAAAACTCATTATTTTACAAAGAAATGGCCTTTGAAACCAGATTATAAGTTCAGGAGTCGGTTATGCATAGGAAAGGATAGGAACTTAATCCTACGCACCCCTAATACACCCCTCTTTAGACGATACCTTAGCAAATTGTGCAAATTAATTAATAAACTTATAAACAAAACAAAAAAAAGGAGACAAACATATTTACAATTTAAACAAACAATTTAAGAAAAATTAATTTTGGCTTGACAGGGGTCGCCTGCTCTTACGTATCCCCTGGTGCAATAGGAAACTCAAAGTCACGTAGTTCTGTAGAAAATAATTCTGAGTTGGCAACTTTTATTTATGGAGAATATAATTTGTAATGAGACATATAAAATCCGTTATCCCATAGGATCCAAGTTAGCACTAGGCCACTCAATGAACCCTTATAATTCAAATAATAATAAAGGTAACATCTGCTACTTAATCATCATTATTGATCATTGCACGGATGAAAAAGATAAAGACAAATGAATAAAGAAATATTTTGAAGTTTGTTTTTATTGACAAGAAAAAAAGAAATTAAATTAAAAAAGAACTAAAATTCACTTTTCTTTTAAAACCTTTTTGGACAAAATCCGCCTTCGCTCAAGATTTAAGTTAGTATTTAACTACTTCATAAACCCTTATAATTCAATAACAATAAAGATAATATTTATTACTCAATCATCATTATTGATCAATTTGTGGATTAGAACAGAACTGAAAAGATTTTTTTCTATTGTTTATTGGAAAGAAACATATTTTTATTTATATATATATATATAACAAGCACTAATTTTAATCATGAACTAACAAAAAAATAAACAGTTCACTTGCTAAAAAAATTTATTTAATTTCATTTAAATAATTAAAATAAATGACTAAAAGACATCAAAAAATTTTCTTCTTCAAGGGTCAAACAAATATTTTTTGTTTTTTAATTTTTCATAAAAAACCCAAGACAAACTGAAAAATATATCTTAAAAAAAAAACACAACAGCCCCAAAAGCTATTTCAAACAAAAAAGAATGATGAACCCAATTTAAAGATAGAAAAACATGCAAAAAAAATCTCTGCAACAATAATGAACCTAACCAAAAATACAATCCGAACAAACCAATCACAATATGTCCAGATCTCATATGCACATCAAATTTATTAAATTACTAAAGCAAACAAAAGAGACATTAGGGGATAGGGCTTGTGACATTGTGCTGCACCCATCCTACATACACGTGGAATTCTTTCATACATAGGCACCTACACATACACTTACCCATAACTCATACACACACCCATTAATTCTTAAAAAAGCAAACGGAGACAAAGAGAAAGAAAGCAAGATAGAGAAAGAGATTGAGAGAATGAGGGAAAGAGCTATAGAAGAGAAGTAAAGAGCAGCAAGAGGGAAGAGGTTCGAGGCCATTTGCGAAGAGGAGGAGGTGCGCTATGACGCTTCAATTTTTCCCGTGTACAAATGACCAAAATGCCCCTGAGCCTATCTTACTGGGAAAATAAGGATAGCCAGCCTCGACCATCCTCAAAAGGCTATTTTAATGTTGAACGGGGATTATGTGTGTTATATGTGTTAATAGAGCAGAATAATCTCATTTTTGAGTTCCTGTGCATGAAATTACCAAAACGCCCTTGTGTCTAATTAATACAGAATTGATCCTCGATTGGACCCGGACTTTGCCCGGGAGTTTGAAATATTGTTTTTAATGTTTGCTTAATGTCTGGTTAAGCCTGGGTGGTCTCAGGAAGTTTTTATAAAAAATTACCATTTTGCCCTTGATTAAGGGCATAACGAGTTTTAATCACATAATTAATGAAACCTAAGCAAAATTAGACTCTAATCAAAGATTAATTTATTTTAATAATTAATCTAGAGTCAAAATAATTAATTGAGGTTAATTAGGGCCTAAGATTGCTTAAAGAAACTCAAAACCCTTTTCTTAATTCAAGAATTAGTGTCATGTCAATTTGAAATAGTATTTCCTCTATTTAATCCCTTAAATCATGGGAATGGTCATGTGATGAGATTCCTTGCTAATGAAGGTGGATTTGCACTAATTGTGCAAAAATACTCTTTAATCTTGTCTTGAGCCACCTTAATTGCTCATTTTCTCACCTAAACACCTAACTACAACCCCCTAATCAAAGGCATAACCAAGTCCACTCCTAAACACACTTCTAATCCACATTAAAATGAAAGAAATCCTCCCCCATTTTCCTGTTGAGATAGCCGGCCACTTCCCTCCATTTTCATCCATCACATGTTGAAATTTAATTAAAATAAACACTCAAAGAACCATACCTTGAGCCATACCTAGCCATACCCTGAACCATGCCTACACCATACTATGAAAAGAGATATTTTTCTTTTTCTCCTCCCTCCCATGGCCGGTCAAACACACCCCCCTCTCACCCCCTCATGTTGAATTTTTCTATAAATACAAGGAAGCTCTCCAATAAGCCATTTGCTCATTTTCTTGCAAACCTTAAGTTCTCAAGAGTTCTCATTCTTCTTCTTCTTCTTCTCCTCCTTTTTCTTCTCATTCTTCAAAGAGACACTACCCAACCTCTCACACCTCCCACTTCCAAGGTCAAGCTCCCTTTCAAACAAGAAGCACATCTTTTGGTAGGGATTTTTATGCTGAGTTCTTTTTCTTCCTCTTGTTCTTTCTTTTTCAGTTTTAAGCTTCTTCTTCTCCTCTATTTGCTTTTGTTTTGATGTTGTTTAATAGTTAGAAACCATGGCTTGATGATGAGGATCTTTGATGTTGGTTGAAAAGCCACCATTTGTTTGACCTCTAGAACTCAAGGTTTCATTACTTGGTTTTAAGAGTTTCTAGAAAATGAAATATTATGATTTTGTTATCACTTGGTTTTTATGGGTTCAAGCCTTACCCCTCTTAACTTGAGGTTAATCGATGTTTTAGAGTCTACACTCTAAATAGAAGTCTTGAGCTTAAACCTTAAAGAACTAAATAAAAATATGTTGGGTTTTCCTTTGATGGTTTTCTTTGAGCTTGATAATGAGTCTAAGGAGACAAGGTTCTTGGAACCACAATGATGAGAGACTCTAAAGCTCATGCTTATTGAGTAAGATTGATCGGTATTTTAGAGTTATCACTCTAAATAGAAGTCTTAAGCCTAAAGCCTAAAGAAGTAATAAAAGGAAATACATTCATGTTTATGTTTCAAGTCCTTGCATTTCATATTTATATTAAAATCTTGCACATCATATTTATTTTCAAGTTGTCACCTAAAGCGTGAAGATAAGAAATGAACTTGCATTCTATATTTATATTTCTCGTCTAGCGTGTTTATATTTCAAGCCATCACCTAAACTCAGATTAAAAATGAACTTGCATTATCATATTTAAATTCAAGCCTTGTATATCGTGTTTATATTTCCATTGCCATCACCTTATTATGCCAAGATTAAAATAAGACTTGCATTTGCATATTTAAGTTTATGTCATCAGCTAAAAATCTAGAGCTTAAGGCTTACCCCTTTCAATTTACTTAGGAATTTTGGTTCCATGGGCATTCACCTTTGTAGAGGTGTTTTGATTTCAAAAAGGAAGTGAAATAACGTTCAAAATGGTTTTAGAAAGGAAGAGTAACACAAGGAATGTTTAAAACTTAAATTTTTGAACTTTGAAGTTACTAGTAATTGATTACCAGGAGGATGTAATCGACTATCAGAATGGTCTACAATACTCGAGTATGAACTTTTGGCCTGAGTAATCGATTACAACATCATGTAATCGATTATACAATGTTCTGAGAAACCCAGAACACATTCCTGGACTCTAGTAATCGATTACCATTCCATGTAATCGATTACTTAGATGTTCTTGAGGCCCAAAAAACATTTCCAACCTTGTAATTGATTACCAGAGCCCTCAACCTTCCTGTTTTGAAAACTCAAGCTGTGTAATCGATTACAAGGCTCATGTAATCTATTACTGGAACCTAAAATGCGCAAATGAGTATCTTCCCTACTTGTATAACATGAATCTATGATCTTCTATAACATGAATCTATGATCTTGTATAGCATGAATCCATGATCTTGTATAGCATGAATCTATGATCTTGTATAACATGAATTTATAATCTTGTATGACATGGATTTATGATCTTGCATGACTATTCTTAGATCATGAGCATACTCATTTGAATTAGAAATTCATTATAAGGCATTTGCAATAACTATGAACATGCTTATGTGATTTGGTTGAGATGCATAATCATGGCCAATGACATGTTGAGAAATAAGTTATGAATTACCATGCATTGATGAAAAATGTGAAGATTAAAGGTGACGTAAGATACATGAAAATGATCCTCTAGACTCCCCGAATTAAAGGTTATGTGAGGTGATTCAGATAGGAAGTGATCCTTTGGACTCTCCGAATTAAAGGTTATGAAAGATGATCCTAATGCCCTCTATCCCGCACTTTAAGAGTCGGGTGTTTAACTTATCAAAAGGGATAAGATTACGCTAGTGATGACTAGTGAGATATGAGCTCACAACCTAGAACTCTCATAAGGAAGAGAAATAGGGTGGCCCTAATGAAAGCGAAATAACAGTTTAAGTCACCTAAAGGATAAGATACAGTAATTCATGTTATGTTTGCTAAGTTCCATGAGTATCACTATGTTGTATGTATTTTATGTTACCCCTCACATTGGCTTGCATTTCATGATGAGGTATGATGCATTCATAGCATTTAAGAAGCATGTTAAAAAGAACGGGCCTAGATAAATGATATTTTAAAACTTAAAAGTTGAACCTTGTGCATGCTCACTATTTTATAATGAAACCTGAGGTTCCTGAGGACGTAGATGGTGACACTAGGATAGGAGGACACCCTACTGAGATTCTTTATAAAGTTTTTCACTCTCTCTATCTTTTCTTTCCATTGCGTCTTCAGAGGCTAATGGCGACGTTCGTGGTTTACATTGACGCACCTACTTGGGTGATGTACTATGACGCTGCTCATCGATCATATTATTTCATGGGTCATTTTGCAATCTGCCTTTTTGTCTACATGGACCGTCCCTTCGCACACCTAGTCTCTAGCTTCCGGTTCTCTCCTACTTCCCCCTTCAATGATGACCTCGTCTTCGAGTGTGCACGTCCCCGCGAGGAGCAGACTCGCCGCACTCCGCCAACCATCTCCGCCATCCGTGACTTCCCGAAGTATGTGCCCCGTTCCCCATAGACCATCATAGACAAACCCTTCCAAGGATTCCGCTACTCAGGTACCCTCTGAGGGTTCTTCACCCACCATTCCCATGGATTTTGGCGAAGGTAGTGAGGCCACCGTGACGCAGTCAATCCACGAAGGGCGACTAAGGATGATACCCTACCGTGGGGCCCATGTTCAACCTGCACACCGTTTGGCCACCTCGGTCAAATTGGCTCAGTGGGTTGGATATGTTCTTCCCTCGTAAGGCGGGTAGCAGTAGGAGGTGGCAGCTTTTTTTTGGTGCTCGGGCATATGACTGGCGTAGAATAGCCCCCTTTTGTTTTAGGAGTTATCTACTTTAGATACACTAGGGTAGGTGAGGGTTTATGGTTCATGTATTTCCTATTTTTATATATTTTTGGATGACTGTACCTATTACTACTACCTAAACTTGATGCATGGTTGAACTTTATATATATATGATGGTTGTTATGTTAAGATCTTGTGCCTTTATTCTTCACATGAATGGTTTATTATTATTTGTTTACAACCCGCACGACGTAGTATTATCGTATGCGCAGCTCACGTTTTCATCTCTTATTTCAAAATAAAAAATTTACCTATATTTTCACTAAGTATTATCTAAAAACTAGAATTAAGAACTGGAACAAAAGAGTAACGACTAATAATTAACTTGAATACATCCTAAGTGTGGTAGGTTAAATATTAGGGTGTTACATGCGTCGCAGTTTGCGATGGTCCTAGGTGGTGCATGGCGGATCTGGTCTTTGTGTTATGAAGGGGAGGAGTGGCAGTAATGCTGACAGAGGAAAGGAGCTTCACGGCGCGGAGGCGTGGCAATTTTGGTAAGCACATTGCGGGCAACAGAGGTAACTCTGGTGAAGGGATTTCAGCTTGTGGTTTGCTAGCCACACTTTGGAGGGAAGATTGGCAGAGGGGTGGTGTCGCGACTATGGTGGTTTGGGCGGTGGTTATGGTGGAAACAACCATGATGTTTGATGGAGGTTGTTGGTTGAGGTGTAAAGATGAGTGGAAGGAGGGAAAGAATGGTGGTTGATAGAAGCAAAAAAGAGGATGAGGAGTTGAAAAAGGAGGGGCGAACAGAGGAGGAGGAAGATGAGATGTGGCGGTGAGATAGTGGAGATGGTGATAAGGAGGCCGCAGCAGTGGTAGGGGGAGGCCGCGGCCTCTCTATTTTTTTTATGCTAAAAAACCTGCTTCTGTTTTTTTATTTATTTGCTAGGTTGTTGTTGGACTAAATTTAAAATTTTTGTTGACTGATGAATGCTTTGTGGTGCTACTCTCTAATTAATTTTCTGATGTCTCTGTGTATCTATTTGAACTTTTCCTTTTTCTTTCCTGATGTTACTCTCGGTGTTGGAATTCTTCTTTGTGTTCTTTGAAATTCTCTCCCCCAAATGATGATCTCCCCTTTTTTGCCTGTTATATTTGTTTCCCTTTTGACCAAAATCATTGGTCATTTTTCTTTTTAGTTGGCAATTGGGATTCGAAGCTCCTCCCCCATCTATAAAGAGAAAACGTTCATAATTGTTCAAGAGGGGGAGGGAACACCATCATTATTCAGGAAGTAGAGGAATTATGGTGTCTGCCAATGCCACCGATTTCTTCCCTTTTTATTATTTTTTATTTTAATTTTTTTCAGAAAAGAAAAAGGGCTGCAATGGAAATGGGTCAAAATGAATTGGACATTTTTTTATTTTTTTGAAAAGGCTGAACAACAATTTTTTTTGTTTTGAAATGGGTTTGAAGAAATAAATAAAAGAAACAAAGGATATTTTTTCCTAATAATTTTATTTTATAAGAGAGAAAAGGAAATACTACTACCTCTACCTCTATCCTTGAATAATTGTTCATTTCAAAAATTTATTTTATTTAGAAATAATTATCTATTTCAAAAGTTTAAGTATTATTAATTATTTTTTCCAAGTAATACCCTTATTAAATAAATACTATTGACATATTAGTGAAGGAGATGAGAGGGAGTTGAAGTATTGAAAAAGAGCAATGATAATTTAGTAAACTATTCCTAATTTTTACTAATATTGATATTTTACCAATCATTCCATTAATTTTAGTGAATATTTATAATTGGATGATTATTTAAGAAGTGAGGGAGTAATATCTATAAAATGATGTGTTTGTATTCAGCATATATTTTTAGTCTTTTAAGACCGACCAATATGCCATGATTTTTATTGCTTCAAACCGACTATCTATTATTGGCCAAGAAGTTAGAACGATGCAAAAGAAATTAAACTATGAGATAGGTCCATCCGTCTATGGTTTTCTCCCACTAAGCAAGAATTATTGACCATGGAATGGGAAGCAAAACCGCCACTTTCCTGCACACAATAACACGAACTTCCTGATTCATGATTCATTGTGTGTGTTAGGTGATTAATATTGTAAGAGTGCACACTGACTCCCTGGGAAATTCTGAGCTCTAAGAAGCTGTGTAGTCAATGAGAAGAATTAGATTTCATGTGATTAAAGTATTAGCAATACCAAAAGGAAGAAAATTGCAGCGATATATTTATTGCACGTTGAACAAAAGATCAGCCAGCCATCAAATTGGGAAATTGTATTGAACTACTAAGGCTGCGATTGGAAATAGTCTCCGGACAGTAAAGACAAAAACATGAAAAGAATTGCCTATGAATTATGTTTAGTAGTAGAGTATAATATAGGATAATTGTATCTGTATTTTATTTCAAAACATAGAGACAAGATAAAAATTACAAGACATTATTTATCCCTGCCAGACGGCCACCACTGGTTTTGGGACTATCACCGGACTGCCGCCACCACTGCTGGCCACCATATTGCTGTGTAGCCGCCAAACCACCATGTTAGTGAGGACAAAGAGAGAAATATTAAATATATATAAGGATATTATTGAAAGAAAAAAATACTAAATTTCTATGTCCATATTTTGTCTCTATTATGCCTTTATTTTGGATGTACAGAAATTTTTTGTATTTATATCTTGGGATAAAAACCTTTTATGTATTTTATACATGTCTCCACAACAAAACAATATTGTGTCTCTATTGTCTCTATATTTTTAGTCTTCAGGCAGGAACCAAACGCTTCCTAAATGATCTGCCATCAGTACTAATAACATGTCCATCTATTACTTAAAGCATTTTGAAAATGAAAACAAAGTGGTGGCGTAGAGGATTGTAAGGATGCAGAGAGAATGTTTAAACAGAAATGATATTGGTATACCACTTTCTTAGCAACCTACGCTTCCACTATAATAAAATACTAGAATAGGATGAAATAAGCGTAGTGGGAGTAGATTGGTTGCGGTGCAAAAATTGTAAATTTTTAAAAGTTTAAAACATTTAAAACGGAAAAGAGAAATAATTTTTCCTTCTCTTACTCTCTCATCTCCCTCCTTCTCTCTCTCCTTTTTCAACGCACAGTACACACAGAGAGTCCATCGTCCACCATCACTACAAGCTCACAATACACTCTTCACCATTAAAAAATAACCCAATACTACCACTAAAAGCGTTCTCCTTAGCCTCTTACAGCCAAACTGCAACCCAATTTCGCAACATCCATGTCGAATTCGTGTGGTAACTTTGACTTGATGTGAAATAGTTTCCTGCTTTTATTTGGGTGGATCTTCTAGGCATGTGGTGCAAGGTGTAGTGGTGCGTTCGAGAGGCTTTGTTCAGTTTAGGTTGTGTTGTGTTTATGTTGGTGTGGCTTAGTGGGGGCTTGTGGCAAGTTTGTTTTTGTAGGTAAAAAAGTGCACGAGAAGGGGGATTGAATCGTGCTTTGCTTCTTCCAACCAATCTAAAACATTTAATAGAAAATAATCAATCATAAAGGTTGAAGTGCAGTGGAAAGTAAGATTAGTTGTTTCAGAAATTAACTTTCTAAAGCACAAAACAAATCATAGGATTGGTAAAATGATATAACAACATAAGTAAACTGTAAAGCATAACAGAGAAAAAATAAAAGAGATAAGGGAAAAGAAGATGAGATATAAGAGATTTTATATTGGTTCGGCCAAACCTGCCTGCATCCAATACTCAATACATGTTGAAGTTCCACTAAACATATTTCTCAAACTGAGAAAGAAAAACTGGATAGTCTTTACATTAGCCTTTCTAAGCTCTCATTTGTGACTAGCAGACAACCCCTACTGTTACAATTTGAGTAGTTATTCACCAGTCTCTCCAAGCTGAACCAAGTAGTTATTCACCAACCTCTCTAAGCTGAACCGAGTAGTTATTCACCATCCTCTTTAAGCTGAACCTTGAGTAGTCTTGTACTAGCCTTTCGAAGCTAACACCTGTGACTAGTAGACAATCCCAACTATCACCAACTTGAGTAATTATTCACCATCCTCTGCAAGTTGAACCAAGTAGTTATTCACCACCCTCTTCAAGCTAAACCCATGACAAGTAAACCAACTATTACTATCTCGTTGAAAGTAGTCTTTAACTAGTCTTTCCAAGCTAAACCGTGACTAGTAAGATCACCTCATTGTCGCGTTGCAAGTAGTTTTACATTAGCCCTTCCAAGCTATATCACACCGATTGCTACTGAATCAAGGATACAAAGGTTTTGTGTTTAGGTTGCTATTCAAATTAACCTATACTCAAGTTTCGTCAAAATATACATGAATAACATGGGAAAACTTGTATAACTTCTTTTTATTATTTCTTCTTAGGAAGAGCATATATCTATTCAAGAACGCAGAAAAAAAAATTTTACATGTAAGGAATCTGATTACATGATGATATGAACCTTATTGGATATGAGGAGAGATTTTTACAGAGTTTCATCTCTTGAGCAGCGTCAAATCTCTTATTCATTTGAGCATAACATCTCTATTTATAGATGATCTTCCTTGCGAACATTGTAACATCCTAATTTTTAACCCAATACTCTAGAACATATTTAGGTTAATCATTAGTCTGTTACATCATAGTTTTCTCATTACTTTAAAATACTTAGCGGAAATACTGGTAAATTTTTTTTTTTTGAAGTTATAAAAGCAAAGTGAAAGTCGCGCGACACGTTAACTAGTAATGCGCAAACGCAAACATCGTATAGCAACATGACATAAGTAAATAAAGGCACATCATGATAACACTGAACTGCATATTTATATAATATATGAAATGCCTACTTGTATAGAGTGGGGCTTAGTTTGATACAACATGAACAATACAACTAAAAAGGAAATACAAGAGAAAGTGCAACGGAAACTATAAAAGCAACTCCCCTACCCAAGTGCAACTAACGGGATGACCTCTAAAACAAAAGAAGGTTCATCTCCATCTAAGTGGTGTGTGCTCTACCCGGGTACTCCCTCAGTCGATCGTCACCTCCTACTGACGTCCATCTCGCGAGCGAGGCACATATCCGGGAAACTGGGTGAGCTCTTCGGGCGTAAAGAGGCGGAACGGGGATCGAGAGTGACCCCCGCGGTGTGGCCACATCTCCGATCATCGTGCAAGCCGTGGCTGAGTCACGGTATCCTCACTGCCCTCCCTTATCAATGGTGGAGAGGGGGCAGAGCTCTCGCTATACGGATGGGTAGGCGGGTCCTCGGACGGGTCGGTCTCTGAGAAGTAGGTCCGGGGCACATAATCGGGATAGTCTCACATGGCTGAGGCAGCGGTGTGCATGCGGAGCACTCTCTCGTTATGCGTACGCGCGCGCTCAAACACCCACTCGTTGTCACCGTAGGGTGCAGTCGGGGAGAAGCGATGGGTGTGCACGGGATGAGCGAAGGGACGTCCTACGAACATGAAAACTCGCACCGTGCATTGTCCCTCAAAATGGTATGACCCGTGAGTCGGGTCATAGTGCACCTCCCATGTCGGGGTGTCCACGAATACCACGAACGTCGCCATCTGAAGACGTGACGAAAAGAAAGAGATAAAGGGAGTGAGAATCTTGCTAAAGAATCTCAGTAGGGTCTCTTACTACCTAGGTGTCATCTTCTACGTCCTTAGGAACCTTGGGTTTATTATCGTAAAAGTAAATAAGCATGTATCAAGTTCATTTTAACTTTAAAGTATACTTTAGCCAATGTCCATTCATTTTAGGATGATCTTAATGTCATGAATGCAACATAATAGAGAATGTATGCATGGCGTTACCTAATACACATACATCAATCATAACATCAAGCATCATCATACTTAGTGGCATAAAGTGGCAATAGAAACATTCATATGGGACAAGCTTAGTGACATAATCATAATCATGAAACTTCTCTTCCTCATGGGCCACCCTAAAATACAAGCGCTCTGGGGGTGCTCGGCCGAACCGGTGTCACCCAAAACGTGTCCCATCTCTAGGTTATGAGCTCATACCTTAACTAGTCGTCACTAGTTCTTACTTACCACTTAACGATAAGCATATCATAAATCATAAATCCCGATTATCTGAGTACGGGTTAGGGGGCAATTCTCTTAGGGGTGCTCGGCCGAACCAGTGTCACCTAAGAGTATAAATTGGTACCGATGTCACATGAGTTCTATGGAGGTTCTCGGCCGAACCGGTGTCATCCTAGAACCCATCTTAGTACCTTAATTTTCAAAATCTCTTTAAGTCCCCAAATTTGTCAGAAATTCGGCGGCACAATGGCATTACGCCGAATTCCTTCCAAATTTGCTTTATGCCACATAAGCATATATCCTCATGAATTCCTCATATGAATAACATTATCATCCTTCACATAACACATGCATCATCATAGAACATTCAAACGCTTACTCTTACGGTAGCTTATGCTTTAACCCTTACTGGTCTTAATCTTGAGATATAGTTCTCTAACATCTGTCGTTCATATGTTATGCACCTAAGGGCTCATAATTAATCATCATTCCTAATCCTCATGTTCATACTCAAATCTGAAAAGCATAGGGCAGAATTTCTAACTTGTGGTTACGGGGTTCTAGAACTTACGTTTTAGACCCTTTCTCGGTTCCGTCTTCGCCTAAGGCGCTATAAATTAAATCTAAATCAATTATGAGACATTCCTATGCTTAAGAACTAATTATAAATCGCATTTATCATGTTGTAACGTTGCTGGACAGAATCCAGAAAACTAAATGTTCTAAGAGTTCTACATTTGCATTTTTACGGTTTTCTAGTTACTAGTTTCCCTATAGGTGCTAAAATTCAATTCTAATCCAAATGTTACCAAGTTTTGAATGTCTAAACAATCCTAATCTGATTATGTTCCCATTAAAATAGTTTGGATAAGTTCCAAAAACAAATGGCTCTAAACTATGTTAAATTCTAGCTTTACAGTATTTATAGTTAGCTAGTTTCTTACCCATCATGCATAGAATCGTTTCTACATCATCATGTGATATTTTTCACACATTCTAACACATCAAACATCATCATACAGCCACAAGCTCATCATGACAGTACCGAAAACATCTAACTTCAATAAGAGAACTAAATTGACATCTCTAGGTACATAAGTTAACTAGTTTCTCTTGGAATCAATGTAGAATCTCTAAAACTCTTTGCAAATCATTTTAATTCATTAGGAGGCTAAGAGAAGCCTTAGGTCAGTGACCAAAATATATTTCATCTTCAAAAAGGGAATAAATTATAACTCATGATAACATAACCTTATAAAGATTTGTAAAGTTTCAGGAAAAACTTAGAACATAGATTATCGGCCCTTGTAGCTAGATGAAAACTCATTGCAAGTCCATCATCACTACTTGGCCGAAACATGCATTCAAAGAATACATTCACCTTAAAATTTAACTTGAAATGAAATGGGCAAGTCTTTGAGCTCTAGGTTCTTAAGTTATGACATAAAATAAACGTGCTCATGCTTTTCATTTTTAATCTTGCTTACAAAATAAAGTGATGACTTAAAAATAAATATTCAAGGCATAAACTTAAACGTGCGAGCTTGAAAGTAAATATGCAAGGTTCAATTCTTTATTTTAGTGCTCTTGGCCCAATAACAATCGACTTTAAGGCCGAAATAGAAAGGCATTCGAGAAATTAATTAGGTGATAATGCAAGTTCAATTCTTTATTTTAGTGCTCTTGGCCCAACAACAATCGACTTTAAGGCCGAAATAGAAAGGCTTTGAGAATTAAATTAAGTGATGATGCAAGTTCCATTTTAATCTTTATGTTCTTAGGTGATAGCTTGAAAGTAAAGGTGCATAGCAAGAATGTAAATATAAATGCAAGTATAAAATAAATTATGCAAGTTCATTTTATCTTTCTAGAGCTCTTAACAAGACTTTAAAGGAACTTAAACCTCAACCCAAACTCATCAAACCAAGATCAAGTAAAGTCTAGAGTCCTTAGAATTCAACATAACATTTTTAGAAAATCAAAACATTTAGCATGTAAAAGAAAAGGAAGTGGCCGAAACTTCAAGAAGGAAAAAGGAACATTTTAAAACTCTAGGGTCCATGATCTTGATGATATATTAACACCAACATCATGAAACCTCATCATTGAGTCCTTAAAACCATTTTGAAACATCACCAAAGGTAGAGTTCTCAAGAATTCAAGAAAGGAAGAACTAGAAACATTTTTGCTCAAGAACAAGGATCAAGCTCTAGAGTTTGTTTTAAGTGATGAACATCATCATGAAACTCTCATCATCAAGCTCTCATTTCTCTATTCTCAAGGGCTCATGGCCGAATCAAGAAAGAAAAAGGAATAGAGAAGAAGTTCTAAAAAGAAAACAAGAGAAACCATAAACATCAAGCTTTAAAGAAGAACATTCATGAAAAGAAATCCTTACTTGGTGTGATGATCTTGAAGATGGAAGAAGAAGATGAAGAAGATGAAGAACTTGAAGAACTTTGAAGACTTGAACTTGAGAGGAAAATGAAGCTTTGAAGTGTTTCTTTGAAAACTTATTCTTTGCAAATGAACCCAAAATGATACAAGTTCACCCAAGCAAGCTATTTATAGAGAAATGAAGCAATGAAGGGTGCAAATGGAGGGCGAGGCTTCGACCATGCAGAATAGAGGGAGCCCATGAGTTCCATGAGGTGAGATAATGTGGTCTTGAGGCATGGTGAGGTATGGTTCAAAGTATGGTGAGGTATGGTTCAAGGTATGGCCTCAAGCATGGTTCTTTGAGTGAGAAACAATTCAACATGTGTGGTAATTGAGAGAGAGAGGGCCGAAATGCATCAGCCATGGGAGGAGGGTTTCTTGCATTTTAATTGTGGTTTAGAGTTGTGTTTAGGTGTATCTTTGATTAGCATTAAGATTAGGACTTTGTAAGAAAATGTTTAGGTGAGAAAATGGGTAATTAAGGTTGTCAAGACATAATTAAAGAGTGTTCTTGCATCATTAGTGAGTTATAAATTTATTTTAGTGTATAAACAATTCTAGACACAATTCCTTGATTTAAGGAATTGGAGAGAGAAAATACTATTCAAGATTCCAAGAGTGAAATTTTGAGTTTTAGAAAAGAGATTTAAATCTAATCTAAGCAATCTTAGGTTCTAATTAATTTTAATAATTTATTTTGACTCTAGATTAATTATGGAAATTAATTAATCTTCGTTTAGAGCCTAATATTGCTTAAGTTTGCTTAATTACATCATTAAGCTCAAAAACACTATTCTGGGGGTAAAATCGTAATTTTGCACTAAAACTGCCCGGGACTGCCGGGACTCAAAAAGATGTTTACAAATATGTAATAACATGGTTTTAAACCTCTGGGGAAAGTTTCGGGCTCAAACGGCACCTTTACCTGCGTAAAATGCTATAGGGGTATTTTGGTCATTTTGACCCGAAACTGCGGAAAATGAGACTTCCGTCTCCGGAACCACTCAAGGGTCATTCAATCCCCTTCAAAAATTGAGTTGGCCCTTCGAGGACTGTCAGGTCGGCCATCCTCGAATTCCGGGCCGAAAATGACCTTAGGGGCATTTCGATCATTTTCCACTCAGACAGAAAATCGGGGCGTTACAAACATTGCCCTTGATCAGATCTCCAAGTGACACGTGTTGATCATCTATTCATGTCTTGGAAAAGTAGTCTAGAAGAGTAGATTGACAGTTTGTCAGATCTATTGCAGAAGCCATTGGGGCATTGAGGTTTCTGATGTCCCTTTAGAAACTACTTACTTTCTGAACATGGTTTTTGAACTTTTTCTTCTAGAAGCTAGAGTAATTGATCCTGTTGGTAGAAGAGATGACATGCTAGTTCTGACACTGGGTTTGACTTTAAATTTGAATTTCAAAAATTCAAATTTCCCTCCTTTTCCAGTAACGTTCAACACTCCATTTTTCAGGTGGGTATACCTTCTTGTGGCAGAGATTGCATAGCTTTTTCTCCCTTATTTCCTCTTTATATCCCAAATTCGTTTCTAAACAATGGACTCTGACCTTTAGCATAAAAAGAAGGTTTTTGAACTATATGTCAAATATACCAGGTTAGGTCTTAGAAGCCGTGAAGTTCTCTCAAGATCGGAAATAACTTTTTAACATCTTTCACATTTCTTTTGGAGGCTTCAGTTTTATAGGCAATGAACTTGAAAAAGAAAAACTCCTTGAAATATTTTTCACTTAAGGTTATGCTTTTCAGCTTCAAGCTTGATCTTCTCAAGTTTCAAAGCAACCTTCTAATTTCTCTTGACTAGTTTGAGATATTTTGAGAAATGAGCTTGAGAAACTTCTAGCAACTCATCATATAATGCAATCACTAAGTAACATGAAAGATTGAGTTTAGATGCTCTTACCATACAATCTCTTGTTGAACAATACTCAAATCATGATTCATATGTTCATATAGCATTTTCTAGCTCATCATGACTTTATGATCTATTCTTTTCATCTTCAGAGATACTCCAAGTAGTTAGCATGCTCATCTTGAGGTTGGGACATTTCTGTGATGCTCTGAGCTTGGAACTCTTGACTCAAGATGTTCCTTCTTATTGTAGTTAGCAGATTGATCTTTCAAGATTTTCTTTGCCCTTTTTGTTTCTCCAGTAATTGATGTCTCTTCCTTTCTTTATTTAGCCTTCCTAGAATTTTGACATTTTCAATAGACATAAAGATCTCATCTCTATTATTAATCTCAGATTCTATTTCAGATATTTCCTCTTCATTTGAGGTTTCAGCAACTTTCATTGCTTTAGATTTGCATGCTTCTGACATGATATTTTTAGGGCCAAAGACTTTTAAGATGATTTAAGATCTTCAAACAATATGCATAGTCTATCCCATATTTCCATTCATATGTTGCAAGCACCACATATGTCATATTCATCTCTGCTTAGTGTACATATGAGTAGGAGCTTAGCTTTGGAGTTCAATTGAACTCTTTCTTTTTGTTGTTCTTGTCCATTTGCCCTTTGGGACTCCTTTAATCATTGAGTATGCCTTGACAGGTCCTGGAAAGTCATTAGCAAAAGATGGTCAGTTGATGAATTGATCTTCTATAACATGGATTTATGTCATTTTGTCCCTATAATCTTTATCCTTTGTAATCATTGGATTGCTCAACCCCTCAAAGGCCTTGCTCTGATACTATTTGTAGGTATAAAAGTGCATGAAGAGGGGGGTTAAATTGTGCTTTGCTTTTTTCAACCAATCTACAACATTTAACAGAAAACTATCGAGCATAAAGATTGAAGTGCAGCGTAAAGTAAGATTAATTGTTTTAGAAAGTAAATTTCTGAAGCATAGAATAAATAACAGAATTGGTAAAACAATATAATAGCATA
The DNA here is from genome assembly GCA_031216125.1 of Dalbergia cochinchinensis. Lineage (NCBI taxonomy): Eukaryota > Viridiplantae > Streptophyta > Magnoliopsida > Fabales > Fabaceae > Dalbergia > Dalbergia cochinchinensis. The sequence goes on from CM062369.1 coordinate 34,372,110, forward strand.
AATTAAACTGTAAAGCACAACAGAGAAAAAATAAAGGAAATAAGGGAAAAAAAGATGAGACATAAGAGATTTTATATTGGTTCGGCCAAACCTGTCTACATCCAGTACTCAACACATGTTAAGGTTCCACTAAACATCTTTCTCAAACCAAGAAAGAAAAACTGGATAGTCTTTACATTAGCCTTCCCAAGCTCTCATTTGTGACCAATAAACAACTCAAAATGTCACAAATTTGAGTAGTTATTCATCAGCCTCTCCAAGTTGAACCAAATAGTTATTCACCAACCTCTCCAAGCTAAACCTTGAGCAATCTTGTACTAGTCTCTCCAAGCTAACACTTGTGACCAGTAGACAACCCTTACTATCACAAACTTGAGTAGTTATTCACTAGCCTCTTCAAGCTAAACCCATGACAAGTAAATCAATTTTTACTGTCCCGTTGAAAGTAGTCTTTAACTAGCCTCTCCAAGCTAAACTGTGACTAGTAAAATCACCTCATTGTCGCGTTGCATGTAGTTTTACATTAGCCCTTCCAAGCTATATCACACCGATTGCTACTGAATCAAGGATACAAAGGTTTTGTGTTTGGGTTGCTACTCAAATTAACTTATACTCAAGTTTCGTCAAAATATACATGAATAACATGGGAAAACTTGTATAACTTCTTTCTATTATTTCTTCTTAGGAAGAGCATATATCTATTCAAGAATGTAGAAAGAAAATTTTTACAAGTAAGGAATCTGATTACATGATGATATGAACTTTACTAGATGTGAGGAAAGATTTTCACAGAGTTTTGTCTCTTGAGCAATGTCAAATCTCTGCTTCATTTAAGCACAACATCTCTATTTATAGATGATCCTCCTTGTGCAATTGCCTTTGATCAGATCTCTAAGTGGCACGTGTTGATCATCTATTTGTGTCTTGGAAAAGCAGTCTAGAAGAGTAGATTGACATTTTGTCAGATCTATTATAGAAGCCATTGTGGCGTTGAGGTTTTTGATGTCCCTTCAAAAACTACCCTTACTTTTTGAACGTGGTTTCTAAACTCTTTTTTCTAGAAGCTGGAGTAGTTGATCCTATTAGCAGAAGAGATGACATGCCAATTTTGACACTAGGTTTGACTTTAAATTTGAATTTTAAAAATTCAAATTTTCCTCCTTTTCCAGTAACATTCAGCGGTCTACATAGAAGTGAGCTTTCTGAGATGCGGTGTCAATTCCTTGATGATTGTTTGATTTTTTGGCTTTCAATCTAAGCTTTATGATGATGAAAGAATTGCGATCATGCTAATTGAAGATAATGTAACACTAGGTTCTCAGAGTTTGCTTGATATCTTCATTGTAAACATACTTTCTGATGTCTAATGCTACCTTCTAAAGACATGTGCCTTCATTTCTTGTTCTTGATATGATTTTCTTTAATCTGTAAGGCATGTATGCATACTTTGTATGATATAATATTCACTTCTATTTGGTTCAATCTCGTTATATGAGATAAATCATGTTAACACATGCTAAGTGAAATTATTTTTGCTTCAAGTGCATGTTATGCAATCCGATTATATTGTAAGCTATGTCAAGAAACTCAAGGAAGACATTAGTCGTTCTTCAAAAAAAATTTCTTTAAATTGGTTATGTTGTCATTCAAAATATATTCATTAAAACTTTCTAAAGGGTTCTAGAGCTAATAGATTTCATATTAGGAAGACATCTGATATTTGGCTAGCATGTAAATTGGTATTAAATACATGAAATTAGTTCTAAAAACTTGAAAATTAGTGGTAAAAAGTTGTAAAATAGAGCTAAAAAATTGTAAACTATTGCTAAATATTTGGAAACTGATTATAAATTCTTGAAACTTGTGTTAAAAAAAATTGCAAATTGTTAAAAAAAATTTAAACCGGTGCTAAATACTTGGAAACTGGTTCTAAATATTTGGAAACTTATGCTAAATACTTGGAAACTGATTATAAATACTTTCTGCTTTAAAATTCTAAACTAATGCTCATAATTCCAATATCTAATCATACTGATGTAATTGGGATCATAACTAAATAAATATGATTGATTTCAATCACTCATGCCTATCCTTATTGTGAAGTTTCTCTTATTTTATTACTTTTTCAAATTAATATAAAATAATTCGATGAAAGTAGTGTGCAAATTGGTGCTAAATACCTGGAAACTGGTTTTAAATACTTGGAAATTGATGCTAAAAAGTAGTAAACTGGTGCTAAATACTTGGAAATTGGTTCTAAATACTTGCTACATTTTAGCACCAGTTTACATGTTTTTAGTGCTAATCTACAACTTTTGAGCACTAGATTCTGAGTATTTATCACCATTTTTGTAGTTTCCAAATATATAGTGCATTTGCAATTTTTTAGTGCTAGTGTACAACTTCTTAACACTAGTTTCTAAGTAAACCAATTTTCATGTATTTAGTACCATTTTACAAGCTATCCAAAGATCACATGTCTTTCCTATATGAAACCAAGCTTATTTCCATAAGGGCTCACTAAGCCACACTTGTAACACCCCGATTTTTCCATCTGAGAGAAAATGACTAAAATGCCCCTGAGGTCATTTTCCACCTGAAATTTGAGGATAGCCAACCTGACAGTCTTTGAAGGGTCAACTCAATGTTTGAAGGGGATTAGATGGTTTTTGAATGATTTTGGAAATGAAAAACTTATTTTCTGCAGTTTCGAGTCAAAATGATCAAAATACCTCTATAGCGTTTTTACGCGGGTAAAAGTGCCGTTCGAGCCTGAAACTTTCCCCGAAGGTTTAAAATGACGTTTTTATGTGTTTAAAAGTATTTGTTTGAGTCCTGATGGTCCCAGGCTGTTTTTGTGAAAAATTACGATTTTACCCCTGGCATAGTGCCATTTGAGCTTAATGATGTAATTAAGCAAACCTAAGCAATATTAGGCTCTAATCAAAGAATAATTAATTTTCATAATTAATCTAGAGTCAAAATAAGTTATTAAAATTAATTACAACCTAAGATTGCTTAGATTGAACTCAAACCCTTTTTTTTACTCAAGTTTCCAAGACATAGAATTTTGAATAGTATTTTCACTATTCACTCTCCATACTCTAAGAAGCCTGGGTAGAGTAGGATTTTGACCCCACTAATGGGTAAGAATGCTCACTAATCATGCCTCAAATAGCCTTGATTACCTATCCTTTCACTCACACACTTACTTACAAGTTTCTAATCTTAAGCCTAATCAAAGCTACACCTAAACACACCTCTAAACCACAATTAAATGAAAGATTTTCCTCCCCTTGGATTTCCAAAAAGTGGCGCCACCTCACCCCCTCATGCATCACAAATTTGTTCACTCATGCACTCAAAGAAGAATGCTACACCATACCTAAACCCATGCCTATACCATGCCTTACACCTTACCTTGAAATGACATAACCAAGAGATATTTTTCTCCCTCCTACCTCCCCTAAAAATAGCACCACTTCTTCCCCCCCATTCTCACCCGTCATGTTTCATTTCTCTATAAATAGCATGCTTGGATGAACTTGAATTACTTTTGGTTCATTTGCCAAGTTGAGTTTTCAAGAGCACCTTAAAGCTTTTCTTTTTCTCTCAAGTTCAAGAGTTCCTCTTCTTCAACTTCTTCATCTTCTTCATCTTCTTCTCTCATCTCAACCTCCAATCACTTGGTAGGAATTTTATTTTAAGTGTTTTATTCATTAAAAGTTCTTATTTAGTTATGTGCTTTATGATTTCTCTTAAATCTTTTAGTTGTTCTTTCCTTCTCTTTTTCTTTTTTTTTCGGTTCTTGGCTTCCTTTTTCTTCCTTTAATTTTGGCCATAATGGCCTATCTTGGAAGGAAAACCATGGCTTGAGGATGAGGTTTTAAGATAATGGACTCATGATTACCCTTGAGAAACCTCTAAAGCTTGAAACTTGGTTTTGATCTTAACATATTTTGGTTATTACTTTTTCTTTTCTTGAAACAAGTTTCGGTTCCTTTTCTTTCTTTCCCTTTTGATTTCGATTTCTTTTTCCTTTCCTTTGCAAAGATTTCGGTTCCTTTTTCCATTGCTTTGCTTTTGTTTCTCAAAGAAAGGTTGTTAGTTATTTTGATCTCTTGATCCATTTCTTTGAGCTTGATGATGATGTTCAAACCATAAGGTTTCTTTGACACCTTGGTACAAAGAACTCTAAAGTCCACTTTATCTTGCTATGATAAGTTTAGGTTGAGGTTTAAATTCCTTTAAAGTCTTGCAAGAGCTCTAGTAAAGAATGTAAAATGAACTTGCATTCATATTTATTTTCTTTGCCTAGTATATTTATTTTGGAGCTAATCACCTACAACGTAAAGATTAAAATAAGAGTTGTATTCTCATATCACCTAATAATCAACTCAAAGCTCACCTATTTCAGTCTTAAAGTCGATCGTTGTGGAGCCTAGAGCACTAAAATAAAGAACCGGACTTGCATTCATATTTATACTTCAAATCATCACTTAAATCCTAAAAGATAAAATGAACTTGCATATTTACTTTCAAGTCTTGCATATTTACTTTCAAGTTTTGCATATTTATTTTCAAGTCTTGTATATTTATATTCCTAGCACCCCATGTTTATATTTCAAGTTTTTGCATCTCATATTTACTTTGAAGCTCTCACTTTACTTTATAATGAAGAATAAAATGGGATGCATAGCATGTTTACTTTTTATCATCACTTAAAGATCCTAGAGCTCAAAGACTTGCCTTTTTGTCTCAAGCTAAACTTTGGTTATGGAAGTATTCCCACGAATGCACAATTCGGCCATGTGATGATGATGAGCTTGGTGTGAGTTTCATCTAGTCGCAAGTGCCCATAATCTATGTCTTTGGATTTTCTTAAGTGTAGGAGAACTCAAAGAATATTTCAAGTATGATTTTATGTTTTAAATTCTAATCTTGGGTGAACTCAAATAGCTGCTGCCCTTGTTTAGTTTATGAGGATTTTAATGAAATAAGTTGGTTTTCAAAGGGTTTTAGAAGTCCTAAAATGATTCCAAGAGAAACTAGTAACTTATATGTCTTGAAAATGTAAGATTATGTGTTTCTTAGGAACTATGCTTTTCGATTCTGCCATGGTATGATTGCTGCTGTATGATGATGTTTTGACATGTTAGAATGTGTAAAATTATATATGTTGAGGTAGGAGCCTTTCTATGCATGTTAGCAAAGAACCTAGTCTTATAGAAAAATCGTAAAGTTGAGTTTTAGCATAGTTTTGACCCATTTATTTTTACCCACTGCCAAAACTATTTTAATGGGATAACATTCAGTTTAGGATTGATTAATCATGAAAAAATTGGTAACATTTGATGTAGGATTGATTTTTAGCGCCTATAAAGAAACTAGTAACTAGAAAACCGTAAAAGTGCAATTCTAGAACACTTAGATTATTTAATTTGCTGTTTCTGTCCAGAAACCTTGTGATGCAGTTAACATGATTTATAATTAGTTCATAGACATAGGAATACCCCATAATTGGTTTAGATTTGATTTCTAGCACCTTAGACGAAGACGGAACGTAGAAAGGGTTTAAAACGTAGTTTCTAGAACCCTGTAATTGCAAGATTTAGAACTTGACAATCTGTATGGAGTTATTTGTTTTGCTCCTAAGCATAAAAATTAATGAGGATAATTAGTTGTGAAGCTATAGGTGCATAAAAGGATAAAAACAGATGTTAGCATAATTAGTTTTCAAGATTAAGACTCGTAAGGGTCAAAGTATAAGATACCATAGGTTCTAAGACATAATGAGCTTTATGACTTCAAGTAGATGTATGTTTAATTGTGAGAATGACTTGAGCATAGCATATGCATTAGCTGAGCCCGGTCCTTGATTCCGGCAAACTGGTTAGGAGCATGCCATCTTTTAAGAATGTTAAAGTAATGATGCAATGACGTATATGCTATGATGAGTTTGACTATATGACTTGAATCCTATGTTGATGTTGAATGGCTATGCATGCTCTATATATTTCGTGGCATAAAGCAAATTTGAGGAAATTCGGTTTACAGTCATTATGCTGCCAAATTTCCATCAAATTTGAGAACTTAGAAAAGTTTTTGAAAACTCCATGAGATACGTTCTGGGTGACACCGGTTTGGCCGAGCACCCCCAGAACAAATGTGACATAGTACCGAGACGCATTTCTCCTACTACGGTGAAGAGAAAGCAAAATCGTGGGGGGTATAGACATCGAGCCTATCGAAGCGGACAATATTACTGTGCACTGGATGCCAGTAGATGCATTTTGAAGAAGAAATGATGAATTATCTCCTCCATTACCCCATATTAAATCTAGTGACAACTAGTTAGGTTTGAGCTCATTCCTAGGCAATAGGTGAGATGTAGTTTGGTGACTAGATTATTGCTGAGGCCAATGAGTCGGTTGGATTTTTGGTGAATATGTTAAGAGGGTGGTTCTTAAGAAAAAAACTAAACAGTTTGACTTATGAGAAAGATGTTACATGAAAAGTACTGCGCCTTTTTATGCCACATATATGATTTATGTTTTCTTTATGTTGGGCCTAACTGCTATGATTTTTCATGTTAATGTGCATATGGTATTGTCATGCATTCATCAAATATCTGTTGCATTCATGTTATTAAGACTCATACTAAAAGACACCCACTTCGGATAAATAGATTTGAAAAGTCTAAAACCAAAGCTTATGCATGTACACCTTTTCCATAATTAAAACCGAGGTGGCTGGGGACGATGACGATGACACTTGTGTTAGAGTCGGGAATCCCTACTGAGAATCTGGAATGAGTTTCTCATCCCTTCCTTTTCTTCTGTGTCGTCTCGAGATGAGGATTACAACGAGGTTCGTGACTTCTTCTAAGACTCGTGCTTAAGGGTTACACTAGCAAACGAAGCAGAGGGACGTTGTGGAAGCATAGATAGTTTAGCTTTTGGGGTGATACTTATCCACCCTCGTAGGCGGATAAGGAACATTCCATATATACGTGCATGTTTTGATGTAAATGATGGTACCATGATGCTAGTAATTTATGTATCTATGAAGATGTGATGATATTATGTTGTTATTCATAATACTATATTTCATGATTATGTATGGTGTGATTACTTTTTCTTGTACGTTATGGTTATGACGAACGTTAGGTTAGCGCACGGCTTGCGTTCTGTTTTCAAGTTTCAAAAGAAAAAACAATTTATTCATATTTTCCGCTAAGTATTTTAATGAAAGGTTTTAAAGAATGAGACTAAAAGAGTAATAGACTAATGGTTAACCTAAATACGTTCTAGGAGTATTGGGTTAAAAATTAGGATGTTACAACACCAACAGAACACAACAAAACCTAAATTGAACAAATGTAACACCTTAAAAATTATTTAAAAATTAATTTGAGTTTTAGTAGTCATAATTTCAAAAATCTAACAACTTTAATAGTAATGAGGACGGTCCAATGGATTTGAGAAAAAAAATATGAATAGTAACTTGTGGGCCTCATGGGCCGGTCGGGATAGTCAAAACCCTAGAATCGAGACTTAGAGATACATGAAACTGAGAAAACATAGGGATAGTGTTAGAAATTGTTAGAAATGAAAATTTTATATCCAGAATTAAATTTCAGGTGATATTGGATTTCCTGGGTACAATGTTTCGCCTATGCGGTAAAATTTTAGTGTGCGATTTCTAACACCAAAAGCTAATTTAATTTTTACAAAATAAGTGAGCCTACCCATTTATATCAAATGAATGGCTAAGATTCAATCTTGAATTATAAGATTCAATCCTAGCCATCCATTTTACTTTTTTAGATTAAGAATCATCCAACTACATATATTATAATATTCATACTTAAGTTAAAAGATAAATACAAGTGCAAGCTTCTTCAACAAGAAATGTTATTCTCAGCCAAAATGGCAAGGGATCAGCCTCCTTCATTTTCAAGAGCTTAAGCTCTCATTCAAAGCCCAAAAACACTAGCCCAGAGTTGTTGAAACTTTAAAGTTCCTTCTCTAAACTTAATCTACACCTCAACAACTACAAGTCTAACCTGTAACATCCTAATTTTTAACCCAATACTCCTAGAACGTATTTAGATTAATCATTAGTCTATTACTCTTTTAGTCTCATTCTTTAAACCTTTCTTTAAAATACTTAGCGGAAAATACAGGTAAATTTTTTTTTAAAATGTAAATGCAAAGTGAAAGCCGCGCAACACGACAAATGATGAGGCACATAGAGAAATAAAACACGAGATTAAATAAACATCTGTCAGGACATAAAACATGTAATTGCACATCATTAAAAAACTAACTGCATATATATATATATATAATATGCCCACTCATGAAAAGCAGGACTTAGTTAGTACAACATAGGAACAAATACATCTAAAATGAAAGTACAATAGAAGGGAAAGGACAATAAAAACTATAAAAGGAAACTCCTCTACCCAAGTGCATTTAAAATGGATAACCTTTAAACAAAAGAAGGTTTATCCTCATCTATGTGGTGTATATACTATCTCTACCCACAGGCCTCTACTGCTGGGGTCCCGGAGAGGGTGGGGCATATCCACTCCACGGTCGGAGCTCGGCGGGAACGGGCATGCCAGAGAACTGTGAGTGACCTCCACGACGTGGGCGCATAGATGGCCTCCGAGCGAATCTTGGCTGCGTGACAGTCTCCTCGCTGCCCTCTCTCATCTGCGACGGAGTGGGGGCTGAGCTCTCGCTATATATGTGGGTAGGTGGGTCCTCCGACGGGTCAGTCTCCAAGAAATACGTACGAGGCACGTAGTCAGGGTAGTTGCGCATGGCCGAAGCGGCAGTATGCACGTAGAGCACCCTCTCGTTGTGCGTGCGGGCATGCTCAAAAACTCGGTCGTCGTCACCGTAAGGTGATGTTGGGGAGAAACGATGGGTATGTACAGGATGAGCGAAGGGTTGTCCGACAAACATGAAAATGCGAATAGTACATCGACCCTCAAAATGATATGATCCATGCTTTGGATCATAGTGCACCTTCCATGTCGGGGTATCCACGAAGACCATGAATGTTGCCATCTGAAGACGTGACGGAAAGAAGAGATAGAAGGAGTGAGAATCTTGCTAAATAATCTCAATAGGGCGACCTCCTATTTAGGTGACATCATCTACGTCCTCAGGAACCTTGGGTTTCTTTGAAAAAGGTGAGCATGCATATACTTCATTTATTAGGTTTTAAACTTAATTATCCAAGGTCCATTTCTTTTAGGATGAATCTTAATGTTATGGATGCAGTATAATAAAGCATGAATGCATGAAGATGCAATAGGCAGAAATCAATTAAATATTCATAAAGATATCAACATAATGTAGGTAGCATAAAGTGGCATATTCTTCTCATGTAAAATCATTTCTCTTTCTGTAACTGTGTAACATTCAAAGCATCATACTACAACATAGGGATCACCCTAAAATCTTCTCTAGGTTATGAGCTGGTACCTTAACTAGTCGTCACTAGTTCTTTCTTATCCTCTGATAAGCGTAATCACAATAATAATAATCATAACAAAACGTGTCGCACTGGTATCAAGTACACAGTGAATATTGTCCTCTTTGGGGCGCGTTATGTATCACCGTCCCCCTCAAGGATTTGTTTCTAGGGCATTACGTATCGCCGTCCCCTAGAACGTGTTCTTACAGTACCATGTCACATTCAAAAACTCATATCTTTTTTGAAAACTTTCTAAGTCCTCAAATTTGTCAGAAATTCGGTAGCATAACTGTAGTGCACCGAATTTCTTCCAAATTTGCTTTATGCCACATTCATATATATACATAGTCATTCATAATCATCTTATGCACCATAAGCATCATAAACATCATACGCATCATAGCATCGTAATTTTCTCATAAGGAATCATAGCATGAGTATCAACATATCAATATTATATACTCTAATGGGAGATCACATGCTCAAGTCATTCTCATAATAAAACATGTATTCACATGAAATACTAAAGCTCGTAATGCTCTTAAACCTATAGTGTCTTATGCTTTGACCCTTATGGATCTTAGACTCAACTAATTATCCTCATTAATTTTTATGCTTAGGAGCAAAACCAAACAACTCCACACAGATTGCCAATTTCTAAATCTTGCATTTATGGGGTTCTAGAAACTATGTTTTAGACCTTTTCTATGTTCCGTCTTTGCCTAAGGCACTATAAATCAAATTTAAACCAATTGTGAGGTATTCCTACCCCTATAAACTAATTATAGACCATGTTTACTGCATTATAAGGTTGCTAGATAGAAACAGAAAATCAAATAATCTAAGTGTTCTAGAATTGCACTTTTATGGTTTTCTAGTTACTAGTTTTTCTATAGGTGGTAAAAATCAATCCTACATCAAATGTTACCAAGTTTTTCCAATCTTAAACTGAATGTTATCACACTAAAATAGTTTTAGCAGTGGCTAAAAATAAATGGATCAAAATTATGCTAAAACTCAACTTTATGATTTTTCTATAAGACTAGTTTCTTTCCTAACATGCATAGAAAGGCTCCTACCTTAACATATATAATTTTCACACATTCTAACATATCAAAACATCATCATACATCAGCAAACATACCAAGGAAGAATCAAACAGCTCAGGTTCCAAAGAACACATAATTTTACATTTTCAAGACATACAAATTACTAGTTTTCTTCGAATCGTTTTAGGACTTCTAAAACTCTTTAAAAATCATTTAATTTTATAAGAAGGGACTAAAAATAGCCTTACGGCAGTAGCTAATTTGAAGCATTCTTAGAAGAGGTTTAACTCATGAACCTTGTTGGTAATAACCTTATAAAACTCTTAAGGCCTAAAGAAAATCTTAGAACATAGATTGTTGGCTCTTGTGACTAGATGAAACTCATATCAAGTTCATCATCATCTCATGGCTGAAATATGCATCCATGGGGATGTTTCCATAACCAAACATTAACATGGGATAATAAGGGCAAGTCTTTGAGCTCTAGAGTCTTTAAGTGATGACAAAATGTAAACATGTTGTGCATCCTATTTTATTCTTCATTATAAAGTAAAGTGAGAACGTTAAAGTAAATATGAGAAGCAAGAACTTGAAATATAAATATGCAAGACTTGAAAATAAATATGCTTAAAGGTTATGAGAGGTGATCCAGTAAGGGGATCTTCCAGACTCTAAGAATTAATGGTTATGGAAGGTGACCCAAAGAAGTGATCCCTCTAGACTCTAGGAATCAATGGTTATAAGAAGCGATCTAAATAGGAAATGATCCTTTAGACTCCTTGAATTAAAGATTATGAAAGGTGATCCTAATGCCCCCTATCCCGTATTTTAAAAGTCGAGAATTTAACTTATCAAAAGGGATAAGATTATGTTAGTGACGACTAGTGAGGTATGAGCTCATAACCTAGAACTCTCAAGAAAAGAGAGAATATAGGGTGGCCCCTAAGGAAAAGAGAATAAGAAGTTTAAGTCACCTGTGTAACACCCCGATTTTTCTGTCCGAGGGAAATGACCAAAATGCCCCTGAGGTCATTTCCTGAACCGAGTTCGAGGGTAACCAACTCGGTCATCCTCGAAGGGTCAACTCAATGCTTGAGGGGGATTGAATGGCCCTTGAATGCTTTCGGAAGGGAAAATTTCGTTTTCCGCAGTTTCGGGTCAAAATGACCAAAATACCCCTATACCGTTTTTACGCGGGTTAAGGTGCCGTTTGAGCCCGGAACTTTCCCCAGAGGTTTAAAAACATGTTTTCATGTGTCTAGAGGTCTCTGTTCAAGTCCCGGCGGTCCTGGGCACTTTTAGTGTAAAATTACGATTTTGCCCCTAGAATAGTGTTTTTGAGCTTAATGACGTGATTAAGCAAACCTAAGCAATATTAGGCTCTAAACGAAGATTAATTTATTTCCCTAATTAATCTAGAGTCAAAATAATTTATTAAAGTTAATTAGAACCTAAAATTGCTTAGATTAAACTTAAATCCCTTTTTAGAACTCAAGACTCCTAGTCTTGGAATCTTGAATAGTGTTTTCTCTCTCCAATTCCTTAAATCAAGGAAATGTGTCTAGAGTTGTTTAAACTCTAAATTGAGGATTTAACTCACTAATGGTGCAAGACCACTCCTTAATTATGTCTAGACCACCTTAATTACCCATTTCCCTTACCTAAACACTTTCTTACAAATTCCTAATCTTAAGCATAATCAAAGATACACCTAAACACAACTCTAAACCACAATTAAAATGCAAACTAATCCTCCCCATGGGCTGATGCATTTTCGGCCATATCCTCCCCCTTTGACCTCATATTAAATTGTTTTCTCACTCAAAGAACCATGCTTGAGGCCATACCTTGAACCATACCTCACCATACCTTAAGCCATACCTCACCATACCTCAAGAACACATTATCTCACCTCATGGAACTCATGGAATGCCTCCAATCTGCACCTCATGGCCGAAGCCATCCTCCCCCGTGAGCTCCCTCCATTTGTTTCATTTCTCTATAAATAGAATGCCTTGAGGAGCTTGCACCACTTTTAGATCATTTGCTAAGTTTAGGAAACACTCAAAGCTTTTCTTTTCTCTCAAAGTTCTAGTGTTCTTCAAGTTCTTCAAGCTCTTCAAAGTTCTTCATCATCTTCATCTTCTTCTTCCATCTTCAAGTTCATCACACCAAGTAGGGATTTTCTTTCAAGTATTCCTTTCTTTAAAGCTCTTGTTCTAAGCTTTATGTTCATAGTTTCTCTTGGTTCCTTTTAGAACTTCTTTTCTTCTCCTTCTTCCTCTTTATGTTTCGGCCATGGGCCTTTGGGAATAAAGGAATGAGAGCTTGATGATGAGAGTTTCATGGTGATGTTCATCACTTGAAACAAACTCTAGAGCTTGATTTTTGTTCTTGAGCAAAAATGTTTTTAGTTTTTCCTTTCTTGAACTCTTGAGAACTTTAGCTTTAATGATGTTTTAAAATGGCTCTATGAACTCAATGATGAGGACTCATGATGTTGGTGTTAATATATCATCAAGATCATGAACTCTAGAGTTTTAAAATGTTCCTTTTTCTTCTTGATGATTTCGGCCATTTCCTTAAATTTTCTAAGCTTCATGGTTTGATTTCCTAAAAATATTATGTTAAGTTTTAAAGAACTCTAAGCTTGACTTTACCTTGTTTGGATGAGTTTGGGTTATGGTTTAAATTCCTTTAAAGTCTTGTTAAGAGCTCTAGAAAGATAAAATGAACTTGCATAATTCATTTTATGCTTGCGTTCATATTTACATTCTTGCTATGCATCTTTACTTTCTAACTATCACCTAAGAACATAAAGATTAAAATGGAACTTGTATCATCACTTAATTTAATTCTCGAAGCCTTTCTATTTCGGCCTTAAAGTCGATTGTTGTTGGGCCTAGAGCACTAAAATAAAGAATTGAACTTGCAATACCACCTAATTAATTTCTCGAATGCCTATCTATTTCAGCCTTAAAGTCGATTGTTGTTGGGCCAAGAGCACTAAAATATAGAATTGAACCATGCATATTTACCTTCAAGCTTGCACGTTTAAGTTTATGCCTCGCATATTTACTTTCAAGCTTGCACGTTTAAGTTTATGCCTTGCATATTTAAATTTAAGGCATCACTTTACTTTGTAAGTAAGATTAAAAATGAAAAGCATGAGCACGTTTAGTTTATGTCGTAACTTAAGAACCTAGAGCTCAAAGACTTGCCCATTTCATTCCAAGATAAAGTTAAATGTGAATGTATTCCTTGAATGCATAATTATGGCCAAGTAGTGATGATGGACTTGCAATGATTTTCATCTAGCTACTTGGACCAATAGTCTATGTTTTAAGTTTTCCTTAAAGCTTTACAAAACTTTATAAGGTTATGTCATCACAAGTTGTGATTTTATTATCTTTAGGGGATGGAATATGTTTTGGTCAGTGACCTAAGGCTTCTCTTAGCCTTTTGATGAATTAAAGTGTTTTGCAAAGAGTTTTAGAAGTTCTAGATCGATTCTGAGAGAAACTAGTTAACTTATGTACCTAGAAATGTCAATTTAACTCTCTCATTTAAGTTAAATGTTTTCGGTTCTGATGTGATGAGTGTGATGCTGTATGATGATGTTTTGATGTGTTGGAATGTGTGAAAATATCATGTGATGATGTAGAAGCGATCCTATGCATGATAGGTAAGAAACTAGCTAACTAGAAATACCGTAAAGCTAGAATTTAACATAGTTTTGACCCATTTGTTTATGGAACTAATCCAAACTGTTTTAATGGGAACATAATCAGATTTAGATTGTTTAGACATGAAAAACTTGGTATCATTTGAATTAGAATTGAATTCTAGCACCTATAGGGAAACTAGTAACTAGAAAACCGTAAAAATGCAATGTAGAACTCTTAGAACATTTATTTTTCTGGATTCTGTCCAGCACCCTTACAACATGATAAACATGATTAATAATTAGTCCTTAAGCATAGGAATGCCTCATAATTGATTTAGATTGAATCCATAGCGCTTTAGGCGAAGACGGAACCAAGAAAGGGTCTAAAACGTAAGTTCTAGAACCCCGTGATCACAAGTTAAGAATTCTACCCTATGCTTTTCAGATTTAAATATAGATATGAGGATTATGAGTGATGTTTAATTATGAGCCCTTAGGTGCATAAAGATATGAGCGACGGATGTAGAGAACTATATCTCAAGATTAAGACCCGTAAGGGTCAAAGCATAAGCTACCGTAAGGGTAAGCGTTTGGATGTTTTATGATGATGCATGAAGTATGCTAATGATGATGATGTTATTCATATGAGGAATTTATGAGGTTATAAGTTTATGTGGCATAAAGCAAATTTGGAAGGAAATTCGGTGTAATGACCGTTGTGCCGCCGAATTTTCGACAAATTTGGGGACTTAAAGAGATTTTGAAAATTAAGGTACTAAGATGGGTTCTAGGATGACACCGGTTCGGCCGAGCACCTCCATAGAACTCATGTGACATCGGTACCATTTTATACTCTTAGGTGACACCGGTTCGGCCGAGCACCCCTAAGAGTTTTGCCCCCTAACCCGTACTCAGATAGTCGGGATTTATGATTTATGATACGCTTATCGTTAAGTGGTAAGTAAGAACTAGTGACGACTAGTTAAGGTATGAGCTCATAACCTAGATGTATGACACGCTCGGGTGACACGGTTGGCCGAGCACCCCCAATTCGATTGTCTTTTAGGGTGGCCCATGAGGAAGAGAAGTTTCATGATTATGATTATGTCACTAAGTTTTGTCCCATATGAATGTTACTATCGCCACTTTATGCCACCAAGTATGATGATGCTTGATGTTATGTTTTATGTATGTGCATTAGGTAGTGCCATGCATACATTTTCTATTATGTTGCATTCATGACATTAAGATCATCCTAAAATGAATGGACCTTGGCTAAAATATATTCTAAAGTTTAAAATGAACTTAATACATGCTCAGTCATTTTGTATAAATAAACCCAAGGTTCCTGAGGACGTAGATGATGACACCTAGGTAGTAGGAGGCCCTACTGAGATTCTTTAGCAAGATTCTCACTCCCTCTATCTCTTTCTTTTCGTCACGTCTTCAGATGGCGATGTTCGTAGTGTTCGTGGACACGCCGACATGGGAGGTGCACCATGACCCGGACCACGGGTCATTCCATTTTGTGGGTCGATGCACAGTCAGAGTATTCATGTTCATGGGTCGACCCTTCACTCCCCCCATACATTCCCATCGTTTCTCCCCCGTTTCACCTTTTGGCGATGACTTGGTGTTCGAGCGCGCACGTCCCCTAGAGGAGAGGCTTCACCGTACCCCATCATCCACGTCCGCCGCTCGAGACTACCCCCGAAGATCGTGCCCGCTGTTCGTCGTCTTTTTCGGAGACGGATCCTTCCGAGGATTCGGCAACCCAGGCACCCTCCGAGGGATCTTCCCCCTCCATACCTATGGACTTTGGAGAGGATAGCGAGCCCATCGTGACTCAGCCGAGGCGTGCACGACGACCGGAGATGCGGCCATACCCCGGGGCTCACGCTCGATCCCCGCTCCGCCTCTTTACGCCCGAGGAGCTGGCCCAGTTTCCCGGATATCTGCCTCGATCACGAGATAGTCGCCAGTAGGAGGCCGTGGATGGCCCGAGTTAGAGCACACACCACTTAGATGGGGATAAACCTTCTTTTGTTTAGAGGCTTCCCATTAGATGCACTCGGGTAGGGGAGTAGACCATGTTTATGTTATGTTGTATCTTCTTTCTTGTATTTCCCTTGTACTAAATTAAGTCTCACACTTATAAGTGGGCAAGATATATATATACATATATGAGGTGTCATTCAGTGATGTTCATGTTGTGCCTTATGTTATGATGTTGTGAGACAATTGTTTTACTTTGCATGGTTTACCGCTTAACGCATCACGCGGCTCTCACTTTGTATTTCAAAAAAAATTTACCCGTGTTTTTCGCTAAGTATTTCAAAGTAAAAATGAGAACTATGAGGTAACAGACTAATGATTAACATGAATATGTTCTAGAGTATTAGGTTAAAAATTAGGATGTTACAACCTGTAAGAATGATAATCATGATTCTATGTTCTTTATATCATATGCAATGTTTTATGAATTCTATATTATTTTGTATATGATATTGACATGTATTCATGACTAGTATGTTGCATTCATGACATTAAGATTCATGCTAAAAGATATGGGCCTCGACTACTGGTATTTAGAACTTAATAAATGAACCTTATATATATGTCCAACATTTTCATAATTAAACCCGAGGTTCCTGGGGACGATGATGATGACACTTGTGTTAGAGTCAGGAAGCCCTACTGAGATTCTTGTGTAAGTTTCGCATCCCTTTTCTTTTCCGTGTCGTCTCTAGACAAGGATGATGGAGTAGTTCATGATTTTCTTTGAGACGTGGACAAGGGAGCTATGTTATAGACAAGAGATTTAACGAAGATAGTTTCCCTTTGGATATTTGCCTTTAGAGTGATCGTATCTCATTTATCAATTTGTATTCTATTGATGGATATATATTGATGTTCTTATGTTTATAGGACATCACTATTATGATACAGTTATTGATATGTTATTATTATTTGAGTTATGTTATGCCATAGCTGTATTATATATTTACTTGTTATTTGTTTCTAACATCTCTCTTACACAGGCAAAATGAATGATGTTAGATACCTAGTATGTATAGCTCACGTTTTCGTATTTAAGTTCAAAAAAAAATTTACTCATATTTTCACTAAAGTATTTTCAGGAAGTTTTGAGTTAAAAACTGGAACAAAAGAGTAATACTAATAATTAACTTAAATGCGTCCTAGGCATGTTGAGTTAAATATTAGGGTGTTACATGCAATTTCTTACTTCGGATGAAATTTGCAGTGCAAATTTCTTACTACATTTGACTAGAGTGTGGCTAGGAAGCTGTCACGCCATTATATTTATCTAGACTTCAACATAACAACATAAAATTATTAATGCCTATTATAAGATATATTATTTGTAGTAGAAAAAATTACAAGATATCTTATATAAATGATACAAAGACATAAATTCTCACCCTTTTCTTCTAAAGAATTCGGCTAAGCCCTCCAAGAATAGCCTTCTCATTTTGTTCTTAACTAAAGCATCATAAGCCAACTAGAAATTCAAGCTACAACATCAATAAGTCAATAACCAAGGCCTCAACTACAACTCACCTCTTGAAATCTTCAAATCAACTCTCTATAGAGAATTCTCATCTCACTTCACATCAAGTGTAGCTATTGTATTTACTACCTATGAGGAGGTTTTGATTGTTTTGAGTCAAAAATTGGGTGTGGAAGCTCTTGGAGGTGCCAAGACAAGAGCAAGAGCTTATAAGTGATAAGTAGGGTTTCTTTTAGCCTTTTTCTTTTCAAAACTAGTTTTGAAATTGTTTGAATGATTGAGCTGGAATTTTTTTGTTTGATTGAATGATCATACATAAATGTTGAAATGTTTAATTGGGTGGAATGATTTGATGTTGTTAGAAAGCTCTTTTGTCAAAAGAAGTTGTAAATTAGGTTGTTATTTCAATAGACAAGTCATTGATAAGGGGTATTTGTGTCACTTATTTTGCTTCTAAATCTTAGCTTTTTACATGAGTTCTAATCTATTGTTGATGCAATTAATAAGGATTTTGATTTATTCCTCATTGTGTGATTTTGATAAAATCACTAACTATTGCATTGATTTTAGAAATAATTTGTAGTTATGTCCTGTTGCATTTGACTTGTTTTTTTGAGTATAGTTTTGAGCACAAGAACTTTGGACCAATTGCAAAATGTCAAAAGCAAGATTGGAAACTCTCTAGAAGAAGCTTGGAGCAAAAAGGAAGAAAAAGCATGGAAGTTTACTCTCGGGTGAGTGCTACAGCACTCGACAGAGCAACAACCATCAATTTTTGGGACTTAGCATTTTGTTGAGCACTGGAATGGTGGTGTGGCAATGGGATTGCAGTTCACTAATCTATTTTTGGGCCCCAATTTGGGCTATTTTATAAAGCAGTATTTAACGGATTGTTATAAACTTTTACCCTAGTTTTTTACTCACTTTTAGATCAATACTTTAGGTTGTTATTATTCTCTTTCTACATGTCTCTTTTCTCTCTTTTAGGGATTCCATTAATGAAGGTACTTTGTCTTGGAGATTATGGCAAGGATTATTGCTATTATTTTCAGATTCCCTTTTATCTTCATTATTGTAATCCTTTAGAGATGGAAGAATGGATTTGTTTACTAGTATAAGGGTTTCCAGATGGATTGGGATGATATTTGAGAACTCTTTTGATATTAAATGCATTGGTTTTCTTAATATTTAGCAGTTTCTTCCTATAATTATTGTGATGATTGCTATAATATTTATTAGGATAACTAAATTGGCAATCATCATTTAGGGAAACCTTTTGGCCATAAATTGATAGATCTATTGGTTTATGTTTGAGGGAGAACATTAGAATTAACTTTCTGATTGGCGGTTAGCCTATAGCAATTAGTTCATTAAATTAATGTGATTTCTAAATAAATTAAGATATCGTTTATTAATTATTTGCATTGATCAAATTCTAGAGGTCTATTAATCACTAGCAAAATAACTGCAAGTAATTTATTACTAACAACTACTAATGGGTTTAATATTCGATCATTGATAATTAATTTCCAATCATAGGAATACCTTGCACTAGTGCCTTCTCATTGTTGCTATTATCTTTTACTGCAATTGCTATAATTTTATTCTTCCAAACTAATAAGGAGCATTTATGCTACTTATCTTGCTATCAAGCCTTAGCTTTTTGCATGAGTTTTACTGAGTTATTGATGCAATTAATAACGATTTTGATGTACTCTCATTGTGTGATTTTAATATAATTATTAGCTTTGACACTGATTTTGGAATAATTTCTAATTACATCCTGTTGCGTTTGACTTGTCTCTTTGAGTATAATTTTACACATAGGAGCTTTGGATCAAGTGCAAAATGTCAAGAACAAGGTTGAAAACCATTGGCAAGAATTTGGGAACAAAATATAAGAGTTCCTGAGCTCATTTGCAAAAAGCATTGTAAGAGAAAATCCATATCTCTCTCTACCAGGATCAGATTAAGATAAATAAAGTTATTTTAGAAAGCTTAAGAAGTCCTCTATAACTTTCATATTTAGTTCAATACCCAGTTCTAGGAGCATCTTGGTGAAAATCGAGTTGCAATATTAAAGGTTGTTGATGTTTTGATGTTGTCCAACTTGACCTCCAGTTAGTATTTTCGCAATATCTGGAGTTACAGATGTCCAATTGAGGTGATTTTGGTGGCACTTGAAAAATGATGTTTATCAGCATAGCTCACCGCTAAGCACCATAGCGCTCAATGAGGGCTGCAGTGTAACACCTTAAAAATTATTTAAAAATTAATTCAAGCTTTATTAATCATAATTTCAAAAATATGGCAGTTTCAATAATGATGAGGACGGTCCAACGTATTTGTAAAAAAAAAATGTGAATAGTATTTTGCGGGCCTGCACCTGGAGGTGCCCGAAATTAGAAAAACATAGGAATAAGGTTAGAAATAGTTAGAAATGAAAATTTTATACTTACAGTATGTTTGATTGGAGGGTAAAATAGGGGATAAAAGTTACACGAATGAACTTTATGAGTTATTTTACACATGGAACTAATTCATGTAATTTTTACCCTCACTTTTACACTATTGAGTAATGTTTGATTTTCCGGGTACACTGTTTTACTCATTCGGTGAAATTTCGGTGTGCGATTTTTAACACTAAAAGATAGTTAATCTCTACAAAATAATGAAGTATATCCACTTGAATACCAAATAAATGGCTAGGATTTCATCTTGGATGAAAGTTCAAATCCTAGCCATTGATATTAAATCCTTTTAATGGAAAGAAATCATGCTTTATTTTTCAACCAATCAAAACACTCCTTAAGTGATAAATTTAACCCACCTAACCTCCTTTTTTATCTTCAACCTTCGGCCATTGAGAGAAGGCTGAGAGGCTTCATATTTTCATTCATCAAAACGCTTGATACTTTGAGTTTTCAACCTCCAAAATCCTAGACCAAATCTTGTTAGAATCAAAAGCTTCCTTAAGTAAACTTGTTTTACACTTCAACCTCCACAAATATAACCAATTAGATTCTCCAAAACCTCACTTTAATACCTCACTCATCACCGATTAGAGGAGGGTTTGAGTATGTTTTAAGAGCTTTGGGGTGGAAGACATCTATCTTGAAGCATACAAGAGACCAAGAGACATTAGCTTCCAACAGTAGGGTTTTCTTTGGCCTTATACTTTCAAAATTTTTCTGAAACTTTCTGACTGGTTTTAATTCAAAATTTCTGCATGTATTGGTTGATGATAGATATATATTGATGCGTTAATTTTAGTGAAGTTTTTGGATGAGGTTAGAAAATCATTTTTGTCAAAAGAAGTTTTGACTAAGCTGCTGGATTTTCAGTTTTCTTACAGGCAGTGTGAGATCACGAATTTTCTGGGCATAATATAGGCATTTTCATGAGCTGAGAAAAATATATGTTGGGGCTAACATCTTGGGCTAGTCCACGAATTTTCTTGGTTTCTTATTTTGAGTGAGATTGCCCTAAAAAAATCAGAGAACAAAATGGTTCTTATGCTGTCAAAATCATTGAAACCGAAGCTGTAAAATTGTATAATTTTGTTGCCATAGCAAATGATTGAATTATCACTTGAAATTTTCATAGGATATTAAGGACATATAGAAGTCCAACTCTGGATTTTTATATGATTTGATATGATCATTTGGTAGGGTAATAAAATTGGAAACTGTGGTTGTTGGCTATGAATGGGGGTTTCTAACCTCCGAATTTGTCTAATTTTGTTAACATAGTTAGAGAACTTTTCTTCCCTAAAATTTTTATGGAACCTTGTGGACACATTGAGATTCCATAAAGAATTTTTATAGCTTCCGATTTGATGGTTTGAATTGCATATTAAATTGTGTTACTTGAGTGAAAAATCTGCCAATATGCTGAAATTGTGATAATGCCTTGAATTAGTGACCTAATGGCATTTGGTTCAAGTTTGATGTGTATGAACGCATGCCATGGACTTCCAAGATTATGTTATGAGGAATGAATGAATGATATATACAGGTTTGAAGTATTATGAGATTAGAGAATTATGTTCATGCATATAGAAATGTGATGCATGTATATGTGAGCTTGAGGACGATGTATGTGCTAAGTGAAAAATGAAGTCCCCTTTAATGTAAAAAGGGCATGGCAAAGTCCTCTTTAATATGAAATGGGCATGGAAAAGTCCCCTTTAATGTGAAAAGGGCACGGAGAGGTCCCCATTAGGGCATGGAAAAGTCCTCTTTATTATGTTAAGGGCATGAAAAGATCATTGTAATTACCATATGTATACATATATTTTGTTAAATTATTGGTCTTGAAAGAATTCCTATGATCTTGAATGTTATGAAATATATGTTTTAAGTGATTGAATAATAAAAGAGACCCATTTTGGAAAGGTGATTTTATAACTTTAAAATGAACATTTGATATATATTTTGCATGCTCATACTTTCATAATAAATCGAAGTGGTTGGGGCAATGACGATGACATTATGATTGGGTAATTGCGGAGTTACCCTACTGAGAATTTTAAAATTCCGACCCCTATGTGTTTGTGTTCTCGTGTCATATCCAGGTTGATCCTGAGAACAAGGAGGCTACTTTATGAAAAGAAATCGGATTTGCAGTAGTTTACAGCTGAAGTTTGTACAGACTATAGTTAGTCATATGTTTATGTCTGTATTTATAATAGGGACTGGATGTGTATTAAAGCTCATAGAAGAGCTTCTTTTTGTACTCAACCTTATAATTAATAAATGTTTGTTTCTTAGTCATATGTGTTAATAGAACTATGATTTAGTTACTTCACAATTCAACCGAACTTGCAATAGATATTTAAGAAAGGTCCGTTAATTTATAAGTAACAACTTCTCGAGTATGATATTATGACTTAAAAATCATGTTGTACTTAGGAAGATGTTACATTATGGTATTAAAGCAGTTCATCCTTGTAGGACCTTGAGGAATGGACTGGCTATGCTTCCTTAGTAAATGTCATGCATTATAACTCTATATATGTGTATGACTACTGGTTGGAATGTTGTGGGTTGTTGCCACACTTAGCTTGGTATTGAGCCTGATCAACCCAATAATTCTTGTTTGGTGTGACAAGAACCGATAACTTCAAATCGGCATACTAGGAATAGTGTTAGAAACAAAGCGGGTATGATGGACACTTTCTGTGAGATAGCGATTGCCATGAGAGAACAAGCTGTAGTAGCTAATAGGATGATGGAAAGGTTGGACTAACATGCTGAAGGATATTGATAGATCTATTGGTTTATGTTTGAGAGAGAACTTTAGAATTAACTTTTCAAGTGGCGATTAGGCTATAGCAATTGGCCCATTAAATTAATGTGATTTCTAAATAAATTGAGATATCGTTTATTAGTTATTTGTATTGATCAAATTCTAGAGATCGATCGATCACTAGTAGAATTACTAGTAATTTATTACTAATAGCCACCAATAGGTTTAATATTTGGTCAATGATAATTAATTTTCAATTTTAGGAATACCTTGCACTAGTGCCTTTTTTATTGTTGGTATTATCTTGTTGCTATTATCTTTCAATTTTAATTACTTTGCATTAACTCTTAAAACCCCTGAATTTCCCAACTAAGTGTTGAAACCTCCTTGAAAGACAACCTAGGTTGTGCCCTTTACTACATTTTTGGTGCAACTTAGCATTAAAATAATTTCTAATTTGAGGAGGTAGGCAACAGCCCCCATTCAAATTTTGGTGCCATTGCTAGGGAGGCGTTAAAACTTAGTTGTTTATTTTTTCTATTTTTTTATTCCAGTTTTTATTTTGTTTTATTTTATTTATTTATTTCTTATTTTTATTTTCTAATATTTATTTTATTCTACAAAAAAAATGAAAAAAAATTCAGCTTCGTTGTATGAGACGTGCCCTGCCTGTTAGAAATTGTATACTTCTTGATTCTGAAATTGAGAAAATTTTAAGGAAAATCGGACAGGCAAAGAATCAACAAGTGGAATGTAACACCCTAATAATTAACCTAACACACCTAGGAAGTATTTAAGTTAATTATTAGTTATTACTCCTTTGTTCCAATTCTTAATTCTAATTTTTAGAAAATTCTTAACGAAAGTAGGGGCAAATTTTTTTTTGAAATAAGAAATGAAAATGCTAGCCACGCATAAGATAAGCACGAAGCATATGAAAACACTACATCATATGGTTTGTAAACAAATGATAAGAAACCACGCATGTGAAGAATAAAGGCACAAGATTATAACATAATAACCATCATACCATATATATAATTAAGGTTCAACCAAACATCAAGTTAGATAGTAGCAATAAATACAGTCATTCGAAATACATAAAAACATAAAGTACATAGATCATAAACCCTCGCCTACCCTAGTGCATCTAAGTAGATAACCCTTAACACAAAAGAAGGCTATCTTATGCCAGACATATGCTTGAGCACCATCACGACAATTGCCAACTCCTACTGCTGCCCACCCCAAAGGGGAGGAACATACCCAACCTATTGAGCCAGTTCGGCCGGAGTGGCCAAACGGTGAGCGGGTCTTGCATGGGCTCCTTGATGGGGTGTCATCCTTACATGTCCTCCACAGATTGACTGTATCACTATGGCCTCGCTGCCCTCACCAAAGTCCATCGGCACGGTGGGTGAAGAACCCTTGGAGGGTACCTAGGTAACGGAGTCCTTGGATGGATCTGTCTCTGAAAAAGCCAAGGAAGAGCGGGGTACGTACTTCGGAAAGTAATGGATAGCAGAAGCGGCTAGATGAGTACAGTGAGTCCGCTCCTCACGGGGACGTGCACACTCGAAGACGATGTCATCGCCAAAAGGGGAAATAAGAGAGAACCAGAAGCTAGAAACTGGGTATACGAAAGGGCAGTCCATGAACACAAAAAGGCGAATGGCACAATGACCCACAAACTGATACGAACTATGGGCTGCATCATAGTGCATCTCCCAGGTGGATGTGTCAATGTAGATCACGAACGTCGCCATCGATCTCTGAAGACGCGACGGAAAGAAAAGATAGAGGGAGTGAGAAAGTTGATAAAGAATCTCAGTAAGGGTCCTTCTATCCTAGTGTCATTGTGAACACTCAATTTTGTCCGATCCGTTAACAAGAAAATTCAAAATTCGCATTTAATTTTCATTTCTTCATTATAGTTGTTGATTGTTTTTATTTCAAAAAAACAAAAAACAAAAATCCAATTCATCATTTCAACCTAGTTTCTTTTTATTTTTAAGCCCAATTTCATTTTTTTTAGTTAAAGCCCATTTGCATTTTGGTTACAATTTTTTTTTGTTTTTGTCCAAAAAAAATACAAAATAACAAAATAGAAAAATATACAAAAAAAAAATGGAAAGCAAATGCACCTCCTACTATCCCACTTTAAGCTCCACTACAGCCATCCCACTCACCCCATGCTCTGTGACATGTCTCCCACTTCAGCCACTCCACTCCCTGCACATGGGATGAGCTAATAGCTTGTCTCCATCCCTTACCTAGCTGGAACAACAGATTAATTAATGCAAGCTCAGCATAAAAGGGATTCAGTTGTAATAATGAAGGGGGGATCAAACCAAAGAAAAAAAAACACAGAAAGCAATCAAAATAAAAAGATGAATTAGAGAATACACAGAGAAGATACAAAGTGATCAAGAAAGAACAAGGTAAAAAGCAGCAACAGTAGTGGCAACATTATCAGAAAAATAAGAAAAAAAAGAAAAGGGGAGGAGGCCGCGGTGGCTCCCATTCCCCAATCGCGGCCTCACATCATCATCATCACATTCATCACTGCCGCATCACCTCCTCTTCCTTCTCTCCTCACCAGCCACTCTTCCAGCCACCACCATAACCCTGCGGCCAAGGAGTTCCCTTCTGCTCTTGAAATCGCAAAGCCCATCCCTCCACCACCATGCCTTACCGCTCTTTCACCGCAAGTCCATGGTGGAGCCTCTTGCCTCCCAATCTGCAATACCCCTTTCCTCCGCGCCTAGCCTCCATCGCCATGACTCCTCCTTCGCCAGTCTTCTCTCAGCCGTGACGGAACTCCACCCGTTTCCCAGCCGCGTGGCCGTGGCTTCCTCCCCCTCCGCTCTCTCTCTCTCTCACTCTTATCTCTGTTCTCTCTGTGTTTGTCTTCCTATCTCTCTTTTGTGTGTGTGTTAGTAAAAAGGATTTGTGTGTGTCTGTGTGTTACGATCCCTTCCTCTTTCCCTCTCTGTGAGTGCGTGTGTGTTGAGTGTGTTTATTTAAGAATTAAGAAATATGTTTATTTATTTTTGTTAATGATTGGATCATACTTTGTTTTTTGTTTCTGTTCTGAGTTTCATTTTTTGGGCTTGTATTTAGTTTGGGCTATGCTTGTTTGTTTTTTTTGTGTAAAATCTTAGGTCTTTTCTTTTGGGTATCAAGTGTTTTGGGTCATTTTTTTTCTTTTTCTAAAGTCATAGGATGCCCTGAAAGAAATTAAATTATCTTTTGTTCATTTAGATCTTAGTTTTTTTTAAAAAAAATAAAAATAATTAATCCATCAAAAAGAATTTTTTTTTCACAAATAAAATCGATCAATGAACTGTTTTTTTAATTTCATAATTAAAATCAATCAACAAAGAATCATTTTCTACAGAACGACGTGACTTTGAGTTCCTCACTACACCAAAGGATACGTCGACATAGCTAAAAACTATCAAGCCAAAATTAATTTTTCATTAAATTGTGTTCTCTTTATATTTAATTTCCTTTTCTTTTTTTGTATATAATTATAACTGTTAGGAAAAAATAAATATTTTAAAGTTATAAATAAATTTGCATAATGAGCTCTAGGGTAACCGTATTCATACGGATGTATTAGGGGTGCAGTGGGATTAAGTTTACACATTTCCCTAATCATAATCAGACTCCCGAACCTCAAATCTCTTTCAAAAGACCATTTTTGCAAATCAAAAGGCTTTCCAATTTTAGCCAGAAATAAAATTGGCGGCGACTCCCATTTGTTCATAGTTTATTTTAAAATCGGTTGTCATCCTCATTGCGGCGCCCTCCGGGTACATTGTGACAGTTTGGCAACTCCACTGGGGACGTTTGAGAGTCGAGCCTAGTAGAGTAAATTATGCAAATAATTATAATTTATGATATTTATATTTCCTCATCATTTTTTTATTTTGTAAATAATTGTCTTCCTTTTGTAAATATTTGTTTATTTTATCTGTAAATATTTGTTATTCAAATCTTAGGACAAAGATTTTTATTTTTTGTATATATTTGGAACCTTAGGGTTTTGATTTGTTTTGCAGGAATGTATATAGTGTTTAGGATTACAAGGTTTGCATGCTCCCTACACACACTTTCACTATCATTATTCTCGCACACTATTTGGGCTCTATACCCGAGCCTTTGAAAAACCATAGGGCAACAAGGGGTTTTGACGTTGTTATTGTGAGGCTTATGCTTCCTTGACAGTCGTTGACTCATCCGCTCAGAGTGCTTCCCAACAAGCTGCGCACTACTACAATGACCTTAGTTATGCACCTCAAATAGAGTCAATCATAGAACCATCAAACATTAGACCCGACTCTATTAGGATACAAGGGAACATGTTCTTTTCCCTCTTTTGTCACGCATCATGTAACATTCAATGCAAACATGCATTATTCTTTTTCACATAAATAGTACATATTTTAATCATACATAACACATGCATTCTTTTCATCAAATTTTTTTTTAGCATAATAAATAATAATCACATCTTAATCGCACTTAACTATGTTGTGTATGTGTGTGTTTTATTTTACATGCAAATCTTAGAATAGAGATTTTATTTATTGTATATATTTGGAATTTTACTTTATTTTATTCTTCCTTGGAATCTTAGGATAGTCATTTTTATTTCTTGAATATACATTGTTTTGTTGCTTTCCTTTTCAGAAAAGGGTAATTTCAAGATTATAAGGTTGGTATGCTCCTCACACACAGTGCACAATCATCATCTTACACATAATTTTGGCTTTACACCCGAGCTTGTGCAACCTAAGGAATAACAGGACTCCTAACATTGTCATTGAGGGGCTTCATGCTCACTTGGCATTTGGTAGGACACTACCCACATTGTTACTAGTGTCATGGAATAGTCATATTGAGAAGGTTCATCCCTACTTGTGATTCTTTTGTGGGCTGGATTTCTATCTTATGGATAGAGGCAATCTAGAAACCAAAGCCTTTAGAAGTCTAGATCCGTCCCAAAGTACTAATAGAATGAACCTAGTGGCTAAACAGCCATGTTCTAGGTCTGACCCAATTAGGACACAGGAGCATCCATCTACATCCTCCTCTTGCATGGCTCGGATATAAAAATCATCTTTCATAATTCGTTCATTTCATTAAAAATAAACTTATCCTATATAACTCATTCATTGCATAAAATTTTGTTGAAAAAACATTAAATCATCCTGTATAACTCATTTATTGCATTAAAAATCCATGGCTCGCATCATCTTACATGCCCATTCATTACACACACACACACACAAATCTTGCATAGCTCATCCATTGCATATAAAAATCTCTTCATAGTCCATTCATTGCCTACACAAAATTCATCTTTTCATTTCATTAGGTGCATCCCAAAAATAAATAAATAAAAAAAACTTTTCCATAATACATTACTCATTCATTGCAATTACTTAAAAAAAAAATTTAGCCTATATTCATGCTTTTTTTTTCTTTTTTTCCTCTCATGCATGCATTACTCATGCTTCTCTCATGCATACATTGCATGCATTCCTCTCTCACATTACTCATGCACAACATGCATAACTCATTCTTATCACTCCTTCATGCATATATTCTTATCACATTGACATCATCCATAAAAAAAAGAAATTATTTGACATTCATTTTCATGTAAAAGGGCATACATTCATGCATTTAGCATGTATTCATACATCTTTTTCATGCATAGTTCCTATATTAAAAAAAAAATGCTTAGCATGCATTCATGCATACATTTCTTTCACACATATCCATTTCCACAAAAAATTTGGCTGCATTCATGATCAATCTACATTTATAAAAAAAGACATTTGGCATGCATTCATATATTTTAATTCATGCATAGTCTACATCCAATGCATAAAAAAAGAAGGGATACATTTGGCATTCGTGCATTTTCTTTCATGCATATCCACTCCCATAAGAAAATTGGCATCCATTCATGGTCTATATAGAAAAGGCATGCATTCCTGCACATATCTTTTTTCTCATCTTTAGTCCGCATCAAAAATAAAAAATAAAAAGATCATTTGACATACATTCATGCTTTCTCTTCACATATCATAATTACATCCATACAAAAAAAAAATCAAACATGCATTCCCATATCTCATACATGATAGCATGCATCAATAAACTTTAAAAAAAAAAATCTTTTTTTCTCAAATCATTCAATAAGCATAGCATATGTAAAAAAAATAGAGAGAACTTTGTCCAATATGCATCAGTCATGCATCATATAAATAACATTTCATTTTTGTAAAAACTAAAAAAAAATTTACATCATTTCACCTCTAAACTTTGTTCATCCAAGAAAAATTTTGATTCAAGAAGTTGTGTTTGAGAATAATGAGCCAGTCAAAAATGAGAAAAAAAAAAGAAAATGAAAAGAAAGAAGAAGAAATAGGGACCCAAAAAATAAAAAATAAAAAAGAAAAAAGAAAGGAGGAAAAGAGAATAAGGAGACATGGCTGAAGAGAGTAAGAAGGCAGGGGAGTGATTTGAGGAACCCTTGAAGAGCATATTTGAATAAGTCATTCCTAACCATGAAGCTTGGCATTGATAAGTTGATCAGAGCTTTAGAATTTGTGAAGTGGTTTTCTTTTTGATAGAAATCATGACTTGACTTGCCTTGACTTGAACTTGATCAATGAACTGTTGGTTTTTATGGCTTCAAGTTGTGTTTAAGCTTTTGAAATGATGAAATGATTATGCATGTTTCTTCTACTACACTATCTTCTAACTTTTATCCACACATTCATGCTTTCTTCTCTACTTTTCCTCAAAATATTTTTCCTTTCAAACATCTTCACACCTTGCAGATAATTTTGATAACTCATCAATTGATCCTTCTGTTATAATGAATACGAACAATCCTGATCTTGATGAGGGTCCAAAATTATGCAAACAATATGTTCAAGTGCTAGATTTAGCGAAACATGGTCAAGTAGCCAACAATCAAAGAAGTAAAATATCATCCCAAACACTCTAGCTCAATCATCAACTGGGGCAATTTTTATTTGTTAATAGAAAAGCTGCAAATATGCAAATATGCAAAACATTAATCATGATCAACACTAATCCACCAAGGACAATCATATCAAAAGAGGAGGAAACATTTGGCTTTCCATGCTTTGACATCAATTGTAAACTCCAAAATAAGAAGAGTCATACACTGAAAATCCATCTCAGCTGAAAAACTAGTAAACGTAGTTTTTGAAAAAGGATGTTTAGAATAGAAAGTAAAAGAAAAAGCTCGCTAGATCAAAAAAGAAATTAAAAAAAATCAGAAAAAAAGAAGAAAATGAATACAGGCAAAAGTTAGAGCCGAAAAAAAAGGAAAAGAGAGCTCGCTAGACTGAAAAGTCAAAATGACAGTCTAGGAAAAAGTTAGAGCAAAGTGCAAACTAGATTGAAAAATGAAAGGGCAGTCTAGGAAAATGCATCAATTCAGAATCTGGCAAAAAATGAGCTTATGAACAATTTCGAGCTAGGATAATTAACGGGCCATTAATCAAACAAGAGTCATCCTTCACAAAGTAAAGAGCCAACAGTCCAAGGCACATTTGTTGCATAGCAATAGGTTTTACTCTTGATCATAATTCTAATTCAGAGTAGCCAAGTAATTAATGAAATGAGTAATCAAATGACGTCTGCATTGCACATCCTTCACACCTCATTCTAATTCTTTGTATTGTAAATATCATACACTTTCAAATCTAATCATTTCATTCTTACCCTCATTTTACCTCTATCTTCTCTTCCCTTCATCATCAAATCCTCATCATGCACAATCAAGACATTGAGATAACAAATCAAGTCAACTCAAGCCAATGTCTAGTTCAAAAAAAGCTAGCTATATCAAAAACCCAAAATGACAGTCATTGTAAGAATTAGAGCAAACAAAAAAAAAAGAAATAAAAGTCCAAAAATGAAGAAAACAAACAGCTTGCTTGATCAAAAACCTGAAAGGGAGATATTGGCCAGAGCACAACAAAAAAACAAGAAGAGAAAGAGAAAGTTTACTTAATTCAGGAACCAAAGATGTTGGTTCATACAAGAATTGGGGCAAGATCAACAAAAGAATCGAAGTCCAAAGCGTGATAAGGTCAGGAATTGAAGATGAAATCAATTAGGAGTTTAAAAAAAAAGAATGAAAGAGGAGAAAAAGTAGGAATCATAAAGCAAGTTATTCTCGATTGGCCCATCTTGGATCAGACAAAGGTCTTCTCAAAAGCGATGCTTGGATGTCAAAACTGGGGCAAAATTTTTCATCATCGAGTCATCTAGGTTTCATAATTATCATATCATTCATCGTGTGTTTAATCATCTAAGTTCTATTTGTGCTGCAAACTAGGCAAATTTTTTGGGGCATCCTCATCTCTTTTAATCTTCATCACATCATTCATTATGTGTAAAGTTTTCTTAAGGCATTCACATTTCCTAATTATCAAATCATCTAGGACATTCGTCATGATCATATCATCAATATTTTTCATGCCGCAAACTGGGGCAAATTTGTTTCCATTTTGAGATTATCTCATTATTTTAGGGCATTTATCATCATCAAATCATCTAGGCATAGTGGTCATAAGTCATTTCATTCATCATATCATTATTACATCATTCAATCATCTTTAGACATTGCTTTTCTGTAACATGGATTATTGCATTGTTTTTGTAAATATCATCCATCATGAATAAACATCACACATAATTCATATTGAACATCCATTTAATTTTGCATAATTTCTTTTATCATATTGATCGCATCATGTAATTTTTCTTATTATCATCTCATATAGTTTTTCATATCATCACATCATGCACTTTTCTATATCATCACAAATATCACATCATTTATTTGCAGCAATTCTTACATTATTTACTTTTTAGCAATTATCACATCATTTATTTTTAGTAATTATCACATCATTTACTTTCATGTAGTATCACATCATTTACTTTGTCGCATTATCACATCATTTACTTTTTACCAATATCGTATCATTTACTCTTCATCAATTATCACATCATTGATTTTTCAACAATATCACATCATTTATTTTTAGCAATATCACATAATTTATTTTCAGCAATTATCACATCATTCACTTTTCTGCACTATCACATCATTCACTTTTCTGTACCTCACATCACTTACATTTCAGCAATTATCACATCATTTACTTTCTTGCAGCATCATAATCACATCATTTATTTTTCAGTCTCAATCTCAATCATTTACTTTCATGTTTACGTTCTCAAAATTTTACTGCTTTCACGTTTATTTTCACATGTCTTTACTGTTTTCATGTTTATTTTCACATGCCTTTGCTACTTTCACATTTATTTTCACAATGTTTACTGCTTTCACGTTTATTTTCACATGTCTTTACCGCTGTCATGTTTATTTTCACAAGTATTTACTGCTTTCACGTTTATTTTTACATGCCTGTACTGCTTTTATATTTATTTTCACATGTTTTTACTTTGCTTTCACTTTTACTTTCACATCTATTTACTCTACTTTCAAAAAAAAAATTCACATGTCTTTGCTAAGCTTTCACATGTATTTACTTAAAGTTTCACATGCATTTGCTTCTACAGATTTCATATTCACATTTCACATACATTTCCTTTCACAAATTTCATTCTCATATGCATTACATGCTTTTCCACATACTTTTAAATTTTTGAATGCATACACTTCATTCATCACTTGACATTAGCAGTGTATATTCATCATGAAATCGTCAGGCATCATTCATCATATCATTTCACATTGTCATCATACATTCATGGTGCATTGGATCTCTAGCAGCGTCCAATAGAACTTTTTGCATTTTCATTATGCACTCATCATTTTCTTTCACACATTTATCACCACCAACATCATCACCATGCATCATATGTTCGGATAAAATCTGTGTTCATATCTTTACTTATCTCTTACAGTAAAATATTAAAGTTGCAAGCTTTATATTTTTAGAGTAAGAAACAAGTAAAGAGGGGTAATTATGAACACCCAATTTTGTTCGATCCGTTAACAAGAAAATTCAAAATTTGCATTTAATTTTCATTTCTTCATTATAGTTGCTGATTATTTTTATTTAAAAAAAAAGAAACAAAAATCCAATTCATCATTTCAACCCAATTTCTTTGTTTTTTTTAAGCCCAATTTCATTTTTTTTAGTTAAAGCCCATTTGCGTTTTGGTTACAATTTTTTTTTTGTTTGTCCAAGAAAAAAATACAAAATAACAAAATAGAAAAATATAAAAAAAAATGGAAAGCAAATGCGCCTCCTACTGTCCCACTTCAAGCTCCACTATAGTCATCCCACTCACCCCATGCTCTGTGACATGTCTCCCACTTCAGCCACTCTGCTCCCTGCACATGGGATGAGCTAACAACTTGTCTCCATCCCTTACCTAGCTAGAACAATAGATTAATCAATGCAAGCTCAGCATAAAAGGGATTCAGTTGCAACAATGAAGGGGGGATCAAACCAAAAACAAAACACAGAAAGCAATCAAAATAGAGAGATGAATCAGAGAATACACAGAGAGGATACAAAGTGATCAGGAAAGAGCAAGGTAAAAAGCAGCAACAGTAGTGGCAACATTATCAAAAAAATACAAAAAAAACAAAAAAAAAAGAGAAAAAGGGAGGAGGCCGCGGCGGTTCTGTAACATCCTAATTTTTAACCCAATACTCTAGAACATATTTAGGCTAATCATTAGTCTATTACATCATAGTTTCCTTATTACTTTAAAATACTTAGAGGAAAATACTGGTAAATATTTTTTGAATTATAAGAGCAAAGTGAGAGCCACGCGACACGATAAGCAATGAAGCACGTAAGGAAATAAAGCAAGCATCTCATAAACATCATAACATAAAGCAGGTAAAGGCATATCACGATAAAACTGAACTACATATATATATGATATGATATGCCCACTTATGAAGAGTGTGACTTAGTTTGGTACAACATGAAACGAATACATCTAAAATGAAAATACAAAGGAAAGTGCGATGAAAAGCATAAAAGCAAACTCTCCTACTCTAGTGCGCTAATAGATAGTCTTAAGGCAAAAGGAGGCTATCCTAGTCTAGTCAAAGCTCAGGCACCAGAATGCGATGGTCGCCTCTTACTGTGGGCCTTTCTGGAAAGGAGGAACGTATCTGATCCACTGGGCTATCTCTGTCGGGGTAGCTATGCACTGCATCGGCCGAGCATGAGCTCCATGGCGGGGAATCATCCTCACCCATCCTCCACGTATCGGCTGAGTGACAGAAGCCTCGCTACCCTCCCCAAGGTCCATCGGTACAGTGGAGGAGGATCCCCCGGAAGGTACCCGAGTGGCAGAGTCCTCTGAAAGGTCCGTCTCGGAGAATGATAAAGGAGAGCCGGGCAGATACTGTGGGTAGTCCCAGATGGCAGAAGCTGTCAATGGGGTACGGCGAATCTGCTCCTCTCAAGGGCGTGCGCGCTCGAACACGAAGTTGTCGCTGAAAGGTGAGGCAGGAGAGAATCGATGAGTATGTACAGAATGACTGAAGGGCCGTCCAACGAACATGAATACAGGAACGACACAATGACCCACAAAATGGTATGACCTATGGTCCGGATCATGATGCACCTCCCATGTCGGGGTGTCCACAAAAATCACGAACGTTGCCATCTGAAGACGTGACGGAAGGAAAAGATAGAGGGAGTGAGAATCTTGCTAAAGGTCATTTTTAAGCTAGAGGGAGTGAAAATCACGAACGTCGCCATTTGAAGATGTGACGGAAGGAAAAGATAGAAGGAGTGAGAATCTTGTTAAGTGAGCATGCGTTAAGTTCATTTTTAAGCTTTTAAAAATATAATTAACCAAGGTTCGTTCATTTTAGAATGAACCTTAATGTCATGAATGCAATATAGTAAAGGATGTATGCATGGCACTAATTAATGCAAGGACATCAATCATAATATCAAGAAGCATCATAATGGTGGCATAAAGTGGCAATTGAAATCTCATGTGGGGAAAACTTTGTGACATAATCATCATACTTTACTTTCTCAAGGGGCCACCCTATAAGACATTCATTCTGGGGGTGTTCGGCCGAACCGGTGTCACCCAGAACGTATCACATCTCTAGGTTATGAGCTTATACCTAACTAGTCATCACTAGTTCTTACTTATCCCTTACCGATAAGCGTATCATAAATAAATCCCGACTCTCTAGTATGGGCTAGGAGGCATTTTCTTGGAGGTGCTCGGCCGAACCGGTGTCATCCAAGAATACATCTTGGTACCGATGTCACATAAGTTCTTTGGAGGTACTCGGCTGAACCGGTGTCATCCAAGAACTCATCTTAGTACCTCATATCTTATAAAGAAAATCTCATAGGTTTTTCAAAAACTTTCTAAGTCCCCAAATTTGTCGGGAATTGCAAAGATAACAAAGAAGATGCCAGATTTCTTCCAAATTTACTTTATGTCACATAAACAAATAGAACATGTATCCTCAATCATAAATTCATATGTTGAGATAATCATTCTCAAATAGAACATACATTCACATGTAACATTGAAGCTCATTATGCTCTTGATCCTACGGTATCTTATGCTTTGACCCTTATGGGCCTTAAACTTGAGATGTAATTATTCTATCATTCTCTATCAACCTCTTATGCACCTAAGGATTCTCTTCTAACAAATCTTACTATCATTTATGTTCTTTAATAAATCTGGGCAGCACCATGCTCCAAGGGCAGAGTTATATATCTATGATTACAGGGTTCTAGAACTTACGTTTTAGACCCTTTCTCGGTTCCGTCTTCGCCTAAGGCACTATAAATTAAATCTAAACAATTATGAGGCATTCCTATACCTAAGAACTAATTATAAACCATGTTTGCCATATTATGAGGTTGCTGGATAGAATCCAGAAATTAAATGTTCTAAGAGTTCTAGGATTGTACATTTATGGTTTTCTAGTTACTAGTTTCTCTATAGGTGCTAAAATTCAATCATACTTCAAATGTAACCAAATTTTTCATGATTAATCAATCCTAAACTGATTGTTATCATACTAAAACAGTTTTGGCATTGATTAGCATTGAAGGGGTTAAACACACATTAAATTCCAACTTACAGTTTTTCCATGAAGCTAGTTTCTCTCCTAACATGCATAGAAGTGTTCTTATCTCATCATATATCATTTTCACACATTCTAACACATCAAAACATCATCATACAGCAACAAACACATCAAGGTAGAATTGAATTGTTCAAGTCCAAAAAGACACATTATTTTACATTTCTAAAGCATATAAGTTGCTAGTTTCCCTTGGAATCATTTTAGGACTTCTAAAACTCTTTGCAAACCATTTTATTTTATCAAGAGGCTAAAAACAACCTTAGGTCAATAACCAATTTAATTCTTCTTTAGAAGAGGATTAAAATCATAAATCTTGTTAGTCATAACTTTATAAAACTCATCAAGCTTAAAGAAAATCCTAGAACATAGGTTGTTGGCCCTTGTAACTAGATGGAACTCATTCCAAGCTCATCAGTATTACTTGGCCAAAATTATACACTCAAAGAATGCTTCCATATTAAACTTTAACTTGAGATAAAATGGGCAAGTCTTTGAGCTCTAAGGTCTTTAAGTGATGACAAAATATAAACATGATATGCACTACATTTTTATTCTTCATTACAAAGTAAAGTAAGAACTTTAAAGTAAATATGCAAGGCTTGAAATTTAAATATGCAAGACTTGAAGTAAATATGCAATGCAGTTCATTTCTTTATTTTAGTGCTCTAGGCCCGGCAATAATCGACTTTAAGGCCGAAATAGAAAGGCTTTGAGAATTAATTAGGTGATAATGCAAGTCTTGTTTTAATCTTTGAGTCCTTAGGTGATGACTTAAAAATAAAGATGCAGAGCAAGAATATAAAAATGAGTGCAACCTCAAAATAAATATGCAAGTTCATTTATATCTTATTAGAGCTCATTCAAGACTTTAGAGGAACTTAAACCTTAACCCAAACTCATCATGACAAGATAAAGTGAGGTCTAGAGTTCTTAGAATTAAAGATAAGATTTCTAAAGAATTAAACCACAAGTGAGCTATATAACATTTTTATCAAAACTCAAGCTTTAGAGGTTTCATTGTGGTGAACATAAAGTCTCCATCTAGAACTCTCATCATCAAGCTATCATGTTGGACCACCCAAATTGGTTGGCCGAAATCATGAAGGAAAGAAAAGGAAAGAAACCGAAATCTTGAGAAAAAAAAGGAAGGAACCGAAATCATAAGGAAGAAAAGATCCATTTTGAAACTCTAGAGACCATGATCTTGATGATGTATTAACACCAACATCATGAGTCCTCATCACTGAGTTCACTAACTCATTTTAAATCAACATCAAAGTTAAGAATCTCAAGGTTCAAGAAAGAAAGAAACTAAAAACACCTTTTGCTTAAGAACAAAGATCAAGCTTTAGAGGTTGTTCAAGTGATGAATATCATCATGAAACCCTCATCATCAAGCTCTCATTCCTTTATTTTCAAAGGCTCATGGTCGAAAATGAAGAAAGAAGAGAAGAAGAAAAGAAGTTCCAAAAAGATTCAAGAGAAACTATAAAACACATAACTAGATTAAGAACTTAAATGAAAGAAACACTTGAAAGAAAATCCCTATCAAGTGATTGGAGGTTGAAATGAGTGAAGAGGATGAAGAACTTGAAGAACTTGGACACTTGAACTTTGAGAGAAAAAGAAAACTTTGAAGTGCTCTTTGAAAACTTACACTTGGCAAATGAACCCAAAATGATGCAAGTTCACCCAAGTATGCTATTTATAGAGAAATGAAACAAATGAGGGGTGTTTGGGGAGGGAATGGCTTTAGCCATTTATAGCCATAAGGAGGAGAAAAATATCTTCTCCAAGGCATGGTGGAAAGCATGGCTAGGTATGGGTTCAAGTATGGGTGCAAGTATGGGTCAAGCATGGTTCTTTGAGTGAGAAACAAATCAATATGTGATGTAAATGGGGGTGATGTGGCCGAAAATGCATCAGCCATGGGGGAGGATTCCTTGCATTTTAATTGTGGTTTAGAGTTGTGTTTAGGTATATCTTTGATTGGGATTAAGATTAGGAGTTTGTAAGAAAGTGTTTAGGTGAGAAAATGGGTAATCAAGGTTGTCAAGACATGTTTAAGGAGTGGTCTTGCATCATTAGTGAGTTATAAATTCATTTTAGTTCATAAACAACTCAAGACACAATTCCATGATTTAAGGAATTGGAAAGAGAAAATACTATTCAAGATTCCAAGATTGGAATCTTGAGTTTTAAAAAGATATTTAAGTTTAATCTAAGCAATTTTAGGTTCTAATTAATTTTAATAATTTATTTTGACTATAGATTAATTATGGAAATTAATTAATCTTCTATTAGAGACTAATATTGCTTAGGTTTGCTTAATTACGTCATTAGGCTCAAAACACTATTCCAGGGGCAAAATCATAATTTTGCACTAAAACTGTCCGGGACCACCAGGACTTAAACAGATACCTCTAAACACTTAAAATTACCTTTTTAATCCTTTGAGAAAAGTTTCAGGCTCAAACGGCACCTTTATCCACGTAAAAACGTTATAGGGATATTTTGGTCATTTTGACCTGAAACTACAGAAAATGACATTTCATTTCTGAAATCACTCAAGGATCATCCAATCCCCTTCAAACATTGAGTCAGCCCTTTGAGGACTGCCGGGCTAGCCATCCTCTAATTCCGGGTAGAAAATGACCTCAGGGGCATTTTGGTCATTTTCCTCTTAGATAGAAAAATCGGGGCGTTACGGGTTCCCCTTCCCCACATCAT
Source organism: Dalbergia cochinchinensis (assembly GCA_031216125.1). Classification (NCBI taxonomy): domain Eukaryota; kingdom Viridiplantae; phylum Streptophyta; class Magnoliopsida; order Fabales; family Fabaceae; genus Dalbergia; species Dalbergia cochinchinensis. Next base: position 34,411,028 of record CM062369.1, read on the forward strand.
CATCATCACATTCATCACCACCGCACCACCTTCTCTTCCTTCTCTCCTCGCCAGCCACTCCTCCAGCCACCACTACAACCCCACGGCCAAGGAGTTCCCTTCTGCTCCTGAAATCGCCCATCCCTCCACCACCGTGCTTCGCCGCTCCTCCACTGCAAGTCCGTAGCGGAGTCTCTTGCCTCCCAATCTGCAATACCCCTTTCCTCCATGCTTAGCCTCTATCGCCACGACTCCTCCTTCGTGGGTCTTCTTTCAACCGCAGCGAAGCTCCACCCATTTCCCAGCCATGCGGCTGCGGCTTCCTCCCCCTCCGCCCTCTCTCTCCCTCTCATCTCCATTCTCTTTGCATTTTTCTTTCCATCTCTCTTTTGTGTATATGTTGGTAAAAGGGATTTGTGTGTGTGTGTGTGTGTTACCATCCTTTCCCTTTTCCTTCTCTGTGAGTGCATGTGTGTTGAGTGTGTTTATTTAAGAATTATGAAATATGTTTATTTATTTTTGTTAATGATTGGATCAGACTTTGTTTTTTGTTTCTGTTCTGAGTTTCATTTTTTGGGCTTGTATTTAGTTTGGGCTATGCTTGTTTGTTTTTTCTGGGTAAAATCTTGGGTCTTTTCTTTTGGGTATCAAGTGCTTTGGGTCAATTTTTTTCCTTTTTCTAAAGTCTTAGGATGCCCTGAAAGGTATTAAATTATCTTTTGTTCATTTAGATCTTAGTTTGTTTTTAAAAAAATAAAAATGAAAAATAAAAATAATTAATCCATCAAAAAGAATTTTTTTTTTCACAAATAAAATCAATCAATGAATTTTTTTTTAATTTCATAATTAAAATCAATCAACAAAGAATTATTTTCTACAGAACGATGTGACTTTGAGTTCCTTATTGCACCAGAGGATATGTTGGCATAGCAAAAAACTATCAAGCCAAAATTAATTTTTCATTAAATTATGTTCTCTTTTAATTTAATTTCCTTTTCTTTTTTTGTATATAATTATAACTGTTGGGAAAAAAATAAATATTTTAAAGTTATAAATAAATTTGCATAATGAGCTCTAGGGTAACTGTATTCATACGATGTACTACAGGTGCAGTGGGATTAAGTTTCCACCTTTCCCTAATCATAATCAGACTCCCGAACCTCAAATCTCTTTTGAAAGACCAGTTTTGCAAATCAAAAGGTTTTCCAATTTTAGCCAGAAATAAAATTAGTGGCGACTCTCATTTTATCAGTTTATTTTAAAATCAGTTGTCATCCTCATCGCGGTGCCCTTTGAGTACGTTGTGACAGTCATCATCTACGTCCTCAGGAAACTCGGGTTTAATTATAAAATATTGAGCATGCATAAGGTTCAATTTTTAAATTCTAAAATATCATTTACCGAGGCCCATTCATTTTAATATGCGTCTTAAATGTTATGAATGCATCATGCCACATCATGAAATGCATGTCAATGCAAGGTGTAAGATACTATATACAAAGACAAATGATGCTCTTGAAACATAGTGAACATAACATGAATCTCTTCAATTTATCTTTTAGGTGACTTAGAGTATTTTCTTTCTCTCATTTGGGGCTACCCAATTACTCTCGCCTTTTGAGAGTTCTAGGCTATGAGCTCATACCTTACTAGTCGTCACTAGCATACTCTTGTCCTTAAGATAAGTTAACATCCAACTTTCAAGTACGGGATAGGGGGCTAGGATCACCTTTTATAACCTTTAATTCGGGCAGTCCAAAGGATCACTTTCTTATTAGATCACCTTTCATAACTTTTAATTCAGGAAGTCTAGAGAATCATTTCCATATGTTTTATGCCACCTTAACATTAGCATGTCATATTAAGATGCAAGAGCACAACTTATGAAATAATTTCACATGCTTTCATATTACTTTCACACACGCATCTTAAACATTCCAAGTGAAATCATAACATGCTATAATAACCAACGCAGGTCTTTTCAGTGTGCTTTGTCCTCACTCACACGCTTCCTAGGAAAACTTCCCAAGAGGTCACCTATCCCAAAATTGCTCTAAGTTAAGCACGCTTAACTGTGGAGTTCTTTAGCGATGGGCTACCAAAAAGAAGATGCATATTGTTGATATAGGTAGTACAAATTAATTCATATAAGCCCTCCTTGACTGTATAGTCCGATACCTACACAATCTTTAGGATCCCTCTCATTCGGGTGTGTAATCGATTCATTCATGTACTTCTTCGCTTGGAAGTCTGCCAGGAGCCACTCTTTGTCCGTGCCTTCTTGCACCGATGATCACTCCCCGACTTCATCCCCAGGCATTACATGCCCACCAGCTTCCCCTTGGTTCATCCCTGAGCCACACCATACGAGGAGAGGTACAGGTTCTGATACCATTTGCAACATCCCCTGCTGCTTTATGGATTGACGACTGTCCCCACAAACCAACGCAGGTCTTTTCAGCGTGCTTTGTCCTCACTCACACGCTTCCTAGGAAAACTTTCTAGGAGATCACCCATCCCAAAATTGCTCCAAGTCAAGCGTGCTTAATTGTGGAGTTCTTTAGTGATGGGCTACTGAAAAGAAGATGCATCTTGTTGGTATAGGTAGTACAAATCAATTCATATAAGCCCTCGTTGACTGTATAGTCACATACCTACACAGTCTTTAGGATCCTTCTCATTTGGGTGTGTAATCGGTTCATTCACGTACCCCTCCACTTGGAAGTCTGCTAGGAGCCGCTCTTTGTCCGTGCTTTCTTGCACCGGCGATCACTCCTCAAATTCGTCTCCAGGCATTACATATTGGTTATGTTTGCTTGAAGCAAAGATTGTTATGGCATGTTATGATTACACATGAAATGTTTAAGATGCATATGATGAAGTAATAAGAAAGCATGTGACAATTATGTGAAATGTTTGTATTCTTGCATCGTGATATAACATGCTAATGTTAAGGTGACATAAAACATATGGAAATGATCCTCTAGACTCCCCGAATTAAAGGTTATGAGAGGTGATCCAATATGGAAATGATCCTTTGGACTCCTCGAATTAAAGGTTATGAAAGGTGATCCTAGCCCCCTATCCTGTACTTAATAGTCATTGTTAACTTATCTTAAGGATAAGAGTATGCTAGTGATGACTAGTGAGGTATGAGCTCATAATCTAGAACTCTCAAAAGGCAAGAGAAATAGGGTGGCCCCAAATGAGAAAAAGAAAATAGTCGAAGTCACTTAAAAGATAAATTATAGAGATTCATGTTATGTTCACTATGTTTCAAGAGCATCATTTATGTTTGTATATAGTAGGTGCACCTTGCATTGACATGCATTTCATGATGAGGTATGATGCATTCATAATATTTAAGAAGCATATTAAAATGAATGGGCCTCGACAAATGATATTTTAGAACTTAAAAATTGAACCTTATGCATGCTCACTATTTTATAATAAAACTCGAGGTTCCTGAGGATATAGATAATGACACCAGGATAGGAGGACGCCTTACTGAGATTCTTTGGAAAGTTTCTCACTCCCTCTATCTTTTCTTTCAATCGCATCTTTAGAGGATGATGGCGATGTTCGTGATCCAGTTTCTAGCTTCCAGTTCTTTCGATTGCATCTTTAAAGGAAGTTTGTGTTTTATAAAGTTTAGACTGGGTTTTTGAGGGTTTGAAATCAAGTTTCCATGGTTTTGGTGAAGCAACAATGGAGAGTGGCTAGTTTGAAAATGCTAGCTGAGAAAGCTTTGTGGAGTGATAAGGAAGTTTGTCTTGTATTTATCCTAATTTAGCTTTTGAATTTATGTAACATAAATGCATATTTCTTTAAAAGAAAGCAAGTAAAGTAGATGGATAAGATCAAATCTTGTAAGTCAAAACTAAATCTTAGCCTTCCACTTGCCTTGAATGGATGTACATCCTCTACTTATAATGATTAAACAATCTTTCGGTGTTAGAGATCACACACCGAAATTTTACTAAATCGGTAAAACACCGTACCCTGTTAATCAAATATTGCTCGAAAATTAATTCCAGGTATAAAATTCTTATTTCTATCTATTTCTAATTTTATTTCCATGTTTTCCCAATTTCGGGCACCTTCGGGTCTCGAATCAAGGGTTTCGGCTATCCTGGCAGGCCTGCGGGGCCGGCAAAATACTATTCACTTTTTTTTTTATAAAACTGTTGGACCGTCCTCATCATTGTTAAAACTATTAGATTTTTGAAATTACAACTAATAAAGATCAAATTAATTTTTAACTAATTTTTAGGATGTTACATTACCATCTACCTTAGAAAGAATTTTGCCCTCAAAATTCATTTGAAAACAACTTCAAAAGACAATTCTCATAAATCAAACAAGGAATTCATGCATAGTTTAAACAATTCAACCAAATCCTAAATGTTCCTACCTAGGATCAGATTTTTGGGTATGACGTCCCCTCAGCACTTATAGTAAAAGCCTTACTCTGGTGTTATGGCTTTTTAGCAAGGCTTGTTGCCATGATTTTTTTCCACATTTAGGACACTCTTGTCCTACCACCGGTCTTGATCCTTGCATGAGTACCATGGACTCCAGCTCCTTCGTATTCCAATTGCTCCTTCATAGTGGTATCCATCTCATGAAAAGTATCCATTATGTCTTCATGGTCATCATTCTTATTCCTAGTATGTCTGTGGTTTGCCATTGGTTTCTGAACACACAAAACAAAGATATTGAGTTGATCAGGCTCAACACTATGCTAAGTGTGATAGCAACCAACAACAATACCACTAGATTGTCATGCATATCTAAACCCCATATCCTATCACATAGATAAGATTCAAGGCATGACTTATCTACGCTTTGGAAACATAGCTAGTCCTTTCCCCGAGGTCCTACTAGGATATAACACCCGGGGGTTGGGGAGTGATCGCTAATGCAAAAAGGCACAAACAAGGAGCGGCTCCTGGCAGACTTCAAAAGCGGAGGGGTACATGAATGAACCGATTACACACCCAAATGAGAGGGATCCTAAGACTGTATAGGTATGGGACTATACAGTTAAGGAGGGCTTATATGAATTGATTTATACTACCTATACAAACAAGATGCATCTTCTTTTCGGTAGCCTATCACTAAAGAACTCCATAGTTAAGCGTGCTTGACTTGGAACAATTTTGGGATGGGTGACCTCCTAGGAAGTTTTCCTAAGAAGCGTGTGAGTGAGGACAAAGCACGCTGAAAGGACCCGTGTTGGTTTGTGGAGACAGTCGTCAATCCATAAAGTAGCAAGAGATGTTAACTAAGCTCAGGACTCCTATTTAGAGTAACAACTAAAACACTAATCAATCTTACAAATGGACATGAGCTTTAGAGTCAACACCATGGTTCTAAGAATCTTTATTTTGTTTGGACTCACCATCAAGCTTAAAGAAATGAAATATAAAGAATCTAACACCTTACTCATTATGGTTCTTTGAAAATCGAAGAACAAAATTCAAGATTTAGAGGTTAAAAATGTGATGATCTCATTATCATCATCTAGGAACCCTTATCATCAAGCCAATATTTTTGAACACAAAAGGCCTTTAAGGCCAAAATGAAAAAGGAAGAAAAGGAAGCCCAAAAATCGAAATGTCAAGAGTAAAACTCATTCATTATTTTATCATTAAACGAAAAGTAAAGAGAACATAGAAGAAGAAAATATTTCCAATCAATCCAACATTCTAACCGAAAATGACTCAATGAAAAAGAATAAGAACTTTGAAACAAAATCCCTACCAAAGGTATTTTTTTCTTGTTGAAATGAGAAGAGCTTGATCTTGGAAATAGATAAGAAGAATAATTCTTCTTTGGGGTGGAAGAGTGTTTCAGCCAAGGGAAAAAGAGAAAGAAGGAAAATTTGTCTTGAGTTTTTTATCATGGAAGAGGAAGGTTAAGTGTTTTAGGAAAGGTCTATGGTGGTTGTGTGGTGTTTTGAGGTTGAGAAGTAGTGGTTGATGGTAGTTTCTTGAAAATGGAGGAGGAGGAAGAAAGTTCTTAAGATGAAAGAGAAGAGAGAATTCTAGATTAGATTTTTGGACAAGATTGAAATCCAAAAAAAAGAAATGAATGATAAAGTGTGGGTTTCCTTTAAGGGTGTAAGTATTCAAAATGAAAATGTGAGAGTGTGATGGGAGTGAAGGAGTGGCCGACCATGCTTGGATATGGGGGGAAGGAAAATATCTCTTTTATGTGTATCATGACATGGAGTGGTGGAGGAATGGCTAGGTATGGGTTTGTGTAAGGTTTCGTTGAGTGTGTAACTGACTAAAACAAAGTATGATAGAGTGATGGAGGAGAAGGTAGCACCGGTTTCATTAGGAGAGTGGAGGGAAAAATATTGTCATTTCATGTGTATTAGGAGTGTGTTTAGGAGTAGGTTTGATTAGACCTTTGATTAGAAGTTTGTAATTAAGTGTTTAGGTAAGAAAGTGAGTGATTAAGGGCATTCAAGACATGGTTAAAGAATGCTCTTGCTCACTTAGTGGAGTCAAACCTCATTTAACAAGAATTTCAATCACATCTTTGATTCCTTAATTTAAGGAATTAGAGAGAGAAAATACTATTCCAATTGATATGGCACAAAGTCTTGAATTAAGAAAGGGATTTTGAGTTTCTTTAAGCAATCTTAGGCCCTAATTAACCTTAATTAATTATTTTGACTATAGATTAATTACTAAAATTATTTAATCTTTAATTAGAGCCTAATATTGCTTATGTTTCTTAATCACACAATTAAGCTCATAATGCACTAGTTAGGGGCAAAATGGTAATTTTTCACAAAAACTCTCCGAGGACACCTGAGCTTAAGCAAACATAACACATCCCTTAAAAACACCATCCTAAACTTCGGGGTAAAGTCTGGGTCCAATCGGTAATTAATTCCGCGTTAATTTGTTGTAGGAGTATTTTGGTAATTTCACGGGGAAAAAATCAAAAATTGAGATTTTCATCTCTAACATTATGCATAACACAATTAATCCCCTTTAAACATTAAATCATGCATTCGAGGTTTGCCTAGACCTGCTTTCCTCGATTCCTGGGTAAAAATTATCTTAGGGGCATTTTGGTTATTTGCACACAGGGAAAGATCTGGGTGTTACATCCTCCACAAGTCAAGACTTGTGTATTTCATGAACAACTCCATTTTATCTCTCCAATATGCATAGTGTCCACCATCAAAGAATGGCGGTCTGTTAATGGAGTGTCCTTCTACAATGTGAATATTTTGTGCCATGTTTCCTCAGGATCTTTAACCTTTGCAGTTGTTAGAATGCTTAACCCCTTAGAGCCTTGAGCTCTGATGCCAATTTTAGGTTGAAAAGTGCATGAGAAAAGGGGTTAAATTGTGCTTGGACTATTCTTTTCTTTTTCGTTTCTAAAAAACTAAGATAGATACAATCAAGTATGAACTTTAAGTGCATTGGAAATAAATGTTAGTATACTTCAGAAAGTAACTTTTTGAACTATTAAATACATTAATAAGAAAAGGTTTTCCAGAAAACACAGTATGAAAGGCAAAACATAGTAAGTAAAAAAGAGTCAAGGAGAGAGAAGATACTACAAGGGATTTTTATATTGGTTTGTGTAACGTCTCGATTTTCTGTTTGAGTGGAAAATGACCAAAATGCCCCTGAGGTCATTTTCGGCCCGGAATTCGAGGATGGCCGACCCGATAGTCCTCGAAGGGCCAACTCAATGTTTGAAAGGGATTGAATGACCCTTGAGTGGTTCCAGAGGCGAAAGTCTCATTTTCTGTAGTTTCGGGTCAAAATAACCAAAATACCCCTATAGCGTTTTTACGCGGGTAAAGGTGCCGTTTGAGCCCGGAACTTTCCCCAGAGGTTCAAAACCATGTTTTTACATGTTTCAAAACATCTGTTTGAGTCCCGGCAGTCCCGGGCAATTTTAGTGCAAAATTACGATTTTGCCCATAGAATAGTGTTTTTGAGCTTAATGATGTAATTAAGCAAACCTAAGCAATATTAGGCTCTAAATGAAAATTAATTAATTTCCATAATTAATCTAGAGTCAAAATAAATTATTAAAATTAATTAGAACCTAAGATTGCTTAGATTAGATTTAAATCTCCTTTCTAAAACTCAAGATTTCACTGTTGGAATCTTGAATAGTGTTTTCTCTCTCCAATTCCTTAAATCAAGGAATTGTGTCTAGAATTGTTCATACACTAAAATGAGTTTATAACTCACTAATGATGCAAGAACACTCCTTAATTATGTCTTGACAACCTTGATTACCCATTTTCTCACCTAAACACTTTCTTACAAATTCCTAATCTTAATCCTAATCAAAGATACACCTAAACACAACTCTAAACTACAATTAAAATGCAAGAAAACCCTCCCCATGGCTGATGCAATTTCGGCCCTCTCTCTCTCATTTACAACACATGTTGAATTGTTTCTCACTCAAAGAACCATGCTTGAAGCCATACCTTGAACCATACCTCACCATACTTTGAACCATACCTCACCATGCCTCAAGACCACATTATCTCACCTCATGGAACTCATGGGCTCCCCATGAGGTTGATGGCTGAAATTTCCTTCTTCATTTTCACCTTGCATTTGTTTCATTTCTCTATAAATAGCTTGCTTGGGTGAACTTGCATCATTTTGGGTTCATTTGTTAAGTGTAAGTTCTCAAAGAGCACTTCAAAGTTTCCTTTTTCTTTCAAGTTCAAGTCTTCAAGTTCTTCAAGTTCTTCATCCTCTTCTCTCATCCTAATCCTCAAATCACTTGGTAGGAATTTTCTTTCAAGAGTTCATTCATTTAAAGTTCTTAATTCCTTTATGTGTTCTTAGTTTCTCTTGAATCCTTTCAAGAACTTCCTTTCTTTTTCTTCTCCTCCTTGTTTCGGCCATGAGCCCTTGGGAATCAAAGGAATGAGAGCTTGATGATGAGGTTCCATGATGATAATGTTCATCACTTGGATAATCTCTAAAGCTTGATCTTTGTTCTTAAGTTAAAGATGTTTTCTTTGTTCTTTCTTCTTAAACTTTGAAACCTCTCACCTTGGTGATATTTTAAAATGGTCACATGAACTCCATGATGAGGACTCATGATGTTGGTGTTAATGCATTATCAAGATCATGGTCTCTAGAGTTTCAAATGTTTCTTTTTCTTCTAAAAAGTTTTCGGTTCCCTTTCCTTTTCTTCCTTCATATTTTCGGCCATATTGGCCAAGGGAGTTCACAATGGCTTGATGATGGGAGCTTCTAGATGATGACTATGTGTTCATCACAATGAGGCCTCTAAAGCTTGAGTTTTAATAAAACTGTTATTTATGTTTACATTCCAAGCAAAGAAACCTTGTGTTTTAAAGAACCCTTGAGGTTCACTCTTGTTTTTACTTTGTCTTGTCATGATAAGTTTGGGTTGAGGTTTGAGATTCCTTTAAAGTCTTGTATGAGCTCTAATAAGACATAAAATGAACTAGCATTCATATTTAAATTCAAGCTTATGCACTGCATGTTTAATTTGAGCTTTGCATTCATATTTAATTTCCAAGCCATCACTTAAAGTTAAAGGCTAAAGAATGAAGTGCATCTCATATTTATACTCTTGTCTAGCATATTTACTTTTCATCACTAAAGAACGTAAAGATCTAAAATGAGGTTTGCACTATCACCTAACTAAATCTCAAAGCCTTTCTATTTCAGCCTTAAAGTCGATTGTTGCTGGGCCTAGAGCACTAAAATAAAGAATTGAACTTGCATATTTACATTTCAAGCCTTGCATATTTATATTCCAAGCCTTGCATATTTATTTTAAGCCTTGCATTTTTATATTCAAGTCTTGCACGTTTACTTTAAGCTCTCACTTTAATTTGTAATGAAGAATAAAAATGAAGTGCATAGCATGTTTAAATTATGTTATCACTTAAAAGATCTTAGAGCTCAAAGACTTGCCCATTTTATCTCAAGTTAGAGTTTAATGAGAGAGCATTCTTTGAATGCATGATTTCGGCCATGAAGTGATGATGGACTTGGAATGAGTTTCGTCTAGCTTCAAGGACCAATAAGTCAAGTTTTAAGAATCCTTTTAAGTCTCATGAATTTGTTTAAGTTAAGACCAACAAGGTTCTATGAATTTAACACTCTTTTAAGGAGGGATTAAGTGGTCACTAATCTAAGGATGTGTTTAGTCTCTTCAACATGATAAAATGGTTTGCAAAAGAGTTTTAGAAGTCTTGAAAAAAGATTCCAAGAGAAACTAGTAACTCATGTGTTTAAAAAATATCAAGTTATGTATCTTTTAGGAAACTTAATGTTTCGGTTCTTCCATGATGTGTTTGCTGCCATGTGATGATGTTTGATGTGTTTGAATGAGTAAAAATTATGTATGATGAAGTAGGAACATTTCCTTACAAGTTAGGAAAGAAACTAGCTTTCTAGGAAAACCGTAAAGTCAAGATTTAGCATAGTTTTGTCCCATTTAGTTATGGACACTGCCCAAACTGTTTTAATGGGAATATGATCAGATTAGGATTGATTAATCATGAAAAATTTGGTTACATTTGAAGTAGGAATGAATTTTGGCACCTATAGAGAAACTAGTAACTAGAAAACCGTAAAACCGCAATTCTAGAACTCTTAGAACATTTAATTCTTAGAATCTGTCCAGCAACCTTATAATGTAGATAACATGGTTTATAATTAGTTCTTTGATATAGGAATGACTTATAATTGTTTTAGGTTTAACTTACAGCGCCTTAGTCGAAGACAGAACCAAGAAAGGGTCTAAAACACAAGTTCTAGAACCCCGTAATCATAAGTTTATAACACTGCCCCTAAGGAATGGTGATGTTCAGATTTAATTGAGAGCATAAATAAATGATAAGTTTTGATAAGAGAGAACCCTTAGGTGCATAAAAGTTTGATAGGAGATGATAGGTTAACTACATCACAAGTTTAAGGCCCGTAAGGGTTAGAGCATAAAATACCGTAGGACCAAGTGCATAACAAACTTTTAATGTTGCATGTGAAAGTATGAGAATGATTTGATGTCTTATGATGATGATGAATGGTTGTGCATGTTCTACAAGTTCCGTGGCATAAAGCAAGTTTGAAGGAAATCCGGTGAACGCCGTTATGCTGCTAAATTTCCCATCAAACTTGAGAATTTGAGAAAAGTTGTGAAAACTCCTGGGTGACACCGGTTCGGCCGAGCACCCCCAGGAAAGGTTCTGGGTGACACCGGTTCGGCCGAGCACCCCCAGAACAGATGTGACATAACACTGAGATGCATTTCTCCCACTACGGTGGGGAGGAAACAAATCCGTGAGGGTATTGACATTGAGCTTTCCAAAGTGGACAATTCGCTGTGTACTAGATACCAGTAGAGCGTTTCAAATAAGGAAATGATCCTAAGATAGGTGATCCAAGAAAGTTATGTATACCCCCTCTATTAGCCCATATTAAATCTAGTGACGACTAGTTAGGATTGAGCTCATTCCTAGGCGATAGGTGAGATGTAGTTTGATGACCAGATTATCGCCGGGCCGGTGAATTGGTTGGATTTTTGGTGGATATGTTAAGAGGGTGGTCTTTAAGAAAAAGAACTTAAGAGTTTTACTTACGAGAAAGATGTCACATGAAAAGTACTATGCCTTTTTATGCCGCGTATATGATTTATGTTTCCTTATGATGTGCCCAAGTATTACGACTTTCATGTTAATGTGCATATGGTATTGTCATGCATTCATCAAATATCTGTTGCATTCATGTCATTAAGACACATACTAAAAGACACCCACTTCGGATAAAATATATTTGAAAAGCCTAAAACCAATCCTTATGCATGTACACCTTTTCATAATTAAAACCGAAGTGGCTGGGGACGACGACGATGATACTTGTGTTAGAGTCGGGAATCCCTACTGAGAATCTTAATGAGTTTCTCATCCCTTCCTCTTCTTCCGTGTCGTCTCTAGACGAGGATTACAATGAGGTTCGTGACTTCTTCTGAGGCTCGCGCTTAAGGGTCACACTAGCAGACGAAGCAGAGGGTTGCTGCGGGAGCATAGATAGCTTAACTTTTGGGTTGACACTTATCCAACCTCATAGGTGGATAAGGATCACTTCACATATATGGGCATGTTTTGATGTAAATGATGGTACAATGATGCTAGTAATCTATGTATCTATGAAGATGTGATGATATTATGATTGATATGTATAATACTATGTTTCATGATTATGAATAGTGTGGTTACTTTTTCTTGCACGTCATGGTTATGCAAACGTTAGGTTAGTACGTGGCTTGCATTTTGCTTTCAAGTTTCAAAAAGAAAAATTTATTCATATTTTCCGCTAAGTATTTTAATGAAGGGTTGTAAAGAATGAGACTAAAAGAGTAATATACTAATGATTAACCTAAATATATTTTAGAGTATTGGGTTAAAAATTAGGATGTTACAGTTTGGCCAATTTGCCTACATTCTGTTTTCAAACATTGTTGAGTTCCACTAAAATCATTCTCAACCCAAGAAAGTTAGATAGTCCTTACAATAGCCTTCTCAAGCTCTTACCACTAGCCAGTAGCTCACTCTACTGTCACACCTGAGTAGTCTTTGACTAGCTTTTCCAAGCTAACTTCGTGGCCAGTAACTCACTTTACTGTCACCTTTCAAGTAGTCTTTGTTTAGCCTCTTCGAGCTACCTCACAATGATCACTACTGGATCGGGGTTATAAAGGTTTGTGTTTGGGTTAAATCAGTCAAACTAACCAACACTCAAGTTTTCATATGACAAACAATAACAAATCTGGAAAACTTGAATGACTTCTTTCTATCTATTCTTCCTTGGAAGAATGATGTTATAGATTTTTTACAAGGGATGAAATTGATTACAAGCAGTAATAACTTCATAGAGAATAGAAGGAAATTTCTACAGCATTTTAGTAAAGTATTTTAGCAAAAAGTCACTTTCTTGAAAGTACAACATCTCTTTTTATATTTGATCTGCATTTATAACCTTTGTCCTTGATCTATTTTCCAAGTGTCATGCGTTGATCTTCTTTTTGTGTCTTGAAAATACAGTCTAGACGAGTAGCTCGGTGTGTCTGAGCTGTTGAGTAATAAAGGTTTTTGAGTCCACATTTAGAAACTATTTTTTACTTTCTGAATAAGGTTTATGAACTTTTTCTTCTAGAAGTTGGGGCAGTTGACTAAGTTGTCAGAGGAGGTGTCATGTCAATTAATGTGAGCTGTCGCGACTCAAAAGTGAATTAAAATTTATAAAGTGCTAAGTTGTACCAAAAATGTAGTAAAGGGCACAACCTACGTCGTTTCTTAAGGAGGCTTCAACACTTAGTTGGAAAATTGGGGGTTTTAAAGAATTAAAGCAATAACTTAAATTGAAAGATAATAGCAATAATAGATAAGGCACTAGTGCAAGGTATTCGTAGGATTGGAAATCAATTATCATTGACCAAATATTAAACCCATTGATAGCTATTAATAATAAATTACTAGCAATTCTACTAGTGATCAATTGACCTCTAGAATTTGACCAATGCAAGTAACTAATAAACGACGATCACCAATCTATTTAAAAATCACATTGATTTAATGAACCAATTGCTATAGCCTAACTGCCAATCAGAAAGTTAATTCTAATATTCTCCCTCAAATATAAACCAGTAGATCTACTAATTTATACCCAAAGGGTTTCCCTAAATGACAATCGCAAATTTAGTTATTCCAATAAAGATTATAGCAATCACCACAATAATTAAAGGAATGGAAACTACAATATATTAAGAAAACCAATACGTTCAATAGAAACAAAGGGTCTCAAATGTCATCCCAATCCATCCGAAAATCCCTACACTAGCCAAGAAATCTACCTCTCTATCTTTGGAGGATTACAACAATGAAGATAAAAGAACCTAAAAATAATAGCAATGATCCTTGCCACAATCTCTAAGATAAAGCACCTTCGTCAATGGAACCCTTAGAGAGAGAAAAGAGAAGGAGAAGAGAGAGATGTAGAGAGAGAGTGTGTTTTTTTAGAAAGAGAATCAAAAAATTTCAAAGTGGCGTGTGTCCTTCAAAAGTCTCTGAAATGGAGTTAAAAAGCAAAAAGGTTCAAAACACGGAACAAAATTGCGTGTATTGCCAAAGCTCATCCACTTAAGACCGCTATAGCGGTCCTGCCTCTTGTTGCAACCAAATTCAGATTTCTGGTGACCGCTATACCAGTCATATACTTGCGCAACACCGCTTCGTACACTTCCAAACTTGTTTTGAGGCCCGAAACGTTTGAATTAACTTTTCGGCCTAGAAATAGAAGTCATAGCTCTTTGAATAAGCTTTCCAATACCATAATAATCACCTCAATCAGACATCTTTAGCCCCAGATATTATGAAAATACTAACTAGAGGTCAAGTTGGACAGTATTAGAACATCGGCAACCTTTAATCTTGCAACCCGATTTTCACCAAGATACTCTTAGAACCGGGTTTTAGGCTGAACATGAAAGTTGTAGAGGACTTCTTGAGCTTTTCAATACATCTTTATTTGTCTTAATCCGATCATTTATTCTTGACAATTGCATTTGATCCAAGGTTTCTGTACTTAAGACCATACTCAAAGAGACAAGTCAAACGCAACAGGATGTAATTACAAATTATCCCATAATCAATGCAAATGCCATCAATTCTATGAAAATCACATAATGAGCGATAAATCAAAATCCTTATTAATTATATCAACAATACAGTAAATCACATGTAAAATGCTAAGGTGTAAAAGAAAGATACGTGGCACAAATGCCCCTTATCAAACTCCCGCACACTTAAGCCTTCACATGTCCTCATGTGGAAATAAGATCAAACCAAGGCATGGATGAGAAGTAATAAACAAGGACTACACTAAACTCCTAACCTAAAATGCATGATGCATGTAATTAAATGATACTACACCAATCCAATGAACTTAGAGGCACAGCAGTAAGCTTTCACACCAATAATCAAGAGAATTACAACAAGCAATGCATGAATTAGAGCATGGCACATAGAGTAAAATTCATAACTTATGCATGGATCAAGTACAAAAGTCCTCTCATGGCCATTGTTTGCCCTCATTCACTCAAATGTTTTGGGTTATGATGCACACTCTGTAACGCCCCAATTTTTACTACTATGTGAAAATTACCAAAATGCCCCTAGGTAATTTTTACACGTAATTCGAGGTCAAATAATCCTCAATAAAGGAATATGACATTAGAGAAATATCATAGGAGACTTGATTAGCGATTCGTACGAAAGTCGCAAACCCCGATTTTTCTGTACGTGTAAAATGACCAAAATGCCCCTGAGGTTATTTTTACCTAGAAATCAAGGATAACCAATCTAAATTATCTTTGAGGGATTAATTTTATGCCTGATGGGGATCATATATGCCTTAGACGTAAAAATCTCAATTCTCAATTTTTACCGTAAGTAAAATTACCGTTTTGCCCATGTAGTAATTTTATATGAAATTATATAATCTTTGAATTCGATTTTCACCCAAAAGTTCAAAATGACTATTTCAAGTATGATTTGAGATTCTCTAATATTTACAGAGAGTTTTTATGTGAAATTGCCTTTTTACCCCTAGTTGTACTAAATAGATTTACTTGTGTAATCAATGTAGTATTAAAGTTCTATTTGAACTCGAAATGATTTCACTTATCAACCTTGAGTTTAAATTAATTACCTAAGGTTAAAAAAAAATAATTACTAAGGTAATTAGAGTCTAAATTACCTAAGGTAAAAATAAAAATTACCTTTCCTTAATTATGAAAGCTCATAAAATTAGTGATATTTGAGATCAAAGTTAAGATTTCGGTTTATGTAAAATCTTGTATATTTACATTTTTCTTATCCTAAGTTTAGAACCTATGTTACAAAGTGATTTTTACTCATTTGAAATTAACCTCATTTACTAGTATGTGATTTCTCTTTTTACCTTGTCTTGATTTGTCCTAAACACTTAACCTTTTACCATTTTCACTAATCTATCAATTCCTAATCTTTTGTCTAAGTAAATACACATCTAATACATGATTTATCACTTGTAAAACATAACAAATCTGATCTAAAAGGACCAGAAACCAGCGGCCATCACACTCTCAATGGTGGTCATATTTCATTTTTTATTTCAAAGATTGTTGCACTAGATCATTAGGCACCACCATGATACCAATACTTTATTGTTTTTCTTCAAGATACACCTCAAATACATGTCCTACCATGAATGAAAGAATAAAACTTGTCCCCCATTATTCCCTAAAGTAGCCGTGTCCACCATGTTCTCATGTTGTACAAATTTTAAAATTCATTCAAGAATAATGCACACAAACACATCATAACATTACCATGTGTTCTTTTTAGTTGTCTTGCACATTTTTGGATCAAAAATTCTGATCACATTTCAGCCTAGGAGCAGCAGCCATACACCCCCCATAATTCCCCCATTTTATTTTATTATCAAAGAATTAAGCACTCAAACAACACCATGACCATACCATGTGATATTTGAGTTGTTTTGCATTATTTTTGAGCAAGAATTCTGATCACATTTCAGCCCATATGCAGCGTACATATAGCCTTCCTTGGCCTATAAATATGAGCTCTTCCATTGCCAAAATGCACACACAAACATTCCTAACCTTAGCATTTTCTTACTTGATAGTTTTCTTACTCAAAGTTTGCTCAAAGTTCTCTAATTCTCCCAATACTTCAAGCTTTCTTCTTCTTCCTCCTCATTCACATCCAAGAGACTCCATTCCCAACCCCTAATCAAGCTCTAAACCTTAAGCATACACATTCCAACCATAAATCAACTCCTAAACACAACCTTTCCATTATCAAACACAAAAACACAAGAGAAATCCTCCCTCCATTTGCTCTAATCTTGGCCGAAGTTCAAAGGACATATCAAGGACATATTTTCTTCTTCTAACTTCTCTAAAGATCAAGCATTACCTTTTGATAACAAGAAACAACTTGGTAGGGATTTTATTTCATGTTCTTTCTCTTGTTCTTTCTTTATATTTTCAATTTTTATGATTTGATTATAACCATGGCTTGATGATGAGGAATCATGGTGGTGGTTGTGAATCCATCATTTAAATGAACTCTAAAGCCCAAGGTTTAATTCTTGATGTTAAAAGATTAATAAAGGAATTACTAAGTTTTGAGTTTTAAGCTTAACAAGATATAAAAATGAACTAGCATCCATATTTATGTTTCAAGTTCTTGCACATCATATTTAAATTCCAAGCCTTGCATAATCATATTTAATTTCAAGTCATCATCTTAAATCTTTAAGATAATAATATGAATTTGCATTCTCATGTTTAAATTTCAAGTAATGCATTTTATGTTTCAAGTTATCACTAAACTTTAAAGATCTAAAAATAAACTTGAATCTTCATATTTATATTTGAAGTATTATATATCATGTTTATATTTCCAAGTTATCACCTTATAATGATGAAGATTAAAAATGGATTGCATAGCATATCTATGATTCTTGCTATCACCTAAATCTCTAAAATCTCAAAACTTACCTCTTTAATCTTAAATAGGAATTCTTATACTTAAATTAAGTTAATTTCAGCCTCTTGATGTTCTTGGTATTAAGATTCGTTTGTTTTATTTTTAAGGCTTTGATCTCGTCTTTAAATTACTTAAATAATTCTTGTTAGAGTTAGAAATCCAAAGATGTTAAAGATTGTGCTTTTCTCAAGCTTTTTGATTTAAAAATTATGTTACTGACCTGACTTAAATAAAATAGTTAGAATGCTATTTTATAAGGTTTGAATGTGTATAAATTACTTATAATTGATGTAAGAATTGTTTTTAGCATTTTTGAGATAAACTAATAATTAGAAAGGATCAAAATCATAATTTTGTAAAGCTTTAGACAATGAATTTTTTGGATTAATTCCTTACTGATTTGATACTGATCTTATGGTTTATATACATTAGAATTACTAGTATTTGATGTATAAATTGTTTTTTTGTATCTTAGAGGTTGAAAAGAATAATTACAAGTATTAGTTTTGACTGATTCATAAAATGCGGAAAGTTGTGTCCTAAACTATCAATTATGTAATTTTTTGATTCAAAGGATTTTAATTAGAGTAAATAATGATATCTGATGTGTATATGTGTTTAGAATACCATTTATGATGTTTAGAGAAAGTTTTAGAAGTATTGGCTTTTGATAAGTGTCAAAAATAAGTGACTTTGTACTTTGACCCCTAAAATATGTTAAATTTAGTCTATGGCCCTAAAAGGTTTTTATGATGAGTTTGAATGGTTTCTGATAGTTATATGTCTCTTGAAATGTATTGGTTAAAGTTAAAGGTCTTTAATTTATGAGTAGATGTTAAAAAGGGGTAATTACATTTTGACTCGTAACCTTTGAGAAATTGTGATTTGACCCCTTTGGGACTCAAACGCAAATATTAATAATTTGATGAGATGAATGTGATTGATATCTCGTGATGGCTATGTTCATATATTGAGATTTATATGGCTTATGGATATATGCAATGAAATATGATGCATGTTTATGTGATTTGATTTATGGCATGTTACGGTTATGTCTGATTCATTGAGATGCATAAGTTCGTGAAGTTTAAGAGCATGAAATATTAATGATGAGTTATTCATGTTTGCATCTATATATATCATGCCAAGATTTAAGGTGACATAAAACACATGGAAATGATCCTCTAGACTACCCGAATTAAAGGTTATGAGAGGTGATCCGAATAGGAAGTGATCATTTGGACTCCCCGAATTAAAGGTTATGAAAGGTGATCCTAATGCCCCCTATCCCGTATCTTAAGAGTCCGGAATTTAACTTATCAAGAGGGATAAGATTACACTAGTGACGACTAGTGAGGTATGAGCTCATAACCTAGAACTCTCGAGAAAAGAGAGAATTATAGGGCGGCCCCCAAGGAAAAGAGAATGAAGAAGTTTAAGTCACCTGTAAGAATGATGATCATGATGTTCTTTATATCATATGCATTGTTTTATGGATTTTATGATATTACGTATATTGATATTGACATGCATCCATGACTAATATGTTGCATTCATGACATTAAGATTCATGCTAAAAGATACGGGCCTCGACTAATGATATTTAGAACTTAATAAATTAACCTTATATAAATGTTCACCATTTTCATAATTAAACCCGAGGTTCCTGGGGACGATGACGATGACACTTGTGTTATAGTCGGGAAGCTCTACTGAGATTCTTGTATAAGTTTCTCATCCCTTTTCTTTTCTGTGTCGTTTCCAGACATGAATGATGGTGTAGTTCGTGATTTGTCTTGAGAGTGGACGAGGAGCTACGGAGATAACTTTCTTTTGGATATTTTCCTTTAGAGTGATCGTATCTCAGTTATCAGTTTGTATTCTATTGATGGATATATATTGATGTCCTTAAGATTACAAGACATCACTATTATGATATAGTTATTGATATGTTATTATTATTTGAGTTATGTTATGTTATGGTTGTATTATGTATTTACCTGTTATTCGTTTCTAACATCTCTCTTACGCAGGCAAGGTAATGACGTTAGATATTTAGTATGTGCGGCTCACGATTTGGTATTTAAGTTTCAAAAAAAAAAATTTACCCATATTTTCACTACAGTATTTTAAAGAAGTTTTGAGTTAAAAACTGGAACAAAAGAGTAATGACTAATAATTAACTTAAATGCGTCCTAGGCGTGTTGAGTTAAATATTAGGGTGTTACACACTCAATCACCTTAAGTGAAAATGCATTACCATAGGCTTACTATGGGTCTCATTCTCCATTTTGTCACACACATATGCATACTGAATCAAAAGGACTTACCTTTGGTTGTAATGAGGCTTGGGTGAAGGTGGATAAAAATATAGGCCAATGGGGCACACCTAAGGGTGTACTCTGTTGAACTTAACACAATCACGGGCTTTTCTTTTATAATGACACACCTTCAACCAAACCTTTTTTTTTAGAATTTTTCTCTTTTTTTTTCCTGCAACTTTTCTTGGTGTGCCACTTGCTGAATTTTTGGGTACACATTGTTCCTCCCCTACACTTAATTTGAGGCATGTCCTCATGCTCACCCTACACTTATGCTCAAGCACATATAAGAGTTGCACAAATGCTCTCCTAAGCCTAAAAGGTTGGGAATTTTCATGATTTTTCACTTTTGGCTAAGGATGTGCTAAAATAAAAGAATGGGCAATAAGGCTCAAAGGGGTTAAACAATAGTAACATGTAAAGGATTGGTTGTATGGGCAAGTGGCTAAAGACAAGAAAAATGCCTAAATCATATTCAAGCATGCACATAAAAA
Source organism: Dalbergia cochinchinensis (assembly GCA_031216125.1). Classification (NCBI taxonomy): domain Eukaryota; kingdom Viridiplantae; phylum Streptophyta; class Magnoliopsida; order Fabales; family Fabaceae; genus Dalbergia; species Dalbergia cochinchinensis. The sequence goes on from CM062369.1 coordinate 34,431,424, forward strand.
CATATTTTCAAGCAAGACCCTAAGCAAGTTGTAGAATGCAAATCCAAAGAAGGAAACACACATGAACAAACAAGGATGGCATATGATGGTCCAATCAAAGAGGGTCAAAATCTCACAGGTAAAATTACATGTACTCGATCCAAACACAATGAATCTACTAAGCATGCAACACAAGATAAAGTCAATGCCAAGCAAGTCCATAAGGTGCATGTGGTGCGAGCCTAGGCATGTTGTAACACCCTAAAAATTATCTAAAAATTAATTTGAGCTTTATCAATCATAATTTCAAAAATTTGATAGTTTGAACAATGATGAGGACGATCCAACGGATTTGTAAAAAAAAAAGTGAATAGTAACTTGCAGGTCCCACAGGCCCGCCGGGACAGCCGAAACCCTAGAATTGGGCCCCGAAGATGCCCAAAATTGAGAAATTATATGATTATGGTTAGAAATACGTAGAATTAAAAATTTTATACCCGAAATTATTTTTCGGGCAATGTTTAATTACCCGGGTACAGTGTTTTACCCGTTCAGTAAAATTTCAGTGTGCGATTTTTGACACCGAAAGATAATTTAATCATGCTAAATAGATAATGTATATCTATTCAATCCATGTGTAAGGCTAAGATTTAATCTTGGCTTCCAAGATCAAATCCTAGCCATCCATTCTACTATCTTTCTTTAAGAATCATTCATTTATATTATACAATATCCAAGCTTCCTTTACAAGCCAAACACAACAACATCTTCTTCATTAAGTTAGCAAACATCCACGGACAGCAAGAAAGGAGGAACAGAAACCTCCATTTCTTTTTCTCAAGAGCTCCAAAATTTATTTCCAACCTCAAAAACCTTAACCTAGAGTTGTTAAAACTTCCAATTTCCTTCACAAAACTTGTTCTACTCTTCATAATCTACCATTCTAATCGATTGAAATTTCAATTCCTCACTTTGATATCTTATACTCCTCTGCCTAGGGAAGGGTTTGATGTGGGTTTAGGAGCTTTGAAGTTGAAGGAATCAACCTTGGAGCACCTTGGAGCCAAGGATCCAAAAGACACTAAAAGTAGGGTTTTTTTTAGCCTTTTAGTTTCAAAAATTTTGTGAAACTTTCTGACTAGTTTTAATTCAAAATTTTGGGATGTATTGGTTGATGATAGATAGATATTGATGTGTTTAATTTTTTGGAGAGTTTGGATGATGTTAAAAATCACTTTTGTTAAAAGAGATTTTGAGCCATGTTGCTGGAATTTCGATTTTGTACAGGCAGTATTTGTTCACGAATTTTCTGGGCTTGTTGTGGACATTTTCGTGAGCTGCAAAAAATATATGTTGGAGCTAACATCTGGAGCTAGTCCCATGAAGTTTCTTTGATTTTTATTTTGAGTCAAACTGCCTTAGAAAAATCAAGAACCGAAATTAAGCATATGCTGCCTGACGTGTTGGAACAAAAGCTATAAATGTTGCTAATTTTGTTACCATATCAAATGATGGAATTATCACTTGAAATTTTTTTAGAGTATTAGAGACATATTGAGGTTTTACCAGGATTTTTGTTTCGAATTTTCTAGGTTCAATTGCTAGGGTTAAAAATTATGAATTTTGGTTCTTGAGCTGAGGTTGAGTGGTTTCTGACCACCAAATTTGACTAATTTTGTTAACATAGTTAGAGAACTCTAATTACCCTACAATTTTTACAGGACCTTGGTGACACATTGAGGTGTCCTTGATAATTTTTATAGCCTTGGATTTGATGGTTTGAGGTGCACAATAATTTGTGTTATGGATATGTGAAATCTGCCATTGTGCTGAAAATGAATTGATGCTTTGAATTGATGAAATAATGACATTGGGTTCAAGTATGACATAAATGAATACATGCTAGTGACTTAAAGGGTTTGAGGCATGATTGAAATCATATTATGAATGAATGCGTATATGTGCCTCATGCATGCATTTGGAACAGAATAGTGAATGATATGTATATGTGGCAAAAGAGAATATATGAACTTTAATCGTGCATGTTCTGACATATAGAGAAAACAGAAACAAGACTTAGATTGAATAAAGGGAAGGAAAAAGTAGGAACTTTCCCAAAACACTGAGTGTGCCTATTCTGACATATGGAAAAAATAGAAACAAGACTTAGATTGAATTAAGGTGAAGGCAAAAAGAGGAACTTCCCCCAAGATATTATGAGTCGGTAGACGTATCGGCGAGGAATAGAACTGTGTGTGATTCGGAAATGGAAAAAAATGAAGTCTGATGATCACGTATAGGAACGAGCTCAGTCCTGATAAGCAGTCTGTTTCCCTTATGTGGTGTGATCCACTATAAATACCATCTGGTATAAACTATCTATTGTGGAGTTGTCCACGGCAGATACCCGTTGGGTATAAACTAAGTCTTTCCTATGTCAATGAAGAGAGAAAGTTGCACTGCATGAAGTTTTATAGCATGATACAAGCTAAGTCTTTCCTATGTCGATGAAAAAAGAAAAACACACTAGATTAAGTTCCTTGGCCACGAAAAGAAATGCATAATTCATTATTAATTCTAGTTATGTTTTAGTTGTTATTTTTGAATGTTTGCTTAGGATGATTTACTAGATACTTTGTAACGCCTCAATTTGTACTGTAATTTTTACTGTCATTAGAAATTACCGAATTACTATAGGTAATTATTACATAAGATTTGAGGCCGAACAATCCTCAATAAAGGAATATAACATAAGAAGAGAGGTTAGGAGAGATTTATGCGAGAGTCGCAAATCCCGAATTTCTGTACGTATAAAATGACCAAAATGCCCCTGAAGTTATTTTTACTCAGAAAATGAGGATCGTGGGCCCCACCTATTCTCAAGGGGATGTTTTGAGGATAATAAGGGATTGTTTGTGTTATGTGTGTTAATAGAGCAGAAGGATCTCAATTTTGAGTTCCGACGTGCGAAATGACCAAAATGCCCCTGCGGCTGTTTTAACTCCGATGTGCGTGCCGACTGAGCCCGAACCTCACTAAAATGTTTTAAAATTTTTTTTTAAGCCATGATTAACCATTGGTTAAGCTCGGGTGGCCTCGGGCAGTTTTTAAGTGAAAGTACGATTTTGCCCCTGTTTTTTGGCAGTTTTGCGAATTTCGGGATTTTTGATTCGTATACCGAAACCTAAGCAATATTAGGCTCAAATTAAAGCTTATTAAATTCTAAATATTAATCTAGAGTCAAAATTATGTATTTAGATTGATTAGAACCCAAAATTGCTCAAAAACACCCAAATTGCTTACTAATTCACTTAAGCCCTTAACCGTAAATTCTCTAAATTACATGAATACCTTGCCTACACCTAAATAATGCATGAAACACAAAAATTTCACTTCTTTGGGCTGTAATGGATGAAATTATTGATGTCATTATGCAGCTGAATTATTGCCAAAAGTTGCACTAAAACAAAATGCTAAAATGTCACCATAAGAGATATAATTCCTTAATTTCATACAACTTTGTCTAAAATGATTTTTCCTCCCTTATTTCTCCTGCAAAATTCCGCCAACTACCTCCTCATTTTGGCCAATTAGAAGCCTCAAAATCTTCTATAAATAGGCTTGCTTGAGTGGTCTTGGAATGCTTTGTTCATAACTAGTTTTTAGGAGCACCAAAAACTTTCTTTCTTCCTCCTCTTTGGCTGAATTCTTTCTTCAATTTTTCAAAAAGATTTTGTTTCATTTCACTTCAAGAAATCAAGTTCTCTTCCTCTTCTTCAACTCAGATTAGGTAGGGAGTAGTTTCTAAATTTATTTCTATGCTTTGAGGAGTTGTGTTTTTAGCTCAAAATGATGAAATTATGAACTTACCTTAGCTTTTCATTTCGATTTTCCTCTTCATTTTTCTTTAACCAATTCGGCCATATGGCCTAGGTGGAACTAAGATGATGGCTTGATGATGAGGACCTTGAGGGTGGGTTGTAAATCCATCACAAGTTAGGCCTCTAAAGCTTGAAAATTCCACTTGATGCAAAACTTTAAAGAATAATGCTTTATGATGCTAAAACAAAGATTTTTAGTTTAGAACTTGAAAGATGTATTTTCCAAGCTTGTATTTCATGTTTATGTTTCAAGTCATCACTTAATCTTTCAAGATAATAAAGAGGTTGCATCTCATATTTAATTTATTCTCTCATTTTATTTTATAATGGCTAAAAGAATCAGCGCATGACATGTTTATTTTATGCCATCACCTAAAGATCCTAGAGGTCAAAGACTTGGCCATGTATCACAAGCAAAGAAATATGATTATTGGAGTTAAAGAATTTATTCTTTAAAAAGTCTTGAGATTGGAGCTTAAAAAGATGTAATAATAATTCTCTTCTCCCTTCACGGTCTGTGCGGACTACCGCTCAGGTTTCTTAATATTCTCTTCTCCTCTCTGGTCTGTGCGGATTACATAGCTCAGTTTCTTGCATCATGTTTATATTTCAAGTTCTTGCATCATGTTTAATTTTCAAGTCATCACCTTAAATCTTAAAGATAAAGAAATGGAATTGCATATCATGTTTATAATTCCAAGCTATCACCTTATAAAGATAAGATTAAAATAAGGTTGCATAGCATGTTTATAATTCTAAGATGTCACCTAAATCTCTAAAGCTCAAGACTTACTCCTTTTATCTTAAGTGAGAATTTTAATTGTGAAGATCCTCCCAAGTTTGACAAAAGAACTAGTTTCTAAATGAGTTTTAAGACTTTGCAAGGATTTTACGGGGAACTAGTATTTTATATGCACTTAAAATATGATTCTATGTAATTGCATGAGGTTCATGATTCGGCCACTGATCTGAGTTTAGTATCAATGTATGATAATGATTTTATATGTTTGAAGTTGTGATAATTATGGTTTATTGTTAAGAAAATGATTCACTGCATGTTAGAGATAAAATTAGCTCCCTAGAACAACCGAAGAGCTAGAATTTACCTAGTTTTTGACCCCTTTAAGTTTAGCCAATGCCAAATCTGTTTTAGTATGTTATAATTCTGTCTAGGATTAGTTAGCCACGAAAAATTTGGTATCAATTAGACTAGGATTGATCCCGAACACTAAAAATGAACTTAGCAACTAGAAAACCGTAAAAACAAGATTTCTAGAACTCTAGGGAATAAAATTTATGCATTCTATCCAGAATCTTTAGCAACGATAAGAACCAGATTTTATTATGTTTAAATAAGGGAGAATGATTCATAATTGGTTTAGTAACTAATTTCAGCATCATAGGGAAAGCTAGTAACAAGAAAGGATTTAAAACATAACTTCTAGCATATCGTAAAACCTTAGGAACAACTTACTACCTATGCTACCCCATTTGATTTAATAGTGTTCTTAAGGCCTATAAATAATCGTAAGGATGGTAATAAATCCCTTAGGTGCATAACTAATTAGTTCTATAATTGATAATTCTATGTAAGTATTGGATGCTTATTAAGTAGTTGATATCATTGAATGATTTCTTGGCTTGCATGTTATAGTTGCTGTTGCAAATAATGAGAATGCTTATGCATGAAATATTCTTTATTATGTAAAATTTACCTTTTTTGCTAGAAGAAAGTGTATCATTGTAAAAGTGTAATTTGGAAAGGTTCTGGCTAAGGAAAGACTTGGTATTTAAGCGTGTCCATTGTGACCCACCTCTCTTTCCTGGGAATCTCCCAGATGCATGATTATAGTTGATATATATTATTCTAGCTTAAGACTATAAATGAGAAAATGCTATGATGTTTATGAATTGTATTGTGATATAACATGCAAAGATTTAATGGTGACTTAAACTTATAAGAAAATGATCCTTTGGAACCATCAGACTATAGGTGGTGAAAAGGTGATTTTAGCCCCCCTAACCCATTCTCTCAAAAGGGTAGAGTCGGGACTTTAGCTTATCAAAAGGGATAAGTATATGCTAGTGACGACTAGTAAAGTATGAGCTCATAACCTAAATTACTCCCAAAAGGGTGGAATATAGGGTGGCCCAAGGAAAATAATGATGATGATAAGATTTTAAGTCACCTAAGGCACTAAAGAAATGAAATATGGTCACTGTGTCCATGTGTAGCTAATATTATATGACGTTCTTTTATGCATGTTATTTTGATAATGATGATGAGGAATATGATGTAATGATAAAGGAAAAGTTCATTGTAAATATGACATATTAAGATTATGATGCATTATAAGACGCATGATTAAAAATTGACGAACCTCGGTTAAGTATTTGTCCGAACTTAAAATGAATCTTTGCATGCTCACTATTTTAGAATAATCCCAAGGTTCCTGGGGACTTTGATGATGACACTGTAGAAGGCGGTACCCTACTGAGAATTCTTTAGCAAGATTCTCACTCATTTTTCTTTATTTCCGTCATTGTCTCCAGATTCAAATGGCGACATTCGTCCTGTTCGTTGATACCCCTACTTGGGAATTCCACTATGATCCGGTGCATCGCTCGTATCATTTTGAAGGGAGTTGCATAGTTCGTGTTTTTATTTACATAGGTCGTCCATTTGCACATCCTGTCCCTAGTTATCGATTTTCTCCTACTTCTCCCTATGGCGATGAAATGGTTTTCGAACATGCACGTCCACTTGATGAAAGGATGTTACGTTCTTATCCCGCTTCATCTGCTGTCCATGGATTTCCAGAGTATGTTCCCGAGACGAGATATTCTGAAACTGATCCTTCAGAGGACACTCTTACTCATGTATATTCTGAGAGCTCTGCTCCTACTCCCACACGTGTAAGAGAGGGTAGTGAGGAAACAGTTGTTCAGCCGAGGTTAGCAAGAAGGCCATCCATGTGACCCCAGCCTGGTGCATCTCGTGTGTCCCCTCCCGAGGGAGCTCATCAGTGGATCGAATTTATTCCCCCATTTCCAGGGCAGTGGCCATAGAAGGTTCTTAGTAGATTTATGTGTGTTCATGCACCCTAGTTTTAGGATAACCTTCCCGGCTTATGGAGTTATCTAGTTTAAGGGCATGTATTTCCTTATGTATATTTTCTTTTATGGGTTTGCATAAGACAATGATGTATGATCATAACCCACCCTTTGAGTGAGGTTATTGTATGTAAATATATGTTATAATGTGCTTATGGATGTTATATGATGGAGCCAAAGTGATATGATGTGATATATTCTTAAACGTCTTATTATACTCCGCTTACTTGTTCACGTTATACTTGGCTCACGTTTTCAATTATATTTTTTTAAAAAAAAATGGCTCGTAATTTCACTAAGTATTTTCAAATTATGAAGATAGAACCAAAGCAAGGAGTAAAGTCTAGTCATTAATCAGATTCAACCTAGGTGTATTTGGTTAATTACTAAGGTGTTACATGCTTGACATTATAATACGTATGCATTAGTAGTGGATGTATTTATTTTACCGTAACTGTATTTTGGTTATATATATGTAAATATAATAGAGAATAGATGTGTTAAGCTCATAGAAGAGCTTCCCTTGCGTACTTAACCTTGTATTAAATAAATGTTTTGGTTTTCCTTGCTATATATATACTTCAATAGAATTACGACATAGTTATCTCGCAAATCAATCAAATTGGCTATAGATATTTAAGAAAGGTCGGCTAATTTATAAGTAACAACTCTCGAGTCTGATGTCATGACTTAAGGATGACGTTGTACCTTGGAGGATGTTACATTAGAACAAGTTTTGTGAAGGAAATTGGAAGTTTTAACAACTCTAGGTTAAGGTTTTTGAGGTTGGAAATAAATTTTGGAGCTCTTGAGAAAAAGAAATGGAGGTTTCTGTTCCTCCTTTCTTGCTGTCCATGGATGTTTGCTAACTTAATGAAGAACATGTTGTTGTGTTTGGCTTGTAAAGGAAGCTTGGATATTGTATAATATAAATGAATGATTCTTAAAGAAAGATGGTAGAATGGATGGCTAGGATTTGATCTTGGAAGCCAAGATTAAATCTTAGCCTTACACATGGGTTGAATAGATATACATTATCTATTTAGCATGATTAAATTATCTTTTGGTGTCAAAAATCGCATACTGAAATTTTACCGAACGGGTAAAACAGTATACCCAGGTAATCAAACAATGCCCGAAAAATAATTTCGAGTATAAAATCTTTAATTCTACCTATTTCTAACCATAATCATATAATTTCTCAATTTTGGGCATCTCCGGGGCCCATTTCTAGGGTTTCGGCTGTCCCGGCGGGCCTGTGGGGCCGCAAGTTACTATTTACTTTTTTTTTTACAAATCCGTTGGATCGTCCTCATCATTGTTCAAACTATCAAATTTTTGAAATTATGATTGATAAAACTCAAATTAATTTTTAGATAATTTTTAGGGTGTTACACATGTAACCTTTAAAGTGCCAATGGAATGGTGTAAAATGCAAATGAAAATAAATATGATACAAGAATTAAAACTAAAAATGACAAAAAAATGTAGAAAAACAAAAGCGAAAGTTAAAGAAAAACCTCACGATGGGTTGTCTCCCACCCAGCAATTTGCTTTAATATCCCTAAGTTAGATAGTCAGGACCCTCATGGAGGGTGAGCAGCTTCAACCCACAGATAGGCTGTCTGAGCCCTTAGATCTAGGGGAGTCTCATGAAAGTGCATCAACCGGTGTCCCTTAATACCACACCGAATCATCTTGGAATTTTCTAACCCAATTGCACCATCAGAGTGCACATGGGTGACCAAGAATGGTCCTTTCCATCTAGATTTTGGCATTCCAGCCATCGGTTTTGCCCGGGGCTCATGCAGCAAGATCCATTGCCCTTCACAAGGCTTTTTACCCAACATGGGCTGGTCATGGAGCACATGGCAAATAGATGACTGCAACCTGGCTGGTGTACCTGTATCTGAAAACTTGGAACATTCTAAAACAACAGGTGCATCATATCCTATGGAAGAAGAAAAAGTAGGGAAGGGGGGTCTGGGTCTTTATAAGCATCATCAACTAAAGAAAATTTGATGCAAGCTGTCGTGACTCAAACAAATTAAAATTTATAAAGTGCTAAGTTGCACCAAAAATGTAGTAAAGGGCACAATCTAGGTCATCTCTCAAGGAGGCTTCAACATTTAGTTGGAAAATTGGGGGCTTTAAAGAATTAAAGCAATAACTTAAATTAAAAGATAATAGCAATGATAGAGAAGGCACTACTGCAAGGTATTCCTAGGATTCGAAATCAATTATCATTGACCAAATATTAAACCCATTGATGGCTATTAGTAATAAATTACTGGCAATTCTACTAGTGATCAATCGACCTCTAGAATTTGACCAATACAAATGACTAATAAACGATAATCGTCAATCTATTTAGAAATCACATTGATTTAATGGACCAATTGCTATAGCCTAACCGCCAACCAAAAAGTTAATTCTAATATTTTTCCTCAAACATAAACCAATAGATCTACTAATTTATGCCTAAAGGGTTTCCCTAAACGACAATCACCAATTTAGTTATTCCAATAAAGATTATAGCAATCACCATAATAATTAAAGGAATGGAAACTACAGAATATTAAGAAAACTAATGCATTCAATAGAAACAAAGGGTCTCAAATGTCATCCCAATCCATCCGGAAATCCCTACACTATTAAAGAAATCTACCCCTCCATCTCTGGATGATTACAATAATGAAGATAAAAGAACCTAAAAATAATAGCAATGATCCTTACCACAATCTCTAAGATAGAGCACCATTACCAAGGAAACCTTAGAGAGAGATGTACAAAGAGAGTGTGCTTTTTTTAGAGAGAGAATCAAAAATTCCAAAGTGGCATCAGCGTCCATTTAAAAGTCTTCGAAACGGAGTTAAAAAGCAAAAAGGTTCAAAACACAGAACAAAATCATGTGTATCACCGAAGCTCATCCACTTATGACTGCTATAGCGGTTTGGGACTGCCATAGCGGTCCTGCCTCTTGTTGCAACCAAATTCAGCTCTCTATTGACTGCTATAGCGGCCATGTACTGCGTAACACTGATGCGTACAATTCCAAACCTATTTTGAGGCCCGAAATGTTTGAATTAGCTCTTCAGCTTAGATAGAAGTTGTAGTTCTTTGAATAAGCTTTCCAATGCCATAATAATCACCTCAATTGGACATCTGTAGCTCCAGATATTGTGAAAATACTAACTGGAGGTCATGTTGGATAGCATCAAAACATCAGCAACCTTTAATCTTGCAATCCGATTTTCACTAAGATACTCTTAGAATTGGGTTTTGGGCTGAACATGAAAGCTGTAGAGGACTTATTAAGCTTTCCAAAATATCTTTATTTGTCTAAATTTGATCCCTTCTTCTTGATAATTGCATTTGATCCAAGGCTCCTATACTCAAGACCATACTCAAAGAGACAAGTCAAATGCAACAGGATGTAATTACAAATAATCCCATAATCAATACAAAAGCCATAAATTCTATGAAAATCTCATAATGAGGGATAAATCAAAATCCTTATTAATTATATCAACAATACAGTAAAACTCATGTAAAAAGCTAAGGTTTAGAAGTAAGAGAAGTGGCACAAATGCCCCTTATCAAACTAGACAGTTGGGGCCTACTGGCCTTGATTGTTTTTCATTTGAGTCACCTCCTCTCTCAGCTGGGAATTTTCTCTTCTAATTTCCTGCATTTGCTCCATCATCATCTCATTCATGGTGGGATCAGAAGTTGGAGGTGTTGGAAGGACCTGTTGCCTCTGATGAGGCGCCAAATACTTTTGCTATGAGGGTTGGCCTTGTGGTTGAGAGTTTTTTCCCCACTTCAAATTAGGATGATTCTTCCAGGTGGAGTTATAAGTATTCCCAAATGGGAACTGGCCTGCCTGATTCTGAGGTTGACTTTGGAAGGGGTATGTTGCTGCTACCCTAGTGGTTGAGTCATCTTGTAATGCTAGGCACATATCAGTATGGTGGTCATTTGAAGTACACATGCCACAGACCTTAGAAACCACTGGAGTTACTGCCTGGCTCACCATTAATTGCTGCATAAGGCCAGAAAGTTGCTGCAAAGTCAGGGCCAACAATGGATTCTCTGGCTGGCTCACTCTATGAAGGCCTCTAGTAGTTGTGGCTGCTTTGGAACTAAATTGCTGAAAATTGGCAGCCATATTCTCAATCAAAGCACAGGCCTCTTCTAGTGTCTTATCCAAGAGTGCACCTCCACTTGCAGCATCAATCATGCACCTATCAGCAGGTACAAGACCTTCATAAAAGTATTGGGGGAGGAGTTGCTCTGGAATTTGGTGGTTAGGACAGCTGGCACATAAGAGCTTGAAACGCTCCCAATACTCATGGAGTCTCATCTAACTGGCGAATTCCAGAGATCTCTTTTCTGATAGAAGCCACTCTAGAGGCAGGAAAATACCTCTCCAAGAAAAGTCTTTTCATTTCAGTCCAACTATTAACAACCCCATCAGGAAGGTTGAAGAACCAATTTTCTGCTACACCCTCAAGGGAAAAGGAGAATGCTCTCAATTTAACATCATCTACCTCTACCCCATTGGGTCTCATGCCAGAACACACCATATGAAGCTTCTTCAAATGTTGATGAGGGTCTTCCCTAGACAACCCATAGAACTTGGGCAAAGCATGAACCATGTACCCTTTAAGCTCAAAATCATTGTCTAGCTTGGGGTATATACTGGCCAAGAGCTGCTAGGTGAAATCAGGAGCAGTGAGCTCCCTAAGTGTCCAATTCCTATCTCCTATGTCACTTGTATTACCTATAATACTGAACAGATGATCAGAATGCTAAGATGGTTCCACTTGTTGATGCTTTCCCTGTCTAATTTTTCTCAAAGTTTTCTCAATTTTAGAATCAAGAGGTATTAAATTTCCAACAGATAGGGAACACTTCATACAGGGGAACAAAATATTTTTTCTCATTTTTTTTACAAAAAATAAAAATAGTAAATAAATAAATTAAAATTAAATTAAATAAAAGTTGAAAAAATTAAAAAGAAAAAGAAAAATAAACAACTAAGTTTTAATGCCTCCTTGGCAACGGCGCCAAAATTTGATACGAGCTGTTGCGACTCACAAACAAATTAAAATTAATAAAGTGCTAAGTTGCACCAAAAATGTAGTTAAGGGCACAACCTAGGTCGTCTTTCAAGGAGGTTTCAACACTTAGTTAGAAAATTAGGGGTTTTAAAGAATTAAAGCAATAACTTAAATTGAAAGATAATAGCAATAATAGAGAAGGCACTAGTGCAAGGCATTCCTAGGATTAGAAATCCATTATCATTGACCAAATATTAAACCCATTGATGGCTATTAGTAATAAATTACTAGCAATTCTACTAGTGATCAATCGACCTCTAGAATTTGACCAATACAAATAACTAATAAATGACGATCGCCAATCTATTTAGAAATCACATTGATTTAATGAACCAATTGCTATAACCTAACCGTCAATCGAAAAGTTAATTCTAATATTCTCCTTCAAATATAAACCAATAGATCTACCAATTTATGCCCAAAGGGTTTCCCTAAATGACAATCACCAATTTAGTTATTAATAAAGATTATAGCAATCACCACAATAATGAATGGAATGGAAACTACAGAATAATAAGAAAACCAATGCATTCAATATAAACAAAGGGTCTCAAGTGTCATCCTAATCCATCCAGAAATCCCTACACTAGCAAAGAAATCTATCCCTCCATCCCTGGAGGATTACAACAATGAAGATAAAAGAACCTAAAAACAATAACAATGATCCTTGCCACGATCTCCAAGATAAAGCACCTTCATCAATGGAACCCTTAGAAAGAAAAGAGAGAAGGAGAAGAGAGAGATGTAGAGAGAGATTTTTTTTTTAGAGAGAGAATGAAAAATTCCAAAGTGGTATCAATGTTGATTAAAAAGTCTCCAAAATGGAGTTAAAAAGCAAAAAGGTTCAAAACCCAGAACAAAATTGCATGTATCGTCAAAGCTTATCCACTTGAGACCGCTATAGCGGTCTTGCCTTTTGTTGCAGCCAAATTTAGCTCTCTGGTGACCACTATAGCGGTCATGTACTTGTGCAACACCGCTTTGTACACTTCCAAACCCGTTTTGAGGCCCGAAACATTTGAATTAGCTCTTCAGCCTAAAAATAGAATTGTAGCTCTTTGAATAAGCTTTCCAATGCCATAATAATCACCTCAATCGGACATCTGTAGCTCCAAATATTGTGAAAATACTAACTAGAGGTCAAGTTGGACAGCATCAGAATATCAACAACCTTTAATCTTGCAACTTGATTTTCACCAAGATACTCTTAGAACCGGGTTTCGGGCCAAACATGAAAGTTGTAGAGGACTTATTGAGCTTTCCAAAACATCTTTATTTGTCTAAATCTGATCCCTTATTCTTGACAATTGCATTTGATCCAAGGCTCCTGTACTCTAAACTATACTCAGAGACAAGTCAAACACAATAGGATGCAATTACAAATAATCCCATAATCAATGCAAAGGCCATCAATTCTATGAAAATCACACAATGAGGGATTAATCAAAATTCTTATTAATTATATCAACAATACAGTAAAACTCATATAAAAAGCTAAGGTTTAGAAGTAAGATAAGTGGCACAAATGCCCCTTATCAAACTGGGCAGCTGGGGCCTGCTAGCTTTGATTATTTTTCATCTGAGTCACCTCTTCTTTAAGCTGGGTATTTTCTCTTCTAATTTTTCGCATTTGCCCCATTATCATTTTCATCATCTCATTCATGGTGGGATCTAAAGTTGGAGGTGCACGAAGGGCCTGTTGCCTCCGATGAGGTGCCAAATACTTCTGCTGTGAGGGTTGGCCCTGTGGTTAAGAGTTATTTCCCCACTTCAAATTGGGGTGATTCTTCCAACCGGAGTTATAAGTATTCCCAAATGGGAATTGGCCTGCCTGATTCTGAGGTTGACTTTGGAAGGGGTATGTTGCTACTACCCTAGTGGTTAAGTCATCTTGTAATGCTGGGCACATATCAGTGTGGTGGTCATTTGAAGTATATATGTCACAGACCTTAGAAACCACTGGAGTTGCTACCTAGTTCACCATTAATTATTGCATAAGGCAAGAAAGTTACTGCAAAGTCAGGGCCAACAAAGGATTCTCTAGCTGGCTTACTCCATGAAGGCCTCTAGTAGTTGTGGCTGCTCTGAAACCGAATTGCTGAAAATTGGTAGCCATATTCTCAATCAAAGCACGGGCCTCTTCCAATGTCTTATCCAAGAGCGCCCCTCTACTTGCAGCATCAATCATGCACCTATCAGCAGGAACAAGACCTTCATAAAAGTATTGGAGGAAGAGTTGCTCTAGAATTTAGTGGTTAGGACAGCTGGCACATAAGAGCTTGAAACACTCCCGATACTCATGAACAGTCTCATCTGACTAGCGGATTCCAGAGATCTCTTTTCTAATAGAAGCCACTCTAGAGGTAGGAAAATACCTTGCCAAGAAAAGTCTTTTCATTCCAGTCTAGCTATTGATAACCCTATCAGGAAAGTTGAAGAACTAATTTTCTGCTGCACCTTCAAGGGAAAAAGGGAATGCTCTCAGTTTAACATCATCCACCTCTACCCCATTGGGTCTTATGCCAGAACACACCATATGAAGCTTCTTCAAATGTTGATGGGGGTCTTCCCAAAACAGCCCATGGAACTTAGGCAAAGCATGAACCTTGTACCCTTTAACCTCAAACTCATTGTCTAGCCTGGGGTATGTAATGGCCAAGGGCTGCTGGGTGAAATCAGGAGCAGTAAGCTCCCTAAGAGTCCTGTTCCTATCTGCCATGTCACTTGTATTATCTGTAACATTGAACAGAGGATCAGAATGCTCAAATGGTTCTACCTGTTGACGCTTTGCCTGTCTGATTTTTCTCAAAGTTTTCTCGATTTCAGAATCAAGAGGTATTGAATTTCCAACAGATAGGGAACGCCTCATACAAGGGAATAAAATTTTTTTCCATTTTTTTTAATGCAAAAAATAAAAACAGTAAATAAATAAATAAAAATTAAATTAAATAAAGGCTAAAAATATTTTTAAAAAATAAAAATAAACAACTAAGTTTTAATATCTCCCCAGCAATGACACCAAAATTTGATGCCAGCTATCGCGGCTCACAAGCAAATTAAAATTTATACAGTGCTAAGTTGTACCAAAAATATAGTAAAGAGCACAACCTAGGTCGTCTCTCAAGGAGGCTTCAACACTTAGTTGAAAAATTAGGAATTTTAAAGAATTAAAGCAATAACTTCAACACTTAGTGCAAGGTATTCCTAGGATTGGAAATCAATTATTATTGACCAAATATTAAACCCATTGGTAGCTATTGGTAATAAGTTACTAGCAATTCTACTAGTGATTGATCGACCTCTAGAATTTGACTAATGTAAATAACTAATAAACAAGATCTCAATTTAATTAAAAATCATATTTATCTAATGAACCAATTGATATAGCCTAACCACCAATCGGAAAGTTAATTCTAATATTCTCCCTCAAACATAAACCAATATATCTATCAATTTATGCCCAAATGGTTTCCCTAAACGATGATCACCAATTTAGTTATTTCAATAATGATTATAGCAATCACCACAATAATTAAAGGAATAGAAACTGCAAAACATTAAGAAAACATTTGCATTCAATATAGACAAAGGATCTCAAATGTCATCCCAATCCATCCGGAAATCCCTACATTAGTAAAGAAATCTAATCCTCTATCTCTGGAAGATTGCAACAATGAAGATAAAAGAACCTGAAAATAATAGCAATTATCCTTGCCATAATCTCCAAGATAAAGCACCTTCACCAATGGAATCCCTAAGAGAGAGAAGAATAGAGAAAGAGAAGAGAGAGATGTTGAGAGAAAATAATAGTAACTAAAGTGGCAACCTAAAAGTGAGTCAAAAGCTAGGGTAAAAGTCTACAACAATTCCTTAAATAATGCTCTCTAAAATAACCCAAACTGGGGCACAAAAACAGGTTAAATAGGATGTTCTACATCATCGCATGAGCGCTGCGGCACTCAACAGTGAGCTATGCTAATGAACGTCATTTTTCAAGTGCTGTTGTGCACTGCAGCGCTCATGAGTGCCGCTACAATGCTGGACAAAATTGAATCGGGCCTCGGCACTAGAAATAGCAACTGTAGCCCTTTGAATAAGCTTTCCAACACCACCAAAATCACCTCAATCAACCATCTGTAGCTCCAGATATTGCGAAATACTAACTGGAGGTCACGTTGGATAGCATCAGAACATCAGCAACCTTTAATCTTACAACTAGATTTTCACCAAGATACTCTTAGGACTAGGTTTTGAGCTGAACATGAAAGTTGTAGAGGACTTTTTAAGCTTTCCAAAAATCTTTATTTGTCTTAATCTGATCCCTTATTCTTGATATTTGTACACAATTGAAAGCTCATGTATATGAAAATCATACTCAGAGACAGGTTAAACGCAACAGGCTCTAGTCCAATAATTGTCCCAAAATCAATGCAAACATCATCAATTCTACCAAAATCACACAATGAGGAATAAATCAAAATCCTTATTAATTGTTTTAGTAACGGAATAAAACTCATGTAAAAAGTTAAGGTTTAAAAGTAAGATAAATGGCACAAATGCTTCCTATTAAACTCCACTACACTTAAGCTTTCACATGTCCTCATGTGAAACTAAGATTAAACCAAAGCATGGATGAGAAGCAGCAAACCAGGACTACACTATATTCCTAACTAAAATGTATGATGCATGAAAGTAAATGACAATACACTAATCCAATAAATCTAGAGGCACAATAGTAAGCTTTCACGCCAATAACCATGAGAATTACAACAAGCAAGGCATGACCAACAACATAGCATACAAGGTAGAATCCATATTGTACAAAAATCTTCCAAGGTCAGTGTTTGCTCCTCATTCACTCAAGTGTTTTGGGTATGACATATACCCAATCACCTCAAATGAAAATGCATTACCATATGCTTGCTATAGGTCTCATTCTTAATTTTGTCATACACATATGCATACTGAATCAAGAGGACTTACCATTAGTTGTAATGGGGATTGGGTAAAGGTGGATAAAAATATAAGCCAGTGGGGTTAAACCTCAAGTCAAAGGTTAAAATACTCTTTTGTTAACCTCATTGGCCTATATTCTTATCCACCTTCACCCAAGCCCCATTACAACCATCATGAAGGCATTCATTAATAACATCTGAGGTTCATATTACATAAGTATTTCTCATAATAGAGTTACGCCTGTAACATCCTAATTTTTAACCCAATACTCTAGAACATATTTAGGTTAATCATTAGTCTGTTACTTCATAGTTCTCATTTAGCTTTGAATTACTTAGCGGAAAATACGGGTAATTTTTTTTTTGAAATGAAAGTGAGAGCCGCGTGATGCGATATAACTTGCAACGGACAAAACATACATCTCATAACGTCGTAGCATAAAGCATATAAGGGCACATCATGAGAGACACTGAATAACATCTCATTTATAATTATAATTTTGCCCACTTATAAGCGTGGGACTTGATTTAGTACATGAAAATACATGAAAGAAAATACAACATAAACATAAACATAATCTACTCCCCTACCCGAGTGCAACTAATAGGATAACCTTTAAACAAAAGAAGGTTCATCCCCATCTAAGTGGTGTGTGTTCTAACTCGGGGACGTGCGCGCTCGAACACCAGGCCATCGCCAAAAGGTGAGACGGGGGAGAAACGATGGGAATGCACAAGGGGAGTGAAAGGTCGACCCTTGTACATGGATACTCTAACTATGCATCGACCCACAAAATGGTGTGATCCGTGGTCCGGGTCATGGTGCACCTCCTATGTCGGCGTGTCCACGAATATCACGAACGTCGCCATCTGAAGACGTGACGGAAAGAAAGAGATAGAGGGAGTGAGAATCTTGCTAAAGAATCTCAGTAGGGCCTCCTACTACCTAGGTGTCATCATCTACGTCCTCAGGAACCTTGGGTTTATTTATACGAAATGACTGAGCAGGTATTAGGTTCATTTTAAACTTTAAAATATATTTTAGCCAAGGTCCATTCATTTTAGGATGATCTTAATGTCATGGATGCAACATAATAGAAAATGTATGCATGGCATTACCTAATGCACATACATAAAAACATAACATCAAGCATCATCATCATTGGTGGCATAAAGTGGCAATAGTAACATTCATATGGGACAAAACTTAGTGACATAATCATAATCATGAACTTTTCTTCCTCATGGGCCACCCTAAAAGACAATCGAACTGGGGGTGCTCGGCCGAACCGGTGTCACCCAGAACGTGTCATACATCTAGGTTATGAGCTCATACCTTAACTAGTCGTCACTAGTTCTTACTTACCACTTAACGATAAGCGTATCATAAATCCCGACTATCCGAGTGCGGGTTAGGGCAAATCTCTTAGGGGTGCTCGGCCGAACCGGTGTCACCTAAGAGTATAAAATGGTACCGATGTCACATGAGTTCTATGGAGGTGCTCGGCCGAACCGGTGTCATCCTAGAACCCATCTTAGTACCTTAATTTTCAAAATCTCTTTCAGTCCCCAAATTTGCCAGAAATTCGGCCAAACGGTCATTACACCGAGTTTCCTTCCAAATTTGTCGGAAATTCGGCGGCCAAAACGGTCATTACACCGAATTTCCTTCCAAATTTGCTTTATGCCACATAAACAGATAACCTCATAAATTCCTCATATGAATAACATCATCATCATTAGCATACTTCATGCATCATCATACATCATTCAAACGCTTACCCTCACGGTAGCTTATGCTTTGACCCTTACGGGTCTTAATCTTGAGATATAGTTCTCTAATATCCGTCGCTCATATTTTATGCCCCTAAGGCTCATATTAAACATCATTCTTCATTCTCATGTTCATACTTAAATCTGAATAGCATAGGGCAGAATCTCTAACTTGTTTTTACGGGGTTCTAGAACTTACGTTTTAGACCCTTTCTCGGTTCCGTCTTCGCCTAAGGCGCTATACATTAAATCTAAATCAATTATGAGACATTCCTATGCTTAAGGACTAATTATTAATCATGTTTATCATGTTGTAAGGGTGCTGGACAGATTCCAGAAAATTAAATGTTCTAAGAGTTCTACATTTACATTTTTACGGTTTTCTAGTTACTAGTTTCCCCATAGGGGCTAGAATTCAATTCTAACTCAAATGATACCAAGTTTTTCATGTCTAAACATTCTAAATCTGATTATGTCCCTATTAAAACAGTTTGGATTAGTTCCATAAACAAATGGGTCAAAACTATGTTAAATTCTAGCTTTACGGTATTTCTAGTTAGCTAGTTTCTTACCTATCATGCATAGGTTCGCTTCTACATCATCACATGATATTTTCACACATTCCAACACATTAAAACATCATCATACAGCATCACATTCATCACATCAGAACCGAAAACATCTTGCCTCAATAAGAGAATTAAATTGACATTTCTAGGTACATAAGTTAACTAGTTTCTCTTGGAATCAATTTAGAATTTCTAAAACTCTTTGCAAAACATTTTAATTCATCAAGAGGCTAAGTGAAGCCTTAGGTCACTGACCAAAACATATTCCATCTCCTAAAAGAGATTGGAATCACAACTTATAATGGCATAACCTTATAAAGAATTGTAAAACTTTAAGGAAAACTCAAAACATAGGCTATTGGTCCTAGTAGCTAGATGAAAACTCATTGCAAGTCCATCATCACTACTTGGCCGAAAAACATACATTCAAAGTGTGGTTTGCATTGAACTTTAACTTGGAATGAAATGGGCAAGTCTTTGAGCTCTAGGTTCTTAAGTTATGACATAAACTAAACGTGCTCATGCTCTTCATTTTTAATCTTGCTTTCAAAGTAAAGTGATGACTTGAAATTAAATATGCAAGGCATAATTTAAAGCGTGCAAGCTTGAAAGTAAATATCTGAAGCATAATCTTAAACGTGCAAGCTTGAAAGTAAATATGCAAGATTCGATTCTTTATTTTAGTGCTCTTGGCCCAACAACAATCGACTTTAAGGCCGAAATAGATAGGCATTCGAGAAATTAATTAGGTGGTAATGCAAGTTCAATTCTTTATTTTAGTGCTCTAGGCCCAACAACAATCGACTTTAAGGCCGAAATAGAAAGGCTTCGAGAATTAAATTAAGTGAAGATGCAAGTTCCATTTTAATCTTTATGTTCTTAGGTGATAGCTTGAAAGTAAAGATGCATAGCAAGAATGTAAATATGAATGCAAGCATAAAATAAATTATGCAAGTTCATTTTATCTTTCTAGAGCTCTTAACAAGACTTTAAAGGAACTTAAACCTCAACCCAAACTCATCAAACCAAGACAAAGTAAAAGTCTAGAGTTCTTAGAACTCAACATACCATATTTAGAAAATCAAACATCTAGCATGAAAAGGGAAAGGTAATGGCCGAAACTTCAAGGAAAGAAAAGAAATGTTTGAAACTCTAGAATCCATGATCTTGGTGATATACAAACACCAACATCATGAGACCTCATCATTGAGTCATTAGACCCATTTTGAAACAACATCAAAGTTAAGGTTCTCAAAAGTTCAAGAAAGGAAGATCTAGAAACACTTTTGCTCAAGAACAAAAATCAAGCTCTAGAGTTTGTTTCAAGTGATGAACATCATCATGAAACTCTCATCATCAAGCTTTCATTCCTTTGTTCTCCAAGGCCCATGGCCGAAAATGAAAAGGTGAAGGAAAGAAAAAGAAGTTCTAAAAAGAATCAAGAGAAACTATGAACTTTAAGCTTAGAACAAGAACTTTAAAGAAAGAATACATGAAAGAAAATCCCTACTTGGTGTGATGAACTTGAAGATGGAAGAAGGAAATGAAGAAGATGAAGAACTTGAAGAACTCCAAGAACTTGAAGAACACAAAGACTTTGAGAGAAAAAGAAAAGCTTTGAGTGTTTCCTAAACTTAGCAAATGATCTAAAAGTGGTGCAAGCTCCTCAAGGCATTCTATTTATAGAGAAATGAAACAAATGGAGGGAGCTCATGGAGGAGAAGGTTTCGGCCATGAGGGTGCAGATTGGAGGCTCTCCATGAGTTCCATGAGGTGAGATAATGTGTTCTTGAGGTATGGTGAGGTATGGTTCAAAGCATGGCAGACTATGGCTCAAGGTATGGCTCAAGCATGGCTCTTTGAGTGAGAAAACAATTTAATATGTGTCAAATGGGGAGCATGTGGCCGAAACTTCATCATGCATGGGGAGGATTAGTTTGCATTTTAATTGTGGTTTAGAGTTGTGTTTAGGTGTATCTTTGGTTATGCTTAAGATTAGGAATTTGTAAGAAAGTGTTTAGGTAAGGTAAATGGGTAATTAAGGTGGTCTAGACATAATTAAGGAGTGGTCTTGCACCATTAGAGAGTTAAATCACTCAATTTAGAGTTTAAACAACTCTAGACTCATTTCCTTGATTTAAGGAATTGGAGAGAGAAAACACTATTCATGATTCCAAGACTAGGAATCTTGAGTTCTAAAAAGGGATTTAAGTTTAATCTAAGCAATTTTAGGTTCTAATTAACTTTAATAAATTATTTTGACTCTAGATTAATTAGGGAAATTAATTAATCTTCGTTTAGAGCCTAATATTGCTTAGGTTTGCTTAATTACGTCATTAAGCTTAAAAACACTATTCCAGGGGCAAAATCGTAATTTCAAGCACTAAAACTGCCTGACCACGGGACTTGAGCAGATACCTCTGAACACATGAAATCATGTTTTTAAACCTGCAGGGAAAGTTCCGGGCTCAAGCGGCACCTTTACCCAGCGTAACGCTATAGGGGTATTTTGGTCATTTTGACGCGAAACTGCGGAAAACGAAATTTTCGCTTCCGAAAGCATTCAAAGGCCATTCAATCCCCTTCAAACATTGAGTTGACCCTTCGAGGATGACCGAGTTGGTTACCTCGAGTTAGGTCAGAAATGACCTCGAGGGCATTTTGGTCATTTCCTCGGACGAGAAAAATCTGGGTGTTACATTACCCCCTCCTTAAAGAATTTACGCCCTCGAAAGTCGTTGCACCTTGGAAAATCTCGGGATACTTGTCTTGCATTTACGACTCTGGCTCCCATGTAAACTCTTGGACTTGTCGGCGTCCCATGCTACCTTTACCAATGGAACAGGACTTGTTCCTCGGTTGACTCGCGGTCCACGATTCGTAGGGGAAGATTGAAAGTCAGTGCGTCCATAACTGAACATGCTCTGCTCTAAAGCGTGGCTAGGATCGGACTCATACTTCCTTAGGTGAGAGGCGTGAAAGGCGTCATGGAGATTAGAAAGATTAGGGGGTAAGAGCTATTTTGTGAGGCAACTGTTCCTATCCTTTGAAGAATTTGGAAGGATCAAGGAATCGAGGGCTCATCTTTTTGACTTTCATGGCCCTCCCTATGCAGTGGGGGTAATCCTAAGGACACATGTTCTCCTCCTCGAACTCCAGGGCTTGCGCTTGTCCATATAGCTCTTTGTCTACTTTGAGCAATGAGCATCCTATCCAGGATCCTCTTGATTTGTTAAATCCGCTGCTTCCCTCACTACATCTGGTCCTAAGACACTTTGCTCCCCAGGCTCATACCAACACAAAGGTGATTGGCACTTCCTCCCATACAATGCCTCAAATGCGATTGCCATCTGATGCTTGCGTTGATAACTATTGTTATCATAGGCTTCGATCAAAGGCAAGTACCTATCCCAACTTCCCCTTTGGTCTAACACAGCCTCCTAGCATATCCTCTAGGGTTTGGATCGTCCTTTCAGATTGTCCGTCTGTTTGTGGGTGGTAAGCAGTGCTCAAGCATAGCTTTGAACCAAACGCCTTTTGGAAGGCTCCCCAAAAACGCGACGTAAACCGCGGATCTCTATCCGAGATTATCGTCGACGGTACTGCATGCAATCTTACGATCTCTTGGATGTATAAGCTGAGCCAATTTATCTAAAGAGTGCGTCACTCTAATAGGTAGAAAGTGTGCCGACTTGGTTAGTCGATCCACTATCACCCATAGCATCATGGCCAGCTTAGCGTCTTAGGCAATCTGTCACCGAAATCCATAGATATGCATTCCCGGCTTCCATTCGGGATTAGCGGGGGTTGCAACAAACTGAAGGTTTTGGTGCTCGATTTTCACTTTCTTGACATACCAAGCACTTACTAACCCAGGCGACTACATCCTTTTTCATTCCGGGCCACCAAAACATCTTCTTCAAATCTTGGTACATCTTGGTAACACCGGGATGAATGGTGAAATACGCTTTGTGAGCCTCCTCCAAGATCTTCTCTCGGAGGTCACCATCTTGGGTACGCAGATCCTTCCCTCAAATCTCCATATCCAATCCTCACCTCTTTGAAACCTTTTAACTTTCCCGCCTTAACAGCATCTATGATCTCTTGAACTCCTCATTCTCGTTGTGCTAACATGATTCTGCCTTAAATCCACTTGTTACGCTAAGGTAGCACATCTTTATCCCTCTATCGGTTCTTGACATCCCTAGATTCATATCCCTAAACTTCTCTATCAACTCAACTTCTTTGATCATCATGTGGGGCCAGTGTAACGACTTTCGGCTCAAGGCATGACTACATTAGCCTTGCGGTGGTAACAAACCGAAATCGTAGTCCTTGAGGAATTCCATCCACCTTCTTTGCCTCATATTTAACTCCTTTTGATCAAAGAGGTACTTGAGACTCTTATGATCGGAGAAAACCTCAAACCTTACACCATACAAATGGTGTCTCCACATCTTTAAGGCAAACACTACTGGCTAACTCTAGGTCATGGGTGGGGTAGTTAGCCTGCGTGAGGCTTGAGAGTTGTCGGGATGCATAGGCTACCACTTGCCTATTTTGCATCAACACACACCCTAGTCCTTTGCCCGAAGCATCACAATATACCTCAAGGGTACATTGGGGCTAGGTAAGACTAAATGGGTCGTGGGTTAACCTTTCCTTAAGCTCTTGGAAACTCTTCTCACATTCGGGCTCCACTCAAGCGGGGCATTCTTCCTAGTGAGCTTGGTCAAGGGTAGGGCTAATCGGGAAAATCCTTTGATAAACCTACGGTGGTAACTGCTAAACCCAAAAAGCTCAGTGATTTGCATTACGGTGGTTGGTCTATCCCAATTCATTACGGCTTCTACCTTACTAGGATCAGCGGCTATACCTCCTTTTGACACAACGTGCCTAAAACTTGACCTCCTCCAAAATTCACACTTAGAGAGTTTGGCATACAACTTTTTCTCCTTCAAAATTTCCAAAACTATCCTCAAATGTCGCTCATGCTCCTCGTGGGTCTTGAATAGATGAGTATATCATCTATGAAAAGCGACCACAGGCAATCTAGATAGGGTCTAAAGATCCTATTCATGTAATCCATAAATCTGCGAGGAGCATTTGTCAACCCAAAAGACATCACCGCTAACTCAAAGTGTCCATACCAGGGAGTTCTAAAGGCGGTCTTTGGTATATCCTGATCTCTCACTCTAATTTGGTGGTATCCACGACCTTAGGTCGATCTTGGAAAACACTACCGCTCCTCTCAATTGGTCCATGAGATCATCAATCCTAGGCAAAGGGTATTTGTTTTTCAACGTCACGATTTAATTGCCTATAATCTATGCACAACCTCATACTCCCGTCCTTCTTTTTCTAAACAAGACCGGGGCTCCCCATGGTGAAGCACTAGGTCTTATGAAGCTTTTCTCTAAAAGTTCCTCAAGTTGGGTTTTAAGCTCGGCTGGTTCTAGGGGTGACATTCTATATAGGGGGCAATGGAGATTGGTCCGCTCCAGGGAACCAACTCAATGGAGAACTCCACTTCTCGCTCAAGGAGGGAACTCTGGGTATATCTTCCTGGAAACACCTCGGGATAGTTTCTCACTATAGGTATATTCTCTAAGTGCTTCAAAGTGTACCTGCGCTGGCGGCTAGGAGAACATATCCCTTAGTCTTTTTCCTCTACAAAGGACCTCTACGGCATTGAGATAGAGTTTCAAAGGTTGACTTATTTCACTAGGGGGAGAAGGCAGACTGTTTGGTGTCACCAGTCTAACAATACACGGTTGGCGTGAAGCCAATCCATGCCAAGAACTATTCCTATACCTTTCATGGGTAAACAAATTAAATCCACAACATATGATCTATTTTACGTGGTGAGGTGACAATTTAGGCAACAATAACAAGTATTCACAGGATGATTTGTGGGGGTAGAGACAATAAGATCAAAAAGGAAGTTTGGAAGTTTTCAAATTTAGAGCCTCGACACTAGCATATGAAATAAAAGAATGTGTTGCACGAGTCATATACGATTAAGGTTCTACCATCTATTTCGCACTTACCTTCTATGAGACCGTTGGATGTGTCGCCTGCGTCTACATTGAGGGTGAAGACCCTCCTTGGTGTTGCGGTAGGAATTACTGGCTCTTTGCCTCCCACTAGTGCGATTCTTTGGCGTAGTGGCCAGGCTTTCGCACTCGAGCGGATATTACGCCCGCTGGCGGGGGCGGTTGCCATGATCCTTCCCGCGCCAGGACATAACGCAATTTCCGATAGCTTGGGCGGGGTTCCTTGAGGCGTCTGTTCTTAGTCCCACTTTGGCCCTCCTTGGTTGTTTCGACCGCCGAGCCCTCCTTGTCGGTTGTTGTTGTGGTTATTGTTGTTGTTGTTGTTCTGCAAATTGTGGTCGGTATGATTGCTTGGGTTGTTGGTGGAAGGGGGTTCTTTGTTGTTGTTGATGTGGCTTGAATTGGTTGGTGTGGTAGGGGTTGTAATGGTTTCGGGATTGGTTTGGATATTGGGGCTTGAATTTTGGGGCTTGAGGTGCTAGCCCCTTGTCTAAAATGCCTTTGCAGGCATTGATTTTCTTCGTCCCTCTTCCATGATCCGGCACTTGTTGACTAGGGTTGGAAAGTCCCTAATCTCCATGTGCGCCACACATAGTTGAGCTCGCCGTTAGTCAGGCCTCATACTTGGCGCACTTCCACACCTCGTCGGGGTTTCGCGAAACACCCTAGAGAACTTAATCAGCTCCTCGAGATTTCCGCGATGTCTTTGGCGACGTGAGACCCTCCTTGAGTCAGTTGCATGAACTCAATATCCTTCGCGTTCCTCACGGACTCCGGGAAGTACTTCTCATAGAAGTAGGTCTTGAATAGCTCCCAGTTGACAGCAGTACCAGAAGCTTCTAGCCGATCTTGGTGCGATCCACGAACTTCGGCATCGACTCCATCATATAGCGGCCGAAGGTGACCTTTTGCTCCTCCGCCGAGCAAGCCACCACGGAGTAGATCTTCTCCATGTTTTTGATCCACTCATCAGCTTTGTCGGGGTCCATGGCTCCTCGGAAGGTTGGTGGGTTCGCCTTGCGAAACTCACCAAACCTCGCTTGCTCGACCATTTCAAATAGGGAGCACGTCCGGTGTCCCTCTTGTTGGTTCATCCTCTCGAACATTCTGTTCCATGGCTCTTTGCCATGTCACGAGCACAGCACAGTGATGCGGCATCGCTTTGGTCTCCTCACGTCAGGTCCTAGGTTGTCTCCTTGGTGCCATTGGTCCCTAAACACATGAGACAATAAACAACTTGAGGTGATCAGGCTCAATATTCCATGTAAAATGAGCTAGAATTACCATGGCACACATAAGTAGACAAGTGGTCATGAACTTCTACCCTATAGCTTATCTCTAGTTAAGCTCTACGCATGACATAGCTATCGTACTACGCTTTAGAAAGCATAGCCAGGTCAATCCTCAGGGCTCCATGAGAATCGAAGCTCACACGATACCATAATGTAACATCCTAATTTTTAACCCAATACTCTAGAACATATTTAGGTTAATCATTAGTCTGTTACTTCATAGTTCTCATTTAGCTTTGAATTACTTAGCGGAAAATACGGGTAATTTTTTTTTTGAAATGAAAGTGAGAGCCGCGTGATGCGATATAACACAGCGGACAAAACATACATCTCATAACGTCAGTAGCATAAAGCATATAAGGGCACATCATGAGAGACACTGAATAACATCTCATTTATAATTATAATTTTGCCCACTTATAAGCGTGGGACTTGATTTAGTACATGAAAATACATGAAAGAAAATACAACATAAACATAAACATAATCTACTCCCCTACCCGAGTGCAACTAATAGGATAACCTTTAAACAAAAGAAGGTTCATCCCCATCTAAGTGGTGTGTGTTCTAACTTCCGGACGTGGCGCTCGAACACCAGGCCATCGCCAAAAGGTGAGGCAGAGAAAGCGATGGGAATGCACAAGGGGAGTGAAAGGTCGACCCTTGTACATGGATACTCTAACTATGCATCGACCCACAAAATGGTGTGATCCGTGGTCCGGGTCATGGTGCACCTCCTATGTCGGCGTGTCCACGAATATCACGTACGTCGCCATCACGAAGGCGTGACGGAAAGAAGAGATAGAGGGAGTGAGAATCTTGCTAAAGAATCTCGGTGAGGGCCTCCTACTACCTAGGTGTCATCATCCTACGCCTCTCAGGAACCTTGGGTTTTATTTATACTGAAATACTGATGTATTAGGTTCATTTTAAACTTTAAAATATATTTTAGCCAAGGTCCATTCATTTTAGGATGATCTTAATGTCATGGATGCAACATAATAGAAAATGTATGCATGGCATTACCTAATGCACATACATAAAAACATAACATCAAGCATCATCATCATTGGTGGCATAAAGTGGCAATAGTAACATTCATATGGGACAAAACTTAGTGACATAATCATAATCATGAACTTTTCTTCCTCATGGGCCACCCTAAAGACAATCGAGCCAGGTGCTCGGCCAAGTGTCACCAGAGCGTGTCATACATCTAGGTTATGAGCTCATACCTTAACTAGTCGTCACTAGTTCTTACTTACCCTTAACGATAAGCGTATCATAAATCGACTATACCGATGCGGGTTGAGGGCAAATCTCTTAGGGGTGCTCGGCCGAACCGGTGTCACCTAAGAGTATAAAATGGTACCGATGTCACATGAGTTCTATGGGGTGCTCGGCCGAACGGTGTCATCCTAGAACCCATCTTAGTACCTTAATTTTCAAAATCTCTTTCAGTCCCCAAATTTGCGAGAATTCGGCCAAACGGTCATTACACGAAGTTTCCTTCCAAATTTGTCGAAGTCAAGGCCAAAACGGTCATTACACGAATTTCCTTCCAAATTTGCTTTATGCCACATAAGCAGATAACCTCATAAATTCCTCATATGAATAACATCATCATCATTAGCATACTTCATGCATCATCATACATCATTCAAGCGCTTACCCTCACGGTAGCTTATGCTTTGACCATACGGGTCTTAATCTTGAGATATAGTTCTCTAATATCAAATCGCTCATATTTTATGCCCCTAAGGCTCATATTAAACATCATTCTTCATTCTCATGTTCATACTTAAATCTGAATAGCATAGGGGCAGAATCTCTAACTTGTTTTTCACGGGGTTCTAGAACTTACGTTTGGGCCCTTTCTCGTTAAAATCTTCGCCTAGCGCTATACATTAAATCTAAATCAATTATGAGACATTCCTATGCTTTAAGGACTAATTATTAATCATGTTTATCATGTTGTAAGGGTGCTGGACAGATTCCAGAAAATTAAATGTTCTAAGAGTTCTACATTTACATTTTTACGGTTTTCTAGTTACTAGTTTCCCCATAGGGGCTAAATTCAATTCTAACTCAAATGATACCAAGTTTTTCATGTCTAAACATTCTAAATCTGATTATGTCCCTATTAAAACAGTTTGGATTAGTTCCATAAACAAATGGGTCAAAACTATGTTAAATTCTAGCTTTACGGTATTTCTAGTTAGCTAGTTTCTTACCTATCATGCATAGGTTAGCTTCTACATCATCACATGATATTTTCACACATTCCAACACATTAAAACATCATCATACAGCATCACATTCATCACATCAGAACCCAGAAACATCTTGCCTCAATAAGAGAATTAAATTGACATTTCTAGGTACATAAGTTAACTAGTTTCTCTTGGAATCAATTTAGAATTTCTAAAACTCTTTGCAAAACATTTTAATTCATCAAGAGGCTAAGTGAAGCCTTAGGTCACTGACCAAAACATATTCCATGCCCTAAAAGAGATTGGAATCACAACTTATAATGGCATAACCTTATAAAGAATTGTAAAACTTTAAGGAAAACTCAAAAGATAGGCTATTGGTCCCTAGTAGCTAGATGAAAACTCATTGCAAGTCCATCATCACTACTTGGCGAAAAACATACATTCAAAGTGTGGTTTGCATTGAACTTTAACTTGGAATGAAATGGGCAGAGTCTTTGAGCTCTAGGTTCTTAAATTCTGACATAAACTAAGCGTGTCATGCTCTTCATTTTTAATCTTGCTTTCAAAGTAAAGTGATGACTTGAAATTAAATATGCAAGGCATAATTTAAGCGTGCAAGCTTGAGAAGTAAATATCTGACATAATCTTAAACGTGCAAGCTTGAAAGTAAATATGCAAGATTCGATTCTTTATTTTAGTGCTCTTGGCCCAACAACAATCGACTTTAAGGCCGAAATAGATAGGCATTCGAGAAATTAATTAGGTGGTAATGCAAGTTCAATTCTTTATTTTAGTGCTCTAGGCCCAACAACAATCGACTTTAAGGCCGAAATAGAAAGGCTTCCAGAATTAAATTAAGTGAAGATGCAAGTTCCATTTTAATCTTTATGTTCTTAGGTGATAGCTTGAAAGTAAAGATGCATAGCAAGAATGTAAATATGAATGCAAGCATAAAATAAATTATGCAAGTTCATTTTATCTTTCTAGAGCTCTTAACAAGACTTTAAAGGAACTTAAACCTCAACCCAAACTCATCAAACCAAGACAAAGTAAAGGTCTAGAGTTCTTAGAACTCAACATACCATATTTAGAAAATCAAACATCTAGCATGAAAAGGGAAAGGTAATGGCCGAAACTTCAAGGAAAGAAAAGAAATGTTTGAAACTCTAGAATCCATGATCTTGGTGATATACAAACACCAACATCATGAGACCTCATCATTGAGTCATTAGACCCATTTTGAAACAACATCAAAGTTAAGGTTCTCAAAGTTCAAGAAAGGAAGATCTAGAAACACTTTTGCTCAAGAACAAAAATCAAGCTCTAGAGTTTGTTTCAAGTGATGAACATCATCATGAAACTCTCATCATCAAGCTTTCATTCCTTTGTTCTCCAAGGCCCATGGCCGAAAATGAAAAGGTGAAGGAAAGAAAAAGAAGTTCTAAAAAGAATCAAGAGAAACTATGAACTTTAAGCTTAGAACAAAGAACTTTAAAGAAAGAATACATGAAAGAGAAAATCCCTACTTGGTGTGATGAACTTGAAGATGGAAGAAGGAAATGAAGAAGATGAAGAACTTGAAAGAACTCCAAGAACTTGAAGAACACAAAGACTTTGAGAGAAAAAGAAAAGCTTTGAGTGTTTACTAAACTTAACAAATGATCTAAAAGTGGTGCAAGCTCCTCAAGGCATTCTATTTATAAAGAAATGAAACAAATGGAGGAGCTCATGGAGGAGAAGGTTTTCGGCCATGAGGTGCAGATTGGAGGCTCTCCATGAGTTCCATGAGGTGAGATAATGTGTTCTTGAGGTATGGTGAGGTATGGTTCAAAGCATGGTGAGGTATGGCTCAAGGTATGGCTCAAGCATGGCTCTTTGAGTGGGAAAACAATTTAATATGTGTCAAATGGGAGCATGTGGCGAAACTTCATCATGCATGGGAGGATTAGTTTGCATTTTAATTGTGGTTTTAGAGTTGTGTTTAGGTGTATCTTTGGTTATGCTTAAGATTAGGAATTTGTAAGAAAGTGTTTAGGTAAGGTAAATGGGTAATTAAGGTGGTCTAGACATAATTAAGGAGTGGTCTTGCACCATTAGAGAGTTAAATCCTCAATTTAGAGTTTAAACAACTCTAGACTCATTTCCTTGATTTAAGGAATTGGAGAGAGAAAACACTATTCATGATTCCAAGACTAGGAATCTTGAGTTCTAAAAAGGATTTAAGTTTAATCTAAGCAATTTTAGGTTCTAATTAACTTTAATAAATTATTTTGACTCTAGATTAATTAGGAAATTAATTAATCTTCGTTTAGAGCCTAATATTGCTTAGGTTTGCTTTAATTACGCTATTAAGCTTAAAAACACTATTCCAGGGCAAAATCGTAATTTAAAACTGCCTGGGACCACCGGGACTTGAACAGATACCTCTAGACACATGAAATCATGTTTTTAAACCTCTGAGGGAAAGTTCCAGACTCAAAGCGGCGCACCTTTACGCGTAAAAAGCGCTATAGGGTATTTTGGTCATTTTGACCGAAAGCTGCGGAAAAGCGAAATTTTTGCCTTAGAAAGCATTCAAAGGCCATTCAATCCCTTCAAACATTGAGTTGACCCTTGAGGATGACCGAGTTGGTTACCCCTCGAGTTGAATTAGAAATGACCTCGAGAACATTTGGTCATTTCCCTCGGACAGAAAAATCGGGGTGTTACAACGCCCACCAATAATGGTTGGGATAGTACAACCATCTAAAGACATAAAAGGAAATGACAGATACAACAAGTCAGGGTCTCGACACCTTCTATACTTAAACAGATAACCCCTAGAAGCAAGGAGGCTATCATCCACGTGACAGAGCACAGGCCCTTGATGAGATCCATAGTCGCCTCCTACTGCTGCTCATGAATGAAATCATTATCCTCTGAAGACGTGATAGAAGAAAGAAAGAGAGGATGAGAATCTTATAAAAGTAACTCAATAGGGAGTTCACCTCCTAACAAGTGTCATCATCTATGTCCTCAGAAACCTTGGGTTTCTTTATGAAGTAATGAGCATGCATAAGGTTCAATTATTACTTTCCAAATATTGTTATCCGAGGCCCATCGATTTTAGAATGTGTCTTAATGCAAGGATGTGACATAACATAACATGACCACATAACTAATGCCATAATCAAACAACATATAATATAGAATGCAAATTCTTCTAGCATGAACTTTTCCTCAATATTATTTTTAGGCGACTTAAGGTTCTTATCTCTTTTCCTTGGAGGCCACCCTATTATTCTCTCTTCTCGAGAGTTCTAGGTTATGAGCTCATTCCTCACTTGTCATCACTAGCTAACACTTATCTTCTCGATAAGCAAATTCCCAGCTCTATCTCAGACTACGGGATATAGGGCATAGGAATACTTATCCTCTTGATAAGCAATACCCTGGGATCACCTTATGCCGAGCCCGGCTCATTATGAAATGATCATTTCCAAGTGTTTTAGGTCACCTTAAGCTTAGCATGTTATGTTGAGATGCAAGGGTACAAACATATCATACAATGTCACATGTTCTCATAGACTTATAACATATGCCTCTTTAATCATTCTAAGAGCAATCATAACATGCCATGAATCTGTGATTAGCAAAATTGGGTTTTTGATACATCATAACATAGCATCTCATGGTTTTTGATACATCATAAATTCATCATCGTATAAAATAAACACTTTCCTTAAACGATAAAACCTCAAAATTGGGTAATCTCAACTTTTGAAATTATTCCTTTATGCATCTAAGGGATCAATTCCAATGATTCTCATTAACTATTAACCTAAGAACATCATTAAGCAATGCTAGACATTTCAGGACAGAAATTAAAACTTTAAGTAATTTTGGTGTTCTAGAAGTTACGTCTTTGGCCCTTTCTCGTTATCGGTTTTTCCTAAGATGCTAGAATTAATTCCTATACCAATTATGGGAGATTCCTACATATTTACTAAGTGATAAACATCTTTTTTTTTTACAGAATTATTACTCGTTAAAACAGAATCCATTCTTAAGGGTCCTAGAAATCACATATATGGTCCTTTCTAGTTGCTATTCTTTCTCCAATTGCTAAAAATAATTATTACACTAGTTATTAACAAATTTTTCACACTTAAACAATCCCAAACAGCATCATAACAAACTGAAATAGTTTGGATAGTGGCCAAAAAAGGGGTTGTTAAAAGCTTCTAAAGTTACAATTTTACGGGTTTCTAGTTACTAGATTTTACCTAAGATGCCAAGGATGATTTTTACCACAATTGATAGCAATTTTCCCACATTTAAGCCACTCCAAACAATTTTTAAATAAACCTGGAAATGCTATGCAAGAAACCAAAAATTTAATATTCCAAAAGCATGCAAAGTTGTAATGTAAGGCATTTCTAGTAACTAGTCTTTCTAAAATTAATTCCTAGTTAAAGAACATTCTTGGAACCAAATTTTATTCCTTTCAAAAGATGGAAATATAACCTCTAGGACTTAGTTGATAACTTGAAAAATAAATATGAATGCATTTTCATTTATCTGGTTTTAATGCCTAAGACTCCTATTTAGAGTATTTACTCTAAAACACCGATCAACTTTAAGGTTGAAAAGGGTAAGTCTTAAATTTTAATTAGTTAGGTAATGACATAAACATAAACATGCTAATGCAAGCTTTATTTTAATCTTTAAGATTTAGGTGATAACTTGGAAAATAAATATGAATGCATTTCCATTTCTTTCTTTTAGTGTTCAAGGCTCCTATCTAGAGTATTCACCCTAAATAACCGATCAACTTTAAGGTTGAAAAGGGTAAGCTTTGAACTTTTTAGAAAATCATTAAGTGATAACATAAACATATTATTCCATTTTTGCTCAATCTATTTAAAACTGAAAAGGAACCAAACCTTGGGTTCTCAATGGTCTCTCACATGATGGTTTTACAACTATCAAGATCCATCATCATGAAGCCATAGTTCCAACATTTTAATGACTACATAACCCAAACTAGAAGAAATAATAAAAAAAGGAACCAAGCCGAAATGGTGAAGAGGAAGGAAAAAAAATAAACTCAACCAC
Organism: Dalbergia cochinchinensis; assembly: GCA_031216125.1. Lineage (NCBI taxonomy): Eukaryota > Viridiplantae > Streptophyta > Magnoliopsida > Fabales > Fabaceae > Dalbergia > Dalbergia cochinchinensis. Next base: position 34,465,482 of record CM062369.1, read on the forward strand.
ATGTTCTTCATCAAGGCCGAAAATAAAGAGGAGGAACACATCATTCTAATACTTTAAAGGCTTTGAAAATAGAGAGATTATTAGAGAAGAACGAAACAAAATCTCTACCAAAGAAAATAGAGAGCTTGGTCTTGAAATAAGATGAGAGAACAATTCCTCCTTGAAGCAAGGAAGTGGTTTCGGCCAAGGAGGGAAAGAAAGGAAGAAAGGTTTGTCTAAGGTTTTTGATCTTAGAAATCGAGAAGTTAGGTGTTTAAAGGAAGATCTATGGTGGTTATGTAGTGGTTTGAGGTTGAGAGGTGGTAGTGATTGGTGGTTCTTGGAAGAAATGAAGAAGAGGAAGAAGAACTCTTTGAGAAACTAGAAAGAAACTTTGAGGATTCTTGAACCAAGATTGCAAGAAATGAGCAAATGGTGTTTGTGGCTTGCCTTGAGCTTGTATTTATAGAGAAATTTTAACATGTGAGGATGAAAAATGGGGGGAAATGCCACGGCCTTCTAGAAGAACTTGGGAGGAAAGTTTCATCTCTAATATAGGTTAGGATGTGTATTAGAGGTAGATTTAATTAGAAAAAAGGTTAGGAATAGGTAATTAGGTGTTTAGGTGGATAATCATGTATTTAGGAATTTCAAGATGATGATCAAAGAGTAGTCATAAATATTTAGAAGAGTCAAGTTCATTTAGTTTAAATTAAACTCAATTAATTTGAATTTCAAAAGCCAATACATTTCCTTAAATTAGGGAATAGACACTATTCACCTTTTTGACTTTTTGATGTCTTAAGACCACTTTGATTTAAAAAGGGATTTAGTTTTCCCTAAGCAATCTTAAGCCTTAATTAACCTCAAATAATCATTTTGACTCAAGATTAATAATCAAGATTAATTAATCTTTAATTAGAATATAATATTGCTTAGGTTTTATTAATCATGCAATTAAGCTCATTATGCCTTAATTAGGGGCAAAATGGTAATTTTATAGAAAACTCCCCAGAGCCACCCGAATTTATACCGACATCATACATTCCTTAAAAACCAGGCCTAATCGGTTATTAATTCTGTATTAATTAGCCGCAGAGGCATTTTAGTAATTTCGCTCGGAAAAACCAAAAACTAAGATTTTCACCTCTAACATCATGCACAACACAATTAATCCCCTTTAAACGTAAAACTAACCTCTTAAGGTTAGCCGGGACTGACTGTCCTCGATTCCCGGGCAGAAATGGCCTCAGGGTTATTTTGCTCATTTGTACACAAGGTAAAATTGGGGCGTTACATTACTCATGTCCTTAAAAATAATTTCGCTCATGACATTCATTACCTGAGAATAGCTCGAGGTATTTCGTCCTCATTTCTGCTTCTAGCTCCCATGTGAAATCTTTCGCTTTTCCTCATCCCCATGCTACTTTAACCAAAGGTACGGTCTTATTCCACAGTTGCTTGACTCCTTTGTGCACAATCCTCATGGGTGGTAGGTTAAAGGTCAGATCCTCCCTTAATTGTACTTGTTCTAGCTCTAACACATGGCTAAGGTCAGACTAGTACTTTATCAATTGGGAAACATGAAAGACATTGTGAAGGTTGGACAAGTTGGATGGTAAGGCTATTTGGTAAGCTACTGACCCAATTGTGCTAAGTATTTTGAAAGGATCAAGATATCTAGGACTCAACTTTTTGACTCTCATGGCTCGTCCCATGCCTGTTGTAGGGGTGATCCTAAGGAACACATGTTCTCCCTCTTGAAATTCCAACGGTTTTTACTGTTTATCCACATAGCTTTTCTATCGATTCCGAGCAGTAAAAGTCTTATCCTTAATCTTCTTGATATGTTCCTTTGTTTCCCTCACAACCTCAGGTCCTATCAAGCTTTGTTCTCTGGGTTCATGCTAACATAGAGGGGATTGAAATTTTCTTCCATATAAAGCTTCGTACGGTGCCATGCCGATACTTTCATGATAACTATTGTTACATGCAAACTTGATCAACAGCAAGTATCTATCCCAACTCCCTCTCTGATCCGACACACATTCTCTTAAGATATCCTCTAACATTTGTATGGTTCTCTCAGATTGACCATTTGTTTGAAGGTGTTAAGCCATGCTTAGACACAGCTTTGAACCAAACACCTTCTGAAAAGCTCCCCAAAACCGTGACATAAATCGCGGATCTCAGTCCGAGATTATCATCGATGGTACTCCATGTAACTTTACAATCTCTTGGATGTACAATTAGGCCAGCCTATCCAATCAGTAAGTCACCTTGATAGGTAAGAAATGGGCCAACTTAGTCAGTCGATCCATGATTACCCATATAGCATCATGACCTGCTTGGGTCCTAGGTAGCCTTGTCATGAAATCCATTGAGATACTATCCAATTTCCATTCAGGGATCAACAGGGGTTGCAACATTCTGGAGGGTTTTTGGTGCTCGATTTTCACCTTCTGACAGACTAAGCACTTACTTACCCATGTTCCTACATCTCTTTTCAATCCGAGCCATCAAAACATCTTTAAGTCCTGATACATCTTGGTGGCACCGGGGTGAATGCTGAAATGGCTCTTATGGGCCTCCTCCAAAATTTCTCTTCAGAGGTCACCTCTTGCCGGTACACAAATTCAGCCTTCAAACTTCCACAACCCATCAGTTTCCTGGGTAAAACCTTTTAGCTTTCCTAATCTTGCTGCCTCTATTGTCTCTTTGAACTCCTTATCCTCCTATTGTGCTCGAGAAATTCTTTCCTTGAATTTACTCGTTATACTGAGGTGGCACACTTTCATGCGCTCAGTAGACAACGTTATCCCTAGGTTCATATCTCTAAACTTCTCTATCAACTCCATTTCTTTTACCATCATATGTGATAGATGTAATGACTTCCGATTTAAGGCGTCAGCTACCACATTGGCCTTGCTGGGATGGTTGTTTAACCCAAAGTCATAGTCCTTCAAGAATTCCATCCATCTCCTCTGCCTCATATTCAACTCCTTTTGATAAAAAAAAGTAATTGAGACTCTTATGATCTGAGAATACCTCAAACTTCACTCCATACAAGTTGTGTCACCACACCTTCAAAGCAAACACCACGGTGGCTAACTCGAGGTCATGGGTGGGGTAGTTTGCTTCGTGAGGCTTGAGTTGCCTGGATACATAGGCTACCACTTGCCTATTTTGCATCAAAACACAACCCAAACCTTTCCTAGATGCATCACAATACACCTCAATGGGCATTTTGAGGTCAGGTAACACTAGCACTGGGGTCGTCGTTAGCTTCATCTTTAGCTCTTGGAAATTCATTTTACACTCGGGAGTCCATATGAAAGGGGCATTCTTCCTAGTAACTTAGTCAAGGGTAAGGAAATCTGGGAGAATCCTTTGATAAACCTACAGTAATAGCCAGTCAACCCTAAAAAGCTCTGTACTTCTGTTACCGTGGTAGGTCTTTCTCAACTCATCACAGTCTCTATCTTACTAGGATCTACTGCAATACCCCCTTTTGACATAACAAGCTCTAAAAATTTCACCTCCTCCAACCAAAATTCACACTTAGATAGCTTGGCATATAGTTTCTTTTCCTTCAAAATCTCCAAAACTATCCTTAAATAATGCTCATGTTCCTCATGGGTCTTCGAATAAATGATGATGTCATCTATGAAAACAACCACAAACTGATCTAAATAGGGTCTAAAGATCCTAGTCATATAATCCATAAAGCACAGCGAGAGCATTAGTCAGTCCAAATGACATAACTACAAACTCAAAGTGTCCATACCAAGTTCTAAAAGCGGTCTTAGGTATGTCCTTATCCCTAACTCTAATCTGATGATAACGTGATCTCAAATCAATCTTTGAAAACACAACTACTCCCTCAACTGATCCATCAAATTGTCAATCCTAGGTAAAGGGTACTTATTTTTCATCATCACTCGATTCAACTGCCTATAATCCACACACAGCCTCATGTTTCCATCCTTCTTTTTCACAAATAATACTGGGGCTCCCTACGGTGATGCACTAGGCCTCACAAAATTTTTCTCTAATAGCTCCTCTAACTAGGTTTTTAACTCGATTAGCTCTAATGGGGACATTCTATAGGGTGCTATGGATATTGGTCCAGTTCCTATAACAAACACTATTGAGAATTCTATTTCTCTTACTGGGGGGAACTCAGGTATCTCATCCAGAAATAGCTCGGGATAGTCTCTTACAATGGGTATTTTGTCAAAACTCTGCTCAGAGTATACATCACTAGCGGCTAGGAGGACATATCCTTTATTCATCTCCCCATAACAGTTCACCTACCTCTACAGCATTTATGTAAAGTTTTAGGGACCTACTTGGTTCTTTAGGGATAGAAAGAAAAATGATAGACTCGGTGTAACAGTCCAACATGACATGGTTGGTGTAAAACCAATCCATGCCGAGGATCATATCTAAGTCACGCAGGTAAACAGACTAAATCTAGAACAAAAGGTTTATTTTTGACAATGAAATAACAATTCAGGAAACACCTACAAGTTCTAACAGGTTTTCCAGTGGGGGTAGAAACAGTGAGATCAAAAGGAAGTTCGGACACAGGCAATTTTAAAGACTCAACACTAGCATGTGATATGAATGAATGTGTTGTGATAGAATCAAACAGTACAATTAAGGTCCTACTATTCATCTTACACTTACCTTTTATGAGGCCCTCGGACTTCATCGAGTTTTCAGCTTTAAGGGTAAAGACCCTCCCTTAGTGTTGTGGGTTAGGGATTGGGGCCGTCGGGTTCTTCTCAGGGTATTCCCACGCATAGTGACTGGGTTTCCCGTAATTGTAGCAAATCACCTGGCCTAACCAACAGGGTTGATCTCCATGCAGCTTCCCACACTTAGGACAAACTGCAGCAGGGATGGGTCTTAGAGGTGCGACCTGGACTTTCTGGAGCGCCTTGCCTTTGGGGCCACTAGATCCCCCTTAATAGTACTCCCTCTTGGGACCTTAAGGTCTGAACTGCTATCTGGGTGGTAGTCTGTATGGTAACTTGAATCTCGGAGCTTGCAGTGTAGCTTCTTGACAAAGTTGTCAGCCCTCGGTGCATTCAGCCTCTTCTGGCCATCCTCGATAATGCGGCACTTGTTGACTAGGGTTGGAAAATCCCTAATCTCTATGTGTGCGATAGCAATATTGATCTCCAGCTTTAGTCCGGCTTCGTACTTGACGCACTTTTATACTTCATCGGGGTTCCCTTGGAATATCCTTGAGAATTTGTTCAGCTCCTCAATCTTCGCAGTGTACTATGCGATGTTCATGCCTCCTTGCACTAGTTGCATAAACTCAATGTCTTTAGCGTTCCTCACAGATTCTGGGAAGTACTTCTCTTAGAAGTGGGCTTTGAACAACTCCCAGTCGATTGGCGTGTCAGATGCCTCAAGCAACCTTCAAGTGCTGGTCCACCAAAACTTGGCATCCGCTTTTAAAATGTAGGTGGCAAAGGTCACCTTTTGCTCCTCTGAACAAGTAATCACGAAGAAGATTTTTTCCATGTGCTTGACCCACTTTTCAGTTATGTTTGGGTTTAGAGCTCCTCGGAACGGTAGAAGGTTCGCTCTTCAGAATTCCCCAAATCTGGCGTGCTTGAGATTCTCCACGATATTGGGACCATGGCCGGTATTGCCTTGTTGTTCCATTCATTCGAACATCATTTACATAGTCCTGGCCATGTCTTAGAGAGCTTCAGCAGTCTCGTTATCCTAACCATTTGATCCTGAAGTCCTAGTCTGTCGTGATCATGCCATTAGTTCCTGAGCACACTTCACAACAAACACTGAGGTGATCATGCTCAGTACTTTATGTAAAGTGAGCTAGTTACTATAGCACGTTCACATACAACAGTCATGCATCTCTATCCTAAGACTTATCCTATTAATAAGGAGACTACACATGACATAACTATCGCATCATACTTAGAAAGCACAGTCAGTCCAATCCTCAGGCTCCATGAGAACCAAACTGCTCTGATACCAAAATGTAACACCCTAATATTTAACTTAACACGCCTAGGATGCATTTAAGTTAACTATTAGTTATTGCTTTTTTGTTCCAGCTCTTACTTTTAATTTGTTAAAATACTTAGCAAAAACACTAGTCAATTTTTTTTCTGTTGAAATTTCAAAATGAAAACGTGAGTCACATAACTTGAAAGAACTACGTCGTATGATACGCCCAAAAGCTGATAAGGAACTAGACCCATCACAAGCATACATGAATTAAAGTAGATTTCAAAACATAACACGTCATCATGAAGGCATTCATAAATAACATCAAAGGTTCATATTACATAAGTACTTATCATAACAGAGTTATGCCCACCAATAATGGCTGGGATAGTACAATTATCTAAAGGCATAAAAGGAAATGACAGATACAACAAGTCAGGATCTTGACACCCTCTATACATAAATAGATAACCCCTAGAAGCAAAGGGGCTATCGTCCACGTGATAGAGCATAGACCCTTGAAGAGATCCATGGTTGCCTCCTACTGCTGGTCACGAATGAAATCAATGTCCTCTGAAGACGTGATGAAAGAAAGAAAAAGGGGATGAGAATCTTATAAAAGAAACTCAGTAGGGAGTTCACCTCCTAACAAGTGTCATCATCTACGTCCTCAAGAACCTTGGGTTTCTTTATGAAGTAGTGAGCATGCATAAGGTTCAATTATTACTTTCCAAATATTGTTATCCGAGGCCGTCCATTTTAGAATGTGTCTTAATGCAAGGATGTAACATAACATACCATGACCACATAACTAATGCCAAAATCAAACAACATATAATACAGAATGCAAATTCTTCTAGTATGAACTTTTCCTCAATATTCTTTTTAGTGACTTAAGGTTCTTATCTCTTTTTCTTGGAGGCTACCTTATTATTCTCTCTTCTCGAGAGTTCTAGGTTATGAGCTCATGCCTCACTAGTCATCACTAGCTAACACTTATCTTCTCGATAAGCAAATTCCCAGCTCCATCTCAGACTATGAGATAAGGGGCATAGGAATACTTATCCTCTCAATAAGTATGCTTATCCTCTTTATAAGCAATTCCCCGGGATCACCATACGCCGAGCCTGGCTCGTTATGAAAGGATCATTTCCGAGTACTTTAGGTCCCCTTAAGCTTAGCATGTTACGTTGAGATGCAAGGATACAAACATATCATACAATGCCACATGCTCTCATATACTTATAACATATGCCTATTTAATCATTCTAAGAGTAATCATAACATGCCATGAATCTTTGTAATTGGCAAATGAATATGCAAACATAACATCTCATAGTTTTCGATACATTATAAATTCATCATCGTATAAAATAAACACTTTCCTTAAACGGTAAAACCTCAAAATCGGGTAACCTCAACTCTTGACATTATTCCTTTATGCATCTAAGGGATCAATTCCAATGATTCTCATTAACTATGAACCTAAGAACATCATTAAGCAATGCTGGACAGTTCAGGACAGAAATTAAAACTTTGAGCAATTTTGGTATTCTAAAAGTTACGTCTTTGGCCCTTTCTCGTTACCGAATTTTCCTAAGATGCTAGAATTAATTACTATACCAATTATAGGAGATTCCTACATATTTATTAAGTGATAAACATCTTTTTTCTATAGAATTATTACTTGTTAAAATAGAATCCATTCTTAAGGGTCCTAGAAATCACATATATGGGTCTTTTCTAGTTGCTAGTCTTTCTCTAAGTGATAAAAATAATTATTACACTAATTATTAACAAATTTTTCACACTTAAACAATCCCAAACAGCATCATAACATACAGAAACATTTTGGACAGTGGCCGAAAAAAGGGTTGTTAAAAGCTTCTAAAGTTACAATTTTACGGGTTTCTGGTTGTAACACCCCGATTTTTCTGCCCGAGGGAAATGACCAAAATGCCCCTGAGGTCATTTCCCGACCCGAATGCGAGGGTAACCAACTCGATCATCCTCGAAGGGTCAACTCAATGTTTGAAGGGGATTGAATGGCCTTTGAATGCTTTCGGAAGCGAAAATTTCGTTTTCCGCCATTTTTGGGTCAAAATGACCAAAATACCCCTATAGCGTTTTACGCGGGTAAAGGTGCCGTTTGAGCCCAAAACTTTCCCCAGAGGTTTAAAAACATGTTTCCATGTGTCTAGAGGTCTCTGTTCAAGTCCCGGTGGTCCCGGGCAGTTTTAGTGGAAAATTACGATTTTGCCCCTAGAATAGTGTTTTTGAGCTTAATGACGTAATTAAGCAAACCTAAGCAATATTAGGCTCTAAACGAAGATTAATTAATTTCCCTAATTAATCTAGAGTCAAAATAATTTATTAAAGTTAATTAGAACCTAAAATTGCTTAGATTAAACTTAAATCCCTTTTTAGAACTCAAGACTCCTAGTCTTGGAATCTTGAATAGTGTTTTCTCTCTCCAATTCCTTAAATCAAGGAAATGTGTCTAGAGTTGTTTAGACTCTAAAATTGAGAATTTAACTCACTAATGGTGCAAGACCACTCCTTAATTATGTCTAGACCACCCTAATTATCCATTTCCCTTACCTAAACACTTTCTTACAAATTCCTAATCTTAAGCATAATCAAAGATACACCTAAACACAACTCTAAACCACAATTAAAATGCAAACACAACCACACATGGGCTGATGCATATTCGGCCATCTCTGTCCAATTACCACACATATTAAATTGTTTTCTCACTCAAAGAGCCATGCTTGAGCCATACCTTGAGCCATACCTCACCATGATTTGAACCAAACCTCACCATGCCTCAAGACCACATTATCTCACCTCATGGAACTCATGGGATGCCCTCCAATCTGCACACATGGCCGAAGCCATCCTCCACCATGAGCTCCCTCCATTTGTTTCATTTCTCTATAAATAGAATGCCTTGAGGAGCTTGCACCACTTTTAGATCATTTGCTAAGTTTAGGAGCACTCAAAGCTTTTCCTTTTCTCTCAAAGTTCTAGTGTTCTTCAAGTTCTTCAAAGTTCTTCATCTTCTTCATCTTCTTCTTCCATCTTCAAGTTCATCACACCAAGTAGGGATTTTCTTTCAAGTATTCCTTTCTTTAAAGTTCTTATTCTAAGCTTAATGTTTATAGTTTCTCTTGATTCTTTTTAGAACTTCTCTTCCATTCCTTTTTCCTTTCCATTTTCGGCCATGGGCCTTTGGGAATGAAGAAATGAGAGGTTGATGATGAGAGTTTCATGATGATGTTCATCACTTGAAACAAACTCTAAAGCTTGATCTTTGTTCTTGAACAAAAATGTTTCTAGTTCTTCCTTTCTTGAACTCTTGAGAACTTTAGCTTTGATGATGTTTTAAAATGGCTCTATGAACTCAATGATGAGGACTCATGATGTTGGTGTTAATATATCATCAAGATCATGAACTCTAGAGTTTTAAAATGTTCCTTTCTCTTCTTGAAGATTTCGGCCATTTCCTTAATTTTTCTAAGCTACATGGTTTGATTTCCTAAGAATATCATGTTGAGTTTTAAGAACTCTAAGCTTGACTTTACCTTGTTTGGATGAGTTTGGGTTATGGTTTAAATTCCTTTAAAGTCTTGTTAAGAGCTCTAGAAAGATGAAATGAACTTGCATAATTTATTTTATGCTTGCATTTATATTTGCATTCTTGCTATGCATCTTTACTTTCTAGCTATCACCTAAGAACATAAAGATTAAAATGGAACTTGTATCATCACTTAATTTAATTCTCGAAGCCTTTCTATTTCGGCCTTAAAGTCGATTGTTGTTGGGCCTAGAGCACTAAAATAAAGAATTGAACTTGCATTATCACCTAATTAATTTCTCAAATGCCTTTCTATTTCGGCCTTAAAGTCGATTGTTGTTGGGCCAAGAGCACTAAAATGAAGAATTGAACCTTGCATCTTTACTTTCAAGCTTGCACGTTTAAGTTTATGCCTCGCATATTTACTTTCAAGCTTGCACATTTAAGTTTATGCCTTGTATATTTAATTTATGTCATCACTTTATTTTGTAAGCAAGATTAAAAATGAAAAGCATGAGCATGTTTATGTTATGTCGTAACTTAAGAACCTAGAGCTCAAAGACTTGCCCATTTCATTCCAAGTTAAAGTTTAATGTGAAACCATTCTTTGAATGCATATTTTCGGCCAAGTAGTGATGATGGACGTGCAATGAGTTTTCATCTAGCTACTAGGACCAATAGTCTATGTTTTAAGTTTTCCTTAAAGCTTTACAAAACTTTATAAGGTTATGTCATCACAAGTTGTGATTTTATTATCTTTTAGGGGATGGAATATGTTTTGGTCAGTGACCTAAGGCTTCTCTTAGCCTCTTGATGAATCAAAATGTTTTGAAAAGAGTTTTAGAAGTTCTAGATTGATTCCAAGAGAAACTAGTTAACTTATGTACCTAGAAACGTCAATTTAACTCTCTTATTATAGTTAAATGTTTTCGGTTCTGATATGATGAGTGTGATGCTGTATAATGATGTTTTGATGTGTTGGAATGTGTGAAAATATCATATGATGATGTAGAAGCGATCCTATGCATGATAGGTAAGAAACTAGCTAACTAGAAATACCGTAAAGTTGGAATTTGACATAGTTTTAACCCATTTTCTTTTGGAACTTCTCCAAACTGTTTTAATGGGAACATAATCAGATTTAGATTGTTTAGACATGAAAAACTTGGTAACATTTGGATTAGAATTGAATTCTAGCACCTATGGGGAAACTAGTAACTAGAAAACCGTAAAAATGCAAATGTAGAACTCTTAGAACATTTAATTTTCTGGATTCTGTCCAGCACCCTTACAACATGATAAACATGATTAATAATTAGTCCTTAAGCATAGGAATGTCTCATAATTGATTTAGATTTAATATATAGCGTCTTCAAGTAAGACTGAATCGAGAAAGGGTCTAAAACGTAAGTTCTAGAACCCCGTAAATACAAGTTAGAGATTCTGCCCTATGCTTTTCAGATTTAAGTATGAACATGAGGATTAGGAATGATGATTAATTATGAGCCCTTAGGTGCATAAAGATATGAGCGACGGATGTTAGAGAACTATATCTCAAGATTAAGACCCGTAAGGGTCAAAGCATAAGCTACCGTAAGGGTAAGCGTGTGAATGTTTTATGATGATGCATGTAGTATGCAAATGATGATGATGTTATTCATATGAGGAATTCATGAGGTTATATGTTTATGTGGCATAAAGCAAATTTGGAAGGAAATTCGTGTAATGACCCAGTTGTCTTGCTTGAATTTCTGACAAATTTGGGGACTTAAAGAGATTTTGAAAATTAAGGTACTAAGATGGGTTCTAGGATGACACAGGTTCGGCCGAGCACCTCCATAGAACTCATGTGACATCAGTACCAATTTATACTCTTAGGTGACACCGGTTCGGCCGAGCACCCCTAAGAGATTTGCCCCCTAACCCGTACTCAGATAGTCGGGATTTATGATTTATGATACGCTTATCGTTAAGTGGTAAGTAAGAACTAGTGACGACTAGTTAAGGTATGAGCTCATAACCTAGATATGTGACACGTTCTGGGTGACACCGGTTCGGCCGAGCACCCCCAGTTAGATTGTCTTTTAGGGTGGCCCATGAGGAAGAGAAGTTTCATGATTATGATTATGTCACTAAGTTTGTCCCATATGAATGTTTCTATTGCCACTTTATGCCACCAAGTATAATGATGCTTGATGTTATGTTTTATGTATGTGCATTAGGTAGTGCCATGCATACATTTTCTATTATGTTGCATTCATGACATTAAGATCATCCTAAAATGAATGGACCTTGGCTAAAATATATTTTAATGTTTAAAATGAACTTAATACATGCTCAGTCATTTTGTATAAATAAACCCAAGGTTCCTGAGGATGTAGATGATGACACTTAGGTAGTAGGAGGCCCTACTGAGATTCTTTAGCAAGATTCTCACTCCCTCTATCTCTTTCTTTCCGTCACGTCTTCAGATGGCGATGTTCGTAGTGTTCGTGGACACCCCGACATGGGAGGTGCACTATAACCCGGCTCACGGGTCATACCATTTTGAGGGGCAGTGCACGGTGCGAGTTTTCATGTTTGTAGGACGCCCCTTTGCTCATCCCGTGCACACCCATCGATTCTCCCTGACTGCACCCTATGGCGACGATGAGCGGGTTTTTGAGCCCGCGCGTACGCATGACGAGAGAGTGCTCCGCATGCACACCGCCGCCTTAGCCATGCGAGACTATCCCGATTACGTGCCCCGGACCTACTTCTCGGAGACCGACCCGTCCGAGGACTCGCCTACTCATCCGTATAGCGAGAGCTCTGCCCCCTCTCCACCATTGATGAAGGAGGGCAGTGAGGATACCGTGACTCAGCCACGACTTGCACGGCGACCGGAGATGCGGCCACACCGTGGGGGTCACTCTCGATCCCCGTTCCGCCTCTTCACGCCCGAGGAGCTCGCCCAGTTCCTCGGATAGTTGCCTCGTTCGCGATATGGACGTTAGTAGGAGGTGACGATCGACCGATGGAGTACCCGGTTAGAGCACACACCACTTAGATGAGGATAAACCTTCTTTTGTTTAGAGGTTATCCCATTAGATGCACTCGGGTAGGGGAGTAGATCATGTTTATGTTTATGTTGTATTTCCTTTCCTGTATTTCCCTTGTACTAAATTAAGTCCCACACTTATAAATGGGCAAGTTATATATATATGAGATGATATTCAGTGTTATTCATGTTGTGCCTTTATGTGCTTTAGGCTATGACGTTATGAGATGTATGTTTTGTTCTTTACGTGTTACATCGCATCACGCGGCTCTCACTTTATATTTAAAAAAAAAATTACCCGTACTTTCCGCTAAGTATTTCAAGGTAAAAATGAGAACTATGAAGTAACAGACTAATGATTAACCTAAATATTTTCTAGAGTATTGGGTTAAAAAATTAGGATGTTACACTAGTTACTAGTTTTTACCTAAGATCCCAAGGATAATTTTTACCACAATTGATAGCAATTTTCCCACATTTAAGCCACTCCAAATAATTTTTAAATAAATCTGGAGATGCTATGCAAGAAACCAGAAATTTAATATTCCAAAAGCATGCAAAGTTGTAATGTAAGGCATTTCTAGTAACTAGTCTTTCTAAAATTAATTCCTAGTTAAAGAACATTCTTGGAACAAAATTTTATTCCTTTAGAAAGATGGAAATATAACCTTTAGGACTTAGTTGATAACTTGGAAAAAAAATATGAATGCATTTCCATTTCGCTAGTTTAATGCCCAAGACTCCTATTTAGAGTATTTACTCTAAAACACTAATCAACTTTAAGGTTGAAAGGGGTAAGTCTTGAACTTTAATTAGTTAGGTGATGACATAAACATAAATATGTTAATGCAAGCTTTATTCTAATCTTTAAGATTTAGGTGATAACTTGGAAAATAAATATGAATGCATTTCCATTTCTTTCTCTTAGTGCTCAAGGCTCCTATCTAGAGTATTCACCCTAAATCACTGATCAACTTTAAGGTTGAAAGGGGTAAGCCTTGAACTTTTTAGAAAATTATTAAGTGATAACATAAACATATTATTCCATTTTTGCTCAATCTATTTAAAACTGAAAAGGAACCAAACCTTAGGCTCTCAATAGTCTATCACATGATGATTTTATAACTATCAAGATCCATCATCATCAAGCTATAGTTCCAACATTTTAATGACTACATAACCAAAACTAGAAGAAATAATAAAAAAAGGAACTAAGCCAAAATGGTGAAAAGGAAGGAAAAGAAATAAACTCAACCATATGTTCTTCATCAAGGCTGAAAATAGAGAGGAGGAACACATCATTCTAATACTTTAAAGGCTTTGAAAAGAAAGAGAGATTATAAGAGAAGAACCAAACAAAATCCCTACCAGAAAAGAGAGGGCTTGGTCTTGAAATGAGATAAGAGAACAATTCCTCTTTGAAACAAGGAAGTGGCTTCGGCCAAGGAAGGAAAGAAAGGAGGAAAGGTTTGTCTTAGGTTTTGATCTTGGAAATGAAGAGGTTAGGTGTTTAAAGGAAGATCTATGGTGGTTGTGTGGTGGTTTGAGGTTGAGAGGTGGTGGTGAGTGGTGGTTCTTGGAAGAAATGAAGAAGAAGAGGAAGAAGAACTCTTTGAGAAACTAGAAAGAAACTTTGAGGATTCTTGAACCAAGATTGCAAGAAATGAGCAAATGGTGTTTGTGGCTTGCCTTGAGGTTGTATTTATAGAAAAATTTTAACATGTGATGATGAAAAATAGGGGGAAGTGCCGCGGCCCTCTAGAAGAACTTGGGGGGCAAGTTTCATCTCTAATGTAGGTTAGGATGTGTATTAGAGGTAGATTTAATTAGGAAAAAGGTTAGGAATGGGTAATTAGGTGTTTAGGTGAATAATCATGTATTTAGGAATTTCAAGATGATGATCAAAGAGTGGTCATAAATATTTAGAGTCAAGTTCATTTAGTTTGAATTAAACTTAATTAATTTAAATTTCAAAAGCCAACACATTTCCTTAAATTAGAGAATGGGCACTATTTACCTTTTTGACTTTTTGATGTCTTAAGATCACTTTGATTTAAAAAGGGATTTAGCTTTCCCTAAGCAATCTTAAGCCTTAATTAACCTCAAATAATTATTTGGACTCAAGATTAATAATTAAAATTAATTATTCTTTAATTAAAGCGTAGTATTGCTTAAGTTTTGTTAATCATGCAATTAAGCTCATTATGCCCTTAATTAGGGGCAAAATGGTAATTTTATAGAAAACTCCCCAAGGCCACTTGGATTTATACCGATGTCATACATTCCTTAAAAACAACATTCCAAACTTTCAAATGAAGTCCAGGCCCAATCGGTAATCAATTCTGTATTAGTTAGCCACAAGGATATTTTAGTAATTTTGCTCGGAAAAAACCAAAAACTAAGATTTTCACCTCTAATATTGTGCACAACACAATTAATCCCCTTCAAACATAAAACTAACCTCTTGAGGTTAGCCGGGACCAACTGTCCTCGAATCCTAGACAGAAATGACCTCAGGATCATTTTGGTCATTTGTACACAAGGAAAAATCGGGGCGATATAAAAAGAAAGCAATTGCATACACCAAGAGCACAAGTGCCTAAGGGTACACTTTGCCCAACTTAACACAATTACAAGCCTTTCTTTTACAACATGGCACACCTTTAACCAAACTTTTTTTAGAATTTCTTTTTTATCAACCTTGCATTTTTCTTCTCTTTTTTTTTGGTGTGCCACTTGTTGAATTTTGGGTATACATTGTTCCTCCCTTACACTTATAATCAAGCACATATAAGAAATGCACAAATGCTCTTCTAAGCCTAAAAGGTTAGGAATTTTCATGGTTTTTCACTTTTGGCTAAGGATATGCTAAAATAAATCTGCTACTAATATATATCCTAACCTACATTAAAAATGAAACTTGCCCCCCAAGTTCTTCTAGAAAGCCGCGGAAACTCCCTCCATTTTTCATCCTCAAATGTTAAAATTTCTCTATAAATACAACCTCAAGGCAAGCCAAAAACACCATTTTTTCATTTCTTGCAATCTTGGTCAAAGAATCCTCAAAGTTTCTCTCTAGTTTCTCAAACAGTTCTTCTTCCTCTTCTTCTTCATTTCTTCCAAGAACCACCACCCACCATCACCTCTCAACCTCAAACCACCACACAACCACCATAGATCTTCCTTTAAACACCTAACCTCTCCATTTCCAAGATCAATCCCAAGACACATCTTCATTCCTCTTTTTCTTCTCTTGGCCGAAGCCACTTCCTTTCTTCAAGGAAGGATTGTTCTTTTCATCTCATTTCAAGACCAAGCTCTCTCTTTTCTTTGATAAGGATTTTGTTGGTTTTTCTTTCTTAATATCTCTATTTTTGAAAATCTTTGGCATATTAGAATATTGTGTTCTTCTTTTTTATTTGATGATGAATAATGGTTAAGTTTGTTTTCTTTTCTTCCATTCACCATGTTTGATTTTGATCTTCTTTCTTCTTTTCTAGTTTTGGCTTTGGTTGTTAATAAAATGTTGGAACCATGGCTTGATGATCATGGATCTTGGTGATGGTTGTAAAACCATCATGTGATAGACCATTGAGAGCTCAAAGTTTTGGGTTCCATTTTGTTTTCAAAACGATTAAGCTAAAATGGAGTAATATGCTTATGTCATCACTTAATTAACTTAAGTTCAAGGCTTACCCTTTTTCAACCTTAAAGTTAATTGGTGATTTTGATTGGTTACTCTAAATAGGAGCCTTGAGCACTAAAAGAAAGAAATGGAAATGCATTCATATTTATTTTCCAAGTTATCACCTAGATCTTAAAGCTTGCATTAGCATGTTTATGTTTATGTCATCACCTAACTAATTAAAGTTCAACACTTACCCCTTTCAACCTTAAAGTTGATCGGTGTTTTAGAGTAAATACTCTAAATAGAAGTCTTGGACATTAAAACTATAGAAATGGAAATGCATTCATATTTATTTTTCAAGTTGTCAACTAAAGTCCTAAAGGTTATATTTCCATCTTTCAAAAGGAATAAAATTCAGTTCTAAGAATGTTCTTTAACTAGGAATTAATTTTAGAAAGACTAGTTACTAGAAATGCCTTACATTATAACTTTGCATGCTTTTGGAATATTAAACTTTTGATTTCTTGCATATCATTTCCAGATTTGTTTAAGGTTTTTTGGAGTGGCTTAAATATAGGAAAATTACTATCAATTATGGTGAAACTCATCCTTGGCATCTTAGGTAAAAACTAGAAACAAAAGACCCGTAAAATTGTATTTATGGAAACTTTTGACCACTCTATTTTTGGTCACTATCCAAACTATTTTGGTATGATATAACGTTGTTTGGGACTGTTCGAATATGAAAAACTTGTTAGCAATTAGTGTAATGATTATTTTTAGCACTTAGAGAAAAATCGATATCTAGAAAGGATCAAAAATGCGATTCCTAGAACCTTTAGAAAAGAAGTTACAAATTATGTTTTAGTAAGTTATAATTCTATAAAAGAGGGTTAAACTCTTAGTAAATATATAGGGAACATGCATAATTGGCTTAGGGATTAATTTTAGCACCATAGGAAAAGTCGATAATGAGAAAATGGTCAAAAACGTAACTTCCAGGACACTGAGACGATTAAGTTTCCCTTTCTGTTCAAATTTGCCCAGCATGGTTTCATGATGTTCTTAAGGTTAATAATTAATGAGAATCATTGGAATTGATCCCTTAGATGCATAAATAAATAAATACGAGAGTTAGGTTTACCCGATTTAGAGGTTTAATCGATTAAGAGATAATAAAAGTGTTTGCCTTAAGAGATGTTATGAGAATTTATGTGATGATTATGTTTTCATACTTGACTACCAATTGCAAGATTTGTTGTGGTATGTTATGATTATACTTGGAACATCTAAGGTGCATGTATTGAAATTATATGAAAGCATGTGACATTACATGATAAGTTTGTGCTCTTGCATCTCAACATAACATGCAAAGCTTAAGGTGACATAAAACACTCAGAAATGATCCTTTCGTAATGAGCCGGGCTCGGCATAATGTGATCCCAGGGAATTGCTTATCGAGAGGATAAGTGTACTTATCAAGAGGATAAATATTCCTATGCCTCCTATCCCGTACTCTGAGATGGAGTCGGGAATTTGCTTATCGAGAAGATAAGTGTTAGCTAGTGATGACTAGTGAGGTATGAGTTCATAACTTAGAACTCTCGAGAGGAGAGAATAATAGGGTGGCCCTCCAAGAAGAAGAGATATGCAACTTAAGTCACCTAAAATAAATATTGAGAAAAGATCATGATAGAAGAATTTGCATTCTTTACTATATGATGTTTAATTGTGGTATTAGTATGTTGTCATGATATGTTGTACTGCATTCTTGGATTAAGACGCATTCTAAAAATGAATGAGCCTCGGATAATAATTTTTGGAACTTAATAAATTGAACCATATGCATGCTTACCATTTTATAAAGAAACCCGAGGTTCCTAAGGACGTAGATGATGACACATGTTTGGAGGAGTTTCCCTACTGAGTTTCTTGTATAAGATTCTCATCCTCTCTTTCTTCTTTCCATCACGTCTTCAGAAAATGATGGCATCATTCGTGATCTTCATTGACGCACCTATTTGGGAGCTGCAACTTAATGCCGTGCACCAGTCATATCACTCTGTGGTTCATTGTGTTGTCCATCTTTTTTGTTCATATAGAGCGCCTGTGCGCGTATCACATAAACGATAGCCTCCTTTTGTTTCTTTGGGGGTTATCTGTTTAGGCAGAATAGGTAGGAGGGATCGTGGCAAGTTATACCTTTTGGTATTTCCTATTTATATCCTTGGGGATGACTGTATCACCCTAACCTTTGGTGGTGGGCCTATTGCTACATTAGTACCTATATTATGTGATTTATTATCAATTATCTATTCTTGTTAATACATGATATTGTGATACGTTATGATTTGTATTTACTTATGATACTTTTAACTCCTTTTGGCTTGCATGCGTAATCATACGACGTAGCTCGTTAAGTTGCGGGGCTCATGTTTTGTTTTTAATCTTCAAAAAAAAAATTACCCATATTTCGTTAAGTATTTTAAACAAACTAGAATCAAGAATTGAAACAAAAGAGTAATGACTAATAAATAATTTGAACGCGTCCTAGGCGTGTTGGGATAAATATTTGGGTGTTACAGGAGGCTGGGAAGAATTCGTAGCCACTGCTGAATGTGTAGACAGGAGAAAGGAGAAGGGTGAGATTTTATACAAAAACTCAGTGTAACGCCCCGATTTTCTGTCTGAGTGGAAAATGACCGAAATGTCCCTGAGGTCATTTTCGGCCCGGAATTCGAGGATGGCCGACCCGGCAGTCCTCGAAGGGCCAACTCAATGTTTGAAGGGGATTAAATGACCTTTGAGTGGTTCCGGAGGTGAAAGTCTCATTTTCTGCAGTTTCGGGTCAAAATGACCAAAATACTCCTATAGCGTTTTACGCGGGTAAAGGTGCCGTTTGAGCCCGAAACTTTTCCCAAAGGTTTGAAACCATGTTTTTACATGTTTCAAAACATCTATTTGAGTCCCGGCAGTCCCGGGCAGTTTTAGAGCAAAATTATGATTTTGCCCCTAGAATAGTGTTTTTGAGCTTAACGATGTGATTAAGCAAACCTAAGCAATATTAGGCTCTAAACTAAGATTAATTAATTTCCATAATTAATCTAGAGTGAAAATAAATTATTAAAATTAATTAGAACCTAAGATTGCTTAGATTAAATTTAAATCTCTTTTTAAAACTCAAGATTCCAATCTTGGAATTTTGAATAGTATTTTCTCTCTCCAATTCCCTAAATCAAGGAAACATGTTGGCATTGGATTCCAAGTTAATGAAGTTTGACTTCATTAATTTAGAGAGACCACCTCCTAAACCTAGTCTTGCAAGCCTCTAATTAATCATTACCTCACCTAAACACTTACTTACAAATTCCTAATTCTAAACCTAATCAAAGCTACACCTAAACACACATCCTAACCCACAATTAAGGAACAACTTGTTCCCCAAGTCCTTCTAGAAAGGTATGGCCACCCATACCTCCCTCATGGCCACCCATACCACACCATGTCTTGAGCCATACCTAGGACCATGCTTTGAAGCATACCTAGCCATACTTCACCATGTTTTAGGTCATACCTCACCATACCTTGAACCATGCCTTTGAATGACCATTTGATGAAGATATTTCCTTCCTTTCCTTCCTCAATTTCGGCCACCCCCTCCATTCCTTCACCCTTGGGTTGTTTTTCTATAAATACACATGCAAATGAACTTGTAAGAACCTTTACTTCATTTGCTAGCTTTGAGTTTTCAAGAGTGTCTTGGTTTCTTTCTTTTCTTTCAAAGAACTCAAGAGTTCTTTCTTCTTCTTATCTTCTTCATCCTTTCCACCACCACACAACCACCATTAAATCCTCCTTGAAACACTTAGCCATATCATTCTCAAGATCAAACTCAAGAAGCACAACATCCTTTCTTTTTCTTCTCTCTTGGCCGAAACTTCCTTCAAGCCCAAGGGAAGATTTTTCTTCCATTCTCCTCTCAAGTCCAAGCCTTGTTCATCCTCCAAGAGACATACCTTAGGTAGGGATTTTCTTTCAAGTACTTCTTTCTTTAAAGTTCTTGTTCTAGCTTTATGTTCATAGTTTCTCTTGGTTCTTTTTAGAACTTCTTTTCTTCTCCTTTTTCTTTCTCATTTTCGGCCATGGGCCTTGAAGTTCAAAGAAATGAGAACTTGATTGTAACATCCCCTGCTGCTTTATGGATTGACGACTGTCCCCACAAACCAACACGGGTCTTTTCAGCATGCTTTGTCCTCACTCGCATGCTTCCTAGGAAAACTTCCCAGGAGGTCACCCATCCCAAAATTGCTCCAAGTCAAGCACGCTTAACTGTGGAGTTCTTTCAGTTTGGGCTACCGAAAAGAAGATGCATCTTGTTGGTATAGGTAGTACAAATCAATTCATATAAGCCCTCCTTAACTGTATAGTCCCATACCTATACAGTCTCAGGATCCCTCTCATTCGGGTGTGTAATCGGTTCATTCATGTACCCCTCCGCTTTCGAAGTCTGCCAGGAGCCGCTCTTTGTCCATGCCTTCTTGCACCAGCGATCACTCCCCGACTTCGCAATCCCCGGGCGTTACATGCCCACCAGCTTCCGCCTGGTCAACCACACCGTCTGAGAGGTGCAGGCTCTGATGCCCTTAGTGGTCAAAGTCATTCCTAGGTTTAAGTCCCTAAATTGCTCAATCAATTCAACCTCCTTCACCATCAAACGGGACACTTGTAAGGACTTCCTACTCAAAGCATCAGCTACTACATTAGCTTTACCAGGATGGTAGTTCAATCTAAAATCATAATCTTTCAAGAACTCCATCCATCGCCTTTGCCTCATGTTTAGCTCTTTTTGATCAAAGAGATATTTCAAACTCTTGTGATCGGAAAACACCTCAAACTTAACTCCATATAAATGGTGTCTCCAAATCTTTAGAGCAAACACGACGGCAGCTAACTCAAGGACATGGGTAGGGTAGTTTGCCTCATGTGGCTTGAGTTGTCTTGATGCATAGGCCACCACTTGCCTATCTTGCATCAATACACAACCTAAACCCTTTTTTGAAGCATCACAATACACCTCGAAAGGCACATTGGGGTCGGGTAACACTAAAATAGGGGTCGAGGTTAGCTTGTGTTTTAACTCTTGAAAGCTCTTTTCACACTCCGGGGTCCATGAAAAAGGGGTGTTCTTCCTAGTCACTTGGTCAAAGGTAGGAAATCTGGGAAAATCCTTTGATAAATCGACGGTAATAACCGCTAAACCCAAAAAGCTCCTTACTTGATTCTAGTGGTTGATCTTTCCCAGTTTACTACCGCTTTTACCTTACTAGGATCTCTGACAATTCCTTTCTTAGATACTACATGCCCTAAAAATTGCACCTTATCCAACCAAAACTCACACTTGGAAATCTTGGCATATAGTTTCTTTTCCTTCAAGGTCTCCAGTACTATGGTCAGGTGGCATTCATGCTCTTCATGGGTCTTAGAATATATGAGAATGTCATCTATAAAGACAACTACAAACTGATCTAAATAGGGTCGAAAGATCCTATTCATGTAATCCATAAAAATAGGTGGAGCATTGGTTAACCCAAAGGACATTACTGCAAACTCAAAATGGCCGTATCGAGTGCGAAAGGCCGTTTTAGGTATGTCTTCATCTCTCACTCTAATTTGATGGTAGCCTGACCTCAAATCTATCTTAGAAAACACCACCGCACCTTTCAGTTGGTCCATCAAATCATCGATCCTAGGCAGAGGATACTTGTTTTTCACTGTTACTTTATTCAACTGCCTATAATCTACACACATCCTCATACTCCCATCCTTTTTCTTTACAAACAACACAGGGGCTCCCCAAGGTGATGCACTAGGCCTAACAAACTTTTTCTCCAATAAATCTTCCAATTGAGTTTTTAACTCGGTCAATTCTAATGGGGACATCCTGTATGGGGCTATGGATATAGGTCCCCACTTTTAAGCAATTCTATGGAAAACTCTATCTCTCTCTTGGGAAACTCGTATCTCATCCGAAATACTTTAGGATAATTTCTTACTATTGGTATCTCATCGATACTTTGCTCAAAGTCTACATCACTAGCGGCTAAGAAAATGTAACCTTTACTCTCACCCTTACCACAATCCATTTCCACAGCAGTTATGTAAAGACTTGTGGGTTTCTTAGCTTCAATAGGAACAGGAAGAAAAGTGATGGTTTTCTCATAACAGTTTAACGAAGACACGGTTGGCCTCAAGCCAATCCATGCCAAGAATCACATCTAAACCTCGCATGGGTAAGCAAATAAGATCTAAAATAAAGGATCTATTATCTATAATAAAACTACAATCTAAACAACATTTACAAGTCCTAATGGGTTTTCCAGTGGGGGTAGAAACAATAAGGTCAAAAGGAAGCTCAGTCATAGGTAAATTAAGGCTTTTAACACATGAATGGGAGATAAAAGAATGAGAAGCGCCAGAATCATATAGTACAATTAAGTCTTTACCATGCATATTACCCTTACCTTCCACGAGATTTCGTGACTTCGTTGTTTCTTCAAGATTAAATACCCTTCCCTGGTATTGCGGCTTGGGATTGGGGGTTGGCGGGTTCCTTTCTGCATTCTCGGAGTAATGACCTGGTTTTCCACAATCGATAGCACACGTTTGTTCGCTCGACATGGCATGCTCCCATGATTCTTGCCGCACTTGGGACATTCCATGGATGGCGCAGCCGTGGAGGTATCGGACCTCTTTGTGGTGCTTTCCTTTATTGTTGTTATTGTTGTTGTTGTGATTGTTATCGGGTTATTGTTGTAGCGGTTGTTATTATAGCGATTGTTGCCGCTTGGCCTTCCTTGTTGAAAATTTCTTTGTGTCCTTGTGGTCTTGATTGAGGGGAAATGGAGGTCGATTCTCGCCTCTTGAACTACGACCTTGAGGTGTCAACTTTTTGGTAATATTATCCGACTTTGGGATGTTTAGTTTTCTCGACCTTCTTCAATAATCGACATTTGTTAACTAGGGTAGAGAAATCCCTAATCTCCAAATGTGCAATCCACATTAAGTTCCGCCTTCAACCCCGACTCGTATTTAATGCATTTCCGGACTCATCGAGATTTCTTGGTACATTCTTGAGAACTTAATGAGTTCTTCAAATCTGGCGATTGTCTTTGGGCCACATTCATATTCCCCTGGACAAGTTGCATGAATTCAATGTCCTTGGCATTTCTAACTGACTGGAAAGTACTTTTCAAAAATGGACCTTGAATAGTTCCCAATCAATGTCCACATCGGTCGTCTCCGAGTCTTGAACACTGCCCACCGTAAACCGCATCACCCTCAAGCATATGAGTAGCGAAGGTGACCTTTTGCTCCTCCGAGCATGGGACTACAAAGCAAAGACCTTCTCAATATTCGAATCCATTCATCCGCAATATTTGGATTGATGTCCCCTTGAAAACCGGTGGGTTTGCCTTACGAAACTCCCCGAAAGCAGGCATGTTCAGAATCTCATGTCCCGATTCATATTGGCTTGACGATCCCGATCCATTCGTTCCATCATCATTCTCATGGTCCTTGCTACGTCGCGCGAGTGCTTGGCTGTCTCGTTGCCATGATTATTTTGTGCTGCGTTCCTAGTCTGTTGTCGCCGTGCCATTGGTCCCTATACACACAAAACACCAACACTGAGGTGATCAGGCCCAATATTCCATGCAAAGTGAGCAAGTTACCATGGCACTTTCAACATACAGTAGTCATGTATTTCTACTCCCCAAGCTCATCCTAATGATACACATGACGTCACTAACGTATTATGCTTTAGAAGCATAGCTAGTCCAATCCTCAGGCTCCATGAGAATCGAATCGCTCGATACTAAAATGTAACACCTAGTAATTAACCGTGATACACCTAGGTTGAATCTGATTAATGACTAGACTTTACTCCTTGCTTTGGTTCTTTCTTCATAATTTAAAAATACTTAGTGAAATTACGAGCCATTTTTTTTTTTAAACACATAATTGAAAACGTGAGCCGAGTATAACGTGAACGAGTAAGCGGAGTATAATAAGACGTTTAAGAATATATCACATCATATCACTTAGGCTCCATCATATAACATCCATAAGCACATTATAGCATATATTTACATACAATAACCTCACTCAAAGGGTGGGTTATGTTCATACATCATTATCTTATGCAAACCCATAAAAGAAAATATACTTAAGGAAATTCATGCCCCTAAACTAGATAACTCCATAAGCCGGCAAGGTTATCCTAAAACTAGGGTGCATGATTACACATAAATCCACTAAGAACTCACTAGGGCCACCTTTGTCCCGAAATGGGGAATAAATCCGATCCATCGATGAGCTCCCTCGGGAGGGGACACACGAGATGCACCAAGTCAGTCGCATGGGACGCCTTCTTGCTAACCTCTGAACAAGCTGTTTCCTCACTACCCTCTCTTACACGTGTGGGAGTAGGAGCGAGCTCTCGAATATACATGAGTAGGAGTGTCCTCGAAGGATCAGTTTGAGAATATCTCGTCTCGAACATACTGGAAATCCATGGATAGCAGATGAAGCGGGATAAGAACGTAACATCCTTTCATCAAGTGGGACGTGCATGTTCGAAACCATTTCATCGCCATAGGGAGAAGTAGAGAAAATCGATAACTGGGACAGCATGTGCAAATGGACGACCTATGTAAATAAAAACACGAACTGCGCACCTCCCTTCAAAATGATACGAGCGATGCACCGGATCATAGTGAAATTCCCAAGTAGGGGTATCAACGAGCAGGGACGAATGTCGCCATCCTGAATCTGAGACAATGACGGAAATAAAGAAAGGAGTGAGAATCTTGCTAAAGATTTCTCAGAAGGTACCTCCTTCTACAAAGGTCATCATCAAAGTCCCCGAGGAACGCTTCGGGATTATTCTAAAATAGTAAGCATGCAAAGATTCATTTTAAGTTCTGACAAATACTTAACCGAGGTTCGTCAATTTTTAATCATCGTCTTATAATGCATCTTATTCTTAACATGTCATATTTACAATGAACTTTTCCTTTATCATTACATCATATTCCTCATCATCATTATCAAAATAACATGCATTAAAGAACGTCATATAATATTAGCTACACATGGACACATGCACATATTTCATTTCTTTAGTGCCTTAGGTGACTTAAAATCTTATCATCATCATTATTTTCCTTGGGCCACCCTATACTCCACCCTTTTGGGAGTAATTTAGGTTATGAGCTCATACTTTACTAGTCGTCACTAGCATATACTTATCCTTTTGATAAGCTAAAGTCCCGACTCTACCCTTTTGAGAGAACGGGTTAGGGGGCTAAAATCACATTTTCACCACCTATAGTCTGATGGTTCCAAAGGATCATTTTCTTATAAGTTTAAGTCACCATTAAATCTTTGCATGTTATATCATAATACAATTCATAAACATCATAACATTTTCTCATTTATAGTCTTAAGCTAGAATAATATATATCAATTGTAATCATGCATATGGGAGATTCCCAGCAAAGAGAGGTGGGTCACAATGGACACGCTTAAATACCAAGTCTTTCCTTAGCCAGAACCTTTCCAAATTACACTTTTACAATGATACACTTTCTTCTAGCAACAAAGGTGAATTTTTCATAATAAAGAACATTTCATGTATAAGCATTCTTATTATTTGCAACAGCAACTATAACATGCAAGCCAGGAAATCATTCAATGATATCAAGTACTTAATAAGCATCCAATCCTTACATAGAATTATCAATTATAGAACTAATTAGTTACTAAACCAATCATGAATCATTCTCTTAACAATAAACCATAATTATCACACATTGATACTAAACTCAGATCAGTGGCCGAATCATGAACCTCATGCAATTACATAGAATCATATTTTAAGTGCATATAAAATACTAGTTCCTCGTAAAATCCTTGCAAAGCCTTAAAACTCATTTAGAAACTAGTTCTTTTGTCAAATTTGGGAGGATCTTCACAATTAAAATTCTCACTTAAGATAAAAGGAGTAAGTCTTGAGCTTTAGAGATTTAGGTGACATCTTAGAATTATAAACATGCTATGCAACCTTATTTTAATCTTATCTTTATAAGGTGATAGCTTGGAATTATAAACATGATATGCAATTCCATTTCTTTATCTTTAAGATTTAAGGTGATGACTTGAAAATTAAACATGATGCAAGAACTTGAAATATAAACATGATACAAGAAACTGGAGCGCGGTAATCCGCACAGACCAGAGAGGGAGAAGAGAATATTAAGAAACCGGAGCGGTAATCCGCACAAGACCAGTAGAGGGAGAAGAGAATTATTATTACATCTTTTTAAGCTCCAATCTCAAGACTTTTTAAAGAATAAATTCTTTAACTCCAATAATCATATTTCTTTGCTTGTGATACATGGGCAAGTCTTTGAGCTCTAGGATCTTTAGGTGATGGCATAAAATAAACATGCCATGCGTTGATTCTTTTAGCCATTATAAAATATAGTGAGAGCATAAATTAAATATGAGATGCAACCTCTTTATTATCTTGAAAGATTAAGTGATGACTTGAAACATAAACATGAAATACAAGCTTGGAATTTAAACATGAGAAATGCAAGTTCATTTATTCATTCTTGAAAATTTAGTGATGACATAGAAGTTAATCATGGATGCAAATTCATTTTGTTTCTTTACTAGAGCTCCTTCAAGACTTTAAAAGAATTATAAATTCAACCCAATACATATCTTAACAAGAAATAAAACATAAAAGGAAAATACATCTTTCAAGTTCTAAACTAAAAATCTTTGTTTTAGCATCATAAAGCATTATTCTTTAAAGTTTTGCATCAAGTGGAATTTTCAAGCTTTAGAGGCCTAACTTGTGATGGATTTACAACCCACCCTCAAGGTCCTCATCATCAAGCCATCGTCTTAGTTCCACCTAGGCCATATGGTTGAATTGGTTAAAGAAAAAATTGAAGAGGGAAAACCAAAATGAAAAGCTAAGGTAAGTTCATAATTTCATCATTTTGAGCTGAACACACAACTCCTCAAAGCATAGAAATAAATTTAGAAACTACTCCCTACCTGATCTGAGTTGAAGAAGAGGAAGAGAACTTGGTTTCTTGAAGTGAAATGAAACAAAATCTCTTTGAAAAAATTGAAGAAAGAATTCAGCCAAAGAGGAGGAAGAAAGAAAGTTTTTGGTGCTCCTAAAAACTAGTTATGAACCAAGCATTCCAAGACCACTCAAGCAAGCCTATTTATAGAAGATTTTGAGGCTTCTAATTGGCCAAAATGAGGAGGTAGTTGGCGGAATTTTGCAGGAGAAATAAGGGAGCATGCCATGTCGAGCCGGAACAAACGTGTGCTATCGGTGTGGAAAACCAGGTCATTACTCCCGAGAATGCATGGAAAGAAACCCGCCAACCCCCAATCCCAAGCCGCAATACCAGGGAAGGGTATTTACTGTTAATGCTGAAGAAACAACGAAGTCACGAAATCTCGTGGAAGGTAAGGGTAATATGCATGGTAAAGACTTAATTGTACTATATGATTCTGGCGCTTCTCATTCTTTTATCTCCCATTCATGTGTTAAAAGCCTTAATTTACCTATGACTGAGCTTCCTTTTGACCTTATTGTTTCTACCCCGACTGGAAAACCCGTTAGGACTTGTAAATGTTGTTTAGATTGTAGTTTTATTATAGATAATAGATCCTTTGTTTTAGATCTTATTTGCTTACCCATGCGCGGTTTAGATGTGATTCTTGGCATGGATTGGCTTGAGGCCAACCGTGTACTGTTAAACTGTTATGAGAAAACGCTCACTTTTCTTGCTATTGCTATTGAACGTAAGAAACCCACAAGTCTTTACATAAGCTGTGGGAAATGGATTGTGGTAAGGGTGAGAGTAAAGGTTACATTTTCTTAGCCGCTAGTGATGTAGACTTTGAGCAAAGTATCGATGAGATACCAATAGTAAGAAATTATCTCAAGTATTTCCAGATGAGATACCGAGTTTCCCAAGAGAGAGATAGAGTTTTCCATAGAATTGCTTCCGGTGCAGGACCTATATCCATAGCCCCATACAGATGTCCCCATTAGAATTGACCGAGTTAAAAACTCAATTGGAAGATTTATTGGAGAAAAAGTTTGTTAGGCCTAGTGCATCACCTTGGGAGCCCCTGTTGTTTGTAAAGAAAAAGATGGGAGTATGAGGATGTGTGTAGATTATCGGAGCTGAATAAAGTAACGGTGAAAAACAAGTATCCTCTGCCTAGGATCGATGATTTGATGGACCAACCGAAAGGTGCGGTAGTGTTTTCTAAGATAGATTTGAGGTCGTGCTACCATCAAATTAGAGTGAGAGATGAAGACATACCTAAAACGGCCTTTCGACTCGACACGCCATTTTGAGTTTGCAGAATGTCCTTTGGGTTAACCAATGCTCCAGCTATTTTTATGGATTACATGAATAGGATCTTTCGGCCCTATTTAGACTGGGTTTGTAGTTGTCTTTATAGATGACATTCTCATATATTCTAAGACCCATGAAGAGCATGAATGCCACTCCGACCATAGTACTGGAGATCTTGAAGGAAAAGAAACTATATGCCAAGATTTCCAAGTGTGAGTTTTGGTTGGATAAGGTGCAATTTTTAGGGCATGTAGTATCTAAGAAAGGAATTGTCAGAGATCCTAGTAAGGTAGAAGTGTAGTAAACCGGGAAAGACCAACCACCGTGAATCAAGTAAGGAGCTTTTTGGGTTTAGCCGTTATTACCGCGATTTATCAAGGGATTTTCCCAGCATTTCCTTACCTTTGACCAAGCTGACTAGGAAGAACACCCTTTTTCATGGACCCTGAGTGTGAAAAGAGCTTTCAAGAGTTAAAACACAAGCTAACCTCTACCCCTGTTTTAGTGTTACCCGACCCCAATGTGCCTTTCGAGGTGTATTGTGATGCTTCAAAAAAAGGTTTAGGTTGTGTATTGATGCAAGATAGGCAAGTGGTGGCCTATGCATCAAGACAACTCAAGCCACATGAGGCAAACTACCCTACCCATGACCTTGAGTTAGTCATTGCCGTCGTGTTTGCTCTAAAGATTTGGAGACACCATTTATATGGAGTTAAGTTTGAGGTGTTTTCCGATCACAAGAGTTTGAAATATCTCTTTGATCAAAAAGAGCTAAACATGAGGCAAAGGCAATGGATGGAGTTCTTGAAAGATTATGATTTTGGATTGAATTACCATCTGGTAAAGCTAATGTAGTAGCTGATGCTTTGAGTAGGAAGTCCTTACAAGTGTCCCGTTTGATGGTGAAGGAGGTTGAATTGATTGAGCAATTTAGGGACTTAAACCTAGGAATGACTTTGACCACTAAGGGCATCAGAGCTTGTCATCTTAGAGTGACAAGTGAGTTCAAAGAAAGGATTGTTCAAGCTCAAGGGGACGATGCCGAAGTTTCAAGAGACTTTAGGGCAAGTGAAGGCGTGAAAGTTGATAGGTTTTACCCAAGGAATGGACGATTTGTGGAGGTTTAAAGGTCGAATATGTGTACCAGCTAGTGGTGGCCTCCGAAAGGATATTTTGGAGGAAGCCCATAAGAGCCATTTTACCCTTCATCCTGGTGCCACCAAGATGTATCAAGATTTGAAGAAGATGTTCGTGGCCTGAATGAAGAAAGATGTGTGCACATGGGTGAGTAAGTGCTTGGTGTGTCAAAAGGTGAAGATTGAACACCAAAACCCCCCTGGAATGCTGCAACCTCTGTCGATCCCCGAAAGTGGAAGTGGGATAGTATCTCTATGGATTTTGTGACTGGACTACCGAGGACCCAAATGAATCATGATACCATATGGGTAATCGTGGATCGATTGACGAAGTCACCACTTTTTACCTATTAAGGTGACTTATTCCTTGGATAGGTTAGCACAATTATATATTCAGGAGATAGTAAGGTTACATGGGGTGCCATCGACGATAATCTCGACCGATCCGCGGTTTACGCCACGATTTTGGGGAGCCTTTCAAAAGGCATTTGGTTCAAAGTCAGGTCTAAGCACGACCTATCACCCCCAAACATCGATCAATCTGAAAGAACTATCCAAACCGTGGAGGATATGTTAAGGGCATGTGTTTTAGATCAAAGGAAGTTGGGATAAGTACCGCCATCGATTGAATTTGCATATAACAACATTATCATGCAAGTATCGGTATGGCACCGTATGAGGCCCTCTATGGACGTAAATGTCAATCTCCCTTATGTTGGTATGAACCCTGAGAGCAAAGTTTACTTCGGACCGATATTGTGAGGGAAACAACGGAACAAATCAAGAAGATTAGGGATAAGATTCTTATCGCTCAAAGTCGATGAAAAACTATGCGGACAAGCCGAAAACCGCTAGATTTTCAAGAAGGGACCACGTGTTCCTAAGGATCACCCCACCACGTGCATAAGCCGAGCAATAAAAGTAAAGAAATTGAGCCCCAGATTTCTTGGTCCGCTTGAAATCCTTACCAAAGTAGGACTCAGAGCCTCACCGTATAGCCCTACCCCCAGTCTATCCAACCTTCATGATGTTTTCCATGTCTCTCGCTAAGAAAGTATCAATCTGACCCAGTCATGTACTAGAGCCGTAACATGTACAATTAAGAGATAACCTGACATTTAACTTACTACCCACGAGAATCGTCGATCGAGGAGTTAAGCGCTTATGAACAAGGTCAGACTCCTGGTCAAAGTAGCATGGGGACAGGTGAAACCAAGAACTTACATATGGGAGCCGGAATCAAACATGAAAGCACAATACCGAAGTTGTTCTCGTAACGAATTTCAGGCGTAAATTCTTTTAAGGAGGGGAGTAACGTAACGCCCAATTTTTACTGTAATTTTCTTGTCATTAGAAATTACTCAATTACAATTCACCGTAGGTAATTATTACATAAGATTTGAGGCCGAACAATCCTCAATAAAGGAATATAACATTAGAAGAAAGGTTAGGAACGATTCATGCGAGAGTCGCAAATCCCGAACTTCTCAGACGTATAAAATGACCAAAATGCCCTGGTTATTTTACTCGGAAAATGAGGATCGTGGGCCCTACCTATTCTCAAGGGGATATTTTGAGGACAATAAGGGATTGTTTGTGTTATGTGTGTTAATAGAGCAGAAGGATCTCAATTTTGAGTTCCGACGCACAATGACCAAAACGCCCCAATGTTTAACTCCGATGTGCGTGCCGACTGAGCCCGAACCTCACTAAAATGTTTTAAAATGTGTTTTTAAGCCATGATTAACCATTGGTTAAGCTCGGGTGGCCTCGGGCAATTTTTAAGTGAAAGTACGATTTTGCCCCTGTTTTTGGGCAGTTTTGTGAATTTCGGGATTTTTGATTCAGATATACCAAACCTAAGCAATATTAGGCTCAAATTAAAGCTTATTAAATTCTAAATATTAATCTAGAGTCAAAATTATGTATTTAGATTGATTAGAACCCAAAATTGCTCAAAAACACCCAAATTGCTTACTAATTCACTTAAACCCTTAACTGTAAATTCTCTAAATTACATGAATACCTTGCCTACACCTAAATAATGCATGGAACACACAAATTTCACTTCTTTGGGCTGTAATGGACGAAATTATTGATGCCATTATGCAGCTGAATTATTGCCAAAAGTTGCACTAAAACAAAATGCCAAAATGTCATCATAAGAGACATAATTCCTTAATTTCATACAACTTTGTCTAAAATGATTTTTCCTCCTTATTTCTCCTGCAAAATTCCGTCCACTACCTCATCATTTTGGCCAATTAGAAGCCTCAAAATCTTCTATAAATAGGCTTGCTTGAGTGGTCTTGGAATGCTTGGTTCATAACTAGTTTTTAGGAGCACCAAAACTTTCTTTCTTCCTCCTCTTTGGCTGAATTCTTTCTTCAATTTTTCAAAGAGATTTTGTTTCATTTCACTTCAAGAAACCAAGTTCTCTTCCTCTTCTTCAACTCAGATTAGGTAGGGAGTAGTTTCTAAATTTATTTCTATGCTTTGAGGAGTTGTGTTTTTAGCTCAAAATGATGAAATTATGAACTTGCCTTAGCTTTTCATTTTGGTTTTCCTCTTCAATTTTCTTTAACCAATTCAACCATATGGCCTAGGTGGAACTAAGATGATGGCTTGATGATGAGGACCTTGAGGGTGGGTTGTAAATCCATCACAAGTTAGGCCTCTAAAGCTTGAAAATTCCACTTGATGCAAAACTTTAAAGAATAATGCTTTATGATGCTAAAACAAAGATTTTTAGTTTAGAACTTGAAAGATGTATTTTTCCTTTTATGTTTTATTTCTTGTTAAGATATGTATTGGGTTGAATTTATAATTCTTTTAAAGTCTTGAAGGAGCTCTAGTAAAGAAACAAAATGAATTTGCATCCATGATTAAGTTTATGCTTTGCATAACCGTGTTTACCTTCTATGTCATCACTAAATTTTCAAGAATGAATAAATGAACTTGCATTTCTCATGTTTAAATTCCAAGCTTGTATTTCATGTTTATGTTTCAAGTCATCACTTAATCTTTCAAGATAATAAAGAGGTTGCATCTCATATTTAATTTATGCTCTCACTATATTTTATAATGGCTAAAAGAATCAACGATGACATGTTTATTTTATGCCATCACCTAAAGATCCTAGAGCTCAAAGACTTGCCCATGTATCACAAGCAAAGAAATATGATTATTGGAGTTAAAGAATTTATTTTTTAAAAAGTCTTGAGATTGGAGCTTAAAAAGATGTAATAATAATATTCTCTTCTCCCTCTACTGGTCCTGCATGACTACCGCCGCCTGTTTCTTAATATTCTCTTCTCCTCTATCGTCTGTGACTACCGCCGCTCCGGTTTCTTAATATTTTCTTCTCCTCTCATCGGTCTGTGCGGATTACCGCCGCTCCAGCTTTCTTGTATCATGTTTATATTTCAAGTTCTTGCATCATGTTTAATTTTCAAGTCATCACCTTAAATCTTAAAGATAAAGAAATGGAATTGCATATCATGTTTATAATTCCAAGCTATCACCTTATAAAGATAAGATTAAAATAAGGTTGCATAGCATGTTTATAATTCTAAGATGTCACCTAAATCTCTAAAGCTCAAGACTTACTCCTTTTATCTTAAGTGAGAATTTTAATTGTGAAGATCCTCTCAAATTTGACAAAAGAACTAGTTTCTAAATGAGTTTTAAGGCTTTGCAAGGATTTTAGCGGGAACTAGTATTTTATATGCACTTAAAATATGATTCTATGTAATTGCATGAGGTTCATGATTCGCCACTGATCTGAGTTTAGTATCAATGTGTGATAATGATTTGATATGATTGAAGTTGTGATAATTATGGTTTATTGTTAAGAGAATGATTCATAATTGGTTTAGTAACTAATTAGTTCTATAATTGATAATTCTATGTAAGGATTGGATGCTTATTAAGTACTTGATATCATTGAATGATTTCCTGGCTTGCATGTTATAGTTCTTTGTTGCAAATAATGAGAATGCTTGTACATGAAATGTTCTTTATTATGTAAAATTTACCTTTGTTGCTAGAAGAAAGTGTATCATTGTAAAAGTGTAATTTGGAAAGGTTCTGGCTAAGGAAAGACTTGGTATTTAAGCGTGTCCATTGTGACCCACCTCTCTTTCCTGGGAATCTCCCATATGCATGATTACAGCTGATATATATTATTCTAGCTTAAGACTATAAATGAGAAAATGTTATGATGTTTATGAATTGTATTATGATATAACATGCAAAGATTTAATGATGACTTAAACTTATAAGAAAATGATCCTTTGGAACCATCAGACTATAGGTGGTGAAAAGGTGATTTTAGCCCCCTAACTCGTTCTCTCAAAAGGGTAGAGTCGGGACTTTAGCTTATCAAAAGGGATAAGTATATGCTAGTGACGACTAGTAAAATATGAGCTCATAACCTAAATTACTCCCAAAAGGGTGGAGTATAGGGTGGCCCAAGGAAAATAATGATGATGATAAGATTTTAAGTCATCAAAGGCACTAAAGAAATGAAATATGTGCACCTTGTGTCCATGTGTAGCTAATATTATATGACGTTCTTTTATGCATGTTATTTTGATAATGATGATGAGGAATATGATGTAATGATAAAGGAAATGTTCATTGTAAATATGACATGTTAAGAATAAGATGCATTATAAGACGCATGATTAAAAATTGACGAACCTCTGTTAAGTATTTGTGCGAACTTAAAATGAATCTTTGCATGCTCACAATTTTAGAATAATCCCGAGGTTCCTCGGGACTTTGATGATGACATCAGAGAAGGAGGTACCCTACTGGGAATTCTTTAGCAAGATTCTCACTCCCTTTTCTTTATTTCCGTCATTGTCTCCAGATTCAAATGACGACATTCGTCTGCTCGTTGATACCCCTACTTGGGAATTCCACTATGATCCTGCATCGCTCGTATCATTTTGAAGGGAGGTGCACAGTCTGAGTTTTTATTTACATAGGTCGTCCCTTTGCACATCCTGTCCCTAGTTATCGATTTTCTCCTACTCCTCCCTATAGCGATGAAATGGTTTTCGAACATGCACGTCCACTTGATCAAAGGATGATACGTTCTTATCCCTGCTCATGTGCTGTCGATGGATTTCCAGAGTATGTTCCCGAGACGAGATATTCAAACTGATCCTTCAGAGGACACTCCTACTCATGTATATTCCGAGAGCTCTCGCTCCTACTCCCACACGTGTAAGAGAGGGTAGTGAGGAAACAGCTTGTTCAAAGCCGAGGTTAGCGAGAAGGCCGTCCATGCGACCTCACCGGTGCATCTCGTGTGTCCCGGCCCCGAGGAGCTCATCAGTGGATCGGATTTATTCCCCCATTTCGGGACAGTGGCCATAGAAGGTTCTTAGTAGATTTATGTGTGATCATGCACCCTAGTTTTAGGATAACCTTCCGCTTATGGAGTTATCTAGTTTAGGGGCATGTATTTCCTTAAGTATATTTTCTTTTATGGGTTTGCATAAGATAATGATGTATGAACATAACCCACCCTTTGAGTGAGGTTATTGTATGTAAATATATGCTATAATGTGCTTATGGATGTTATATGATGGAGCCTAAGTGATATGATGTGATATATTCTTAAACGTCTTATTATACCCCGCTTACTCGTTCACGTTGTACTCGGCTCATGTTTTCAATTATGTGTTTAAAAAAAAAAATGGCTCGTAATTTCACTAAGTATTTTCAAATTATGAAGAAAGAACCAAAGCAAGGAGTAAAGTCTAGTCATTAATCAGATTCAACCTAGGTGTATCTGGTTAATTACTAGGGTGTTACACCACCTCTCTTTCCTAGGAATCTCCCATATGCATGATTACAGTTGATATATATTATTCTAGCTTAAGACTATAAATGAGAAAATATTATGATGTTTATGACTTGTATTATGATATAACATGCAAAGATTTAATGGTGACTTAAACTTATAAGAAAATGATCCTTTGGAACCATCAGACTATAGGTGGTGAAAAGGTGATTTTAGCCCCCTAACCCGTTCTCTCAAAAGGGTAAAGTCAGGACTTTAGCTTATCAAAAGGGATAAGTATATGCTAGTGACGACTAGTAAAGTATGAGCTCATAACCTAAATTACTCCCAAAAGGGTGGAGTATAGGGTGGCCCAAGGAAAATAATGATGATGATAAGATTTTAAGTCACCTAAGGCACTAAAGAAATGAAATATGTGCACTGTGTCCATGTGTAGCTAATATTATATGACGTTCTTTAATGCATGTTATTTTGATAATGATGATGAGGAATATGATGTAATGATAAAGGAAATGTTCATTGTAAATATGACATGTTAAGAATAAGATGCATTATAAGACGCATGATTAAAAATTGACGAACCACGGTTAAGTATTTGTGCCAACTTAAAATGAATCTTTGCATGCTTACTATTTTAGAATAATCCCGACGCTCCTCGGGACTTTGATGATGACATCAGAGAAGGAGGTACCCTTCTGAGAATTCTTTAGCAAGATTCTCACTTCCTTTTCTTTATTTCCGTCATTGTCTCCAGATTCAGATGGCGACATTCGTCCTGTTCGTTGATACCCCTACTTGGGAATTTCACTATGATCCGGTGCATCGCTCGTATCATTTTGAAGGGAGGTGCGCAGTTCGTGTTTTTATTTACATAGGTCGTCCATTTGCACATCCTGTCCCTAGTTATCGATTTTCTCCTACTTCTCCCTATGGCGATGAAATGGTTTTCGAACATGCACGCCCACTTGATGAAAGGATGTTACGTTCTTATCCCGCTTCATCTGCTGTCCATGGATTTCAGTATGTTCCCGAGACGAGATATTCTGAAACTGATCCTTCAGAGGACACTCCTACTCATGTATATTCCGAGAGCTCTGCTCCTACTCCCACACGTGTAAGAGAGGGTAGTGAGGAAACAGTTGTTCAGCCGAGGTTAGCAAGAAGGCCGTCCATGCGACCCCAGCTTGGTGCATCTCGTGTGTCCCCTCCCGAGGGAGCTCATCAGTGGATCGGATTTATTCCCCCATTTCCAGGACAGTGGCCCTAGAGAGTTCTTAGTGGATTTATGTGTGATCATGCACCCTAGTTTTAGGATAACCTTCCCGGCTTATGGAGTTATCTAGTTTAGGGGCATGAATTTCCTTAAGTATATTTTCTTTTATGGGTTTGCATAAGATAATGATGTATGAACATAACCCACCCTTTTGAGTGAGGTTATTGTATGTAAATATATGCTATAATGTGCTTATGGATGTTATATGATGGAGCCTAAGTGATATGATGTGATATATTCTTAAACGTCTTATTATACTCCGCTTACTCGTTCACGTTATACTCGGCTCACGTTTTCAATTATGTGTTTAAAAAAAAATGGCTCGTAATTTCACTAAGTATTTTCAAATTATGAAGAAAGAACCAAAGCAAGGAGTAAAGTCTAGTCATTAATCAGATTCAACCTAGGTGTATCTGGTTAATTACTAGGGTGTTACATTGATGATGAGAGTTTCATGATGATGTTCATCACTTGAAACAAACTCTAGAGCTTGATCGTTGTTCCTGAGCAAAAATGTTTCTAGTTCTTCCTTTCTTGAACTCTTGAGAACTTTAGCTTTGATGGTGTTCTAAAATGGTTCTATGAACTCAATGATGAGGATTCATGGTGTTGGTGTTAATATATCACCAAGATCATGGACTCTAGAGTTTTCAAATATTCCTTTTCTTGCCTAGAATGTTTCGGCCATTTCCTTTTCTTCTACATGTTCAATGTTTTGATTTTCTAAAAATGTTGTCTTGAGTTCTAGGAACTCTAAGCTTTACTTAACCTTGGTTGGATGAGTTTGGGTTGATGATTGAGTTCCTTTAAAGTCTTGTTAAGAGCTTTAGAAAGATAAAATGAACTTGCATAATTTATTTTATGCTTGCATTTATATTTACATTCTTGCTATGCACCTTTACTTTCAAGCTATCACCTAAGAACATAAAGATTAAAATGGAACTTGCATCATCACTTAATTTAATTCTCAAAGCCTTTCTATTTCAGCCTTAAAGTCAATTGTTGTTGGGCCGAGAGCACTAAAATAAAGAATTGAACTTGCATTATCACCTAATTAATTTCTTGAATGCCTTTCTATTTCGGCCTTAAAGTCGATTGTTGCTGGGCCAAGAGCATTAAAATAAAGAATTGAACCTTGCATATTTACGTTCAAGCTTGCACGTTTAAGTTTATGCCTTGCATATTTAACTTAAGTCATCACTTTTTTTTGTAAGCAAGATTAAAAATGAAAAGCATGAGCATGTTTATTTCATGTCATAACTTAAGAACCTAGAGCTCAAAGACTTGCCCATTTCATTTCAAGTTAAAGTTTAATGTGAATGCATTCCTTGAATACATGTTTTCAGCCAAGTAGTGATGATGGACTTGCAATGAATTTTCATCTAGCCACAAGGACTAATAGCCTATGTTCTAAGTTTTTCTTAAAGCTTTACAAATCTTTACAAGGTTATGTTATCATGAGTTATAATTGTATTCCTTTTTCGAAGATGAAATATATTTTGGTCACTGACCTAAGGCTTCTCTTAGCCTCCTAACGAATTAAAACGATTTGCAAAGAGTTTTAGAGATTCTAAATTGATTCCAAGAGAAACTAGTTAACTTATGTACCTAGAGATGCCAATTTAGTTCTCTTATTGAAGTTAGATGTTTTCGGTACTATCATGATGAGCTTATGGCTGTATGATGATGTTTTGATGTGTTTGGATGTGTGAAAATATCACATGATGATGTAGAAACAATTCTATGCATGATAGGTAAGAAACTAGCTAACTAGAAATACCGTAAAGCTAGAATTTAACATAGTTTAGACCCATTTATTTTTGGAACTTATCCAAACTGTTTTAATGGGAACATAATCAGATTAGGATTGTTTAGACATGAAAAACTTGGTAACATTTGGACTAGAATTGAATTTTAGCACCTATAGGGAAACTAGTAACTAGAAAACCGTAAAAATGCAAATGTAGAACTCTTAGAACTTTTAGTTTTCTGGATTCTGTCCAGCAATATTACAACATGATAAATGTGATTTATAATTAGTTCTTAAGTATAGGAATGTCTCATAATTGATTTAGATTTAATTTATAGCGCCTTAGGCGAAGACGGAACCGAGAGAGGGTCTAAAACGTAAGTTCTAGAACCCCGTAACCACAAGTTAGAAATTCTGCCCTATGCTTTTCGGATTTGAGTATGAACATGAGGATTAGGAATGATAATTAATTATGAGCCCTTAGGTGCATAAGAGTTTGATAGGGGATGATAGGTTAACTACATCCCAAGTATAAGGCCTGTAAGGGTCAAAGCATAAAATACCGTAGGACCAAGTGCATAACGAACCTTATGACTTCCAGTAGACGTATGATTGATTGCGAGAATGATTTGATGTCTTATGATGATGATGAATGGTTTTGCATGTCCTACAAGTCCCGTGGCATAAAGCAAGTTTGAAGGAAATCCGGTGAACGCCGTTATGCTGCAAAATTTCCCATCAAACTTGAGAATTTGAGAAAAGTTTGTGAAAACTCCTGGGTGACACCGGTTCGGCCGAGCACCCCCAGAACAGATGTGACAGAACACTGAGACGCATTTCTCCCGCTACGGTAGGGAGGAAACAAATCCGTGAGGGTATTGACATTGAGCTTGCCAAAGGCATAATTCGCTGTGTACTAGATACCAGTAGAGCATTTCAAAGAAGGAAATGATCCTAAGATAGGTGATCCAAGAAAGTTATGTATACCCCCTCTATTAGCCCATATTAAATCTAGTAACGACTAGTTAGGATTGAGCTCATTCCTAGGCGATAGGTGAGATGTAGTTTGGTGACCAGATTATCGCCGGGCCGGTGAATCGGTTGGATTTTTGGTGGATATGTTAAGAGGGTGGTCTTTAAGAAAAAGAACTTAAGAGCTTTATTTATAAGAAAGATATCACATGAAAATTACTATGCCTCTTTATGCCACATATATGATTCTTGTTTCCTTATGATGTGCCCAAGTATTACGACTTTCGTGTTAATGTGCATATAGTATTGTCATGCATTCATCAAATATCTGTTGCATTCATGTCATTAAGACACATACTAAAAGACACCCACTTCGGATAAGTAGATTTGAAAATCCTAAAGCCAATCCTTATGCATGTACACCTTTTTCATAATTAAAACCGAGGTGGCTGGGGACGACGACGATGACACTTGTGTTAGAGTCGAGAATTCCTACTGAGAATCTTGAATAAGTTTCTCATCCCTTCCTCTTCTTCCGTGTCGTCTCTAGACGAGGATTACAACGAGGTTCATGTCTTCTGCTAAGGCTCGTGCTTAAGGATCACACTAGAAGACGGGGCGGAGGGTCGCTGCAGGAGCATAGATAGATTAGCTTTTTGGGTTGACACTTATCGAACCTCATAGGTGGATAAGGATGATGGTACAATGATGTTAGTAGTCTATGTATCTGTTAAGATGTGATGATATTATGATTGTTATGTATAATACTATGTTTCATGATTATCAATGGTGTGGTTACTTTTCTTGCATGTTATGGTTATGACGAACGATAGGTTAGTGTGCGGCTCGCGTTTTGGTTTCAAGTTTCAAAAAGAAAAATTTATTCGTATTTTCCGCTAAGTATTTTAATGAAAGGTTGTAAGGAATGAGACTAAAAGAGTAATAGACTAATGATTAACCTAAATATGTTCTAGAGTATTGGGTTAAAAATTAGGATGTTACACAGTGAGTGAATTCTCACTTGAAACCCTTTTCATAGGACATCAGTGAAACAACGCAACATGTTAACAATAATAATAATAATAATAGTAAGGTTCTAAAACATTCATGCTTATATTTAGGAGTTCAAAATCACAATTCTCTTTATATTAATCCAACAATATCCTAATAAAGAAACAGAAATCTCTATATGAAATTCTACCAATACATCTGGGCGTTACGTATCGCCGTCCCCAGTGTATCGTCAAATTCTCTTACTATAAATCTCAAGTCACATATGGGCGTTATGTATCACCGTCCCCAGTGTAACAAAGATTTCTCAGTTCACTCTAGCTCAGGATTACTTGGTACCAAGGTTAACGAATTAACTGCCGTTAACATACAGCCTGTTTCTATATAGCTACTGCCAGCTTAACCAAAATCTTATTTCCTTTCTCTATATTTCATAAAGTCTTCTATCCTAGGGTTCAAAGACTCCATCTTATAAAACAACCATTCTAGCAAACATATCATCATTATAACATTTCTAAACAATTATAATCAAAGTTTAACTCTCTATAAACACATTTAAATAACAATGTTCCCATGGTTTTCATAAATCATATAGGTCATGCTGTTTGAAAATTACATTCTCATAAGCTTGATAAATCAATAGAAATCTCCAAATCTCTTTGCAGTAATCTCTAAAATTACAATATAAACTATTTTTTTATGAAAATAACTCTAATGCAAAACATAGAGATCACAAGTGTAAACCCACTCACTTAGAGTGGTGAGTGGTAGAACAAATAGGATTGGCACCAACAAGACCTTGGGAGGTACAAAGGTACCACTATCTGCCAGTAAAGCAATAAAACTCTAAATCAATCTCAAAATAACCTTATTCTAGCCCTCAACAAGGGTGGAAGGACCTGATAACCTAAGAACAAGGAAGAATAGAGGAAATAGAAAGGAAAACTAGTAGAATCTCTTACCTTTAAGCCTTGGAAGTGAAATATTGATGTTAAATTGATGAAAATGGGGTGAGAGAGAGGTAGGAGGCAAGGGTTTTGGGTTTCTAGCTGAGAAACCTATCTGCCTCTAGTTTATGGATGTCCTCTATTAAAGCTTGTCTCATTGGCACTATGTGAGCCAAGCTACCTATGGATTTCCTGCTCAAAGCATCTGCCACCGCATTAGCCTTGCCCAGATGGTAAGAAATGGTGCAATCATAATTTTTCAGCAACTCTAACCATCTGCACTACCTAAGATTTAAATCCTTCTATTGGAAGATGTATTTCAAGCATTTGTCATAAGTAAAGATCTCATAAGTCGCTCCATATAGATAATGCCTCCAATTCTTCAATGCAAAAATTATTGCTGCCATTTCTAGTCATAGGTAGGATAGTTTTGTAAGTGCCCCTTGAGTTGCCTAGAAGCATAGTGTAACACCCTCCGAATTACCATATTTTACTCGAGTATCAACACAGTAATTAGAAAAGTATTACTTACATTCACAATCTATACTAGTCGAAAATAATTGAAATCAAATAATTCAGACACATATATGGCCAAACTCGTATATACATATATAAACATCATTTTTAAGTTTGCAGTGTGTACACCATACTGATACTACACTAGTTAACTTCTAAGCTCATCAGGAACTCAGTTCACAAAAGGAAGGAACATCTCCAGTATCTAATCTAACCTGCTCAAAGTTAAGGTCTAGCAAAAGTTTGTACAAACAGAAATAAACCCCATAACATTTAACACGATTAATCTGCAGGTTAGAGGGTCACTAGTACTAAACTACCAGTATATACATATCATGAGTCCCTGAAGATCTCACGTCCTACTAGATGAAACCGTTGGCTATCGGCATGATAGCCTCACCTCTGCCTGGGGCATCAGGACCCTCCGATGGGTCTGAGTCTGAAGATGAGGATGAAGAGGGATCATCTGCTGGAGGGGGTGCTGGTGGTGCTGGTGGGACATCAAATATCACTGGGTGTGCCAAGTGGAGAGGCACACCATCATAAGGGAAAGCAGGGTCAAAGTTAGCTATAAATACTGATGTACTAAAAGAGCGGCCGAAAAACACATAGACACGAACTTGTGAGTAACCCACTACATACAGAGAGTCAAGAGTAGGATCATAATGCCACACCCACTGTGGAGAGTCAAGGTAAAATACTAGTGACGGCATCTGATGGATCTGATTAACACAAAGTAAATGCAATCGTAGGGATGAGAATATTATAAAATCCTCAGTAGGGTATTCCCTCAGGTATAATGTGAAACACAATTGATAAGCTCATTCATGTGGGAATACTCATGCAAAACTATGTATAGCAATATCAAGGTATATACATAATGTAAAATCAAGTACAAGGATAATAATAATTCGTGCATTGTTCTTTTACTCATTAACATAGGGAAGGCTTAATCTCACATCAAGTGATGTATGTAGTGGAATCACTCCACAAGAACTATTGACCATTAGGACATGAGCTCATTCCTATATGTCAA
Source organism: Dalbergia cochinchinensis (assembly GCA_031216125.1). Lineage (NCBI taxonomy): Eukaryota > Viridiplantae > Streptophyta > Magnoliopsida > Fabales > Fabaceae > Dalbergia > Dalbergia cochinchinensis. The sequence goes on from CM062369.1 coordinate 34,508,623, forward strand.
TACGTCTACCGACTTATCAAATTCCTAGGAAAGCTCTTACTTTTGTCTTTCTCGTTCAACCACATAAGCCTTGTCTCTATTTTCCCCATATGTTAAAAATTGCACAACTAAAAGTCATGTTATTTTTCTTTTCTTTTCCTTTATCCTCACAATAATCACATAGTGTACTTCTCCTTTCAAAGGCCTGCTTAGATCACAGGTAGGCATACAATTATGTTGGAGTCTCATCCATATCTTATCAACATTTCTTTCAAACAATTAGCATGCATTAACATGATATATACTTGTATCTAAAGCCATTCTTACCATTTTCAGCAATCAGCAGATTTATCACTCTAGAATTCAAAATTAATTTCCCTATCAAACAGTGAATTTAAGAGCTATAAAAATTCTCTATGACATGTCAATGTGTCTAAAAGGCCCTGTACAAATTTCCAAACAAACGGTGTTCTCTAACCTTATCAACTAGATTTTTCAAATTTGGTGGTTAGAGACCACTTGTTCATAGTTTAGATCAGGACTCTCATAATTTTCGACCCCACCAATTGATTAAATCAACTCAAAATAAAATTCACAGTTGCAATTCAATGTGTTATCAGCTTCCCATAAAATTTTCAAAGAATAAACCCATCGTTTACTATGATAATAAAATCACACAATTTTACTGCCTCAGCTTCAATATTTCAGGCAGCATAGTCACAACTTCGGTTCTTGAATTTTTAAACACAGAAAAAGTGCCCAGAATAACCCCAAAATTTTACTAGAGACTCCCTAACATGTTAAATACATCCCATAAAATTTTCAACTGAATCTAAGATCTCTAGATATATTATAAAATTCGACAAAATTTGCTGCTTGCTTCAAACCGGGATTTTCCAGCAACAATGTTCAAGAATCATGAATTTTTTTCAAGTAGAGAATATCGTTCACATGACCCAAGGAAAATCATGGGGTTGTCTTAGGATATTACCTTCAACATATAATTTTTATAGCCCATAAAAATGAACACAATTCCACCAGAAAATTTTTCAACAAGTTCTGCCTTGTTGAAATCCGAAAATCCAGCAAACTAATTCCAAGTCTCTCTTGATGAAAATGATTTTTTCACCACACCAAACACTCCACCAAAATTCATACATCAATATCAACATATGATTAACCAATAAAATCAGAAATTTTAGGACAAAACCAATCAAAATTTTCAGAGGAAATTTTTGAAACAAAAGAGGACAAATAAACCCTACCCTTGGAAGCTAATGCTTCTTTAGCTTTTGTATACTTCAAGGTAGATGTTCTCCACCCCAAAACTCTTGAAACACACCTAGATCCTCCACTAATCAGTGCTGAGTGAGGTACTAAAGTGAGGTTTTGAAAAATCTAATCAGTTATATTTGTGGAGGTTGAAGTGTAGAACAAGTTTGCTTAAAGGAGTTTTTGATTCTAACAAGATTTGGTCTAGGATTTTGGAGGTTGAATTCAAGGTTAGCAAAGGTTTTTAGATGAGAAAAGAAATGGTTCTCTGCTGCTTCTCATATGGCCGAAGGTGAAGATGAAAAAGATGAGGTTAGGTGAGTTAAATATATCTATTAAGGAGTGTCTTGATTGGTTGAAAAATAAAATATTGTTCTTTCCATTAAAAGGCTTTAAAATCAATGGCTAGGATTTGATCTTTCATCCAAGATGAAATCCTAGCCATTCCCTTGGTATTCAAGTGGATATACTTCATTATTTGTAGATATTAATTAGTTTTCGGTGTTAGAAATCGAACACCGAAATTTCAGCAAACGGGCGAAACAATGTACCCAAGAAATCAAACATTGCCCGAAAAATAATTTCGGGTATAAAATCATTATTCCTACCTATTTCTAAACATAATCTTATAATTTCTCAATTTTTGGCATCTCCAGTGCCCAATTCTAGGATTTCGGCTGTCCCGGCGGACCTGTGGGGCCTGTAAGACACTATTCACATTTTTTTTTTTTTTTGCTTCCTTGAGTTAGTCTCATCATTTCCACATCTATCAACATCCTAAAATTCTCATTAATAAAGCTTCATTTAATTTCTAAAAAGAATAGGGTATTACACATAGGCTACAACTCGGCCATGCTGTATAAGAACACAACCGAGTCCTACTCTAGAAGCATCACAATGTACTGAAAATCCCTCTGTACCTAAAGGCAATACTAAGATTGGGGCTATAGCCAAACAAGTCTTCAACATCTGGAAACTCTCCTCACATGCATTTGACCACTGAAACTTCACATTATTCTGTGTTAACTTAGTCAATGGTGTTGCAATTTTGGAGAAGTCCTTAACAAACCGCCTGTAATATCCTGCTAATCCCAAGAAACTACAAATCTCTATCGCTGTAGAAGGTCTAGGCCACTGCAACACCACTTCAATCTTCTTCAGGTCCACTTTAATACCATCCTTAGACACTACATGTCCAAGGAATATCACTTGCTCTAACCAAAACTCACACTTAGAGAACTTGACATACAATTGGTGTTCTTTAAGTGTCTACAGAACAATCCTCAGATGATGTTCATGTTCCTCTGTGCTCCTAGAGTACACTAGGATGTCATCTATTAATACAATCACAAAGTGATCTAAGAACGGCTTGAAAACCCTGTTCATCAAATCCATGAAGGCTGCAGGTTCATTGGTCAACCCAAAGGACATCACTAGGAACTCATAATGCCCATAGTGTGTCCTAAAGGTTGTCTTGGGCACATCCTCATCCTTGATCTTCAACTAATGATATCCAAACCAAAGATCAATCTTAGAGAAACACTGAGCCCTTTGAAGTTGGTCAAACAGATCATCTATACATGGCAAAGGATACCGGTTTTTAATGGTTACCTTATTCAGCTGTCAATAGTCTATGCACATCCTCATAGACCTATCCTTCTTTTTCACAAATAAGACTGAAGCGCCCCAAGGTGAAATACTTGATCGGATAAACCCCTTGTCAAGCAACTCTTGTAACTACTCCTTTAACTCTCTTAACTCTACCGAAGCCATACGATATGGGGGAATAGAAATAGACTTAACTCCAAGCTCAAGCTCTATCTTGAACTCTATCTCCCTTTTTGGTGGCATCCTTAGTAATTCATCTGGAAACGAATTCAAAAACTATAGGAATAGACTCTATACTCAGCACTAGTGCATCAACATCTCTAACTGCTGCAAGAAAACCTTGACTTCCTTTGTCCATGAGTTTTAAGGCACTCCTGGCCGAGATCAAGCTAGTCGGAACTAAACAACTAGTACCCTTAAACTCTTGGTGCTCACCACCTGGAATATCAAACTTCACTGACTTGCTATAACAGTCCACCACAGCATGGCATGAAGTTAACCAATCCAAAACCAAAATAGCATCAAAATCTAACATATTTAACACATGTAAATCTGCAAGAGTCTCCTTATCTCCTACCCTGACTTCACACTTTTTGTTAACTAACTGAACTAAGAGGGGTTTTCCTAAAAGTATTCCTACTAAGAAGGGCTTCTTTAAAGTAGTAATCGGTCTCTTGAATCGTGTGGCAAAGTAAAGTGATACATATGAATGTGAGGATCCAGAGTCAATCAAAACAAAAGCCTCAAAAGAGAAAATTCTGACAATACCTGCTACCATGTCATTAGAAGCCGCTGCATCCTGTCGTGTCAATGCATATAATTGGGGCTATCCCCTACTGCCCTGGCCTCTGCCTACTAAGCTTCTACCTCCTGGACCTCTGCCTACAGGGCCTCTACCCCCAGTACCTATACGAAATGGAGCAGCAATACCATCCTGAATCACCGACTGAAAGACTGGACTGAAGAAGTGGGGTTTGCTGATCCCTGACTAGATGTTCCTTGCCGGAATGGACATTCTAACCTTTTATGGCCCTGTTGGCTACAATTATAACATGTGAAAGTACCCATCATGCACTGCCCTGGATGCCTCCTCTCGCAAGTCCTACATATGGGATAACTCTGAACTGATACAGAACCTGAATGTTGGCTGCCTCCTCTACTCTGGCTATGAAAAGTAGCAGGCCGCATCAGGATGGGCTCTGAAAAAGTAGCCTTACCCGTCAGGGTCTACTGCTAGCAAGGTCCTCTGCTACTACTTGCTCCCTCAGAAAATGAGGCAAGAACTCTGGTCCTATTGACAACATCAGAAGTAGCTTTCCTCTCTGCTAACCCTGCCTCTAATTCAATAGCTGTATCTACCATTTGAGCATAATCCGTGGTATCGATATGTAGTTGGAGAATAAGAAACATATTATGAGGCAACCCCTGAATGAATCGTCTAACCTTCTCAATCTCTGACTGTACAAACTTGCAGCTGCCTGAGCTAAGTATGTAAACCTTTCATCATACTCTACAACTGTCATTCCAGTGGTCATATAGAGCCTCAAAAACTCTTCCACCATTTGAGCACGCTGACTCTCTGATAAGAATCTCTTCAGAAAAGTTGCCTTAAACTCCTCCCAAGTGGGCGTCTCGGAGTCACTATGCCCTTGTAAAAACTTATCATACCAAATCCCAGCTGCAAGCTAGCCAACTCAGCTACTCTCTCTGATGAAAGAACTTTAATAATCTTTTCTAATTCTCTAAGAAAGGATTGGGGGTGCTTTTTCGTGAGGCGTCCCTAAAAGGTAGGTGGATCCATCCTCCAGAAATGTTCTAATGCAGAATCATCAGGATCTCTAACTGGAAGCTGGACTAGGGTGGCTGCACTTCAACCTCAGTTTGCCTGGCTAACACACCAGAGAGTGTGGCCAATGCCCACTCTAGGACTCTGAAGCGGACACGGAAGCTAGATGAATTGCTACTACGGCAGCGTCTTGAAGCAAAAGGATGTAGGGGAGGCATCTTGGATCCAACTGAAAGACATAAACATATAAGATAAGGAATAATATTCATAAAGAAGGACAAAACTCTATCTCAAAATCTAGACATGACTGACCATCCTAAAGGCCTTAAGTATCACTTCGTTAATGAAAATAGGCGTGCTTCTATTTACATAAATGACATGCTACCTGTGGACACTTGCTCCAACTTTGTCACAACCTGATTTAGGCACGTGACCGGCACACGAGGAATCTCATCCTCACGTAAGTCTTATGACCTATAGTCTGTTCTATATGCATATTATAACAGGAAAAATCCATTTAAAGCAGAATTTCATATTCTCTATAGAAATCACTTGTTCTTTGAAATCAAAATAATTATATCTGAAATTTCATAATCGATATCTAAAATCCATAATCATAGTATCATTCATACGTAAAATGTAAATATGTCAACCACTCGTATCTAGTAAGTTTAGAAATAACCAAATCCTTTAAATACAAACCATAATGTGATCAAATATGGAAAATATAAAATGTTCTCTATATGAATCTGGAGCACTGGAGCACTCTAAACTGAATCAAGATTGCTTCACTCAAGTGAAGCTCACCGGCTGAATTTCTATTACTACTAGGAAGTAGGAGGCTGGAAAGAATTTGTAGCAACTGCTGAATCTATAGACAGAAGAAAGGAGAGGGGTGAGTTTTTATACAAAAACTCAGTGAATGAATTTTCACCTGAAACCCCCTTCATGGGACATTAGGAAAACAAAGCAACATGTTAACAACAACAACAACAACAACAATAATAATAATAGTAGTAGTAGTAGTAATGTAACACCCCGATTTTTCTGTCTGAGGGAAACGACCAAAATGCCCCTGAGGTCATTTCCTGACCTGAATTCGAGGGTAACCAACTCGGTCATCCTCGAAGGGTCAACTCAATGTTTGAAGGGGATTGAATGGCCTTTGAATGCTTTCGGAAGCGAAAATTTCATTTTCCGCAGTTTCGGGTCAAAATGACCAAAATACCCCTATAACATTTTTACGCGGGTAAAGGTGCCGTTTCAGCCCGAAACTTTCCCCAGAGGTTTAAAAACATGTTTACATGTGTCTAGAGGTCTCTGTTCAAGTCCCGGTGGTCCCGGGCAGTTTTAGTACAAAATTACGATTTTGCCCCTAGAATAGTGCTTTTGAGCTTAATGACGTAATTAAGCAAACCTAAGCAATATTAGACTCTAAACGAAGATTAATTTATTTCCCTAATTAATCTAGAGTCAAAATAATTTATTAAAGTTAATTAGAACCTAAAATTGCTTAGATTAAACTTAAATCCCTTTTTAGAACTCAAGATTCCTAGTCTTGGAATCTTGAATAGTGTTTTCTCTCTCCAATTCCTTAAATCAAGGAAGTGTGTCTAGAGTTGTTTAGACTCTAAATTGAGGATCTAACTCACTAATGGTGCAAGACCACTCCTTAATTATGTCTAGACCACCTTAATTATCCATTTTTCCTTACCTAAACACCTTCTTACAAATTCCTAATCTTAAGCATAATCAAAGATACACCTAAACACAACTCTAAACCACAATTAAAATGCAAGAAACTCTCCTCCCTTGGCTGCAACATGGCCGAACAGCCATGCCCCCATTGACCACATGTTTAATTATTTTCTCACTCAAAGAACCATGCTTGAGGCCATACCTTGAATCATACCTCACCATGCCTCAAGAACACATTATCTCACCTCATGGAACTCATGGATGCCTCCATTCTGCACCCTCATGGCCGAAACACATCAGCCCACACACACACTTCATTTGTTTCATTTCTCTATAAATAGAATGCCTTGAGGAGCTTGCACCACTTTTAGATCATTTGCTAAGTTTAGGAACACTCAAAGCTTTTCTTTTCTCTCAAAGTTCTAGTGTTCTTCAAGTTCTTCAAAGTTCTTCATCATCTTCATCTTCTTCTTCCATCTTCAAGTTCATCACATCAAGTAGGGATTTTCTTTCAAGTATTCCTTTCTTTAAAGATCTTGTTCTAAGCTTTATGTTCATAGTTTCTCTTGATTCTTTTTAGAACTTCTTCTCTTCTCCTTTTTCTTTCTCATTTTCGGCCATGGGCCTTAAGGTTCAAAGAAATGAAAGCTTGATGATGAGAGTTTCATGATGATGTTCATCACTTGAAACAAACTCTAGAGCTTGATCTTTGTTCTTGAGCAAAAATGTTTCTAGTTTTTCCTTTCTTGAACTCTTGAAAACTTTAGTTTTGATGGTGTTTTAGAATGATTCTAAGGACTCAATGATGAGGTCACATGATGTTGGTGTTAATATATCATCAAGATCATGGACTCTAGAGTTTCAAATATTTCTTTTCTTGCCTAGATGTTTCGGCCATTTCCTTTCCTTTTATATGCCTTATGGTTTGATTTTCTAAAGATGTTGTTTGAGTTCTAAGAACTCTAGACTTTACTTTGTCTTGGTTTGATGAGTTTGGGTTGAGGTTTATGTTCTTTTAAAGTTTTGTTAAGAGCTCTAGAAAGATAAAATGAACTTGCATAATTTATTTTATGCTTGCATTTAAATTTACATTCTTGTTATGCATCTTTACTTTCAAGCTATCACCTAAGAACATAAAGATTAAAATGGAACTTGCATCTTCACTTAATTTAATTCTCAAAGCCTTTCTATCTCGGCCTTAAAGTCGATTGTTGTTGGGCCTAGAGCACTAAAATAAATAATTGAACTTGCATCATCACCTAAGTAATATCTCGAATGCCTATCTATTTCGACCTTAAAGTCGATTGTTGTTAGGCCAAGAGCACTAAAATAAAGAATTGAACCTTGCATGTTTACTTTCAAGCTTGCACGTCTAAGTTTATGCCTCGCATATTTACTTTCAAGCTTGCACGTTTAAGTTCATGCCTTGCATATTTAATTCATGTTATCACTTTATTTGGTAAGCAAGATTAAAAATGAAAAGCATGAGCACGTTTATTTTATGTCGTAACTTAAGAACCTAGAGCTCAAAGACTTGCCCATTTCATTCCAAGTTAAGGCTTAATGTGAATGCATTCCTTGAATGCATAATTTCGGCCAAGTAGTGATGATGGACTTGCAATGAGTTTTTCATCTAGCTACTAGGACCAATAGTCTATGTTTTAAGTTTTCCTTAAAGCTTTACCAATCTTTATAAGGTTATGTCATCACAAGTTGTGATTTTATTCTCTTTTAGGGGATGGGAATATATTTTGGTCATTGACCTAAGGCTTCTCTTAGCCTCTTGATGAATTAAAATGATTTGCAAAGAGTTTTAGAAATTCTAAGTTGATTCCAAGAGAAACTAGTTAACTTATGTACCTAGAAATGTCAATTTAACTCTCTTATTGAAGTTAAATGTTTTCGGTTCTGATATGATGAGTGTGACATTGTATGATGATGTTTTGACGTGTTGGAATGTGTGAAAATATCATATGATGATGTAGAAGCGATCCTATGCATAATAGGTAAGAAACTAGATAACTAGAAATACCGTAAAGTTGGAATTTGACATAGTTTTAACCCATTTGTTTATGGATTCTTTCCAAACTGTTTTAATGGGAACATAATCAGATTTAGATTGTTTAGACATGAAAAACTTGGTATCATTTGAATTAGAATCGAATTCTAGCACCTATAGGGAAACTAGTAACTAGAAAACCGTAAAAGTGCAAGTTTAGAACTCTTAGAACGTTTATTTTTCTGGATTCTGTCCAGCACCCTTACAACATGATAAACATGATTAATAATTAGTCCTTAAGCATAGGAATGCCTCATAATTGATTTAGATTTAATTCATAGCGCCTTAGGCGAAGACGGAACCAAGAAAGGGTCTAAAACGTAAGTTCTAGAACCCCGTGAACACAAGTTAGAGAATTTGCCCTATGCTATTCAGATTTAAGTGTGAACATGAGGATGATGAACGATGTTTAATTATGAGCCCTTAGGTGCATAAAATATGAGCGACGGATGTTAGAGAACCATATCTCATGATTAAGACCCGTAAGGGTCAAAGCATAAGCTGCCGTAAGGGTAAACGGTTGAATGATGACGCATGTGTTATGAAAGAGATGATGATGCTTGTAGTATGCAAATGATGATGATGTTATTCATATGAGGAATTCATGAGGTTATATGTTTATGTGGCATAAAGCAAGTTTGGAAGGAAATTCGGTGTAATGTCACAGTCGCCGACTTCCGACAAATTTGGGGACTTAAAGAGATTTTGAAAATTAAGGTACTAAGATGGGTTCTAGGATGACACCGGTTCGGCCGAGCACCCCTAAGAGGTTTGCCCCCTAACCCATACTCAGATAGTCGGGAATTATGATTTATGATACGCTTATCGTTAAGTGGTAAGTAAGAACTAGTGACGACTAGTTAAGGTATGAGCTCATAACCTAGATATGTGACACGTTCTGGGTGACACCGGTTCGGCCGAGCACCCCGCTCGATTGTCTTTAGGGTGGCCCATGAGGAAGAGAAGTTTCATGATTATGATTATGTCACTAAGTTTTGTCCCATATGAATGTTTCTATTGCCACTTTATGCCACTAAGTTTGATGAGACTTGATGTTATGATTGATGTATGTGTATTAGATAGCGCCATGCATACATTTTCTATTATGTTGCATACATGACATTCAGATCATTCTAAAATGAATGGACCTTGGCTAAAGTATACCTTAAAAGATAAAATGAACTTGATGCATGCTCACTAGCTTTTACGAAAATAAACCCAAGGTTCCTGAGGCGTAGATGATGACACCTAGGTGGTAGGAGGCCCTACTGAGATTCTTTAGCAAGATTCTCACTCCCTCTATCTCTTTCTTTCCGTCACGTCTTCAGATGGCGACGTTCGTAGTGTTCGTGGACACACCGACATGGGAGGTGCACCATGACCTGCACTCACGGTCATTCCATTTTGTGGGTCGATACACGGTTAGAGTATTCACGCTCATGGGTCGACCCTTCACTCCCTCAGACATTCCCATCGCTTTCTCCCCGCTTCACCTTTTGGCGATGACCTGGTGTTCGAGCCGCCAAGACGCCCCTAGAGGAGAGGCTTCGCCGTACCCCACCATCCACGTCCGCCACTCGAGACTACCCCCAGTATGTGCCCCGTTGCCCATCATCTTTTTCAGAGACGGATCCTTCCGAGGATTCAGCAACCCAGGCACCCTCCGAGGGGTCTTCCCCCACCATACCCATGGACCTTGGGGAGGGTAGTAAGCCTTTCGTGACTCAGCCGAGGCTTGCACGACGACCGGAGATGAGGCCACGCCGTGGAGGTCACTTCCGAGCCCCGACCCGTCTATTCACGCCGGAGGAGCTTGCTCAGTTTCCTGGTTACGTACCACGTTCGAGGGATAGTCGCTAGTAGGAGGCAAGGATAGCCTGCTAGAGCACACACCACTTAGATGGGGATAAACCTTCTTTTGTTTAGAGGTTATCCCATTAGATGCACTCGGGTAGGGGAGTAGATCATGTTTAAGTTTATGTTGTATTTCCTTTCCTGTATTTTCCTTGTACTAAAGTAAGTCCCACACTTATAAGTGGGCAAGTTATATATATATGAGATGATATTCAGTGTTATTCATGGTGTGCCTTATGTTATGATGTTGTGAGACATTTGTTTTACTATACATGGTTTACCGCTTATCGCATCACGCGGCTCTCACTTTTTATTTCAAAAAAAAAATTTACCCGTATTTTCCGCTAAGTATTTCAAAGTAAAAATGAGAACTATGAAGTAACAGACTAATGATTAACCTAAATATGTTCTAGAGTATTGGGTTAAAAATTAGGATGTTACAAGTAAGGTTCTAAAACATTCGTGCTTATGTTTAGGAGTTCAAAATCACAATTCTCTTTATATTAATCCAACAATATCCTAATAGAGAAACAGAAATCTCTGTATGAAATTCTACCAATAAATCTGGGTGTTACGTGTCGCCGTCCCCAATGTATCATCAAATTCTCTTACCATAAATCTCGAGTCATATCTAGGCGTTATGTATCACCGTCCCCAATCTAATAAAGATTTCCCAGTTTACTCTATCCCGGGATTACTCCGTACCAAGGTTAACAAATTAACTGCCATTAACATACAACCTGTTTCTCTATAGCTACTGCCAGCTCAACCAAAATCTTATTTCCTTTCTCTATATTTTATAAAGTCTTCTATCCTAGGGTTCAAAGACTCCATCATATAAACAACCATTCTGGCAAATATACTATCATTATAACATTTCTGAACAATTATAATCAAAGTTCAACTCTCTATAAACACATGTGAATAACAACGGTCCCATGGTTTTCATAAATCATATAGTTCATGCCATTTGAAAATTACATTCTCATAAGCTTGATAAATCAATAGAAATCTCTAAATCTCTTTGCAGTAATCTCTAAAATTACAATATAAACTGTGTTTTCATGAAAATAACTCTAATGCAAAACATAAAGATCACAAGTATAAACCAACTCACCTAAAGTGGTAGAACAAATAGGATTGGCACCAACAAGACCTTGGGAGGTAGAAATGGTACCACTATCTACTAGTAAAGTAATAAAACTCTAAATCAATCTCAAATAATCCTATTCTAACCCCTCAACAAGGGTAGAAGAACCTGATGACCTAAGAACAAGGAAGAACTCAAGATCAAACCCCAAGAACAAGGAAGAATAGAGGAAATAGGAAGCAAAACTAGTAGAATCTCTTATCTTGCCTTGGAAGGGAAAGATTGATGTTAAATTGATGAAAATAGGGTAAGAGAGAGGTAGGAGGCAAGGGTTTCGGGTTTCTGGCTAACAAATCCGAGGGGGAAGGGTTTATAAGGGGTAAAGGGGGTCATAACTCGAAACTGTGTCATTTTTGGACCAACTAACACCACTATAGCAGTCGGTTACTAGACAACCAAAATCGGATGCATTCATTTACTGTGACCGCTATAGCATTCACTTACTTATTTACATTTCTTAATTGTAGCATTCACTTACTCTGCATCTTTCTATCATCTTGACATATGGGTATCCCTGAGACTCACTTATTTCTTAATTTTAAGTTAATGTTCTCCATTAACTTTTGAGCTAAAAATGAAGCATTTAACGGCAAATATAGATAAGGAAATACCCCCTATTTGAATTCAAATAAAATATAAAAATAAAAAATAAAAATCCCAACAAATCAAAATTCAAATTTTGGACTTTAGTTCAAATCCAGGAATTTTCAAGATTTTCTAAACCTATGAGCTAAAAACAAAGCATTTAAAGGTTTCCTAAAATTCATTAAAAATCACTCATCAACTTACTATTCCCTAGGGAACGATTACCGAGACTTTTGATCTCGTGAATGTGATTCTATCATATAGCCCTCCAAGGACATCTAGGACCCAGACTTAGTAAAATTCAGAACTACCCGGATTTGTCTAACGACACGTGTACAGCTCTAAACTTTCCTAGGTAACAGTATACCTAGGGTATTACATTCTGTAGACCCTTGAGTTTAGGACATTTTGGTTTGAAATGTCCTTTTTCCCCACAGTTGTAGCAAGTGACACTTTCCAGCTTCACCTTGCCTTTTCTGTCTTTTCTAAGGTTGATATCTCTTCTTTGTAACATCCTAATTTTTAACCCAATACTCTAGAACATAATTAGGTTAATCATTAGTCTGTTACGTCATAGCTTTCTCATTACTTTAAAATACTTAGCGGAAATATTGGTAAATTTTTTTTTGAATTATAAAAGCAAAGTGAGAACCACGCGACACGTTAACTAGTAATGCACAAAAGGTAATAAAGCAAGCGTCGCATAGTAACATGACATAAGCACATAAAGCACATCATAATAACATGGAACTACATATTTTTATAATATGCCCACTTAGGTAGAGTGGGACTTAGTTTAGTACAACATGAGCAATATAACTAAAAAGGAAATACAAGAGAAAGTGCAACGAAAACTATAAAAGCAACTCCCCTACCCAAGTGCAACTAACGGGATGACCTCTAAAACAAAAAAAGGTTCATCTCCATCTAAGTGGTTTGTGCTCTACCCGGGTGCTCCATCGGTCAATCGTCACCTCCTACTGACGTCCATCTCGCGAGCGAGGCACATATCCAGGAAACTGGGCGAGCTCCTCGGGCGTAAAGAGGTGGAACAGGGATCGAGAGTGACCCCCGCGGTGAGGCCGCATCTCCGGTCATCGTGCAAGCCGTGGCTGAGTCACGGTATCCTCACTGCCCTCCATCATCAGTGGGGGAGAGGGGGCGGAGCTATCGCTATACGGATAGGTAGGCGGGTCCTCGGACGGGTCGGTCTTCAAGAAGTAGGTCCGGGGCACGTAATCGGGGTAGTCTCACATGGCTGAGGCGGCGGTGTGCATGCGGAGCACTCTCTCGTTATATGTACGCGCGCGCTCAAAAACCCGCTCGTCATCGCCGTAGGGTGCAATCGGGGAGAAGCGATGGGTGTGCACGGGATGAGCAAAGGGACGTCCTACGAACATGAAAACTCGCACCGTGCACTGTCCCTCAAAATGGTATGACCCGTGAGCCGGGTCATAGTGCACCTCCCAAGTTGGGGTGTCCACGAATACCACGAACGTCGCCATCTGAAGACGTGACGGAAAGAAAGAGATAGAGGGAGTGAGAATCTTGCTAAAGAATCTCAGTAGGGTCTCCTACTACCTAGGTGTCATCGTCTACGTCCTCAGGAACCTTGGGTTTAGTTATGCAAAATAAGTGAGCATGCATTAAGTCCATTTTTAGGTTCTAAAACATAGTTTAGCCAAGGTCCATTCATTTTAGCATGGTTCTTAATGTCATGGATGCAGGCACATTTAAGGATGTATGCATGGCTCTACTTAATGCAAGAATAATCATCATATACTTAAGAACATCATAATAGTAGTGGCATAAAGTGGCAAGTAAATTCTCTTTGTGACATAATCATCATAACTTCCTCATAGGCCACCCTAAAAGACAAGCGCTCTGGGGGTGCTCGGCCGAACCGGTGTCACCCAGAACGTGTCACATCTCAAGGTCATGAGCTCATACCTTAACTAATCGTCACTAGTTCTTACTTACCACTTAACGATAAGCGTATCATAAATCATAAATCCCGACTATCTAAGTACGGGTTAGGGGGCAATTCTCTTAGGGGTGCTCGGCCGAACCGGTGTCACCTAAGAGTATAAATTGGTACCGATGTCACGTGAGTTCTATGGAGGTGCTCGGCCAAACCGGTGTCATCCTAGAACCCATCTTAGTACCTTAATTTTCAAAATCTCTTTAAGTCCCCAAATTTGTCAAAAATTTGGCGGCACAATGGCATTACCCCGAATTCCTTCCAAATTTGATTTATGCCACATAAACATATATCCTCATGAATTCCTCATATGAATAACATTATCATCCTTCACATAACACATGCATCATCATAGAACATTCAAACGCTTACCCTTACGGTAGCTTATGCTTTGACCCTTACGGGTCTTAATCTTGAGATATAGTTCTCTAACATCCGTCGTTCATATGTTATGCACCTAAGGGCTCATAATTAATCATCATTCTTAATCCTCATCTTCATACTCAAATCTTAAAAGCATAGGGCAGAATTTCTAACTTGTGGTTACGGGGTTCTAGAACTTACGTTTTAGACCCTTTCTCGGTTCCGTCTTCGCCTAAGGCGCTATAAATTAAATCTAAATCAATTATGAGACATTCTTATGCTTAAGAACTAATTATAGATCACATTTATCATGTTGTAACATTGCTGGACAGAATCCAGAAAACTAAATGTTCTAAGAGTTCTACATTTGCATTTTTACGGTTTTCTAGTTACTAGTTTCCCTATAGGTGCTAAAATTCAATTCTAATCCAAATGTTACCAAGTTTTTCATGTCTAAACAATCCTAATCTGATTATGTCCCCATTAAAACAGTTTGGATAAGTTCCAAAAACAAATGGGTCTAAACTATGTTAAATTCTAGCTTTACGGTATTTCTAGTTAGCTAGTTTCTTACCTATCATGCATAGAATCGCTTCTACATCATCATGTGATATTTTCATGCATTCTAACACATGAAAGCATCATCATACAGCCACAAGCTCATTATGACAGTACCAAAAACATCTAACTTCAATAAGAGAACTAAATTGACATCTCTAGGTACATAAGTTAACTAGTTTCTCTTGGAATCAATTTAGAATCTCTAAAACTCTTTGCAAATCATTTTAATTCATTAGGAGGCTAAGAGAAGCCTTAGGTCAGTGACCAAAATATAACATAACCTTATAAAGATTTGTAAAGCTTCAGGAAAAACTTAGAACATAGATTATCGGCCCTTGTAGCTAGATGAAAACTCATTGCAAGTCCATCATCACTACTTGGCCGAAACATGCATTCAAAGAATGCATTCACATTAAACTTTAACTTGAAATGAAATGGGCAAATCTTTGAGCTCTAGGTTCTTAAGTTATGACATAAAATAAACGTGCTCATGCTTTTCATTTTTAATCTTGCTTACAAAATAAAGTGATGACTTAAATTAAATATGCAAGGCATAAACTTAAACGTGCAAGCTTGAAAGTAAATATGCAAGGTTCAATTCTTTATTTTAGTGCTCTTGGCCCAACAACAATCGACTTTAAGGTCGAAATAGAAAGGCATTCGAGAAATTAATTAGGTGATAATGCAAGTTCAATTCTTTATTTTAGTCCTCTTGGCCCAACAACAATCGACTTTAAGGCCGAAATAGAAAGGCTTTGAGAATTAAATTAAGTGATGATGCAAGTTCCATTTTAATCTTTATGTTCTTAGGTGATAGCTTGAAAGTAAAGGTGCATAGCAAGAATGTAAATATAAATGCAAGTATAAAATAAATTATGCAAGTTTATTTTATCTTTCTAGAGCTCTTAACAAGACTTTAAAGGAACTTAAACCTCAACCCAAACTCATCAAACCAAGATCAAGTAAAGTCTAGAGTCCTTAGAACTCAACATAACATTTTTAGAAAATCAAAACATTTAGCATATAAGAGACAAGGAAGTGGCCAAAACTTCAAGGAAAAAGGAACATTTTAAAACTCTAGGGTCCATGATCTTGATGATATATTAACACCAACATCATGAGACCTCATCATTGAGTCCTTAGAACCATTTTGAAACATCACCAAAGATAGAGTTCTCAAGAGTTCAAGAAAGGAAGAACTAGAAACATTTTTGCTCAAGAACAAAGATCAAGCTCTAGAGTTTGCTTCAAGTGATGAACATCATCATAAAACTCTCATCATCAAGCTCTCATTTCTCTATTCTCAAGGGCTCATGGCCGAAATAAGAAAGAAAAAGGAATAGAGAAGAAGTTCTAAAAAGAAAACAAGAGAAACCATAAACATCAAGCTTTAAAGAAGAACATTTATGAAAAGAAATCCCTACTTGGTGTGATGATCTTGAAGATGGAAGAAGAAGATGAAGAAGATGAAGAACTTGAAGAACTTTGAAGAGCTTGAAGAACACTAGAACTTTGAGAGAAAAAGAAAAGCTTTGAAGAGAACTAAACTTTGCAAATGATCTAAAAGTGATGCAAGCTCCTCAAGGCATTCTATTTATAGAGAAATGAAGCAAATGGAGGGGTGTGTGTGGTGATGAAGGCTTCGGCCATTGTGTGCAGAATTGGGGAGAAAATATCTCTTACAAGGCATGGTTGAAGGCATGGTGAGTTATGGGTTCAAGTATGGTGAGGTATGGTTCAAGGCATGGCTCAAGCATGGTTCTTTGAGTAAGAAAACAAATCAACATGTGGTCAAATGGGGGAGGAGGTGGCCGAAACTTCATCAGCCATGGGGGAAGGATTTCTTGCATTTTAATTGTGGTTTAAAGGTGTGTTTAGGTGTATCTTTGATTAGGATTAAGATTAGGAATTTGTAAGAAAGTGTTTAGGGGAAGTAATGGTTAATTAGGGACTTGTAAGACTAGATTTAGGGGGTGGTCTTGCTAGATTAATGGAGTCAAACTCCATTAACAAAGAATCCAATGCCAACACAATTCCTTGATTTAAGGAATTGGAGAGAGAAAATACTATTTAAGATTCCAAGAGTGAAATCTTGAGTTTTAGAAAAGAGATTTAAATCTAATCTAAGCAATCTTAGGTTCTAATTAATTTTAATAATTTATTTTAACTCTAGATTAATTATGGAAATTAATTAATCTTCGTTTAGAGCCTAATATTGCTTAGGTTTGCTTAATCACATCATTAAACTCAAAAACACTATTCTAGGGGTAAAATCGTAATTTTGCACTAAAACTGCTCGGAACTGTCGGGACTCAAACAGATGTTTTGAAATATGGAATAACATGGTTTTAAACCTCTGGGGAAAGTTTCGGGCTCAAACGGCACCTTTACCCGCGTAAAACGCTATAGGGGTATTTTGGTCATTTTGACCCGAAACTACAGAAAATGAGACTTCCGTCTCCGAAACCACTCAAGGGTCACTCAATCCCCTTCAAACATTGAGTTGGCCCTTCGAGGACTGCCGAGTCGGCCATCCTCGAATTCCGGGCCGAAAATGACCTCAGGGGCATTTCGGTCATTTTCCACTCAGACAGAAAATCGGGGCGTTACATTCTTCTCTTAGTCTTGCCTCTCCAGGCTTTGGACATGGTCCTTAGTAGCATAGAGCGCTCGTCTCCATTTTCTTTATTTGTCTCATCATCGAACCTGTAACATCCTAATTTTTAACCCAATACTCCAGAACATATTTAGGTTAATCATTAGTCTATTACGTCATAGTTTCCTTTTTACTTTAAAACACTTAACGAAAAATACTGGTAAATTTTTTTTTAATTATAAAAGCAAAGTGCGAGCCGTGTGACACGATAAGCAATGAAGCACGTAAGGAAATAAAGCAAGCATCTCATAAACATCATAACATAAAGCAGGTAAAGGCACATCACGATAAAACTGAACTGCATATATATATGATATGATATGCCCACTTATGAAGAGTGGGACTTAGTTTGGTACAACATGAAACGAATACATCTAAAAAGAAAATACAAAGGAAAGTGCGACGGAAAGCATAAAAGAAAACTCTCCTACTCTAGTGCGCCTACAAATAGATAGCCTTAAGGCAAAAGGAGGCTATTCTGGTCTAGTCAAAGCTCGGGCACCAGAATGCGAAGGTCGTCTCCTACTGCGAGCCTCTCTGGAAAGGAGGGACGTATCCGATCCACTGGGCTATCTCTGCCGGGGTAGCTATGCACTACATCGGCTGAGCATGAGCTACATGGCGGGGAATCATCCTCACCCATCCTCCATGTATCGGTTGAGTGACAGAAGCCTCGCTACCCTCCCCAAGGTCCATCGGTATAGTGGGGGAGGATCCCTCGGAAGGTACCTGAGTGGCAGAGTCTTTTGAAGGGTCCGTCTCAAAGAATGATGAGGAAGAGCGAGGCACATACTATGGGTAGTCCCGGATGGCAGAAGCTGTCGGTGGGGTGCGGCGGATCCGCTCCTCTCGAGGGCGTGCGCCCTTGAACACGAAGTCGTCGCCAAAAGGTGAGGTAGGAGAGAATCGATGAGTATGTACAGGGTGATTGAAGGGCTGTCCAATGAACATGAATACACGAACGACACAGCAACCCACAAAATGGTATGGCCCGTGGTCCGGATCATGATGCACCTCCCATGTTGGGGTGTCCACAAAA
Source organism: Dalbergia cochinchinensis (assembly GCA_031216125.1). Taxonomy (NCBI): domain Eukaryota; kingdom Viridiplantae; phylum Streptophyta; class Magnoliopsida; order Fabales; family Fabaceae; genus Dalbergia; species Dalbergia cochinchinensis. The sequence continues at coordinate 34,527,214 of CM062369.1, forward strand.
ATCACGAACGTCACCATCTGAAGACGTGACGGAAAGAAGAGATAGAGGGAGTGAGAATCTTGCTAAAGAATATCAGTAGGGCCTCCTACTACCTAAGTGTCATCATCTACGTCCTTAGGAACCTTGGGTTTAGCGAATAAAATAAGTGAGCATGCATTAAATTCATTTTTAAGCTTTTAAAATATAATTAACCAAGGTTCGTTCATTTTAGAATGAATCTTAATGTCATGAATGCAATATAGTAAAGGATGTATGCATGGCACTACTTAATGCAAGGACATCAATCATAACATCAAGAAGCATCATAATGGTGGCATAAAGTGGCAATTAAAATCTCATGTGGGGAAAACTTTGTGACATAATCATCATACTTTACTTTCTCATGGGGCCACCCTAAAAGACATTCATTCTGGGGGTGCTCAACCGAAACGGTATCACCCAGAACGTGTCACATCTCTAGGTTATGAGCTCATACCTAACTAGTCGTCACTAGTTCTTACTTATCAATCCTGATAAGCATATCATAATCGTAATCATAATCCCAACTATCTAGTACGGGCTAGGGGCATTTCTTGGGGGTGCTCGGCCGAATCGGTGTCACCCAAGAATACATCTTGGTACTGATGTCACATGAGTTCTTTGGAGGTGCTCGGCCGAACCGGTGTCATCCAAGAACTCATCTTAGTACCTCATATCTTATAAAGAAAATCCCATAGGTTTTTCAAAAACTTTCTAAGTCCCCAAATTGTCAGAAATTCTAAGACCATAACAAAGAAAGATTTGATTTCTTCCAAATTTATTTTATGCCACATAAACAAATAGAACATGTATCCTTAATCATAAATTCATACGTTGACATAATCATTCTCAAATAGAACCCACATTCACATGTAACATTGAAACTCATTATGCTCTTGATCCTACGGTATCTTATGCTTTGAACTTTATGGGCCTTAAACTTGAGATGTAATTATTCTATCATTCTCTATTAACCTCTTATGCACCTAAGGTCTTTAAGTGATGACAAAATATAAACATGCTATGCACTTCATTTTTATTCTTCATTACAAAGTAAAGTGAGAACTTTAAAGTAAATATGCAAGATTTGGAAATAAATATGCAAGGCTTGAAATTTAAATATGCAAGACTTGAAGTAAATATGCAAGACTTGAAAGTAAATATGCAAAACTTGAAATAAATATGCAAAACTTGAAATAAATATGCAATGCAAGTTCATTTCTTTATTTTAGTGCTCTAGGCCCAGCAACAATCGACTTTAAGGCCGAAATAGAAAGGCTTTGAGAATTAATTAGGTGATAATGCAAGTCTTGTTTTAATCTTTGAGTCCTTAGGTGATGACTTGAAAATAAAGATGCAGAGCAAGAATATAAACATGAGTGCAACCTCAAAATAAATATGCAAGTTCATTTGTATCTTATTAGAGCTCATTCAAGACTTTAGAGGAACTTAAACCTTAACCCAAATTCATCATGATAAGATAAAGTAAGGTCTAGAGTTCTTAGAACTCAAGATAACATTTCTAAAGAATTAAACCACAAGTGAGCTATATAACATTTTATGAAAACTCAAGCTTTAGAGGTTTCGTTGTGGTGAACATAAAGTCTCCATCTAGAACTCTCATCATCAAGCTATCATGTTGAACCACCGAAGTTGGTTGGCCGAAATCGTAAAGGAAAGAAAAGGAAAGAAACTGAAATCTTGAGGAAAGAAAAAGGAAGGAACTGAAATCATAAACAAGAAAAGATCCATTTTGAAACTCTAGAGACCATGATCTTGATGATGTATTAACACCAACATCATGAGTCCTCATCACTAAATTCACTAACTCATTTTAAATCAACATCAACGTTCAGAATCTCAAGATTCAAGAAAGAAAAAAACTAAAAACACCTTTTGCTTAAGAACAAAGATCAAGCTTTAAAGGTTGTTCAAGTGATGAATATCATCATGAAACCCTCATCATCAAGCTCTTATTCCTTTATTTTCAAAGGCTCATGGCCAAAAATGAAGAAGGAAGAAAAGAAGAAAAGAAGTTTCAAAAAGATTCAAGAGAAACCATAAAACACATAACTAGATTAAGAACTTAAATAAAAGAAACACTTGAAAGAAAATCCCTACCAAGTGATTGGAGGTTGAGATAAGTGAAGAGGATGAAGAAGTTGAAGAACTTGGACACTTGAACTTTGAGAGAAAAAGAAAACTTTAGAGTGCTCTTTGAAGACTTACACTTCGCAAATAAACCCACAATGATGCAGGTTCACCCAACCATGCTATTTATAGAGAAATGAGACAAATGAGGGGTGTTTGGGGAGGGAATGGCTTCAACCATTTACAGCCATAAGGAGGAGAAAAATATCTTCTCCAAGGCATGGTTCAAGGCATAGTGGAAAGCATGGCTAGGTATGGGTTCAAGTATGGGTGCAAGCATGGGTCAAGCATGGTTCTTTGAGTGAGAAACAAATCAACATGTGATGTAAATGGGGGAGGAGGTGGCCGAAATGCATCAGCCATGGGGGAGGATTTCTTGCATTTTAATTGTGGTTTAGAGTTGTGTTTAGGTATATCTTTGATTAGGATTAAGATTAGGAGTTTGTAAGAAAGTGTTTAGGTGAGAAAATGGGTAATCAAGGTTGTCAAGACATGTTTAAGGAGTGATCTTGCATCATTAGTGAGTTATAAATTCATTTTAGTTTATAAACAACTCTAGACATAATTCCATGATTTAAGGAATTGGAAAGAGAAAATACTATTTAAAATTCCAAGATTGGAATCTTGAGTTTTAAAAAGAGATTTAAGTTTAATCTAAGCAATTTTAGGTTCTAATTAATTTTAATAGCTTATTTTGACTCTAGATTAATTATGGAAATTAATTAACCTTCGATTAGAGCCTAATATTGCTTAGGTTTGCTTAATTACGTCATTAAGCTCAAAAACACTATTCTAGGGCCAAAATCGTAATTTTGCACTAAAACTGCCCGGGACCACCGGGACCTAAACAAACGCTTTTAAACATGTAAAAACATTGTTTTAAACTTTCGGGGAAAGTTTTAGGCTCAAACGGCACCTTTACCCACGTAAAAACGCTATAGGAGTATTTTGGTCATTTTGACCTGAAACTGCAGAAAATGAGATTTTCGCCCTTCGAAACCATTCAAGGGCCATCCACTCCCCTTCAAACATTGAGTTGGCCCTTCAAGTACTACCAAGCCGGCCATCCTCGAATTCCGGGCAAAAAATGACCTCAGGGGCATTTTGGTCATTTTCCTCTCAGACAGAAAAATCGGGGCGTTACAGGACTCTTCCTCCTCATCAGAGATTTCAGTAACTTTCATTACTTTAGACTTATTCAGCTGCTGATGAGAGGATTTCAAGGCCATGGACTTGTTCTTCTTAGTGGATTCATGATACATTTCAGAGAGCACTACCTCATGGTTTTTGAGTTACCCAATGAGTGCATCCAGACCAAGAGTTTGAAAGTCTTTAGCTTCCATAATGGCTATGACCTTAGGCAGCCCTTAGGTAGCCATTTGGTAAAGAGGCTTCTCAGGATTTTTCTAACCATTTTAGAGTTAGAATATCTTTTGCCTAATCTCTTTAGTTGGTTTATGACATGCAAAAACCTTCTGGTCATTTCATCTATACATTCATGATCTATCATTTTAAACATCTCGTATTGATGAACCAGCATACTGATCTTTGTTTATTTTACTTGATCAGTGCTTTCATGCAACATGTGCAGCCTGTCATGTAACGCCCCAATTTTTACTGTAATTTTTACTGTCATTAGAAATTACTCAATTACCGAATTACCGTAGGTAATTATTACATAAGATTTGAGGCCGAACAATCCTCAATAAAGGAATATAACATTAGAAGAGAGGTTAGGAACGATTCATGCGAGAGTCGCAAATCCCGAATTTCTGTACGTATAAAATGACCAAAATGCCCCTGAAGTTATTTTACTCAGAAAATGAGGATCGTGGGCCCCACCTATTCTCAAGGGGATATTTTGAGGATAATAAGGGATTGTTTGTGTTATGTGTGTTAATAGAGCAGAAGGATCTCAATTTTGAGTTCCGACGCACGAAATGACCAAAACGCTCGCACTGTTTTTAACTCCGATGTGCGTGCTGACCGAGCCTGAACCTCACTAAAATGTTTTAAAATGTGTTTTTAAGCCATGATTAACCATTGGTTAAGCTCGGGTGGCCTCGGGCAATTTTTAAGTGAAAGTACGATTTTGCCCTGTTTTTGGCGCTTTGCGAATTTCGGGATTTTTGATTCAGATATCAAACCTAAGCAATATTAGGCTCAAATTAAAGCTTATTAAATTCTAAATATTAATCTAGAGTCAAAATTATGTATTTAGATTGATTAGAACCCAAAATTGCTCAAAAACACCCAAATTGCTTACTAATTCACTTAAACCCTTAACAGTAAATTCTCTAAATTACATGAATACCTTGCCTACACCTAAATAATGCATGGAACACACAAATTTCACTTCTTTGGGCTGTAATGGACGAAATTATTGATGCCATTATGCAGCTGAATTATTGCCAAAAGTTGCACTAAAACAAAATGCCAAAATGTCACCATAAGAGACATAATTCCTTAATTTCATACAACTTTGTCTAAAATGATTTTTCCTCCCTTATTTCTCCTGCAAAATTCCGTCCACTACCTCATCATTTTGGCCAATTAGAAGCCTCAAAATCTTCTATAAATAGGCTTGCTTGAGTGGTCTTGGAATGCTTGGTTCATAACTAGTTTTTAGGAGCACCAAAAACTTTCTTTCTTCCTCCTCTTTGGCTGAATTCTTTCTTCAATTTTTCAAAGAGATTTTGTTTCATTTCACTTCAAGAAACCAAGTTCTCTTCCTCTTCTTCAACTCAGATTAGGTAGGGAGTAGTTTCTAAATTTATTTCTATGCTTTGAGGAGTTGTGTTTTTAGCTCAAAATGATGAAATTATGAACTTGTCTTAGCTTTTCATTTTGGTTTTCCTCTTCAATTTACTTTACCCAATTCAACCATATGGCCTAGGTGGAACTAAGATGATGGCTTGATGATGAGGACCTTGAGGGTGGGTTGTAAATCCATCACAAGTTAGGCCTCTAAAGCTTGAAAATTCCACTTGATGCAAAACTTTAAAGAATAATGCTTTATGATGCTAAAACAAAGATTTTTAGTTTAGAACTTGAAAGATGTATTTTTCCTTTTATGTTTTATTTCTTGTTAAGATATGTATTGGGTTGAATTTATAATTCTTTTAAAGTCTTGAAGGAGCTCTAGTAAAGAAACAAAATGAATTTGCATCCATGATTAAGTTTATGCTTTGCATAACCATGTTTACCTTCTATGTCATCACTAAATTTTCAAGAATGAATAAATGAACTTGCATTTCTCATGTTTAAATTCCAAGCTTGTATTTCATGTTTATGTTTCAAGTCATCACTTAATCTTTCAAGATAATAAAGAGGTTGCATCTCATATTTAATTTATGCTCTCACTATATTTTATAATGGCTAAAAGAATCAACGCATGGCATGTTTATTTTATGCCATCACCTAAAGATCCTAGAGCTCAAAGACTTGTCCATGTATCACAAGCAAAGAAATATGATTATTGGAGTTAAAGAATTTATTCTTTAAAAAGTCTTGAGATTGGAGCTTAAAAGATGTAATAATAATATTCTCTTCTCCTCTACTGGTCTGTGCGGACTACCGCCGCTCAGGTTTCTTAATATTCTCTTTTCCTCTCTCGGTCCTGTGCGGACTACCGCCTCCGGTTTCTTAATATTTTCTTCTCCCTCTCTTTGGTCCTGCGGATTACCGCGCTCCGCTTTCTTGTATCATGTTTATATTTCAAGTTCTTGCATCATGTTTAATTTTCAAGTCATCACCTTAAATCTTAAAGATAAAGAAATGGAATTGCATATCATGTTTATAATTCCAAGCTATCACCTTATAAAGATAAGATTAAAATAAGGTTGCATAGCATGTTTATAATTCTAAGATGTCACCTAAATCTCTAAAGCTCAAGACTTACTCCTTTTATCTTAAGTGAGAATTTTAATTGTGAAGATCCTCCCAAATTTGACAAAAGAACTAGTTTCTAAATGAGTTTTAAGGCTTTGCAAGGATTTTACTGGGAACTAGTATTTTATATGCACTTAAAATATGATTCTATGTAATTGCATGAGGTTCATGATTCGAACTTTGAGCTGAGTTTAGTATCAATGTGTGATAATGATTTGATATGATTGAAGTTGTGATAATTATGGTTTATTGTTAAGAGAATGATTCATAATTGGTTTAGTAACTAATTAGTTCTATAATTGATAATTCTATGTAAGGATTGGATGCTTATTAAGTACTTGATATCATTGAATGATTTCTGGCTTGCATGTTATAGTTCTTTGTTGCAAATAATGAGAATGCTTGTACATGAAATGTTCTTTATTATGTAAAATTTACCTTTGTTGCTAGAAGAAAGTGTATCATTGTAAAAGTGTAATTTGGAAAGGTTCTGGCTAAGGAAAGACTTGGTATTTAAGCGTGTCCATTGTGACCCACCTCTTTCCGGGAATCTCCCATATGCATGATTACATTGATATATATTATTCTAGCTTAAGACTATAAATGAGAAAATGTTATGATGTTTATGAATTGTATTATGATATAACATGCAAAGATTTAATGATGACTTAAACTTATAAGAAAATGATCCTTTGGAACCATCGACTATAGGTGGTGAAAAGGTGATTTTAGCCCCCTAACCCGTTCTCTCAAAAGGGTAGAGTCGGGACTTTAGCTTATCAAAAGGGATAAGTATATGCTAGTGACGACTAGTAAAATATGAGCTCATAACCTAAATTACTCCCAAAAGGGTGGAGTATAGGGTGGCCCAAGGAAAATAATGATGATGATAAGATTTTAAGTCATCAAAGGCACTAAAGAAATGAAATATGTGCACTGTGTCCATGTGTAGCTAATATTATATGACGTTCTTTTATGCATGTTATTTTGATAATGATGATGAGGAATATGATGTAATGATAAAGGAAATGTTCATTGTAAATATGACATGTTAAGAATAAGATGCATTATAAGACGCATGATTAAAAATTGACGAACCTCGGTTAAGTATTTGTCCGAACTTTAATGAATCTTTGCATGCTCACTATTTTAGAATAATCCCGAGGTTCCTGGGACTTTGATGATGACACTGTAGAAGGAGGTACCCTACTGAGAATTCTTTAGCAAGATTCTCACTCCCTTTTCTTTATTTCCGTCATTGTCTCCAGATTCAAATGGCGACATTCGTCCTGTTCGTTGATACCCCTACTTGGGAATTCTACTATGATCCGGTGCATCGCTCGTATCATTTTGAAGGAAGGTGCGCAGTTCGTGTTTTTATTTACATAGGTCGTCCATTTGCACATCCTGTCCCTAGTTATCGATTTTCTCCTACTTCTCCCTATGGCGATGAAATGGTTTCGAACATGCACGTCCACTTGATGAAAGGATGTTACGTTCTTATCCCGCTTCATCTGCTGTCCATGGATTTCCAGAGTATGTTCCCGAGACGAGATATTCTGAAACTGATCCTTCAGAGGACACTCCTACTCATGTATATTCTGAGAGCTCTGCTCCTACTCCCACACGTGTAAGAGAGGGTAGTGAGGAAACAGTTGTTCAGCCGAGGTTAGCGAGAAGGCCGTCCATGCGACTCCCACCTGGTGCATCTCGTGTGTCCCGTCCAGGGAGCTCATCGAAGGATCGGATTTATTCCCCATTTCCAGGACAGTGGCCATAGAAGGTTCTTAGTAGATTTATGTGTGATCATGCACCCTAGTTTTAGGATAACCTTCCCGGCTTATGAAGTTATCTAGTTTAGGGGCATGTATTTCCTTAAGTATATTTTCTTTTATGGGTTTGCATAAGATAATGATGTATGAACATAACCCACCCTTTGAGTGAGGTTATTGTATGTAAATATATGCTATAATGTGCTTATGGATGTTATATGATGGAGCCTAAGTGATATGATGTGATATATTCTTAAACGTCTTATTATACCCCGCTTACTCGTTCACGTTGTACTCGGCTCATGTTTTCAATTATGTGTTTAAAAAAAAAAAATGGCTCGTAATTTCACTAAGTATTTTCAAATTATGAAGAAAGAACCAAAGCAAGGAGTAAAGTCTAGTCATTAATCAGATTCAACCTAGTGTATCTGGTTAATTACTAGGGTGTTACATGTCACATATTTCCTTCACCGTGTCATAAGCAATAATTTTGTCATATTCAGCTTTGCTTAGTACACATGTCAGTAGGTACTTAGCTTTTGAGTTCAGTTGAATTCTAGCCTTGTGTTGCTCAGTCTATCTACTCCGAAGAACTTCTCTTGAAGTTGAGGCATTATTGGTTCTAAGAACTTACTCTATTGGAATATAATCTCCTTCTTGTATGATCTCCTATAGATCAAGGCTTATGTACTTTATGAATAGCTCCATACTGTAACATCCTAATTTTTAACCCAATACTCTAGAACATAATTAGGTTAACCATTAGTCTGTGGCGTCATAGCTTCCTTGTTACTTTAAAATACTTAGCAGAAATACTGGTAAATTTTTTTTTTGAAATATAAAAGCAAAGTGAGAGCCGCGCGACACGTTAATTAATAATGCACGAAAAGTAACAAGGCAAGCATCTCATAGCAACATGGCATAAGCAAGTAAAGGCTCATCATAATAACATTGAACTGCATATTTATATAATATGTGATATGCCCACTAAGGTAGAGTACGACTTAGTTTAGTACAACTGGAATGAAAATACATGGAAACAAAAGTACAACAAAGGTGATAAAAGAAACTCTCCTAACTCTAGTGCGCCTACATATAGATAGCCTTAAGACAAAAGGGACTATCCGTGCCTAGTCAAAGCTCGGCGCCAAAACGCGATGGTTGTCTCCTACTGCAGGCCTCTCTGGAAAGGAGGGATGTACCCGATCCACTGGGCGATCTCGGCCAGAGTGGCGATGCGCTGCATCGGTCGGGCGTGAGCTCCACGGCGGGGAATCATCCTCACCCGTCCTCCACGTACTATGAGCTCCATCGGCACAGTGGGGGAAAATCCCTCGGAGGGTACCTGGGTGGCAGAGTCCTCCGAAGGGTCCGTCTCGGAGAATGATGAGGGCGAGCGGGGTACATACTGTGGGTAGTCCCAGATGGCAGAGGCCGTCGGTGGGGTGCGGCGGATCCGCTCCTCTTGAGGGCGTGCGCGTACGAACACGAAGTCGTCGCCGTAAGGTGAGACAGGAGAGAATCGATGGCTATGTACGGGGTGACTAAAGGGCCGTCCAACGAACATAAACACTCGAACGACGCAGCGGCCCACAAAATGGTATGACCCGTGGTCCGGATCATGATGTACCTCCCAAGTTGGGGTGTCCACAAAAACCACGAACGTCGCCATCTGAAGACGTGACGGAAAGAAAGAGATAGAGGGAGTGAGAATCTTGCTAAAGAATCTCAGTAGGGCCTCCTACTACCTAGGTGTCATCATCTACGTCCTCAGGAACCTTGGGTTTAGTAAACGAAATAAGTGAGCATGCATTAAGTCCATTTTTAGGTTCTAAAACATTGTTTACCCAAGGTCCATTCATTTTAGCATGATTCTTAATGTCATGGATGCAAACATATTAAAGGATGTATGCATGGCTCTACTTAATACAAGAACAATCATCATATCTTTAAGAACATCGTAACAGTGGCATAAAGTGGCAATCAAATTCTCTTTGTGACATAATCATCATAACTTCCTCATAGGCCACCCTAAAAGACAAGTGCTCTGGGGTTCTCGGCCGAACCAGTGTCACCCAGAACGTGTCACATCTCTAGGTTATGAGCTCATACCTTAACTAGTCGTCACTAGTTCTTACTTATCAATCTCGATAAGCGTAACATAATCATAAACATAATCCTGACTTATCCAGTACGGGCTAGGAGGCATTTCTTGGGGGTGCTCGGCCGAACCAGTGTCACCCAACAATTAATCTTGGTACTGATGTCACATGAGTTCTCTAGAGGTGCTCGGCTGAACCGGTGTCATTCGAGAACCCATCTTAGTACCTCATAAAAATTTCATAGGTTTTCAAAAACTTTCTGAGTCCCGAATTTGTCAGAAATTCGACTAAGATAGTCAGAAGCGTGCCAAATTTCTTCCAAATTCTTCTTTATGCCACATAAGTCAATCAAACATGCATCTTTCATCATAAATTCATGCATTCTCATAATCATCCTCATACTTTCACAAGCAACATTAAAATTCGTTATGCACTTGGACCTACGGTGTCTTATGCTCTGACCCTTATGGGCCTTAAACTTGTGATGTGATTAATCTATCATCTTCTATCAAACTTTTATGCACCTAAGGGTTCTCTTTTAACAAAACTTATTATTATTCATGCTCTCTATTAAATCTGAACATCATCCCTCCTTAGGGGCAGCACTTTAAACTTAGGATTGCGGGATTCTAGAACTTACGTTTTAGATCCTTTCTTGGTTCTGTCTTCACCTAAGGCGCTATAAGTTAAACATAAACCAATTATGAGTCATTCCTATATCAAGGAACTAACTTTAAACCATGTTCTCTACATTATAAGTGTAACGCCCGGGGATTGCAAAGTCGGGGAGTGATCGCCGGTGCAAGGAGGCACGGACAAGGAGCGGCTCCTGGCTCTTTCGAAGCGAGGGTACATGAATGAACCGACACACACCGAATGAGAGGGATCCTAAGACTGTATAGGTATGAGACTATACAGTTGAGGAGGGCTTATATGAATTGATTTGTACTACCTATACCAACAAGATGCATCTTCTTTTCGGTAGCCCAAACTGAAAGAACTCCACAGTTAAGCGTGCTTGACTTGGAGCAATTTTGGGATGGGTGACCTTCTGGGAAGTTTTCCTAGGAAGCGTGCGAGTGAGGACAAAGCACGCTGAAGAGACCCGTGTTGGTTTGTGGGGACAAACGACAATCCATAAAGCGGCAGGATGTTACAAATGGTATCGAGCCTGCTCTCCCAAAGACGGTGTGGTTCGGGGACGAACCAAGCGGAAGCTGGTGGGCATGTAACGCCCGGGGATTGCAAAGTCGGGGAGTGATCGCCGGTGTAAGGAGGCACGGACAAGGAGCGGCTCCTGGCAGACTTCGAAAGCGGAGGGGTACATGAATGAACCGAGTACACACCGAATGAGAGGATCCTAAGACCTATAGGTATGGGACTATACTGAGGAGGCTTATATGAATTGATTTGTACTACCTATACCAACAAGATGCATCTTCTTTCTCAGAGTCTAAATCGAAAGAACTCCACAGTTAAGCGTGCTTGACTTGGAGCAATTTTGGGATGGGTGACCTTCTGGGAAGTTTTCCTAGGAAGCGTGCGAGTGAGGACAAAGCACGCTGAAGAGACCCGTGTTGGTTTGTGGGGACAGTCGTCAATCCATAAAGCAGCAGGGGATGTTACAATAAGTTTGCTGGACAGATTCTAAGAATTAAATGTTCTAAGAGTTCTAGAATTGCGGTTTTATGGTTTACTAGTTACTAGTTTCTCCATAAGTGCTAAAATTCAATCCTACTTCAAATGTAACCAAATTTTTCATGATTAAACAATCCTAATCTGATTATATTCCCATTGAAATAGTTTGGGCAGTGTCCATAAATAAATGGGATAAAACTATGCTAAATCTTGACTTTACGGTTTTTCTAGAAAGCTAGTTTCTTTCCTAACTTGCATAGAAATGTTCCTACTTCATCATACATAATTTTTACTCATTCAAACCCATCAAAACATCATCACAAGGCAGCGAACACATCATGGAAGAACCAAAACATTAAGTCCTAAAAAGAATACATAACTTGATATCTTAAAACACATAAGTTGCTAGTTTCTCTTGGAATCATTTTCAAGACTTCTAAAACTCTTTTGCAAACCATTTTAATTTGTGAAAGAAACTAAAAACATTCTTAGGTCAATGACCACTTAATCCCTTCTTCAAAAGAGTTAAATTCTTAGAACCTTGTTGATCTTGAACTCAAACAAATTCATGAGATTTAAAAGGACTCTTAGAACTTGGCTTATTGGTCCTTGAAGCTAGATGAAACTCATTCCAAGTTCATCATCACCACAAGGCCGAAATCATACATTCAAAGAATGCTTCCTCATTAAACTTTAACTTGAGATAAAATGGGCAAATCTTTGAGCTCTAAGATCTTTTAAGTGATGACATAATTTAAACGTGCTATGCACTTCATTTTTATTCTCCATTACAAAATAAGGTGAGAGCTTAAAGTAAACGTGCAAGACTTGAATATAAAAATGCAAGGCTTAAAATAAATATGCAAGACTTGGAATATAAATATGCAAGGCTCGTAATATAAATATGCAAGTTCATTTCTTTATTTTAATGCTCTAGGCCCAGCAACAATCGATTTTACGGCCGAAATAGAAAGGCTTTGAGATTTAGTTAGGTGATAGTGCAAGTTCTCATTTTAAATCTTTACATTCCTTAGTGATAAAAGTAAATATATGAAGCAAGAATGTAAATATGAGATGCACTCCATTCTTTATCCTTTAACTTTAAGTGATGGCTTGGAAATTAAATATGAATGCAAAGCTCAAAATAAACATGCAATGCATAAACTTGAATTTAAATATGAATGCTACTTCATTTTATTCCTTATTAGAGCTCATATAAGACTTTAAATGAACTCACACCTCAACCCAAACTTATCATGACAAGATAAAGTAAAACAAGAGTGAACCTCAAGGGTTCTTTGAAACACAAAGTTTCTTTTCTTGGAATGTAAACAAAAATAACATTTTTATTAAAACTCAAGCTCTAGAGGCCTCATTGTGATGGACACATAGTCATCTTCTAGAAGCTCTCATCATCAAGCCATTGTGAACTTCCTTGGCCAATATGGCCGAAACCTTAAGGAAAGAAAAGGAAGAAGAATCGAAATTGTTGGAGAAGAAAAGAAACATTTGGAACTCTAGAGACCATGATCTTGATGATGCATTAACATCAACATCATGAGCTCTCATCATTGAGTTCATGTTAACCATTTTAAAACATCATCAAAGTGAAAGGGTTTAAAGGTTCAAGAAGAAAACTAAAAACATCTTTAACTCAAGAACAAAGATCAAGCTTTAGAGATTGTTCAAGTGATGAACATCATCATGAAACTCTCATCATCAAGCTCTCATTCCTTTGATTCTCAAGCCTTATGGCCGAAAACAAAGAGGAATGGAAGAAGAAAAGAAGTTCTAAAAAGGATTCAAGAGAAACTATGAACACTTAAAGAAATTAAGAACTTTAAATGTAAGAACTCTTGAAAGAAAATCCCTACCTAGTGATTAGGAGGTTGGAATGAGAGAAGAGGATGAAGAACTTGAAGAACTTGAAGACTTGAACTTGAGAGAAAAAGGAAATTTTGAAGTGCTCTTTGAAAACTTACACTTTGCAAATGAACCCAAAATGATACAAGTTCACCCAAGCAAGCTATTTATAGAGAAATGAAACAAATGAAAGGTGCATGGAGGGGGAGAGGCTTCGGCCATTACAGCCCATGGGCAGCCCCCAAGAGTTCCATGAGGTGAGATAATGTGGCCTTGAGGCATGGTGAGGTATGGTTCAAAGTATGGCTTCAAGCATGGTTCTTTGAGTGAGAAACAATTCAACATGTGTGGTATTTGAGAGAGAGAGGGCCGAAATGCATCAGCCATGGGGAAGGGTTTCTTGCATTTTAATTGTGGTTTAGAGTTGTGTTTAGGTGTATCTTTGATTAGGATTAAGATTAGGAATTTGTAAGAAAGTGTTTAGGTGAGAAAATGGGTAATCAAGGTTGTCAAGACATAATTAAGGAGTGTTCTTGCATCATTAGTGAGTTATAAATTCATTTTAGTGTATAAACAATTCTAGACACAATTCCTTGATTTAAGGAATTGGAGAGAGAAAATACTATTCAAGATTCCAAGAGTGAAATCTTGAGTTTTAGAAAAGAGATTTAAATCTAATCTAAGAAATCTTAGGTTCTAATTAATTTTAATAATTTATTTTGACTCTAGATTAATTATGGAAATTAATTAATCTCCATTTAGAGCCTAATATTGCTTAGGTTTGCTTAATCACATCGTTAAGCTCAAAAACACTATTCTAGGGGCAAAATTGTAATTTTGCACTAAAATTGCCCAGGACCACCGAGACTCAAACAGATGTTTTGAAACATGTAAAAACATGGTTTTAAACCTCTGGGGAAAGTTTCGGGCTCAAACGGCACCTTTACCCGCATAAAACGCTATAGGGGTATTTTGGTCATTTTGACCCGAAACTACGGAAAATGAGACTTTCGCCTCCAAAACCACTCAAGGGTCACTCAATCCCCTTCAAACATTGAGTTGGCCCTTCAAGGACTGCCGGGTCGGTCATCCTCGAATTTTGGGCCGAAAATGACCTCAAGGGCATTTTGGTCATTTTCCACTCAGACAGAAAATCGGGGCGTTACACATACGATCTCTCTAATAGGCATAGTCCCCACCATCAATGAATTCTAGTCTGTTAATAGAATGCCCTTCCACTATATGAATATTTTGTGCCATTTGTTCCTGGGATCTTTGTCCTCTACAATCATTAAAGTACTCAACCTCTTAAAGGCCTAAGCTCTAATGCCACTTATAAGTAGAAAGCGCATGAGAATGGGGGGATAAATCATGCTTTGCCTTTCTTTTTCACTTCTACTTTCTAAAAAGCTTAAACAGATTACTATCAAGTATTATACTTAAAGGGCAGTGAAAACAGCGTTAGAGATGTTAGCAAGTGAACTTTCTAAACTAAGAAATATATTTAAATGCATAAAGTAAAGCTTTTCAGAAGAAGAGTAATTAACAAAATGTAGTAAACAAATAAAAGATGAAGAAGAAGGAAGATACTACACAGGATTTTTTATACTGGTTTGGTCAACCTATCTATATCCAGTTCTTAACAACTATTGAGTTTTACTAAACCTTTCTTAAACCTGAGAAAGAACAAACATAGTCTTTACAATAGCCTTCCCAAGCTCTAACCTGTGACTAATAGATAACTCTTACTGTCACAAATCAAGTAGTTATTCACCAACCCTTCCAAGCTGAACCGAGTAGTCTTTGACCAGCCTCTCCAAACTAAACTGAGTAGTCTTTGACTAGTCTCTCCAAGCTAAACTGAGCAGTCATTAACCAGCCTCTTCAAGCTAAACCGTGACCAATAAAACACCTTTAATGTCACATTGCAAGTAGTCTTTGACTAGCCTCTCCAAGCTAAACTTACATCGATCACTATTGGATAGAGGATACAAAGGTTCGTGTTTGGGTTTGAACTCAAACTAACCTATGCTCAAGTTTCCTTAAGATATACAATGAATGACCTGGGATAACCTGAATGACTTCTTTCTAACGATTTTTCCTTGGAAGAACATATAAACTAGTTAAGAACGTAGAAAGAAGATTTTTACAGACACGAAAACTGATTACAAGTTGTAATGAACTTTACAAGATATGAGGAGAAATTTTCACAGAGTTTCAACACTTGTATAGCATTATGTCTTGTATATTTAAAAGCATAGAATCTTTATTTATAGATGGTCTTCACTTATGACCGTTGCCTTGATTAGTTCTCCAAGTGACACGTGTTGATAATCTGTTTGCATCTTGGAAATACCATCTAGAAGAGTAGCCTGTCTATTTGTTAGTTCTATTGCATAAGTCGTTGTAAAGTTGAGGTTTCTAATGACTCTTCAGAAACTACTTTTTACTCTCTGACCATGGTTTCTAAACTCTTCCTTCTAGAAGCTAGAGTAGTTGACT
The DNA here is from genome assembly GCA_031216125.1 of Dalbergia cochinchinensis. Taxonomy (NCBI): domain Eukaryota; kingdom Viridiplantae; phylum Streptophyta; class Magnoliopsida; order Fabales; family Fabaceae; genus Dalbergia; species Dalbergia cochinchinensis. The sequence goes on from CM062369.1 coordinate 34,543,151, forward strand.
AAGTTGGCAAAAGAGATGACACACCAGTCTGTCATTAGGTTTGTCTTTAAATTTGAATTTCAAATTTCCCTCATTTTTCTTGTAGAGCTTATTGGTTCACTGTCAAGTGAGCTTTCTGAGGTGTGGAATCAGTTCCATGATGAATGAACAAACTTCTAATCTTCAATCAGAGCTTATTGTTGATAAAAAGATTACGAATGTGATGATTAAAGATTGTAGAACATGTTGCTTTATAGTTTGATTGATATCTTCATTCTTAGCTTACTTTCTGAAGTCACGTTCTACTTTCTGAAGATCCTGGCCATGGTTTCTTATTCATGATTTGATTTTTCTTTAATCCGTTAACCATATATACATACTTTGCATGATATAAAATTCATTTCTTTTAAGTTCCTATCTCTTTACACAAGATACAATGTAACACCCCGATTTTTCTGTCCGAGGGAAATGACCAAAATGCCCCTGAGGTCATTTCCTGACCCGAACTCGAGGGTAACCAACTCGGTCATCCTCGAAGGGTCAACTCAATGTTTGAAGGGGATTGAATGGCCTTTGAATGCTCCCGGAAGCAAAAATCTCGTTTTCCGCAATTTCGGGTCAAAATGACCAAAATACCCCTGTAGCGTTTTACGCGGGTAAAGGTGCCGTTTGAGCCCGAAACTTTCCCCAGAGGTTTAAAAACACGTTTTCATGTGTCTAGAGGTCTCTGTTCAAGTCCCGGGCAGTTTTAGTGCAAAATTACGATTTTGCCCCTAGAATAGTATTTTTGAGCTTAATGACGTAATTAAGCGAACCTAGGCAATATTAGGCTCTAAACGAAGATTAATTTATTTCCCTAATTAATCTAGAGTCAAAATAATTTATTAAAGTTAATTAGAACCTAAAATTGCTTAGATTAAACTTAAATCCCTTTTTAGAACTCAAGACTCCTAGTCTTGGAATCTTGAATAGTGTTTTCTCTCTCCAATTCCTTAAATCAAGGAAATGTGTCTAGAGTTGTTTAGACTCTAAATTGAGGATTTAACTCACTAATGGTGCAAGACCACTCCTTAATTATGTCTAGACCACCTTAATTATCCATTTTCCTTACCTAAACACTTTCTTACAAATTCCTAATCTTAAGCATAATCAAAGATACACCTAAACACAACTCTAAACCACAATCAAAATGCAAGAAATCCTCCCCCATGGGCTGATGCATTTCGGCCACCTCATCCCCCTTTGACCACATGTTAAATTATTTTCTCACTCAAAGAACCATGCTTGAGGCCATACCTTGAACCATACCTCACCATACTTTGAACCATACCTCACAATGCCTCAAGACCACATTATCTCACCTCATGGAACTCATGGTCTCCCTCCCCATCTGATGGCCAAAACCTCCTCCTCACTTTGCACCCTCCATTTGTTTTATTTCTCTATAAATAGAATGCCTTGAGGAGCTTGCACCACTTTTAGATCATTTGCTAAGTTTAGGAAACACTCAAAGCTTTTCTTTTCTCTCAAAGTTCTAGTGTTCTTCAAGTTCTTCAAGCTCTTCAAAGTTCTTCATCATCTTCATCTTCTTCTTCCATCTTCAAGTTCATCACATCAAGTAGGGATTTTCTTTCATGTATTCTTTTCTTTAAAGTTCTTGTTCTAAGCTTTATGTTCATAGTTTCTCTTGATTCCTTTTAGAACTTCTTTTCTTCTCCTCATTCCTCTTTATGTTTCGGCCATGGGCCTTTGGAGTTCAAAGAAATGAGAGCTTGATGATGAGAGTTTCATGATGATGTTCATCACTTGAAACAAACTCTAGAGCTTGATCTTTGTTCTTGAGCAAAAGTGTTTCTAGTTTTTCCTTTCTTGAACTCTTGAGAACTTTAACTTTGATAATGTTTTAAAATGACTCTATGAACTCAATGATGAGGTCTCATGATGTTGGTGTTAATATATCACCAAGATCATGGATTCATAAGTTTCAAATATTTCTTTTCTTTCCTTGAAGTTTCGGCCATTACCTTTCCTCTTACATGCAAAATGTTTGATTTTCTAAATATGTTATGTTGAGTTCTAAGAACTCTAGACTTTTACTTTATCTTGGTTTGATGAGTTTGGGTTGAGGTTTAAGTTCCTTTAAAGTCTTGCTAAGAGCTCTAGAGAGATAAAATGAACTTGCATAATTTATTTTATGCTTGCATTCATATTTACATTCTTGCTATGCATTTTACTTTCAAGCTATCACCTAAGAACATAAAGATTAAAATGGAACTTGCACCATCACTTAATTTAATTCTCAAAGCCTTTCTATTTCGGCCTTAAAGTCAATTGTTGTTGGGCCTAGAGCACTAAAATAAAGAATTGAACTTGCATTATCACCTAATTAATCTCTCGAATGCCTATCTATTTCGGCCTTAAAGTCAATTGTTGTTGGGCCAAGAGCACTAAAATAAAGAATTGAATCTTGCACATTTACTTTCAAGCTTGCACGTTTAGATTACAAGCTTCATATTTACTTTCAAGCTTGCACGTTACGTTTATGCCTTGCATATTTAATTTATGTCATCATTTTAATTTGTAAGCAAGATTAAAAATGAAAAGCATGAGCACGTTTAGTTTATGTCGCAACTTAAAGAACCTAGAGCTCAAAGACTTGCCCATTTCATTCCAAGTTAAAGTTTAATGTAAAACCATTCTTTGAATGGATGTTTTTTCGGCCAAGTAGTGATGATGGACTTGCAATGAGTTTTCATCTAGCTACTAGGACCAATAGTCTACGTTTTAAGTTTTCCTTAAAGCTTTACAAATCTTTATAAGGTTATGTCATTATAAGTTGTGATTCCAATCTCTTTTAGGGGATGGAATATGTTTTGGTCACTGACCTAAGGCTTCACTTAGCCTCTTGATGATTTAAAATGTCTTGCAAAGAGTTTTAGAAATTCTAAATTGATTCCAAGAGAAACCAGTTAACTTATGTACCTAGAAATGCCAATTTAACTCTCTTATTAAAGTTAAATATTTTCGGTTCTGATATAATGAGTGTGATGCTGTATGATGATGTTTTGATGTGTTGGAATGTGTGAAAATATCATATGATGATGTAGAAGCGATCCTATGCATGATAGGTAAGAAACTAGCTAACTAGAAATACCGTAAAGCTAGAATTTAACATAGTTTTGACCCATTTATTTATGGAACTTTTCCAAACTGTTTTAATGGGAACATAATCAGATTTAGATTATTTAGACATGAAAAACTTGGTATCATTTGAGTTAGAATTGAATTCTAGCACCTATAGGGAAACTAGTAACTAGAAAATCGTAAAAATACAATGTAGAACTCTTAGAACATTTATTTTTATGGATTCTGTCCAGCACCCTTACAACATGATAAACATGATTAATAATTAGTCCTTAAGCATAGGAATGCCTCATAATTGATTTAGATTTAATCCATAGCGCTTTAGTAGCAAAGAATCGGGAAAGGGTCTAAGGCGTGAGTTTCTAGAACCCTCGTAATCACAAGATGTAATTTCTGCCCTTAAAGTGTAAGGCTGTCCAGATTTGTTGACGGACATAAATATTAGTAAGAATTATTAGTTGTGAGCCTATAGGTGCATAAAAGGATAAAAACAGACGATAGCGTAATTAGTTTTCAAGATTTAGACCCGTAAGGGTCAAAGCATAAGACACCATAGGCTTAAGAGCATAATGAGCTTTAATGTTTCATGCAAGTGTATGTTTTATTATGAGAACAACTTGAGCATGTGATCTCTTATGAGAGTATATAGTGTTGATATGGTGATGCTCACGCCATGATGCGTTATGCAAAAATTATGAGATTATGATGCTTATGATGCACACGATGATTATGATGCCTTATGTTGGTATTGAATGGCTATGCATGCTCTATATGTTTCGTGGCATAAAGCAAGTTTGAAGGAAATCCGGTGTATGCCGTTATGCTGAATTTCCCATCAAACTTGAGAATTTGAAAAAGTTGTGAAAACTCTGGGTGATACCGGTTCGGCCGAGCACCCCCAGGATAGGTTGTGGGTGACACCGGTTCGGCCGAGCACCCCCAGCACAGATGTGACATAATCTTGAGACGCATTTCTCCGCTACGGTGGGAGGAAACAAATCCGTGAGGTATTGACATTGAGCTTGCCAAAGCGGACAATTTCTTGTGTACTAGATACCAGTAGAGCGTTTCAAAGAAGGAAATGATCCTAAGATAGGTGATCCGAGAAAGTTATGTATACCCCCTCAATTAGCCCATATTAAATCTAGTGACGACTAGTTAGGATTGAGCTCATTCCTAGGCGATAGGTGAGACGTAGTTTGGTGACCAGATTATCGCCGGGCCGGTGAATCGGTTGGACTTTTGGTGGATATGTTAAGAGGGTGGTCTTCAAGAAAAAGAACTTAAGAGTTTTACTTATGAGAAAGATATCACATGAAAAGTACTATGCCTTTTATGCCACATATATGATTTATGTTTCCTTATGATGTGCCCAAGTATTTTACGATGTGTTAATGTGCATATGGTATTGTCATGCATTCATCAAATATCTGTTGCATTCATGTCATTAAGACACATACTAAAAGACACCCACTTCGGATAAATAGATTTGTAAAGCCTAAAACCAATCCTTATGCATGTACACATCTTTGATAATTAAAACCGAGTGGTAAGGGGGACGACGACGATGACACTAGTGTTAGAGTGGGAATCCCTGAGAATCTCGACAGTTTCTCATCCCTTCCTTTTCTTCAGTAGTCTCTAGGACGAGGATTACAACGAGGCTCGTGACTTCTTTTGAGGCGTAGCTTAAGGGACACACTAGCGGATGGGCGAGAGGGTCATGCGGAGGCATAGATAGCTTAGCTTTTGGGTTGACACTTATCTAACCTCATAGGTGGATAAGGATGACTTCACCTATATGGGCATGTTTTGATGTAAATGATGGTACTATGATGTTAGTAGTCTATGTATCTATGAAGATGTGATGATATTGTGATCGTAATGTATAATACTATGTTTCATGATTATCAATGGTGTGGTTACTTTTCCTCGCATCGTTATGGTTATGACTGACGTTAGGTTAGTGCTTGTGACTCGCGTTTTGCTTTCAAGTTTCAAAAAGAAAAATTTATTCGTATTTTCCGCTAAGTATTTTAATAAAAGATTCTAAGGAATGAGACTAAAAAAGTAATAGACTAATGATTAACCTAAATATGTTCTAGAATATTGGGTTAAAAATTAGGATGTTACATACAACATGTCTACACATGTAAAGTGAATTTATTTTCAATTCAAGACATATTATGCAATTTGAAAAGACTTGTTTGCTATCTCAAGAAACTCAAGGAGGACATTAGTCATTCTTCAAAATATTTTCCTTAAATTAGTTTTATGGTCATTCAAAACATATTATCTTGAAGCTTTTGAAGGGTTCTAGAGTTAACAACCACTACTATGCTTAGTGCTAGAGCCAAAAAGGTACCTAGGCTAGGTAGCACTGATGTCTTACTAGGAATGGATTATATGTTGTTCTACTATCTCATATCCAAAAAGAAAGTAAATTTGCCTCATCTCATAATGGATTACATGCTAAGCGCCACTACAAAAGAGGAAATAAAAAAATGTAGTTGTGCCCTATTAAATGTTGCTAACAAGGATCTTCCAATATATTGGATATAGTACTCTAGTTGATGGGTGGTACGAATTCATGGTGGGGACTGAGTTTTCAATAAACTCTTTCAAAACTATGAGAATAACCAAAAGGGCAGCTCAAAAATCTAGTCCCAAGAAGATTAGTCCATAAAATGAAAAGAAAAAAGATGAACCTGAGAAGCTGAAGGGAAAGGTTTAGAAAGAAGAAAAAGAAAAGATGAAAAGTAAGCTTGTTCTTTTTTCAGAAAGTGAAAAGGAAGATTTGAAGGGTACATAATCTGCTAATGTACCTATTAAGAATTTGAAAGGGGAGAGCCAAGCATAGGGAAGAGAACAGACAGAATATGGAATTGCAACAACCTTCAAAAACTAAGGTGGAGTCCTCTAAAAGTGAGCAACCAAGAGGGAGACCTGATAAACTCCCTATTAGGAGACAGGACATTGAGAAGAAATTCAAGAACCTTCCTACAAGTGTGTCAAAAGGCTCTTTAATTCTAAATGAACAACTTACAGTAGAAAGAGTTGGATTTGCAGTTGAAGAGAAGACTGCATTTTCTAAAGATGAGTTGGTTGATGAAATCCTCAAAGAAGGCAAGGCTGAGCAAGAGAAGTAGAAGATGGAAGAGGCTAAGATAGTCTAACAAGCATAAGGAATTCAAAGTTCTAATAGAAGAAAAAGTGTTGTAGTTTTTGAACCATTTGTGGTGATCCATGATCAACCCTCTGGACCAATCTCAGAACAATATAGGTATACCTCTTTCCCTACCAATGTTGCTGCTCCAAGTTCCAAGCCCCCTTCAAAAGCAGAGTCAGAACTGCTCTAGAAATTATACTTGATATAACCACTGTTATAGAGAAAGTTATAGAGCAATCAAAAGAGAATGAGAAAGTGGCTTCTGAAAATGATGAGAAACTAGTTTCAAAGAACGTGGAAAAAGAAACTTCTCATTTTGAAGGGGGAGGGTACTTAAGAGTTAAAAGTTGCACATGAGTGAGCTCTCCATTACCTTGAAGCCAATCATAGAGGAGCCAAATGAGGAGCCTGAGTGTAACGCCAAGATTTTTCTTGCTTGCAAAATGACCAAAATGCCCCTAGAGTCATTTTTGCATGAGAATTGAGGACAACCAATCCAGGCCATCCTCAATAAGATAATTTAATATTAGAATAAGACTATATGGGGTCATTTTAATCTAGAAATCAAGGACGGCCAATCCCGCCTATCCTCAAAGGATTAGTTTGATGTTTGAATGGGACTAGATGTGTTTTGGATGAAAATAGATGTGAAAATCTCAATTCGTGGTTTTTCCTGTACGCAAAATTATCAAAATGCCCTTAAGGTAATTTAACGTGGATTAAGTGACGACCGAACCCAGTCATCACTTGGAAGTTGAATATGTTAATTAGAAGGGAGATGTGATGTCTGGATGAGTCCCAGGGAGTTTTTGTGTAAAGTTACCATTTTGCCCTTAGTTAGTGCTAATTAAGTTTAATTAAAGTAATTAAGAAAATATAGACAATATTAAACTCTAACTAAAGATAAATTATTTTTATTTATTAATTATAAGTTAGATAATTATTGAGTTAATTATGGCCTATGATTGGTTAGAGAAAGTTTAATTCCATTCTTAATAAAAAATACTCCACGAGACCAAAAAGGAAAAAGTAAGAGGCAAAAGTACACTCTTTCTTTTTCTTTTCCTCAAGATTAGGGACATGTTGGTGTCTGAATTTTGAATTAATCAAGCTTAACCTAACTAAACATGTAAGAAAACTCTCTAACCTTGTCTTAGAAGCCTTAAACACCTAATTACCAATCCAAAACATGAAATTACCAATTCCTAACATTCCCCTCATTAAACCTACCTTTAATCCTAACTTTAACGCTCATGAAACATTAAAATATTTCACCTAATCCCCCTCAAAGGTAGCAGCCAAACAGCCCCCTTTTCCCCCTCATGTTATTTTTTCAAACACTTTGACTCTCATTCTTACTGCCAACTTTTTTGGCCAAATTTGTTCACTAAGTTGTGTCAAAAAGGTGCTCTCATTCTCTCCATATTGAGCTTTCTTCTTCTTCATCTTCTTCACCTTCAAGAGCCTTCATTTTTGTTCCTTATTCAAGCCTAAGCTCGAACAAAACATACCACCATCATAGATCTTTCCCAAAACACTTAAACTGGACGACTCCTCTTAAGAGAGCTTTCAATTATTCGAACTCTTGATCTTATATGTAAAGCTCATTTAGAACTCAACCAATTTTAATAGAACTAACCCTCAATTGGGTGAAAATAAGTGGTTAATCATTATTATATGAATAGTTTTTATTATGTAGGAGTCTCATTAAAAGGATAATTACCTTCTTATTTTCTCATTTTTCTAATAATCCATGCCTCAAATTTTGCAAGGGTTAAGCAACAGCTAGGCCATGAGTGTTTTTCTTTTTCGGTTCATAAACGATGCTTGCGGTTCTTCCAGCGAGAGCGTGACTCTCCCTCTCGTAACCCTTGTCCCAGAGTAAGAACACAACCCATGTTTCAGAGGCGCATCTCGTTGGAATTGCCATTCAGGCCAACCCCAAGGTCACTCCTCTTCCTCTCGCGCTCCTTCATCTCTGCAGCAAACACAGACGCCAACCTAAACGACGACGTCGAGACAGTTTACCGCATAATCAGCAGCACCTCCTCTTCATCTTCCTCCTCCCCCTCAAACCTCAAGCAGTCCTTGAAATCCAGCGGGGTATTCCTCTCCAACGACCTCGTCGACAGTGTTCTCAAGAGGGTCCGGTTCAGCCACGGCAACCCCTTGCAAACCCTCGAGTTCTTCCGCTACACAGGCGGAAGGAAAGGGTTCTACCACACCCCCTTTTCCTTCGACACCATGCTCTACATCCTCGGACGAAGCCGCATGTTCAGCCTCGTTTGGGACCTTTTGTACGAAGCCCGAAAGAAAGACCGTTCAGTTATAACCCAACGCACTGTAATGGTTGTTTTGGGCAGAATTGCCAAAGCATGTTCCGTCAGGCAAACAGTTGAATCTTTTCGGAAGTTCAAGAGGTTCGTGCCTGAGCTCGACACCAGTTGCTTCAATGCGCTGTTGAGAACCCTTTGCCAAGAGAAGAGCATGACGGATGCTAGGAATGTGTATCATAATTTGAAGCACGATTTTCGGCCGAATTTGCAGACTTTTAACATACTATTGTCTGGGTGGAAGACCCCTGAGGATGCCGAAGGGTTCTTCAAGGAGATGAGGGAAATGGGGGTGGAGCCTGATGTTGTTACCTACAACAGTTTGGTGGATGTGTACTGCAAGGGTAGGGAGATTCAGAAGGCTTATAAGGTGCTTGATGAAATGCGTGAACGGGATTTGTTGCCGGATGTGATCACTCATACTAGTATCATTGGTGGGTTGGGGTTGATTGGTCAGCCTGATAAGGCTAAGAATGTTTTGAAGGAGATGACGGAGTATGGTTGTTACCCTGATGTTCCAGCGTACAATGCCGCGATCAGGAACTTCTGCATTGCCAAGAGGCTTGGTGATGCTTATGGTTTGATGGATGAGATGGAGAGTAAAGGGTTGCGTCCAAATGCAACCACTTACAATTTGTTCTTTAGGGTTTTTTCCTGGTCCAATGATTTGCAGAGCTCCTGGAACTTGTACAGGAGGATGATGTCTGCTGGATGCCTTCCGAATACACAGTCTTGTATGTTCTTGATAAGGTTGTTTAAGAGGCATGAAAAGGTGGAGATGGCGATGCAGTTGTGGGGTGACATGATGGAGAAGGGTTTTGGGTCCTATACCTTGGTCTCTGATGTGTTGTTTGACTTGCTTTGTGATATGGGAAAGTTGGCAGAAGCAGAGAAATGTTTCTTGGAGATGGTTGAGAAGGGCCAGAAGCCAAGTAATGTTTCTTTTAAGAGAATCAAGGCTCTCATGGAATTAGCTTATAGACATGAGGCACTTGAGAACTTGACACAGAAGATGGCTATGTTTGGACGACCTTTCCAAGTTCATGACAGTACATGGAGCTCAACTGAGATATCAGGTTTTGCTTAAGTTCTCCTTTTTTTCCCCCTCTTCTCAAGTCTGCTTTCAACTGATGATGGCAAAATAAAAGGCTGAGCGAGAAGTATTATGCCTTTAGAATATGTTGTGGAACGTGTGAAGACTCAAGATACATAACGCAGGAAAGCGGGATGAACAATTATATAAGTGAGCCAATATATCGAGATTAAGCATTCTACACAGTTGGCCTTAGTGCCTAAAATGGGACTCTAATCAGCATATGCTGTTCATCTTCTAAGCCTCTAGGAAAAAATGCATCTGACCTGTTTTGGCCAGGTGACTTCTCACGTGCAGAAAACTGTTTTTATTTTCATATGACATGATTCCATTTAGAATTTGACATGTGTAAGTGATAAAATTGTTGATACAATGTGTTGAAGTCAATGCGCATGGAATTTGAAACAAAAACTTACTGTCCTCACATTTGCAGTATTTATAGTAAAATAGTTTATTTGTTTATCTTTCTTTTGTTTCTCTCTCTCACCCTGGTTTACAACGTTTTACATATAGATTTATAACTTTTTGTATATAGATTTATAATTTTTTGCATACTGATTTATAAATTTTTTACATAAAATTGTGTCCTGACGTTTGCAGTACTTATAATATTTTGTGTTTATCTTTCTTTTGTTTCTTTTTCTCTTGTTTCTCCCTCTCACCCAGGTTTATAACGTTTTACACATAGGTTTACAATATTTTGTGTATAAGTTTATAACTTTTTATGCACTGATTTACAACTTTTCAGCATATGGTTTCATATTTAATTATGAACTTGTTTAGTACACGCCATCAATTGGTTAACAACTTTTGCATACTGATTTACATATTGGTTTATAACTTTTTGAGTATTGGTTTACAACATTTCACAACTTGCATTTATAATTTTTTGTAAATTAAAAACTTATTGAGTATTGGCTTACAGCATTTCATAATTTGTATTTACAAATTTTTACATATTAATTTATAATTTTTTACATATTGCTTCATAACTTTTTGAATATTGGCTTACAATATTTCGTAACTTGCATTTAATAAACATAAATATTAATTCATCATCAAAATAATTTTATATCCTTTTAAAATACGCAATAGGAAGAAAAAAATGAAGTCATGTTTCTACTTGTAGAACTGAAATTAAATTTGACCACATTTTCAAAATTAGAGTTTCCAAATTTGGCATCCAAGTTTACAACATTTTACACATTGGTTTACAATTTTTTATATACAGGTTTACAATTTTTTGTATACTTGTTTACAATTTTTCTGCATATGGTTTCACATTTAATCCCTAAACTTGTTTAGTATATGTCATCAATTGGTGTACAACTTTTGCATACTGATTTATAACTTTTATATATTGGTTTATAACTTTTTGAGTATTGGTTTACAACATTTCGTAATTTGCATTTATAATTTTTTGTAAATTAAAAACTTATTGAGTATTGGTTTACAGCATTTCATAACTTACATTTACAACTTTTTACATATTGATTTACAACTTTTGAGGATTGATTTACAATATTTCGTAACTTGTATTTAATAAAAGTTGTCCTCTTTTATTCAATGCATGGATGAATGTAGGAGTGGCAAACCATTTGGCTATTGTCACTTCCTATTTATTATTTTCATTCATAACTTTCCTAAGATATCTTTGACAAAAAAAATATATTATAATTAGCTAATTTTTATTTTTAAAATTAAATTAAATGTTATATAAAAGAATCTCAATTGTTTATTTTCATGCCTTATTTATTATTTTTATTTGTGATATTTCTAAATGATTTTAATTAGAAACCTATTTTATATTTATAATGCATTGTTAACATGATATTTTAAATTTATGTTTAATAATTGTAATAATAAATATTATATATAAAAAATTACTAATATATAATTCAGTAATATTTTTTCCAAATTATTTTTCTGTAAGTACATAACCTTTTAAATAAGATTCATTTTTAAATCAATTATTTTTATATAAACTAATATATCTATTATGTTTTATATGAAGTTATTTTTTCCTTTCTCTTGTAACAAAAAATATGAAGTTATTTTTTAATTGTCAAACAGTCTATTTGCCATTGGAAACTCTAATTTTGGAAATATTGTGAAACTTAATTTCAATTCTACAAGTAGAAATATGGCTTTATTTTTTTTCCTATTGTGTATTTTAAAAGGATATAAAATTATTTTGATGATAAATTAATATTTATGTTTATTAAATGCAAGTTACAAAATACTGTAAACCAATACTCAAAATTATAAACCAATATGTAAAAAAATTATAAAAGAATATGTAAAAGGTTATAAATGCAAATTACGAAATGTTGAAAACCAATACTTAAAAAGTTATAAATCAATATGTAAATCAATACTCAAAAGTTGTAAACCAATTGATAACATATACTAAACAAGTTTTAAATGTAAGTTACGAAATGTCAGGACACAAAAACTGTAAATGCAAATTACGAAATGTTGTAAACTAATACTCAAAAAGTTATAAATACCAATATGCAAAAGTTATAAACCAATTGATGACGTATACTAAACAAGTTTAGAACTAAATGTGAAACCATATGCAGAAAAGTTATAAATTAGTACATAAAAAGTTATAAACCTGTACATAAAAAGTTGTAAATCTATGTGTAAAACGTTATAAACCTGGATGAGAGGGAGAAACAAGAGAAAGAGAAACAAATAAACAATTTTATTTGCAGATACTGCAAATGTCAAGACAATAACTTTATGCAAAAAAAAGTTGTAAATCAGTATGTAAAAATTATAAACTTGTACACAAAAAGTTGTAAATTTATATGTAAAATGTTGTAAACCTGGGTGAGAGAGAGAAACAAGAGAAAGAGAAACAAATAAACTATTTTACTTCAGGTACTGCAAATGTCATAACAGCAACTTTTTGTTTCAAGTTCCACACGCATTAACTTTAACACACTGTATTAACAACTTTATCACTTACACATATTAAATTCTGAATAGAACCATATCATTTCTATGGCATGAAGAAAACAAAGTGTTCTGCATGTGAGTATATGCCTTTGGCCTAATAAAACAGTTTGGAAGTGGAAAGCTTGCTATGTTACTGTTCATTAGTGATCTGTTACTCTTAACATTTGGGTTTGTACGTACAAGCATGTTTATCCCGACTTGAGGGTTAAAAAGTAAAAGAGGTTTTCCTGTTTCATTCTTGTATTTCCTATTGGCCTTTCGGAATAAAAAATAGTAATTGTACTCATAAAGTGTAGAAAATTGTATCGACTCACATATCATTTATCATTGAATAGAATGTAGACTCTACTTGAATAGGGTTCACATCCTATCCAATAATGAATGAGATATGAGTCGATATGGTATCTCATACCCTGTGAGTAAAAATAATACTATTCTTTCGGAATAGCTTTTCTGGGCACAAGAATGATTGGTCCGCACCATCTTGGGACCAAGGATAATCTACTCACCTAAATTACCAATTTATCCTTCTTATAATTTTTAATTTTCATCTTAATCTTCTCTTCTTTTCACTCTTCCATGGTTACATGCATAATCTTTACCTCAACCATTATAGCCTCCAGTCACACATTCAGTCGTAGTGATGGGCCTTTTTTTTCTTTTTTTTTATCCTAAAAAGAATCATCATATGAATGAAATTTCAAAGCTTTGAGTAACACATCGTTCAAATGAACACCTCCTCAATTAACCACAGAGAATATGTAACAATGCATTTAAAAGATGGGTCGTATTTATGTGTTGGTTGTTTTCGGAATTTTTTTTCCTTAGTGTGTTGCATTTTAGTGGGATGAGTGTCTTGTGAAATTTATCCAAAAAAAAAAAAAATCAGTTCATGGAAATGGAGCACTCCATCTACAGGGGGAAAATGCCGTTTTTTCGGTCAATTTTGGGTGAATAACTGTGCGTGTTTGTGTAATAAAAAGAAAACAGATGGTGATGATAGGCTTGAGTCTCTCATTACAATCGTGTCCTTCCTCCTCTCTTCTCTAGAGTCCGATTCCCTCTCCCATTCTCACCGAATCTCTCTCCTGCCAAATACAAATTCCATCAAACACCCAACCCATATTAGGGTTCCGGTGACAATGGCCGACAAGTCCAGGTGGCGGCAGCCATGAGAACGGGGGGCACAGCCCTCACTCCAACATAAGGGAACATAATAGGCTCCTTCCCATTGCCAACATTAGCTGCATCATGACGAAAGCTCTTCTCACCAACGGCAAAATCGCTAAGGATGCAAGAGAAATCCATTGCGTTACTGCGAAGGAGGTGAGATGTTGAAGTGGCAGAACCGACAATGCTCCACAATCCCATGTCCAGTTGTCACCATTTTTGCAGCACTTAAAAGATTGCAGAAGCATTTTCCGTTTTTTTTTTTTGGGTTGAAAAATAAGCTTGACTGAGCCATGGTGACAGGTAGCTAAGTGGCTATGATGAAAGAGGGAAAGAGGGAAAGAAGAAGGGTAGCTTGGGAATTTACAAATTTATTTATTTCACTGTTTAAATCTGAATCATCAATTTATTATAACTAGTTAGTCAAATGGTTCAAATGATTTACAAAGCGGGGATTAACCTTAATCTCACACTAGGGGTGGACCAAGCAATCCGTATCTGCTTTTCTGTTCAAAGGGCTTTAGAAGGTCTTCCAAGGGTTTGATGATCTTCAACGTCTTGCCTCTCCAGAATTTTACCGTGGACCTAGTCGTATTACCGCCAAAACTTCAGTGATATCTGTGCTCCATGTCTAAATAACCTGTGGATATATGGCTGTTTAAATCTCGTCTTCATCTGTTTAATTAATTCTTGGTGCTAGAGAGCCGGTGGTGGTTGCTTCGGCTGTGGTGTGGTAGCCGTGAACGATGATAGTGGAGTCGTAAAATGAACAAAATACAAATAAATTGATTTGTATATGTTAGTCCTGTTTGTTGTGCAAAACATTGTATTTATCAGACCGCATCAGGTGGCAATATTAGATTGGACCACATAAGGGTGAAATTACCCTCTTAATTCTCCGGGTTCCATACCACCCACCCTAAAATTATTCATCCAAAAAAAAAAAAATACAGATACTAGCGCACGGTGTGATTAAGGTAAGTTGGTATTTTGAAGGTAATATACGTCACCCGAGGTTATCATTCCGAAGGAGGGAGGTGGGTTTCACAATACAAGCAGCCTCCACCGGCCAGATTCATTATTTCCTTAGGAACAGTTATATAAAATACACTGCGGAATGCATTGCTCATAAGAATCGAATGGATATTATATAAAGTACACAAACATAAGGCTTTTAAATGATTCAATCGGCTTAATAAATCAACGGGTAAACAATGCTATTTGGTTATACAAGGAAACGAAAAATTTCAAATTATTCTTCAGGCTAGTTAATCGGTGGCTGTTCTTTTTCCAAGACAAATAATACATGCTCGAGCAATGAAAATCTAAGCAAGGCAAGAAAAGCAGACACCGGAGATCATAATCCTGAAAGTGTACTCAACTTCTTCGACCGACAACTAAAAGATCTCTATGCCTGCAATCACAAAAGAATAAAACCAAAAACATATGCATCAGTTAAAACCCTCATGATAATTGCCTAGCCAGTCAAAATTGTCATGCTGTATTAACCTTGTTTGCAATGTTGTTTGAGAGCCAGTCGAGTCCCTCATAAAGCCCTTCACCAGATGTGGCACATGTGCTCTGGATATACCTGCAGGCATAGGGCATGTAGGGCGAGAGTCAGTGGTGAGACGAGGAAGATATGCACGGAGAGGAGCAGAAGGTTGAAGCAATAATTTAGTTTACCAGTGACGCTGACGGAGAGAATGAAGACCAAGCTTGTCAGTTATCTCTGCAGCATTCATAGCATTTGGAAGATCTTGCTTGTTTGCAAAAACTAGAAGCACAGCATCCCTCAACTCATCCTGTCAAGGTAAGATTATGAGAATCCTCAAAAGATATCAGAATTAAGCAGGGCAGTTGGACTGATCAACTAATATCGTGGTTGGTGCTGCTTGTGTAGATAATTGATTTTAAGGTAAAATAATTTATGTTTGGTAAATTTTTTTGGAAGTGATTTTGATAAAATTGATAATGGTTGGATAGTAGTGATTAAATTACCTTTATAGTGTATAATTACAGAAAAAGAACTTGCTAGTGGAAATTGAAAAATGTGAATGCAAGGCAAGTGGTTGATGGAGCTTATTAGCTTAGGGACAAACAAATAAATTAACTGGTAGTTAAACTCCAAGATAGGTGCTATGAGCCACTGTTAAAGTGAGAATTTCCTCGTCAGGACTCGATTCTAAGGCCAAAATCGACTTTGGTTTTCTGCATACCATGGAAACCAAACATATTGTTTTCCTCATTGAATCGATTCTAACGAATGGAATCGATTATAACCATGTGCCAATGTAGATTCAAACAAGCTATAACCAACCTCCCATATTCACTCAATTCTGGATCTATTTTATTACCTCATTCAACATCCTATGCAGCTCATCTCTAGCTTCAACAACACGATCCCTGTCGTTGCTATCCACCACAAAAATAAGCCCTTGAGTGTTTTGGAAGTAATGTCTCCACAAAGGACGGATCTACAGGGTAAAACATATCATCAGTCACTACCATATTAGGAAGAGTAATTTTAAAATAATCAGAAGAGACCTAAGTTCCAACAAAATAACTACAAGTCAAAGGTATGACAGTTTGAGCCAAAGGACTCATATAAGACGCAAACTTCAAAATGAAGTTAGAATATTGATTGAATAGTGAACACTAATAACTGGCTAAGTACATCTATAGTCTTGAATTTAAGAAACAGAGATGTGAAAGAGAAGAAAATGCCATTGCTATTTGATTTGTAAATTATGATGTTGTTCGGTACAACATCACCCTAAACACTACAATTCACATGAACATCATTCTACAGCAAATTACATGCACCTCCAAATAACATGTATTTTGAATCTTCAGTATATTTAAGGAAGATAGCACATCTATGCGATTGCATCCAACTGACTATAACAGATTAACCACCAAAATTTACTGGTGACAACACAAATTAGGCAACGAAACAGACCATGTACAGAGAAGCTCAAGCAGTTTCAGACTTTCAGCCAATGAATATGTTATAAAACTATTCAAAAGCAATGGAAAAGATTGCTAAAACCATTCATAAGTATTGTAGTGCTAGTGAATAGACTTATAGGAGTTTCAGGAAAAAGAATACCTTGTCCTGGCCTCCAACATCCCAGACAGTGAAGCTGATGTTCTTATATTCCACAGTTTCCACATTAAACCCTACAGCAAATCATATCATATCATATATTATTACAAATCACAAGGATTGTCATGATTCACGACTACAATGATGATGACACAATAAGGGAAGAAAAAATTTGGCCTTACACCAATCTCATTGGACATCACAAGGACATAGAATCTAATATATTTTTTCCTTTGCCATTACATAAACAATTAAAAAAAATTGTAGATCTAAAAACAAAAATGTTTATCAACTTAAAGATTCAACAGCTTGTTTGGATGAATCATGTAAAAATTGGAGGAGAAAAGAGAATAAAATAATAAGGAATGAGATGGACAACTGTGGCAAAAGGCCAAAACCCAAAATTGATCTCACATTCATTTTAGGTCAAATTACATTCACCTCCTATGAGATTTGTGGAAATGCATCTTGCCTCCCCTCTAGTTGTCCAACTTATACTTAACTCCCTTAATAGAATCCATTATTAACACTCTACCTTAAACTATTATTGATTTTCCAAAAATGCCTTCACTTTTATCTTACCCTTTTTTCTTCTTAATCCCTTGTCTCCACTTCTCGACTTCTTGAGGAACTATCTGTCGATGACAACATTGCACACTGTTGATGGTGGTGACCTGACGATGGTGGTGGAGTCGTACATAGTGGACGTGTTGTCCCGGAGCACAAAGGAGGATAGGTCCTTATTCGTGGACACCATGGTGTGTTGCAATTTCCAGTCTCTGGCTCAGATCGCATTCTCCGAAGGTACCGCACAATGTCAAATCTAGCGTATATTCATCAATGGTCAAGCACTCATATTGCTTCATCTTGTCGATGAAAATGACATCCACAGAAAACTAGTTCATATCGTACCAAACAGTGTCCAAAAAAAAACCCTTCAACGTTCTCAATAATAAGGGAGGTATTGTTCAGGGTCGTTAATTAAGGAGATCTGAATCAAGTCAAAGGGAGTTAATTAGCTAAGATTTGTAATTTTTTACAAGGTTGTGGACTATGTGGAGCGATATTAGTCTTGTGGTGTATTGCTTTTTCTATATGTACTGAACCTTTGCCCCATTTAGTCTACTATTGGCAGAAGTTGTTTTCCTAATCTATCAGGAAAAAAAAAAAAGCTAAAAAGAAAAGTTTTTGAGGGGTGGACCAAGCCTAGAGTCGGTGGTGGACTTGCACATGTCCAAAGGCTCAAGGTTCTACACTCCTTTCAGCATGTCCTTGTTGAACCTTGAAGGAAGGTTGTGCACATAGATGTACCTTCCGCCACAAGGGTCGCTCTTGTTTTCAAGTGCTGCCAAGGATGACAAAGTGGAAGTACAACAGGAGGAACCAAAAGAATGAGAGGGGAGATGTGAAGAGGTAGGCTTGAGTTGTGATTCGTGTAAGAGGGAGAGAAAAGTCAGGGCTTTTCTGGAAAATCAATAATAGTTTAGGGGGAGTGTTAATAATTGATGCCAGTAGGGGAGGTGAGTGTAGGTTGAACAACTAGAGGAGAGATGAGTTGCATTTCCACAAACTTCAGGAAATGTTACTATCATTTGCCCTTCATTTTAATTAGTTAATAATGAAAAAAGAGGGGAAACATATTGACCTCATTTAGTCGTGTTAGTATAAAAAATATTTCTAAGGTACCGTCGATGTTGAGGCTAGCTCAACACAAGCTATCTCGACAAAATCAGTATGGGGATTTGAAGAGAAAATGATGGAGATCATGGTACTAGAGCTATTACGTCGAATTGCAACATGTCGAGAGGTGCTAGACATCGACACTCATCACCAATACAAGCTTCAAGGGAAGTCTGAGTTATTGGGGACTTAGAAAAATTCTACTAATAATCCCCACTCATATAAAGGTGTTTTGGTTGAGTGTCGAGCATGAATTGACACTGAATTGGGAAACACTTGCCTGGAATATAGGAGCTCGAAAGCTTTGCCCAATTAATGAGAACATGGGTAGTTATTCCATGGCTCTAGGAGCAATTATTCTTTAAGGCTAAAGCAGATGCACATGTGCATTGACAACGAGTGCAATCCAAGAAACAAGGGCAAATTGACACATTAATGTCAAGAAGCGCAGAAAACCGCTAGGATGGTGATTATCTAAAGCGCAAATAACTATCGAGACACATGGCAAAATCACATTGTACATAATTGTCTATAAATAAGAGGCATTAGGCCTCCTTTTCAGTAGTAGTTGGTTTCAGATCACACACTCAAGCTCTCATAAGTTCAAAGTCACTTTGACGTCAAGAACACGAGACATGAGTAAAGATTTTGTCACCGACTCACTTACTTTCATCGCTTTCCTTAGGACTAATCTTTCCTTTTCATGTATTTTGCTTTATTTCTTGTTCATTTACTACAATTTCTTGTACATTGTCAATCAATATTCAAAAATAAAAAAAGAATCATTCTACAAGTGTGATAACTTGTTTTTCTCTTGCTCTCCTTCAAGATACCTTAATCTTAAGCAATTCACATTTTATTTGCGCTGCCTTTGTTGACGTCGAGTTGACAGAAAAGTCTCATTGACGCTTAATCTTTAAGAACTTGAGAACTAATAAAGAGGAACGGCTTTCGTTCTTGATGAAGACTAAGGAACAACCTAAGCTTGGAGGCAATGGATGGACTTCAAGGTTAAATGACTAGGGGTAAGGATAGAAGGTCTAGAAAAGCTTTGGAGACAATGATGGTTGCCATGTTTGAAAAGAGGCCTATCTAAACTTAGAAGATTTGGAAGTTGCAAGCATTGTGAATTGTGTTCAACTGAAGGAATAAAGCCTAGAATGTAACCCATTTCAAACAGAATAAGGACCACATATTTTATGGTCCATTAGAAGTTTATTTTAGTTTGCTTACTTAGTATTTTTAAGAAATAAACCCATGTTATGAGCTTAGTTAGCTGCAAAGCCCAAGATGGCTTAAGCTTGAGTTTAGATGACATGTCTGTTTAAGTTTGTAACCACTTCTGTTTTGGGGAAATGAAAATACAAGAATTCAGCTTGAGAAACCCTGTGAGTGTTCTTCTCTAGGTTCTTGAGTGTGCCAAAACCTTTGATCTTATCAAGAGACCATACTCTTGTGGCGATCTTCAACCAAGGCTTATCAATCCCCTGATTGTGGTGCCTGCCATCCTCTATCTTATCCATCTTCTTTTTATGTTCTTTTAATCTCACTTTTATTACATTTCTGTTCATTTTTGTTATTTTTTCTTTGGGAATCTGATTATATTTAGATCCTAGCTCCAACTCCTAGATCTGAATTTTAAACTCATAGAACCTGAGTTTTCAGCAGATCCCCAAATTGAGATCACGAAGCACCTGAGTTTTCATTAGATCCCCAAATTGAGATCATGAAGCAAAGCTTGTCGAGTTTGATTTTCATATCGATGAAAATACAAGCTAAGCAAGTTGTCAATGAGTAATATTGATTCCAACTTTATCCCCAAATTGAGATCATGAAGCAAAGCTTGTCGAGTTTGATTTGCATATCGATGAAAATACAAGCTAAGCAAGTTGTCAATGAGTAATATTGATTCCAACTTTATTCGAATTAATCAAATTTCCCTTTCTATTTCACAATTCTTTACATTTCATCAATCCAAACAAACCAGTTGTGACTCAAGAGAGACAAAATACTACAGTGACAAATGAAGCGATGATCTGGAAACGGATGAAACTTACCAATGGTGGGAATTGTGGTGACAATCTCTCCAAGCTTGAGCTTGTACAGAATGGTGGTCTTACCCGCGGCATCAAGGCCTACCATAAGAATACGCATCTCTTTCTTGGCAAAGAGCCGGCTGAATAGCTTCGTGAAAGACAGCCCCATTTTTTCAAGTACTCTGAATCCACAATATCAGCGTCACAACATTAGTAGCACATTGGATCCAAATTTCAACGACAAAAAATCAAATTGAAACAACAAAAATGGAAAAACAAAAGAATAGAATATGCAGATGAAAGAGTATCGTAACATCATATGCAATTGATGAAAAAGCACGCAGTCTGTAACGGGAACCACAGAAAATAACCGAAGAATACAAGGTTGTCATTCAAATCGCGTGATCTAACGACACCCGATGCAGATCGAGCAAGCAAACAAACCCAAACCACAAATCAAAATTAAGATCAGAGAAATAACGACATTAACCTGCAAACGAAACTGGAATAAAAACAAGAAAAAAAAAATAAAAATGGAAAGGAATAGCGGAAAAAGAAAATGCGAGAGATCGAAAAGAGGGATTTCAATTTTTAATAGAAATTGAAATAGTGAAGTGATCAATGCGTACAGAAGAGATCGGGGAAGAAAAAGGAGAGAAGGAGAGAGGCTTGCCTTGAAGAAGCGATGGATTTGGAGAGGGAGATGAGGGCAGATCTCCTCTATGCAAAGAAGAGAAATGGAGCTGCTGGTTTTGTCACCGTTAACCACAACAAGCCTTTCGCGGATTATAGAACGCAGACGCACATCCAAAATTCCAAATATCATGTTCGGGAGGATTAACGCCGTTTACTCTGCCGTTTAGAATTACTCATTGAAAATTGTTAAACTCGATCACTAAACTTATACCATATACTTATACCAAGTTAAAAAAATTATAAATTAATATATAAAAAGTTATAAATCAAGATAAAAAAATTCATAAACTAATATGCAATATTGTAAACCATCTTGATTTATAACTTTTTAGACACTAATTTATAACATTTTACTTGGTGTAAGTATATGGTATAAGTTTAGTATGGTAGTCATATATCTCTCCTCTTTCTGATTACGGGAAAGAGCATTAGAGCAAGGAGCACCAAGTAGCATAGTTTTACAACTCGACAAGGTACCCAACTTGACCAAGCTACCGAGCCATTGAGTTACTGGTTCAACAAATGGGACACGCTTAAACAGAATATAATTATATATATAATTTTAATAAATACAATGATATAAGACTAATAATTATTGATTCCACTAACATAACATGTAGAAATTTAGAATATGTTCTTTTTCCTTTCAACAATTAGTTAAAGACGGTATGATTCCATAAAGAAGTTTACCAAATATTTTGGAAGAGTATTTAAATATAGTTTTTGGGCATACTCATGTCACAAAAACACATGAGGAAGTCCCTATAAAAAATAATTTGTGGTAGCACCTACATTGCTCCACAATAAACTACAATCCTAGCCATTTCCAATTTAGGAACATAGCTAAACAAAAGGGAAAATCTATGGAGCTGGTTGCTAAATGCATGTGAATGATACACTATATTGGTATAGCAAGTGAACTCACCTCAATACATAGGATATATGCAAGGAAAGCATAAAAAGTCACACATCGACAACTTTGGCAAGTGAAAGCAAGTTCATTATGCTATAAAAGATAGCAGATACTGCATATCCTTTCACTGTGTGATTGTGGGCCCAATTTCTTTGACTTCTCTCTCATAGAAATTGTCAAGTGGGCCAGCTTTCTTAGTTTAAATTTTTTAAAAACGTTAGAGCCCAACTCTTCCTGTTTAATTGAATCGTTGGGTCATTAGGTTTCTTCAAACTCAGTCGAGCTAAATTGGTTCAGTATGGTCCGTTGACATGCCCGATCTCAAAAACAACTCGAACCGATTGAGTGGTTGAACTAGGTGATCCGAGTCGGGTTTTAAAACTATAGTAAGTAAAGAGGAAAGGCACTCACCCGTTATAATGATGATTTGGCCTGCACAACAATAGTCCGAGTTGTTATGAGATCTTTGAACTTGAACTGCACTTTCCTGTAATAAATGTGGAATTCTTAATTCAGTAGTCTAATTTAACCATAATATATTTTGGGTCCATTTTCTGTACTTTTTTTTAGCTTAAATATTCTTAAAATGGTTAGTTTTAAGCTCTATAATTAATGCCTTTCGACTTAGAAAACTTAGAGAAAAACTTATATTTGCCTCACTCCAATAAAATGAGTGGCACTCACAACCTATTAGATGTGAGACACAATCATACTCTACTTAGCTAAACCCTTAGGGTTATCTTATTGTTAACAGCTAATATTAGTACAAACATACAAATTATTGATTGAAATTATCAACATATTATTACCCATCATTCTTTTAACATAAAATGCAATAAATACTGTTTGGTCCAAATTGAATTGACTAAGATCAAGTTTAATCCGATTAACCCAATCAAGCATATAAAGAATTTCAAATATGTGGCGATTTGTACTAAAGAGAGAGATTAACTCTTTAACCTATGAATCCCTCAAGTTACTGTAGAAAGACCTTGAGCAAGATCAAATAATGAGAACTGAAATAGCCTAAATGGAAGAAAAATGAACTTATGTTATCTAAAAGAGGAATTACAAGAGAATTAAAACTAAAAGTTGAGAATAATTGAAATAATGGCTAGTGTTTGCAGACTTGAATCATGTCCCTTTCACACAAGTATTCCCATATTTATAGTCATTTACCTACACTACATACACTACCAAAAAAATGGTATTTAGTGGCAGTTTTCTTGGGGATTTCCGGCGGTTTTAGCCCGCCACAAAACCACCGCGGATAACGACGTCCTTAAACCATTTAGCGGCGGTTATCGTGGCGATTTATTTGGCGGCGGTTATGTAAATTTAGTGGTAGTTAAAAACCGCCGCAAAATGTCGTGTTGGCACCAAATTGTAATATTTACTGGTGGTTTTGAATCGCCACAAAATGCTAATTACTGATGGTTTATAACCGTCGCAAAAAAAAACTCAACTGCATTTTTTATCATATTTACTGGCAGTTCCAAACCGCCACAAAATAAGCTCAATGTTAACCTGTCCTTTTTTTTTCAGCTTTTCATTATTTTCTTTTGAGGCATGCAAGTCAAAAACACCAATTAGTATCCTACATAACACTAGTATTCAACAATCATGAACAAAAAGAAAAAGTTGAATAGAAATTCTTAAACTTTTAAACAAAGAGTAGGTATATCAAATGTCATAACATAATGTTAAACAATAATTATACTGATCCAACACAACACAAGAGAGCTAAAAGAGCATAGCAACAAAAAAGTGTCTCAAGTGAAAACTAAACAAGGCAGCCTTGAGCTCTGATGTATTCATTTTCAGCTTTGGTTGGAATGATCACCATGGTGTTGAACATCATGACTAGCTGAGGAAGGCGGTCTTACACCTGCTGAAATTGATCCACTCCCTTCATTTGGGGCCTATGATAATAAGGTTTAAAGCAAGATACTCCACTATCTCAAACACCCCCAACAATAGCAATACACAAGTAAATTGAGTTACGTGATATATATACATCCCGTGTATAGACTATTTTGAACAAGTAATTTTACATGTTTTACAAGTTAATTGAAAAAAAACTATCATTCAAGAGAAATATCATACCAAGAGTTAATTAAGAACTTGTTACCTATCAGTTGTATTTTTCCAATGAGATAAAAGGGAGAAAATAACTAATGCAAATAGAGAGTGGCCACTGATTTTAGCTATTCTTGCACCCACATCCACTCTATCTATTTGAGTCACGAAAGATGTATTTACAGAAAAACATGCTTTTTGAGCTACGGCCATTTCATGACCAATGTTATATAAAGAATTTTGAAGTCATGATAGACTTGAAAAGATTGTGTGATTTACAGCAAGAATCTATTTGTGATTTTTTAGATTAACTACCGAAGTGAATAAGTGAGTTATCATATCACATGTCACTAGCAGAACTTCCATATTTAAAGATAACTCAAAATCAGTGAAATATTAATGAAATTTGAGTCACAGCCACCAAATAACCTTTGTATCCAAAAAAATTAGTTGACTTAACTGTTTTGTGAAGCCCTTATTGAAACTGGGGACATGTGTAGATAGATATATTCACCAAATCAGGACAACACACTACAAGGATGCTTCTTAAAACTGAGTGAATTACCACCCAACAACGACAAAAAAAGAGTAACAAAATAGGCAGAAACCAGAAATAATTCTAATCATGAAGTGAATTACCACCCAACAACGACAAAACTAAAATCAGAACTATAATCATGAAGCTAATCTTTTTTCAAACAGAATCTATAAGAGAAAAAATGCAGACAAAATAGTCACAAGACTTACACCTGACATTGAAAATAAAAAGAAAAACTCAGAACTTGAAACTACAAAGCAAACCAACCAAAATGAATATGATGAGGTGTTCTGTGTGGATATGAAAACTAATTAATGAATATGAAAAGTAATTCATAGTGTTAAAATATGACAATAAATTTGAATCAGCTACACAATTTCTATCTCAAAACCTAGTTTACCACTTATATATCATTTGAGTCAACAAGTTTTACGAAAAAAAATATATTCATCAACTTGAAACAAAATTCAGATAGTAACAACAGCATCAAATTGCAAAATAAATGCACAAAATACAACTATTAAGTCACCACAGTACAATTCAAAGCCATCAAACAATAAACAAAACCAACATAAAGTTAAGGTTTAATTTCATAAGAGTCAGTCAACTCATTAAATCTTGGCATATAACGATAACCAAAATGAAAGGTTTTCTTTAAAAAGATAATAGCCAAGTGTACTCACTTAAAAAAGGTGAAAAATAAACATGGGCATGAGGGCAGCCAAGTCAAAAATAGAGTTAACAGGGTTTTGCATTAACTTCTTCCTCTAGTCAAACTAGCAATTTTCTTCTAACTCCATAGGTGCTCTCACTAGTGAAAAAAGATAAGTGCCATCCATGACTCTTGCAATTCCACATAAAACAAATCTATAAAATAGCACTTAGGCTCATACCAATGTCATTCATGTGTTTTGTAAGTATTTTGATTTAAAATTTGAATCCTAACAGTGTAGGACTCTTGGCTCATATATACTCCCCAAAAAGCCAATCTTATTGGAACTATGGGGTTATGGAGCTTGACTAAAACCTAAAATCACAGAGTTTGAGGTCCATACAAGCAATGAAAGATTGATGCTTTAGTTTGTTTTTCCCCCTAATAATTTGTTATCCATTTATGTTTGTCTTGGTTTAATTTATTGCCAAATTTTCACTCCAGATACAAGCTTAATCCAATAATAACCATGCACTTAGCCCTTCAGCATGTTGAACTTCAAGTTGGTTTGCTCCTACCATTACAACAAGAGACTATATTGATAACCCAACACATCACACTCGTGTATCATGAAATCAAATTCTAAACAAAATAATCCACACCCAAAAATTTAAAAAACCAAGTCAATTTGAAATTATCTGATACAATGATAGATTGATAAAAGAAACAAATTCCAAATTTGAATAGGAATGGTTTAAAACAAAAAATAGAGAGGGAACCCAAAAAAATTCAAATAAATAAATTGCATTGTATGAAAGCAATCATGGGAAAAATTAATGGAGACCTAAAAAAGATAAAGAAAAAAGGTAATAACTTTAAAAGGAAAATTAAAAAAGAAAAAGGGAAGAAGAAGAAGAGACTGTGATGTGCATAGATGTAAGCTTGCCTCCATGAGTAAATGTGATCACCAAGCTTCAGTTGTTCTTTATCAATCTTATTGGAAAACACTCCCATTCCCCTAATTTTGTTTGTTTGTTTGTTTTGATTAGCATTTGCAAATCACAATAGTAAAATCAAATTATTATGTTTCAGATATTTCTCTCCCTTTCCCTTCTCTTTCAGGTAAAGGACATAAACCCAAATTGAAATGAACCCCAAAAAAATGAAAAATCTTCAAGGACATTTAAAAATGGCAAAATGGAATAAGGAGTCAGGCACAGTAATAATAATAAAAATAAGATAAAACAAAATAAAATAGGACCTTGACAAGGTGACAAGGAGAAAAGATTAGGGTGCTGAAGAGCGATGAGGGATCTTGCCAGTCGATGGCAACAATGAGAGTGGGGGGATGAGGGGGCGCTTGTTATTGTTAGGGTTGTGTGTAACGCCCGGGGATTGCGAAGTCGGGGAGTGATCGCCGGTGCAAAGAGGCACGGACAAGGAGCTGGCTCTGGCGGACTTGAAGCGGAGGGGTACATGAATGAACCGATTACACACCCGAATGAGAGGGATCCTAAGACTGTATAGGTATGGGACTATACAGTTGAGGAGGGCTTATATGAATTGATTTGTACTACCTATACCAACAAGATGCATCTTCTTTTCGGTAGCCCAAATTGAAAGAACTCCACAGTTAAGCGTGCTTGACTTGGAGCAATTTTGGGATGGGTGACCTCCTGGGAAGTTTTCCTCGGAAGCGTGCGAGTGAGGACAAAGCACGCTGAAAAGACCCATGTTGGTTTGTGGGGACAGTCGTCAATCCATAAAGCAGCAGGGGATGTTACATTGTGGGAGTGGATCTTGGTCACAATGGCTTCGATGGCTTCGATGACGGGGGATCTGGGAAGCATCTTGGTCGTCCTTGTTGAAGAAACTGCCTTGCCGAATCGTTGGCCACGAAACCGGCAGGCTAAGAGGAAGCGCTGCTGAGAAAGACCGAGAGAGAGGGAAGATGAGAGAAGGAGCATGAGTCTGAGAGCGAGAGGGGGGAAAATGAGGTTTTACTTTTCTAATTTTTAATCTTTTCACTTTTTTTCTTTAATTCTCGGTAGTTAGAGAAAGTAACCACCGCTAAACAATTTGATTTGCGGCTGTCAATGCAAACCATAGGGAAATGTAAAATATAGCGGCGGTTTCTTGAACTGCCAGTAAATAACTGTCGCTAAGCAGCACTTTTCTAGTAGTGATACTTGATCATGTGTTAGCTCTAGAACCCTTCAGAAAGCTCTATAGCTTGTGTTTTGAGTGA
This sequence comes from Dalbergia cochinchinensis, assembly GCA_031216125.1. Lineage (NCBI taxonomy): Eukaryota > Viridiplantae > Streptophyta > Magnoliopsida > Fabales > Fabaceae > Dalbergia > Dalbergia cochinchinensis. The sequence goes on from CM062369.1 coordinate 34,570,957, forward strand.
AAACAAAGTAAATTTTGTTAAGATTTTGAAGAAAACACTAACATTTTAATTGAGTTTCTATAGCGTTTAAACAGGACTATTCTTGTTACATATAAGTTCAATTGATGGCAACTTTTTTCACAATATCATGTATTAGCATGATTATAATCATATTCAAAGAGATTCAAAGCATAATGATGTGAAAAATAGTTTAGAAAGGGAACTAATATATGTTAGAAACTCGAGAAAGCTACATCAACCATTAGAAAATATCTTGCATGTTTAGAAAGCTCTAAGATTAGCAAAGCAATGAATTTCTCTTGAGCGAATCATGATTAAGATCTTCAATCTAAATAAGAATAAGCTTTGAAAACACTCTAAATGGTGAAAGAATTCCTATCAAGCTTAGAGTTAGGCAAAAAAGATCAACACAAAGATCAGAAGTTGTAAAGCTACTTCAGAAAGCACGTGTTATTCAGAAATCGTGCTAAGTTTACAAAAATAGAGGGAATTTGAATTTCAAATAAAGTCAATGCTTGGAAAAGTATTGATAGTGACACATTACTTTTGTACTTGGTCAAGTACCTCATATTCTAGAAGAAGAAAAAAATTCAAAAACTACACTTCAGAAAATAAAAGTTATTTCTCAAAGTTGTCCAGAAACTATATTGTCAATGTCTCTAGAATGACAATTCTGACATAGCTCACCTACTTTTCTAGAGGACAGTTCTTAAGACACAAAAAAAGATCAACAAGTGTAAAGATAAGGTGAAATCAAGGGACAAAGATCTAGTTCAAAATCCAAGTATAAAAGGGTGGTGCCTTCATACGAGATGAGAACTTTTGCCAAAACTCACTAAAGCTATTTTTGGAAGTCTATTTTATTACTCCTTGTAATTTGTTTCTGTTTTCAAAATCTTCTTTCTAGAACTTATTAGATACAATTTTCTTCTAAGGAAGAATTTAGAAAGATATCTCTCAAGTTTATAGTGTACACATTGTTCCTTTCATAGAAAAACTTGGCTGTTATTTGATGGAGAAAACCAACCAAAACTAAAATCTTAGACCCTAATCCAGTAGTTATCAAAATCTTGTAACCAAAACTATAAGTAGTTTGTAGCAAGTTTCTCTTTATGTTCCTCTGTCACCCCAAGCATATTTTTCCATCTTTCCTCGTTAAGTGTGGTACAATATTGGCTTCATGTGCGGACTTTGTTATGCTTAAAAAAAATTGATCATGTGCGTTGGACAACTTAAAATGCTAGTAACAAATGCAAAACAATTCAATTAATGAATTAAAAGTGAGCTGATTTAGCAGTAAGTGAATTAGAGTAATGATATTTTGACACCTACTTTATAACCATTGGATGTGATGGATGTTAAGGATAACTAAGGTGTAACACATCGATTTTTCTGTCCAAGGGAAATGACCAAAATGCCCCTGAGGTCATTTCCTGACCCGAGTTCGAGGGTAACCAACTCGGTCATCCTCGAAGGGTCAACTCAATGCTTGAGGGGGATTGAATGGCCTTTGAATGCTTCCGGAAGCAAAAATCTTGTTTTCCGCAGTTTCGGGTCAAAATGACCAAAATACCCCTATAGCGTTTTACGCGGGTAAAGGTGTCGTTTGAGCCTGAAACTTTCCCTAGAGGTTTAAAAACATGTTTTCATGTGTCTAGAGGTCTCTGTTCAAGTCCCGGTGGCCCCGGGCAGTTTTAGTGCAAAATTACGATTTTGTCCCTAGAATAGTGTTTTTGAGTTTAATGACGTAATTAAGCAAACCTAAGCAATATTAAAGTTAATTAATTTCTTACAAATTTAAAGTTAATTAAGCAAACGAAGATTAATTAATTTTCCTAATTAATCTAGAGTCAAAATAATTTATTAAAGTTAATTAGAACCTAAAATTGCTTAGATTAAACATTAAATCCCTTTTTAGAACTCAAGACTCCTAGTCTTGGAATCTTAAATAGTGTTTTCTCTCTCCAATTCCTTAAATCAAGGAAATGTGTCTAGAGTTGTTTAGACTCTAAATTGAGGATTTAACTCACTAATGGTGTAAGACCACTCCTTAATTATGTCTAGACCACCTTAATTACCCATTTACCTTATCTAAACACTTTCTTACAAATTCCTAATCTTAAGCATAATCAAAGATACACCTAAACACAACTCTAAACCACAATTAAAATGCAAAGAAACCTCCCCCATGGGCTGATGCATTTCGGCCACATCCTCCCCCTTTGACCACATATTAAATTGTTTTCTCACTCAAAGAACCATGCTTGAGGCCATACCTTGAACCATACCTCACCATACCTTAAGCCATACCTCACCATACCTCAAAGAACACATTATCTCACCTCATGGAACTCATGGAAGCCTCCATTCTGCACCTCATGGCGAAGCCACTCTCCCCATGACCTCCCTCCATTTGTTTCATTTCTCTATAAATAGAATGCCTTGAGGAGCTTGCACCACTTTTAGATCATTTGCTAAGTTTAGGAACACTCAAAGCTTTTCTTTTTCTCTCAAAGTTTTTGTGTTCTTCAAGTTCTTGGAGTTCTTCAAGTTCTTCATCTTCTTCATCTTCTTCTTCCATCTTCAAGTTCATCACATCAAGTAGGGATTTTCTTTCATGTATTCTTTTCTTTAAAGTTCTTGTTTTAAGCTTGATGTTCATAGTTTCTCTTGGTTCCTTTTAGAACTTCTTTTCTTCTCCTTCTTCCTCTTTATGTTTCGGCCATGGGCCTTTGGGAATGAAGGAATGAGAGCTTGATGATGAGAGTTTCATGATGATGTTCATCACTTGAAACAAACTCTAGAGCTTGATCTTTGTTCTTGAGCAAAAATGTTTTTAGTTTTTCCTTTCTTGAACTCTTGAGAACTTTAACTTTGATGATGTTTTAAAATGGCTCTATGAACTCAATGATGAGGACTCATGATGTTGATGTTAATATATCATCAAGATCATGAACTCTAGAGTTTTAAAATGTTCCTTTTTCTTCTTGAAGATTTCGGCCATTTCCTTAAATTTTTCTAAGCTTCATGGTTTGATTTCCTAAAAATATTATGTTAAGTTTTAAAGAACTCTAAGCTTGACTTTACCTTGTTTTGATGAGTTTGGGTTATGGTTTAAATTCCTTTAAAGTCTTGTTAAGAGCTCTAGAAAGATAAAATGAACTTGCATAATTTATTTTATGCTTGCATTCATATTTACGTTCTTGCTATGCATCTTTACTTTCTAGCTATCACCTAAGAACATAAAGATTAAAATGGAACTTGTCTCATCACTTAATTTAATTCTCGAAGCCTTTCTATTTCGGCCTTAAAGTCGATTGTTGTTGGGCCTAGAGCACTAAAATAAAGAATTGAACTTGCATTACCACCTAATTAATTTCTCGAATGCCTATCTATTTCGGCCTTAAAGTCGATTGTTGTTGGGCCAAGAGCACTAAAATAAAGTATTGAACCATGTATATTTACCTTCAAGCTTGCACGTTTAAGTTTATGCCTCGCATATTTACTTTCAAGCTTGCACGTTTAAGTTTATGCCTTGCATGCTTAAATTTAAGTCATCACTTTACTTTATAAGCAAGATTAAAAATGAAAAGTATGAGCACGTTTAGTTTATGTCGTAACTTAATAACCTAGAGCTCAAAGACTTGCCCATTTCATTCCAAGATAAAGTTAAATGTGAATGTATTCCTTGAATGCATAATTTCGGCCAAGTAGTGATGATGGACTTGCAATGAGTTTTCATCTAGCTACTAGGACCAATAGTCTATGTTTTAAGTTTTCCTTAAAGCTTTACAAATCTTTATAAGGTTATGTCATCACAAGTTGTGATTTTATTATCTTTTAGGGGATGGAATATGTTTTGGTCAGTGACCTAAGGCTTCTCTTAGCCTTTTGATGAATTAAAATAATTTGCTAAGAGTTTTTAGAACTTCTAAATTGATTCCAAGAGAAACTAGTTAACTTATGTACCTAGAAATGTCAATTTAACTCTCTCATTTAAGTTAAATGTTTTCGGTTCTGATGTGATGAGTGTGATGCTGTATGATGATGTTTTGATGTGTTGGAATGTGAAAATATCATGTGATGATGTAGAAGCGATCCTATGCATGATAGGTAAGAAACTAACTAACTAGAAATACCGTAAAGCTAGAATTTAACATGGTTTTGACCCATTTGTTTATGGAACTAATCCAAACTGTTTTAATGGGAACATAATCAGATTTAGATTGTTTAGACATGAAAAACTTGGTATCATTTGGATCAGAATCAAATTCTAGCACCTATAGGGAAACTAGTAACTAGAAAACCGTAAAAGTGCAAGTTAGAACTCTTAGAACGTTTACTTTTCTGGATTCTGTCCAGCACCCTTACAATGTGATAAACATGATTAATAATTAGTCCTTAAGTATAGGAATGCCTCATAATTGATTTAGATTTAATTCATAGCGCCTTAGGCGAAGACGGAACCAAGAAAGGGTTTAAAACGTAAGTTCTAGAACCCCGTGAACACAAGTTAGAGGATTTGCCCTATGCTATTCAGATTTAAATATGAACATAAGGATTAGGAATGATGATTAATTATGAGCCCTTAGGTGCATAAAAATATGAGCGACGGATGTTAGAAAATTATATCTCAAGATTAAGACCCGTAAGGGTCAAAGCATAAGCTACCGTAAGGGTAAGCGTTCGAATGTTTTATGATGATGCATGTAGTATGCAAATGATGATGATGTTATTCATATGAGGAATTCATGAGGTTATATGTTAATGTGGCATAAAGCAAATTTGGAAGGAAATTCGGTGTAATGACCGTTGTGCCGCCGAATTTCCGACAAATTTGGGGACTTAAAGAGATTTTGAAAATTAAGGTACTAAGATGGGTTCTAGGATGACACCGGTTCGGCCGAGCACCTCCATAGAACTCATGTGACATCGGTACCATTTTACACTCTTAGGTGACACCGGTTCGGCCGAGCACCCCTAAGAGTTTTGCCCCCTAAACCGTACTCAGATAGTGGGGATTTATGATTTATGATACGCTTATCGTTAAGTGGTAAGTAAGAACTAGTGACGACTAGTTAAGGTATGAGCTCATAACCTAGATGTATGACACGTTCTGGGTGACATCGGTTCGGCCGAGCACCCCCAGTTTGATTGTCTTTTAGGGTGGCCCATGAGGAAGAGAAGTTTCATGATTATGATTATGTCACTAAGTTTTGTCCCATATGAATGTTACTCCTGCCACTTTATGCCACCAAGTATGATGATGCTCGATGTTATGTTTTATGTATGTGCATTAGGTAGTGCCATGCATACATTTTCTATTATGTTGCATTCATGACATTAAGATCATCCTAAAATGAATGGACCTTGGCTAAAATATATTTTAAAGTTTAAAATGAACTTAATACATGCTCAGCCATTTTGTATAAATAAACCCAAGGTTCCTGAGGACGTAGATGTGACACCTAGGTAGTAGGAGGCCCTACTGAGATTCTTTAGCAAGATTCTCACTCCCTCTATCTCTTCCTTTCCGTCACGTCTTCAGATGGCGGCGTTCGTAGTGTTCGTGGTCACCCGAGCATGGGAGGTGCACTATGACCGGCTCACGGGTCATACCATTTTGAGGGCGTGCGGTGCGGGTTTTCATGTTCGTAGGATGCCCTTTCGCTCATCCCGTGCACACCCATCGCTTCTCCCCGACTGCACCCTATGGCGACGACGAGCGGGTTTTTGAGCGTCTTGGCGTCGCATGACGAGAGTGCTCCGCATGCACACCGCCGCCTTAGCCATGCGAGACTATCCCGATTACGTGCCCCGGACCTACTTCTCGGAGACCGACCCGTCCGAGGACCCGCTTACTCATCCGTATAGCGAGAGCTCTGCCCCCTCTCCACCATTGATGAGGGAGGGCAGTGAGGATACCGTGACTCGGCCCGAGCTTGCACGGCGACCAGGAGATGCGGCTACACCGCGGGGGTCACTCTCGATCCCCGTTCCGCCTCTTTACGCCCAAGGAGCTCGCACAGTTTCCCGGATACTTGCCTCGTTCACGAGACGGACGTCAGTAGGAGGTGACGATCGACCGATGGAGTACCCGATTAGAGCACACACCACTAAGATGGGGATAAACCTTCTTTTGTTTAGAGGTTATCCCATTAGGTGCACTCGGGTAGGGGAGTAGATCATGTTTATGTTTATGTTGTATTTCCTTTCCTGTACTTTCCTTGTACTAAACTAAGTCCCACACTTATAAGTGGGCAAATTATATATATATGAGATGATCTTCAGTGTTACTCATGGTGTGCCTTATGTTATGATGTTGTGAGACATTTGTTTGCCATACATGGTTTACCGCTTATCGCATCACGCGGCTCTCACTTTTATTTCAAAAAAAAAATTACCCGTATTTTCCGATAAGTAATTCAAAGTTAAATGAGAACTATGAAGTAACAGACTAATGATTAACCTAAATATGTTCTAGAGTATTGGGTTAAAAATTAGGATGTTACATAGGGACTATCATGACATCTAATGTCTAAATAGACACCCACTTCTTGGGTATCAAAATATCATTATCTAGTGAATTATAGTAATGTATTGGTTTCAAGTTTGATTCTCATTACATGATTTTTTTTAAATGTATATAATAAATATATTGCAGAACTTCTAACAGGCCCAGGCCATCTGGCTTGTTTCCACCCCTATTACTAATAATTTAATATTAATTTCAAATTAAAAAATGATCAAATCTAAAAAACTATAATGATCAAATCTAAACAACTATCATATCATATAAAAATGTTATCTATAAAAAATTTCAAATATCAATTTTATTTATTAAAATTACTAATACCGATACATTATCTAAGAAAATATCCCAAAAAGGAAAAATAGTGGTTTAATTTTTTCAAATCTCATATCAAATAATATTCTTTAAAACAAAACATCTAGTTTAGAAGGAAATTAGTAGAAATTAAACAATTTATAGCAATGGTACGAGAAAACACTAAAAGAAATTTAGCCTAAAATAATAATTATTTTTGGCAACATATGAAAAGTGTTACTTGTTGTACACAGAGACCATACTTTTTTTTAAATGTGTTACCTTTAATATACAAAAACTATTGTCTTCTCTATTAAAAATTGTTACATTAGACAATTGATCATGCTTGCTATAGCAACTCTATGAAAAGTGATGCATTAGTTTAAAAATGCACCATTTGTTAAAAAAATATTGCCTTTGACAATTGGTCACATATGATATAACAACTTTTCAAAATATGATGCCTTAACTTGAAAAAGTGTAGCCTCTACTATATCAAGTGTTTTTTTAGGCATAAATTTCTTATATTGAAAGAAACTGCCCATCAAAATATTTTATCCCCTTTCTTCATTGAGATAAGTTTACAGACTTCTATCTATCATAAGCCATGATCTCATGCATTAACACCTTTAGCAAGACAGATAAAGGAAGATGACTGATATAAAGTTGTGTAATGTATATTCTAAATTATAATTGTTTGGTTGGCATTTTGTATTTAATAAGCGGAATTATGGTTTTTTTATTGGCAATTATAACTAAATCAATGACTTGATATTGTTAGCTTCAGAACCCTTCCAAGAAGTGTTAATGAGTTTTGAATTACAACAAAACCAATTTAAAGAAAATGCTTTGAAGAATGACTAATGGTTATCTTGAGTTTCTTGAAGACTTAAATAGGCCCTAGTGTTTAGCATATTAAGGCTTAATCAAACAAGGATATATTTGACTTTGCATGTGCAAAGATGTTTTATCTCATGTTAAGAGATATAAATTGAAAAGGAAGTAAGATTATATCCTTATTCAAGCTTAAAATAGCTAACGTTTTGAAGAAGAAATCAACACTACAAGAAACCAAGATTTAAAACTTTAGAAAGTGGCACTGGACTTCAGAAAGTATACCTAAAAGGAAGATATCAAAATATCTATGAAGCCAAAGTGTTTTACTATCTTCAATCATCACATTTGTAAAGTTTATATCATCAACAAATGCTGATTAAAGACAAGAAGACTTAAGAATCAACAAGGAAATGTTACCACACTTTAAAAAGCTCACTCACAGTGAAATAGTGCACTCTACAAGAAAAAAGGAAGGAAAATTTGAATTTCAAATTTGAATTTGAAAAAATTAAAACCCAATGTCAGAACTGGTTTATCATCTCTTTTCCTTTGAGGTCAGCAACCCTAGGTCCTAGAAGAAAAGTTCAGAAACCATGATTCAGAAAGTAGGGTAGTTTTTGAAGGGACATCAGAAACCTCAATATTACAACAGCTACTGCAATAGCTTTGACAAATAGATAGGCTATTCTTCTAGACTATCTTTTCAAGACACAGATGAATAATCAACACGTGTCCCTAGGAAGTCTGATCAAGGCAACGGTCACAAGGAAGACCTCTATAAATAGAGATGCTATGCTTTCAAAAATGCAAGCGACTAACGCTAAACAAAAGAGCTAAAACTCCCCAAAGATTTCTCCTTCATCTTCTTGTAAAAGTGCAGCACTACTTGTAATCATTTCCTTATTTGTAAAATCTTCTTCTGTATTTATCATTGTTAATAAGTTCTTCTAAGGAAGAATATCTAGAAAAAAGTCATTCAAGTTCATCCTAGTTCTATCTCTGTAAATCTTTAAGGAAAATTGAGTGTAGGTTAGTTTGAGTTGCAAACCCAAACACAAACCTTGTAACCTCAATCCAGTAGTGATCGGTGTGAGGTAGCTTGAAGAAGCTAGTTAAAGACTACTTGCAATGCAATAGTAAAGGTATTTTATTGGTCACAGTTTAGCTTGAAGAGGCTGGTTAAAGCTACTCGGTTTAACTTGGAGAGGCTGGTCAAAGACTACTCGGTTTTAGCTTGAAGAGGCTAGTGAATAATTACTTGGTTTATGACAATAGAGGTTGTCTACTGGTCATTGGAAATAGCCTGGCAAGGCTACTGAAAGATTATCTTTGTTCTTTCTCTGGTTGGAGAAAGATCTAGTGAAACTCAACGGTTGTTAAGAACTGGATGTAGGTGGGTTGACCGAACTAATATTAAAACTCTTGAGCAGTATCTTTCTTCTCCTTCATCTCCTTTTTATTTCTACATCTATTTTATTATCAGTGTCTATTATGGAAAACTTTCTTTCACTTGTTTGTTACATATTCAGTTCAGAAAGTTCACTTTCTGAAGTTATTAACGCTGTTTTTCGCTGCACTTCATGTCCATTTTTGATAAAATTTCAAAAGAGTTTGATACTTTATCATTCCTTTTTGTTTGGATGTACAACATAGTTTTGAAAAAAACATGTAAATCTTGAGTATTAGATAATATATCTATCAATGTCTATTTTCTCTTAAACTTGGTATGCTTGATCATCAAGGAAATATGTCACATGATTCAACAGTTTGTTTGATGAATTATGTTGTTAATAAAAAGATATTTAATGGAATAAATGTAGCATACTTACTCTTGGGGTAAACGAATCCCTATATATATAGAAGAGGGATTTATTACAAGAGTGGGGGAATAAATCTAAGCTTATAATCATGAATGGTCAACATTGAAAGTTATTAATGGTAAATAATGATCATATAATCATTTAAAAATCTCAAGTGATTTTATATTTTAATCTTGACTATTCATGTAAGATTCAATTATCTATATATGCTCCTTTCATTCTCACAATAAACTACCCTTTTCACCTGGGTCGTTCAATATATACACTGAATCCTACACATGCAGCATCTTATACTCATTCATCCATACATCTTGTGCATTATAGGGTTGGATGTTCCAAGTTTTGAACAATGATAATCTGAATCGTAACATGATCAAGTAGAAAAATATTATAAAGTTTCTAGCCGGTGGATCAAAAGTGGTATATGCTCAAGTTGCACAAGAAAGGGGGTTGAATCATGGTTTAACTTCTTTGTATTTATGAAAACTTTAAACAATGTCTATCAAGTTTATGCTTGAAGTGTAGTGGAAAACTTACTTAGTAACGTTCAGAAAGTAACTTTTTGAATTGAGTTGAAAACTTGAAAATAGTTTAATATAGATTTTTAGAAATATGTGACTGTAAATCTTAAAAGCAGAATGTAAAAGAGATAGAAGGAGTAGAGAGATACTGTACAAAGAGTTTTTATACTGGTTCGGTGTAACACCCTAATATTTAACCTAACCCGCCTAGGATGTATTTAAGTTAATTATTAGCCGTTACTCTTTTGTTCCAGTTCTTAATTCTAACTTCTAGACAATACTTAGTGAAAATACAGGTAAATTTTTTTTTGAAATAAGAGATAAAAACATGAGCTGCACATAAGATGAATACTATATTCGTTTGGTTCACGAACGATAATAAAAGGCCATACATGCTATGAATAGAAACTCAAGGATTATACATAACAACCATCATATCATAAATATAATAAAGGTTCTGCCATACACCAAGTTATATAATAGCATAGGTACAGTCATCTAAACAAAATACATAGAAACATGAAATACAGTGTAACATCCCCTGCTGCTTTATGGATAGACGATTGTCCCCACAAACCAACACGGGTCTTTTCAGCGTGCTTTGTCCTCACTCACACGCTTCCTACGAAAGCTTTCCAGGAGGCCGCCCATCTCAAAATTGCTCCAAGTCAAGCACGCTTAACTGTGGAGTTCTTTCAGTTTGGGCTACCGAAAAGAAGATGTATCTTGTTAGTATGGGTAGTACAAATGAATTCATATAAGCCCTCCTTAACTGTATAGTCCCATACCTATACAGTCTTAGGATCCTTCTCATTCGGGTGTGTAATCGGTTCATTCATGTATCCCTCTGCTTTCGAAGTCTGCCAGGATCCGCTTCTTGTCCGTGCCTCCTTGCACTGGCGATCACTCCCCGACTTCGCAATCCGCGGGTGTTACATGTAATGTAACACCCTAAAAATTATTTAGAAATTAATTTGGGCTTTACTAGTCGTAATTTAAAAAATCTGGCGGTTTTAGTAATGATGAGAACGGTCTAAAAGATTTGTAAAAAAAAAAACTAAAAAAAAAATCATGAATAGTAACCTTATGGGCTCCACGGGCCTGTAAGACAACCGAAACCCTAGAACTGGGATCCGAAGATGCCTAAAACTGAGAAATTATAGGAGTGAGATTAGAAATAGTTAGAAATAGAGATTTTATACCTAGAATTAATTTTCAGGCAATGTCTTATTACTCGGGTACAGTGTTTTGCCCATTCGGTGGAGTTTTGATGTGTAGTTTTTAACACCGTACAAGTTACTTGGTGGCCAAGTAACCTTTACCAACCACCTTATGCCAAGTGGATGGCAAGGATTAAAACTTGAAAAGCGAGTTTTAATCTTAACTTTTCATTAATTATTTTACCTGGGAGCCAATATCTTACCCGTTCGATGGAATTTCGGTGTGCGTTTTTAACACTGAAAAGGCTACTTGCTCCCCAAGTTAAAGTGATCTAATTATATTGGGCAAAGTGGATGACCAAGATCCATTCTTTGCCTAAGAAAACAATCTTGGCCATTTGGTCAAAGATTACTTAGTTTCACATTATAATATTCATTCTTAATATATAAGATCAACACCAAACTAAGCTTCTCCGAGAAGCCAAATTTTCTTCTTCTTAAAGCCCAATTTTGGCCAGCCTAAGAAGATAACACCAGCCACCATTTTCATTTCTTCAAGAGCTTACAACTTGCTTCAAATCACCAAAACTCTTGCCCAAAGTTCCTAAAACCACAAACTCTCTTCAAAAAACTTATTCTACACATCAAAACCTACAATTCTAACCGATTGAAATTTCATTTCCTCACCATTTCTCACCTTGATACCTCATATACTACTGCCTAATAGAGGGTTTGATGGCTTTGAAGTGAAGGGAATCATCCTTTGAGCATCCTTTGGAGTGAAGATCTCTAAAGCCACCAAAGTAGGGTTTTTAAATCTCTTTTTCTTCAAATCTCTTTTTCTATTTTCATCACTGATTTAAATTGACATTTATGCTTTTATTGGTTGATGATGTAACATCCTAATTTTTAACTCAATACTCTAGAACATATTTAGGTTAATCATTAGTCCATTACGTCATAGTTTCCTTTTTACTTTAAAATACTTAGCGGAAAATACAGGTAAAATTTTTTTTTGAAATGTAAAAGCAAAGTGAGAGCCACGCAATATGATTAGCGATGAAGCGCATAAGAAAATGAAACAAGCAAACTTACGAACATCATAACATAAAGCAAGTAATGGCACATCATAATGAAACTGAACTGCATAAGTGGATATATATTATGCCTACTCAAAAGCGGGACTTAGTTTAGTACAACATAAAGCGAATACAACCGAAATGGAAATACATGGAGTGAAAGTACAACAAAAGGCATAAAAAGAAACTCTCCTACTCTAGTGTGCCTACAATGGATAACCTCAAAACAAAAGGAGGCTATCCTGGTCTAGTCAGAGCTCGGGCACCAAAACACGACTGTCGTCTCCTACTGCGGGCCTCTCTGGAAAGGAGGGACGTATCCGATCTACTGAGCTATCTCTGCTGGTGTGGCTATATGCTGCATCGGCCGGGCATGGGCTCCACAACGGGGAGTCATCCTCACTCGACCTTCGCGTACTGGCTGAGTGACGGTAGCCTCGCTGCCCTCCCCATAGTCCATCGGTACAGTGGGTGAGGATCCCTCGGAAGGTACCTGAGTGGCAGAGTCCTCTGAAGGGTCTGTCTCGGAGAAGAATGAGGGGGAGTGGGGCACATACTACAGGTAGTCCCGGATAGCAGAAGCTATCGGTGGGGTGTGGCGTGGCGGATCTGCTCCTCTCGAGGGCGTGCACGCTCGAACACGAAGTCGTTGCCAAATGGTGAGGTAGGAGAGAATCTGTGAGTATGTACAGGGTGGCTGAAGGGTCGTCCAATGAACATAAATACACGAACGACACAGTGACCCACAAAATGGTATGACCCGTGGTCTAGATCACGATGCACCTCCCATGTCGGGGTGTCCACAAAAATCACGAACGTCGCCATCTGAAGACGTGACAGAAGGAAAAGATAGAGGGAGTGAGAATCTTGCTAAAAAATCTCAGTAGAGCCTCCTACTACCTAAGTGTCATCATCTACGTCCTCAGGAACCTTGGGTTTAGTGTATAAAATAAGTGAGCATGCATCAAGTTCATTTTAAGCTTCAAAACATAGTTAGCTAAGGTCCGTTCATTTTAGAATGATTCTTAATGTCATGGATGCAACATATTAAAGAACGTATGCATGGCGCTACCTAATGCAAGAATATCAATCATAACATCAAGAAACATCATGATAGTGGCACAGAGTGGCAAGTAAATTCTCATGTGGGAAAACTTTGTGACATAATCATCACACTTTACTTTCTCATGGGGCCACCCTAAAAGACATTCGCTCTGGGGGTGCTCGGCCAAACCAGTGTCACCCAGAACGTGTCACATCTCTAGGTTATGAGCTCATACCTAACCAGTCATCACTAGTTCTTACTTATCCCTTACCGATAAGCGTATCATAAATAAATCCGGACTCTCTAGTACAGGCTAGAGGGCATTTTGTAACACCCTAATATTTAACTCAACATGCCTAGGACGTATTTAAGTTAAGTATTAGTTATTACTCTTTTGTTTCAGTTTTTGATTCAAAACTTCTTGAAAAATACTTTAGTGAAAATATGGGTAAATTTTTTTTATAACTTTAAATACCAAAATGTGAGCTGCGCATACTAGATATCTAACGTCATTTATCTTGCCTGCGTAAGAGAGATGTTAGAAACAAATAGCGGATAAATACATAATACAACCATGGCATAACATAACTCAAATAATAATAACATATCAATTACTGTATCATAATGGTGATGTCTTGTAAACTTAAGGACATCAATATATATCCATCAATAGAATACAAACTGATATATCAAATACGATCACTCTAAAGTCAAATATCCAAAGGAAAGTTATCTCCATAGCTCTTCATCCAGTCTCAAGGTAAATCACGAACTACACCATCTTTTATGTTGGGAGGCGACACGAAAAAGAAAATGGGATAAGAAACTTATACAAGAATCTCAGTAGGGCTTCCTGACTCTAACACAAGTGTCATTGTCATCATCCCCAGGAACCTCGGGTTTAATTATGAAAATAGTGAACATATATATAAGGTTCATTTAATAAGTTATAAATACCATTAGCCGAGGCCCATATCTTTTAGCATGAATCTTAATGTCATGAATGCAACATATTAGTCATGGATGCATGTCAATATCATATACATAATATCATAAAATTCATAAAATGATGCATATGATATAAAGAACATCATGATCATCATTCTTACAGGTGACTTAAACTTCTTTATTCTCTTTCCCTTGGGGGCCGCCCTATAATTCTCTCTTTTCTCGAGAGTTCTAGGTTATGAGCTCATACCTCACTAGTCGTCACTAGCATAATCTTATCCCTTTTGATAAGTTAAATTCTCGACTCTTAAGGTACGGGATAGGGGGCATTAGGATCACCTTTCATAACCTTTAATTCGGGGAATCCAAAGGATCATTTCCTATTTGGATCACCTCTCATAACCTTTAATTCGGGGAGTCTAGAGGATCATTTCCATGTGTTTTACGTCACTTTAATCTTGGCATGATATAAATAGAGATGCAAACATAAATAACTCATCATTAATATTTCATGCTCATAAACTTCATGAACTTATGCATCTCAATGAATCAGACATAACCATAACATGCCATAAATCAAATCACATAAACATGCATCATATTTCATTGCATATATCCCATATAAATCTCAATATATGAACATCGCCATCACAAGATATCAATCATATTCATCTCATCAAATTATCAATATTTATGTTTAAGTCCCAAAGGATCAAATCACAATTCTCAAAGGTTACGGGTCAAAACATAATTACCCCTTTTTAACATCTACTCATAAATTAAGGATCTTTAACTTTAACCAATATATTTCAAGAGATATATAACAATTAGAAACCATTCAAACTCATCATGAAAACCTTTTAGGGCCATAGACTAAATTTAACATATTTTAGGGGTCAAAGTACAAAGTTACTTATTTTTAACACTTAAAAAGCCAATACTTCTAAAACTTTCTCTAAACATCATAAATGGTATTCTAAACACATATACACATCAGATATCATTATTTACTCTAATTAAAATCCTTTGAATCAAAAAATTACATAATTGATAGTTTAGGACACAACTTTCCGCATTTTACGAATCGGTCAAAACTAATACTTGTAATTATTCTTTTTAACCTCTAAGATACCAAAAATGTAACATCCTAATTTTTAACCCAATACTCTAGAACATAATTAGGTTAATCATTAGTCTGTTACGTCATAGCTTTCTCATTACTTTAAAATACTTAGCGGAAATACTAGTAAATTTTTTTTTGAATTATAAAAGCAAAGTGAGAGCCGCGCGACACGTTAACTAGTAATGCACGAAAGGTAATACAGCAAGCGTCGCATAGCAATATGACATAAGCACATAAAAGCACATCATAATAACATGGGACTACATATTTATATAATATGCCCACTTAGATAGAGTGGGACTTAGTTTAGTACAACATGAGCAATACAACTAAAAAGGAAATACAAGAGAAAGTGCAACGAAAACTATAAAAGCAACTCCCCTACCCGAGTGCAACTAACGGGATGACCTCTAAAACAAAAGAAGGTTCATCTCCATCTAAGTGGTGTGTGCTCTACCCGGGTACTCCATCGGTCGATCGTCACCTCCTACTGAATATGTATATATGCCTCATGCATGCATTTGGAAAAGTAAAGTGAATGATATACACATGTAGCAAAAGAGAATATATGAACTTTAATCGTGCATGTTCTGACATATGAAGAAAATAGAACAAGACTTAGATTGAATGGGGGGAAGGCAAAAGTAGGAACTTTCCCAAAATACTATGATGTGCCTATTCTGACATATGGAGAAAACAGAAACAAGACTTAGATTGAATTAAAGGGAAGACAAAAAGAGGAACTTTCCCCGAAATGTTATGAGTCGATAGACGTATCGGCTAGGAATAGAACTGTTTGTGATTTGGAAATAGAAAAAAATGAAGTCTGATGATCACGTATAGGAATGAACTCAGTCTTGATAAGCAGTCTATTTCCCTTGTGTGGTGTGATCCACTCTAAATACCATTTGGTATAAACTCTCTATTGTGGAGTTGTCCACGGCAGATACCCATTGGGTATAAACTAAGTCTTTCCTATGCCAATGAAGAGCGAAAGTTGCACTGAATTAAGTTTTACAGCATGATAAAAGCTAAGTCTTTCCTATGTCAATGAAAAGAGAAAAATGCACTAGATTAAGTTCCTTGGGCATGAAAGGGAATGCATAATTTATTATTATTTCTACATATGATATAAGTTTACTTGATAACGTTTGTAAGAATGAAATTTCTACTTATGTTTTGGCTGTTATTTTTGAATATCTGCTTAGGATGATTTACTAGATGTTTGACATTATAGTACATATGCATTATGTGATTGATTATTAAAAGCTACCCACTTCGGAAGTATGATTTGGAACTTTAAAAATGAACCATTGGTATGAAGTGCATGATCACTCTTTTTCTAATAAATCGAAGTGGCTGGGGTGATGACGATGACATTATGAGTGAGTTTTTAAAGAGTTGCCCTAACAATTCTCACCCCTGCGTGTTTTGTGTTCCCATGTCGCCTCCAGGTTGATCCAGAGTGTAACATCCTAATTTTTAACCTAATACTCTAGAACATAATTAGGTTAATCATTAGTCTGGTACGTCATAGCTTTCTCATTACTTTAAAATACTTAGCAGAAATACTGGTAAATTTTTTTTTGAATTATAAAAGCAAAGTGAGAGCCGCGCGACACATTAACTAGTAATGCGCGAAAGGTAATATAGCAAGCATCGCATAGCAACGTGACATAAGCACATAAAAGCACATCATAATAACATGGAACTACATACTTATATAATATGCCCACTTAGATAGAGTGGGACTTAGTTTAGTACAACATGAGCAATACAACTAAAAAGGAAATACAAGAGAAAGTGCAACGGAAACTATAAAAGTAACTCCCCTACCCAAGTGCAACTAACGGGATGACCTCTAAAACAAAAGAAGGTTCATCTCCATCTAAGTGGTGTGTGCTCTACTCGGGTACTCCATCGGTCGATCATCACCTCCTACTGACGTCCATCTCGCGAGCGAGGCACATATCCGAGAAACTGGGCGAGCTCCTCGGGCGTAAAGAGGCGGAACGGGGATCGAGAGTGACCCCCGCGATGTGGCCCCATCTCCGGTCGTTGTGCAAGCCGTGGCTGAGTCACGATATCCTCACTGCCCTCCCTCATCAATGGTGGAGAAGGAGCAGAGCTCTCACTATACGGATGGGTAGGCGGGTCCTCGGACGGGTCGGTCTCTGAGAAGTAGGTTCGGGGCACATAATCGGGATAGTCTCACATGGCTGAGGTGGCGGTGTGCATGCGGAGCACTCTCTCGTTATGTGTACGCGCGCGCTCAAACACCCGCTCATCGTCGTCGTAGGGTGCAGTCGGGGAGAAGCGATGGGTGTGCACGGGATGAGCGAAGGGACGTCCTACGAACATGAAGACTCGCACCGTGCACTGTCCCTCAAAATGGTATGACCCGTGAGCCGGGTCATAATGCACCTCCCATGTCAGGGTGTCCACGAATACCACGAACGTCGCCATCTGAAGACATCACGGAAAGAAAGAGATAGAGGGAGTGAGAATCTTGCTAAAGAATCTCAGTAGGGCCTCCTACTACCTAGGTGTCATCGTCTACGTCCTTAGGAACCTTAGGTTTAGTTATGCAAAATAAGTGAGCATGCATTAAGTCCATTTTTAGGTTTTAAAACATAGTTTAGCCAAGGTCCGTTCATTTTAGCATGATTCTTAATGTCATGGATGCAGACACATTTAAGGATGTATGCATGGCTCTACTTAATGCAAGAATAATCATCATATACTTAAGAACATCATAATAGTAGTGGCATAAAGTGGCAAGTAAATTCTCTTTGTGACATAATCATCATAACTTCCTCATAGGCCACCCTAAAAGACAAGCGCTCTGGGGGTGCTCGGCCGAACCGGTGTCACCCAGAACGTGTCACATCTCTAGGTTATGAGCTCATACCTTAACTAGTTGTCACTAGTTCTTACTTACCACTTAACGATAAGCGTATCACAAATCATGAATCCTGACTATCTGAGTACGGGTTAGGGGGCAATTCTCTTAGGGGTGCTCGGCCGAACCGGTGTCATCCTAGAACCCATCTTAGTACCTTAATTTTCAAAATCTCTTTAAGTTCCCAAATTTGTCGGAAATTCGGTGGCACAATGGCATTACGCCGAATTCCTTCCAAATTTGCTTTATGCCACATAAACATATATCCTCATGAACTCCTCATATGAATAACATTATCATCCTTCACATAACACATGCATCATCATAGAACATTCAAACACTTACCCTTACGGTAGCTTATGCTTTGACCCTTACGGGTCTTAATCTTGAAATATAGTTCTCTAATATCCGTCGTTCATATGTTATGCACCTAAGGGCTTATAATTAATCATCATTCCTAATCCTCATGTTCATACTCAAATCTGAAAAGCATAGGGCAGAATTTCTAACTTGTGGTTACGGGGTTTCTAGAACTTACGTTTTAGACCCTTTCTCGGTTCCATCTTCGCCTAAGGTGCTATAAATTAAATCTAAATCAATTATGAGACATTCCTATGCTAAAGAACTAATTATGAATCACATTTATCATGTTGTAACGTTGCTGAACAGAATCCAGAAAACTAAATGTTCTAAGAGTTCTACATTTGCATTTTTACGGTTTTCTAGTTACTAGTTTCCCTATAGGTGCTAAAATTCAATTCTAATCCAAATGTTGCCAAGTTTTTCATGTCTAAACAATCCTAATCTGATTATGTTCCCATTAAAACAATTTGAATAAGTTCCAAAAACAAGTGGGTCTAAACTATGTTAAATTATAGCTTTACGGTATTTCTAGTTAGCTAGTTTCTTACCTATCATGCATAGAATCGTTTCTACATCATCCTGTGATATTTTCACATATTCTAACACATCAAAACATCATCATACAGCCACAAGCTCATCATGACAGTACCGAAAACATCTAACTTCAATAAGAGAACTAAATTGACATCTCTAGGTACATAAGTTAACTAGTTTCTCTTGGAATCAATTTAGAATCTCTAAAACTCTTTGCAAATCATTTTAATTCATTAGGAGGCTAAGAGAAGCCTTAGGTCAGTGACCAAAATATATTTCATCTTCAAAAAGGGAATAAAATTATAACTCATGATAACATAACCTTATAAAGATTTGTAAAGCTTCAGGACAAACTTAGAACATAGATTATCGGCCCTTGTAGCTAGATGAAAACTCATTGCAAGTCCATCATCACTACTTGGCTAAAACATGCATTCAAAGAATGCATTCACATTAAACTTTAACTTGAAATGAAATGGGCAAGTCTTTGAGCTCTAGGTTCTTAAGTTATGATATAAAATAAACGTGCTCATGCTTTTCATTTTTAATCTTGCTTACAAAATAAAGTGATGACTTAAATTAAATATGCAAGGCATAAACTTAAATGTGCAAGCTTGAAAGTAAATATGCAAGGTTCAATTCTTTATTTTAGTGCTCTTAGCCCAACAACAATCGACTTTAAGGCCGAAATAGAAAGGCATTCGAGAAATTAATTAGGTGATAATGCAAGTTCAATTCTTTATTTTAGTGCTCTTGGCCCAACAACAATTGACTTTAAGGCCGAAATAGAAAGGCTTTGAGAATTAAATTAAGTGATGATGCAAGTTCCATTTTAATCTTTATGTTCTTAGGTGATAGCTTGAAAGTAAAGGTGCATAGCAAGAATGTAAATATAAATGCAAGCATAAGTTCATTTTATCTTTCTAGAGCTCTTAACAAGACTTTAAAGGAACTTAAACCTCAACCCAAACTCATCAACCAAGATTAAGTAAAGTCTAGAGTCCTTAGAACTCAACATAACGTTTTTAGAAAGTCAAAACATTTAGCATGTAAAAGACAAGGAAGTGGTCAAAACTTCAAGAAGGAAAAGGAACATTTTAAAACTCTAAGGTCCATGATCTTGATGATATATTAACACCAACATCATGAGACCTCATCATTGAGTCCTTAGAACCATTTTGAAACGTCACCAAAGATAGAGTTCTCAAGAGTTTAAGAAAGGAAGAACTAGAAACATTTTTGCTCAAGAACAAAGATCAAGCTCTAGAGTTTGTTTCAAGTGATGAACATCATCATGAAACTCTCATCATCAAGCTCTCATTTCTCTATTCTCAAGGGCTCATGGCCGAAACAAGAAAGAAAAAGGAATAGAGAAGAAGTTCTAAAAAGAAAACAAGAGAAACCATAAACATCAAGCTTTAAAGAAGAACATCCATGAAAAGAAATCCCTACTTGGTGTGATGATCTTGAAGATGGAAGAAAAAGATGAAGAAGATGAAGAACTTGAAGAGCTTTGAAGAGCTTGAAGAACACTAGAACTTTGAGAGAAAAAGAAAAGCTTTGGAGAGAACTAAACTTTGCAAATGATCTAAAAGTGATGCAAGCTCCTCAAGGCATTCTATTTATAGAGAAATGAAGCAAATGGAGGGGTGTGTGTGGTGATGAAGGCTTCGGCTATTGTGTGCAGAATTGGGGAGAAAAATATCTCTTACAAGGCATGGTTGAAAGCATGGTGAGTTATGGGTTCAAGTATGGTGAGGTATGGTTCAAGGCATGGCTCAAGCATGGTTCTTTGAGTGAGAAAACAAATCAACATGTGGTCAAATGGGGGAGGAGGTGGCCAAAACTTCATCAGCCATGGGGGAAGGATTTCTTGCATTTTAATTGTGGTTTAGAGTTGTGTTTAGGTGTATCTTTGATTAGGATTAAGATTAGGATTAAGATTAGGAGTTTGTAAGAAAGTGTTTAGGTGAGAAAATGGGTAATTAAGGTTGCCAAGACATAATTAAAGAGTGTTCTTGCATTATTAGTGAGTTATAAATTCATTTTAGTGTATAAACAATTCTAGACACAATTCCTTGATTTAAGGAATTGGAGAGAGAAAATACTATTGAAGATTCCAAGAGTGAAATCTTAAGTTTTAGAAAAGAGATTTAAATCTAATCTAAGCAATCTTAGATTCTAATTAATTTTAATAATTTATTTTGACTCTAGATTAATTATGGAAATTAATTAATCTTCGTTTAGAGCCTAATATTGCTTAGGTTTGCTTAATCACATCATTAAGCTCAAAAACACTATTCTAGGGGCAAAATTGTAATTTTGCACTAAAACTGCCCGGGACTGCCGGGACTCAAACAAATGTTTTGAAATATGTAATAACATGGTTTTAAACCTCTGGGGAAAGTTTCGGGCTCAAATGACACCTTTACCCGCGTAAAACGCTATAGGGGTATTTTGGTCATTTTGACCTGAAACTGCAGAAAATGAGACTTTCACCTCCGGAACCACTCAAGGTTCATTCAATCCCCTTCAAACATTGAGTTAGCCTTTCGAGGACTGCCGGGTCGGCCATCCTCGAATTTCGGGCCGAAAATGACCTCAGGGGCATTTCGGTCATTTTCCACTCAGGCAGAAAATCGGGGCGTTACACATTTCACCATCCATCCTGGTGTTACCAAGATTTGAAAAGGATGTTCTGGTGGCCTGGATTGAAAAAGGATGTGGTCGCCTGGGTTAGTAAGTGCTTGGTGTGTCAAAAGGTGAAGATTGAGCACCAAAAGCCATCAGGTTTACTGCAACCCCTGTCAATTCCCGAATGGAAGTGGGAATGCATATCGATGGACTTCATGACAGGATTGCCTAAGACCCAAGCTGGCCATGACGCCATATAGGTAATAGTGGATCGACTAACCAAGTCAGCTTACTTTCTGCCTATTAGAGTGACATACTCTTTGGACAAATTGGCTCAGCTATACATCCAAGAGATCGTGAAATTACATGGAGTACCGTCGATGATAATCTCGGATAGGGATCCGCGATTTATGTCACATTTTTGGGAAGCCTTCCAAAAGGCGTTTGGTTCAAAGTTGTGTTTGAGCACACCATCGCCACAAACAGACGGACAATCAGAAAGAACGATCCAGACCTTGGAGGACATGTTGAGAGCCTGTGTTCTGGATCAAAAGGGAAGTTGGGACAAGTACCTGCCACTGATCGAGTTTGCATATAACAACAATTATCATGCGAGTATCGGCATGGCACCCTACGAAGCCCTATATGGACGAAAATGCTAGTCCCCTCTATGCTGGTATGAGCCCGGAGAACAAAGCATGTTAGGGCCTGATATAGTGAGGGAAACAACGGAGCAAATCAAAAGGATATGGGATAGGATGCTTACCGCTCAAAGTAGACAGAAAAGCTATGCGGATAGGCGGCGTAAGCCGTTGGATTTTAACGAGGGAGAACATGTGTTCCTTAGGATCACCCCTACTACAGGCATAGGAAGAGCCATGAGAGTTAAAAAGTTGAGCCCCCGATTCCTTGATCCATTCGAAATCCTTCAAAAAGTAGGGCCAGTAGCCTACAGAATAGCCCTACCCCCAAATCTTTCCAATCTCCATGACGTCTTTCACGTCTCCCAGTTAAGAAAATACGAGTCCGACCCTAGCCATGTCCTAGAGCCAGAGCATGTACAGTTAAGGGAGGACCTAACTTTCAATATGCCACCAACGAGGATCGTGGATTGCGGAGTCAAGCAGTTGAGGAACAAGTCTGTTCCTTTGGTGAAAGTGGCATGGGGACGGGACAAGACCGAAGAATTCACGTAGGAATTAGAGTCGGAGATGAAGACCAAGTATCCAGAGCTCTTCTAAGGTACGAATTTCAAGGACGAAATTCTTTTTAAGGAGGGGAGTAATGTAACGCCCCGATTTTCTGCTTGAGTGGAAAATGACCGAAATGCCCCTGAGGTCATTTTCGGCCCAGAATTCGAGGATGGCCAACCCGGCAGTCCTCGAAGGGCCAACTCAATGTTTGAAGGGGATTGAATGACCCTTGAGTGGTTCCAGATGCGAAAGTCTCATTTTCTGCAGTTTCGGATCAAAATGACCAAAATACCCCTATAGCGTTTTACGCGGGTAAAGGTGCCGTTTGAGCCCGAAACTTTCCCCAGAGGTTTAAAACCATGTTATTACATATTTCAAAACATCTGTTTGAGTCCCTATCCCGGCAATTTTAGTGCAAAATTATGATTTTGCCCCTAGAATAGTGTTTTTGAGCTTAATGATGTGATTAAGCAAACCTAAGCAATATTTGTAACATCCTTTGCTGCTTTATGGATTGACGACTGTCCCCACAAATCAACATGGGTCTTTTCAGCATGCTTTGTCCTCACTCACACACTTTCTGGGAAAACTTCCCAGGACGTCACCCATCCCAAAATTGCTCCAAGTCAAGCACGCTTAACTGTGGAGTTCTTTCAGTTTAGGCTACAGAAAAGAAGATGCATTTTGTTGATATAGGTAGTACAAATCAATTCATATAAGCCCTCCTTAACTGTATAGTCCCATACCTATACAGTCTTAGGATCCCTCTCATTCGGGTGTGTAATCGGTTCATTCATGTACCCCTCCGCTTTCGAAGTCTGCCAGGAGCCGCTCCTTGTCCGTGCCTCCTTGCACCGGCGATCACTCCCCGACTGCGCAATCCCAATGTAACACCCTAAAAATTATCTAAAAATTAATTTGAGCTTTATCAATCACAATTTCAAAAATTTGATAGTTTGAACAATGATGAGGACGATCCAATGGATTTGTAAAAAAAGAAAAAAAAATGTGAATAGTGTTTTGCGGGCCCCGTAGGCCTGTCGGGACAGCCGAAACCCTAGCATTGGGACCCGGAGATGCCCGAAATTGAGAAATTAAATGATTATGGTTAGAAATAGGTAGAAATAAAGATTTTATACCCGAAATTATTTTTCGGGCAATGTTTGATTACTCGGGTACACTGTTTTACCCGTTCGGTAAAATTTCGCTGTACGATTTCTAACATCGAAAGATAGTTTAATCTTTGTAAAAGGATAATGTTTATCCTTTGGAGCCAAGTGTAAGGCTAGGATTTAATCTTGAATTACAAGATCAAATCCTAGCCAGTAATCTTACTTTCTTGGTTAAAGAATGTAGATTTTATATTGAGATAATGATTTAAACATAGTATAAGATAAATATAAACCACCTAACTTCATTATTTTCTTCTCCCAAGTTCGGCCAGCTTTAGAAATTGCAGAAACTCCATTTTTTTTCTTCACATAAACCTTGCAAACTTGTTTCCAAACTCCAAACTCATAGCCTAGATTTGTTAAAACCCCAAACTTCCTTCACTAAACTTGTTCTACACATCAATATCTACCATTCTAACTGATTGAAATTTCAATTCCTCACTTTGATATCTCATACTCCTCATTTCAATTCCTACCTAGATGTGTGATCACGAATTTTATGGGCTTGTTGTGTGTATTTTCGTGATCTGAAAAAAATATATGTTGGAGCTAACATCTTGAGCTAGTCCCATGAATTTTCTTGGGTTTTCATTTGGAGTCAAACTGCCTTATAAAAATCAAGAACTGAAATTAAGCATATGCTGCCTGAAATGTTGAATCTGAAGCTATGAAGTTGTGACATTTTATTAACCTAGTAAATGATCGAATTATGAGCTGAAATTTTTATAGGATATTAGAGACATATTGAGGTTTTACTAGGATTTTATTTAGAATTTTCTGGGTTCATTTGATAGGGTCAAAAATTATGAATTTTGGTTCTTAAGCTGAGGTTGGATGGTTTCTGACCACTAAACTTTTAGAATTTTGTTAATATAGTTAGAGAACTCTAATTACCCTGAAATTTTTACAGGACCTTGGTGACACATTGAGGTGTTATTGATAATTTTTATAGTCTCTGAAATGATTGTTTTGTGTGCAAATAAATTCGTGCCACAATAGTGTGAAATCTGCCATTGTGCTGAAAATAACTTGATGCTTTGAATTGATGAAATGATGACATTTTGTACTAGTATAACATGAGTACCTGAATATGAGTCTGAGTAATTGAGCATGTGAACTTATTGATGAGGTTAGGTACACATAGATATGAATGATTATTACAATTGTTTATATGCGAAAGAAAAGCATAAGATTATGTTTCTTGGACTGGAGAAAGTAAATCCAGTTTGTTAGGGAAAGTAAACCTAACTACCAAGAAGAGCATAAGATTTATAATCCTTGGGCTGGAGAAAGTAAATCCGATGCAATAGGGAAAAGTAAACCTGACTACCCTTGAATTGAGTCGGGGAAAGTAAACCTGGCTAGGAATAGGTCTGTGTGAGAATTGGAGAAAGTAAATCCAATGATCATGTATAGGAATGAGCTCAGTCCTGAAAAGCAGTCTATTACCCATTATTGCCACACTGGGACAGATGCATGCTTGAGATGTGATAAGATTAGTCAAGGGCCAAGGCAAGTTTAAGAAGTAAATTTTCTAAGAAATCCTTTGTCTTATATGCCGAGTGAAGAAGTTTAGTATTGATATTGAGACCAATATATTTAAGTGGAAAGTTAGTAGTATATGATGTTGAGTAGTATGGTATATGTACATCAAGTGATTGAATGTTAGAAACAACCCACTTCGGAAGTATGATTTGGAACTTTAAAAAAAAACCGTTATTATATAATGCATGACCACTTTTTCTTAATAAACCGAAGTGGCTGTGGCGATGACGATGACATTATAATTGTGTTCGAGGGAGTCACCCTACTGAGAATTGTAGAATTCTCACCCTTATGTTTTTGTGTTCCCGTGTCGTTTCCAGGTTGATGCAGAAAATCGAGAAACTGCTATACAACAGAACTCGGAAGTACAATAGGGTAGTAGTTAATACTTTTGTTATGTTGTATTTAGTGGAATGGATATGTATGTAAATAGGTTAGAGGACAAGGTGTGTTAAGACTTATCAAAGAGCTTTCTTAATGTACTAAACTTTGTATTAAATGAATATTTTAGTTTCATTGCTGTATATTTTAGAAGAATTATGACCAAGTTATCTCGCGAATCAATCCAAATGGCTATAGATATTTAAGAAAGGTCCGCTAATTTATAAGTAACAACTCTCGAGTAGGATGTCAGGACTTAAGGATGATGCTATACTTGGGAGGATGTTACAATATTAAGCTCTAAACGAAGATTAATTAATTTCCATAATTAATCTAGAGTCAAAATAAATTATTAAAATTAATTAGAACCTAAGATTGCTTAGATTAGATTTAAATCTCTTTTCTAAAACTCAAGATTTCACTCTTGGAATCTTAAATAGTGTTTTTTCTCTCTAATTCCTTAAATCAAGGAATTATGTCTAGAATTGTTTATACACTAAAATGAATTTATAACTCACTAATGATGCAAGAACACTCTTCAATTATGTCTTGACAACCTTAATTACCCATTTTCTCTCCTAAACACTTTCTTACAAGTTCCTAATCTTAATCCTAATCAAAGATACACCTAAACACAACTCTAAACCACAATTAAAATGCAAGAAATCCTTCCCCCATGGCTGATGAAGTTTCGGCCACCTCCTCCCCCATTTGACCACATGTTGATTTGTTTTCTCACTCAAAGAACCATGCTTGAGCCATGCCTTGAACCATACTGCACCATACTTGAACCCATAACTCACCATGCCTTCAACCATGCCTTGTAAGAGATATTTTTCTCCCCAATTCTGCACACAATGGCCGAAGCCTTCATCACCGCACACACCCCTCCATTTGCTTCATTTCTCTATAAATAGAATGCCTTGAGGAGCTTGCACCACTTTTAGATCATTTGCAAAGTTTAGTTCTCTCCAAAGCTTTTCTTTTTCTCTCAAAGTTCTAGTGTTCTTCAAGCTCTTCAAAGCTCTTCAAGTTCTTCATCTTCTTCATCTTCTTCTTCCATCTTCAAGATCATCACACCAAGTAGGGATTTCTTTTCATGGATGTTCTTCTTTAAAGCTTGATGTTTATGGTTTCTCTTGTTTTCTTTTTAGAACTTCTTCTCTATTCCTTTTTCTTTCTTGTTTCGGCCATGAGCCCTTGAGAATAGAGAAATGAGAGCTTGATGATGAGAGTTTCATGATGATGTTCATCACTTGAAACAAACTCTAGAGCTTGATCTTTGTTCTTGAGCAAAAATGTTTCTAGTTCTTCCTTTCTTGAACTCTTGAGAACTCTATCTTTGGTGACATTTCAAAATGGTTCTAAGGACTCAATGATGAGGTCTCATGATGTTGGTGTTAATATATCATCAAGATCATGGACCCTAGAGTTTTAAAATGTTCCTTTTCCTTCTTGAAGTTTCGGCCACTTCCTTGTCTTTTACATGCTAAATGTTTTGACTTTCTAAAAATGTTATGTTGAGTTCTAAGGACTCTAGACTTTACTTGATCTTGGTTGATGAGTTTGGGTTGAGGTTTAAGTTCCTTTAAAGTCTTGTTAAGAGCTCTAGAAAGATAAAATGAACTTATGCTTGCATTTATATTTACATTCTTGCTATGCACCTTTACTTTCAAGCTATCACCTAAGAACATAAAGATTAAAATGGAACTTGCATCATCACTTAATTTAATTCTCAAAGCCTTTCTATTTCGGCCTTAAAGTTGATTGTTGTTGGGCCAAGAGCACTAAAATAAAGAATTGAACTTGCATTATCACCTAATTAATTTCTCGAATGCCTTTCTATTTCGGCCTTAAAGTCGATTGTTATTGGGCCAAGAACACTAAAATAAAGAATTGAACCTTGCATATTTACTTTCAAGCTTGCACGTTTAAGTTTATGCCTTGCATATTTAATTTAAGTCATCACTTTATTTTGTAAGCAAGATTAAAAATGAAAAGTATGAGCACGTTTATTTTATGTCATAACTTAAGAACCTAGAGCTCAAAGACTTGCCCATTTCATTTCAAGTTAAAGTTTAATGTGAATGCATTCTTTGAATGCATGTTTCGGCCAAGTAGTGATGATGGACTTGCAATGAGTTTTCATCTAGCTACAAGGGCCGATAATCTATGTTCTAAGTTTGTCTTGAAGCTTTACAAATCTTTATAAGGTTATGTTATCATGAGTTATAATTTTATTCCCTTTTTGAAGATGAAATATATTTTGGTCACTGACCTAAGGCTTCTCTTAGCCTCCTAATGAATTAAAATGATTTGCAAAGAGTTTTAGAGATTCTAAATTGATTCCAAGAGAAACTAGTTAACTTATGTACCTAGAGATGTCAATTTAGTTCTCTTATTGAAGTTAGATGTTTTCAGTACTGTCATGATGAGCTTGTGGCTGTATGATGATGTTTTGATGTGTTAGAATGTGTGAAAATATCACATGATGATGTAGAAACGATTCTATGCATGATAGGTAAGAAACTAGCTAACTAGAAATACCGTAAAGCTAGAATTTAACATAGTTTAGACCCACTTGTTTTTGGAACTTATCCAAATTGTTTTAATGGGAACATAATCAGATTAGGATTGTTTAGACATGAAAAACTTGGTGACATTTGGATTAGAATTGAATTTTAGCACCTATAGGGAAACTAGTAACTAGAAAACCGTAAAAATGCAAATGTAGAACTCTTAGAACATTTAGTTTTCTGGATTCTGTCCAGAAACATTACAACATGATAAATGTGATTCATAATTAGTTCTTTAGCATAGGAATGTCTCATAATTGATTTAGATTTAATTTATAGCACCTTAGGCGAAGACGGAACCGAGAAAGGGTCTAAAACGTAAGTTCTAGAACCCCGTAACCACAAGTTAGAAATTCTGCCCTATGCTTTTCAGATTTGAGTATGAACATGAGGATTAGGAATGATGATTAATTATGAGCCCTTAGGTGCATAACATATGAACGACGGATGTTAGAGAACTATATCTCAAGATTAAGACCCGTAAGGGTCAAAGCATAAGCTACCGTAAGGGTAAGCATTTGAATGTTCTATGATGATGCATGTGTTATGTGAAGGATGATAATGTTATTCATATGAGGAGTTCATGAGGATATATGTTTATGTGGCATAAAGCAAATTTGGAAGGAATTCGGCATAATGCCATTGTGCCACCGAATTTCCGACAAATTTGGGAACTTAAAGAGATTTTGAAAATTAAGGTACTAAGATGGGTTCTAGGATGACACCGGTTCGGCCGAGCACCCCTAAGAAAATTGCCCCCTAACCCGTACTCAGATAGTCGAGATTCATGATTTGTGATATGCTTATCGTTAAGTGGTAAGTAAGAACTAGTGACGACTAGTTAAGGTATGAGCTCATAACCTAGAGATGTGACACGTTCTGGGTGACACCGGTTCGGCCGAGCACCCCCAGAGCGCTTGTCTTTTAAGGTGGCCTATGAGGAAGTTATGATGATTATGTCACCAAGAGAATTTATTTGCCACTTTATGCCACTACTATTATGATGTTCTTAAGTATATGATGACTATTCTTGCATTAAGTAGAGCCATGCATACATTCTTTAATATATGCTTGCATCCATGACATTAAGAATCATGCTAAAATGAATGGACCTTGGCAAAACTATGTTTTAAAACCTAAAAATGGACTTAATGCATGCTCACTTATTTTGCATAACTAAACCTAAGGTTCCTAAGGACGTAGACGATGACACCTAGGTAGTAGGAGGCCCTACTGAGATTCTTTAGCAAGATTCTCACTCCCTCTATCTCTTTCTTTCCGTGACGTCTTCAGATGGCGACGTTCGTGGTATTCGTGGATACCCTGACATGGGAGGTGCATTATGACCCGGCTCACGGATGATACCATTTTGAGGGACAGTGCATGGTGCAAGTCTTCATGTTCGTAGGATGTCCCTTCGCTCATCCCGTGCACACCCATCGCTTTTCCCCGACTGCACTCTACGACGACGATGAGTGGGTGTTTGAGTGCGCGCGTACACATAACGAGAGAGTGCTCCGCATGCACACCGCCACCTCAGCCATGCGAGACTATCCCGATTATGTGCCTCGGACCTACTTCTTAGAGGCTGACCGGTCCGAGGACCCGCCTACCCATCCGTATAGTGAGAGCTCTGCTCCTTCTCCACCATTGATGAGGGAGGGCAGTGAGGATACCGTGACTCAGCCACGGCTTGCACGACGACTGGAGATGCGGCCACATCGCGGGGGTCACTCTCGATCCCCGTTCCGCCTCTTTACGCCCGAGGAGCTCGCCCAGTTTCCCGGATATGTGCCTCGCTCGCGAGATGGACGTCAGTAGGAGGTGACGATCGACCGATGGAGTACCCGGGTAAAGCACACACCACTTAGATGGAGATGAACCTTCTTTTGTTTTAGAGGTCATCCCGTTAGTTGCACTTGGGTAGGGGAGTTGCTTTTATAGTTTCCGTTGCACTTTCTCTTGTATTTCCTTTTTAGTTGTATTGCTCATGTTGTACTAAACTAAGTCCCACTCTATCTAAGTGGGCATATTATATAAGTATGTAGTTCCATGTTATTATGATGTGCTTTTATGTGCTTATGTCACGTTGCTATGCGATGCTTGCTGTATTACCTTTCGCGCATTACTAGTTAATGTGTCGCGCGGCTCTCACTTTGCTTTTATAATTCAAAAAAAAATTTACCAGTATTTCCGCTAAGTATTTTAAAGTAATGAGAAAGCTATGACGTAACAGACTAATGATTAACCTAATTATGTTCTAGAGTATTAGGTTAAAAATTAGGATGTTACACTCTGGATCAACCTGGAGGCGACATGGGAATACAAAACACGCAGAGGTGAGAATTGTTAGGGCAACTCCTCAAAAACTCACTCATAATGTCATTGTCATCGCCCCAGCCATTTTGATTTATTAGAAAAAGAGTGATCATGCACTTCATACCAATGGTTCATTTTTAATGTTCCAAATCATACTTCCGAAGTAGGTAGCTTTTAATAATCAATCACATAATGCATATGTACTATAATGTCAAACATCTAGTAAATCATCCTAAGCAGATATTCAAAAATAACAGCCAAAACATAAGTAGAAATTTCATTCTTACAAACGTTATCAAGTAAACTTATATCATATGCAGAAATAATAATAAATTATGCATTCCCTTTCATGCCCAAGGAACTTAATCTAGTGCATTTTTCTCTTTTCATTGACATAGGAAAGACTTAGCTTTTATCATGCTGTAAAACTTAATTCAGTGCAACTTTCGCTCTTCATTGGCATAGGAAAGACTTAGTTTATACCTAATGGGTATCTGCCGTGGACAACTCCACAATAGAGAGTTTATACCAAATGGTATTTAGAGTGGATCACACCACACAAGGAAAATAGACTGCTTATCAGGACTGAGCTCATTCCTATACGTGATCATCAGACTTCATTTTTTTCCATTTCCAAATCACAAACAGTTCTATTCCTACCCGATACGTCTATCGACTCATAACATTTCGGGGAAAGTTCCTCTTTTTGTCTTCCCTTTAATTCAATCTAAGTCTTGTTTCTGTTTTCTCCATATGTCAGAATAGGCACATCATAGTATTTTGGGAAAGTTCCTATTTTTGCCTTCCCCTCATTCAATCTAAGTCTTGTTCTATTTTCTTCATATGTCAGAACATGCACGATTAAAGTTCATATATTCTCTTTTGCTACATGTGTATATCATTCACTTTACTTTTCCAAATGCATGCATGAGGCATATATACATATTCATTCACAATATGATTCCAACCATGCCTCAAACTATTCCTTAAAGTCACTCACATGCATTCATATATCATACTTGAACCCAATGTCATTATTTCATTAATTCAAAGCATCAATTCATTTTCAGCACAATGGCAGATTTCACATATCCATAACACAAATTATTGTGCATTTTAAACCATCAAATTCAAGGCTATTAAAATTATCCAAGACACTTCAATGTGTCCCCAAGGTCTTCTAAAAAGTTTGGAGTTAAAAAAGTTCTCTAGGTATGATAACAAAATTCAACAATTTTGGTGGTCAAAGACCACTTATACTCAGCTTAGAACCAGAAATGCAAAATTTTTAACTATAGCAAATGAACCCAGAAAATTTGAAGTAAAAATATTGTAAAACCTCAATGTGTCTCTAATATCCTGTAAAACTTTCAAAGGATAATTCAATCATTTACTATGGTAACAAAATTAGAAAAATTTACAGCTTCAGTTTTAATAATTCAAGCAGCATTGATACACTTTCGGTTCATGATTTTTCTTAGGCAGTTAGATTGTTTATCATACTCCACAAAAATTCTCAGAGTTTCCTTAGGATGTTAAATTTAACATATAATTTTTATAGCTTATAAAAATTACCACAATTGCACCCAAAAATTCATGAACAAATCTTGTCCTGTTGAAATCTGAAAATCTAGCAGCATGTGTCAAATTCTCTTTTGATAAACACCATTTTTCACAACATCAAACCACTCTACGAAAATTAATACATCAATATCAATATGTAATCAAGCAATTTAACTAACAATATTTAGCCAAATCAGTAGGCAAATCATAAAAATAGAGTTGAATGTAAAAGAGGTTTAAAATGCCCTACTTTGGTGGCTTTAAGGATCTTGGCTTCAAGGATATTCGAAGAGTGATCTTGCTCACTTCAAGGCCACCAATTGAACATCAAATCCTTCCTTAGGTAGTGAGGAAGTGATATGTCAAGGTGGGGATTGATGGAGAAGTGAAATTTCAATCGGTTAGATTTGTAGATTTTGATGTGTAGAACAAGTTTAGTGAAGGAAACTTATGGATTCAACAAGTCTAGGCTTAGAAATTTGAGGTTGGAAACAAGGTTTCGAGATTTTTGTGAAGAGAAAAATAGAGTTCTTTGCAGTTTTAGATGCTGGCCGAGAATGGTTGATAAAGAGATAAGGTTAGTTGTGTTATATTTATCTTATATTAGGTTGGAAACATCTATTTAATTACAAAAGATAATTCTTTCTAAAAGAAAATAAGATGTATGGCTAGGATTTGATCTTGTAATTCAAGATTAAATCTTAGCCTTACACTTGGCTCTAAAGTATCCTTTGACAAAGATTAAACTATCTTTCATTGTTAGAAACCGCACACCAAAATTTCATCAAACGAGTGCAACAGTGTACCCGGAAAATCAAACCTCGCCTGAAAAATAATTTTGAGTATAAAATCTTTATTTCTACCTATTTCTAACCATAATCTTATAATTTCTCAATTTTGGACATCTCCTAGGCCTAATTCTAGGGTTTTGACTACCCCAACAGGCCAGTACGGCTCGCAGGTTACTATTCACATTTTTTTTTTACAAATCCCTTGGACCATCCTCATCATTACTAAAACTGTCAGATTTTTGAAATTATGACTAGTAAAGCCCAAATTAATTTTTAAATAATTTTTTGGGTGTTACAGATGTAGTTCATTAAACATGAGAAGTATTCCCGTGTTAGCAATGTGACCAAAGTAGTGTTTTCCTTAAGCTATTTCAGGGTTATGTGTGTAAGTATAGAACAAGAAAGGTTGAAGCTTGAAAGGATTAGAAAGATAAAGGTTTGAGAGATGGTGAGTGACTTTAGTTGCAGGAATGAGGGTTAGAGTAGAGAGAAAACAAAATAGTTGAGGAAGTGTATAGTAGAAGATAAAGGTAAAGGTGTGTCTTGTGAGTAATAGGGAGTTATTTAAGTGATAGGACGTGACTTGAATGAAGGTAAAGAGACATGGGAGAGAGAAACCCAAAAGAGTGGGAATTATCCCGTATTTTTCATCGCATTCAGAAAGAGTGATTTTTGATACTTGAGATCACTTCTGAATGTGTTACTTTTTGAGCTTCACTTTCGCTTTTTGACGCTTCGATGTATCACCATGTTCTCATGATTTACTCATCTTCATATTCTAAACTTCATGAGACCATATATTCCCTATATGCTGATCCTTAATACTTCTTTCTAATCAACCCATTGTCTTTCTGATCTTCCAAATTGAAATTCTGATCTTCAATTGATTTGGTGGTCTTGCAAACCGATGTCTTCTTGTAGGCTTCAGTTCAGAATAATGAAGAGAGAAAGAGAGAGAGAGTACCCAGATATGTTTGTGTACGAATGCTTATGTAGATTAAAAAACCTTTAAGTTTGAAAGCATTTTCAAATTACAAAAATGATCTTTGGCTAATTATTTTGTGAATACATAAGATATTTGGTCCTCAGTATTCACAAACATTAACTTAACATCTCCTTTTTGAACATGATCTAGAATGAAATGATGTTTAACATTGATATGCTTAGATTTAAAGTGATGAATAGGATTCTTAGCAAAATTAATAGCACTAGTATTATGTAATACCCAAGGTACACATATCCGTAGGCAGGTTCCGTATTGCCCTAAGGTTCCTTGGGGCCTACTCGAGTAGTCAGATTGGCCTCGGATGCAGAAATTAAGTTATAGCTCCAGTTTTATAGAATTATACAGAATAGGTTTGCTGTAGCGAGTTTGACTCGCTGCAGTGAACAGCTGAGCTTTCTTGTATCCTTTTTGCAGCATAGGCTCGCTGTAGCGAGCACTCCATATCAACACAGTATCAGAAAAACAATGCCTTTTAATTTTGACCCAAAATAAAAAACCCATCGAGCTCCCTCTCTGCCATCAGAAGATGAGCGAGGAGAAACCTTTTCTCCCCCAATTTTCATCCCTTTTTCTCTCATTCTCTCCAATCTAGCTCCTCTAAATCATCAAGATATGTACATGTTAGTTTATGTCTCTATTCTTTCATGATATTGAGTTGGGTCTTGTTATTTCTCTTATTGTTGTCAAGTAGGGGTATTCCCTCAAAGTTGTTGGTGTATGTTTAGAGTAATCTAGAGCTTCCGATAGGTTGTTTATGAGTTTTGTTATTTCAATGGCCGACATTGGTGCTATCCCTCCTCCTTGGAGAGGCCGTGGTGTTGATATTTCATAGTCAACCTCTCCAGATGAGTGGGTTTGATCTCATGACCCTATTTTGGTCATTATATTATTATTTCTTATATTACGGAGCAATTATAAGTGAAAAAAAATAGTTTTCACATGATGAGAAATTTATATGAATAATGTGCTTGTTTAGAATTGCTCCATTTAAATCTATACATGAAAATTTATATTTTAGAACATGCATAGGACCATATTTGATTTATGAAGAATTTATGCCATTTTAATTCATAAATGAAATTGATTATGACAAATTGGAATTTGCTATGATTGATGAACGAAACTTAAGGCTTTATGTTTGTTATTATGGTTGAGAAAATGCAGAACTTAGAAATATTGAATTTTCTTTTTGACTTTAGTTGGTATAGATTAGGGAATTACTGAGAAGAATAGAACTATGAGTTAACGGCAGTTATTCTGTTAACCTTGGTATACTAAGGCCCACTAGGGGTAAGTTATCCTTGAATTAAATTGGTCCACCAGGGATACTATTCACAAGGGACCAATAAAATCTCATTTAGTTCGGGGCTTTTGTCCGCTAGGGACTAAACACCCTCTCTACAGTTGATGGATAGTCTGTTCCCTTTTGTAATTCTTGAAAAGTAAAAATGATAATTATTATGTAAAGTAAATAAAAATGTTTTGTGAATGTTGCATTGCTATTATTTACATATATTTCCTTCACGTCCCATGTATGGCTGTAAATGAGGATCCACTCACTAAGTTTTGTTGCAAAACTCACTTCTCTTTTCTTCTTTGTCCTTTCAAATATAGGTATAGCACAGGATCCTCCTCTTCCTCCTCCTCAGTATTAGATATCTCCAATTTGGGTAAGCTTCAGACTAATGTAAAGCCATAGTATTTTGTTTATGTTAGAGTGCTCTTATGATATAACGGCAGGGTCCTGGACCACATGCATAGATATACACTCATATTTTACTTTTTACACACCATGATTCTTTTGTGTTTAGGAAGTTTATTATTCATGGTTTATTTTGTATTTGAGCAACTCAATTGAAATGTATATCACAGTTTCATATTTTATTTATGAGGAAGAGGTTTTATTCATAATTTATAAGGATTAATATTTAACTTGATTTATGATTTAAATCATATTTTATGAATAAAGTATGCATGTAGTGCGATGCAGCAATCACAAGGCTTACGTGGGGATGAGATTCCATATGTGTCAGTTCCGGTCCAAGTCAAGTTATGAAAAGTGGTATCAGAGCCAAGGTTTCCTTGCATGTCATTGGAGCAAGTGTCCACAAGTAGCACAATATTTTTATAAATGAAAGCGCACTCATTTGCATTAACAAAGCATTACTTGAGGCTTGTTAGGATGGTCAGTCTTGTCTAGGTTCAGATGAAGAGTCTTGTTCCTTTTCCTTTGATCAGTTTCTTATCCAACTTGTCTATGTTTCTCAGGATTCAGCATGCCTCCCCTACACCATTATTCCTTACGTCGCCACCATAGTAGCGGCTCTTCTAGTTCTGAGGCCTGCTTCAAAGCCCTGGGCACGCTTTGGCTACATTCTCAAACATAGTGGCTAGATAGGTTGAGGCTAGAACCCAGCCAACCCCACCTGTAGCTTAGCCAGCCTATCTTGTAGTTCAAACATTGGTTAAAGATCCAGATGATTCCACACTAGAGCAGTTCAGGAGGATGGACCTATCCATCTTTTGTCAGCATTTGATAGCAGAGGATCCATATGAGTTTTTCCGAGATATAGAGAAGGTTACCTGAGTCATCTACTATTCGTCAAAGAGAGCAACAAAATTGGTTGGCTTTCGGCTAAGAGGCTAGGCTAGTATTTAGTATTGGGAGTTCCTACAGGGACGTGGTGACTCAGAGCCACCCATCTGGGAAGAGTTATGATTACCTTTTTTGTGGAGGTTTTTTCAGAGAGTTGGCGAGCTTAGATGCTTTATGTAACGCCCCAATTTTTCTGTCTGAGGAAAATGACCAAAATGCCCTTGAGGTCATTTCCTGATTGGGATTCGAGGATAGCCGGCACGGCAGTTCTCGAAGGGTCAACTCAGTGTTTGAAGGGGATTGGATGGTCCTTGAGTGGTTTCGGAAATGAAAATTTTGTTTTCTGCAATTTCAGGCCAAAATGACCAAAATACCCCTATAGCATTTTACGTAGGTAAAGGTGCCGTTCGAGCCCAAAACTTTCCCTAAAGGTTTAAAATGATGTATTCATGTGTTTAAAAATATTTGTTTAAGTCCCGGTGGTCCCGGGAAGTTTTTGTGCAAAATTATGATTTTGCTCCTGGCATAGTGCCATTTGAGCTTGATGATGTAATTAAGCAAACCTAAGCAATATTAGGCTCTAATCGAAGATTAATTAGTTTCCATAATTAATCTAGAGTCAAAATAAGTCATTAAAATTAATTAGAACCTAAGATTTCTTAGATTAAACTCAAAACCCCTCTTTCTTTTAAAAACTCAAGTTTCTAGAACATAAAATCTTGAATAGTGTTTTCACTATTCACTCTCTATACTCCAAGAAGCCTAGCTAGAGTAGGATTTTGACCCCACTAATGAGCTAGAATGCCCACTAATCATGCCTCAATATAGCTTTAATTACCTATCCTTTCACTTACACACTTACTTACAAGTTCCTAATCCTAAGTCTAATCAAAGCTACATCTAAACACACCTTTAAACCACAATTAAATGGAAGATTTTCTTCTCCCATTCCATGGAGAAGATAGCGCCACATCACCCTTCAATATCCACCACATGTTTGAATTCTTTCATTCAAAGAACCATGCCTACACTATGCCTAAACCTATACGTAAACCCATGCCTACATCTTACCTTGAAATGACATAACCAAGAGATATTTTCTCTCCTTCCTCCACTCAAATTGTGCCACCTAGCCTCCTCCCCTCACTCCTCTCATGTTCATTTCCTTTATAAATAGACAACCAAGGAGCTTGCTAGAACCTTTGCTCATTTCTCTCACACCCCCAAGTATTTTCTTTCTCTCAAGCTTCAAGGAGTTCTTCTTCTTCTTCTTCTTCCTCAAGAGCAAGTTCTCTTTCTTAATCTAGAAAACACATCCAAGGTAGGGATTTTGTTCCTTAAAGTTTTGTCTTTTAGAGTTTTGTCAAAAAAATGAGTTTTTGCTAGTTTCTCTTGGCTTTTAGAACTTCTTTTTCTTCTCTTTGATTTCGGCCTTGGAGCCTTTCTTCTTAAAGAAAATGATGCTTGATGATGAGGATTCAAGATGTAGATCATGAGGATCTTCACTTGTGATACCTCTAGAGCTTGGAACTTGGTTCTTGGACCAAGCATGTTTCGATTTTTCCTTTTCTTTTCATGCTCTAGTTCGGTTTCCATTTCTTTTTCCTTGGTCCTAGTTTTAATTTTAAAGGCTTATGTTAGTTGGGAAATGACTCAAGGATGAGAGCACATGATGTTGGTGTTGATGTATCATCAAGATTATGGCCTCTAGAGTTTCAAAGTTTTATATTTTCTTCTTCATGGCTTCAGCCATGGTCTCCTTTTCTTTGATATTTTGGTTTGGTCACCAAAGACATGGTAAGATGGTTTCTAAAACCCAAAGATTGTTTCTTTAACTTGATCCCTTTTGATTCTTAAAAAAAAAGTTGGTGTATGATTTGCTTTTCTTTTAATCCACTCCTTAAAGCTTGATGATGATGTTCATACTATAACACCCTAACATTCAACCTAATACTACTAGTATGTACTGAGACCAAATATTAGTCATTACTTCTTGCTTTAGTTCTATTACCTTTGAAATTACTTACTGAAAATACGAGCCATTTTTTTTTATATAAAACCTTGATAAAGTATGAGCCGCGTATAATGTAATTCGAACGATAACGTAAAGTGTGGAAATATAAACACATAAAAGGCTCCATCCACAGCATCATGAATACATATACTGAAATACCTCATGCATTAATACTTAAGATGCCCACTAATAGCGGCAGGACTGTTTGATACATAAAGTGCAATACAACTGAAAGAAGGAAATACATGGAAACATAAACGCTACAAGCAAGAGAATACCCACACCCAAGTGCATCTGAAATGGATAACCTCAACACAAAAGAAGGTTTATCCTATCTACGTGACGTGTGTGCACTAAGGACTACCCTCTAAACCCTACGGCTACAGTCATGGGTAAGGTGGGACATAGCCGATCCACGGGCGAAGCGCGTCAGGAGTGGGCACTCGGACACGTCCACCATGGTGAGGTCGCACCTCGGGCATCCG
Organism: Dalbergia cochinchinensis; assembly: GCA_031216125.1. NCBI lineage: Eukaryota > Viridiplantae > Streptophyta > Magnoliopsida > Fabales > Fabaceae > Dalbergia > Dalbergia cochinchinensis. The sequence goes on from CM062369.1 coordinate 34,610,390, forward strand.
AGCCCTCCATGGCTGGGTAACCGTCTCCTTGCTACCTGCTGGTACACGTAGGGGAGTGGGGGCAGAGTCCTCCTCATACATAGGGGCAGGTGGCTCCTCTGAATGCTGCGAGCGGGGTACATATTCGGGTACAGTGCCCGAGCCTATGGTGTAAGTTCGTAGGATTCTCTCATTGCATGCGCGAGCATGCTCAAAAACCATGTCATCTCCATAGGGTGACATCGGGGAAAAGAGGTAGCTATCTATAGGATGGGCGAAAGGCCGTCCGGGAAACATAAAGACCCGAACAGTGCAGCGGCCTTCAAAATGGTAAGATCCGTGCTCCGGATCGTAGTAGTACTCCCATGTGGGTGTCTCAACGTAGAGTACAAACGTCGCCATCCGAATCTAGCGATGTAACGGAAAGAAAGAGATAGAGAGAGTGAGGTTTCTTACTAAAGAAACTCAGTAGGGTTTTTCCTCATATCTAAGTGTCATCATATACGTCTCCAGGGACCTCAGTTTCTTAGTAAAAACGTGGGCATATAATAGTTCATTTATGAAGTTCGCAAACATTAACCTCTGAGGCCCGTTCCTTTTAATTATGAAAAACCTCTTGGTTACATAGTCTATAAGTCATAAAACATGGATCGTAAGTCGCGGTACATTAATCATAAATCATGGTTTCCCTATATCACGGGTCATAGCACATAAACTCATAAATTCATGGTTTCTTATATCATGGGGCATAGCACATAAACTCATATAATCATGGTGCATAGAATCATAGTTCATAGAACATGGTACATGGTACATATCTTGGTTACTTGAGGTGACATTAAAACATCATCATTATTTTCCTGGGGCCACCCTAATTGATCTCCTTATGGAGAAAATTCTAGGTTATGAGCTCATACCACGCTAGTGTGACTAGCACATGGACTTATCCCTTTTGATAAGTTAAAGGTCCCGACTTAAAGTACGGGTCTAGGGGGCTAGAATCACCTTATCCCCACCCTTAACTTGGTGGTTCAAGGATCATCTTCTCATAGTTTAAGTTACCTTAAGTCTTAGCATGTTTATTGAGAAGCCACTTAGTCCATACATGTCAAGTATCAATGATTACAACATAGGCATCTCTAAGTTCTTGAAGAACAATCACATGCAATAAAACTATCATTTAGAAATAATAGTTCACATAGCATCACATAAGTCATGAGGTAAACACCAATTCATCATCCATAGAGTAATGCTTAAACCTTTCCCTTAAGAGTGAAAACCCCTAATCGGGTAACCTCAAACTTCCAAATTATTTTCTTATACCTCTAAGGGATTGATTAACCTCATTACCATAATTTATTAAGTCCTAAGACCTAATTAATTATGGCTGGACAGCATTGGCAGCAAGCTAAACTAGGATGAATTACGATGTTCTAAAAGATGCGTTTTAAACCCTTTCTCACATCTGACTTTTTCTATGATGTAACAATTAATACCTAAGCCAATTATGAGTCACTCTCACTGATCTAGACATCATATAATGTGATTCTATGGATGTTAATCAATCTGGACGGAATTCATATTTTCTGTACCTATAGGGTTCTAGAATTCACATTTCAAGCAATTAAAGTAACTAAACATGCTCTAAAATGTCTAGAACAATTAGCATATATTTGGCAAGGTATTTAAACATATTTAGACCACCCAAAACATGATTTAAGGTGCTGGAAATGAACAAGGCAGAACTGAAACCTCAAAGTCATCAAATCATGTGTAAACTTCCTTTTTCATGTACATAGGTAACTAGTTTCTCTTGGAATAATTTTAGGACTTCAAAAATACCTTGGAAATCAATTTAACTTGTTAAGAACTTTCATAAAATACATGGGGAAGCAACTCTTTAATTTTACTCATGGTTGAAATCCTAAATATAAGAACATACTCAAAAATAATTTTAAATTTCACTTATGTTTAGGAAAAACTTAAAACATAAACTATATGCTCTTGTAACTAATGAAAAACTCATCCTAGAGCTTTCATCATCACATGGCCGAATGCACTTCAAGAAGATACCTTCTTGATTTAACTTTTCTCAAGATGAAATGGGCAAGTCTTTGAGCTCTAGTCATTTTAGGTGATGGCATAAAAGTAAACATGCTATGCATTCCATTTTTGTAGTCCATTAGAAAGTAAAGTGATAGCTCAAAATAAATATGAGATACACCTTCATTTTAGTCTTTGAGTTTAGTGATGGCTTGGAAAATAACATGAAATGCAAAGCTTGGAATTTAAACGTGCATTATGCAAGTTCATTCCTTATCTTGGGGTTTAATGATAGCATAGAAAATAAACGTGCTATGCAAAGCATAAAATAAAGGTGAATGCAAGTTACTTTTAGATCTTGTCTAGAGCTCTTGTAAGACTTTTAAAAAGAACATAGTTCCAACCCAAACCTCATCCTCACAAGAAAAGAAAACTACTAGTGCTAGAATACTTAAAATAAATCATAACCTTAAAAACTTGAAGATGGTTGTAACACCCTAATATTTGACCCAATACTACTAGTACGTACTCAGGCCAAATATTAGTCGTTACTAACTGACATGGTTCTTTAAAAAGTTACTTAAAGAAAATACGAGCCAATTTTTTTTTCTTAAAACATTACTTAAAATAAGAGCCGCGCGTATCTTATCGGGTCGGTATTATAAAGTGCAGAAACATAAACATAGAGGTGGCTCCAAAACGTAGCATCATCATAACTGAAATATTTCATCTTTATAATATGCCTACCCTAAGGGGCAGGGCTCTTCAAGTACATAATAACATGAATACAGCAGAAAAACAGAATACATGGAAAAGAACTGGAAAGAAGCATCCCTACCCATGTGCAACCTAAGATGGATAACCTCAACACAAAAGAGGTTTCATCCATACTATGTGACGTGCGTGCACTAAGGACTACCCTCCAATCTATGCAGTGGGATCACGGGTACGGAGGGACGTAGCCAATCCACGGGCGGAGCTCGGCGGGTGCAGGCGTGCCCTGTGACTGGATGTGTCATTCCCGTCGGGGTCATGGTCCGGGCACCGAGGCCCTCCAACGCTGAGTGACTGTCTCTTCGCTGCCCCTCGGTCGCTGAGACGGAGTGGGGGCAAAGTCCTCGTGGTCCATGGGGGAATCCTCTGAAGGGTCCTCCTCTGAGTGCTGCGATAATGGAACGTATTGCGGCATGTCAGCTGAACCGGCAGAGTAGGTCCGCAGGTTCCTCTCATGTCGTGGTCGCGCATGCTCAAAGATCGCGGGGTCACCATAGGGGGATGCTGGGGAGAAGCGATAACTGTACAAGGGGTGTGCGAATGGCCGTCCTAAAAACATGAAGATGTGCACAGTACACCGGCCCTCAAAATGAAATGACCCATGCTCCGGGTCATGGTGGATCTCCCATCGTGGCGTGTCAACGTACAACACGAACGTCGCCATCTCGCTTTGAAGACGTAATGGAAAGAAAGAGATAGAGGGAGTGAGATTCTTACTAAAGAAACTCAGTAGGGTTTTCCTCCTATCCTAGGTGTCATCATTTACGTCGCCAAGAATCTCGGTCTATTTATGAAAACCATGGACATCTATTGGTTCAATTATGAGTTTTCTAAAGTCTCAATTTCCGAGATCCGTTCCTTTTAACATATCACTTGTATCATAGATATAAATCACATAACTTGGATCATAAAACATAAATCATATACCTTAGATCATGGAACATGGTTTCCTATATCATGGGTCATAGCACATAAACTCATAACTTTATGATTCTCATATCATGGGGCATAGCACGCAAATTCATATAATTATGGTGCATAAAAACATAGCTCATGGAACATGGTACATATCTTGGTTACTTGAGGTGACATTAGAACATCATCATCATTATTTTCCTGGGGCCACCCTAACTGATCTCCTTGTGGAGAAAATTCTAGGTTATGAGCTCATACCTTACTAGTCGTCACTAGTACATGGACTTATCCCTTTTGATAAGTTTAAAGATCCCAAACTAAGGTGCGGGTCTAGGACTAGAATCACCTTATCCCCACCCTTAATCCGGTGGTTCAAGGATCATCTTCTCATAGTCTATGTCACCTTAAGTCTTAGCATGTTAATGCAAGATGCCACATAATTCATGCATGTCAAACATAATTACATCATAGGCATCTTTGAAGTCTTTAAAGAACAATAACATGCAAACATAAAACTATCATCGAAGAATAATAGTTCACATGGTATCATCATACTTGACTCATGGAGTAAAATCATCATAAGGTAAGCAAGAGCAATAAGCCTCTTAACTTGATCATGTTTGAAATCGAACATATAAGATCATGTATTCATGTTAGGCTAAAGCATAGACTCATGTCATAACAATTCTCGGATGCAGGCAATGCAAGATCATAGCTTCAAGTCATTAAATCGAGAAAAGCATTACGTTTGTAAACTTGGGTTTGGTAATCGATTACATAAGTCTTGTAATCGATTACACCTCTAGATTTCAAAACATGGAGGTCAGGGGTTACGGTAATCGATTACATGGGACTTGTAATCGATTACACAAATCGAGATTTCGAATCAAAGCAGATAGGGGTTACGTAATCGATTACATGGAATTGTAATCGATTATTTTGTTTAAAACACTTTGCTGGGCCCCTAGAACATCTGGGTAATCGATTACATGATTAGGTAATCGATTACTAGAATCCAGAATGTGTAATCGATTACACTATATAGTAATCGATTACTTTGGGCAAAAGTGTAACGCCCCAATTTTTACTGTAATTTTTACTGTCATTAGAAATTACTCAATTACCAAATTACCGTAGATAATTATTACATAAGATTTGAGGCCGAACAATCCTCAATAAAGGAATATAACATTAGAAGAGAGGTTAGGAACGATTCATGTGAGTGTCGCAAATCCCGAATTTCTGTACGTAAAAAATGACCAAAATGCCCCTGAAGTTATTTTACTCAGAAAATGAGGATCGTGGGCCCCACCTATTCTCAAGGGGATATTTTGAGGATAATAAGGAATTGTTTGTGTTATATGTGTTAATAGAGCAGAAGGATCTCAATTTTGAGTTCCGACGCGCGAAATGACCAAAGCAGCCCTGGGTGTTTAACTCCGATGTGCGTGCCGACTGAGTCCGAACCTAACTAAAATGTTTTAAAATGTGTTTTTAAGCCATGATTAACCATTGGTTAAGCTTGGGTGGCCTCGGGCAGTTTTTAAGTGAAAGTACGATTTTGCCCCTGTTTTTAGGCAGTTTTGCGAATTTCGGGATTTTTGATTCAGATATCTAAACCTAAGCAATATTAGGCTCAAATTAAAGCTTATTAAATTCTAAATATTAATCTAGAGTCAAAATTATGTATTTAGATTGATTAGAACCCAAAATTGCTCAAAAACACCCAAATTGCTTACTAATTCACTTAAACCCTTAACCGTAAATTCTCTAAATTACATGAATACCTTGCCTACACCTAAATAATGCATGGAACACACAAATTTCACTTCTTTGGGCTGTAATGGATGAAATTATTGATGCCATTATGCAGCTGAATTATTGCCAAAAGTTGCACTAAAACAAAATGCCAAAATGTCACCATAAGAGACATAATTCCTTAATTTCATACAACTTTGTCTAAAATGATTTTTCCTCCCTTATTTCTCCTGCAAAATTCCGTCCACTACCTCATCATTTTGGCCAATTAGAAGCCTCAAAATCTTCTATAAATAGGCTTGCTTGAGTGGTCTTGGAATGCTTGGTTCATAACTAGTTTTTAGGAGCACCAAAAACTTTCTTTCTTCCTCCTCTTTGGCTGAATTCTTTCTTCAATTTTTTCAAAGAGATTTTGTTTCATTTCACTTCAAGAAACCAAGTTCTCTTCCTTTTCTTCAACTCAGATTAGGTAGGGAGTAGTTTCTAAATTTATTTCTATGCTTTGAGGAGTTGTGTTTTTAGCTCAAAATGATGAAATTATGAACTTACCTTAGCTTTTCATTTTGGTTTTCCTCTTCAATTTTTCTTTAACCAATTCAACCATATGGCCTAGGTGGAACTAAGATGATGGCTTGATGATGAGGACCTTGAGGGTGGGTTGTAAATCCATCACAAGTTAGGCCTCTAAAGCTTGAAAATTCCACTTGATGCAAAACTTTAAAGAATAATGCTTTATGATGCTAAAACAAAGATTTTTAGTTTAGAACTTGAAAGATGTATTTTCCTTTTATGTTTTATTTCTTGTTAAGATATGTATTGGGTTGAATTTATAATTCTTTTAAAATCTTGAAGGAGCTCTAGTAAAGAAACAAAATGAATTTGCATCCATGATTAAGTTTATGCTTTGCATAACCATGTTTACCTTCTATGTCATCACTAAATTTTCAAGAATGAATAAATGAACTTGCATTTCTCATGTTTAAATTCCAAGCTTGTATTTCATGTTTATGTTTCAAGTCATCACTTAATCTTTCAAGATAATAAAGAGGTTGCATCTCATATTTAATTTATGCTCTCACTATATTTTATAATGGCTAAAAGAATCAACGCATGTCATGTTTATTTTATGCCATCACCTAAAGATCCTAGAGCTCAAAGACTTGCCCATGTATCACAAGCAAAGAAATATGATTATTGGAGTTAAAGAATTTATTCTTTAAAAAGTCTTGAGATTGGAGCTTAAAAAGATGTAATAATAATTCTCTTCTCCTCTCTCTTTGGTCTGTGCGGACTACCGCCGCTCCGGTTTCTTAATATTCTCTTCTCGCTCTACTGGTCCTGTGCGGATTACCGCCGCTCCAATTTCTTGTATCATGTTTATATTTCAAGTTCTTGCATCATGTTTAATTTTCAAGTCATCACCTTAAATCTTAAAGATAAAGAAATGGAATTGCATATCATGTTTATAATTCCAAGCTATCACCTTATAAAGATAAGATTAAAATAAGGTTGCATAGCATGTTTATAATTCTAAGATGTCACCTAAATCTCTAAAGCTCAAGACTTACTCCTTTTATCTTAAGTGAGAATTTTAATTGTGAAGATCCTCCCAAATTTGACAAAAGAACTAGTTTCTAAATGAGTTTTAAGGCTTTGCAAGGATTTTACGGGGAACTAGTATTTTATATGCACTTAAAATATGATTCTATGTAATTGCATGAGGTTCATGATTTGACCACTGATCTGAGTTTAGTATCAATGTGTGATAATGATTTGATATGATTGAAGTTGTGATAATTATGGTTTATTGTTAAGAGAATGATTCATAATTGGTTTAGTAACTAATTAGTCCTATAATTGATAATTCTATGTAAGGATTGGAGGCTTATTAAGTACTTGATATCATTGAATGATTTCCTGGCTTGCATGTTATAGTTCTTTGTTGCAAATAATGAGAATGCTTATACATGAAATGTTCTTTATTATGTAAAATTTACCTTTGTTGCTAGAAGAAAGTGTATCATTGTAAAAGTGTAATTTGGAAAGGTTCTGGCTAAGGAAAGACTTGGTATTTAAGCGTGTCCATTGTGACCCACCTATCTTTCCTGGGAATCTCCCATATGCATGATTACAGTTGATATATATTATTCTAGCTTAAGACTATAAATGAGAAAATGTTATGATGTTTATGAATTGTATTGTGATATAACATGCAAAGATTTAATGGTGACTTAAACTTATAAGAAAATGATCCTTTGGAACCATCAGACTATAGGTGGTGAAAAGGTGATTTTAGCTCCCTAACCCGTTCTCTCTCAAAAGGGTAGAGTCGGGACTTTAGCTTATCAAAAGGGATAAGTATATGCTAGTGACGACTAGTAAAGTATGAGCTCATAACCTAAATTACTCCAAAAAGGGTGGAGTATAGGGTGGCCTAAGGAAAATAATGATGATGATAAGATTTTAAGTCACCTAAGGCACTAAAGAAATGAAATATGTGCACTATGTCCACGTGTAGCTAATATTATATGACGTTCTTTTATGCATGTTATTTGATAATGATGATGAGGAAAATGATGTAATGATAAAGGAAAAGTTCATTGTAAATATGACATGTTAAGATTATGATGCATTATAAGACGCATGATTAAAAATTGACGAACCTCGGTTAAGTATTTATCCGAACTTAAAATGAATCTTTGCATGCTCACTATTCTAGAATAATCCCGAGGTTCCTGGGGACTTTGATGATGACACTATAGAAGGAGGTACCTTACTGAGAATTCTTTAGCAAGATTCTCACTCCCTTTTCTTTATTTCCGTCATTGTCTCCAGATTCAGATGGCGACATTCGTCCTGTTCGTTGATACCCTACTTGGGAATTTCACTATGATCCGGTGCATCGCTCGTATCATTTTGAAGGGAGGTGCGCAGTTCGTGTTTTTATTTACATAGGTCGTCCATTTGCACATCCTGTCCCTAGTTATCGATTTTCTCCTACTTCTCCCTATGGCGATGAAATGGTTTTTGAACATGCACGTCCACTTGATGAAAGGATGTTACGTTCTTATCCCGCTTCATCTGTTGTCCATGGATTTCCAGAGTATGTTCCCGAGATGAGATATTCTGAAACTGATCCTTCAGAGGACACTCCTACTCATGTATATTCTGAGAGCTCTGCTCCTACTCCCACACGTGTAAGAGAGGGTAGTGAGGAAACAGTTGTTCAGCCGAGGTTAGCAAGAAGGCCGTCCATGCGACGCCACCTTGGTGCATCTCGTGTTTCCCCTCCTGAGGGAGCTCATCAGTAGATCGGATTTATTCCCCCATTTCCAGGACAGTGGCCATAGAGGGTTCTTAGTAGATTTATGTGTGATCATGCACTCTAGTTTTAGGATAATCTTCCCGGCTTATGGAGTTATCTAGTTTAGGGGTATGTATTTCCTTAAGTATATTTTCTTTTATGGGTTTGCATAAGATAATGATGTATGAACATAACCCACCCTTTGAGTGAGGTTATTGTATGTAAATATATGCTATAATGTGCTTATGGATGTTATATGATGGAGCCTAAGTGATATGATGTGATATATTCTTAAACGTCTTATTATACTCCGCTTACTCGTTCACGTTGTACTCGGCTCACGTTTTCAATTATGTGTTTAAAAAAAAAAAATGGCTCGTAATTTCACTAAGTATTTTCAAATTATGAAGAAAGAACCAAAGCAAGGAGTAAAGTCTAGTCATTAATCAGATTCAACCTAGGTGTATCTGGTTAATTACTAGGGTGTTACAAAAAGTTCATGTTTAAGCTCGTCCGAGCTTTCTGGTAATCGATTACATGGGCTGGGTAATCGATTACCAGCATCTTAAAAACTGAAATATGAGGTCTAAACATATCTGAGTCATTCCTTTGAAATGCTTATGGTGGCTAGTTTCTCTTGGAACAATTTTGAACTTCAAAAACATCTTGTCAACCATTTTAACTTGTCAAAACCCTTATAAATCTAAGAACATACCCAAAATGTTTTTGAGTACAACATATGTTTTAGAAAGACTTAAAACATGAGCTATAGGCTCTTGTGACTAATAAACTCCTCTTGGAGCTATCTTCATCACATGGCCAAAATGTACATTCCAAGAATGTTTTCCATGGTTAACCTCTTCTCAAGATGAAATGGGCAAATCTTTGAGCTCTAGTATCTTAGATGATGACATAAAATAAACGTGCTATGCACTTCATTTTAGAGTCCTTTAGAAAGTAAAGTGATAGCTCAAAGTAAATATGAAGTGCATATCCATTTTCATTCTTTGAGTTTAGTGAGGACTTGAAATATAAAATGAGATGCAAAGCGTGGAATTTAAACGTGCATAATGCAAGTTCATTCTTAGTCTTGGGGTTTAGTGGTTGCATAGAAATAAACCTGCTATGCAAAGCGTAAAGTAAACGTGAATACAAGTTTCTTTTGTATCTTGTCCAGAGCTCTTACAAGATTTTAATGAGGAACATAGTCCTAACCCAAAACTCATCTTCACAAGAAAAGAAAAACCATTGGTACCAAGGCATCAAGAGAAAACATGACTTCAAGAGTCATGGGAGTAGTCAAATCTTAACAAAGGAAGGAACCATTTTTAAATCTCTAGGGACCAAGATCTTGATGATCCAAGCATCAACATCCTAAGTCCTCATCATTGAGTACATGGCTCCCTTCAAAACAAATATTTAAACAAAGTTCATGATAAAGGAGAAAGCAAAACCAAAACCATGCTTGGTTTAGGGTCAAAGTTTCAAGCTTTAGAGTTTGTTCATGTGACAAGCATCAACATGAAGCTCTCATCATCAAGCTTACATTTTTCCCATGTAAAAAGGCTCCATGTCCGAAAACATGAGAAAAGAAGAAAGAAGATCCAAAATGTTCAAGAGAAACATAAACTCTTTTAACTAAACTTGTAAAGAATGAAACTTTCTTTAAGAAAACTCAAGCTTTAGAGGTCTCAGGAGAGATGGACTCATGGTCACATCTAGAGAACACTCATCATCAAGCCATCATATTCAAGGCCTTGAGGCCGAAAACTAAGGGGGAGAAAAGGAAGAAACCAAAAAGAAAGCAACATAGAGGTTCAACCATTCATCAACTCCCGAACAAGATTCAAGCATAAGAACCATAGACATATTTAGAAAGAGTTCCCTACCTTGTGTCTTGGAAAAGGAGGAGAGAACTTGAGCTTGAGGAACTCTTGGGAACTTGAGGGGGAAAGAAATGAGAAAGCTTGAGACTTTGAGAGAAAACTAGCACCTACTCTTGGCTCAAACCTTTGCAAAAGACCAAAGTGATCAAAGGCTCACCAAGGCAAGCTATTTATAGACAACTAAAACATGGGTGTGTGGATGGGAGGGCTGGCCGAATATGTGGCCACAAGGAGAAGGAAAATCTCTTTGAGTTGTCATTCCAAAGTATGGTCATAAGTGTAGCTAGGTGTAGCCTATGACATGTCTTGAAAATGTGACCTATTTTTTTTAAAAATCTTGAATGAACAAAATCACTAAAATTGGGGCTGCAAAAAGGAGGAGGAAACTGTGTGGTTTCATGGCCCAAGAAGAAGAAAATATCTTCTTGACTTGTCAACTCAAAGCATGGTTTAGATGTAAAGGAAGCATAGTCTATGTATAGCCTTTAAAGAAAACTTTGAATGACTAGATAAAATATAGTTCTTTTTGAATCTTGAAAGACATAAATATTTAAATTTAGAAATGAATTGAAAACCTTAATTGACTATATACTTTATTCTTTAAATCTTTGAATGACATTTTTCTTGAAAGATGTACATTGATTGAAAAGAGTACAAGACATGTGTCATAGGGTAGCTTGACAACCTAGACTAACCTTTATTGACTTCTAGAGAGAGGGTGGTGCCAATTGGGCAACCTTGGGGAGGAAGGATATATCCTCAAACCATGTTCTAGAAGTGTGCTTTGGTGTGACATAGATTAGGCTTAAGATTAATGGTCGTTAACCAGGTACTTTGAGTAAACTAATTAGTTAGATAAAGCTAAGATCCTCAAGGTTAGAAGTGGTCTTGTAGGTTTAATGGAGTCAAACTCCATTTGACTAGAATTACAAAGGTGACAACTTTCCTCAAATTTAGGGAGTGAATAGTGAAAATACTATTCCAGGATGCTTTCTTTAAAGAATAAGACTACAAATAGATTTTGGATTCCCATAAGCAATTTTAGGTTCTAATCAACCTTAATTAATGATTTTGGCTCAAGATTAATTATGAAAATTAATTAACCTTTAATTAGAGCCTAATATTGCCTAGGTTCTGAGTTAGATAACTCATTAATCCTAACATGCACTAAGTAGGGGCAAAATCATAATTTTGCTCAAAAACTGCCCGGGATCACCGGGACTTAACCAAACCTTAAACAACATGGTTCATGCCTTAAAATCATAGTTTTAAACCTCGGGACAGGGTTCGGGTCAAAACTGTAACACCCTAGTAATTAACCAGATACACCTAGGTTGAATCTGATTAATGACTAGACTTTACTCCTTGCTTTGGTTCTTTCTTCATAATTTGAAAATACTTAGTGAAATTATGAGCCATTTTTTTTTTTTAAACACATAATTGAAAACGTGAGCCGAGTACAACGTGAACGAGTAAGCGGGGTATAATAAGACGTTTAAGAATATATCACATCATATCACTTAGGCTCCATCATATAACATCCATAAGCACATTATAGCATATATTTACATACAATAACCTCACTCAAAGGGTGGGTTATGTTCATACATCATTATCTTATGCAAACCCATAAAAGAAAATATACTTAAGGAAATACATGCCCCTAAACTAGATAACTCCATAAGCAGGAAGGTTATCCTAAAACTAGGGTGCATGATCACACATAAATCTACTAAGAACCTTCTATGGCCACTTGTCCTGAAATGGGGGAATAAATCCGATCCACGATGACCTCCCTCGGGAGGGACACACGAGATGCACCAGTGAGTCGCATGGACGGCCTTCTTGCTAACCTCGGCTGAACAACTGTTTCCTCACTACCCTCTTTTACACCTGTGGGAGTAGGAGCGAGCTTTGAATATACATGAGTAGGAGTGTCCTCTGAAGGATCAGTTTGAGAATATCTCGTCTCAGAACATACTGAAATCCATGGACAGCAGATGAAGCGGGATAAGAACGTAACATCCTTTCATCAAGTGGACGAGCATGTTCGAAAACCATTTCATCGCCATAGGGAGAAGTAGGAGAAAATCGATAACTAGGGACAGGATGTGCAAATGGACGACCTATGTAAATAAAAACACGAACTGCGCACCTCCCTTCAAAATGATACGAGCGATGCACCGGATCATAGTGGAATTCCCAAGTAGGGGTATCAACGAGCAGGACGAATGTCGCCATTTGAATCTGGAGACAATGACGGAAATAAAGAAAAGGAGTGAGAATCTTGCTAAAGAATTCTCGGTAGGGTACCTCCTTCTATAGTGTCATCATCAAAGTCCCCAGGAACCTCGGGATTATTCTAAAATAGTGAGCATGCAAAGATTCATTTTAAGTTCTGACAAATACTTAACCGAGGTTCGTCAATTTTTAATTATCGTCTTATAATGCATCTTATTCTTAACATGTCATATTTACAATGAACATTTCCTTTATCATTACATCATATTCCTCATCATCATTATCAAAATAACATGCATAAAAGAACGTCATATAATATTAGCTACACATGGACACAAAGTGCACATATTTCATTTCTTTAGTGCCTTTGGTGACTTAAAATCTTATCATCATCATTATTTTCCTTGGGCCACCCTATACTCCACCCTTTTGGGAGTAATTTAGGTTATGAGCTCATACTTTACTAGTCGTCACTAGCATATACTTATCCTTTTTGATAAGCTAAAGTCCCGACTCTACCCTTTTGAGAGAACGGGTTACGGGGCTAAAATCACCTTTTCACCACCTATAGTCTGATGGTTCCAAAGGATCATTTTCTTATAAGTTTAAGTCACCATTAAATCTTTGCATGTTATATCATAATACAATTCATAAACATCATAACATTTTCTCATTTATAGTCTTAAGCTAGAATAATATATATCAAGCTGTAATCATGCATATGGGAGATTCCCGAGGAAAGAGAGGTGGGTCACAATGGACAGCTTAAATACCAAGTCTTTCCTTAGCAGAACCTTTCCAAATTACACTTTTACAATGATACACTTTCTTCTAGCAACAAAGGTAAATTTTACATAATAAAGAACATTTCATGTACAAGCATTCTCATTATTTGCAACAAAGAACTATAACATGCAAGCCAGGAAATCATTCAATGATATCAAGTACTTAATAAGCATCCAATCCTTACATAGAATTATCAATTATAGAACTAATTAGTTACTAAACCAATTATGAATCATTCTCTTAACAATAAACCATAATTATCACAACTTCAATCATATCAAATCATTATCACACATTGATACTAAACTCAGATCGATGGTCAATCATGAACCTCATGCAATTACATAGAATCATATTTTAAGTGCATATAAAATACTAGTTCCCGTAAAATCCTTGCAAAGCCTTAAAACTCATTTAGAAACTAGTTCTTTTGTCAAATTTGGGAGGATCTTCACAATTAAAATTCTCACTTAAGATAAAAGGAGTAAGTCTTGAGCTTTAGAGATTTAGGTGACATCTTAGAATTATAAACATGCTATGCAACCTTATTTCAATCTTATCTTTATAAGGTGATAGCTTGGAATTATAAACATGATATGCAATTCCATTTCTTTATCTTTAAGATTTAAGGTGATGACTTGAAAATTAAACATGATGCAAGAACTTGAAATATAAACATGATACAAGAAAGCTGGAGCGGCGGTAATCCGCACAGACCAAATAGAGGAGAAGAGAATATTAAGAAACCGGAGCGGCGGTAGTCCGCACAGACGATAGAGGAGAAGAGAATATTAAGAAACCGGAGCGGCGGTAGTCCGCACAGACCGATAGAGGGAGAAGAGAATATTATTATTACATCTTTTTAAGCTCCAATCTCAAGACTTTTTAAAGAATAAATTCTTTAACTCCAATAATCATATTTCTTTGCTTGTGATACATGGGCAAGTCTTTGAGCTCTAGGATCTTTAGGTGATGGCATAAAATAAACATGCCATGCGTTGATTCTTTTAGCCATTATAAAATATAGTGAGAGCATAAATTAATTATGAGATGCAACCTCTTTATTATCTTGAAAGATTAAGTGATGACTTGAAACATAAACATGAAATACAAGCTTGGAATTTAAACATGAGAAATGCAAGTTCATTTATTCATTCTTGAAAATTTAGTGATGACATAGAAGGTAAACATGGTTATGCAAAGCATAAACTTAATCATGGATGCAAATTCATTTTGTTTCTTTACTAGAGCTCCTTCAAGACTTTAAAAGAATTATAAATTCAACCCAATACATATCTTAACAAGAAATAAAACATAAAAGGAAAAAATACATCTTTCAAGTTCTAAACTAAAAATCTTTGTTTTAGCATCATAAAGCATTATTCTTTAAGGTTTTGCATCAAGTGGAATTTTCAAGCTTTAGAGGCCTAACTTGTGATGGATTTACAACCCACCCTCAAGGTCCTCATCATCAAGCCATCATCTTAGTTCCACCTAGGCCATATGGTTGAATTGGTTAAAGAAAAATTGAAGAGGAAAACCAAAATGAAAAGCTAAGGCAAGTTCATAATTTCATCATTTTGAGCTAAAAACACAACTCCTCAAAGCATAGAAATAAATTTAGAAACTACTCCCTACCTAATCTGAGTTGAAGAAGAGGAAGAGAACTTGGTTTCTTGAAGTGAAATGAAACAAAATCTCTTTGAAAAATTGAAGAAAGAATTCAGCCAAAGAGGAGGAAGAAAGAAAGTTTTGGTGCTCCTAAAAACTAGTTATGAACCAAGCATTCCAAGACCACTCAAGCAAGCCTATTTATAGAAGATTTTGAGGCTTCTAATTGGCCAAAATGATGAGGTAGTGGACGGAATTTTGCAGGAGAAATAAGGGAGGAAAAATCATTTTAGACAAAGTTGTATGAAATTAAGGAATTATGTCTCTTATGGTGACATTTTGGCATTTTGTTTTAGTGCAACTTTTGGCAATAATTCAGCTGCATAATGGCATCAATAATTTCGTCCATTACAGCCCAAAGAAGTGAAATTTGTGTGTTCCATGCATTATTTAGGTGTAGGCAAGGTATTCATGTAATTTAGAGAATTTACTGCTAAGGGTTTAAGTGAATTAGTAAGCAATTTGGGTGTTTTTGAGCAATTTTGGGTTCTAATCAATCTAAATACATAATTTTGACTCTAGATTAATATTTAGAATTTAATAAGCTTTAATTTGAGCCTAATATTGCTTAGGTTTGGTATACGAATCAAAAATCCCCAAATTCGCAAAGCGCCCAAAACAGGGCAAAATCGTACTTTCACTTAAAAATTGCCCGAGGCCACCCGAGCTTAACCAATGGTTAATCATGGCTTAAAAACACATTTTAAAACATTTTAGTGAGGTTCGGGCTCAGTCGGCACGCACATCGGAGTTAAAGCGGCCTTGAGGCGTGTTGGTCATTTCGCGCGTCGGAACTAAAAATTGAGATCCTTCTGCTCTATTAACACACATAACACAAACAATCCCTTATTATCCTCAAAATATCCCCTTGAGAATAGGTGGGGCCCACGATCCTCATTTTCTGAGTAAAATAACTTCAGCGGCATTTTGGTCATTTTATACGTACAGAAATTCGGGATTTGCGATTCTCGCATGAATCGTTCCTAACCTCTCTTCTAATGTTATATTCCTTTATTGAGGATTGTTCGGCCTCAAATCTTATGTAATAATTACCTACGGTAATTCGGTAATTGAGTAATTTCTAATGACAGTAAAAATTACAATAAAAATTGGGGCGTTACAAAAACAGAACTTTAAAACTGGCTGAAATCTGTCACAGGGGTATTTTGGTCACTTATGCGCTGAAATCTCAGAAATGAGGTTTTTCTGCTCCGTTAAACATTCACAATCATACAACCCCCTTCATATAACATATGAACCCTATGAGGATGGCCAAAGCCGGCTGTCCTCGTGTTTCGGGTGAAAATGACCTCAGGGGAACTTTGGTCATTTTGAAAGTTTACCGAAAATCGGGGCGTTACATTACTCCCCTCCTTAAAAAGAATTTCGTCCTCGAAATTCATTACCTGAGAATAGCTCGGGGTATTGTGCTCGCATGTTGGCCTCCAACTCCCATGTGAAATCTTCGGCTTTTCCGCGTCCCCACGCGACTTTGACCAGTGGTACTGTCTTACTTCTTAGTTGTTTGACCCCTTGGTCCACAATTCTCGTGGGAGGTAGGTTAAATGTCAGGTCATCCCTTAATTGTACATGTTCTGGCTCCAAAGACATGACTTGGGTCAGACTGATACTTTCGTAACTGGGAGACATGGAAAACATCATGGAGATTGGATAGATTTGGGGGCAGGGCTATGCGGTATGCTACAGACCCTACTCTACTGAGGATTTCAAATGGGCCAAGGAATCTAGGGCTTAACTATTTCACCTTCATTGCTCGACCTATGCCTGTGGTAGGAGTTATCTTGAGAAAAACGTGTTCCCCTTCTTGGAACTCAATCGGCTTACGCCGTTTGTCCGCATAGCTTTTCTGTCGGCTTTGAGCAGTAAGAATCCTATCCCTTATCTTTTTAATCTGTTCCATCATTTCCCTCACTAAATCTGGTCCTATTAGACTTAGCTCTCCAGGTTCGTACCAACATAGGGGTGATTGACACTTTCGTCCATAAAGGGCCTCATATGGTGCCATACCAATACTCGCGTGATAACTATTGTTATACGCAAATTCGATTAGCGGCAGGTATTTGTCCCAATTCCCTTTCTGGTCTAGGACACATGCCCTAAGCATATCCTCCAAGGTTTGGATTGTTCTCTCGGATTGGCCATCTGTTTGTGGGTGGTAAGCCGTACTCAAGCACAGCTTCGAACCAAACGCCTTTTGAAAGGCTCCCCAAAACCGTGACGTAAACCGCAGATCCCGATCCGAGATTATCGTCGACGGCACTCCATGTAGCCTCACAATCTCTTGGATATACAATTGTGCTAACCTATCCAAGGAATATGTCACTTTAATAGGTAAAAAGTGGGCTGAGTTCGTCAACCTATCCACTATTACCCAAATAGCATCATGATTCGCTTGGGTCCTCGGTAATCCAGTCACAAAATCCATCGAGATGCCATCCCACTTCCATTCGGGAATAGATAGGGGTTGCAACATTCCAGAGGGTTTTTGGTGTTCTATCTTCACCTTCTGGCATACTAGGCACTTACTAACCCATTTGCAAACATCCTTTTTCAAACCGGGCCACCAAAACATCTTCTTTAAGTCTTGGTACATCTTGGTGGCACCAGGATGAATTGCAAAATTGCTCCTGTGGGCCTCCTCGAGAATCTCTTTCCGGAGGTCACCACTAGCAGGTACGCATATACGCCCTTCAAACCTCTACACACCGTCTTTCCCTTGGATGAAACCCTTCAATTTATCAGCCCTTACTGCCCTTAGAGTCTCTTGAAACTCGTCGTCCTCCCTTTGGGCTTGAGTGATCATCCTTCGAAATTCACTTGACACACTAAGGTGGCAAACTCTCATACCCATAGGGGTCATGGTTATTCCTAGGTTCAAGTCCCTAAAAGCCTTAATCAATTCTTCCTCCTTAATCATTAAATGGGACAGGTGTAAGGATTTCCTACTCAAAGCATCAGCCACATCATTAGCTTTTCCTGGGTGGTAGTTCAATCCAAAGTCATAATCCTTCAAAAACTCCATCCATCTCCTCTGCCTCATGTTTAGCTCTTTTTGATCAAAAAGATACTTCAAACTCTTGTGATCGGAGAACACCTCGAACCTCACTCCATACAAATGGTGTCTCCAGATCTTTAGAGCAAACACAACGGCGGCCAATTCTAGGTCATGGGGTGGGATACTTGGTTTCATGTGGCTTGAGTTGCCTTGATGCATAGGCTACCACTTGCCTATTTTGCATCAAGACGCAACCTAAACCTTTACCAGAAGCGTCGCAGTATACCTCAAAAGGCTCCTTAGGGTCGGGGAGAACTAGGACAGGGGTTGAAGTCAACTTATGCTTTAGTTCTTGAAAACTTTTCTCACAATCAGAGGTCCAGACAAAAAGGGTGTTTTTCCTAGTAAGCTTGGTTAAAGGTAGTGCGATCTGGGAAAATCCCTTGATAAACCTACGATAATAGCCAGCTAATCCCAAAAAGCTCCTTATCTCGGTCACTGTCTTAGGTTGTTCCCAATTCATTACGGCTTCCACCTTACTAGGATCGACTGCAATTCCACCTCTAGACACTACATGCCCTAGAAATTTTACTTCTCCCATCCCGAACTCACATTTAGACAACTTGGCATAGAGTTTCTTTTCCTTCAAAATCTCCAATACCGTGACTAGATGTTGCTCATGCTCTGCGTGGGTCCTTGAATAAACGAGTATATCATCTATAAAGACAACCACAAACTTATCCAAAAAGGGTCTAAAGATTCTATTCATGTAATCCATGAAAACAGCTGGAGCGTTGGTCAATCCAAAAGACATAACCGCAAACTTGAAATGTCCATATCGAGTGCGAAAAGCCATCTTGGGTATATCCTCATCCCTAACCCTGATTTGATGATAGCTAGACCTTAAGTCGATCTTAGAAAACACCACTGCACCTCTCAATTGATCCATCAAATCGTCAATCCTAGGCAAGGGGTACTTATTCTTCACCGTGACTTTATTCAACTGCCTATAATCGACACACATCCTCATACTTCCATCTTTCTTTTTCACAAACAACACCGGGGCTCCCCACGGCGATGCACTTGGCCTTATGAAATTCTTTTCCAAAAGATCCTCTAACTGGGTTTTCAACTCGGTCAATTCCAAAGGGGGCATTCTATATGGGGCTAGGGATATGGGTCCGGTACATGGGAGTAGCTCTATTGAAAACTCAATTTCCCTCTTAGGGGGAAATTCTGGGATTTCATCTGGAAACACTCCGGGATAACTTCTCACTACAGGTATCTCCTCGATACTTTGCTCAAAGTCAACATCACTAGTGGCTAAAAGAATATAACCTTTTTCACCCTTACCACAGCTTAGGTCTACAGCATTTAAGTATATCCTCACGTTTTTCCTAGGTTCAGGGGGAATAGGAACGAAGGTAATGGTTTTCTCATAACAGTTTAACAATACACGGTTAGCCCAAAGCCAATCCATGCCCAAAATTATATCTAGTCCTTGCATGGGTAAACATATGAAATCTAGAACAAACAGTCTATTTTCTAAAATGAAACTGCATTCCAAGCAACATTTGCTGGTCCTAACTGGTTTCCCAGTGGGGGTTGAGACAATGAGATTAAAGGGGAGTTCAGACATGTTCAAACCTAGGGTCTCTACACATGAGTGTAATATAAAGGAATGGGATGCGCCAGAATCATACAGTACAATCAGGTTTTTACCGTTCATTTCACACTTACCTTCAACGAGATCTGGGGACGTCGTCGTCTCTTCCGCATTGAGGGTAAAGACCCTTCCTTGACGTTGCGGCTTGGGGTTGGGGGTTGGCTGATTCCTCTTGGGACAATCCTTGGAATAGTGTCCCGGTTCTCCGCATCGGTAGCAAACGTTTAGTCCGGTCCGACACGGCAAGCTTCCATGGGGTCTGCCGCACTTGGGGCACTCAACATGTGGAGTGGAAGATGTCCCTTGTGGTGCCTTCCCCTTATTATTTGCGGGCTTGTTTTTGTTGTTGCTTTGGTTCTTGTTGTTGCTTGGCTTGAAGTCCTTTCAAGGTCCTTGAGGCTTGGACCCAGATTGAGACTTCTATTGGGGTTGGAACTTTTGTGGTCCCTTTTTCTTGAACTGCTGGCCTTGAGGTGCCAGCTTCTTGTTACTGGAGTTGTCGGACCTAGTCGCGTTCAACTCCCGCTGCCCGTCTTCAATTATGCGGCATTTGTTTACCAGGGTTGGGAAGTCCCTGATTTCTAGATGAGCGACTGCTACCTTGAGCTCCGCTTTCAACCCTGCTTCGTACTTTATACATTTCCAGTACTCGTCAGGGTTGGCCTGGTACATCCTCGAGAATTTGATGAGATCCTCGAATTTGGCAGTATACTGGGCAACCGTCCGATTCTCTTGGAACAATTGCATGAACTCCACCTCCTTAGCGTTGCGGATAGACTCTGGGAAGTACTTCTCATAGAAGTGAGCCTTGAACACCTCCCAGTTGATGGCCTCATTTGCCGCCTCCAAAGACCTCTGGACTCGATCCACCAAAGAATCAGCGTCACCTTCGAGCATATACGTGGCAAACCTCACCTTTTGCTCCTCAGAGCATGGTATCACACCAAAAATCTTCTCCGTGCTTCGGATCCACTCCTCAGCGTGGTTTGGGTTAGCAATTCCCTTGAAGGTGGGTGGATTCGCCCTACGAAATTCCCCAAAGTGAACATGCTCCGGAATCTCAACAGCAGGGGGAGCTGGTACGGTATTCTCGCGTTGATCCATTCGGTCAAACAACCGTGTCATGGCTATAGCCATCTGGCGGATAGCAGCAGCAGTTGCATTGTCTTGGTCAGCGTTTGGTGTAGTCCTAGGCTGTCGTCGCGGTGCCATTGGTCCCTATACACACAAAACAGCAACACTGAGTTGATCAGGCTCAATCCTCCTAGTAAAGTGGGCAAGTTACCATGGCACGTACAACAAACAGAAGTCATGTATAACTTAATCCTAAAAACTCCTATTCATGACCTTTCTAGCGGAATATGCTTAAGAAGCATAGCCAGTCCAATCCTCAGGCTCCGTGAGAACCGAACTGCTCTGATACCAAAATATAACACTCTAATATTCGACCCAAAACTACTAGTACGTACTCAGGCCAAATATTAGTCGTTACTAACTGACATGGTTCTTTAAAAAGTTACTTAAAAAAAATACAAGCCAATTTTTTTTTCTTAAAACATTACTTAAAATAAGAGCCGCGCGTATCCTATCGGGTCGGTATCATAAAGTGCAGAAACATAAACATAGAGGTGGCTCCAAAACGTAGCATCATCATAACTGAAATATTTCATCTTTATAATATGCCTACCCTAAGGGGTAGGGCTCTTCAAGTACATAATAACATGAATACAGCAGAAAAATAGAATACATTGAAAAGAACTGGAAAGAAGCATCCCTACCCATGTGCAACCCAAGATGGATAACCTCAACACAAAAGAGGTTTCATCCATACTATGTGACGTGCGTGCACTAAGGACTACCCTCCAATCTATGCAGCGGGATCACGGGTACGGAGGGACGTAGCCAATCCACGAGCGGAGCTCGGCGGGTGCAGGCGTGCCCTGTGACTGGATGTGTCGTTCCCGTCGGGGTCATGGTCCGGGCACCGAGGCCCTCCGACGCTGAGTGACTGTCTCTTCGCTGCCCCTCGGTCGCTGAGACGGAGTGGGGGCAGAGTCCTCGTGGTCCATGGGGGAATCCTCTGAAGGGTCCTCCTCTGAGTGCTGCGATAATGGCACGTACTGTGGCACGTCAGCTGAACCGGCAGAGTGGGTCCGCAGGTTCCTCTCATGTCGTGGTCGCGCATGCTCAAAGATCGCGGGGTCACCATAGGGGGATGCTGGGGAGAAGCGATAACTGTACAAAGGGGTGTGCGAATGGCCGTCCTAAAAACATGAAGATGCGCACAGTACACCGGCCCTCAAAATGAAATGACCCATGCTCCGGGTCATGGTGGATCTCCCACCATGGCGTGTCAACGTACAGCACGAACGTCGCCATCTCACTCTGAAGACGTAATGGAAAGAAAGAGATAGAGGGAGTGAGATTCTTACTAAAGAAACTCAGTAGGGTTTTCCTCCTATCCTAGGTGTCATCATTTACGTCTCCAGGAATCTCGGTCTATTTATGAAAACCATGGACATCTATTTGTTCAATTATGAGTTTTCTAAAGTCTTAATTTTCGAGATCCGTTCCTTTTAACATATCACTTGTATCATAGACATAAATCACATAACTTGGATCATAGAACATAAATCATATACCTTAGATCATGGAACATGGTTTCCTATATCATGGGTCATAGCACATAAACTCATAACTTTATGATTCTCATATCATGGGGCATAGCACGCAAATTCATATAATTATGGTGCATAAAAACATAGCTCATGGAACATGGTACATATCTTGGTTACTTGAGGTGACATTAGAACATCATCATCATTATTTTCCTGGGGCCACCCTAACTGATCTCCTTGTGGAGAAAATTCTAGGTTATGAGCTCATACCTTACTAGTCGTCACTAGTACATGGACTTATCCGTTTTGATAAGTTTAAAGATCCCGACCTAAGGTACGGGTCTAGGGGGCTAGAATCACCTTATCCCCACCCTTAATCCGGTGGTTCAAGGATCATCTTCTCATAGTCTATGTCACCTTAAGTCTTAGCATGTTAATGCAAGATGCCACATAATTCATGCATGTCAAACATAATTACATCATAGGCATCTTTGAAGTCTTTAAAGAACAATAACATGCAAACATAAAACTATCATCGAAGAATAATAGTTCACATGGTATCATCATACTTGACTCATGGAGTAAAGTCATCATAAGGTAAGCAAGAGCAATAAGCCTCTTAACTTGATCATGTTTGAAATCGAACATATAAGATCATGTATTCATGTTAGGCTAAAGCATAGACTCATGTCATAACAATTCTCAGATTCAGGCAATGCAAGATCATAGCTTCAAGTCATTAAATCAGAAAAGCATTCTGTTTGTAAACTTGGGTTTGTGTCGATTACATAAGTCTTGTAATCGATTACACAAATTTCAGATTTCAAAACATGGAGGTCGGGGTTACATAATCGATTACATGGGACCTGTAATCGATTACACAGCTTCCAGATTCGAATCAAGGCAGATAGGAGTTACGTAATCGATTACATGGAATTGTAATCGATTATTTTGTTTAAAACACTTTGCTGGGCCCCTAGAACATCTGGGTAATCGATTACATGATTAGGTAATCGATTACTAGAATCCAGAATGTGTAATCGATTACACTATATAGTAATCGATTACTTTGGGCAAAAGTTCATGTTTGAGCTCGTCCGAGCTTTCTGGTAATCGATGCCATGGGCTGGGTAATCGATTACCAGCATCTTAAAAACCGAAATATGAGGTCTAAACATATCTGAGTCATTCCTTTGAAATGCTTATGGTGGCTAGTTTCTCTTGGAACAATTTTGAACTTCAAAAACATCTTGTCAACCATTTTAACTTGTCAAAACCCCTATAAATCTAAGAACATACCCAAAATGTTTTTGAGTACAACATATGTTTTAGAAAGACTTAAAACATGAGCTATAGGCTCTTGTGACTAATAAACTCCTCTTGGAGCTATCTTCATCACATGGCCAAAATGTACATTCCAAGAATGTTTTCCATGGTTAACCTCTTCTCAAGATGAAATGGGCAAATCTTTGAGCTCTAGTATCTTAGATGATGACATAAAATAAACGTGCTATGCACTTCATTTTAGAGTCCTTTAGAAAGTAAAGTGATAGCTCAAAGTAAATATGAAGTGCATATCCATTTTCATTCTTTGAGTTTAGTGAGGACTTTAAATATAAAATCAGATGCAAAGCTTGGAATTTAAACGTGCATAATGCAAGTTCATTCTTAGTCTTGGGGTTTAGTGGTTGCATAGAAATAAACGTACTATGCAAAGCGTAAAGTAAACGTGAATGCAAGTTTCTTTTGTATCGTGTCTAGAGCTCTTACAAGATTTTAAGGAGGAACATAGTCCCAACCCAAAACTCATCTTCACAAGAAAAGAAAAACCATTGGTACCAAGGCATCAAGAGAAAACATGACTTCAAGAGTCATGGGAGTGGTCAAATCTTAACAAAGGAAGGAACCATTTTTAAATCTCTAGGGACCAAGATCTTGATGATCCAAGCATCAACATCCTAAGTCCTCATCATTGAGTACATGGCTCCCTTCAAAACAAATATTTAAACAAAGTTCATGATAAAGGAGAAAGCAAAACCAAAACCATGCTTGGTTTAGGGTCAAAGTTTCAAGCTTTAGAGTTTGTTCATGTGACAAGTATCAACATGAAGCTCTCATCATCAAGCTTACATTTTTCCCATGTAAAAAGGCTCCATGGCCGAAAACATGAGAAGAAGAAGAAAGAAGATCCAAAATGTTCAAGAGAAACATAAACTCTTTTAACTAAACTTGTAAAGAATGAAACTTTCTTTAAGAAAACTCAAGCTTTAGAGGTCTCATGAGAGATGGACTCATGGTCACATCTAGAGAACACTCATCATCAAGCCATCATATTCAAGGCCTTGAGGCCGAAAACTAAGGGGGAGAAAAGGAAGAAACCAAAAAGAAAGCAACATAGAGGTTCAACCATTCATCAACTCCCAAACAAGATTCAAGCATAAGAACCATAGACATATTTAGAAAGAGTTGCCTACCTTGTGTCTTGGAAAAGGAGGAGAGAACTTGAGCTTGAGGAACTCTTGGGAACTTGAGGGGGAAAGAAATGAGAAAGCTTGAGACTTTGAGAGAAAACTAGCAGCTACTCTTGGCTCAAACTGTAATGACTCGTCTATCTGTATTTTCTCTGATAAAATAATTAATTGTAAGTAATCAATAGGGATTTTAAAAATTTCAATCGACCCAGTTAGGATCAGAACATCATAACGATTTTGAAAAAAGAAAAAAAAATGAAAATTAATTAAATATTAATAAAAAAATTTAGAATAATAATATTTTAATCAGTAATATAGGATGGGATGCTATAAATGATATTAGGACAAAATAAAACTTAGGATAAGGTTAAAATGATAATTTTACCCGATAAAGTTTTTTTTATGTCAATCGGGTACTGAAATGATAAGAAACGGTACACCGAAATGGTAATAACTGGTATACCAAAACAACTAAATTGGTTCAATTAATGGACATCATCATATCTTAAATAAATTTTTACTTAGAATAACCAAATAAATATAGATATTCATAACACTGATAGAAGGCATATTGATCTGGAAATAGAAACCCCTTTTACTTTCTCTCCAAGGCAGCACGTCTATAAAAAGGAAAAAAGGCAAGGAAATTTCATTTGTTTCTCGGTTAGTCACAGAGCACGTTTCTTTCCTCTTGCCTTCACTTTCCTCCATTTTTGCTTCATGAAACTCAATGAAACCTTTTAGTCTTTCAATGATACACTTAGACATACACTTAAACTAACTTCAAGAACACATCCTCTTCATTAAACTTAAATCAAAAACTTGTTTTTCCCTGCACTTTGGGGCCTCATAGCAGTGCACAAAGGTGCTGAAACATAAGGGTTTGGAGGTTGATTGGAAAGGAAAAACTAGAGAAACACTTGGAAGAAAGGTAGGAAAAAAATTCTAGTCTATTACTTGGTGATTGTTTGGCTAGTTTGTTAATATAAATCCTTGAAATATATTTGAAATTATTTTATGAAATCTGAAATTTATCTTCAAGATTCATGTATATGTGAGTTGGATGAATATAAAGGATGCAATAGATATGAGTGTTGAATTGGTTTGCTGAATTTTCGGATTTCAACAGGGCAACAGTTTTCACGAATTTTCTGACCTATTTAGAGGCCTTAGATTGAACTGAAAATTTTATATGATGTAGCTAACATGTGGAGGCATCTTCAGTAAAAGTTTTGAGGTATTCTGGTCACTTTTGCTATGATCAAAAAATCAAGAACCGAAATTGTACCTATGCTGTCTGAACTATTGGAACTGAAGCTGCAAATTTGTCTATTTTTGTTACCATAGCAAATGACCAATTTTTCCTTTGAAATTTTTACAGGGCATTGGGGACATCTAAGGTTTTACTAGGATTTTTATTCCTAATTTTCTGGTTTCATTTTCTAGGGTTAAAAATTAGGGAATTCAGGAATTTGGCTGAGAATCGATGGTCTCTGACGACCAAATTTGTCTAATTTTGTTAACATAGTTAGAGAACTCTTTTCACTATGAAATTTTTATGGAACCTTGTGGACGCATTGAGGTGTCATTGAGAATTTTTATAGTCTCCGATTCATTGGTTTGAATTGCATATTAAATTGTGCTACAAATATATGAAATCTGCCATTGTGCTGAAAATAAATTGATGAAATACTGGCATCTTGTACTGATATGACATGAGCACATGAACAGAATATGAATATCTCATAAGACATCAAGAGGTTTTAATAGAATATCTCATACATATTTAGTAGATTTTAACAAAATATCTCGTAAGAATTCAAGAGACTTTAAGGAAATCTCAGAAAAGTATAAGAAACCAAGCTTCATAAAGAAAGGGAACGTAAGAAAATAAATCTCACACAAAGAGAGGGAGATCAAGAAAACAAGCTTTACATAATAATTAGTTGCTTAATGGTAAGCTCATAGATTCACGGGTAGTAGTAGACGTGCTACGCCCTTAGAACTATATCAGGTTGTAATCGCGACGACGTTACATCATTATGAAGGAAGGGATGTACTGAGAATAGCAAGGCTATTCTAGATGAGATGTAGTAGACGTACTCCATCTAGTGAACTATATCAGGTTGTAACGTGATGGCGTTACATCATTGACAGTACGATCCAGAGAAAAGTATATCAGAAGAGTCTTATGAGTTCTACCATTAAATTTAAAATTTCCTAATAAAATTAAGCCATAAGAAATAATGATTCTAACTAAGAAACCATTCTATAAATAACTGAAGTTGAATATCATTGAGTAGTAGACTGGTATATTTTTCCTACTGGGAATCATTGATTCTCATTCCTGTTGTGTGATGTATTTTATATAGATGGCCTGGATCATGCTCCGTCTTGAGATGCTTGAATTGTAGTGGTATTATGATCTGGAGTTACGGTCAGTGTACCTGGTCGCTAAGTCTCATATCTGTGTTTATGTACTATTTGCTCCTCTGTCCGCTACTACTGTTATGAGACTTACATTTGGTTAGATTTCCTCATACCGTTTAACTATCGTAGGCTCTTACATCTTACTTTTTGATGAGCCACTGACCGAGGGAGTTAGGTTATCTATATGTAGTCAGTTGTATTTTGATAGGCCCTAACCCGGACTAGGTGGTCACTGCGAGGACCAGGGTAGGGTTGTTTATAATATATATGTAATTAGGTATGAATGTATATAGTATGACTGTGTGACTTGACTTACGATGGATGTGATATAGGATGTAAATTATCGTGTGACCGACGTCTTAGGATGCTCATTACATTTCTGCTATCCCTATAAGCTGACTATCACATTGTGAGCAAACTTGATATGGGACAAGTTAGTATAGTTTTTAGTGCAAGACTCATATTTATTACAACTTATACGTGTATATTTCATATAGTTAAGGAATTGCAAATATATAAGTTATGGGTAACGTCTACTTACTGTAATGTTATGACTCGAGCATAGCACTATAGTAGGGAGGGTGTTACACAAACCTTTGCAAAAGACCAAAGTGATCAAAGGCTCACCAAGGCAAGCTATTTACAGACGACTAAACCATGGGTGTATGGATGGGAGGGCTAGCCGAATATGTGGCCACAAGGAGAAGGAAAATCTCTTTGAGTTGTCATTCCAAAGTATGGTCATAAGTGTAGCTAGATGTAGCCTATGACATGTCTTGAAATGTGACCTATTTTTTTTTAAAATCTTGAATGAACAAATCACTAAAATTGGGGCTGCAAAAAGGAGGAGGAAACCGTGTGGTTTCATGGCCCAAGAAGAAGAAAATATCTTCTTGACTTGTCAACTCAAAGCATGGTTTAGATGTAAAGGAAGCATAGTCTATGTATAGCCTTTAAAGAAAACTTTGAATGACTAGATAAAATATAGTTCTTTTTGAATCTTGAAAGACATAAATATTTAAATTTAGAAATGAATTGAAAACCTTAATTGACTATATACTTTATTCTTTAAATCTTTGAATGACATTTTTCTTGAAAGATGGACATTGATTGAAAAGAGTACAAGACATGTGTCATAGGGTAGCTTGACAACCTAGACTAACCTTTATTGACTTCTAGAGAGAGGGTGGTGCCAATTGGGCAACCTTGGGGAGGAAGGATATATCCTCAAACCATGTTCTAGAAGTGTGCTTTGGTGTGACATAGATTAGGCTTAGGATTAATGGCCGTTAACCAGGTACTTTGAGTAAACTAATTAGTTAGATAAAGCTAAGATCCTCAAGGTTAGAAGTGGTCTTGTAGGTTTAATGGAGTCAAACTCCATTTGACTAGAATTACAAAGGTGACAACTTTCCTCAAATTTAGGGAGTGAATAGTGAAAACACTATTCCAGGATGCTTTCTTTAAAGAATAAGACTAGAAATAGATTTTGGATTCCCATAAGCAATTTTAGGTTCTAATCAACCTTAATTAATGATTTTGGCTCAAGATTAATTATGAAAATTAATTAACCTTTAATTAGAGTCTAATATTGCCTAGGTTCTGAGTTAGATAACTCATTAATCCCAACATGCACTAAGCAGGGGCAAAATCGTAATTTTGCTGAAAATTGCCCGGGACCACCGGGACTTAACCAAACCTTAAACAACATGGTTCATGCCTTAAAATCATAGTTTTAAACCTCGGGACAGGGTTCGGGTCAAAATAGAACTTTAAAACTGCCTGAAATCTGTCACAGGGGTATTTTGGTCACTTATGCGTAGAAATCTCAGAAATGAGGTTTTTCTGCTCCGTTAAACATTCACAATCATACAACCCCCTTCATATAACATATGAACCCTATGAGGATGGCCAAAGCTGGCTGTCCTCGTGTTTCGGGTGAAAATGACCTCAGGGGCATTTTGGTCATTTTGAAATTTTAGCGAAAATCGGGGCGTTACAATGGCCGAATCTTTATCATGGAAAATGAACCATTTTTAACCTCTAGGGACCAAGATCTTGATGATCTATGACATCAACATCCTAAGTCCCCATCATTGAGTACATAGCTTCCTTAAAACCAACATTTAAAACGAAGTTTATGCTAGAGAAGAAGGCAAAACTGAAACCATGCTTGGTTTAAGATCAAAGTTTCAAGCTCTAGAGTTTGTTCATGTGACAAGCATCAACATGAAACCCTCATCATCAAGCTTTCATTTTTCCAAGCTTTAGAAACTCTCATGGCCGAAAATATGAAAGAAAAAGGGAAGTCCAAGAAGTGTTCATGAGATACATAAACTCCTCATTTGCTTGTCCTTGAAAAAGGATGAAACTTTCCTTGTGAAAAATTTAAGTTTTAGGGGTTGTTGAGTGATAAACACCATCATAACACCCTTATCATCAAGCTTTCATTTTTCCAAGGGCCAAAGGCCTTCATGGCCGGATCATAAAGGAGAAAAGAGAAGTTCAAATGTTCAAGAGAAACTTAACCTCATTCTTGACTAAACTTGTAAAAGATGAAACTTTTCTTTGAGAAAAACTCAAGCTTTAGAGGTCTCATGTGAGATGAACCCATGGTCACCTCTAGAGAGCACTCATCATCAAGCTATCATGTTCAAGGCCTTGAGGCCGAAAATGAAAGGAAAAGAAAAGGAAGAAACCGAAAATAAAAAGCAACATGGAGGTTCCACCTTTCATCATTTCCCAACAAGATTCAACATAGAAATCAAAGACATATTTAGAAAGGTTCCCTACCTTGTGGTTTTTGAAAAAGGAGAGGAAGAACTTGAGCTTGAAGAACTCTTGGAAGCTTGAGAGAAAAAGAAGTGAGAAAGCTTGAGACTTTTAGAGATTTTGCAAGAAGTGAGCAAAGGAGTAAAGTTGTGTGGTGTTGTGTATTTATAGGCAAATGAATCATGAAGGAGTGGAGGGAAAGAAGTTGGCCGAAACTTCTTGAGGAATAATG
The DNA here is from genome assembly GCA_031216125.1 of Dalbergia cochinchinensis. Classification (NCBI taxonomy): domain Eukaryota; kingdom Viridiplantae; phylum Streptophyta; class Magnoliopsida; order Fabales; family Fabaceae; genus Dalbergia; species Dalbergia cochinchinensis. The sequence goes on from CM062369.1 coordinate 34,640,952, forward strand.
AGGAAAAATATCTCTTGTGTTGTCATTCATGGTGTCATAGGTCATAGGTCTTAGGGTGGCTTTGATGGACAATGTGATTGACTACATAAAATATCATTCTTTTGAATTTTTTGGGGGAAAAGTGGCTGATCATTATAAGGCCAAGGGAGGGAAGATTTCATTTAATTTAATCATGTACTAATGAAGTGTTTAGGAGTAAACAAGGTTAGGTTGCTAATTAAGGTTGTGTGCCTAAGCATTTAGGTGAACTAAGTAGGTAATTAGGACCATAATACCTTGGACTAAGAGTAATCTTGTAGGATTGATGGAGTCAAACTCCTATGACCATTGATTGAAGTGTGACAACTTTTCTTGGGAATGAAAGTGTTCTTGGGAATGTGAGCATGAATAGTGGAAACACTATTTATAGTTGCTTTTTCTTTAAAGAATGAAAAGAATTAGAAATGAGTTTTAAATTTTCTTAAGCAATTTTAGGTTCTAATCAATCTCAAATGATTATTTTAGCTCTAGATTAATTAAGGAAATTAATTAACCTTTCATTAGAGCCTAATATTGCTTGGGTTTGAGTTAAGTAACTCGTTAGACGTAAAATGCACTGAGCGGGGGTAAAATCGTAATTTTTATCAAAAGTTGCCCGGGACCTCCGGGACTTAAACCAACATAGTTCATGCCTTAAAACATCGTTTTTGATCTCCGGGACGAGTCCGGGTCGGAGTCAAAACTTAAAACTGCCTTAAATCAAATTAGGGGTATTTTGGTCATTTGTGCACAGAAACCTCATAAGTGAGATTTTTCTGGCTTGTTAACATTCATAGACATATAATCCCCTTCATATATCATAAAAGCCTTATGAGGATGGGCGAGGCCGGTCGTCCTCATGTTTCAGGTAAAAATGACCTCAGGGGCATTTTGGTTATTTAAAAGTTTAAAGAAAAATGGGGCGTTACACATACTATATGGTTTCTTTGTAAACCTTGGTGCAAGGAACTCTAAAGCTTGTTTTATCTTGTCATGATAAGTTTGGGTTAAGCTTATGTTCCTTTAAAGTCTTGAAAGAGCTCTAGTAAAGATGTAAAAATGAACTTGCATATTTATATTTCTAGCACCTCATATTTATATTTCAAGTTCTTGCATCTCATATTTACTTTTCTATGTCATCGCTAAACTCTAAAGATCTAAGAAAAGAACTTGCATTATCACGTTTAAGTTTCAAGCCTCACATTGCACGTTTATATTTCAAGTTATCACTTAAAGAACTTAAAGATTTAAAATGAGAGCTTGCATATCACCTAATTAATCTCGAGACCTTTCTATTTCGGCCTTAAAATCGATTGTTGCTGGGCCTAGAGCACTAAAATAAAGAATTTAACTTGCATATTTACTTTGAGCCTTGCATATTTACTTTCAAGTCTTGCATATTTAATTTCAAGATCTTGCATTTCATATTTACTTTGAAGCTCTCACTTTACTTTCTAATGAAGAATAAAATAGAATGCATAGCACGCTTATATTTTGTCATCACTTAAAGAACCTAGAGCTCAAAGACTTGCCCTTTTATCTCAAGTTAAAGTTTGGTGATGGAGACATCCCCATGGATGCATATTTCGGCCATGTGATGATGATGAGCTTGGAGTAAGTTTCATCTAGTCACAAATGCCAATAACCTATGTCTTAGGATTTTCTTAAGCATAGATGAACTCAAAGAACGATTCAAGTGCAAATTTTATGTTTTAAATTCCAACTATGAACAATTTAAATAAGCTACTTCCCTTACTCAATTTACAATGATTTTAATGAAGTAAAATGGTTTACAAAGAGTTTTGGAAGTCCTAAAACGATTCCAAGGGAAACTAGTAATTTATATGGCTTAAAAATGTGAGATTATGTGCTCTTTGGAACCTATGCTTTTTGATTCTTCCATGGTATGTTTACTGCTGTATGACGATGTTTTGACATGTTAGAATGTGCAAAAATTATATATGTTGAGATAGGAACCTTTCTATGCATGTTACGAAGGAAACTAGTCTTACCGATAAACCGTAAAGTTGAGTTTTAATATAGTTTTGACCATTTATTTTTAGCCATTGCCAAAAACTATTTTAATGGGACAATATTTAGTTTAGGATCGATTAGTCATGAAAAATTTGGCAACATTTGATGTAGAATTGATTTTTAGCGCCTATAGAGAAACTAGTAACTAGAAAACCGTAAAAGTGCAATTCTAGAACACTTAGATTAATTCATTTTCTGTTCCTGTTCCAGAACCTTTGGAGGATTGTAAAACCATGTTATGCCATGATTACTTGAGTGAGAATGACCCATAAATGGTTTAGGAATTAATTCTAGCATCATAAGAAAAGCCGGTAACGAGAAAGGGCATAAAACGCAACTTCTAAAACACCTTAAAGCATAGAATTTCATTTACTACCTATGTTGTCCAACTCTGATTGACAATGTTCTTGAGGTTAATAATTAGTGGTAATGATGATGATTAGTCCCTTAGATGCATGAGAAAATAATGTGACAAATTGAGTTACCCGATTTAAGTGTTTGGCCATTTAAGGGAATGCTTATGAGATGATGATTTGAGATGATGCATTCATGTGATATTTGATGTTATGTGAGGTATTGGTATAGAATTCATCATTTGCATGTTATGGTTTCATTTGAAACATTAGAGATGCATATGTTAGAAATATATGAAGAATTATGACATTTATGAGATACGTGTTGCATCTTATTATAACATGCTAAGACTTAAGGAGACTTAAAATATGAGAAAATGATCCTTTGGACTCACCAAACGATAGGTGATGAAAAGGTGATTCTTGCTCAAGGAAATGTAAATTATGAGAAAGTGATCCTTTGGACTCACCAAACGATAGGTGATGAAAAGGTGATTCTTACTTAAGGTGATGTAAAGTAAGAGAAAGTGATCCTTTGGACTCACCAAACGATAGGTGATGAAAAGGTGATTCTTGCTTAAGGTGACTTAAAATATGAGAAAATGATCCTTTGGACTCATCAAACTATAGGTGATGAAAAAGTGATTCTTGCCCCCTAACCTATACTTATCAAAGTCGGGACTTCAACTTATCAAAAGGGAATAAGTTTATGCTAGTGACGACTAGTGAGGTATGAGCTCATAACCTAGAAGTACTCTCAAAAGGGAAGAGTAATAGGGTGGCCCCAGGAAGAAAAGAAACTTAAAGTCACCTAAGGAAATAAGGAATGTCATTCATGAACTATGTTCTATGCATATCATGTATGTTATGTAGTTAGATGTATGCTTTAAAGTTAATCTTGCATAAAGTATTGACATGCATATCATAAAGATGTATGATGCATTCATTACAAGACTCATGACAAAATGAACAGGCCTCTCGGTAATGGATGTTTAGAACTTAATAAATGAATCTTTGCATGCCCACTATTTCATAATTAAACCCGAGGTTCCTGAGGACGATGATGATGACACGTGCGTGAAAAGGGGAGCCCTACTGAGATTCTTGTATAAGTTTCTCACCCCCTATCTTTCTTTTCCAACTTTGTCTTCAGACAAGGCTGACAAGGACGTCCGTGTACTGCCCCGAGGTGCTGACATGGAAGTAGCTTGATGGTCAAGAATAGAGTGATGTAGCGCGAGGACGTAGTCTTAGCTTATTTACACCATAAGTTTTGTGTGTAGTTTAAATTGTTGTATGCTCAACCTCCACGGGTGGCCCGATATATTTGGTGTGATGTTATTATGGGATGTCCCTATACTATTAACACTATTAATGTTTGACTTGATATTTAATGATAATGTTATATGATGATGTGCCGATGGTTGTTCTTTCTATGAAGCTTATCTGGTGTTTCCATTTATATTATTCTTTTATGTTTACGCTTTGTAACATCCTAATTTTTAACCCAATACTCTAGAACATACTTAGGTTAATCATTAGTCTGTTACTTCATAGTTCTCATTTTTACTTTGAAATACTTAGCGGAAAATACGGGTAAATTTTTTTTTTGAAAAATAAAGTGAGAGCCGCGTGATGTGATATATCATGTAACGGACAAAACATACATCTCATAACGTCATAGCATAAGGCACACCATGAATAACACTGAATATCATCTCATATATATATAACTTGCCCACTTATAAGTGTGGGACTTAATTTAGTACAAAGGAAATACATGAAATGAAATACAACATAAACATAAACATGATCTACTCCCCTACCTGCGTGCATCTAATGGGATAACCTCTAAACAAAAGAAGGTTTATCCCCATCTAAGTGGTGTGTGCTCTAACCGAGTACTCCATCGGTCGATCATCACCTCCTACTAACGTCCATCTCGCGAACGAGGCAAGTATCCGGGAAACTGGGCGAGCTCCTCGAGCGTAAAGAGGCAGAACGGGGATCGAGAGTGACCCCCGCGGTGTGGCCGCATCTCCGATCGCCGTGCAAGTCGTGGCTGAGTCACGGTATCCTCACTGCCCTCCCTCATCAATGGTGGAGAAGGAGCAGAGCTCTCGCTATACGGATGGGTAGGTGGGTCCTCGGACGGGTCGGTCTCCGAGAAGTAGGTCCGGGGCACGTAATCGGGATAATCTCGCATGGCTAAGGCGGCGGTGTGCATGCGGAGCACTCTCTTGTCATGCGTACGCGCGCGCTCAAAAACCCGCTCGTTGTCGCCATAGGGTGCAGTCGGGGAGAAGCGATGGGTGTGCACGGGATGAGCAAAGGGGCGTCCTACGAACATGAAAACCCGCACCATGCACTGCCCCTCAAAATGGTATGACCCGTGAGTCGGGTCATAGTGCACCTCCCATGTCAGGGTGTCCACGAACACTACGAACGTCGCCATCTGAAGACGTGACGGAAAGAAAGAGATAGAGGGAGTGAGAATCTTGCTAAAGAATCTCAGTAGGGCCTCCTACTACCTAGGTGTCATCATCTACGTCCTCAGGAACCTTGGGTTTAATTATACAAAATGACTGAACGAGCATTAAGTTCATTTTAAACTTTAGAAATATACTTTAGCCAAGGTCCATTTATTTTAGGATGATCTTAATGTCATGAATGCAACATAATAGAAGATGTATGCATGGTACTACCTAATGCACATACTGTAACACCCCGATTTTTTCTGTCCGAGGGAAATGACCAAAATGCCCCTGAGGTCGTTTCCTGACCCGAACTCGAGGGTAACCAACTCGGTCATCCTCGAAGGGTCAACTCAATGTCTGAAGGGGATTGAATGGGCTTTGAATGCTTTCGGAAGCGAAAATTTCGTTTTCCGCAGTTTCAGGTCAAAATGACCAAAATACCCCTATAGCGTTTTTACGCGGGTAAAGGTGCCGTTTGAGCCCGGAACTTTCCCCAGAGGTTTAAAAACATGTTTTCATGTGTCTAGAGGTCTCTGTTCAAGTCCCGGTGGTCCCGGGCAGTTTTAGTGCAAAATTACGATTTTGCCCCTAGAATAGTGTTTTTGAGCTTAATGACGTAATTAAGCAAACCTAAGCAATATTAGGCTCTAAACGAAGATTAATTTATTTCCCTAATTAATCTAGAGTCAAAATAATTTATTAAAGTTAATTAGAACCTAAAATTGCTTAGATTAAACCTTAAATCCCTTTTTAGAACTCAAGACTCCTAGTCTTGGAATCTTGAATAGTGTTTTCTCTCCAATTCCTTAAATCAAGGAAATGTGTCTAGAGTTGTTTAGACTCTAAATTGAGGATTTAACTCTCTAATGGTGCAAGACCACTCCTTAATTATGTCTAGACCACCTTAATTACCCATTTACCTTACCTAAACACTTTCTTACAAATTCCTAATCTTAAGCATAATCAAAGATACACCTAAACACAACTCTAAACCACAATTAAAATGCAAAGAACCCTCCCCCATGGGCTGATGCATATTCGGCCATCTCTCTCCAATTACTACACATATTAAATTGTTTTCTCACTCAAAGAACCATGCTTGAGCCATACCTTGAGCCATACCTCACCATGCTTTGAACCATACCTCACCATACCTCAAGAACACATTATCTCACCTCATGGAACTCATGGAAAGCCTCCAATCTGCACCCTCATGGCTGAAACCTCTTCACCCATGAGCTCCCTCCATTTGTTTCATTGCTCTATAAATAGAATTCCTTGAGGAGCTTGCACCACTTTTAGATCATTTGCTAAGTTTAGGAACTCTCAAAGCTTTTCTTTTCTCTCAAAGTTCTAGTGTTCTTCAAGTTCTTCAAGCTCTTCAAAGTTCTTCATCATCTTCATCTTCTTCTTCCATCTTCAAGTTCATCACACCAAGTAGGGATTTTCTTTCATGTATTCTTTTCTTTAAAGTTCTTGTTTCAAGCTTGATGTTCATAGTTTCTCTTGATTCTTTTTAGAACTTATTTTCTTCTCCTTGTTCCTTTCATTTTCGGCCATAGGCCTTCGAGAACAAAGGAATGAGAGCTTGATGATGAGAGTTTCATGATGATGTTCATCATTTGAAACAAACTCTAGAGCTTGATCTTTGTTCTTGAGCAAAAATGTTTTTAGTTTTTCCTTTCTTGAACTCTTGAGAACTTTAGCTTTAATGATGTTTTAAAATGGCTCTATGAACTCAATGATGAGGACTCATGATGTTGGTGTTAATATATCATCAAGATCATGAACTCTAGAGTTTTATAATGTTCCTTTTCTTCTTGAAGATTTCGGCCATTTCCTTAATTTTTCTAAGCTTCATGGTTTGATTTCCTAAAAAATATTATGTTGAGTTTTAAACAACTCTAAGCTTGACTTTACCTTGTTTGGATGAGTTTGGGTTATGGTTTAAATTCCTTTAAAGTCTTGTTAAGAGCTCTAGAAAGATAAAATGAACTTGCATAATTTATTTTATGCTTACATCCATATTTACATTCTTGCTATGCATCTTTACTTTCTAGCTATCACTTAAGAACATAAAGATTAAAATGGAACTTGTATCATTACTTAATCTAATTCTCGAAGCCTTTCTATTTCGGCCTTAAAGTCGATTGTTGTTGGGCCTAGAGCACTAAAAATAAAGAATTGAACTTGCATTACCACCTAATTAATTTCTCGAATGCCTATCTATTTCGGCCTTAAAGTCGATTGTTGTTGGGCCAAGAGCACTAAAATAAAGAATTGAACCATGCATATTTACCTTCAAGCTTGCACGTTTAAGTTTATGCCTCGCATATTTACTTTCAAGCTTGCACGTTTAAGGTATGCCTTACATATTTAATTTTAAGTCATCACTTTACTTTGTAAGCAAGATTAAAAACGAAAAGCATGAGCACGTTTAGTTTATGTCGTAACTTAAGAACCTAGAGCTCAAAGACTTGCCCATTTCATTCCAAGATAAATTAAATGTGAATGTATTCCTTGAATGCATAATTTCAGCCAAGTAGTGATGATGGACTTGCAATGAGTTTTCATCTAGCTACTAGGACCAATAGTCTATGTTTTAAGTTTTCCTTAAAGCTTTACAAATCTTTATAAGGTTATGTCATTATAAGTTGTGATTCCAATCTCTTTTAGGGGATGGAATATGTTTTGGTCACTGACCTAAGGCTTCTCTTAGCCTCTTGATGAATTAAAATGTTTTGCAAAGAGTTTTAGATGTTCTAGATCGATTCCAAGAGAAACTAGTTAACTTATGTACCTAGAAATGTCAATTTAACTCTCTCATTTAAGTTAAATGTTTTTGGTTCTGATGTGATGAGTGTGATGCTGTATGATGATGTTTTGATGTGTTGGAATGTGTGAAAATATCATATGATGATGTAGAAGCGATCCTATGCATGATAGGTAAGAAACTAGCTAACTAGAAATACCGTAAAGCTAGAATTTAACATAGTTTTGACCCATTTGTTTATGGAACTTTTCCAAACTGTTTTAATGGGGACATAATCAGATTTAGATTGTTTATACATGAAAAACTTGGTATCATTTGAGTTAGAATTGAATTCTAGCACCTATGGAGAAACTAGTAACTAGAAAACCGTAAAAATGCAAATGTAGAACTCTTAGAACATTAATTTTCTGGATTCTGTCCAGCACCCTTACAACATGATAAACATGATTAATAATTAGTCCTTAAGCATAGAAATGCCTCATAATTGATTTAGATTTAATTCATAGCGCCTTAGGCGAAGACGGAACCAAGAAAGGGTCTAAAACGTAAGTTCTGGAACCCCGTGAACCCAAGTTAGAGGATTTGCCCTATGCTATTCAGATTTAAGTATGAACATGAGGATTAGGAATGATGATTAATTATGAGTCCTTAGGTACATAAAAATATGAGCGACGGATGTTAGAGAATTATATCTCAAGATTAAGACCCGTAAGGGTCAAAGCATAAGCTACCGTAAGGGTAAGCGTTTGAATATTTTATGATGATGCATGAAGTATGCTAATGATGATGATGTTATTCATATGAGGAATTTATGAGGTTATATGTTAATGTGGCATAAAGCAAATTTGGAAGGAAATTCGGTGTAATGACCGTTGTGCCTAATTTCCGACAAATTTGGGGACTTAAAGAGATTTTGAAAATTAAGGTACTAAGATGGGTTCTAGGATGACACCGGTTCGGCCGAGCACCTCCATAGAACTCATGTGACATCGGTACCATTTTACACTCTTAGGTGACACCGGTTCGGCCGAGCACCCCTAAGAGTTTTGCCCCCTAACCCATACTCAGATAGTCGGGATTTATGATTTATGATACGCTTATCGTTAAGTGGTAAGTAAGAACTAGTGACGACTAGTTAAGGTATGAGCTCATAACCTAGATGTATGACATGTTCTGGGTGACACCGGTTCGGCCGAGCACCCGCAGTTCGATTGTCTTTTAGGGTGGCCCATGAGGAAGAGAAGTTTCATGATTATGATTATGTCACTAAGTTTTGTCCCATATGAATGTTACTATTGCCACTTTATGCCACCAAGAATGATGATGCTTGATGTTATGTTTTATGTATGTGCATTAGGTAGTGCCATGCATACATTTTCTATTATGTTGCATTCATGACATTAAGATCATCCTAAAATGAATGGACCTTGGCTAGAATATATTTTAAAGTTTAAAATGAACTTAATACATGCTCAGTCATTTTGCATAAATAAACCCAAGGTTCCTGAGGACGTAGATGATGACACCTAGGTAGTAGGAGGCCCTACTGAGATTCTTTAGCAAGATTCTCACTCCTCTACCTCTTTCTTTCCGTCACGCCTTGAGATGGCGGCGTTAAGTGGTGTTCGTGGACACGCCGACATGGGAGGTGCACCATGACCCGGACCACGGGTCATTCCATTTTGTGGGTCGATGCACGGTTAGAGTATTCATGTTCATGGGTCGACCCTTCACTCCCCCTGTACATTCCCATCGTTTCTCCCCGTCTCACCTTTTGGCGATGACCTGGTGTTCGAGCGCGCACGTCCCCTAGAGGAGAGGCTTCGCCGTACCCCATCATCCACGTCCGCCGCTCGAGACTACCCCCAGTATGTGTCCCGTTGCCCGTCGTCTTTTTCGGAGACAGATCCTTCCGAGGATTCGGCAACCTAGGCACCCTCCGAGGGATCTTCCCCCACCATACCCATGGACCTTGGGGAAGGTAGTGAGCCTTCCGTGACTCAGCCGAGGCTTACACGACGACCGGAGATGAGGCCACGCCGTGGAGGTCACTTCCGAGCCCCGTCCCGTCTATTCACGCCGGAGGAGCTTGCTCAGTTTCCTGGTTACTTGCCACGCTCGAGGGATAGTCGCCAGTAGGAGGCTGTAGATGGCCGAGATAGAGCACACACCACTTAGATAGGGATAAACCTTCTTTTGTTTAGAGGTTATCCTGTTAGGTGCACTCGGGTAGGGGAGTAGATTATGTTTATGCTTATGTTGTACTTTCTTTTATGCATTTCCCTCGTACTAAATTAAGACCCACACTTATAAGTGGGCAAGTTATATATATATGAAATGATATTCAGTGATGTTCATGTTGTGCCTCATGTTATGATGATGTGAGATAATTGTTTCACTTTACATGGTGTACCGCTTATCGCATCACGCGGCTCTCACTTTTATTTCAAAAAAAAATTACCCGTATTTTCCGCTAAGTAATTCAAAGTTAAATGAGAACTATGAAGTAACAGACTAATGATTAACCTAAATATGTTCTAGAGTATTGGGTTAAAAATTAGGATGTTACACATACATAAGACATAACATCAAGCATCATCATACTTAGTGGCATAAAGTGGCAATAGTAACATTCATATGGGACAAACTTAGTGACAGAATCATAATCATGAAACATCTCTTCCTCATGGGCCACCCTAAAAGACAATCGAATCAAAAGGGTGCTCGGCCGAACCGGTGTCACCCAGAACGTGTAACATATCTAGGTTATGAGCTCATACCTTAACTAGTCGTCACTAGTTCTTACTTACCACTTAACGATAAGCGTATCATAAATCATAAATCCCGACTATCTGAGTACGGGTTAGGGGGCAATTCTCTTAGGGGTGCTCGGCCGAACCAGTGTTACCTAAGAGTATAAAATGGTACCGATGTCACATGAGTTCTATGGAGGTGCTCGGCCGAACCGGTGTCATCCTAGAACCCATCTTAGTACCTTAATTTTCAAAATCTCTTTAAGTCCCCAAATTTGTCGGGAATTTGGCGGCACAAAGGCATTACGCTGAATTCCTTCCAAATTTGCTTTATGCCACATAAACATATATCCTCATCAATTCGTCATATGAATAACATCATCATCATTTACATACCACATGCATCATCATGGAACGTTCAACCGTTTATCCTTACGGTAGCTTATGCTTTGACCCTTACGGGTCTTAATCATGAGATATGGTTCTCTAACATCCGTCGCTCATATTTTATGCACCTAAGGGCTCATAATTAAACATCATTCATCATCCTCATGTTCACACTTAATTCTGAATAGCATAGGGCAGAATTCCTAACTTGTGATTACGGGGTTCTAGAACTTACGTTTTAGACCCTTTATTGGTTCCGTCTTCGCCTAAGGCACTATGAATCAAATCTAAATCAATTATGAGGCATTCCTATGCTTAAGGACTAATTATTAATCAAGTTTATCATGTTGTAAGGGTGCTGGATAGAATCTAGAAAATAAATGTTCTAAGAGTTCTAAACTTTGCACTTTTATGGTTTTCTAGTTACTAGTTTCCCTATAGCTGCTAGAATTCAATTCTAATCCAAATGTTACCAAGTTTTTCATGTCTAAACAATCCTAATCTGATTATGCTCCCATTAAAACAGTTTTGATAAGTTCCAAAAACAAATGGGTCAAAACTATGTTAAATTCTAGCTTTACGGTATTTCTAGTTAGCTAGTTTCTTACCTATTATGCATAGAATCACCTCTACATCATCATATGATATTTTCACACATTTTAGCACATCAAAATATTATCATACAGCATTACACTCATCATATCAGAACTGAAAGCATTTAGCTCCAGTAAAGGATTTAAATTGACATTTATAGGTACATACGTTAACTAGTTTCTCTTGGAATCAATTTAGAATCTCTAAAACACTTTGCAAATCATTTTAATTCATCAAGAGGCTAAGAGAAGCCTTAGGTCAATGACCAAAATATATTTCATCTCCTAAAAGGGAATGAAGTCATATCTCATGACAACATAACCTTGAATAGGTTTGTAAAGCTTTAAGGAAAACTTAGAACATAGACTATTGGTCCTTGTAGCTAGATGAGAACTCATTGCAAGTCCATCATTGCTACTTGGCCGAAAACATGCATTTAAAGAATGGTTTCACATTAAACTTTAACTTGGAATGAAATGGGCAAGTCTTTGAGCTCTAGGTTCTTAAGTTATGACATAAAATAAACGTGCTCATGCTTTTTATTTTTAATCTTGCTTACGAAATAAAGTGATGACTTAATTTAAATATGCATGGCATAAGCTTAAACGTGCAAGCTTGAAAGTAAATATACGAGGCATAAACTTAAACGTGCAAGCTTGAAAGTAAAGATGCAAGGTTCAATTCTTTATTTTAATGCTCTTGGCCCAACAACAATCGACTTTAAGGCTGAAATAGATAGGCATTCAAGAAATTAATTAGGTGATGATGCAAGTTCAATTCTTTATTTTAGTGCTCTAGGCCCAACAACAATCGACTTTAAGGCCGAAATAGAAAGGCTTTGAGAATTAAATTAAGTGATGATGCAAGTTCCATTTTAATCTTTATGTTCTTACGTGATAGCTTGAAAGTAAAGGTGCATAACAAGAATGTAAATATGAGTGCAAGCATAAGATAAATTATGCAAGTTCATTTTATCTTTCTAAAGCTCTTAACAAGACTTTAAAGGAACTTAAACCTCAACCTAAACTCATCCAACCAAGGTAAAGTAAAGTCTAGAGTTCTTAGAACTCAAAATAACATCTTTAGAAAATCAAACCATAAGGCATATAAAAGAAAAGGAAATGGCCGAAACATCTAAGCAAGAAAAGAAATATTTGAAACTCTAGAGTCCATGATCTTGGTGATATATTAACACCAACACCATGAGCCCTCATCATTGAATTCATAAAATCATTTTAAAACATCATCAAAGCCAAAGTTCTCAAGAGTTCAAGACAGGAAGAACTAGAAACATTTTTGCTCAAGAACAAAGATCAAGCTCTAGAGTTTGTTTCAAGTGATGAACATTATCATGAAACTCTCATCATCAAGCTCTCATTTCTTTGAACCTCAAGGCCCATGGCCGAAAATGAGAAAGAACAAGGAAAAGAAAAGAAGTTCTAAAAAGAATCAAGAGAAACTATGAACATTAAGCTTGAAACAAGAACTTTAAAGAAAAGAATACATGAAAGGAAATCCCTACTTGATGTGATAAACTTGAAGATGGAAGAAGAAGATGAAGATGATGAAGAACTTTGAAGAACTTGAAGAACACTAGAACTTTGAGAGAAAAGAAAAGCTTTGAGTGTTTCTAAACTTAGCAAATGATCTAAAAGTGGTGCAAGCTCCTCAAGGCATTCTATTTATAAAAGAATGAAGCAAATGGAGTGTGTACGTGGCTGAAGGGGTTTCGGCCATGAGGGTGCAGAATGGAGGCATCCATGAGTTCCATGAGGTGAGATAATGTGGTCTTGAGGCATGGTGAGGTATGGTTTAAAGTATGGTGAGGTATGGTTCAAGGTATGCCCTCAAGCATGGCTCTTTGAGTGAGAAACAATTCAACATGTGTGGTAATTGGGGGAGAGGTGGCCGAAACTTCATCAGCCATGGGGGAGGGTTCTTTGCATTTTAATTGTGGTTTAGAGTTGTGTTTAGGTGTATCTTTGATTATGCTTAAGATTAGGAATTTGTAAGAAAGTGTTTAGGTAAGGAAAATGGATAATTAGGGTGGTCTAGACATAATTAAGGAGTGGTCTTGCACCATTAATGAGTTAGATCCTCAATTTAGAGTCTAAACAACTCTAGACACACTTCCTTGATTTAAGGAATTGGAGAGAGAAAACACTATTCAAGATTCCAATACTAGGAATCTTGAGTTCTAAAAAGGGATTTAAGTTTAATATAAGCAATTTTAGGTTCTAATTAACTTTAATAAATTATTTTGACTCTAGATTAATTACGAAAATTAATTAATCTTCATTTAGAGCCTAATATTGCTTAGGTTTGCTTAATTACGTCATTAAGCTCAAAAACACTATTCTAGGGGCAAAATCGTAATTTTGCACTAAAACTGCCCAGGACCACCGGGACTTGAACAGAGACCTCTAGACACATGAAAACGTGTTTTTAAACCCCTGGGAAAAGTTTCGGGCGCAAACGGCACTTCTACCCGCGTAAAAACGCTATAGGGGTATTTTGGTCATTTTGACCCGAAACTGCGGAAAACGAGATTTTTGCTGCCAGAAGCATTCAAAGGCCATTCAATCCCCTTCAAAAATTGAGTTGGCCCTTCGAGGACAACCGAGTTGGTTACCCTCGAATTCGGGTCAGGAAATGACCTCAGGGGCATTTTGGTCATTTCCCTCGGACAGAAAAATCGGGGTGTTACATTACTCCCCTCCTTAAAAAGAATTTCGCCCTCGAAATTCGTTACCTTAGAAAAGCTCGGGATACTTGTCTCGCATTTCTGTCTCTAGCTCCCATGTGAATTCTTCGGACTTGTCGCGTCCCCATGCTACTTTTACCAAAGGAACAGACTTGTTCCTCAGCTGCTTGACTCTGCGGTCCACGATTCTCGTAGGGGAAAGATTGAAAGTTAGGTCGTCCCTTAACTGAACATGCTCTGGCTCTAAAACGTGGCTAGGGTCGGACTCATACTTCCTTAACTGAGAGACGTGAAAGACATCATGAAGATTAGAAAGATTAGGGGGTAAGGCTATTTTGTAGGCAACTGTTCCTATCTTTTGAAGAATTTGGAAGGGACCAAGGAATCGGGGGCTCAACTTTTTGACTTTCATGGCTCTCCCTATGCCTGTAGTGGGGGTAATCCTAAGGAACACATGTTCTCCCTCTTTGAATTCCAAGGGCTTGCGCCACTTGTCCACATAGCTCTTTTGTCTACTTTGAGCAGTGAGCTTCCTATCCCGGATCCTCTTGATTTGTCCCGTCGTCTCCCTCACTGCGTCAAGTCCTAAGACACTTTGCTCCCCAAGCTCGTACCAACACAAAGGTAATTGGCACTTCCTTCCATACAACGCCTCGTACGGTGCCATACCGATGGTCACGTGATAACTGTTGTTATACGCAAACTCGATCAAAGGCAAGTACTTATCCTAACTTCCCCTTTGGTCTAACACACGGGCTCTTAGCATGTCCTCTAGGGTTTGGATCGTCCTTTCAGATTGTCCATTTGTTTGTGGGTGGTAAGCAGTGCTCAAGCATAGCTTTGAACCAAACGCCTTTTGAAAGGCTCCCCAAAAATGCAACGTAAATCGCGGATCACGATCCGAGATTATCGTCGACGGCACTCCATGCAATCTTACGATCTCTTGGATGTATAACTGAGCCAATTTATCTAAAGAGTATGTCACTCTAATAGGCAGAAAGTGTGCCGACTTAGTTAGTCGATCCACTATCACCCATATAGCATCATGGCCAGCTTGGGTCTTAGGCAATCCCGTCACGAAATCCATAGATATGCATTCCCACTTCCATTCGGGGATTGACAGGGGTTGCAACAAACCTGAAGGTTTTTGGTGCTCAATTTTCACTTTCTGACATACCAAGCACTTACTAACCCAGGCGACTACATCCTTCTTCATTCCGGGCCACCAAAACATCTTCTTCAAGTCTTGATACATCTTGGTAACACCGGGATGAATGGTGAAATAGCTTTTGTGAGCCTCCTCCAACCATCTTGGGGTACGCAGATCCTTCCTTCAAACCTCCATATCCAATCCTCACCTCTTTCGAAACCTTTCAACTTTCCCGCCTTAACAGCATCTACAATCTCTTCGAACTCCTCATTCTCTCATTGTGCTAAAATGATTCTTTGCTTAAACCCACTTATCACACTAAGATAGCACATTCTCATCCCTTTATCGGTCATTGACATCCCTAGATTCATATCCCTAAACTTCTCTATTAACTCGACTTCTTTGATCATCATGTGGGACAGGTGTAACGACTTTCGGCTCAAGGCATCGGCGACTATATTAGCCTTGCCGGGGTGGTAACTTAAACCGAAATCGTAATCTTTGAGGAATTCCATCCACCTTCTCTGCCTCATGTTCAACTCCTTTTGATCAAAGAGGTACTTGAGACTCTTATGATCGGAGAAAACTTCAAACCTTACACCATACAAATGGTGTCTCCACATCTTTAAGGCAAATACTACGGTGGCTAGCTCTAGGTCATGGGTGGGGTAGTTAGCCTCGTGAGGCTTGAGTTGTCGAGATGCATAGGCTACCACTTGCCTATTTTGCATCAACACACACCCTAGTCCTTTGCCCGAAGCATCACAATATACCTCGAATGGTACATTGGGGCTAGGTAAGACTAAGACTGGGGTCGTGGTTAACCTTTCCTTAAGCTCTTGGAAACTTTTCTCACATTCGGGATTCCAAACGAAGGGGGTATTCTTTCTAGTTAGCTTGGTTAGGGGTAAGGCGATTTGGGAGAATCCTTTTATAAACCTATGGTAATAGCCCGCTAAACCCAAAAAGCTCCGTATTTCCGTTACGGTGGTTAGTCTATCCCAATTCATGACGGCTTCTACCTTACTAGGATCAACAGCTATACCTCCTTTTGACACAACGTGCCCTAAAAACTTGACATCTTCCAACCAAAATTCACACTTAGAGAGTTTTGCATACAGCTTTTTCTCCTTCAAGATCTCCAAAACTATCCTCAAATGACGCTCATGCTCCTCGTGGGTCTTCGAATAGATGAGTATATCATCTATGAAAACGACCACGAACTGATCTAAATAGGGTCTAAAGATCCTATTCATGTAATCCATAAATACTGCAGGAGCATTCGTCAATCCAAAAGACATCACTGCGAACTCAAAGTGTCCATACCGAGTTCTAAAGGCGGTCTTTGGTATATCTTGATCTCTCACTCTAATTTGGTGGTATCTTGACCTTAGGTTGATCTTGGAAAACACTACCGCTCCTCTCAATTGGTCCATGAGATCATCAATCCTAGGCAAAGGGTATTTGTTTTTCACCGTTACACGGTTCAATTGCCTATAGTCTATACACAACCTCATGCTCCCGTCCTTCTTCTTCACGAACAAGACCGGGGCTCCCCAGGGTAAAGCACTAGGTCTTATAAAGCTCTTCTCTAAAAGTTCCTCAAGTTGGGTCTTAAGCTCGGCTAGTTCTAGGGGTGACATTCTATAGGGGGCAATGGAGATTGGTCCCGCTCCAGGAACCAACTCAATGGAGAACTCCACTTCTCTCTCAGGAGGGAAATCGGGTATATCTTCCGGAAACACCTCGAGATAGTCTCTCACTACTGGTATATTCTCTAAATTCTGCTCAAAATGTACTTCGCTAGCGGCTAGGAGAACATATCCCTTAGTCTTTTTCCCACTACAGTGGACCTCTACGGCATTGAGATAGAGTCTCAAAGGTTGACTTATTTCACTTGGGGGAAAAGGAAAGACAACTGTTTTGGTGTCACAGTCTAACAATACACGGTTGGCGTGAAGCCAATCCATGCCAAGAACTACTTCTATACCTTTCATGGGTAAACAAATTAAATCCACAACATATGATCTATTTTCTGTGGTGAGGTGACAGTTTAGACAACAATAACAAGTATTCACAGGATGATTTGTGGGGGTAGAGACAATAAGATCAAAAGGAAGTTTGGAAGTTTTCAAATTTAGAGCCTCGACACTAGCATATGAAATAAAAGAATGTGTTGCACCAGAGTCATAAAGTACAGTTAAGGTCCTACCATCTATTTCGCACTTATCTTCTATGAGACCGTTGGATGCGTCCGCTTCATCTACATTGAGGGTGAAGACCCTCCCTTGGTGTTGTGGCCGGGGATTCTGGCTTGCTGGTCTCCCATTGGTGCAGTTGTTGGCGTAGTGGCCAGGCTTTCCGCATCGGAAGCAGACATTCTGCCCCACCAGGCAGGGACGGTTGCCATGATCCTTCTCGCACTGGGGGCACAGTACGACTGGGGTAGCTCAGGCGAAGGTGATGGGGGTTCCTTGAGGTGCCTTATTCTTAGCCCCACTTGATCCTCCTTGGTTGTTTCGGGGGCCGCCCGACCTTCCTTGTCGATTGTTGTTGTGGTTGTTGTTGTTTTGGAATTGTGGTCGGTGTGGTTGCTTGGGTTGTTGGTGGAAGGGGGTTCTTTGTTGTTGTTGTGGTTTGAACTTGTTGGTTTGGTAGGGATTATAGTGATTTCGAGATTGGTTTGGATATTGGGGCTTGAATTTTGGGGCTTGAGGTGCTAGCCCCTTGTTCCATGCTGCCCTTGCAGCATTGATTTTCTTCTGTCCCTCTTCCATGATCCGGCACTTGTTGACTAGGGTTGGGAAGTCCCTAATCTCCATGTGCACCACAATATAGTTGAGCTCTGCTGTCAGTCTGGCCTCATATTTGACGCACTTCCACACCTTATCGGGGTTTCCTTGAAACACCCTAGAGAACTTGATCAGCTCCTCGAATTTCGCCGTGTACTGGGCGACAGTAGACCCTCCTTGGGTTAGTTGCATAAACTCAATATCCTTTGCGTTCCTCACAGACTCCGGGAAGTACTTCTCGTAGAAGTAAGTCTTGAACAGCTCCCAGTTGATAGCAGTGCCCGAAGCCTCAAGCAGTCTTCGGGTGCCGACCCACCAGAATTCGGCATCGGACTCCATCATGTATGCAGCAAATGTGACCTTTTGCTCCTCTGAGCAAGCTACCACAGAGTAGATCTTCTCCATGTTCTTGATCCACTCATCAGCTTTGTCGGGGTCCATGGCTCCTCGGAAGGTTGGCGGGTTCGCCTTGCGAAACTCACCAAACCTCGCTTGCTCGACCATTTCGGCAGTAGGGGGAGCACGTCCGGTGTCCCCTTGTTGGTTCATCCTCTCGAACATCCGTTCCATGGCCCTAGCCATGTCACGAACAACAGCAGCAGTAGCATCGTTTTGGTCCCCCTCGGTCGGGGTCCTAGGTTGTCTCCTTGGTGCCATTGGTTCCTAAACACACGAGACAATAAACACTGAGGTGATCAGGCTCAATATTCCATGTAAAATGAGCTAGTTACCATGGCACACGCAAGTAGACAGGGGTCATGCACTTCTACCCTATAGCTTATCTCTAGCTAAGCTCTACGCATGACATAGCTATCGTACTACACTTTAGAAAGCATAGTCAGTCCAATCCTCAGGCTCCATGAGAATCGAACTGCTCTGATACCATAATGTAACATCCTAATTTTTAACCCAATACTCTAGAACATACTTAGGTTAATCATTAGTCTGTTACTTCATAGTTCTCATTTTTACTTTGAAATACTTAGCGGAAAATACGGGTAAATTTTTTTTTTGAAAAACAAAGTGAGAGCCGCGTGATACGATATATCATGTAACGGACAAAACATACATCTCATAATGTCATAGCATAAGGCACACCATGAATAACACTGAATATCATCTCATATATATATAACTTGTCCACTTATAAGTGTGGGACTTAATTTAGTACAAGGGAAATACATGAAAGGAAATACAACATAAACATAAACATGATCTACTCCCCTACCCGCGTGCATCTAATGGGATAACCTCTAAACAAAAGAAGGTTTATCCCCATCTAAGTGGTGTGTGCTCTAACCGAGTACTCCATCGCTCGATCATCACCTCCTACTGACGCCAATCTCGCGAACGAGGTAAGTATCCGGGAAACTGGGCGAGCTCCTCGGGCGTAAAGAAGCGGAACGGGGATCGAGAGTGACTCCCGCGGTGTGGCCGCATCTCCGGTCGTCGTGCAAGTCGTGGCTGAGTCACGGTATCCTCACTGCCCTCCCTCATCAATGGTGGAGAGGGGGCAGAGCTCTCGCTATACGGATGGGTAGGCGGGTCCTCGGACGGGTCGGTCTCCGAGAAATAGGTCCGGGGCACGTAATCGGTATAATCTCGCATGGCTAAGGCGGCGGTGTGCATGCGGAGCACTCTCTCGTCATGCGTCTTGGCGCTCAAAAACCCGCTAAATCGTCGCCATAGGGTGCGATCGGGGAAGCGATGGGTGTGCGGGATGACCGAAGGGCCGTCCTACGAACATGAAAACCCGCACCGTGCACTGCCCCTCAAAATGGTATGACCCGTGAGCCGAGTCATAGTGCACCTCCCATGTCGGGGTGTCCACGAACACTACGAACGTCGCCATCTGAAGACGTGACGGAAAGAAAGAGATAGAGGGAGTGAGAATCTTGCTAAAGAATCTCAGTAGGGCCTCCTACTACCTAGGTGTCATCATCTACGTCCTCAGGGACCTTGGGTTTAATTATACAAAATGACTGAACGAGCATTAAGTTCATTTTAAACTTTAGAAATATACTTTAGCCAAGGTCCATTCATTTTAGGATGATCTTAATGTCATGAATGCAACATAATAGAAGATGTATGCATGGTACAACCTAATGCACATACATAAGACATAACATCAAGCATCATCATACTTAGTGGCATAAAGTGGCAATAGTAACATTCATATGGACAAACTTAGTGACAGAATCATAATCATGAAACATCTCTTCCTCATGGGCCACCCTAAAAGACAATCGAACTGGGGGTGCTCGGCCGAACCGGTGTCACCCAGAACGTGTAACATATCTAGGTTATGAGCTCATACCTTAACTAGTCGTCACTAGTTCTTACTTACCACTTAACGATAAGCGTATCATAAATCATAAATCCCGACTATCTGAGTACGGGTTAGGGGGCAATTCTCTTAGGGGTGCTCGGCCGAACCGGTGTTACCTAAGAGTATAAAATGGTACCGATGTCACATGAGTTCTATGGAGGTGCTCGGCCGAACCGGTGTCATCCTAGAACCCATCTTAGTACCTTAATTTTCAAAATCTCTTTAAGTCCCCAAATTTGTCGGGAATTTGGCGGCACAAAGGCATTACGCCGAATTCCTTCCAAATTTGCTTTATGCCACATAAACATATATCCTCATGAATTCATCATATGAATAACATCATCATCATTTACATACCACATGCATCATCATGGAACGTTCAACCGTTTATCCTTACGGTAGCTTATGCTTTGACCCTTACGGGTCTTAATCATGAGATATGGTTCTCTAACATCCGTCGCTCATATTTTATGCACCTAAGGGCTCATAATCAAACATCATTCATCATCCTCATGTTCACACTTAAATCTGAATAGCATAGGGCAGAATTCCTAACTTGTGATTACGGGATTCTAGAACTTACGTTTTAGACCCTTTCTTGGTTCCGTCTTCACCTAAGGCGCTATGAATCAAATCTAAATCAATTATGAGGCATTCCTATGCTTAAGGAATAATTATTAATCAAGTTTATCATGTTGTAAGGGTGCTGGATAGAATCTAGAAAATAAATGTTTTAAGAGTTCTAAACTTTGCACTTTTACGGTTTTCTAGTTACTAGTTTCCCTATAGCTGCTAGAATTCAATTCTAATCCAAATGTTACCAAGTTTTTCATGTCTAAACAATCCTAATCTGATTATGCTCCCATTAAAATAGTTGGGATAAGTTCCAAAAACAAATGGGTCAAAACTATGTTAAATTCTAGCTTTACGGTATTTCTAGTTAGCTGGTTTCTTATCTATTATGCATAGAATCACCTCTACATCATCATATGATATTTTCACACATTCTAGCACATCAAAACATCATCATACAGCATTACACTCATCATATCAGAACTGAAAACATTTAGCTTCAGTAAAGGATTTAAATTGACATTTATAGGTACATAAGTTAACTAGTTTCTCTTGGAATCAATTTAGAATCTCTAAAACTCTTTGCAAATCATTTTAATTAATCAAGAGGCTAAGAGAAGCCTTAGGTCAATGACCAAAATATATTTCATCTCCTAAAAGGGAATGAAGTCATATCTCATGACAACATAACCTTGAAAAGGTTTGTAAAGCTTTAAGGAAAACTTAGAAGATAGACTATTGGTCCTTGTAGCTAGATGAAAACTCATTGCAAGTCCATCATCACTACTTGGCCGAAAACATGCATTCAAAGAATGGTTTCACATTAAACTTTAACTTGGAATGAAATGGGCAAGTCTTTGAGCTCTAGGTTCTTAAGTTATGACATAAAATAAACGTACTCATGCTTTTTATTTTTAATCTTGCTTACGAAATAAAGTGATGACTTAATTTAAATATGCATGGCATAAGCTTAAACGTGCAAGCTTGAAAGTAAATATACGAGGCATAAACTTAAACGTGCAAGCTTGAAAGTAAAGATGCAAGGTTCAATTCTTTATTTTAATGCTCTTGGCCCAACAACAATCGACTTTAAGGCCGAAATAGATAGGCATTCAAGAAATTAATTAGGTGATGATGCAAGTTCAATTCTTTATTTTAGTGCTCTAGGCCCAACAACAATCGACTTTAAGGCCAAAATAAAAAGGCTTTGAGAATTCAATTAAGTGATGATGCAAGTTCCATTTTAATCTTTATGTTCTTACGTGATAACTTGAAAGTAAAGGTGCATAACAAGAATGTAAATATGAGTGCAAGCATAAGATAAATTATGCAAGTTCATTTTATCTTTCTAGAGCTCTTAACAAGACTTTAAAGGAACTTAAACCTCAACCCAAACTCATCCAACCAAGGTAAAGTAAAGTCTAGAGTTCTTAGAACTCAAAACAACATCTTTAGAAAATCAAACCATAAGGCATATAAAAGAAAAGGAAATGGCCGAAACATCTAGGCAAGAAAAGAAATATTTGAAACTCTAGAGTCCATGATCTTGGTGATATATTAACACCAACACCATGAGCCTTCATCATTGAGTGCATAGAATCATTTTAAAACATCATCAAAGCCAAAGTTCTCTAGAGTTCAAGAAAGGAAGAACTAGAAACATTTTTGCTCAAGAACAAAGATCAAGCTCCAGAGTTTATTTCAAGTGATGAACATCATCATGAAACTCTCATCATCAAGCTCTCATTTCTTTGAACCTCAAGGCCTATGGCCGAAAATGAGAAAGAACAAGGAAAAGAAAAGAAGTTCTAAAAAGAATCAAGAGAAACTATGAACATTAAGCTTGAAACAAGAACTTTAAAGAAAAGAATACATGAAAGGAAATCCCTACTTGATGTGATGAACTTGAAGATGGAAGAAGAAGATGAAGATGATGAAGAACGTTGAAGAACTTGAAGAACACTAGAACTTTGAGAGAAAAGAAAAGCTTTGAGTGTTCCTAAACTTAGCAAATGATCTAAAAGTGGTGCAAGCTCCTCAAGGTATTCTATTTATAGAAGAATGAAGCAAATAGAGTGTGTGTGTGGCTGAAGGGGTTTCGGCCATAAGGGTGCAGAATGGAGGCATCCATGAGTTCCATGAGGTGAGATAATGTGGTCTTGAGGCATGGTGAGATATGGTTCAAAGTATGGTGAGGTATGGTTCAAGGTATGGCCTCAAGCATGGTTCTTTGAGTGAGAAACAATTCAACATGTGTGGTAATTGGGGGAGAGGTGGCCGAAACTTCATCAGCCATGGGGGAGGGTTCTTTGCATTTTAATTGTGGTTTAGAGTTGTGTTTAGGTGTATCTTTGATTATGCTTAAGATTAGGAATTTGTAAGAAAGTGTTTAGGTAAGGAAAATGGATAATTAGGGTGCTCTAGACATAATTAAGGAGTGGTCTTACACCATTAGTGAGTTAGATCCTCAATTTAGAGTCTAAACAACTCTAGACACACTTCCTTGATTTAAGGAATTGGAGAGAGAAAACACTATTTAAGATTCCAAGACTAGGAATCTTGAGTTCTAAAAAGGGATTGAAGTTTAATCTAAGCAATTTTAGGTTCTAATTAACTTTAATAAATTACTTTGACTCTAGATTAATTAGGGAAATTAATTAATCTTCGTTTAGAGCCTAATATTGCTTACGTTTGCTTAATTACGTCATTAAGCTCAAAAATACTATTCTAGGGACAAAATTGTAATTTTGTACTAAAACTGCCCGGGACCACCGGGACTTGAACAGAGACCTCTAGACAGATGAAAACGTGTTTTTAAACCTCTGGGAAAAGTTTCAAGTATAACGGCACTTCTACCCCGCGTAAAAAGCGCTATAGGGGTATTTTGGTCATTTTGACCAAAGCTATGAAAACGAGATTTTCGCTTCCGGAAGCATTCAAAGGCCATTCAATCCCCTTCAAACATTGAGTTGGCCCTTCGAGGACGACCGAGTTGGTTGTCCTCGAATTCGGGTCAGGAAATGACCTCAGGGGCATTTTGGTCATTTCCCTCGGACAGAAAAATCGGGGTGTTACAACGCTTCACGGTACACGAGGCTCACGTTTTTGTCTATGTTTTGAAAAAGAAATTCTACCCATATTTTTCACTAAATATTTTAAAGAAAGGTTTTAAAGAATGAGACTAAAAAAGTAATAGACTAATGATTAACCTAAATACGTTCTAGGAGTATTGTGTTAAAAATTAGGATGTTACACTTGATGAGTTTTTACAGCTTCGGATGACTCCTGGTATGTTAGTAGCTGAGTATGATGAAAGGTTTACTTACCTGAGCTAGGCAGCATCAAGATTGCTTCTATCACAGACTGACAGGGTGAAGCGATTTGTTTAGGAGCTGCCTGAGAAGATGTTCCTAAGCTTACAGCCTCATATGAGGACTACTGATTGTGCCCAAGTGGTAGACATGGAATCGGCTTGGAGGTTGGTTTGGCTGAGAGGAAAGCCATTGTTGAAGCCAAGAGCACCAAGACCCATGGTTCTTTTTCTGGTGGAGTTGGGTCAAAGGAGCCTTCTTGGAGTCTATGCTAACTCAGCTTACTGCCTCTCACAGTCAGAGCAGGGGAGGCAGTCAGCCTAGTTGGCACAGTGCCAGGTACTCCTTCTTAGGGTGTTAGACTTATAGGAAGAGACACTTAGGTTAGTGTATGATGGGGTCTTTAGGATGCTACAATTGCGGCTAGCAGGGCTATATTAGGAGGGATTGCCCACTTTTAGGGAGAGCTTCTAGTTAGGGGTCGGTAAACCCCCCACTCCAGTACCATCATACTAATTGGCTACCTACGAGGGCTCTGTGGCCTTAACAGGCAGGTACACTAGGGGTAGAGGCCTAGGAGGATGAAGCTAGGGAGGCAGAGGATCCAGAGGTTAGAGCTTGAGGGGACAGCCTCGCCTATATGCCATGACGCACCAGGATGCGGCAGCATCCGATGCAGTTATAGTAAGTACTATGCTTTGTTTCTTTGAGGTATTATGTTTAATCGACTTCGGGTCCTCATATTTTTCTGTGTCCCATTTCTTTGCTATGCGGTTTTGGAGGTTCCTTACTAGTTTATATAAGCCCTTTTACATTGGAGTACTTTTGGAGAACCCCTTTACGTCCAGTCAGTTTATAAGGAGTATAAGGCTGAGATTGGAGACATGAAAACACTAGCCAACCTTCATGTGTTGGACATGTTTGACTTTGATGCCATTTTAGGCATAGATTGGTTAGCCTCCTGTCATGTTATGATGGATTATTACAGCAAAATGGTGAAGTTTGAAGTTCCAGGAGGCAAGCTCTATGAGTTCAAAGGTACTAGTTATTCATTTCCCTCCAGTTTGATCTCAATATTGAGTGCCATGTGGCTTATGGATAAGGGTAGCAGTGGGTTCTTAGCTTTGATCAGAGATATAAAGGTGCCAACACCAAGCTTAGATTCAGTTCTAATTGTATGTGAATTCCCAAATGTATTCCTAGAGGAGTTACCGGGTATACTGCCAGATATAGAGGTGAAGTCTAGGATAGAGTTTGAGCCCGGAGTAAGGTCCATTTCTACTGCCCCTTATTGAATAGCTCCTAAGGAGTTGAAGGAGCTAAAGGAGCAATTACAAGAGATACATGAAAAGGGGTTCATTCGACCGAGTACCTCCCCTTGGGGAGCTCCGGTCTTGTTTGTGAAGAAGAAGGATCACTATAAAAAATTATGTGAATTGTGATAGTAACATTAGGGCGGTTTTTTAAAACCACCACAATGCTCAGTAAATTACGACGGTTTTAATGACCACCATAATTTTAGTGTAAATTAAGGCGGTTTTAGTGTAAATTATGGCAGTTAAGAACTGCCTTTATTTTCCCCATATGTCTCAACATCACTATCCCCTCAATATACTTCACAAACCTTATTCTTTACCCATATCTCACTCAAGCACCACTCTCGGTTTCTCATGGCATCTTCATCTCAAGTTTTTCATCGATCGGTTCACTCCACGAGCTGCCATCCTTCACTGCGTGTGATTCATACTTTTCTCAGCAAATTTGTAGTAACTAAAATGAAAAAAGAGAGGGGCTTTAGCAACTAGCAACAAGGGTTAGGGATAAAAGTTTTGGTTTAGAATATAAACAAAGAAGGAGAAAGGGCATGGTGGTGGCGGATCAGCAGGGAAATGCCAGCGATGGTGCCATAGTGGTGAAACTCACAGTGGTGGTGTAGTGGCTTTGAACAAGGGATAGGTGGGGGCAGCGGCTTCGCAGTTTGTGAGGAGGAGGACGTGGTGTTGCCGTAAGATGGGTGCGGTGACATTGGTGGCTGATAAACTGAAGTGCGGTGGTGACAGGAAGTCATAGCGAAACTTGTAGCGCTTGGTAATGACCACTGCGATTTTGAGCACAGGTCCATGGCTGAGCTAGGCGGGGCACGATAGTGAGGGAGGCGTAAGCAGTGGCTGGAGTGGTGGCAATCGTGGTGGTGCTAACAGGCTCCTTGCAGCGGTGATGGCGATGAAGCCCTAATAGAGTATGGCTCATTCATTCCCTTCTGCTTCTGCTTTTTTTTTTTAGATTTTTGGTTTAAGGTTTGAAAAGGTTTGGTGTCTGATCTGTTAGGATTTTACTGTGATTTTTGTTTTTGGTTTGTTGTGATTAGGATTTGGGGATTTTGTTTTGGAAAGGTTATTGATTTGTGGCTAGTTTGTGTTTGGTTTATGATTTGAGGCTATTTTGGGTTTTGGTTGATGTTGATCCCTTCATCAAAGTCAAGGGCTTTGTAAATTTCTCATTTTGATTATGGATTTATGTGAATTCTTAAAATGGTTATTTCAGATTTGTCTGTGTATGTTAGAATGAATTATGTAATACTAATGGACTTTGAAACATATTCTTCTATCTAAAAACCATATGAATACACTATTGTGAGCCCCCAAGATCAACCCCTGACATGCTGCACTCTTCTCCTCTGTTGCTGCTTGCTCTTGTTCTATCCTATTTGTCTTAGGTGAAAAAGGAATGCCTTGAATGGCATGAGGGTGGCTTTGAAGCTTGCAAGGTGGTGGCTTCCCTTCTGCACAAGATACAGAAAAAAGTGTAGGTGCCCCAAGGCTTACTTTTCTGCCTTAGAAGAAAATGATGGTATTGGTGGTGATTTTATTGGGGACATGGAATTTGTTATAGATATGAAAATGATCAAGGCGATACATTCTATAATCTATATGAGATTTAGTTATTATTATTATTATTATTAGTTAAGTTTGCCTTTTGGATTATAGGAGCAATGCTGCTTTTATATATGAAGTCAATTTTATGCAGGAAAAATATGTGGTGTAACACCCTAAAAATTGTCTAAAAATTAATTTGAGCTTTATTAGTCATAATTTAAAAAATTTGATAGTTTGAACAATGATGAGGACGATCCAACGAATTTGTAAAAAAAAAAAAAAATGTGAATAGTAACTTGCGGGCCCGTAGGCCCGCCGGGACAGCCGAAACCCTAGAATTGGGACCTGGAGATGCCCAAAATTGAGAAATTATATGATTATGGTTAGAAATAGGTAGAAATAAAGATTTTATACCCGAAATTATTTTTTGGGCAATGTTTGATTTCCCGAGTACACTGTTTTACCCAATCGGTAAAATTTCGGTGTGCGATTTCTAACACTGAAAGATAGTTTTATCTTTGTAAAAGGATAATGTTTATCCTTTAGAGCCAAGTGTAAGGCTAGGATTTAATCTTGGATTACAAGATCAAATCCTAGCCATTCATCTTGTTTTCTTTTAAAAAGAATACACACATCATATTAAACAATTGTTACAACCTAATTTAATATCATTAAAAGCCATAAAACTTACCTTTGAAGCTTGCAATTCTTGGCCATTCCAGAGAGAATACAGCCACCATTGTTATCTTCTTCATAAGCTCAAGTTTTAATTTCAAATCACCAAAACACTAACCTAGAGTTCATAAAACCACAAAGTTCCTTCACAAAACTTGTTCTACACCTCAAACCCTACAAATCTAACCGATTGAAATCTCAAATCCTCATCTTAATACCTCACTTCCCCATTGCCTAAGGAGGGTTTAGGACTGAAATTGGTGTCTTGAAGTGAAGGGAGATCACTTAGAACATCCTTTGAAGTATCAAGCTCAAAAGCTTTCAAAGTAGGGTTTTCTTTGGCCTTTTCCTTTCAAAATTTTCTGAGCAATTGTTACTGGTTTCAATCCGAAATTTCTGGTTAATTTGGTTGATATTATGTTGTTATTGATGTATGAATTTTTCTGAAGTGTTTGGATGAGGTTAGAGAGATCATTTTGTCAAAAGATATTGAGTGATACTTGCTGGATTTTCGATTTTCTGACAGGCAGTGTGTGATCACAAATTTTCTGGACATGTTGTGGGCATTTTCTTAAACTGAAAAAAATATATGTTGGAGTTAACATCTTAGCTAGTCCCATGAATTTTCTTGGGTTTTTATTTTGAGTCTAACGGCCATAGAAAAATCAAGAACTGAAATTAAGCATATGCTGCCTAAAGTGTTGGAACAAAAGCTGTAAATTTTGCTAATTTTGTTACCATATCAAATGATGGAATTATCACTTGAACGTTTTACAGGGTATTAGAGACATATTGAGGTTTTACCAGGAGTTTTATTTATAATTTTCTGGGTTCAATTGCAAGGGTTAAAAATTATGAATTTTGGTTCTTGAGCTGAGGTTGAGTGGTTTTTGACCACCAAATTTGTCTAATTTTGTTAACATAGTTAGAGAACTATTTTTTACTCTGAAATTTTTGTGGAACCTTTTGGATACATTGAGGTGTCATTGAGAATTTTTATAGCCTCTGAATTGATTGTTTGATGTGCAAATAAATTTGTGCTACCATGGTGTAAAATCTGCCCACTTGCTGGAAATGAACCAAAGACTTGAAGTGATAATGTAATGGTATTTTGGTTCTAGTATGACATGAATACTTGATGTTAAATATTTGGCCATGTGACTTGTGATGTATAAATGCATATTAGAGGAAGTAAAGATTGGTTTATGAAGCATGATTGAAATCACAAGGTGAATGAATGTCTATATGTGTTTTATACATGCATTGGAAAGAAAGTGAATGATATATTGAATTAAGTTCTATAACCATAAATAAACATAAGATCCTCTGTAACTTGTCAAGGGCAAATAAGAAACATGAGATCCTCTATGACTTGTCAAGGGCAAATAGAGAAACATAAGATCCTTTCGACTTGTCAAGGGCAAATTAGAGAGAGATGAGATCCTTTCGACTTGTCGAGGGCAAATAAAGAGATATGAGATCCTTTCGACTTATCGAGGGCAAATAGAGAAGGATGAGATCCTTTCGACTTGTTGAGGGCAAATAGAGAGAAAAATGAGATCTTTTCAACTTATTGAGGAAAAACAAAGATAGATGAGATCCTCTTCGATTTATCAAGGGCAATTAAAGATAATTTCCCTATATTTAGTATATACATATTTGTATCATATCAAATCATTTTGATTGACATTATTTACTATGATTATGAGCTTGTGATAAATGTGTACACAGTGATTGATTCTTAAAAACAACCCACTTCGGAAATATGATTTGGAACTTTAAAAATGAACCGTTATTATGTAATGCTTGAATCACTTTTTTTTTTTATAAACCGAAGTGGCTGGGATGATGGCGATGACATTATGATTGTGTATTAAGGGGAGTTGCCCTACTGAGAATTATAAATTTCTCACCCCTATTTTGTGTGTTCCCGTGTCGTTTCCAGGTTGATCCAAAGAACGGTGAAGACACTACATGAAAAACTATACTGGAGTTGCAGTAGTTTAGTAGTGGATGTGTTTATTTTACCATAACTGTATTGTGGTTATATATATGTAAATGTAATAGAGAACGGATGTGTTAAGCTCATAGAAGAGCTTCCCTGGTGTACTAAACCTTGTATTAAATAAATGTTTTGGTTTTCCTTGCTATATATATATATATATATATTTCAATAGGACTACGACATAGTTATCTCGCAAATCAATCAAACTGACTATAGATAATTATGAAAGGTCTGCTAATTTATAAGTAACAACTCTCGAGTCTGATGTCATGACTTAAGGATGACGTTGTACTTGGGAGGATGTTACATGTGGCCTTCAAAGAAGATATATTAAGAGTAAAAGAAAACCAGGGCCGGTCTAGATATACTACTGGCATAACAAGTCATAATCATCCATCTATCATAGAGGTAAAATTTTAACCACAATATTCTTTTATGGTTGTGCTGTGATATTCTGGAATTGAAATTAGCCTTATTTAATGTTGAACTAGCCAATTTAAAGCTCAGTTATCTAAAAATAACCTTGGTAGGCTCTATTACTTTTTGTTCAATTATAGTTTAGTTGTATCAAATTCAAAATTGTATGTAGAGCTTGATTAAAATTGGTGTTTGAATCAAACTCTGATTGAATTTGAATTTGTAATATGTGTATTTAAAAAAGCACAAACATGTTGACTCAACTGGATAGGATAGTTGATTTTAGTCGTAGTTAAGTACATGTATATGACAATAATTTTCTGTGAGCTGCTAGTGGTTTCAATGAGCTTTAGTAACATGATAACAAAATCACGTAAGTTTGAATTTGACACTTATTCTCAACTGCTTCAATATGATGATTGATGAGAAACATTTAGTTACTCAACTTCTCAAATTAAATGCTGGCATATGGTAGGTGATACAAGAAAATACTATAGGTGAAATAGAGCAAGTGAATTTGCCTTTCCTTGTATATGTTTCTTGTGAGAAAAGTCCTTCTCAACTCCCATGAGAAAAATCCAAATGAGGACCTTTGATTTATCATGCTCTTGTATGGTTTTTGAGATACAAGGCTCAATTCTTTTTAGTTGCTGGCACTATCCAATTTGTTGGTTGGGGGGTTTTGTGTTACTTGATTTTATTATTGATTGTTGATATGATTCAATCGGTAATATTGCAATATTTCTAGCTTCATTTCATTAACGGATTTGATTTGCAATATATTGTTATTCCTTTTATGGAAGATAAAAAATTGTTCAAGTTAATTAACCTTTGCAAAAGTTATTGTGTGTTCTCTGCTCTATATGCATGGCTGTATGTGATTGCAATATTGTGTGTTCTCTGAATCATTCATCTTATTAATTCATTCTAGTATGCAATACTTGATTCAATGTTTTATTCTTTATTGATGCTATTGAGTGATTATATATCTCCTGTTATTGTTCCATTTGATTAGCATTTGCTGCTTGTATTGATGTGATTTTCTGAATTGAGAGGATGCAATTTTTTATGTCAAATCTAACATAATGCTCTTGATTCTTGACTTTGTATGTCATGTAGTTATTTTTCAGATCAATTCTATTCAAATGCCATTCAATATGGTGATAGAGTTTATCCTAATATTCACTCAGAAACTATTGGCTAAAACTTCTTGATTTGTCATTTCTATGATATCAAGGTTCTTTTGATGATATCTTGATTGTATTGTATATTTGAAATGAAACTATGAATTTTCCTCTCTAGTTTTACTTAAATTTTTCTTTAAGTCATTTGAGCAATCTTTTTGAAATTTCACTTACCCTGAGCAAAATTTAATGTAATATTCTAATATTGGGTTGACCCTATCTTTGTATGATTTTAATAATATGGTAGACATTTGCTTTCCAAGTTAATTCTGTCTTCATATTGACATTTTCTCTTGTAGTCTTGGTATGAAAGATTCTTAGGGACCCTTGAAGGCTTTGGCTGCTGCTACTGTTATAAATGGAATTGGTCTCATACTTTTGTACCGCATTTTAACATATGGTATTGCAAGGGCTACAATGGCAGCACAGGTATGCTAAACGAACTCTCGATATACATTAATTGTTTAGATAGGTTCTGCTAATTTTAGGGTACTCATCTATATTCATTGCTTGTCCTCTTCTTTTTCTGGTTTAAGGTTATTGTTGCATATATAATGATTCAAAATCTAAACTACAAAGGATACAATGCGTTTGCCTTATCCATTCCTTCAGGGAAAGAATTTCTGGTGATACTTGGTCTTGCTGCTCTTATATTTGTATCATTGATGTCAAAGGTTGCTTCAAGTATTTTGTTATATTTGTGGCTCTTTATTTTAAGTAGTTTGACATTTTATATTAAGACTGATGTATCTTTATGTATTCTAGTTATGTGATTTAGCTTAATTTGAAATTTAATCTCTGCTTAATTCCTTTACTTTATCTTACTAGATTAATATGAAGCTGAAATTGGTTTTATTAAATTATATGGCATTATTATTAAAATCAAGGAATAATTTTTTTTATCAATTGGAATGCAAATTATGGCAGTTCAAACCGCCATCATTAACATTTTTTTTAAAAAAAAATTTCAATGTAGATTATGGCGGTTCAAACTGCCGTAATTAATAATTTTTTTAAACTTAGTTGAAACTTGTAGCAGTTCTTAATCGCCATAATTAACAATGTACTTTTAAATTTGACCAAACATTATGGCAGTTAATTTGCCATGTGAATTGTGGCAGTTAAAAAGAAACCGCCATAATTAACCAAATCGCATTGGTGATTATGGTGGTTTTGGGAACTGGCCTTATTGCAAAAAATGTCGGTCAAAAACTGCCCTAATTTGCAAATTTAACCACCATAATTTACTTGTTTTTTTGTAGCGGATAGGTCTATGAGGATGTACATAGACTACCAGCAGTTGAACATGGTAACAATCAAGAATTGGTACCCCTTGCCACACAGAGATGACTTGTTTGATCAGCTCCAAGGGGCTAGATGCTTCTCCAAGATAGATCTGCGGTCAGGTTCCATTCAAAACAACTTTCTTAACTTGAGAAAGTAAATTGGATGTCTTTACATTAGCCTTCCCAAGCTCGCATTTATGCCAGCAGACTAACTCAGACATTATCACAAGTTGAGTATTCTTTTTACTAGCCTCTCCAGGCTAAACCGAGTAGTATTGTACAAGCCTCTCCAAGCTAACATGAGTAGTATTGTACTAGCCTCTCCAAGCTAACCTGAGTAGTATTGTACTTGCCTCTCCAAGCTAACCCGTGATTAGTAGCAACCTCTACTATCATGTTGAAAGTAGTCTTGACATTTGTAACATCCTAATTTTTAACCCAATACCCTAGAATATATTTAGGTTAATCATTAGTCTATTACATCATAGCTTCCTCTTTACTTTAAAATACTTAGCAGAAAATACAGGTAATTTTTTTTTTGAAATATAAAAGCAAAATGAGAGCCGCGCAACACGACGAACAATGAAGCATAAAAGAAATAAAACACAAATTCAAATAAACATCTCATGAACATTTGATCATAAAACATGTGATTGCACAACATGATAAAACGAACCACATATATATATATATATAATATGCCCACTCAAGAAAAGCGGGACTTAGTTTGGTACAACATAGAACAAATACAATTGAAATGAAAGTACAATGGAAGGGAAAATACAACAGAAAGCGAAAAAGAAAACTCCCTAACCCAAGTGCATCTAGAATGGATAACCTCTAAACAAAAGAAAGCTTATCATCATCTATGTAGTGTGTGCACTATCTCTACCCACGTGTAACACCCCGATTTTTCTGTCCGAGGGAAATGACCAAAATACCCCTGAGGTCATTTCCTGACCCGAATTCGAGGGTAACCAACTCGGTCATCCTCGAAGGGTCAACTCAATGTTTGAAGGAGATTGAATGGCCTTTGAATGCTTTCGGAAGCGAAAACTTCGTTTTCCGCAGTTTCGGGTCAAAATGACCAAAATACCCCTATAGCATTTTATGCGGGTAAAGGTGTTGTTTGAGCTCGAAACTTTCCCCAGAGGTTTAAAAACATGTTTTCATGTGTCTAGAGGTCTCTGTTCAAGTCCTGGTGGTCCCGGACAGTTTTAGTGCAAAATTACGATTTTGCCCCTAGAATAGTATTTTTGAGCTTAATGACGTAATTAAGCAAACCTAAGCAATATTAGGCTCTAAACGAAGATTAATTAATTTTCCTAATTAATCTAGAGTCAAAATAATTTATTAAAGTTAATTAGAACCTAAAATTGCTTAGATTAAACTTAAATCCCTTTTTAGAACTCAAGATTCCTAGTCTTGGAATCTTGAATAGTGTTTTCTCTCTCCAATTCCTTAAATCAAGGAAGTGTGTCTAGAGTTGTTTAGACTCTAAATTGAGGATCTAACTCACTAATGGTGCAAGATCACTCCTTAATTATGTCTAGACCACCCTAATTATCCATTTTCCTTACCTAAACACTTTCTTACAACTTCCTAATCTTAAGCATAATCAAAGATACACCTAAACACAACTCTAAACCACAATTAAAATGCAACTAATCCTCCCCCAAATCTGATGCACATGGCCGAAATTCTCTTCCCCCATTGACCACATGTTGAATTGTTTTCTCACTCAAAGAGCCATGCTTGAGGCCATACCTTGAACCATACCTCACCATGCTTTGAGCCATACCTCACCATGCCTCGAGACCACATTATCTCACCTCATGGAACTCATGGATGCCTCCAATTCTGCACCTCATGGCCGAAACCCCTTCAGCCCCTCACCCCCTCCATTTGTTTCATTTCTCTATAAATAGAATGCCTTGAGGAGCTTGCACCACTTTTAGATCATTTGCTAAGTTTAGGAACACTCAAAGCTTTTCTTTTCTCTCAAAAGTTCTAGTGTTCTTCAAGTTCTTCAAGTTCTTCAAAGTTCTTCATCATCTTCATCTTCTTCTTCCATCTTCAAGTTCATCACATCAAGTAGGGATTTTCTTTCAAGTATTCCTTTCTTTAAAGTTCTTGTTCTAAGCTTTATGTTTATAGTTTCTCTTGACTCTTTTTAGAACTTCTTTTCCTTTCCTTGTTCTTTCTCATTTTCGGCCATGAGCCTTGAAGTTCAAAGAAATGAGAGCTTGATGATGAGAGTTTCATGATGAAGTTCATCACTTGAAACAAACTCTAGAGCTTCATCTTTGTTCTTGAGCAAAAATGTTTCTAGTTCTTCCTTTCTTGAACTCTTGAGAACTTTAGTTTTGATGGTGATTCAAAATGGTTTTAAGGACTCAATGATGAGGTCTCATGATGTTGGTGTTATTATATCATCAAGATCATGGACCCTAGAGTTTTAAAATGTTCTTTTTTCCCTTTGAAGTTTCGGCCCTTTTCCTTTCTTTTTCTAAGTTTCATGGTTTGATCCCTAAAAATATTATGTTGAGTTCTAAGAACTCTAGACTATATCATATCTTGGTTTAATGAGTTTGGGTTAAGGTTTAAGTTCCTTTAAAGTCTTGTTAAGAGCTCTAGAGAGATAAAATGAACTTGCATAATTTATCTTATGCTTGCACTCATGTTTACATTCTTGTTATGCACCTTTACTTTCAAGCTATCACCTAAGAACATAAAGATTAAAATGGAAATTGCATCTTCACTTAACTTAATTCTCAAAGCCTTTCTATTTCGGCCTTAAAGTCGATTGTTGTTGGGCCTAGAGCACTAAAATAAAGAATTGAACTTGCATCATCACCTAATTAATTTCTTGAATGCCTATCTATTTCGGCCTTAAAGTCGATTGTTGTTGGGCCAAGAGCACTAAAATAAAGAATTGAATCTTGCATATTTACTTTCAAGCTTGCAC
This sequence comes from Dalbergia cochinchinensis, assembly GCA_031216125.1. Taxonomy (NCBI): domain Eukaryota; kingdom Viridiplantae; phylum Streptophyta; class Magnoliopsida; order Fabales; family Fabaceae; genus Dalbergia; species Dalbergia cochinchinensis. The sequence goes on from CM062369.1 coordinate 34,676,611, forward strand.
GTTTAAGTCTATGCCTCGCATATTTACTTTCAAGCTTGCACGTTTAAGTTTATGCCTTGCATATTTAATTTATGTCATCACTTTATTTTGTAAGCAAGATTAAAAATGAAAAGTATGAGCACGTTTATTTTATTTCGTAACTTAAGAACCTAGAGCTCAAAGACTTGCCCATTTCATTCCAAGTTAAAATTTAATGTGAAACCATTCTTTGAATGCATGTTTTCGGCCAAGTAGTGATGATGGACTTGCAATAAGTTTTCATCTAGCTACAAGGACCAATAGCCTATGTTCTAAGTTTTCCTTAAAGGTTTACAAACCTTTTCAAGGTTATGTTGTCATGAGATATGACTTCATTCCCTTTTAGGAGATGAAATATATTTTGGTCATTGACCTAAGGCTTCTCTTAGCCTCTTGGTGAATTAAAATGATTTGCAAAGAGTTTTAGGAATTCTAAATTGATTCCAAGAGAAACTAGTTAACTTATGTACCTATAAATGTCAATTTAAATCCTTTACTGAAGCTAAATGTTTTCGGTTCTGATATGATGAGTATAATGCTGTATGATGATGTTTTGATGTGCTAAAATGTGTGAAAATATCATATGATGATGTAGAAGTGATTCTATGCATAATAGGTAAGAGACTAGCTAACTAGAAATACCGTAAAGCTAGAATTTAACATAGTTTTGACCCATTTGTTTATGGAACTTATCCAAACTATTTTAATGGGAGTATAATCAGATTAGGATTGTTTAGACATGAAAAACTTGGTAACATTTGGATTAAAATCGAATTCTAGCACCTATAGGGAAACTAGTAACTAGAAAACCGTAAAAGTGCAAGTTTAGAACTCTTAGAACATTTATTTTTCTGGATTCTGTCCATCACCCTTACAACATGATAAATGTGATTAATAATTAGTCCTTAAGCATAGGAATGCCTCATAATTGATTTAGATTTGATTCATAGCGCCTTAGGCGAAGACGAAACCAAGAAAGGGTCTAAAACGTAAGTTCTAGAACCCCATAATCACAAGTTAGGAATTCTGCCCTATGCTATTCAGATTTAAGTGTGAACATGAGGATGATGAATGATGTTTAATTATGAGCCCTTAGGTGCATAAAATATGAGCGACGGATGTTAGAGAACCATATCTCATGATTAAGATCCGTAAGGGTCAAAGCATAAGCTATCGTAAGGATAAACAATTGAACGTTCCATGATGATGCACGTGGTATGTAAATGATGATGATGTTATTCATATGATGAATTCATGAGGATATATGTTTATGTGGCATAAAGCAAATTTGGAAGGAATTCGGCATAATGCCTTTGTGCCGCCGAATTCCCGACGAATTTGGGGACTTAAAGAGATTTTGAAAATTAAGGTACTAAGATGGGTTCTAGGATGACACCGGTTCGGCTGAGCACCCCTAAGAGAATTGCCCCCTAACCCGTACTCAGATAGTCGGGATTTATGATTTATGATACGCTTATCGTTAAGTGGTAAGTAAGAACTAGTGATGACTAGTTAAGGTATGAGCTCATAACCTAGATATGTGACACATTCTGGGTGACACCGGTTCGGCCGAGCACCTCCAGTTCGATTGTCTTTTAGGGTGGCCCATGAGGAAGAGATGTTTCATGATTATGATTATGTCACTAAGTTTGTCCCGTATGAATGTTCTACTGCCACTTTATGCCACTAAGTATGATGATGCTTGGTGTTATGTTTTATGTATGTGCATTAGGTAGTGCCATGCATACATTTTCTATTATGTTGCATTCATGACATTAAGATCATCCTAAAATGAATGGACCTTGGCTAAAGTATATTTTAAAGTTTAAAATGAACTTAATGCATGTTCAGTCATTTTGTATAATTAAACCCAAGGTTCCTGAGGACGTAGATGATGACACCTAGGTAGTAGGAGGCCCTACTGACATTCTTTAGCAAGATTTTCACTCCCTCTATCTCTTTCTTTCTGTTACGTCTTCAGATAGCGACGTTCGTAGTGTTCATGGACACGCCGACATGGGAGGTGCACCATGACCCGGACCACGGGTCATTCCATTTTGTGGGTCGATGCACGGTTAGAGTATTCATGTTCATGGGTTGACCCTTCACTCCCCCTGTACATTCCCATCGTTTCTCCCCCGTCTCACCTTTTGGCGATGACCTGGTGTTCGAGCGCGCACGTCCCCTAGAGGAGAGGCTTCTCCGTACCCCACCGTCCACGTCCACCGCTCGAGACTACCCCCAGTACGTGCGCCGTTGCCCGTCATCTTTTTTGGAGACGGATCCTTCCGAGGATTTGGCAACCCAGGTACCCTCCGAGGGATCTTCCCCCACCATACCCATGGACCTTGGGGAGGGTAGCGAGCCTTCTGTGACTCAGCCGAGGCTTGCACGACGACCGGAGATGAGGCCACGCCGTGGAGGTCACTTCCGAGCCCCGTCCCGCCTATTCACGCCGGAGGAGCTTGCTCAGTTTCCTGGTTACGTACCACGCTCGAGGGATAGTCGCCAGTAGGAGGCTGTGGATGGCCCGGGTTAGAGCACACACCACTTAGATGGGGATAAACCTTCTTTTGATTTGAGGTTATCCCATTAGATGCACTCGGGTAGGGGAGTAGATCATGTTTATGTTTATGTTGTATTTCCTTTCATGTATTTTCCTTGTACTAAATTAAGTCCCACACTTATAAGTGGGCAAGTTATATATATATGAGATGATATTCAGTGTTATTCATGGTGTGCCTTATGCTATGATGTTATGAAATGTATGTTTTGTTCGTTACATGATATATCGCATCACGCGGCTCTCACTTTGTATTTCAAAAAAAAAATTTACCCGTATTTTCCTCTAAGTATTTCAAAGTAAAAATGAGAACTATGAAGTGACAGACTAATGATTAACCTAAGTATGTTCTAGAGTATTGGGTTAAAAATTAGGATGTTACATTATGGTATCAGAGCAGTTCGATTCTCATGGAGCCTGAGGATTGGACTAACTATGCTTTCTAAAGAGTAGTACGATAGCTATGTCATGCATAGAGCTTAGCTAGAGATAAGCTATAGGGTAGAAGTGCATGACCCTTGTCTACTTGCGTGTGCCATGGTAACTAGCTCATTTTACATAGAATATTGAGCCTGATCACCTCAGTGTTTATTGTCTTGTGTGTTTAGGAACCAATGGCACCAAGGAGACAACCTAGGACCCCGACCGAGGGGGACCAAAACGATGCTACTGCTGCTGCTGTTCATGACATGGCTAGGGCCATGGAATGGATGTTCGAGAGGATGAACTAACAAGGGGACACCGGACGTGCTCCCCCTACCGCTGAAATGGTCGAGCAAGTGAGGTTTGGTGAGTTTTGCAAAGCGAACCCACCAACCTTTCGAGGAGCCATGGACCCCGACAAAGCTGATGAATGGATCAAGAACATGGAGAAGATCTACTTTGTGGTAGCTTGCTCGGAGGAGCAAAAGGTCACATTTGCTGCATACATGATGGAGTCCGATGCCGAATTCTGGTGGGTCGGCACCCGAAGACTGCTTGAGGCTTCTGGCACTGCTATCAACTGGGAGATGTTCAAGACTTACTTCTACGAGAAGTACTTCCCGGTGTCTGTGAGAAACGCAAAGGACATTGAGTTTATGCAACTGACCCAAGGAGGGTCTACTGTCGCCCAGTACACGGTGAAAATTCGAGGAGCTGATCAAGTTCTCTAGGGTGTTTCAAGGAAACCCTGATGAGGTGTGGAAGTGCGTCAAATATGAGGTCGGACTAACGGCAGAGCTCAACTATGCTGTGGTGCACATGGAGATTAGGGACTTCCCAACCCTGGTCAACAAGTGCCGGATCATGGAAGAGGGATAGAAGAAAATCAATGCTGCAAGGGCAGCACAGAACAAGGGGCTAGCACCTCAAGCCCCAAAATTCAAGCCCCAATATCCAAACCAATCGCGAAATCACTATAATCCCTACCAAACCAACCAGTTCAAACCACAACAACAACAAAGAACCCCCGTCCACCAACAACCCAAGCAACCACACCGACCACAATTCCAAAACAACAATAACCGCAACAATAACAATAATAACAACAACAACAACAATCGACAAGGAGGGTCGGGCGGCCCCCGAAACAACCAAGGAGGATCAAGTGGGGCTAAGAACAAGGCACCTCAAGGAACCCCCATCACTTTCGCCCGAGCTACCCCAGCCGTACTGTGCCCCTAGTGCGAGAAGGATCATGGCAACCGTCCCTGCCGGCGGGGCAGAATGTCTGCTTCCGATGTGGAAAGCCTGGCCACTACGCCAACAACTGCACCAATGGGAGGCCAGCAAGCCAGAATCCCCGGCCACAACACCAAGGGAGGGTCTTCACCCTCAATGTAGACGAAGTGGACACATCCAACGGTCTCATAGAAGGTAAGTGCAAAATAAATGGTAGGACCTTAACTGTACTTTATGACTCTGGTGCAACACATTCTTTTATTTCGTATGCTAGTATCGAGACTCTAAATTTGAAAACTTGCAAACTTCCTTTTGATCTTATTGTCTCTACCCCCAAAAATCATCCTGTGAATACTTGTTATTGTTGTCTAAACTGTCACCTCACCACAGAAAATAGATCATATGTTGTGGATTTAATTTGTTTACCCATAAAAGGTATAGGAGTAGTTCTTGGCATGGATTGGCTTCACGCCAACCGTGTATTGTTAGACTGTGACACCAAAATAGTTGTCTTTCCTTCTCCCCCTAGTGAAACGAGTCAACCTTTGAGACTCTATCTTAATGCCGTAGAGGTCCACTGTAGTGGGAAAAATACTAAGGGATATGTTCTCCTAGCCGCTAGCGAAGTACACTTTGAGCAGAATTTAGAGAATATACCAGTAGTGAGAGACTATCCCGAGGTGTTTCCGGAAGATATACCCGAGTTCCCTCCCAAGAGAGAAGTGGAGTTCTCCATTGAGTTGGTTCCTGGAGCAGGATCAATCTCCATTGCCCCCTATAGAATGTCACCCCTAGAACTAGCCGAGCTTAAAACCCAACTTGAGGAACTTTTAGAGAAGAGCTTTATCACGGACCAAGTAGTTATTCACCAACCTCTTCAAGCTGAATTGAGTAGTCTTTTACTAACTTCTCCAAGCTAAACTATGGCCAGTAAAACTCCTTTACTGTCATAGTGCAAGTAGTCTTTGATTAGCCTCTTCAGGTTACCTCACGCTAATCACTACTAGATCAAGGTTACAAAGGTTATATGTTTGGGTTTCCACTCAAACTAACCTACACTCAAGTTTCCTTAGGATATACAATGAAAGATTTTGGAAATACTTGAATGAATTTTTTCTAGCTATTCTTTCTTAGAAGAACGTATGAGTAATGAAGAGCATGGAAAGAAGATTTTGTGAACAAGGAAATGATTACAAGCAGTAATGAATTTTATAGAAAGATGAAGGGAAAACATGGCAATGTTTCAGTTCTTTTTATCAATGTTAAGTCATATCTCTTTGAAAGCACATCATCTCTATTTATAAAGGTCTTCCTTGTAACCATTGCCTTTGATTTGATCTTTCAGGTTTATTTGTGTCTTGGAAAAGTAGTTTAGAAGTGTAGCCTGTCTGTCTGTCAAATCAGTTTGCAAAAGCTATTGTGGAGTGGAGATTTTTGATGTCTTTTAGAAACTATTCTTACTTTCTGACCCATGGTTTCTAAACTTTTTCTTCCAGAACTTTTGGATAGTTGACTTCAAAGACAAAAGAGATGATTAGCTGGTTCTAACACCCGAATTTGACTTTTTCAATTCAAATGTAAATTTGAAATTCAAATTTTGCCTCATTTTCCTTGTAGAATGCACTGTTTCACTAAGTGTAAGCTTTCTGAAGTGCGATATGTAACACCTTGGTTTTTCGCTATGTTCAAATGACCAAAATGCCCTTGAGGTCATTTTTACCTGGGAACTGAGGACAGCCGATCCAAGGCTATACTCAAAGGGTTAGTTTGGTATTTGAAGGGAATAGATGTATTGTTAATAATGTTAGAGGTGAAAACCTCAATTCTTGGTTTTTTCTGTATGTGAAATTACCAAAGTACCCTTGAGGTAATCTAACATGGGATTTAGTGATGACTGGACCCGGTCGTCACTCAAGAATTTGAAATGATATTTATACATGTTGTGTAACGCCCTAATTTTTACTGCTATGTGAAAATTACCAAAATACCCCTAGGTAATTTTTACACGTAATTTGAGGTCAAATAAACCTCAATAAAGGTATATGATATGTTATTGATATGTTATTATTATTTGAGTTATGTTATGTTATGGTTGTATTATGTATTTACCTGTTATTCGTTTCTAACATCTCTCTTACGCAGGCAAGGTAATAACGTTAGATATTTAGTATGCGCGGCTCACGATTTGGTATTTAAGTTCAAAAAAAATTTACCCATATTTTCACTAAAGTATTTTAAAGAAGTTTTGAGTTAAAAACTGGAACAAAAGAGTAATGACTAATAATTAACTTAAATGCGTCCTAGGTGTGTTGAGTTAAATATTAGGGTGTTACTTGTTGCATGATATCTAGGAAAGTCCGAGTGATCCCAGGGAGTTTTTATGTGAAATGACCCTTTTGCTCTCAATTTGTGCTAAATGGGCTTAATTGTGTGATTAAGGAAACATAGATAATATTAGACTCTAATTAAAGATTAATTGATTATAATTATTAATCTGGAGTCAAAATAATTAATTGAGGTTAATTAGGACCTAAGATTGTTTAAGGAAGTTGAAAATCCCTTCTTAATCTAAGACATTATATCATGTTATGAGTAATAGTGTTTTCTCTCTCAATTTCCCTAAATTAAGGAATCATGTTGGAGTTTGAATTTCAAACTAATGAAGCTTAACTCCACTAAGTGTGCAAGACCACTCCTTAATCATGTCTTGAAAGGCCTTAATCACTTGATTTCTAGCCCAAATATTTGATTACCAATTCCTAACCCAATGCCTAATCAAATCTATCCCTAAGCCATCCTTAATGCAAATGAAAGATGAAAATTACCCCCTAAAAGCCCTCCTATAGTCGCGGCCTTGCTCCATCTCAAACACCCTCATATTTATTTATTTATTTTTTCAACACACAAACACTCTCATTTTACCATTTGCTTTTTTGTTGAAAGATTGGTTGCCAACAAAGCTTTCTTGTTCTTTCAAGCTCAAGCTCTCTTTTCTTCTCTTCCACTTTCAAGGAACCACCACTCCAAACCACTTCTCCACCTCAAACCGCCACACCACCACCATATATGATTCCCAAGATACACAACCTTTCCATTTCTAAACACAAAAGCTCAAGAAAAATCTTCCTTCCCTTTTTCTTTCCCTTGGCCAAATCCACCTTTGTGCTCCAAGAGAAGATCTATTCTTCTCATTTCTTCTTAAAGATAAAGTCTTTCTCTTGCATAAAAAGGAAAACACATTTGGTAGGGATTTTTTTTTGAGCTTTTTCTCTTTTTCTTTACTTTATTTTCGGTTTTGATGTTAGTTTGATGGATGAGTTCTTCCTTTTTTTCTTCTCTTGATTTTTAGTTTTGTTGATCGTTGGATGTTCAAGACCATAGCTTGATGTTGGTTATGTTACCATCATTTGTTTGACCTCTAAAGCTCAAGGCGTGAACTTTGTTTTTCAAAGAAAAATGAGAAAAAGATTGTTTTGTTGGTTTCCTTTGGTTGTTTTTGTTTGACCTTAATAGTGAGTCCGAGAAATGAGGTTCTTGAAACCATGGTGTTGATGGATTCTAAAGCTCATTTCCATTTTGTGAGATTAATTGGGGTTAAGGAGTTATTCTCTAAAAGTCTCGAGTTTGGAGCTTAAAGAGATAAAAATGGGATACATTCATGTTTATTTCCAAATTCTTGCATCTCATGTTTAAATTCCAAGCCTTGCATATCATGTTTATTTTCAAGTTATCACCTTAAATCTTGAAGATAAGAAAATGGACTTGCATTTCATGTTTATATTTCTAGTTTTGCATGTTTATGTTTCAAATTATCACCTAAGCCTTGAAGATTTAAAATGAGCTTGCGAAGTCTTGCACATTATATTTATATTTTCAAGTTCTTGCCTTATAATGATAAAGATTAAAATGAGACTTGCATAGCATGTTTATGATTTTAACAATCACCTGAATTTCTAAAGCTCAAAACTTGCCTCTTTCACCTTAATTGGAATTTTTTTATCAAGGATAATATTTTTTTGTGTATATATTTCGGCCTTAAGGGGGGTGTAGTTTTGAATTTGGTATTATTGTTTTGAGGCTTCAACCTTGATTCTATGATGTACAAGAGTTTTTGAAGAAGTTAGGAACTCAAGAGGAGTAAAAGATATGATTCTATGAGATTAGAAATCTATTATTGAAGACTTCAATTTGATTTGGGGTCATGTGTGTATGATTTTAAAGAAAATGTTAAAATGGTGTTTAAAATGGTTTTAGAATGAAGGGATAACTTGAAGGATGTCAAAACTTGAGTTTGTCAACTTTCGGGGTTTCTAGTAATTGATTACTAGCATGTTTTCTATGCCTGTAAATAAGTTTTTGACTCCGGTAATCGATTACCAGCCTCTGTGATCGATTACCAGGATGTTCTTGAAGGCCCAGAATGTGTTTTCAACATTGGTAATTGATTACCAACAAGCTAATCAGGCTAGTTACGAAATTTTAACATTGGTAATCGATTACACATCCTATGTAATCGATTATCAGAAGCTCAAACATGTCCGTTTTGAAAATTTGAACTGTGTAATCGATTACCAGAACCTGATAAGTGTAAATAAGTGTGTTTCCACTTGAAATAACATGAATTGATGACTTCGCATGCTTGATTGTATACATATCTCTTGTTGAGCATAGCATGTGCATTAGCTGAATCCAGTTCTTGATCTCCAGCACACGAGATAGGAGCATGTTTATTGTTATATTAAATTATGACATGTTTAAGGATATATGCAATAAATGTGAAGCATGCTTATGTGATCAATTGCATAATATATTATGGCATGTTATGTTTGTGCTTGAATAATTAAGGTGCATAACTTAAGTATTTGATGAAGCATGGAATATGAAATTATATATTTGTACATTTGCATCTCAAGATAACATGCTAAGGTTAAGGTGACATAAAACACATGGAAATGATCTTTTAGACTCCCGAATTAAAGGTTATGAAAGGTAATCCAATAAGGTCATCCTATGCCCTCTATCCCGGACTCTGGGAGTCAGGAGTTATCCTATCGAGAGGATAAGTATAGACTAGTGATGACTAGTGAGGTATGAGCTCATAATCTAGAATTCTCAAAGGAGAGAATATTAGGGAAGCCCCAATGGAAAAGAGAATAAGAAGCTAAAGTCACCTAAATGTTTAATGAGGAAAAGATTATGCTAGAAGAGTTTGCATTCCTTATGCTATAACATCTTTCTTGTGGCATTGACATGTACTCATGACTTATTATGTTCCATTCATGCATTAAGATTCATGTTAAAATAGGCGGGCCTTGGATTAATAATATTTGGAACTTAATAATTGAACCTTATATACATGTCCACTATTTCATAATGAAACCCAAGGTTCCTGAGTACGTAGATGATGACACTTGTTAGAAGGCAAAACCCTACTGAGATTCTTGTACAAGTTTCTTATCCCCTCTTTCTTTGTTTCCATCTCATCTTCAGAGGATGATGACTTTGTTTGTGATCTTCATTGATGCTCCCACCTGGGAGTTGCACTTTGATGCCGTTCACTATATGTATCATTTCATGGGTTATTGTGCTATGCTCCTTTTTTGTCTTCATGGAGTGCCCTTTTTCACACCTGGTCTCTAGCTTTCGGTTTTCTCCTGCTTCTCTGTTATGTGAAGATCTCATTTTTAAGCGTGCTTGTCCGCGTGGGATCAGATCTGCCGTTCTTGGCCTGCTGCTTCGGCCGTTCGTGACTACCCCGACTATATTCCCTGATCACCCCTTCACCTGATGGAGCCACTGTCTGACCTATCTGAGGATTCTGCTACCCAGCATTTTTCAGATGGTTCCATGCCTACCGTCCCCATGGAGATATGAGGTAGTAGTGAGGCCACCGTGACTCAGCTCGTGAGAGAAGTTAGGGTAGATACCCGACCCCCCTGAGGTGCCCATGTCCATCTTGCTCATCATCTGGCCATACTCGAGTAGGGATTGGTTACCTTTCTCCCTCCCAGTAGGGGCAGCAGTAGGAGTTAGTAGTGGACCTTGGAGTGATTATGCACATGACATGGAGATGATAGCCTTCTTTTGCTTTTTGTATTTTAAAGGTTATCTATTTAGGCGCACCCCAGTAGGAGTAGCAGGGAGAAGAGATCCTGGCTAGCTGTACTTTGTTCTTTTTCTTTTTATGATTCCTATAGATGATTGTACTATCCCAACCTCTAATGGTGGGTATAATGCTACTTATTTAAATATAATTTTATGGTGTGTAAAATTGGAACATCTGATATTAGTAATATATGAATATATGATGATGTGATATGCTTATGGCTTTGTGTTTATTTTTAATCCATGTTTATTTATGATGTGCTTTAATTTCTATTCCACCTGTATGCGAGAAAGATGACGTAGTTCTTTTAAGTATGTGAGGCTCATATTTTCATTTTAAGTTTCAAAAAGAAAAATTTACCCATATTTTTGCTAAGTATTTTAACAAGTTAAAGTTAAGAACTGGAACAAAAGAGTGATAACTAATAATTAACTTAAATGCATCCTAGGCTTGTTGGGTTAAATATTAAGGTGTTACATGGTAACATTTCCTTGACAAAATTTGAGTCTTCTTGTCTTCAATCATTGTTTGTTGATGATCTAAACTTTACATTTGTGAAGATTGAAGATAGTAGAACACCTTGGGCTTTAACATTAACTAATATCTTCCTTTCAGGTGTACTTTTTGAAGTCTAATGCTACTTTCTGAAGTCTGAAAAGCTTAGTTGTATTCTTGATCCTTCTTCAAATCGTTAGCTATCTTACGCTTGAATAAGGATATAGTTTCACTTCCTTTTCAGTTCATATCTCATAACATGAGATAAACATGTTTGCATATGCATAGTGAAATTTTATCCTCATTTGAATAAGCCTTGCCTTGCTAAACAATAGAATCATGTTATAATCTCACAAAAACCTAAAGGCAACCATTAGTTGTTCTTTAAAGCATTTTCTTTAAATTGTTTTTGTTGTCATTCAAAACTTGTTAATGCTTTCTTGAAAGGGTTCTGGAGCTAACACATAGCATCCACCCAACTTGGTTATTCAAAGCATCTTCAATACAATAGGGCTCAATGGTGGAAATGAAAGCATAGTTGGACATATTTCTCAAGGAAGATCTTGTTCTTACACCCTTGGAAATGTTACCTAGAACTTTGTTCTGAGAAACTGCTTTTAGATCAGAAACTCCTCTGTAGTTTCTATGACCTTGCTATTCCACAGCTTTGCTTAATCTTCATATTACTCTTCTTCATGCTCAGAAGTATCACTTTCTGAGAGCTTTGGAGTTCTAAGTAAGCTTTTTGAAGTGTCCATGTTCTGGAGCTTACTTTCTTAACATTGTGCTTTTATCTGCTTGCATTCTAAGGGTTCCTTGAGATTCAATTTCTCCAAGTTCTCTTCTACCTATTCTAGATCATCAGAAAAGTCCTTCTTAAGCTCTTTGAAATTGATGTGAATAGTCTCTTTAACACATTGTGTTCTCTTATTGTATACCCTGCAAGCTTTTGAAACTAAAGAGTATCCTAAAAAAATTCCATTATCAGATTTAGGATCAAACATTGTGAGTTTGTCCTTAGTATTAAGAATAAATCAAGATGAGCTAAATATATGGAAATATTATATGTTAGGTCTTCTATTGTTCTATAGCTCATAAGGTGTTTTCTTGAGGATTGGCCTTAGAATGATTCTGTTTTGAATATAGCATGTGGTGTTTACAACCTTTGTCCAAAAACCTTTTGATAAACCACTTTATAAAAACATGGTTCCAGCCATCTCTTGTAAGCTTTTATTTTTCCTTTTTATAACCCCATTTTGTTAAGGAGTTTTAGGTGTAGAAAACTCATGAGAAATGCCATGTTTTTCCCAAAACTCTTCAAAAACATGATTTTCAAATTCTCCTCTATGATCTGATCTTATAAAGGTAATTTGAGAATCTTTTTAACATAAATACGTTTTGCAAAAACTTTAAATATTTCAGCTTCCTCATCCTTAGAAACTAGGAAGATAACCCATGAATCTAGAGAAATCATTCACTATGGCAAGGTAATATCTTTTTCCAACAAGACTTGCAGTCTTGGTTAGTCCAAAAAGATCCATGTGTAAAAGCTCAAGTGGCCTAGTGATTGAAATCACTTTTTTATTATGGAAAGAAGCTTTGGTTTGCTTACCTTTCTCACAGAAATCACAAGTAGAATCCTTATCATATCTGATCTTTGGCAAGCCTTTAATAAGCACTTTCTGAGATAGATTAGAAATAAGCTTCACATGAGCATGTCCAAGCTTCTTATGCCGTAGCCACTTATCATCCATGAAGGATGCAAGATATTTTACATTTTGATCTAAAAGATCATCCAAGAATAACACATAAGTGGTATCATGTCTCTTACCAAATAAAATGACTTGCCCAGAAGTGGGATTTACAATTTTACAAGCATGAGCATTGAATAAAATGTTAAAACCTTAGTCATTGAATTGGCTAATACTCAATAGATTGTGAGCCAAACTATCAATAAGTAAAATATTAGAAATTTGGTCGAAATCATTCTTACCAACATTTCCTATACTTATAACCTTGGTTTTACCTCCATTAGCAAACTTAACTGATCTAGAGTTCTTGGGCTTCAAGTTTCTAAACCACTTCCTGGATCCGGACATGCACTTGGAATAGCCACTATCCATGTACCACTTGTTGCCTTTGTCAACGTGTGTTTTCAGACACCCCGGCAACAAAAATAGTTTTTAACTTAGGTGCCCAGAATTTCTTAGTCGATTTTTCTTGTTTTATAGATTTCTTTCTCATAAAACATTTTTCAAGTGGGTGTCCCTTCTTATGGCAGAAAGTACAAGAAGTTTTGCTTTTTACTTTCTTGGATGAGGTTGTTGTTCTTTTCTTATCCATCTCATTCTCATATCCTAAGGCTTTGAGTTTAATATTTAAAAACTTGTTCTCTCCCTTTATTTCTTCCTTCTCAAACTTTGGATTCTTAGCATTTGATTTGGCTTTTTCAAGTTCTAGAACCACTTTCTGATTGTTCTTTTTGAGTTTGAGATAATGACAAAAAGGGATTTGAGAATTTTCAAGCAATTCATCACATAAAGTCAGTAATTCATCATAAGAGAGATTAGATTCAAAGGATGTCTTTACCTCAGGTTCTTCTTCTGAAGAGTAGCAAGCCATGAAGCATAAGTTTTCTACATCTTCAAGTTCATCCTGGCCTTTTAAATCTTCTTTCTATTCTTTTGAATCACTTCAATTGGCTAGCATTACTTTCTTCTTTGATGGGAACTTTTTCTATTGACCCTTGAGATTGGGACAATGAGTATTGAAGTATCCCTTTTCTCCACAATTATAGCAGGTCATACTGTCAAGCTTTCCCTTGCCCTTTTTGTCCTTTCTGAAATTGATGTCTCTTTTTTTCATTTTGCTGCTTCTCTACGCTTTATATATCTTTCTTACAAGCATGGAGATCTCGTCTCCATCTTCTTTATCAAACTCATCTTCTAATTCTTCCTCCTCATCTGAGGTTTCAGTGACTTTTATTAATTTACTTTTAGGCTGATTCTTGTATGAGGACTTCAAAGCCATGGGTTTGCTCATTTTGATGGTTTCACCATATGCTTTAGAGATCACAACCTTATGGGTTTTTAGAGACCAAATGAGAACATCTAGGCCAAGGATTTGAAGATCTTTGGCTTCTGTAATGGCTACAACCTTGGAAAGCCATTTTACAAGGAGGCTTCTGAAGATCTTTCTAACCATTTCGGAGCTAAGAGTATCTTTTCTCCAACCCTTTGAGTTAGTTTACAATATGCATAAACCTTGTGGTCATGCCATTAATACTTTCTTGCTCAATCATTTTAAGCATTTCGTATTGATGGATCAACATACTGATCTTTGTCTCCTTGACTTGATCAGTATCTTTATGCAGTATAAGTCTATCCCAGATTTCTTTAGCCATGTTACAAGCAATGATCTTATCATATTTGGCTTTGCTTAGTGCACATGTGAGTAGGTACTTGGCCTTTGAGTTCAATTGAACTCTTGTCTTATGTTGCTCTGTCCACCTACTCCTGGGACTTCTCTGGAGGTAAAAGGTGCATCTTCAATTATAGGAACCTCTTCCATTGGAACAGAATATTCTTCTTGAATAATTTCCTATAAGCTAAGACTTGTGTATTTGATGAACAACTCCATTTTATCTTTCCAATATGTATAGTCTCCACCATCAAAGAATAGTAGTTTGTTTATAGAGTGTCCTTCTACAATATGAATATTTTGTGACATTTATCGCTAAGATCTTTGTCCTCTGCAGTCATTAGAATGTTTAACCCCTTAGAAACTTGAGCTCTTATGCCAATTGTAGGTTTGAAAAATGCACAAAAAGGAGAGTTGAATCGTGCTTTAACTTTTCTTTCCTTTTTTTTCTGAAAAGCTTAAATAGAAACTATCAAATATGAACTTGAAGTGCAATGGAAATAGTGTCAGTAAATGTCAAAAAGTAACTTTCTGAACTTCACAGATATATAAAATGAAAGATTAAATATGTTTTTTTAGAAGATTAAATACAATAAGCACAAAAAAAATATAAACGAGATTCAAAGAGAGAAAGAATACTATATAGGAGTTTTTATATTGGTTCGACCAACCTGCTTATATCAAGTTCTCAACAATTGTTGAGTTCCACTAATCAACCCTTTCTCTACCCTAAGAAAGACAGATAATCTTTCTATAGCCTTCTCTATCTATCTCCACACGACCAATAACTTACGTTACTATCACTTCCAAGTAGTCTTGGACTAGCTTTTTAAGCCATCTCACAACAATCACTATCAAATCAAGTTACAAAGGATATGTCTGGCTTCGATCACTTAAACTATTAAGCACTCAAGTTTTCTTAGAATAAAATAGTATCAGATCTGAAAGCTTGAATGACTTCTTTCTAACTATTCTTCATAGGCAGAAGATGTTGTCTAATAAGAACTTAGAAAGAAGATTTTTACAGATGAAAGAAGCTAATTACATGCTGTAATAGTTTTGCAGAACACGAGAGGAAATTTATTCAATGTTTTAGCGCAATTGATGAGCAAAAGTCTCTTCGTTATAAGCACACCATCTTCTTATATACTTGATCTTCATTTATGACCATTGCCCTTGATATGTTGTCCTAGTGACATGTGTTGATCTTCTTTTTTGTGTCTTGGAAATGAAGTCTAGAATAGTAGCTTTGCATGTCAGAGTTACTTCTTGTAGTTGTAGAAGCTATTATCTAATAGAGGTTTCTGAGTCCACCTTTAGACACTAGTTTTTTCTTTCTGAATGAGGTTTCTAAACTTTTCCTTTTATAAGCTGAGGCAATTGACCAAGCTGAAAAGAGATGTCACTATCAGCCCTTATTGAGTTTGACTTTGAAATTTGAATTTCAAATTTTCCTTCCTATTTATGTAAAGTGCACTGTATTTATGAAGTGCCGTTTTAGTTTCTAGACTTCTCTTCTTATCTTTTATGCTTCAATCAAAGCTTATTGTAATTGATATATCATGATTATGATGATTGAAGATCGTAGCCATGCTTTGCTTCAAAGTTGGATTGAAATCTTCACTAGAATGACACTTTTTGAAGTCGCGTGATACTTTCTAAAGATTTGAGTCTTGGTTTCTTATTCTTTACAAATTCTTTCATGTTCTCATCATACCAATGTCCATTTCAAGGATTATTTTTCACTTTATTTTCATTCTAAATGTCTTTGAATAAGATTCAACATGTTTACACATGGTTCCGTGTAAATAAAACTTGTTCTTGAAGTTGTATGTAAATGAGAACGAACCTATTTGTGTACTTCAAGAAACTCAAGCAAACAATTAGTCATTCTTCAAAACATTTTCACAAAATTGGTTTTGTTATCATTCAAAACATTGAGCGTTGATCCTTTCTGAGGGTTTTGGAGCTACCATTTTCTACACGAATGGTTACCATAGATGTTTTGACTTGTCCATTTGTAATTTTGGCTACTTAGATCACATCTTGAACCATTGGCTTAACAATGTTAGGCAATTGCTTCAATAATTCCATGACTATGTTATATTTCAAACAGTGGCTTGATAATGTCAGGAAATTGCTTCTTAAAATTCACCACTATGTCATTTAGAGCATATTAATCTGTTTTTGAACAAATGTGGTAGTCAAGACAGTATGTCCACTATTCATTCCTGAAGAAGTAGACTACTATCTTCATAGGAAGAATTAGTGACATTAAGTGGAGTATGATGACTTCCACCAAACCTTAATTGACTTCCAATGTAATATCCTAATTTTTAACCCAATACTCTAGAACATAATTAGGTTAATCATTAGTCTGTTACGTCATAGCTTCCTTATTACTTTAAAATACTTAGCAGAAATACTGATAAAATTTTTTTGAATTATAAAAGCAAAGTGAGAGCCGCACGACACGTTAATTAATAATGCACGAAAGGTAATAAAACAAGCATCTCATCGCAACATGACATAAGCAAGTAAAGGCACACCATAATAACATTGAACTGCATATTTATATAATATATGATATGCCCACTTAGGCAGAGTGGGACTTAGTTTAGTACAACTAGAATGAAAATACATGGAAATGAAAGTACAACAAAGGTGATAAAAGAAACTCTCCTAACTTTAGTGCGCCTACATATAGATAGCCTTAAGACAAAAAGGGTTATCCGTGCCTAGTCAAAGCTCGGGCGCCAAAACGCGACGGTCGTCTCCTACTGCGGGAGGATGTACCCGATCCACTGGGCGATCTTGGCCGGAGTGGCGATGCGCTGCATCGGTCGGGCGTGAGCTCCATGGTGGGGAGTCATCCTCACCCGTCCTCCACGTACTGGTTGAGCGATAGAAGCCACGCTACCCTCCCCAACATTCATCGGCACAGTGGGGGAAGATCCCTTGGAAGGTACCTGGGTGGCAGAGTCCTCCGAAGGGTCCGTCTCGGAGAAGGATGAGGGCGAGTGGGGTACATACTGAGGGTATTCCCATATGGCAGAGGCCGTCAGTGGGGTGTGGCAGATCTGTTCTTCTTGAGGGTGTGCGCGCTCGAACACGAAGTCGTCGCCATAGGGTGAGACAGGAGAGAATCGATGGCTATGTACGGGGTGACTAAAGGGCCGTCCAACGAACAAAAACTCTCGAACGACACAGCAGCCCACAAAATGGTATGACCCGTGGTCCGGATCATGATGTACCTCCCAAGTTGGGGTGTCCACAAAAACTATGAACGTCTCCATCTGAAGACGTGACGGAAAGAAAGAGATAGAGGGAGTGAGAATCTTGCTAAAGAATCTCAGTAGGGCCTCCTACTACCTAGGTGTCATCATCTACGTCCTCAGGAACCTTGGGTTTAGTAAACGAAATAAGTGAGCATGCATTAAGTCCATTTTTAGGTTCTAAAACATAATTTAGCCAAGGTCCGTTCATTTTAGCAAGCTTCTTAATGTCATGGATACAAACATATTAAAGGATGTATGCATGGCTCTACTTAATACAAGAACAATCATCATATCTTTAAGAACATCATAATAGTGGCATAAAGTGGCAAATAAATTCTCTTTGTGACATAATCATCATAACTTCCTCATAGGCCACCCTAAAAGACAAGCGCTCTGGGGGTGCTCGGTAGAACTGGTGTCACCTAGAACATGTCACATCTCTAGGTTATGAGCTCATACCTTAACTAGTCGTCACTAGTTCTTACTTATCAATCTCGATAAGCGTAACATAATCATAAACATAACCCGACTTATCCAGTACGGGCTAGGGGGCATTTCTTGGAGGTGCTCGGCCGAACCGGTGTCACCCAAGAATTAATCTTGGTACCGATGTCACATGAGTTCTCTGGAGGTGCTCGGCCGAACTGGTGTCATTCGAGAACTCATCTTAGTACCTCATGAAAATTTCATAGTTTTTCAAAAACTTTCTAAGTCCCGAATTTGTTAGAAATTCAGCGGCATAACTACGGCATGCCGAATTTCTTCCAAATTCTTTTTTATGCCACATGAGTCAATCAAACATGCATCATAATTTCATGCATTCACATAATCATCCTTATACTTTCACAAGCAACATTAAAAGTTCATTATTCACTTGGTCGTACGGTATTTTATGCTTTGGCCCTTACGGGCCTTAAACTTGTGATGAAGTTAACCTATCATCGTCTATCAAAATTTTATGAACCTAAGGGTTCTCTTCTAACAAACCTTATTATTTACTTATGCTCTCTATTAAATCTAACAACATCATTCCTTAGGGGCAGCGTTATAAACTTACGGTTACGGGGTTCTAGAACTTGCGTTTTAGACCCTTTCTTGGTTCTGTCTTCGCCTAAGGCGCTATAAGTTAAACCTAAACCAATTATGAGTCATTCCTACATCAAGGAACTAATTATGAACCATGTTATCTACATTATAAGGTTTCTGGACAGATTCTAAGAATTAAATGTTCTAAGAGTTCTAGACTTGCGGTTTTACGATTTTCTAGTTATTAGTTTCTCTATAGGTGCCAAAATTCATTCCTACTTCAAATGTAACCAAATTTTTCATGATTAATCAATCCTAATCTGATTATATTCCCATTAAAACAGTTTGGGCAGTGTCCATAAATAAATGGGTTAAAACTATGCTAAATCTTGACTTTACGGTTTTCCTAGAAAGCTAGTTTCTCTTTTAACATGCCTAAATGTGTTCCTACCTCATCATAAAAAATTTTCACACATCATAACACATCATAACATCATCATACAGCAGCAAACCCATCATGGAAGGACTAAATTATTAAGTCCCAAAAAGATACATAATTTGATATCTTTAAAACATATAAGTTGCTAGTTTCTCTTGGAATCGTTTTCAAGGCTTCTAAAACTCTTTGCAAACCATCTTATTTTGTGAAAGAGACTAAAAACATTCTTAGGTCAGTGACCACTTAATCCTTCCTCCAAAAGAGTTAAATGCTTAGAACCTTGTTGGTCTTGAACTCAACAAATTCATGAGATTTAAAAGGATTCTTAAAACTTGAAATATATGTCCTTGAAGCTAGATGAAACTTGTTCCACGTTCATCATCACCTCAAGGCCAAAATCATGCATTCGGAGAATGCTCCCTCATTAAACTTTAACTTGAGATAAAATGGGCAAGTCTTTGAGCTCTAAGATCTTTTAAGTGATGACATAATTTAAACGTGCTATGCACTTCATTTTTATTCTTCATTACAAATTAAAGTGAGAGCTTAAAGTAAACGTGCAAGGCTTGAATATAAAAATGCAAGGCTTAAAATAAATATGCAAGACTTGGAATATAAATATGCAAGGCTTGAAATATAAATATGCAAGTTCATTTCTTTATTTTAGTGCTCTAGGCCCAGCAACAATCGACTTTAAGGCCGAAATAGAAAAGCTTTGAGATTTAGTTAGGTGATAGTGCAAGTTCTCATTTTAAATCTTCACACTCCTTAGTGATAAAAGTAAATATGCTAAGCAAGAATGTAAATATGAGATGTACTCCATTCTTTATCCTTTAACTTTAAGTGATAGCTTGGAAATTAAATATGAATGCAAAGCTCAAAATAAACATGCAATGCATAAGCTTGAATTTAAATATGAATGCTAGTTCATTTTATTCCTTATTAGAGCTCATACAAGACTTTAAAGGAACTCAAACCTCAACCCAAACTTATCATGACAAGATAAAGTAAAACAAGAGTGAACCTCAAGGGTTCTTTGAAACGCAAAGTTTCTTTTCTTGGAATGTAACATAAATAACATTTTTATTAAAACTCAAGCTCTAGAGGCCTCATTGTGATGAACACATAGTCATCATCTAGAAGCTCTCATCATCAAGCCATTGTGAACTTCCTTGGCCAATATGGCCGAAACCTTAAAGAAAGAAAAGGAAGAAGAACCGAAATTGTTGGAGAAGAAAAGAAACATTTGGAACTCTAGAGACCATGATCTTGACGATGCATTAACACCAACATCATGAGCTCTCATCATTGCATTCATGTTAACCATTTTAAAACATCATCAAAGTGAAAGGTTTCAAAGATTCAAGAAGAAAACTAAAAACATCTTTAACTCAAGAACAAAGATCAAGCTTTAGAGATTGTTCAAGTGATGAACATCATCATGAAACTCTCATCATTAAGCTCTCATTCCTTTGATTCTCAAGCCTCATGGCCGAAAAACAAAGAGGAGTGGAAGAAGAAAAGAAGTTCTAAAAAGGATTCAAGAGAAACTATGAACACATAAAGAAATTAAGAACTTTAAATAAAAGAACTCTTGAAAGAAAATCCCTACCTAGTAATTAGGAGGTTGGAATGAGAGAAGAGGATGAAGAACTTGAACACTTGAACTTGAGAGAAAAGGAAGCTTTGAAGTGTTTCTTTGAAAACTTACACTTTGCAAATGAACCCAAAATGATACAAGTTCACCCAAGCAAGCTATTTATAGAGAAATGAAACAAATGAAGGGTGCAAATGGAGGGGGAGGCTTCGACCATGCAGAATGGAGGGAACCCATGAGTTCCATGAGGTGAGATAATGTGGTCTTAAGGCATGGTGAGGTATGGTTCAAAGTATGGTGAGGTATGGTTCAAGGTATGGCCTCAAGCATGGTTCTTTGAGTGAGAAACAATTCAACATGTGAGGTAAAAGAGAGAGAGGTGGCCGAATGTGCATCAGCCATGGGGGGAGGATTTCTTGCATTTTAATTGTGGTTTAGAGTTGTGTTTAGGTGTATCTTTGATTAGGATTAAAGTTAGGACTTTGTAAGAAAGTGTTTAGGTGAGAAAATGGGTAATTAAGGTTGTCAAGACATAATTAAAGAGTGTTCTTGCATCATTAGTGAGTTATAAATTCATTTTAGTGTATAAACAATTCTAGACACAATTCCTTGATTTAAGGAATTGGAGAGAGAAAACACTATTCAAGATTCCAAGAGTGAAATCTTGAGTTTTAGAAAAGGGATTTAAATCTAATCTAAGCAATTTTAGGTTCTAATTAATT
The DNA here is from genome assembly GCA_031216125.1 of Dalbergia cochinchinensis. Taxonomy (NCBI): domain Eukaryota; kingdom Viridiplantae; phylum Streptophyta; class Magnoliopsida; order Fabales; family Fabaceae; genus Dalbergia; species Dalbergia cochinchinensis. The sequence goes on from CM062369.1 coordinate 34,697,937, forward strand.
TTATTAATTTATTTTGACTCTAGATTAATTATGGAAATTAATTAATCTTCGTTTAGAGCATAATATTGCTTAGGTTTGCTTAATCACATCATTAAGCTCAAAAACACTATTCTAGGGGCAAAATCGTAATTTTGCACTGAAACTGCCTGGGACTGCCGGGACTCAAACAGATGTTTTGAAACATGTAAAAACATGGTTTTGAACCTTTGGGGAAAGTTTTGGGCTCAAACGGCACCTTTACCCACGTAAAATGCTGTAGGGGTATTTTGGTCATTTTGACCCAAAACTGCGAAAAATGAGACTTTCGCCTCCGGAACCACTCAAGGGTCATTCAATCCCCTTCAAACATTGAGTTGGCCCTTTGAGGACTGCCGGGTCGGCCATCCTCGAATTCCGGGCCGAAAATGACCTCAAGGGCATTTTGGTCATTTTCTACTCAGATAGAAAATCGGGGCGTTACATCCAACGCCTATATTTTGGGCATAAGGATCATCTAAAACAAGAGCATTACGACCATTATTCTTGACATTTCCTTGTTTTAGAGTTGGTTGTGGACTCAACATGATGTACTTTCCTAAATGTAAATACATGCACCGAGTATGATCCAATCCTAGTTATAGAAACTTCTTATAACGATATATAGGGTCCTACTAGGTGTTGCAAAAATATGTTAGGGTTGATTTTGGCTTTAGTTATGAGTATGGGTACTTGGCATGCCAGACTTGTGAATCAGCTAACCTTGGAACAAAGCCCTATGTTGATTCCAAATACCAAACGATTACTTCAAAGAGGCAAATCAACTTTTTGAATATTGGCTCCCAAAATACTCAATGGTAAGTCTTTGACTAGATCAAACTAACAATAAGAAGTGAAACCAAATGGCAAGATATAGATAGATATAATGTGACTTGGACAAGTCTATTGCCAAACTTGAGTGAGCTTTACAAAATACATGGTCAAATCACAAGAAGGAACTAACAAGGGTTACTAAGGAGCATCCTCAAGATGAAACGAGAACTTTAAGTTTAAAAGCTATGGATACTAAGAAAAATAGAACTAGAAGTAAATTTGTTATTGCGGTCGGGGACTTATACAGATGATGAGTCTTGGGTATTTATAGTGTAACATCCTCCAAGGTGCAATCTCATCCTTGAGTCATGACATCAAACTCAAGAGTTGTTACTTGTAAATTAGCGGATATTTCTTAAATATCTATTGCATCATATACTTTCTTTTCTCAAATGCATACATAAACCACATGTAGGCATTCATTCACAATGCAATCATGCCTTATAAATCACTCTTTACTTCCTCTAGTATGCATTTATATATCACAAGTCACATGTCCAAATATTAACATCAAGTATTCATGCAATACTAGAACCAAAATGCCATTACATTATCAATTCAAGTCTTGGGTTCATTTCCAGCAATTTGGCATATTTCACACCATGGTGGCATGAATTTATTTCCACATCAAACAATCAATTCAAGGACTATACAAATTCTCCAAGACATGCGTCCACAAGGATTGTAAAAATTTAGAGCAAAAAAAGTTCTCTAACTATAGTAACAAAATTCTACAAATTTGGTGGCCAGAGACCACTTAGCCTCATCCCAAAATCGAAATCTCATCATTTTTAACCCTAGCAAATGATTGAATAAATTCAAAATAAAAATTAAGGTTGAACTTCAAGATGTTTACAACATCTTTTAAAAATTTCAAAGTAAAATTCAATCATTTACTATGGTAACAAAATTAGACAAACTCAGCTTCAGTTCTAACACTTCAGGCAGCATATGTACAATTTTGATTCTTGGTTTTTCTAAAGCAATATAACTCAAAATCAGAATTCAAGAAAATTCATAGAACTAGCTTAAGATGTTAGCTTCAAATTTTATTTTTTCTACTCATAAAAATGCCCACAATAGCCTTAGAAAATTCACGATTCATAACATGCTAGTACAAATCTAAGAATTTCAGCGCTTAATTCAAAACTTGTTTTGCCAAAATGGGTTTTCTAACATCATCTAAACACTCCACCAAAATTAATACATCAATATCCATATATGATAAACCAATACAACCAAAAATATCAATTTAAATTAGTGTTTAAAATAGAAAAATGGATTTGATGAGGAAGAAGTTCAAAAACCCTACTTTGGTAGCTTTAGGGATCTTAGCTTCAAAGGATACTCCAAGAAGGATTTTACTCACTTTAAGGCCACCAAATCAACACCAAACTACGAGGTATCAAAGTGAGTATTGATGAGGAATTGAAATTCCAATCAGTTAGTTTGATAGATTATGAGGAGTAGAACAAGTTTTGTGAAAGGATCTTGGTGTTTTAGTGACTTTGAGCTAGAATTTTTAAAGCTTGAAGCTTGTTAATGGAGGTTTGAGAGGAAGAACAATGGAGGCTATTCTTCTCCTTGTATTGGCCGAAGTTAGCTTGGCTTAATGGAGAAGTTTGGTTTTGTGTTGATCTTGTAAGGAAACATGTAAGGAAAGCTTGGTTATTATAATGTAAAAACAGAATTCTTTAAGGAAAATGAGATGGATGGGTAGGATTTGTTTTGTTAGTAAAAGAATGAGTCTTGGCCATCTAATTGGCTCAAGATAAGTGGCTCACTTTAACTTGGCGAGCAAGTAGCTTTTTCAATGTTGAAATCGCACACCGAAATTCTACTAAACGAATGAGATATTGGCACCAGGGTAAAATAATTAATGAAATGCAATGATTAAAACTTGTTTTCCAAGTTATAACCCTTGCCATCCACTTGGAATAAAGTGGTTGGTAAAGGTTACTTGGCCACCAAGTAACTTGTATGGTGTTAAAAATCGCACATCAAAACTCTACCGAATGGGTGAAACACCATACCCGGGTAATAAGACATTGCCCGAAAATTAATTCTAGGTATAAAATCTCTATTTCTAACTATTTCTAACCCTATGTTTCCTCAGTTGCAGGCATATCCAGATCTCAATTCTAGGGTTTTAGTTGTCCCGACAGGCCTGTGGGGCTCGCAAGGTCACTGTTCAACCCAACCCAATTTTTTTTTAACATCTCTATTGGGCCTTTCTCATCATTGCTAAAACTATCAAATTTTTGAAATGATGATTAATAGAGCTCAGGTTAATTTTTAAACAATTTTTTGGTGTTACATTACTACCCACCTTAAAAAGAATTGTGCCCTCAAAATTTGTTTGAAAATAAGATCAAAAGACAAATTTTATAAATCAAACAAGGAATTAACATAAAGGAAAACAAAAGACAACAATTGAATCCTGAAACACCCCTACCTCGGATTAGATTATCAAGTGGCGAGGTCTGCTTAGTTCGTAGTGCCCCTGTATGGTGGCTTCCCAACAAGCTTTGGATATCTTTCTGGGCACTGCCAGATCTTATGCCCCGGCTTTCCACAATGGTAGCATATGTATTGCCCCACCAAACAAGGTTTTCTCTCATGATTCTTTCCACATTTTGGATACTTTTTGTAACATCCTAATTTTTAACCCAATACTCTAGAACATAATTAGGTTAATCATTAGTCTGTTACGTCAAAGCTTTCTCATTACTTTAAAATACTTAGCGGAAATACTGGTAAATTTTTTTTTGAATTATAAAAGCAAAGTGAGGCCGCGCGACATGTTAACTAGTAATGCGCGAAAGGTAATACAGCAAACATCGCATAGCAACATCACATAAGCAAAGTAAAGGAACGCCATAACATCGAACTGCATATTTATATAATATATGATATGCTCACTCATAAAGAGCGAGACTTAGTTTAGTACAACTGGAATGAAAATACATGGAAACGAAAGTACAACAAAGGTGATAAAAGAAACTCTCCTAACTCTAGTGCGCCTACAAATGGATAGCCCCAAGGACAAAAGAAGGCTATCCTAGCCTAGTCGAGCCCAAGTGCCAGAACCGCGATGGTCGTCTCCTACTGCGGACCTCTCTGGAAAGGGGGGATGTACCCGATCCACTGGGCGATCTTGGCGGGGGTGGCAATACGCTGCATCGGTTGGACGTGAGCTCCACGGCGAGGAGTCATCCTCACCCGTCCTCCATGTACTGGCTGAGCGACGGAAGCCTCGCTACCCTCCCCAACGTCCATCGGCACGGTGGGGGAGGATCCCTCGGAGGGTACCTGAGTGGCAGAATCCTCCGAAGGGTTCGTCTCGGAGAATGATGAGGGTGAGCGGGGTACATACTGTGGGTAGTCCCGGATGGCAGAGGCCATCGGTGGGGTGCGACGGATCCACTCCTCTCGAGGACGTGCGCGCTCGAACACGAAGTCGTCACCGTAGGGTGAGACGGGAGAGAATCGGTGGCTATGTACGGGGTGACTGAAGGGCCGTCCAATGAACATGAACACTCGAACGACGCAGGGGCCCACAAAATGATATGACCCGTGGTCCGGATCATGATGTACCTCCCAAGTTGGGGTGTCCACAAAAATCACGAACGTCGCCATCTGAAGACGTGACGGAAAGAAAGAGATAGAGGGAGTGAGAATCTTGCCGAAGAATCTCAGTAGGGCCTCCTACTACCTAAGTGTCATCGTCTACGTCCTCAGGAACCTTGGGTTTAGTTATGCAAAATAAGTGAGCATGCATTAAGTCCATTTTTAGGTTCTAAAACATAGTTTAGCCAAGGTCCGTTCATTTTAGCACGATTCTTAATGTCATGGATGCAAGCATATATTAAAGAATGTATGCATGGCTCTACTTAATGCAAGAATAGTCATCATATACTTAAGAACATCATAATAGTAGTGGCATAAAGTGGCAAATAAATTCTCTTTGTAACATAATCATCATAACTTCCTCATAGGCCACCCTAAAAGACAAGCGCTGCAGGGTGCTCGGCCGAACCGGTGTCACCGTAGCGTGTCACATCTCTAGGTTATGAGCTCATACCTTAACTAGTTGTCACTAGTTCTTACTTACCACTTAACGATAAGCGTATCATAAATCATGAATCCCGACTATCTGAGTACGGGTTAGGGGGCAATTCTCTTAGGGGTGCTCGGCCGAACCGGTGTCACCTAAGAGTATAAATTGGTACCGATGTCACATGAGTTCTATGAAGGTGCTCGGCCGAACCGGTGTCATCCTAGAACCCATCTTAGTACCTTCATTTTCAAAATCTCTTTAAGTCCCCAAATTTGTCAGAAATTCGGCGGCACAATGGCATTACGCCGAATTCCTTCCAAATTTGCTTTATGCCACATAAACATATATCCTCATGAACTTCTCATATGAATAACATTATCATCCTTCACATAACACATGCATCATCATAGAACATTCAAACGCTTACCCTTACGGTAGCTTATGCTTTGACCCTTACGGGTCTTAATCTTGAGATATAGTTTTCTAACATCCGTTGCTCATATGTTATGCACCTAAGGGCTCATAATTAATCATCATTCCTAATCCTCATGTTCATACTCAAATCTGAAAAGCATAGGGCAGAATTTCTAACTTATGGTTACGGGGTTCTAGAACTTACGTTTTAGACCCTTTCTCGGTTCCGTCTTCGCCTAAGGCGCTATAAATTAAATCTAAATCAATTATGAGACATTCCTATGCTTAAGAACTAATTATAAATCACATTTATCATGTTGTAACTTTGCTGGACAGAATCCAGAAAACTAAATGTTCTAAGAGTTCTATATTTGCATTTTTACGGTTTTCTAGTTACTAGTTTCCCTATAGGTGCTAAAATTCAATTCTAATCCAAATGTTACCAAGTTTTTCATATCTAAACAATCCTAATCTGATTATGTTCCTATTAAAACAGTTTGGATAAGTTCCAAAAAAAAATGGGTCTAAACTATGTTAAATTCTAGCTTTACGGTATTTCTAGTTAGCTAGTTTCTTACCTATCATGCATAGAATCGTTTCTACATCATCATGTGATATTTTCACGCATTCTAACACATCAAAACATCATCATACAGCCACAAGCTCATCATGACAGTACCGAAAAAATCTAACTTCAATAAGAGAACTAAATTGACATCTCTAGGTACATAAGTTAACTAGTTTCTCTTGGAATCAATTTAGAATCTCTAAAACTCTTTGCAAATCATTTTAATTCATTAGAAGGCTAAGAGAAGCCTTAGGTCAGTGACCAAAATATATTTCATCTTCAAAAAGGGAATAAAATTATAACTCATGATAACATAACCTTATAAATGTAACACCCTAGTAATTAACCAGATACACCTAGGTTGAATCTGATTAATGACTAGACTTTACTCCTTGCTTTGGTTCTTTCTTCATAATTTGAAAATACTTAGTGAAATTACGAGCCTTTTTTTTTTTTTAAACACATAATTGAAAACGTGAGCCGAGTACAACGTGAACGAGTAAGCGGAGTATAATAAGACGTTTAAGAATATATCACATCATATCACTTAGGCTCCATCATATAACATCTATAAGCACATTATAGCATATATTTACATACAATAACCTCACTCAAAGGGTGGGTTATGTTCATACATCATTATCTTATGCAAACCCATAAAAGAAAATATACTTAAGGAAATTCATGCCCCTAAACTAGATAACTCCATAAGCCGGAATGCGTATCCTAAAACTAGGGTGCATGATCACACATAAGTCTACTAAGAACCTTCTATGGCCATCGCCTGAAAATGGAGAATAAATCCGATCCACTGATGAGCTCCCTCGGGAGGGGACACACGAGATGCACCAGGCTGGGGTCGCATGGACGGCCTTGTCGCTAACCTTGGCTCAACAACTGTTTCCTCACTACCCTCTCTTACACGTGGGAGTAGGAGCAGAGCTCTCAGAATATACATGAGTAGGAGTGTCCTCTGAAGGATCAGTTTCAGAATATCTCGTCTCGGGAACATACTCTGGAAATCCATGGACAGCAGATGAAGCGGGATAAGAACGTAACATCCTTTCATCAAGTGGACGTGCATGTTCGAAAACCATTTCATCGCCATAGGGAGAAGTAGGAGAAAATCGATAACTAGGGACAGGATGTGCAAATGGGCGACCTATGTAAATAAAAACACGAATCACACCTCCCTTCAAAATGATACGAGCGATGCACCGGATCATAGTGGAATTCCCAAGTAGGGGTATCAACGAGCAGGGACGAATGTCGCCATTTGAATCTGGAGACAATGACGGAAATAAAGAAAAGCGAGTGAGAATCTTGCTAAAGAATTCTCAGTAAGGTACCTCCTTCTACAGTGTCATCATCAAAGTCCCCAGGAACCTCGGGATTATTCTAAAATAGTGAACATGCAAAGATTCATTTTAAGTTCGGACAAATACTTAACCGAGGTTCGTCAATTTTTTAATCATGCGTCTTATAATGCATCTTATTCTTAACATGTCATATTTACAATGAACTTTTCCTTTATCATTACATCATATTCCTCATCATCATTATCAAAATAACATGCATAAAAGAACGTCATATAATATTAGCTACACATGGACACAGTGCACATATTTCATTTCATTAGTGCCTTAGGTGACTTAAAATCTTATCATCATCATTATTTTCCTTGGGCCACCCTATACTCCACCCTTTTGGGAGTAATTTATGTTATGAGCTCATACTTTACTAGTCGTCACTAGCATATACTTATCCCTTTTGATAAGCTAAAGTCCCGACTCTACCCTTTTGAGAGAACGGGTTAGGGGGCTAAAATCACCTTTTCACCACCTATAGTCTGATGGTTCCAAAGGATCATTTTCTTATAAGTTTAAGTCACCATTAAATCTTTGCATGTTATATCATAATACAATTCATAAACATCATAACATTTTCTCATTTATAGTCTTAAGCTAGAATAATATATATCAACTGTAATCATGCATATGGGAGATTCCCAGGAAAGAGAGGTGGGTCACAATGGACACGCTTAAATACCAAGTCTTTCCTTAGCCAGAACCTTTCCAAATTACACCTTTACAATGATACACTTTCTTCTAGCAACAAAGGTGAATTTTACATAAGAACATTTCATGTATAAGCATTCTTATTATTTGCAACAGCAACTATAACATGCAAGTCAGGGAATCATTCAATGATATCAAGTACTTAATAAGCATCCAATCCTTACATAGAATTATCAATTATAGAACTAATTAGTTACTAAACCAATTATGAATCATTCTCTTAACAATAAACCATAATTATCACAACTTCAATCATATCAAATCATTATCACACATTGATACTAAACACAGATCAGTGGCCGAATCATGAACCTCATGCAATTACATAGAATCATATTTTAAGTGCATATAAAATACTAGTTCCTGTAAAATCCTTGCAAAGCCTTAAAACTCATTTAGAAACTAGTTCTTTTGTCAAATTTGGGAGGATCTTCACAATTAAAATTCTCACTTAAGATAAAAGGAGTAAGTCTTGAGCTTTAGAGATTTAGGTGACATCTTAGAATTATAAACATGCTATGCAACCTTATTTTAATCTTATCTTTATAAGGTGATAGCTTGGAATTATAAACATGATATGCAATTCCATTTCTTTATCTTTAAGATTTAAGGTGATGACTTGAAAATTAAACATGATGCAAGAACTTGAAATATAAACATGATACAAGAAACTGGTGCGGCGGTAATCCGCACAGAGCCAGGAGAGGGAGAAGAGAATATTATGAATCCGGAGCGGCGGTAGTCCGCACAGACCGAGAGAGGAGAAGAGAATATTAAGAAACCGGAGCGGCGGTAGTCCGCACAGACCCGATAGAGGGAGAAGAGAGAATTATTATTACATCTTTTGATGCTCCAATCTCAAGACTTTTTAAAGAATAAATTCTTTAACTCCAATAATCATATTTCTTTGCTTGTGATACATGGGCAAGTCTTTAAGCTCTAGGATCTTTAGGTGATGGCATAAAATAAACATGTCATGCGTTGATTCTTTTAGCCATTATAAAATATAGTGAGAGCATAAATTAAATATGAGATGCAACCTCTTAATTATCTTGAAAGATTAAGTGATGACTTGAAACATAAACATGAAATACAAGCTTGGAATTTAAACATGAGAAATGCAAGTTCATTTATTCATTCTTGAAAATTTAGTGATGACATAGAAGGTAAACATGGTTATGCAAAGCATAAACTTAATCATGGATGCAAATTCATTTTGTTTCTTTACTAGAGCTCCTTCAAGACTTTAAAAGAATTATAAATTCAACCCAATACATATCTTAACAAGAAATAAAACATAAAAGAAAAAAAAATACATCTTTCAAGTTCTAAACTAAAAATCTTTGTTTTAGCATCATAAAGCATTATTCTTTAAGGTTTTGCATCAAGTGGAATTTTCAAGCTTTAGAGGCCTAACTTGTGATGGATTTACAACCCACCCTCAAGGTCCTCATCATCAAGCCATCATCTTAGTTCCACCTAGGCCATATGGTTGAATTGGTTAAAGAAAATTGAAGAGGAAAACCAAAATGAAAAGCTAAGGCAAGTTCATAATTTCATCATTTTGAGCTAAAAACACAACTCCTCAAAGCATAGAAATAAATTTAGAAACTACTCCCTACCTAATCTGAGTTGAAGAAGAGGAAGAGAACTTGATTTCTTGAAGTGAAATGACACAAAATCTCTTTGAAAAATTGAAGAAAGAATTCAGCCAAAGAGGAGGAAGAAAGAAAGTTTTTGGTGCTCCTAAAAACTAGTTATGAACCAAGCATTCCAAGACCACTCAAGCAAGCCTATTTATAGAAGATTTTGAGGCTTCTAATTGGCCAAAATGAGGAGGTAGTTGTCAGAATTTTTCAGGAGTAATAATGGAGGAAAAATCATTTTAGACAAAGTTGTATGAAATTAAGGAATTATGTCTCTTATGGTGACATTTTGGCATTTTGTTTTAGTGCAACTTTTGGAAATAATTCAGCTGCATAATGGCATCAATAATTTCGTGCATTACAGCCCAAAGAAGTGAAATTTGTGTGTTCCATGCATTATTTAGGTGTAGGCAAGGTATTCATGTAATTTAGAGAATTTACGGTTAAGGGCTTAAGTGAATTAGTAAGCAATTTGGGTGTTTTTGACCAATTTTGGGTTCTAATCAATCTAAATACATAATTTTGAATCTAGATTAATATTCAGAATTTAATAAGCTTTAATTTGAGCCTAATATTGCTTAGGTTTCGTATATGAATCGAAAATCCCGAATTCATAAAAGCGCCCAAAAAGCAGGGGCAAAATCGTACTTTCACTTAAAAACTGCCCAAGGCCACCCGAGCTTAACCAATGGTTAATCATGGCTTAAAAACACATTTTAAAACATTTTAGTGAGGTTCGGCTCAGTCGCACGCACATCGGAGTTAAAACAGCCCTTGAGCGTTTGGTCTTTTTCGTGCCTAACTCAAAATTGAGATTCTTCTGCTCTATTAACACACATAACACAAACAATGCCTTATTATTCTCAAAACATCCCCTTGAGAATATGTCGGGCCCACAATCCTCATTTTCTGAGTAAAATAACTTCAGGGACATTTTGGTCATTTTATACCGACAAAAATTCGGGATTTGCGACTCGCATGAATCGTTCCTAACCTCTCTTCTAATGTTATATTCCTTTATTGAGGGTTGTTCGGCCTCAAATCTTATGTAATAATTACCTACGGTAATTCAGTAATTGAGTAATTTCTAATGACAGTAAAATTACAGTAAAAATTGGGGCGTTACATTACTCCCCTCCTTAAAAAGAATTTCGCCCCGGAAATTCGTTACCTGAGAACAACTCGGGGTATTGTGCTTTCATGTTTGATTCCAGCTCCCATGTAAGTTCTTCGGTTTCACCCTGTCCCCATGCTACTTTGACCAGGGTACTTGTTCCTTACCCGCTTAACTCCTCGGTCGACGATTCTCGTGGGTAGTAAGTTAAATGTCAGGTTATCTCTTAATTGTACATGTTCTGGCTCTAGTACATGACTCGGGTCAGATTGATACTTTCTTAACTGAGAGACATGGAAAACATCATGAAGGTTGGATAGACTCGGGGGTAGGGCTATGCGGTAGGCTACAGGTCCTACTTTGGTAAGGATTTCAAACGGACCAAGAAATCTGGGGCTCAATTTCTTTACTTTTATTGCTCGGCCTATGCCTGTGGTGGGGGTGATCCTTAGGAACACGTGGTCCCCTTCTTGAAAATCTAGCGGTTTTTAGCCGCTTGTCCGCATAGTTTTTCTCGCCGACTTTGAGCGGTAAGAATCTTATCCCTAATCTTTTTGATTTGTTCCGTTGTTTCCCTCACAATATCAGGTCCAAGGAACCTTTGCTCTCCGGTTCATACCAACATAAGGGAGATTGACATTTCGTCCATAGAGGGCCTCATACGGTGCCATACCGATACTTGCATGATAATCGTTGTTATATGCAAATTCAATAAGTGGCGTGTACTTATCCCAACTTCCCTTTGATCTAAAACACATGCCCTTAACATATCCTCCAAGGTTTGGATAGTTCTTTCAGATTGACCGTCTGCTTGGGGGTGATAGGTCGTGTGCTTAGACACGACTTTGAACCAAGTGCCTTTTGAAAGGCTCCCAAAATCGCGACGTAAATCGCGGATCTCGATCCGAGATTATCGCCGACGGCACCCCATGTAACCTCACTATCTCCTGAATATATAATTGTGCTAACCTATCCAAGGAATAAGTCACCTTAATAGGTAAAAAGTGGGTGACTTTGTCAATCGATCCACGATTACCCATATGGTATCATGATTCATTTGGGTCCTTGGTAATCCAAATCCACAAAATCCATGGAGATACTATCCCACTTCCACTCGAGGGATCGACAGAGGTTGCAGCATTCCGCAGGGGTTTTGGTGTTCAATCTTCACCTTTTGACACACCAAGCACTTACTCACCCATGTGCACACATCTTTCTTCATTCCAGGCCACCGTAACATCTTCTTCAAATCTTGATACATCTTGGTAGCACCAGGATGAAGGGTAAATGGCTCTTATGGGCTTCCTCCAAAATATCCTTTCGGAGGCCACCACTAGCAGTACACATATTCGACCTTTAAACCTCCACAAATCGTCCATTCCTTGGGTAAAACCTATCAACTTTCCTGCCTTCACCGCCCTAAAGTCTCTTGAAACTCAAAGATCGCCCCTTGAGCTTGAACAATCCTTTCTTTGAACTCACTTGTCACTCTAAGATGACAAGCTCGATGCCCTTAGTGGTCAAAGTCATTCCTAGGTTTAAGTCCCTAAATTGCTCAATCAATTCAACCTCCTTCACCATCAAACGGGACACTTGTAAGGACTTCCTACTCAAAGCATCAGCTACTACATTAGCTTTACCAGGATGGTAGTTCAATCCAAAATCATAATCTTTCAAGAACTCCATCCATCGCCTTTGCCTCATGTTTAGCTCTTTTTGATCAAAGAGATATTTCAAACTCTTGTGATCGGAAAACACCTCAAACTTAACTCCATATAAATGGTGTCTCCAAATCTTTAGAGCAAACACGACGGCAACTAACTCAAGGTCATGGGTAGGGTAGTTTGCCTCATGTGGCTTGAGTTGTCTTGATGCATAGGCCACCACTTGCCTATCTGCGATCGATTCACAACCTAAACCCTTTTTTGAAGCATCACAATACACCTCGAAAGGCACATTGGGGTCGGGTAACACTAAAAAGCAGTCGAGGTTAGCTTGTGTTTTAACTCTTGAAAGCTCTTTTCACACTCGGGGTCCATGAAAAGGGTGTTCTTCCTAGTCGACTTGGTCAAAGGTAGGGAAATGGGAAAATCCCTTGATAAATCGACGGTAATAACCGGCTAAACCCAAAAAGCTCCTTACTTCAGTTACCGTGGTTGGTCTTTCCCAGTTTACTACCGCTTCTACCTTACTAGGATCTACAGCAATTCCTTTCTTAGATACTACATGCCCTAAAATTGCACCTTATCCAACCAAAACTCACACTTGGAAATCTTGGCATATAGTTTCTTTTCCTTCAAGATCTCTAGTACTATGGTTAGGTGGCATTCATGCTCTTCATGGGTCTTAGAATATATGAGAATGTCATCTATAAAGACAACTACAAACTGATCTAAATAGGGTCGAAAGATCCTATTCATGTAATCCATAAAAATAGCTGGAGCATTAGTTAACCCAAAGGACATTACTGCAAACTCAAAATGGCCGTGTCAGTCACGAAAGGCCGTTTAGGTATGTCTTCATCTCTCACTCTAATTTGATGGTAGCCTGACCTCAAATCTATCTTAGAAACCACTACCGCACCTCTCCGTTGGTCCATCAAATCATCGATCCTAGGCAGAGGATACTTGTTTTTCACCGTTACTTTATTCAACTGCCTATAATCTACACACATCCTCATACTCCCATCCTTTTTCTTTACAAACAACACAGGGCTCCCCAAGGTGATGCACTAGGCCTAACAAACTTTTTCTCCAATAAATCTTCCAATTGAGTTTTTAACTCGGTCAATTCTAATGGGGACATCCTGTATGGGGCTATGGATATAGGTCCCTTTTGGGAAGCAACTCTATGGAAAATTCTATCTCTCTCTCTTGAGGAAACTCGTATCTCATCCGAAATACTTGGGATAATTTCTTACTATTGGTATCTCATCGATACTTTGCTCAAAGTCTACATCACTAGCGGCTAAGAAAATGTAACCTTTACTCTCACCCTTACCACAGTCCATTTCCACAGCAGCTTATGTAAAGACTTATGGGTTTCTTAGGTTCAATAGGAATAGGAAGAAAAGTGATGGTTTTCTCATAGGTTTAACGATGCACGGTTGGCCTCAAGCCAATCCATGCCAAGAATCACATCTAAACCTCGCATGGGTAAGCAAATAAGATCTAAAACAAAGGATCTATTATCTATAATAAAACTACAATCTAAACAACATTTACAAGTCCTAACGGGTTTTCCAGGGGTAGAAACAATAAGGTCAAAAGGAAGCTCAGTCATAGGTAAATTAAGGCTTTTAACACATGAATGGGAGATAAAAGAATGAGAAGCGCCAGAATCATATAGTACAATTAAGTCTTTACCATGCATATTACCCTTACCTTCCACGAGATTTCGTGACTTCGTTGTTTCTTGAAGATTAACGATAAATACCCTTCCCTGGTATTGTGGCTTGGGATTGGGGTTGGCGGGTTCCTTTCGGTGCATTCTCGAGTAATGACCTGGTTTTCCACAATCGATAGCACCACGTTTGTTCCGGCTCGACATGGCATGCTCCCATGATTCTTGCCGCACTTGGGACATTCCATGGATGGCGCAGCCGTGGAGGCTTCTTTGGACCTCTTTGTGGTGCTTTCCCTTTATTGTTGTTATTGTTGTTGTTGTGATTATTCTGGGGTTATTGTTGTAGCGGTTGTTATTATAGCGATTGTTGTTGTTTGGCCTTCCTTGTTGAAAATTTCTTTGTGTCCCTTGTGGTCTTGATTGAAGGGGAAATGGAGGTCGATTCTGCCTCTTGAACTGCTGACCTTGTGGTGTCAACTTTTTGGTAATATTATCTGACTTTGGGGTGTTTTGTTTTCTCGACCTTCTTCAATAATCCGACATTTGTTAACTAGGGTAGAGAAATCCTAATCTCCAAATGTGCAATCGCCACATTAAGTTCCGCCTTCAACCACGACTCGTATTTAATGCATTTCCGGTACTCATCAGATTTCCTTGGTACATTCTTGAGAACTTAATGAGTTCTTCAAATGCAGCGATGTCTTGGGCCACATTCATATTCCCCGAGACAAGTTGCATGAATTCAATGTCCTTGGCATTTCTAACTGACTCTGGAAAGTACTTTTCGTAAAAATGGACCTTGAATAGTTCCCAATCAATGTCCACATCGGTCGTCTCCAGGAGTCTTGAACACCCGTCCACCGTAAACCGCATCACCCTCAAGCATATGAGTAGCGAAGGTGACCTTTTGCTCCTCCGAGCATGGGACTACAAAGAAAGACCTTCTCAATATTCGAATCCATTCATCTGCAATATTTGGATTGATGTCCCCTTGAAAACGGTGGGTTTGCCTTACGAAACTCCCCGAAACAGGCATGTTCAGGAATCTCATGTCGCCGATTCATATTGGCTTGACGATCCTGATCCATTCGTTCCATCATCATTCTCATGGTCCTTGCTACGTCGCGGAGTGCTTGGCTGTCTCGTTGTCGTGATTATTTTGTCTTTGCGCTCCTAGTCTGTTGTCGACGTGCCATTGGTCCCTATACACACAAAACAAAGCAACAATCGAGGTGATCGGGCCCAATATTCCATGCAAAGTGAGCAAGTTACCATGGCACTTTCAACATACAATAGTCATGTATTTCTACTCCCCAAGCTCATCCTAATGATAAACATCTACACATGACGTCACTAACGTATTATGCTTTAGAAGCATAGCTAGTCCAATCCTCAGGCTCCATGAGAATCGAACTGCTCTGATACCAAAATGTAACACCCTAGTAATTAACCAGATACACCTAGGTTGAATCTGATTAATGACTAGACTTTACTCCTTGCTTTGGTTCTTTCTTCATAATTTGAAAATACTTAGTGAAATTACGAGCCTTTTTTTTTTTAAACACATAATTGAAAACGTGAGCCGAGTACAGCGTGAGCGAGTAAGCCGAGTATAATAAGAAGTTTAAGAATATATCACATCATATCACTTAGGCTCCATCATATAACATCTATAAGCACATTATAGCATATATTTACATACAATAACCTCACTCAAAGGGTGGGTTATGTTCATACATCATTATCTTATGCAAACCCATAAAAGAAAATATACTTAAGGAAATTCATGCCCCTAAACTAGATAACTCCATAAGCGGGAAGGTTATCCTAAAACTAGGGTGCATGATCACACATAAGTCTACTAAGAACCTTCTATGGCCACCGCTCAAAATGGGGGAATAAATCCGATCCATCGATGAGCTCCCTCGGGAGGGGACACACGAGATGCACCAGGCTGGGGTCGCATGGACGGCCTTCTCGCTAACCTTGGCTGAACAACTGTTTCCTCACTACCCTCTCTTACACGTGTGGGAGTAGGAGCAGAGCTCTCAGAATATACATGAGTAGGAGTGTCCTCTGAAGGATCGGGTTCAGAATATCTCGTCTCGGGAACATACTCTGAAATCCATGGACAAGCAGATGAAGCGGGATAAGAACGTAACATCCTTTCATCAAGTGGACGTGCATGTTCGAAAACCATTTCATCGCCATAGGGAGAAGTAGGAGAAAATCGATAACTAGGGACGGGATGTGCAAATGGACGACCTATGTAAATAAAAACACGAACTGCGCACCTCCCTTCAAAATGATACGAGCGATGCACCGGATCATAGTGGAATTCCCAAGTAGGGGTATCAACGAACAGGACGAATGTCGCCATTTGAATCTGGAGACAATGACGGAAATAAAGAAAAGGGAGTGAGAATCTTGCTAAAGAATTCTCAATAAGGTACCTCCTTCTACAAAGGTCATCATCAAAGTCCCCAGGAACCTCGGGATTATTCTAAAATAGTGAACATGCAAAGATTCATTTTAAGTTCGGACAAATACTTAACCGAGGTTCGTCAATTTTTTAATCATCGGTCTTATAATGCATCTTATTCTTAACATGTCATATTTACAATGAACTTTTCCTTTATCATTACATCATATTCCTCATCATCATTATCAAAATAACATGCATAAAAGAACGTCATATAATATTAGCTACACATGGACACAGTGCACATATTTCATTTCATTAGTGCCTTAGGTGACTTAAAATCTTATCATCATCATTATTTTCCTTGGGCCACCCTATACTCCACCCTTTTTGGGAGTAATTTATGTTATGAGCTCATACTTTACTAGTCGTCACTAGCATATACTTATCCCTTTTGATAAGCTAAAGTCCCGACTCTACCCTTTTGAGAGAACGGGTTAGGGGGCTAAAATCACCTTTTCACCACCTATAGTCTGATGGTTCCAAAGGATCATTTTCTTATAAGTTTAAGTCACCATTAAATCTTTGCATGTTATATCATAATACAATTCATAAACATCATAACATTTTCTCATTTATAGTCTTAAGCTAGAATAATATATATCAACTGTAATCATGCATATGGGAGATTCCCAGGAAAGAGAGGTGGGTCACAATGGACACGCTTAAATACCAAGTCTTTCCTTAGCCAGAACCTTTCCAAATTACACCTTTACAATGATACACTTTCTTCTAGCAACAAAGGTGAATTTTACATAAGAACATTTCATGTATAAGCATTCTTATTATTTGCAACAGGAACTATAACATGCAAGTCGTGAAATCATTCAATGATATCAAGTACTTAATAAGCATCCAATCCTTACATAGAATTATCAATTATAGAACTAATTAGTTACTAAACCAATTATGAATCATTCTCTTAACAATAAACCATAATTATCACAACTTCAATCATATCAAATCATTATCACACATTGATACTAAACTCAGATCAGTGGCCGAATCATGAACCTCATGCAATTACATAGAATCATATTTTAAGTGCATATAAAATACTAGTTCCCTGTAAAATCCTTGCAAAGCCTTAAAACTCATTTAGAAACTAGTTCTTTTGTCAAATTTGGGAGGATCTTCACAATTAAAATTCTCACTTAAGATAAAAGGAGTAAGTCTTGAGCTTTAGAGATTTAGGTGACATCTTAGAATTATAAACATGCTATGCAACCTTATTTTAATCTTATCTTTATAAGGTGATAGCTTGGAATTATAAACATGATATGCAATTCCATTTCTTTATCTTTAAGATTTAAGGTGATGACTTGAAAATTAAACATGATGCAAGAACTTGAAATATAAACATGATAGAAGAAAGCTGAGCGCGGTAATCCGCATGAGGACCAAGAGAGGAGAAGAGAATATTAAGAAACCGGAGCGGTAGTCCGCACAGACCAAAGAGAGGGAGAAGAGAATATTAAGAAACCGGAGCGGCAGTAGTCCGCACAGACCGAGAGGAGAAGAGAATTATTATTACATCTTTTTGAGCTCCAATCTCAAGACTTTTTAAAGAATAAATTCTTTAACTCCAATAATCATATTTCTTTGCTTGTGATACATGGGCAAGTCTTTAAGCTCTAGGATCTTTAGGTGATGGCATAAAATAAACATGTCATGCGTTGATTCTTTTAGCCATTATAAAATATAGTGAGAGCATAAATTAAATATGAGATGCAACCTCTTAATTATCTTGAAAGATTAAGTGATGACTTGAAACATAAACATGAAATACAAGCTTGGAATTTAAACATGAGAAATGCAAGTTCATTTATTCATTCTTGAAAATTTAGTGATGACATAGAAGGTAAACATGGTTATGCAAAGCATAAACTTAATCATGGATGCAAATTCATTTTGTTTTTTACTAGAGCTCCTTCAAGACTTTAAAAGAATTATAAATTCAACCCAATACATATCTTAACAAGAAATAAAACATAAAAGGAAAAAAAAATACATCTTTCAAGTTCTAAACTAAAAATCTTTGTTTTAGCATCATAAAGCATTATTCTTTAAGGTTTTGCATCAAGTGGAATTTTCAAGCTTTAGAGGCCTAACTTGTGATGGATTTACAACCCACCCTCAAGGTCCTCATCATCAAGCCATCATCTTAGTTCCACCTAGGCCATATGGTTGAATTGGTTAAAGAAAAATTGAAGAGGAAAACCAAAATGAAAAGCTAAGGCAAGTTCATAATTTCATCATTTTGAGCTAAAAACACAACTCCTCAAAGCATAGAAATAAATTTAGAAACTACTCCCTACCTAATCTGAGTTGAAGAAGAGGAAGAGAACTTGATTTCTTGAAGTGAAATGACACAAAATCTCTTTGAAAAATTGAAGAAAGAATTCAGCCAAAGAGGAGGAAGAAAGAAAGTTTTTGGTGCTCCTAAAAACTAGTTATGAACCAAGCATTCCAAGACCACTCAAGCAAGCCTATTTATAGAAGATTTTGAGGCTTCTAATTGGCCAAAATGAGGAGGTAGTTGTCAGAATTTTTCAGGAGTAATAATGGAGGAAAAATCATTTTAGACAAAGTTGTATGAAATTAAGGAATTATGTCTCTTATGGTGACATTTTGGCATTTTGTTTTAGTGCAACTTTTGGAAATAATTCAGCTGCATAATGGCATCAATAATTTCGTGCATTACAGCCCAAAGAAGTGAAATTTGTGTGTTCCATGCATTATTTAGGTGTAGGCAAGGTATTCATGTAATTTAGAGAATTTACAGTTAAGGGCTTAAGTGAATTAGTAAGCAATTTGGGTGTTTTTGACCAATTTTGGGTTCTAATCAATCTAAATACATAATTTTGAATCTAGATTAATATTCAGAATTTAATAAGCTTTAATTTGAGCCTAATATTGCTTAGGTTTCGTATATGAATCGAAAATCCCGAAATTCATAAAGCGCCCAAAAAGCAGAGGCAAAATCGTACTTTCACTTAAAAGCGCCCAAGGCCACCCGAGCTTAACCAATGGTTAATCATGGCTTAAAAACACATTTTAAAACATTTTAGTGAGGTTCGGGCTCGGTCGGCGCACATCGAGTTAAAAGCAACCTTGAGGCGTTTGGTCTTTTTCGTCGTCGAACTCAAAATTGAGATTCTTCTGCTCTATTAACACACATAACACAAACAATCCCTTATTATTCTCAAAACATCCCCTTGAGAATATGTGGGGCCCACAATCCTCATTTTCTGAGTAAAATAACTTCAGGGACATTTTGGTCATTTTATACGTACAGAAATTCGGGATTTGCGACTCTCGCATGAATCGTTCCTAACCTCTCTTCTAATGTTATATTCCTTTATTGAGGATTGTTCGGCCTCAAATCTTATGTAATAATTACCTACGGTAATTCAGTAATTGAGTAATTTCTAATGACAGTAAAAATTACAGTAAAAATTGGGGCGTTACAATAAAGATTTGTAAAGCTTCAGGAAAAACTTAGAACATAGATTATCGGCCCTTGTAACTAGATGAAAACTCATTGCAAGTCCATCATCACTACTTGGCTGAAACATGCATTCAAAGAATGCATTCACATTAAAATTTAACTTGAAATGAAATGGGTAAGTCTTTGAGCTCTAGGTTCTTAAGTTATGACATAAAATAAACGTGCTCATGCTTTTCATTTTTAATCTTGCTTACAAAATAAAGTGATGACTTAAATTAAATATGCAAGGCTTAAACTTAAACGTGCAAGCTTGAAAGTAAATATGCAAGGTTCAATTCTTTATTTTAGTGCTCTTGGCCCAACAACAATCGACTTTAAGGCCGAAATAGAAAGGCATTCGAGAAATTAATTAGGTGATAATGCAAGTTCAATTCTTTATTTTAGTGCTCTTGGCCCAACAACAATCGACTTTAAGGCCGAAATAGAAAGGCTTTGAGAATTAGATTAAGTGATGATGCAAGTTCCATTTTAATCTTTATGTTCTTAGGTGATAGCTTGAAAGTAAAGATGCATAGCAAGAATGTAAATATAAATGCAAGCATAAAATAAATTATGCAAGTTCATTTTATCTTTCTAGAGCTCTTAACAAGACTTTAAAGGAATTTAAACCTCAACCCAAACTCATCAAACCAAGATCAAGTAAAGTTTAGAGTCCTTAGAACTCAACATAACATTTTTAGAAAGTCAAAATATTTAGCATGTAAAAGACAAGGAAGTGGCCGAAACTTCAAGAAGGAAAAGGAACATTTTAAAACTCTAGGCAATCTTAGGTTCTAATTAATTTTAATAATTTATTTTGACTCTAGATTAATTATGGAAATTAATTAATCTTCGTTTAGAGCCTAATATTGCTTAGGTTTGCTTAATCACATCATTAAGCTCAAAAACACTATTCGAGGGGCAAAATCATAATTTTGCACTAAAACTACCCGGGACTCAAACAGATGTTTTGAAATATGTAATAACATGGTTTTAAACCTCTGGGGCAAGTTTCGGGCTCAAACGGCACCTTTACCCGCGAAAAACACTATAGGGGTATTTTGGTCATTTTGACCCGAAACTGCAGAAAATGAGACTTTCGCCTCCGGAACCACTCAAGGGTCATTCAATCCCCTTCAAACATTGAGTTGGCCCTTCGAGGACTGCCGGGTCGGCCATCCTCGAATTCCGAGCCGAAAATGACCTTAGGGGCATTTTGGTCATTTTCCACTCAGGCAGAAAATCGGAGCGTTACACTTTTGCCGTGCAGTTGGCTTTGGTAGCGGTTTGTCCTCATACAGGATGGCTCGAAACTGCTTCTTTTGGGGTGAAGCCACCTCAAAAATTTGGTCTCCAAGTGCCAATCTTTTGTTAGAAGTGTCCTTAGTAAATTAGGCGATTACTAGCTTCTTGTTCGAGTTCTCTGCACAACGGCACTTGTAACGCCCCAATTTTCGCTAAACTTTCAAAATGACCAAAATGCCCTTGAGGTCATTTTCACCCGAAACACGAGGACAACCGGCTTTGGCCATCCTCATAGGGTTCATATGTTATATGAAGGGGGTTGTATGATTGTGAATGTTTAACGGAGCAGAAAAACCTTATTTCTGAGATTTTTGCGCATAAGTGACCAAAATACCCCTGTGACAGATTTCAGGCAGTTTTAAAGTTCTTTTTTGACCCAAACCCTGTCCCGAGGTTTAAAACTATGATTTTAAGGCATGAACCATGTTGTTTAAGGTTTGGTTAAGTCCCGGTGGTCCCGGGCAGTTTTTGAGCAAAATTACGATTTTTGCCCCTGCTTAGTACATGTTGGGATTAATGAGTTATCTAACTCAGAACCTAGGCAATATTAGGCTCTAATTAAAGGTTAATTAATTTTCATAATTAATCTTGAGCCAAAATCATTAATTAAGGTTGATTAGAACCTAAAATTGCTTATGGGAATCCAAAATCTATTTCTAGTCTTATTCTTTAAAGAAAGCATTCTGGAATAGTGTTTTCACTATTCACTCCCTAAATTTGAGGAAAGTTGTCACCTTTGTAATTCTAGTCAAATGGAGTTTGACTCCATTAAACCTACAAGACCACTTCTAACCTTGAGGATTTTAGCTTTATTTAACTAATTAGTTTACTCAAAGTACTTGGTTAATAGGCCATTAATCCTAAGCCTAATCTATGTCACACCAAAGCACACTTCTAGAACATGGTTTGAGGATATATCCTTCCTCCCCAAGGTTGCCCAATTGGCACCACCCTCTCTCTAGAAGTCAATAAAGGTTAGTCTAGGTTGTCAAGCTACCGTATGACACATGTCCTGTACTCTTTTCAATCAATGTCCATCTTTCAAGAAAAATGTCATTCAAAGATTTAAAGAATAAAGTATATAATCAATCAAGGTTTTCAATTCATTTCTAAATTTAAATATTTATGTCTTTCAAGATTCAAAAAGAACTATATTTTATCTAGTCATTCAAAGTTTTCTTTAAAGGCTATACATAGACTATGCTTCCTTTACATCTAAACCATGCTTTGAGTTGACAAGTCAAGAAGATATTTTCTTCTTCTTGGGCCATGCAACCACACGGTTTCCTCCTCCTTTTTGCAGCCCCAATTTTAGTGATTTTGTTCATTCAAGATTTTTTAAAAAAATAGGTCACATTTTCAAGACATGTCATAGGCTACACCTAGCTACACTTATGACCATACTTTGGAATGACAACTCAAAGAGATTTTCCTTCTCCTTGTGGCCACATATTCGGCCAGCCCTCCCATCCACACACCCATGGTTTAGTTGTCTATAAATAGCTTGCCTTGGTGAGCCTTTGATCACTTTGGTCTTTTGCAAAGGTTTGAGCCAAGAGTAAGTGCTAGTTTTCTCTCAAAGTCTCAAGCTTTCTCATTTCTTTCCCCCTCAAGTTCCCAAGAGTTCCTCAAACTCAAGTTCTCTCCTTCTTTTCCAAGACACAAGGTAGGGAGCTCTTTCTAAATATGTCTTTGATTCTTATGCTTGAATCTTGATTGGGAGTTGATGAATGGTTGAACCTCTATGTTGCTTTCTCTTTGGTTTCTTCCTTTTCTTCCCCTTAGTTTTTCGACCTTAAGGCCTTGAATATGATGGCTTGATGATGAGAGCTTCATGTTGATGCTTGTCACATGAACAAACTCTAAAGCTTGAAACTTTGGCCCTAAACCAAGCATGGTTTTGGTTTTGCTTTCTCCTTTATCATGAACTTTGTTTAAATATTTGTTTTGAAGGGAGCCATGGACTCAATGATGAGGACTTAGGATGTTGATGCTTGGATCATCAAGATCTTGGTCCCTAGAGATTTAAAAATGGTTCCTTCCTTTGTTAAGATTTGACCACTCCCATGACTCTTGATGTCATGTTTTCTCTTGATGCCTTGGTACCAATGGTTTTTCTTTTCTTGTGAAGATGAGTTTTGGGTTGGGACTATGTTCCTCCTTAAAATCTTGTAAGAGCTCTAGACAAGATACAAAAGAAACTTGCATTCACGTTTACTTTACGCTTTGCATAGCACGTTTATTTCTATGCAACCACTAAACCCCAAGACTAAGAATGAACTTGCATTATGCACGTTTAAATTCCAAGCTTTGCATCTCATTTTATATTTCAAGTCCTCACTAAACTCAAAGAATGAAAATGGATATGCACTTCATATTTACTTTGAGCTATCACTTTACTTTCTAAAGGACTCTAAAATGAAGTGCATAGCACATTTATTTTATGTCATAATCTAAGATACTAGAGCTCAAAGATTTGCCCATTTCATCTTGAGAAGAGGTTAACCATGGAAAACATTCTTGGAATGTACATTTTGGCCATGTGATGAAGATAGCTCCAAGAGGAGTTTATTAGTCACAAGAGCCTATAGCTCATGTTTTAAGTCTTTCTAAAACATATGTTGTACTCAAAAACATTTTGGGTATGTTCTTAGATTTATAGGGGTTTTGACAAGTTAAAATGGTTGACAAGATGTTTTTGAAGTTCAAAATTGTTCCAAGAGAAACTAGCCACCATAAGCATTTCAAAGGAATGACTCAGATATGTTTAGACCTCATATTTCAGTTTTTAAGATGCTGGTAATCGATTACCCAGCCCATGTAATCGACACGTAAAGCTCGGACGAGCTCAAACATGAACTTTTGCCCAAAGTAATCGATTACTATATAGTGTAATTGATTACACATTCTGGATTCTAGTAATCGATTACCTAATCATGTAATCGATTACCCAGATGTTCTAGGGCCCAGCAAAGTGTTTTAAACAAAATAATCGATTACAATTCCATGTAATCGATTACCAGAACCCCTATCTGCCTTGATTCGAAATCTCGAAGCTGTGTAATCGATTACAAGTCCCATGTAATCGATTACTAGAACCCCCTAACCTCCATGTTTTGAAATCTCGAGGCTGTGTAATCGATTACAAGACTTATGTAATCGATTACCAGAACCCAAGTTTACAAACAGAATGCTTTTCTGATTTAATGACTTGAAGCTATGATCTTGCATTGCCTGAATCTGAGAATTGTTATGACATGAGTCTATGCTTTAGCCTAACATGAATACATGATCTTATATGTTTGATTTCAAACATGATCAAGTTAAGAGGCTTATTGCTCTTGCTTACCTTATGATGATTTTACTCCATGAGTCAAGTATGATGATACCATGTGAACTATTATTCTTCGATGATAGTTTTATGTTTGCATGTTATTATTCTTTAAAGACTTCAAAGATGCCTATGATGTAATTATGTTTGACATGCATGAATTATGTGGCATCTTGCATTAACATGCTAAGACTTAAGGTGACATAGACTATGAGAAGATGATCCTTGAACCACCGGATTAAGGGTGAGGATAAGGTGATTCTAGCCCCCTAGACCCCGTACCTTAGGTCGGGATCTTTAAACTTATCAAAAGGGATAAGTCCATGTACTAGTGACGACTAGTAAGGTATGAGCTCATAACCTAGAATTTTCTCCACAAGGAGATCAGTTAGGGTGGCCCCAGGGAAATAATGATGATGATGTTCTAATGTCACCTCAAGTAACCAAGATATGTACCATGTTCCATGAGCTATGTTTTATGCACCATAATTATATGAATTTGCGTGCTATGCCCCATGATATGAGAATCATAAAGTTATGAGTTTATGTGCTATGACCCATGATATAGGAAACCATGTTCCATGATCTAAGGTATATGATTGATGTTCTATGATCCAAGTTATGTGATTTATGTCTATGATACAAGTGATATGTTAAAAGGAACGGATCTCGGAAATTGAGACTTTAGAAAACTCATAATTGAACCAATAGATGTCCATGGTTTTCATAAATAGACCGAGATTCCTGGAGACGTAAATGATGACACCTAGGATAGGAGGAAAACCCTACTGAGTTTCTTTAGTAAGAATCTCACTCCCTCTATCTCTTTCTTTCCATTACGCCTTCGTGAGCGAGATGGCGGCGTTACGTCTTTGTCGCGTTGACTGACACGCCACTGGGAGATCCACCATGACCCGGAGCATGGGTCATTTCATTTTGAGGGCCGGTGTACTGTGCGCATCTTCATGTTTTTAGGACGGCCATTCGCACACCCCTTGTACAGTTATCGCTTCTCCCCAGCATCCCCTATGGTGACCCCGCGATCTTTGAGCATGCCCGACCACGACATGAGAGGAACCTGCGGACCCACTCTGCCGGTTCAGCTGACGTACCGCAGTACGTGCCATTATCGCAGCACTCAGAGGAGGACCCTTCAGAGGATTCCCCCATGGACCACGAGGACTCTGCCCCCGCTCCGTCTCAGCGACCGAGGGGCAGCGAAGAGACAGTCACTCAGCGTCGGAGGGCCTCGGTGCCCGGACCACGACCCCGACGGGAACGACACATCCAGTCACAGGGCACGCCTGCACCCACTGAGCTCCACCCGTGGATTGGCTACGTCCCTCCGTACCCGTGATCCTGCTGCATAGATTGGAGGGTAGTCCTTAGTGCACGCACGTCACATAGTATGGATGAAACCTCTTTTGTGTTGAGGTTATCCATCTTAGGTTGCACATGGGTAGGGATGCTTCTTTCCAGTTCTTTTTCATGTATTCTGTTTTTCTGCTGTATTCATGTTATTATGTACTTGAAGAAGCCTGCCCCTTAGGGTAGGCATGTTATAAAGGTGAAATATTTCAGTTATGATGATGCTACGTTTTGGAGCCACCTCTATGTTTATGTTTCTGCACTTTATGATACCGACCCAATAGGATACGCACGGCTCTTATTTTAAGTAATGTTTTAAGAAAAAAAATTGGCTCGTATTTTCTTTAAGTTACTTTTTAAAGAACCATGTCAGTTAGTAACGACTAATATTTGGCCTGAGTACGTACTAGTAGTATTGGGTCGAATATTAGGGTGTTACAGCACTTGTTTACCAAGGTCGCACAGTCTCTTATCTTTAAGAGCCCCACAGTAGCTTTAATATCCCTATGTAACCTTCTTTCATATTTCATGTGTTTCCAAGATTCATCAGAATTATGGTGGTACATAGTGGAAAACTTGCAAAGTTCTTCGAACTTGGTTGTATATTCTGCTATACTCATGGACTTTTGCTTAAGTGCCATGAACTTTAATTCCTTTAAATTTCTCACTGAATCAGGGAAGTATTTGTGGTAGAAAACTTCTTTGAAAATGTCCCAGGTGACTTCACTTTGAGAAGCTTCAAACAATCTCTTAGTGCCAATCCACCAGAATTCAACATCTGCTTCTAGCATTGTCGCAACTGGGATCGTAACGAAGACGGTGAAAAAAAAGAATTTTCATTTTTGAAGATCAATGGAGTCGCCACCACATTTATTAAAGTTTGGAAAACATTGGAAAAACCCATTTATTTTGAAGAACGATCTTTGAAACCAGTTTTGAATTCGGGAGTCGGTTATGTATAGGGAAGGGTAGAAGTTTAATCCTACGCACCCTAGTACACCCGTCCTTAGACGGTACCTTAGAAAATTGTGCAAACTAATTAATAACCCCTAAAAAGGAAAAAAATAAGAAGAGAGACAAAATATATTTACGAATTTAAACAAAACAAAATAAGGAAAATTAATTTTGGCTTGATAGGGGTTGCCTGCTCCTACGTATCCCCTGGTGCAATGGGGAACTCAAAGTCACGTAGTTCTGTAAAAAATGATTATGGGTTGATAAATTTTACTTATGAAAAAGAATTTATAATAGGAAAATCCATTATTGCACAGAATCCAAGCTAGCACTAGGCCACTCAATGAATTCCCATGATTTAAATAACAATGAAGGCAACATCTGCTACTCAATCATTGTTATTGATCATTACATGGATCAAAAAAGACTTTTGTGAAAGGATGATTCCTTTAGAAAACAGAATCCGTTTTCGCACGGGATTTAAGTTAGCATTTAGCTACTCAATAAACCCTTATGATTCAATAACAATAAAGATAACATTTGTTACTCAATTATCATCACTAATCATTACGCGGATTGAGACAAATCTTGATGAAAATCCATTTGTGCACAGAATACAAGTTAACACTAGGCTACTCAATGAATCCTTATGATTCAATAATTGTGAAGATAACATTTGCTATTCAACCACCATTATTGGACATCGTACAAATGTAAAAGATTTTTAAAAAAGTTATTAATAAAAACGTATATTTTTTTTTACTTCATATTTTTTAAACAAAACCAAAATTTTAACAGAAGTTGACTAAGATAATTCACAAATATAGATACACAAATAATTTGGACCAAAAAACATAAACATATAAAGAATTAAAATGAATAGAAAATTAAATCGTAAACATAATTACACACACAACGCATAATAAAAAAAATCATAAACACAGATATGCACTTAATTCAAGCAAAACACAAAATATATATATATATATATATAAATAAAAAAAATCATAAATACAAGCACATAATTAATCCAAGCAAAACACATAAATATATATATATATATATATAAAATAATAATAATAATAATCACAAATACACAAACATGTAAAATAAATAAACCAAAAATTCTAAATTATTACAATCACATAATTAATTTAATCAAAATATATAAATACAAAGTATTTAAAAACAAAGTAAAATAAATATAACTAAGCAATGAATTTAACCAAAATATATAAAATAAAAATTAAAAAAAAAATTTACTCCAATTATGAGCTGACAAACTTAATTCAGAGACAAAATTATTTATTTAAGTAAAAACACTAAAAAAATACAATAATTAAAAATTAAAAGTAAATCAAGGGTCCTAACCACCATTTTTTTTTTGTATTTTTAAAGTTTTAAGCATAAAATTCACTAAAATATTAAACAAATGATTACATCAATTCCTAAAACAATTTATTTAACTCTACTCAAAAGAACAACAACTCTCTCTTTTTTATTTAAAATTCAAACTAAACTAATTCCTAAATAGACAAATCTTAAAGCCAAAAATTAGATAAACGAATAAACTCGAGTTTAAACACATAATTTGGAAATTTATTCTAAAACTAATGCTAACCCAAACTAAAAATAAATCTTAAAACTCCCTTTTTGTTTTATTAATTTAAATTTACCCCTAAATTAACTCTACCCACTCCCTATACACACTCACACGCTCACACACTCACACACACATGCACACACGCTCACACACAGCTTTCTCACCTTCTCACACGTACATGTCCACATCACACACATAAACAAATACATGCCCATACCCACACATAACATATACAGTACTTACACATTTCACACGGATACACATGAAAAAGAAAAAAAATAATTTCACTCCTTCCCTCTCTACATGTTCACACACAGACAGAGTGAAAGAAAGATTGAGTGAGAGAGATAAGCTGAGGGGGAGATGGAGAGATGAAAGAGTGAGGGAGGGCCACGGAGAGATAGAAGGGGAGCCGCGACGGAGGTGCGGTGTTGCTGGACCGGTTCACGTTCTCGACGGAGGGAGACCGAGACACACCTTGGCTGAATTGGAGCGCGGAGGAGCACCGGCGCGCCCCCTACTTCGGAAGCGGTTCACGGCGGCGCGTGTGGTGAGGTCTTGTGCGATGGTGGTTAAGTGATGCTCATGGCAGAACGCAAGATTAAGGGAAGAAAGAGGGTGCCTGCCATCGTAGTTGGGTTCCACGGAGGATGACCGCACCCCTGCGGTACATGGCGGAAGGCGGCAGTCTTGCGCGGAGAGAGAGGTTGGGCACTTCTTAGCAAGGTGGCTCACAGCATGGAGAAGGATGCCGATCCATGGCTACTCTTGGGAGATCGAGGTCGCGATTGTGATTTGGCAGAAGGGGGAAGGTTACGGCAGATGCATGGAGCTTTGGTGGTCCGCCGCTGTGCTTGGCAAACAGTGGTGGCAGTGCTTCGGTTTTGATCGTGATGAGGGGTGGCGAAAAGAAGAAGAAGGAAGGTTATGATAGTGGTTCCTAGCAGAGGTTAGAAGAAGATGGTTGAAGGAGGAGGATGGTGGAGGCCGCGGCTGGGAGAAGGAGAGACCGTCGCGGCCACCTTCTCCTTTTCCTTTATTATTTTTCTTTTTGATGTTTGATGATGATGATGATACTATCAATGCTACCGAATCTACCTTGTTCTTTCCTTTTGTTTCTGAATTGTATCACTGGACTAGATATTGATGATTTCTTGCAGGTCCTCAAATTGATTTTCTGATGTTTCTATATATGCGTTTGAATTTTTCCTCCGTGTGTTTTTTTTAAAAATTCTCCCTGCCTCTTGAAGTGTTGTTGACATTGAATATTTATGCACACGGTCATCCTTGTATTGACCACTACCATCATTGATCACAACCTGCCCATGGGGTCTCCTTTCTCTGTAAAGAAAGAGAACATAATCATGGTTGAAATGGCAAGTGGAGAAGTCATCATTGTGCAACAAGGGATGGGTATCATGTCGTTGCCACTCAGCCTTTTTTATTTTACTTGTTTATTATTTTAAAATTGACGATCACTTGGTGCCAGCCACTTTTCCATGATTATTGCTCTTTGCCCATCATTTCCACATTGGCATGTTGCTCGTGGGTATCCAAGAAGTGGAGCGTACAGTGCCAGGATCCTCTATGTTCTTTTTTTCCAAATGGGCTGAAATGCGATTTGGGTTAATAAATGGGCTGAACTGATTTTTATTTTTATTTTTAAAGGGAATGGATAGAAATGCTTAAACTTTTCTTTTTTTTTTAATGAAAACAGGCTAAAAAGATTGGACCACTCTTTTTGTTATTCGCCTAAAATAAAAACTCAAAATAAATAATAAATAAATCCAAATTAAAAAGGTTTAAAAAAAATGCAACGAAGAACTATTGACAAAATTTGAAATTGTTCACAACTTTACTCAATAAAACAAAACAATCAATATGGGCTAAATTCGGAAAATATGCCAAAAGATTTTTGATTTTGTTTTATGGGCCGGATAAAATCAGGTGTTCACAAGCATTAAGTAGCAGAAGCCACTTTCTGGCTCTCAATGCAAGGAAGAATTGAGAAAATTTTCTCCATGACCTTAATCCATTCTTCTGCTCAAAAAGGTATAGGGTTTACTTTCCTGCACTTTGCAAACTTCTGGTATTCCATGTCCACTTCTACTACTCTAGAATTCCTAACTAGATTTCCTTCAGCATGTAGATCTAACCTTTCTATCATACTGGTGGCTACTGCAGCTTGTTTTCTTAAAGCTGCCGCTATCTCATGAAGGGTGTCCATCATACCCACTTCATCTCCATCTCCATTCTTCGTATGCTAATTAGAAGTCATTGATTCCTATCACACCAAACAAAAATATTGAGTTGATCAGGCTCAATACCAAGCTAAGTGTGGCAGAAATCTATAACATTCCTAACTAACGGTCATACACACACATATAAAATCATAATGCATGACAGTTACTAAGGAAGCATAGCTAGTCCATTCCCCAAGGTTCTACAAGGATGAACTGCTCTATTACCATTTTGTAACATCCTCACAAGTACAATCTCATCCTTAAGTCCTGACATCAAACTTGAGAGTTGTTACTTGTATATTAGCGGATCTTTCTTAAATATCTATAGCAAGCTCGATTAATACATGTAATAACTAAGTGTAATTCTATTAAAATATATAACAAAGAAACACAACATTTATTGAATACATAGCTAAGTACAAAAGGAAGTTCTTTTAAGAGCTTTAATACATACACGTGTAGATAGAAAAGCATATGAGAAGGGGGTTGAATCGTGTTTGCCTTTTCTTTCATTAGGGAAGTTCTAAAAAACTTTATCAAAAGCTATCAAGTTGTGAACTTGTAGCACAACGAAAAATAGCATTAGATGCTTCAGAAAGCAAACTTTCTGGGTTAAACAAGTAACAGAAAAATGTAAGATAGACTTTTTTAAAATAGATACTGATACAAGAATAGATATGGAAATAAAATAAGAGATGAAGGGAAAAGAAGATTCAACACAGGAGATTTTATACTGGTTTGACCAAACCTACCTACATCCAGTTTTCAACAACCATTGAGTTTCACTAACTCTTTCCCCAACCTGAGAAAAAGCAAAGATAGTCTTTACAGTAGCCTTCCCAAGCTTTGTTCAGTAACTAGTAGACAACCCCTACTGTAATACCCGGTGTACACATGTTAGTGGAAAAATTCCATATGGCCCTAGGATCCCCTGAGACCCATCCATGTTTCCGAGTCCTGAATTTCACTAAGTCTGGATCCTATACTTCCTTGGAGAGTCATATGTTAGAGTCACATTCTTGGGATAAGAAATCCTAATAATTGTTCCCAGGAGGAAAACAAGTTAAATAATAATTTTTAGTGAATTTTATGAAGCCTTTAAACATTTCATGTTTAGCCCACAAGTTTAGAAAATCTTGATAATTCTCATATTTGAACTAAAACCCAAAATTTGGATTTTGATTTGTTGAGATTTTAATTTTTATGATATTTTATTTGAATCTAAAAGTGGGTACTTCCTTATTTATATTTATGTTTTAAAATTAATGAAGAGTAAAATAAATGAGTGTTGAGATAACCCAGATGCCAAGATGACAAAAGGACGCAGTTTGGGTGCTATTGTTGCATAATTTTGCAGAACAGCCTTGCTGTAGCGAGCAGACGGGCCAGGAGGCTTGCTATAGTGAGATATGTTTACTATAGTGAGTTGTTGCTTTTCTAAGTTCGCTATAGCAAGCTTTGCTCACTGCAATGAATGTGTCTGATGTCAGCACAGTGCAAAACGATACAATTTTGATAAGTGAAACCCTAGCCCTTTTATATACCCCTAAACTCGGGCTCCCCTTTCCATTTTCAAAACCTTTGACCTACAATGCTCATCCCACTCTCTTCCACTCAATATAACATCAAATCTTCCTCCTTCAAGCTTCAAGGTGAGTTTGGTTGTGAGTTTATGCTTCCTTTTTCTCTTTCCATTCATGTTCTAGTGTATAGGCTTTGTTATTTCTCTCATTATTGTCAAGTGAGGGTGCTCCCCCAATGTTGTTATAGTTGTTATAAGAGTTTCTAGAGATTAACGGAGATTAATCTCGGGTTTATATTGCTCTATGACAGTTATCAGTGTCATTCCAAGCTCTCCAGGCCAAGTTAGTAGTGCCCACATACTCCCGACTTCAAATGGTGAGTGGGCTCAAACTCATGACCTTAGTTTCATCATTATGGCTATGTTTTATGCATTATGCTTGTTATATATATGAAGTATGAGATGAGATTATGTATGGACTATGATTTTGCAAGTTATGGTAAAGCTAGTAAATATTACAATTTTTATTACAGCATGAAAAATGTATTTCAAGAAAAACCATGGGACCATAAATTGGACTGATGCATGTTATGAAAATGTTAAATAGATATTATGGATTTATGATATTGCCATGCTTTAAGGATTGGACTTTTAGAAAGCATTTTATTGAAATGCTAAGTTGAGTTACGATGAATAAAGTATGATTTAGCTTTATGAAGAAATATGCTATATGGTTTTAGAGTTTTTGTGATTTAGAACCCCCAGTGCTTTAAACTATGATTTTAGAGTTATCAAGTATATAAAAATATGTTAGCTTAAGATATGAACCTAGAACTTCGGTTTTATAGTACCAGGAGGTACAGAATTCAGTATGATTCATAGCGACTACTAGATACATATTCCGTGGGCTTGAAATTAGGATGCCTACAAATGGTGATCACTTGGGCACGATTTTCATAGCTACAGTTATGCTAAAGTCAGATTGTTAGAGTTATATGAATTTAGAACTCCTAGTGTACTAAGAATTTAGGGGCTCTATTTCGTTAGGGACAAAGTACCCATTTTTTAGGCTATGGATTTTGTCAAACTAGTTTAGACAGTAAAGATCAAGAAAATAGAAAATTAATTAATGGCTATATGAGATCGTTAATCTTGGTACCAAGTTGTCCATCAGAGAACAATATCACCCCGATAACAGATACCAAAAATGGGACCTGGTTAGGTACCCTCAGCTTGTTCGACAGGGACTGTTTGATTTTATAGCTTTTGGTTATTATATATGTATTTATTTATCTCAGCAGATACTATTTCCCTAGGCTTTGCCGCACCTTAGTTAATATGATTTCATGTTGCTTGTGAGTTTACAATTGTTGTTCATGAATTTATGAAATGAGAAATGTTTTCTTATATAGCTATGTATTTAAATATAAAATGATTATGATTGTTGCATGCATGGTATTATATGTATGTTCCTTGGTTTTCCCATATGGGTGATAGGTGAGAGCTCACTCACTAAGTCAATTAACTCACCCTTCATAGTTGCAAGTACAGGTTCAGTTTCAGCTCAGTTTGGTAGACTCACTTTTTTCCAGTGGTGAACCTTATTTTGGAGTAAAGCTTAGTATAGGTTTATGTTAGTATTAGAGGTCTCCAGTAGATGTGTAGGCAGGATCTAAGCCATCATTATTTTCAAATGTTGTATTAGATTTCAGTATTTGAAATAATTATGTCTATGTTTTCAGTTTATAATCATAGATTTAAAATGGTAAAGTTGATTTGAGTTTATGTAACAAGCCATATATGTTTCCAAGTATTAAGTTGGTTTTCATATTTAAAATTTAGTTCAAGTGATGAAACAGTTCATGTTTTCATGATTAACATGTTTAATGGAGATGTCATATAGTTTTCTATATTAAGGTATTTCGGTCTTGTGAAATTGGATATCAGATTTTGAATAAATATTTGGATAAAGATTTAGAGGAAATTATATTTCCAAAATGTAAATTAAGTATAATATTATTATATTTTATGCATTTAAGGACATGTCACCCAGTAGGCTTATGTGGAGATGTGATTCCTTACATGTCGGTCATGTTTTCCAAGTTGGGTCGTGACACCTACCATCACAAATCAAGTAGTTATTTACTAGCCTCTTCAAACTGAATCGAGTAGTTTTGTGCTAGCTTTTCCATGCTGAAATCGTGACCAGT
Organism: Dalbergia cochinchinensis; assembly: GCA_031216125.1. Lineage (NCBI taxonomy): Eukaryota > Viridiplantae > Streptophyta > Magnoliopsida > Fabales > Fabaceae > Dalbergia > Dalbergia cochinchinensis. The sequence goes on from CM062369.1 coordinate 34,732,519, forward strand.
AAAAAATCCTTTACTATCACATTGTAAGTAGTCTTTAATAAGCCTCTTCAAGTTATCTTGCACTGATCACTTCTGGATCAAGGATGCAAAGGTTATATGTTTAGGTTGCAACTTAAACTAACCTACACTCAATTTTTCTTTGGATTTAGACTAAAAGATCTTGAAATACTTGAATGACTTCTTTCTAGATATTCTTCCTTAGAAGAATGTATGATAAATGAAGGACATAGAAAGAAGATTTTATGAACAAGGAAAGGATTACAAGCAATAATGAATATTACAGAAGAATGAAGGAAAAACTTGGCAGTGTTACAGCTCTTTTTCTCACCGTTAAGTTATATTCTTTGTAAGTAGATCATTTCTATTTATAGAAGTCTTCCTTGTAACCATTGCCTTTGATCAGATCTTCTAAGGATATATGTTGTTCTTTTATTTGTATCTTAGAAAGATAATCTAGAAGAGTAACCTGTCTATATGCCAGATCAGTTTACAGAAGCTGTTGATGAATAGAGATTTCTGATGCCCTTCAGAAAACTGCTCTTACTTTTTGAACCATGGTTTTGAACTTTTTCTTCTAGAACTTTTGAGTAATTGACTTTAAAAATAAGAGAGATGATCAGCCGATTTTGACACCAGGATTTGAATTTTTCAAATTGAAATTGAAATTTGAAATTAAAGTTTCCCTCCATTTCCTTGTAGATTTGCTCTGTTTTCTTGAATGTAAGCTTTCTAAAGTGCGGTAATCTTTTCTTGATTGAGATATGAGTCTTCGTGTCTTCAATCTCTATTTGTTAATGATCTAATCTTTACGAATGTGAGGATTAACGATAGTAGAACACTTTGACTTCATAGATTATGGGATATCTTCCTTTTCGATGTACTTTCTGAAGTCTCAAAACCTTGGTTTCTTGTATTGTTGATTCCTCTTCAATCGTTAGTTAACTTTTCCTTGAATCAAGATATTATATTCACTTCCTTTACCGTTCATATCTATTGTCATGAGATAAACATGTTTGCACATGCGATGTGAATCCTTATTTGATTAAGCCTTGCTTTTGCTAAACGATAGAATCCTGTTTATGATCTTACAAGAAACTCAAGACAAACATTAGTCATTCTTCAAAGTATTTTCCTTAAATTGAATTTGTTGTCATTCAAAACAGATTAGCACATCTTGATAGAGTTTTGGAGCTAACAATCTCCCCTTTTTTGATGATGACAAATCAATTTGAAGAAAATCTTTTGAAGTGATGTTGAAAGAAATATTACTGAAATATAAGCATGATAGTTCATATTCTTTCAACTTTATCACTAAAAGAAATTTTCAGGAAGTTCTTTTCTTAAGGCATGATATGAATCATATAAAAACATTTTTGTTGTTAAATGACTTTAATCAAAGCTTATGTTATTTCTTTTTGAAGCTTAAACCAGGTTTAATGCACTTTCTGAAAAGATATCAGAGCAGTATGTCAACAAGAAAAATTTTTAAGCCTGGATATACAACCAGCCTGATCATAAAAAGATACTTTATGAAGATCCATGTACTTGAAAGAACGTAATAAGTTATACTTGTGATTTTTTATCTTGATTAGCCCTTGTATTCAGCACAATAATATCCAACCATACTTTTTGAAAGCACATGATTGTGAATATATACGAAAGCTAATAGCATTTTCAAGGACATGTATCAAGGTATGCATATATATATATATATATATATATATATATATATAAATATATATATATATATATATATATATATATCAAAGAAGGAAGAGGTATCAAAGTAAAAACATAAAAAAGAACTTCAAAAGATGCTAAAAAAATTCTCTGAATAGGCTCCCCTACAACAACAGCTCCCCTTATATTTCACAGCACAAACAAATTTTCTTTATATATTTTCTTCTCCTTCTTTTGTCATTAACAAAAAAGGTGTGCTGGAAATTAGTAACACCATCATCAGCCCTAACGCCGTACTTCACGAAGTATTTCCAATAGCAATGCTTCATGTCTCTAAGACATGGCTTCTAAGTTATCCAGACGATTGTTGATGAGGCATTGTTTGGGCGTTGTTCACACAACATCAATTGAACCTCTGTGTAGTTTGGCTGTGCCACTAGTGGCGGTTGAAGGATCAACACCTTGAACAGGAGAAGGATCAAGTATAGTTGAAGCAGGAGGTTGTTCTACCCTAAGAGGAGAAGCAGCAGTAGCAGACTCATTCTTTGAAGTTGTTTCCATGGTAGGGATGTGACTTGAGTAGTGCTTTCCTTCAGCCATATCTAGGTGATGTGTGTAATAAAAAAAAAGTTGAAGCTTTGAAGAAGCTAGAGGTTATAGGAAACAGAGATTTGTGAGAAGATGAAACAGTTAGAGGTTTAGAGTTTGAGATTTGAGGAAGATAGTAAACAAGGTCGTAACATTTAAGAAGTGGGGGTTATTTAAGTGATGAGATGTAACTGACTAAAGGTGAGGCGATGTAGGAAAGAGAAACTTAAAAAGAGAGGGAGTTATCCTGCCTCACGATCCTTCTTCACAAAGAAAGATTTCTAACTCTTAAGAGCATTTTCTAAAAGGCTTTCTTTCTGCGCTTCATTTTTCACTTTGTGACCCATTCTAGACTAATCAGAAAAAATCTACATAAACTTATCTTCATATCTTGAAACCTTTTTCCCATACGAATCTCAAGCTTTATGTCCTCATATCTTCTTTCTGATCAACCCATATATAGTTAGAGATATTGTCTTCTTTCTGATCTATTATCTGATCTTCAATAAATATACCTGGTCTTGCAAACTAAGATCTTTCCTTTTGGGCTTTAGTTTGGGAGTGGAGAAGAGAGGGAGAAAACCCAAAGATGGTTAATGCATCAGTGATTATGCAGTTTTGAAAAGAGTTAAGTTCAAAAGCTTTTCCAAAACACAAAATCAATATTCAGCTAATGGATTTGTGAATATATCTGATACTTGGTCTTCAGTATTCATAAACATTAACTCAACATCTCTTTTTTGAACATGATCACGAATAAAATAATGTTTAATATCAATATGCTTGGATCTAGAGTGTTGAATAGGATTCTTTGCAAAATTTATAGCACTTGTATTATCACAATAGATAAGTGTAACATCCTAATTTTCAACCCAATACTCCTAGGACGTATTTAGGTTAACCATTAGTCCATTACTCTTCTAGCCTCATTCTTTAAGACCTTTCTTTAAAATACTTAGTGGAAAATATGGGTAGAAATTTTTTTTTTGAAAACATAAACAAAACATGAGCCTTGCGTACCGTGAAACGTAAACATGAAAGAATAACACGAACAGAAACACCAATTAAGCTTTCATAGAAGGAACAACCATCGACACATCATCATGTAACATTAACATTAAATATTGAGTCGAACATTAATAGTATTAGTGACATAGGGACATCCTACCATAATGCCACGTTAAACATATCGTGCCCACCTTTAAAGGTTGGGCATGCAACAACTCAAAAACCACACATAACTTATGGTGTACTTAGACTATGTCCTCGTTTCCGCTACACTCCTTCGATCTCGACCTTCAAGCACTTCCACGTCAGCACTTAAGAGCAATCCGCGAGCGTCGTATCAACCTTGTCTGAAGACGAAGATGGAAAAGGAAAATAGGGGGTGAGAATCTTCTACAAGAATCTCAGTAGAGATCCCCTTTTCGCACACGTGTCATCATCATCGTCCTCAGGAACCTCGGGTTTAATTATGAAATCGTGAACATGCAGAGATTTATTTATTAAGTTCTAAACATCCATTACCAAGGCCCATTCATTTTATCATGAGTCTTGTAATGAATGCATCATGTTTTTTTATGATATGCATGTCAATACTCTATGCAAACAGTACTAGCTTTTTAACAAGTATAGCATTCATAGATATAGTGCATGATACGTGGGTCATAAAATCATAGATCATAAAACATAGAACATGGAACTTGATACATAGTGCATGGTACATAAAACATGAATCATGGAACGTAGATCTTGGTACTTAAAACATGGTGCATGGTAGCTTAACTTGGTTACTTAGGTGACGTTGACATATTATCCTTTTCTTCCTGGGGGCCACCCTAATATTTCTCCCTTTTGAGAAATCTCTAGGTTATGAGCTCATACCATGCTAGTCGTCACTAGCATATGGACTCATCACATTGTGATAAGTTAAAAATCCCGACTTATAGTACGGGTCTAGGGGGCATAGAATCACCTCATCCCCACCTATAGTTTGATGGTTCCAAAGGATCATTTTCTCATAGTTCAATGTCACCTTAAGTCTTAGCATGTTAAGACAAGATGCCCATAGTTCATGCATGTTACATATGAATCACCTCATCCCCACCTATAGTTTGATGGTTCCAAAGGATCATTTTCTCATAGTTCAAGTCATAGTAAGATGCTACATATTCCATGCATGTCACATATATCGTGTAATTCTAACATAGGCATCTTTAAGGTTCTAAAGGGTACCATAACATGCAAATGATACAATCATCATTTAAGAGCAATAACTCACATAGCATCATCACACTTGAAACATGGAGCAAAAATCATCATATAGTAAACAAGAGCAATAAGCCGTTTAACTTGATCATGCTTGATATCTAGCATATAAGATCATATATTCATAGTAAGCAAAGGCATAAACTCATGTCACAATAATTCCTAGATTCAAGCAATGTAAGGTCATAGCTTCAAGTCATTAAATCAAGAAAGCATTCTGTTTGTAAACTTGGGTTCTGGTAATTGATTACATAAGTATCGTAATCGATTACACAGCTTCGAGATTTCAAAACATGGAAGATAGGGGTTCTGGTAATCGATTACATGAAACTTGTAATCGATTACTTTGTTTAAAAACACTTTGCTGGGCCCTAGAACATCTGGGTAGTCGATTACATGATTCGGTAATCGATTACTAGAGTCCAGAATGTGTAATCGATTACACTATATAGTAATCGATTACTTTGGGCAAAAGTTCATGTTTGAGCTCATCTGAGCTTTCTGGTAATCGATTACATAGGCTGTGTAATCGATTACCAGCATCTTAAAAACATGAAAAAATCAGGTCTGAACATATCTGAGTCATTCCTTTGAAATGCTTATGGTGGCCAGTTTCTCTTGGAACAATTTTGAACTTCAAAAACATCTTAGCAATCATTTTAACTTGTCAAAACCCTCATAAATATAAGAACATACTCAAAATGCTTTTGAGTACAACCTATGTTTTAAAAAGACTTAAAACATGAGCTATAGGCTCTTGTGACTAATGAAAACTCATCTTGGAGCCAGCATCATCACATGGCCAATATGTACATTCCAAGAATGTTTCCATGGTTAACCTCTTCTCAAGATGAAATGGGCAAGTCTTTGAGCTCTAGTATCTTAGGTGATGACATAAAATAAACGTGCTATGCATTTCATTTTAGAGTCCTTTAGAAAGTAAAGTGATAGCTCAAAGTAAATATGAGGTGCATATCCATTTTCATTCTTTGAGTTTAGTGAGGACTTGAAATATAAAATGAGATGCAAAGCTTGGAATTTAAACATGCATAATGCAAGTTCATTCTTTATCTTGGGATTTAGTGATGGCATAGAAAATAAACGTGTCATGCAAAGCATAAACATAAACGTGAATGCAAGTTACTTTTATATCTTGTCTAAAGCTCTTACAAGGCTTTAAGAAGGAACATAGTCCTAACCCAAAACTCATCTTCACAAGAAAAGAAAAACCATTGGTACCAAGGCATCAAGAGAAAACATGACTTCAAGAATCATGAAAGTGGTCAAATCTTAACAAAAGAAAGGAACCATTTTTAAATCTCTAGGGACCAAGATCTTGATGATCCAAGCATCAACATCCTAAGTCCTCATCATTGAGTACATAGCTTCCTTCAAAACAAATATTTAAACAAGGTTCATGATAAAGAAGAAAGCAAAAGCAAAACCAAAACCATGCTTGGTTTAGGGCCAAAGTTTCAAGCTTTAGAGTTTGTTCATGTGACGAGCATCAACATGAAGCTCTCATCATCAAGCTTACATTTTTCCCATGTAAAAAGGCTCCATGGCCGAAGACATGAGAAGAAGAAGAAAGAAGATCCAAAATGTTCAAGAGAAACATAAACTCTTTTAACTAAACTTGTAAAGAATGAAACTTTCTTTAAGAAAAACTCAAGCTTTAGAGGTCTCATGAGAGATGGACTCATGGTCACATCTAGAGAACACTCATCATCAAGCTATCATATTCAAGGCCTTGAGGCCGAAAACTAAGGGGGAAGAAAAGGAAGAAACCAAAAAGAAAGCAACATAGAGGTTCAACCATTCATCAACTCCCAATCAAGATTCAAGCATAAGAATCAAAGACATGTTTAGAAAGAGTTCCCTACCTTGTGTCTTGACAATGAAGGAGAGAACTTGAGCTTAAGGAACTCTTTGAGAGTTTGAGAGAAAAGTGAGAAAGCTTGAGAGAAGGAAATGAGAGAGTTTGAGACTTTGGAGAAGGATCCAAAAGTGATGGAGTTGTGGAGTGTGGTGTATTTATAGGCAAATGAAGGAGTGAAGGGGGATTTGGTTGAAGCTTCTTGAAGAAGGAAGAGAGAAATATCTTCTTGTGTGGTCATTCTTGGTGTGATTGAAACCATGGGTAGACATAGGTCATAGGGTAGCTTGAAAGACAACTTGATTGATTACATAAAATAAAATTCTTTTGAATTCTTGGGGGGAGTGGCTGAAAATTATAGGGCCATGGGAGGGAAAATTTCATGGCCACAAGATAAAATATCTATATGTGTTGTCATTCAAAGGTGTGGAAGAAAGTATGGAAGGTATGATTGATTATGAAGCTTGATTGAAAGCTTTGAGTGACAACATAAACAATTCATTCTTTTGAATTTTGAATGACATATATATTTTTCCAATGTGATCATGATGATTTGAAAGTGACAACTTTCTTGGAAAAGAGAGTGTCATTGGGAATGGGAGTGTGAATAGTAAAAATACTATTCATAGTTGCTTTTTCTTTAAAGAAAGAAAAGAATTTAGAAAAGGGTTTTAAATTTCCTTAAACAATTCTAGGTTCCAATTAGTTTTAAATAAGGATTTTGGCTCTAGATTAATTATGGAAATTAATTAACCTTTCATTAGAGCCTAATATTGCTTAGGTTCTGAGTTAGATAACTCATTAAGCCCAAAATGCACTAAGCATGGGTAAAATCATAATTTTACTCAAAACTGCCCGGGACAACCGGGACTTAAACAAACCTTAAACAAACATAGTTCATGCCTTAAAATCATTGTTTTGAACCTCCGGGCAAAGTCCGGGTCAAAACAGAACTTAAATCTGCCTTAAATTACTGTAAGGGTATTTTGGTCATTTACACGCAGAAACCTCAAAAATGAGATTCTTCTGCTCTATTAAACACACCATCACATATAATCCCCTTCAAACATTACAATAGCCCTATGAAGATGGCCGAGGTCGGCCGTCCTCGATTTTCAGGTAAAAATGACCTTAGGGGCATTTTGGTCATTTTTACGCTTAGAGAAAATCAGGGTGTTACAATAGGGATTTTGGAATACCTCAAGCGGTAATCTTTTAGCTAATTCCTTATCCACAACATCTGGGTGTAGCAGTTTATAGTAGCTACATATTCAGCTTCAGCAATAGAGAGACTGATTGTGTTTTGCTTTTTACATGACCATGTAATCAAGCTTTCTCCAAAGAAGCAGTAGCAACTACTTGTGCTTTTCCTTTCAACTTTATTTCCAGCAAAGTCAGTATCATAAAATCCTACGATATCACAAGAAGTACCTTTCTTGTACCATAAGCCAAGATTAGTAGTACCTGATAGGTATCAAAGACTCTTTTGACAGTATTTAAGTGTGATTGCTTTGGATTAGATTGAAATCTCACACAAATTCCCACACTTAATTAAATGTTTAGTCTACTAGCTGTAAGATATAGTAGTGAACCAATTATTCCATGATAATTGCTTTCTAATACTTTCTCACCATTTTCATCAGCATCTATGATTTGAGATGGAAGCATAGGGGTACTCATTGGTTTTGCTTGATCCATATTAAACTTTTTCAATAATTCTTTTATATATTTTTCTTGATGGATCATAATCCTTTCCTTTTGTTGTTTTATTTGTAAACCCAGGAATAACTTGAACTCACCTATCATACTCATCTCTACTTCACTCTACATTAATTTTGAAAACTTTTCACAAAGAAAATGATCAGAAGTGCCAAATATAATGTCATCAACATATATTTGAATTACCAGAAAGTTATTATCTTGTTCAAGAGTAAAAAAAGTAGTATCAATATTACCTCTCTTGAACCCATTCTTAAGCAAGAAGGTGCTCAGTCTATCATGCCAAGCTCGTGGGGCTTGTTTTAGACCATAAAGAACCTTCGTTAGCTTAAAGACATGGTTGGGAAGGTTTTCACTCTCAAAACCAGGAGGCTACTTTACATATACTTTTTCAAAGAGAAATCCATTTAGAAAAGTAGACTTGACATTCATTTGATAGAGAGTGAATCTCTTGTAGGCAGCAAAAGCAAGTAGCATTCTAATGGCTTCAAGCTGAGCTATTGGTACAAAGGTTTCATCATAATCAACTCCCTCTTATTGATTATAACCTTGTGCAACCAATCTTGCTTTGTTTTTGATAAATTTCCCTACCTTATCGAGCTTATTCCTGAACACCCATTTTGTGCCAATGATGGCTTTTTCCCTTTGGTTTTTCAACAAGAGTACAAACTTTGCTTTTCTCGAACTGATTCAATTCTTTTTGCATAGCATCTACCCAACTTTCATCACTTAAAGCTTCTTCAATGCACTCAGGTTCAATCGCGTAGCTAAAAATACAGTTTGATGTATTTCTAAAGGATGATCTGGTTCTCACACCCTTAAACATATCTCCAAGAACTTTGTTTTGAGAAAGTGCTTTTAAATCAAAAACTCCCCTGTAGTTTCTTTGACTTTGTAGTTCTTTAACTTCTCTTTCATCTTTAGATTGCTCTTCTTGATGATCAGAAATATAACTTTTTGATATTTTGGGAGACTTGAACAAATATTTTGAAATACTTGTATTCTAGACCTTACTTTCTGATGTTTTGTTGTAACGCCCCGCTTTTCTGTCGGAGTGGAAAATGACCAAAATGCCCCTGAGGTCATTTTCGGCCCAGAATTTGAGGATGGTCGGCCCGGCAGTCCTCGAAAGGCCAACTCAATGTTTGAAGGGGATTGAATAACCCTTGAGTGGTTTCGGAGGCGAAAGTCTCATTTTCTGCAGTTTCGGGTCAAAATGACCAAAATACCCCTATAGCGTTTTTGCACGGGTAAAGGTGCCGTTTGAGCCCGAAACTTTCCCCAGAAGTTTAAAACAATGTTTTTACATGTTTCAAAGCATCTGTTTGAGTCCCGATGGTCCCGGGCAGTTTTAGTGCAAAATTATGATTTTGCCCCTAGAATAATGTTTTTGAGCTTAATGATGTAATTAAGCAAACCTAAGCAATATTAGGCTCTAATCGAAGATTAATTAATTTTCATAATTAATCTACATTCAAAATAAATTATTAAAATTAATTAGAACCTAAGATTTCTTAGATTAGATTTAGATCTCCTTTCTAAAACTCAAGATTTCACTTTTGGAATCTTGAATAATGTTTTCTCTCTCCAATTCCTTAAATCAAGGAATTGTGTCTAGAATTGTTTATACACTAAAATGAGTTTATAACTCACTAATGATGCAAGACCACTCCTTAATTATGTCTTGAAAACCTTGATTACCCATTTTCTCACCTAAACACTTTCTTACAAATTCCTAATCTTAGTCCTAATCAAAGATACACCTAAACACAACTCTAAACCACAATTAAAATGCAAGAAATCCTCCCCCATGGCTGATGCAATTTTGGCCCTCTCTCTCCCATTTGCATCACATGTTGAATTGTTTCTCACTCAAAGAACCATGCTTGAGCCATACCTTGAACCATACCTCACCATACTTTGAACCATACCTCACCATGCCTCAAGATCACAACATCTCACTTCATGGAACTCATGGGGGCTGCCCTTGTGCTGATGGCCGAAGCCTTCCCTCCCTCCTTGCACCTTGCATTTGTTTCATTTCTCTATAAATAGCATGCTTGGGTGAACTTGAATCATTTTGGGTTCATTTGCTTAGTATAAGTTTTCAAAGAGCACTTCAAAGTTTCCTTTTTCTCTCAAGTTCAAGTCTTCAAGTTCTTCAAGTTCTTCATCCTCTTCTCTCATCCTAACCTTCAATCACTTGGTAGGGACTTTCTTTCAAGAGCTTCTTTCATTTAAAGTTCTTAATCTCTTTATGTGTTCATAGTTTCTCTTGAATCATTTTAGAACTTCTTTTCTTCTTCTTCTCCTCCTTGTTTCGGCCATGAGCCTTTGAGAGCAAAGGAATGAGATCTTGATGATGAGGGTTTCATGATGATGTTCATCACTTAAACAAACCTCTAAAGGTTGATCTTTGTTCTTAAGTTAAAGATGTTTTCTTTTGTTCTTTCTTCTTGAACCTTGAAACCTTTTACCTTGATGATATTTTAGAATGGTTACATGAACTCAATGATGAGGACTCATGATGTTGGTGTTAATGCATCACCAAGATCATGGTCTTTAGAGTTTCAAATGTTTCCTTTTCTTCTTAAAAGTTCCGTCTTTACATTTTCGGCCATGTTGGCCAATGAGGTTCTCAATGGCTTGATGATGAGAGCTTCTATAGGATGACTATGTGTTCACCACAATGAAGTCTCTAGAGCTTGAGTTTTAATAAAAATGTTATCTATGACCACATCTCAAGAAAAGAAACTTTGTGTTTTAAAGAACCCTTGAGGTTCACTCTTGTCTTACTTTATCTTTCCATGATAAGTTTGGGTTGAGGTTTAAGTTCCTTTAAAGTCTTGTATGAGCTTTAATAAGAAATAAAATGAACTAGCATTCATATTTAAATTCAAGCTTATGCATTACATATTTACTTTAAGCTTTGCATTCATATTTAATTTCCAAGCCATCACTTAAAGTTAAAGGATAAAGAATGGATTGCATCTCATATTTACATTCTTGTCTAGCAAATTTACTTTTCATCACTAAAGAACATAAAGATTTAAAATGAGAGCTTGCACTATCACCTAACTAAATCTCAAAGCCTTTCTATTTCGGCCTTAAAGTCGATTGTTGCTGGGCCTAGAGCACTAAAATAAAGAAATGAACTTGCATATTTATATTTTATGTTTTGCATATTTATATTTCAAGTCTTGCATATTTAATTCAAGCTTTGCATATTTATAATTCAAGTCTTGCATATTTACCTTAAGCTCTCACTTTACTTTGTGATGAAGAATAACAATGAAGTGCATAGCATGTTTAAATTATGTCATCACTTAAAGACCTTAGAGCTCAAAGACTTGCCCATTTTATCTTGAGTTAAAGTCTAATGTGGAGGCATTCTTTGGATGCATAATTTCGGTCATGTAGTGATGATGAACTTGGAAGGAGATTCATCTAGCTACAAGGGCCAACAATCTAAGTTTTAAGATTCTCTTTAAAACCTCATGAAGTTTATGAGATTAAGACCAACAAGATTTATGAATTTAATACCCTTTAAGGAGGGATTAAGTGGTCACTGACCTAAGGATGTTTTTAGGTCTTTTACAAAATAAAATGGTTTGCAAAAGAGTTTTAGAAGTCCTAAAAATGGTTCCAAGAGAAACTAGCAACTTATGCGTTTTAGAAATATCAAGTTATGCATCTTTTTGGAAACTTAAAGTTTCGGTTCTTCCAAGATGAGTTTGCTGTTGTATGATGATGTTTTGATATATTTGAATGAGTAAAAATTATGTATGATGAGGTAGGAATATTTCTATGCAAGATAGGAGAGAAACTAGCTTTCTAGAAAAATCGTAAAGTCAAGATTTAGCATAGTTTTAACCCATTTATTTTTGGACATTGCGCAAACTATTTCGATGGGAATATAATCAGATTAGGATTGTTAAATCATGATAAATTTGGTTACAATTGAAGTAGGATTGAATTTTAGCACCTATAGAGAAACTAGTAACTAGAAAATCGTAAAACCGCAATTCTAGAACTCTTAGAACATTTAATTCTTAGAATCTGTCCAGCAACCTTATAATGAAGAGAACATGGCCTATAATTAGTTCTTAGGCATAGAAATGCCTCATAATTTGTTTAGGTCGAACTTGTAGCGCCTTAGGCGAAGACAGAACCAAGAAAGGGTCTAAAATGTAAGTTCTAGAACCCCGCAATTATAAGCTTATAATGCTGCCCCTAAGGAATGATGTTGTTCAGATTTAATAGAGAGCACAAATAATAATGAGATCTATTAGAAAAGAACCCTTAGGTGCATAAAAGGTTGATAGAAGATGATAGGTTAATTACATCACAGGATTAAGGCCCGTAAGGGTCAAAGCATAAGATACCATAGGATCAAGAGCATAATGGATTTTTAATGTTGCTTGTGAACGCATGAGAATGATTATGTGAATGCATTAAAATTATGATGGAGGATGCATGTTTGAATGACTTATGTGGCATAAAGAAGAATTTGGAAGAAATTCGGCATGCTGCAGTGATGCTGCTGAATTTCTGACAAATTCGGGACTCAAAAAGTTTTTGAAAACCTATGAGATTTTTATGAGGTACTAAGATGAGTTCTCGGATGACACCGGTTCGGCCGAGCACCTCCAGAGAACTCATGTGACATCAATACCAAGATGAATTCTTGGGTGATACCGGTTCAGCTGAGCACCCCCAAGAAATGCCCCCTAGCCCGTACTGGATAAGTCGGGATTATGTTTATGATTATGTTACGCTTATCAGGATTGATAAGTAAGAACTAGTGACGACTAGTTAAGGTATGAGCTCATAACCTAGAGATGTGACACATTCTGGGTGACACCGGTTTGGCCGAGCACCCCCAGAGCGATTGTCTTTTAGGGTGGCCTATGAGGAAGTTATGATGTTTATGTCGCAAAGTTTCCCATATGAGAATTTAATTGCCACTTTATGCCACTATTATGATGTTCCTATTATTGAGATTATTATTCTTGCATTAAGTAGAGCCATGCATACATTCTTTAAATATGTTTGCATCCACATCATTAAGAATCATGCTAAAATGAACGGATCTTGGCTAAATATGTTTTAAAACCTAAAAATAGACTTAATGCATGCTCACTTATTTTGTTTACTAAACCCAAGGTTCCTGAGGACGTAGATGATGACACCTAGGTAGTATGAGGCCCTACTGAGATTCTTTAGCAAGATTCTCACTCCCTCTATCTCTTTCTTTCCGTCACGTCTTCAGATAGCGACGTTCGTGGTTTTTGTGGACACCCCGACATGGGAGGTGCACTATGATCCGGATCATGGATCTTACCATTTTGAGGGACAGTGCACGGTGCGAGTCTTCATGTTCGTAGGACGTCCCTTCGCTCATCCCGTGCATACCCATCGGTTCTCCCTGACAGCACCCTACAATGACGACGAGCGGGTTTTTGAGCGCGCGCGTACGCATAATGAGAGAGTGCTCCGCATGCACACCGCCGCCTCAGCCATGCGTGACTATCCCGACTACGTACCCCGGACCTACTTCTCGGAGACCGACCCGTCCGAGGACCCGCCTACCCATCCGTATAGCGAGAGCTCCGCCCCTACTCCACCAGTGATGAGAGAGGGCAGTGAGGATACCGTGACTCAGCCACGGCTTGCACGACGATCGGAGATGCTGCTACGTCGCGGGGGTTACTCTCGATCCCCGTTCCACCTCTTTACGCCAGAGGAGCTCGCCCAGTTTCCTAGTTATGTGCCTCGCTCGTGAGATGGACATTAGTAGGAGATGACGTACAACTGATGGAGTACCCAGGTAGAGCACACACCACTTAGATGGGGATGGATCTCCTTTTGTTTAGAGATTACCCCTTTAGTTGCACTGGGGTTGGGGAGTTGTTTTTACGTTTCCGTCGTATTTTCCCTTGTATTTTCTTTTAGTTGTATCTGTTTATGATGTATCAAACTAAGCCCCATTCTACACAAGTGGGCATATCATATTATATATGAATATGCAGTTCAGTTTTATTGTGATGTGCCTTTACTTGCCTTATGTTATGATGAGATGTTTGCTTTATTTTCATCCATGCTTTATTATTCAACGTATCGCGCGGCTCTCACTTTGCTTTTATAAATTCAAAAAAAAATTTACCAGTATTTCCGCTAAGTATTTTAAAGTAATAAGGGAACTATGACGTAACAGACTAATGATTAACCTAATTATGTTCTAGAGTATTGGGTTAAAAATTAGGATGTTACATTTGTCTTTTATTATCTTGCTATCAAAAGTACCCTTTAGATTCATCTTTGTAAAGCTCCCTTCTAGATTTTCAAGATTATCAGCAAAGTCTTTTCTGAGCTCTTTAAACTTGGTATGCATAGTCTTTTCTACACATGATGTTCTCTTGTTGTTTATCCTGTATGCCCTAGACACAAATGAGTATCCTAAGAAGATACCATCATCAGATTTTGGGTCAAACGTGGCAAGTTTGTCTTTAGTATTAATAATAAAACATGATGAGCTGAAGATATGAAAATATAATATGTTGGGCTTTCGACCCTTCTATAATTCATAAGGAGTTTTCTCGAGAAGTAGCCTAAGAAAGATTCTGTTTTGAATATAGCAAGAGATATTTACAGTATCTGCCTAAGAACCTTTTGACAAATCACTTTCTAAAAGCATTATTTTGGCCATTTCCTACAAGCTTCTGTTTTTCCTTTCAGCTACCCTATTTTGTTAAGATATTCTAGGTTCAGAAAACTCATGAAGAATGCCATGATTTTTATCAAACTCATTAAAAACCTAATTCTCAAATTCTCCTCCATGATCAAATTTGATAATATTGATTTGAGAATCCTTTTCAGTACATACTCATTTTGTAAAAACTTTAAATCTTTCAAAAATCTTATCCTTAGAAGCTAGGAAGATAACTTATGTAATTCTAGAGTAATCATCCACTATAACAAGGCAACATCTCTTTCCAGCTAGACTTGCAGTCTTGGTAGGACCAAAGAGATCCATATGTAAAAGCTTAAATGGTTTAGTGGTTGAAACCACATGCTTATTATCGAAAGAAGCTTTGGTTTACTTATCTTTCTCATAGAAGTCACAAGTTGAGTCTTTATCAAATGTGATCTTTGGAAGGCTTTTAGCAAGCTCTTTCTGAAAAAGCTCAAAAATAAGCTTCATATAAGCATGCCCAAGCTTCTTATGCCATAACCACTTATCATCTGTGAAGGATACGAGACATTTTACATTTTGATCTTTCAGATCATCCAAGGATAACACATATGTATTATCATGCCTCTTTCAAGATAGAATTACTCGTTTTGAAATGGGACTTACTACTTTGCATGTATGAGCATTAAATATAACATTAAAACCTTTGTCACAAAATTGACTGATACTTAATATGTTGTGAACCAGACCATCAACTAGCAAGACATCAAAAATTTGGTGAGAATTATCCTTACCAAATGCTTGTGACCTTAGCTTATCTCCATCTGCGAACCTTACTGATCTTGAATTCTTAGGTCACAGATTTATGAATCATTTTCTTGATCCTAATATGTCTCGAACAGCCACTGTCTATGTACCATTTGTTTTCAGGTTCCACATGCATCCTTAGGTAGACTTGTAATGAATACATTGTTTTACTTTAGGTACCTATATTCTCTTAGGTCTTCTTGAGTCAGTTTGAGAAGAAGGTTGTCTAGCCTTTTTGACAAACTTCCTTTTCATGAAGCATTTGTCAGGTAGATGTCCCTTCTTAAAACAAATAGTACATTAAACTTCTCTTTTAACTTTTTGGAGGAAAGTTAATTTTCCTTTTTCACCAAACTCTTCTTCATATCCCAGTCCAGTCTTCTGAAAATAGGGCCTCTGACCGCCAAGCATTAGATCAAGATTCCTTGATACATTTACCATGTTTTAAGGTCAGATTTAAGGAGCTTGAAGCTTTTTCAAGTTCAGAAATGACCTTCTAAGTATGTTCTTTTTTATTTTTAGCTTTAGATTCTAAGGCATTAATTTTTATGTTTAAAACTTTGTTCTCACCTTTTAGTTCTTCTTTTTCAAACCTTAGATTCTCAGCTTTAGTTTTGGCTATTTTGAGTTTCAAAATAGTTTTCTTATGTTCTTTCTTTAGACTGAGATGATATGAAGAAAGAGTTTGAGAATCTTCAAGCAATTCTTCATAGAGAGATAAAAGTTCATCATATGAGAGATCAATATTATTTACCTCATATTCACTTTCTGATGAATATCCAACCATAAAGCATAGATTAGCCATATCCATTTCCTCCTGATCTTCTAACTTTTCCTTGTCTTCCTTTGATTCGCTCCAAGTGGCAGCATGCAATTTTTATTTGGTGTGAATCCTTTCAGTGAGCCTTTAAGTTTAGGACAGTCTGGTTTGAAATAACCTTTCTCTCCACACTAAAGGTAGACAACACCTCCAAGCTTTAGCTGCTTACCTTTTCTATCCTTTCTAAAATTGATATCTCTTCTCTTCTTTGTTTTTCCTCTCCAGACTTTGGACATTTTCCTTACAAGCATGGAGAGCTCATTTCCATCTTTTTCATTCTCCTCATCAAAGGCTTCAACAACTTTCATTGCCCTAGCTGTATATGTTTTTTGATGAGACGACTTCAACACCATAGACTTGCTTTTTTCACTGGATTCACTACTTATTTCAGAAAGCACAATTTTAAAGTTCTAAAATCATCCCTCTAAAGTGGGTAGCTTTTAACAATTAATCACTTAATACACATATATCATAAAGCTCAAAACATATAGTTAATAATCCTAATCAATCAATTAAATATGATACGAGTATGCATATGTTGAATGTAGTGAAAATATCCCAAAGTGACCCAGTTTCATGAAGGCCATAAAACTCAACTCGATGCATTTTTCTCTTTTCATCGACGTAGGAAAGACTTGGTTTATACCTAATGGATATCTGCCATAGATAACTCCATAAATAGGAAATAGATTGCTTATCAAGACTGAGCTCATTCCTATACGTGATCATCAAACTTAATTTTTTCCTTTTTCAAATCTCACACAGATCTATTCCTAGCCGTTACATTTACTGACTCATAATATCATTGGGGAAGTTCCTCTTTTTGCCTTTCCCTATAATATCTCTAGGAAAGTTCCTCTTTTTGCCTTTCCCTCATTCAACATAAATCTTGTTTCTATTTTCTCCATATGTCAGAACATGCACAAGTGAAATTTATACATTATCTTTTCTCATATAATTGCATCATATGCATTCTTTCCTCAAATGCCTGCTTAAGTCACAAGTAGGCATTCATTCATAATGCAATCTCAATCATGCCTCATAAATCACTCTTTACTTCCTCTAGCATGCATTTATATATCACATGTCACATGGCCAAATATTTAACATCAAGTATTCATATCATACTAGAACCAAAATGCCATTACATTATCAATTCAAGTCTTAGGTTCATTTCTAGCAATTTAGCAGATTTCACACCATGGTAGCATGAATTTATTTGCACATCAAACAATAAATTGAAGGGCTATAAAAATTCTCCAAGACACATAATGTGTCCACAAGGCCTTGTAAAAATTTTAGATAAAAAAAAGTTCTCCAACTATGTTAACAAAATTCTACAAATTTAGTGTCCAGAGACGACTTAGTCTCAGCTTAGAACTAAAATCTCATAATTTTTAACCCTAGCAAATGATTAAATCAATTCAAAATAAAAATCAAGTTGAACTTCAAAATGTTTACAACACCCTATAAAAATTTCAAAAGAAAATTCAATCATTCACTATGGTAACAAAATTAGACAAACTCGCAGCTTCAGTTCCAACACTTCAGGCAGTATATGTACAATTTCTGTTCTTGATTTTTCTAAATCAATATAACTCAAAATCAGAAATCAAGAAAATTAGTGGACTAGTTTATGATGTTAGCTTCAACGTATATTTTTTCTAGCTCATTAAAATACCGACAATAGCCTCAGAAAATTCGTGATTCATAACCTACTAGTACAAATCCGAGAATTCCAGCACCTGATTCAAAACTTGTTTTGCCAAAATGGGTTTTCTAACATCATGCAAGCACTTCACCAAAATTAATACATCAATATCCATATGTCATCAACTAATATAAAAAAAAATGTCAATTTAAATCAGTGACTCCAAACCCTTCCTTAATCAGTGATCTATGAGGTTTCAATGTGAGGATTAATGAGGAATTGAAATTCCAATTGATTAGGTTGATAGATTATGAGAAGGAAAACAAGTTTTGTGAAAGGATCTTGGTGTTTAGTGATTATTTAAGCTAGATTTTTTGAAGGTTGAAGCTTATTAATGGAGGTTTGAGAAAAGTAACAATGGATGCTGTTCTTCTCCTTGTGCTAGCCGAAATTAGCTTTGTAACACCCTAAAAATTATTTAAAAATTAGTTTGGGCTTTACTAGTCATAATTTCAAAAATCTGACAGTCTTAGTAATGATGAGGACGGTCCAACGGATTTGTAAAAAAAAATATATGAATAGTAACCTTGCCGGCCCCACAAGCCCGTCGGAACAGTCGAAACCCTAGATTCGAGATCAAGAGATGCCCAAAACTAAGAAAAGAGAGGATTTAGATTAGAAATAGTTAGAAATAGATTTTATACCTAGGATTAATTTTCAGGCAATATCTTATTACCCGAGTATAGTGTTTTGCCTATTCGGTGGAGTTTCGATGTGTAGTTTTTAATACCGTACAAGCTAAGTAACCTTTACCAACCACTTTATGCCAAGTGGATGGCAATGATTAAAAATTGAAAAGCAAGTTTTAATCATGACCTTTGATTTATTATATTTTACTTGAGAGCCAATAACTTATCCGTTCGGTGGAATTTCAGTCTGCAGTTTTAACACCGGAAAGGCTACTTGCTCCGCAAGTTAAAGTGATCCAATTATCTTGAGCCAAGTAGAAGACCAAGATCCATTCTTTGCCTAAGAAAACAATATTGGCCATCCATTTTTCTTTCTTTGGTCAAAGATTACTTAATTACACATTCTAATATTCATTCTTTATATATAAGATCAACACCAAACCAAGCTTCTCCAAGAAGCCAAATTTTCTTCTTCTTAAAGCCCAATTTCGGGCAGCCTAAGAAAAGAACACCAGCCACCATTTTCATTTCTTCAAGAGCTTACAACTTGCTTCAAATCACCGAAACTCTTGACCAAAGTTCCTAAAACCACAAACTCTCTTCACAAAACTTGTTCTACACATCAAAACCTATAATTCTAACCGATTGAAATTTCATTTCCTCACTATTTCTCACCTTGATACCTCATATACCACTACCTAATGGAGGGTTTGATGCTTGTTTGAAGGCTTTGAAGTGAAAGGAATCATCCTTGGAGCATCCTTTGGAGTCAAAATCCCTAAAACTACCAAAGTAGGGTTTTCTTTGGCTTCTTATTTCAAAATTTATTCTCAATGTTTCTAACTGGTCTTGGTCCGAAATTTTTAATTTTATTGGTTGATAATATATGGATGTTGATGTATTAATTTTGGTGGAGTGGTTTGATGTTGTGAAAAATCATTTTTGTCAAAAAAGAAATTGACACATGTTGCTGGATTTTCGGATTTCAATAGAGCAGCTTTTGTTCACGAATTTTATGACCTAGGTAGAAGCTTTAGATTGAGCTAAAAATTTTATATGATGCAGTTAAAATGTTAAGGCATCTTTAGTAAAACTTTTGAGGTATTCTGGTCACTTTTGCAATGTTAAAAAAAAATCATGAACCGAAGTTGTAACTATGCTGCTTGAGATGTTGACTCTAAAACTGTGAATTTTGCAAATTTTGTTACCATAGCAAATGATTGATTCTTCCTTTGAAATTTTTACAGGGAGTTGATAACATATTGTGTGTAACAGTGATTTTTATTTCGAATTGATTCAATCATTTTCTATGGCTAAAAATTATGAGATTTTGGTTCTGAGCTGAGGCTGAGTGGTTTCTGACCACCAAATTTGTCTAATTTTGTTAAACAAGTTAGAGAAGGATTTCCCTTTTGAAATTTTTACAGGGCCTTGTGGACACATTGAGGTGTCTTGGAGAATTTTTATGCCCTTGCAATGGATGTTTGATAGACAGAATAAATGGTACTCCTTAGACATGAATTCTGCCAACATGCTGTATTTGTGTCGAAATGAACTCAAGTATTGATTTGATGATATAATGACTCTTACTTTAAGTATAATGAGAATAAATACATGCTAGCCAATTTAAAGATTGAATTATGAGGTGAAAATGAGAATTACTTGTGATTAAATGCTTACATGTGGCTTATGCATGCATTTGGGAAAAGAAAGTACATGATGCAACTATATAAGAAAAGAGAATGTATAAATTTCACCTGTGCATGTTCTGACATATGGAGAAAACAGAAACAAGACTTAGATTAAATGAGGGGAAGGCAAAAGTAGGAACTTTCCCAAAATACTATGAGTGTGCCTATTCTAACATATGGAGAAAACAGAAACAAGACTTAGATTGAATTAAAAGGAAAGCAAAAAGAGGAACTTCTCCCGAGATTTTATGAGTCGGTAGACGTATCGGCTAGGAATAGAACTATGTGTGATTCGAAAATGGAAAAAAATGAAGTCCGATGATCATGTATAGGAATGAACTCAATCCTGATAAGCAGTCTATTTCCCTTGTGTGGTGTGATCTACTATACATACCATCTGGTATAAACTATCGATTGTGGAGTTGTTCGTGGTAGATACCCATTGGGTATAAACTAAGTCTTTCCTATGTCAATGAAGAGAGAAAGTTACACTGAATTGAGTTTTATAGCATGATATAAGCTAAGTCTTTGCTATGTCGATGAAAAGAGAAAAATGCACCGAGTTGAGTTCTATGGCCGCAAGTAAAACCAGGTCACTTTGAGATAAGTTCACTATATTTAGCATATGCATACTCATATCATACTTAATTTCTAGATTAGGATTATTAACTATATGTTTGAGCTTTAAGATATGTGTGCATTGTAACGCCCCGATTTTTCTGTCTGAGAGGAAAATGACCAAAATGCCCCTGAGGTCATTTTCTGCCCGGAATTCGAGGATGGCCGGCCCGGCAGTCCTCGAAGGTCCAAATCAATGTTTGAAGGCGATTGGATGGCCCTTGAATGGTTTCGGAGGCGAAAATCTCATTTTCTGCAGTTTCGGGTCAAAATGACCAAAATGCCCCTATAGCGTTTCTACGCGGGTAAAGGTGTCGTTTGAGTCCGAAACTTTCTCTGAAGGTCTACAACAATATTTTTACATGTTTAAAAGCGTCTGTTTAAGTCCCGGTGGTCCCGGGCAGTTTTAGTGTAAAATTACGATTTTGCCCCTAGAATAGTATTTTTGAGCCTAATGACGTAATCAAGCAAACCTAAGCAATATTAGGCTCTAATCGAAGATTAATTAATTTCCATAATTAATCTAGAGTCAAAATAAACTATTAAAATTAATTAGAACCTAAAATTGATTAGATTAGATTTAAATCTCTTTTCTAAAACTCAAGATTTCACTCTTGGAATCTTGAATAGTGTTTTCTCTCTCCAATTCCTTAAATCAAGGAATTGTGTCTAGAATTGTTTATGCACTAAAATGAGTTTATAACTTACTAATGATGCAAGACCACTCCTTAAATATGTCTTGACAACCTTAATTACCCATTTTCTCACCTAAACACTTTCTTGCAAATTCCTAATCTTAATTCTAATCAAAGATACACCTAAACACAACTCTAAAACCACAATTAAAATGCAAGAAAACCCTCCCCATGGCTGATGCACTTTCGGCCCTCTCTCTCTCAATTACATCACATGTTGATTTGTTTCTCACTCAAAGAACCATGCTTGAGCCATACCTTGAACCATACCTCACCATGACTCAAGATCACAACATCTCACCTCATGGAACTCATGGGGCTGCTCTTCATGGCCAAAACCTTCCTTCCCTCCTTGCACCTTGCATTTGTTTCATTTCTCTATAAATAGCATGCTTGGGTGAACTTGCATCATTTTGGGTTCATTTGCTAAGTGTAAGTTTTCAAAGAGCACTACAAAGTTTCCTTTTTCTCTCAAGTTCAAGTGTTCAAGTTCTTCATCCTCTTCTCTCATCCCAACCTTCAATCACTTGGTAGGGATTTTCTTTCAAGTATTTTCTTTATTTAAGTTCCATTTCTAGTTATGTGTTTATGGTTTCTCTTGAGTCTTTTTAGAACTTCTCTCCTTCTCCTTTTTCTTTATCATTTCGGCCATGGGCCTTTGAGGACAAAGGAATGAGAGCTTGATGATGAGGTTTCTTGGTGGTGATGTCCATTACTTGAACAATCTCTAAAGCTTGATCTTTGTTCTTAAGTTAAAGATGTTTTTAGCTCTTTCTTCTTGAAACCTTTCACTTTGATGATGTTTTAAAATGGTTACATGAACTCAATGATGAGGACTCATGATGTTGGTGTTAATGCATCATCAAGATCAGGGTCTCTAGAGTTTCAAATGTTTCCTTTTCTTCTTAAAAAGTTTCGGTTCCTTTTCCTTTTCCTTCCCTAAATTTTCGGCCATGTTGGCCAATGAGGTTCTCAATGGCTTGATGATGAGAGCTTCTAGATGATGACTATGTGTTCATCACAATGAGGTCTCTAGAGCTTGAGTTTTAATAAAAATATTATTTATGACCACATTTCAAGAAAAGAAACTTTGTGGTTTAAAGAACCCTTAACGTTCACTCTTGTCTTCACTTTATCTTGTCATGATAAGTTTGGGTTGAGGTTTAAGTTCCTTTAAAGTCTTGTATGAGCTCTAATAAGAAATAAAATGGACTAGCATTCATATTTAAATTCAAGCTTATGCATTACATATTTACTTTGAGCTTTGCATTCATATTTATTTTCCAAGTCATCACTTAAAGTTAAAGGATAAAGAATGGATTGCACCTCATATTTACATTCTTGTCTAGCATATTTACTTTTCATCACTAAAGAACATAAAGATTTAAAACAAGAACTTGCATATCACCTAATTAAATCTCGAAGCCTTTCTATTTCGGCCTTAAAGTCGATTGTTGCTGGGCCTAGAGCACTAAAATAAAGAATTGAACTTGCATATTTACTTTTCAAGTCTTGCATATTTATTTTCAAGTATTCGCATATTTACTTTAAGCCTTGCATATTTAATTTCAAGTTCTTGCATTTAATATTTACTTTAAAGCTCTCACTTTACTTTATAATGAAGAATAAAATGGAATGCATAGCTCAAAGACTTGCCTTTTTATCTCAAGATAAAGGTGGGTGTGGAAACATCCTCATGGATGCATATCTCGGCCATGTGATGATGATGAGCTTGGTGTGAGTCTCATCTAGTCTCAAGAACCAACAACCTACATTCTAATATTTTCTTTAGACCTCAAGAGTTTTATAAAATTATTACCAATGAGATTTATGAATTAAACCTCTCCTAGGAATGATTTAAACAAGCTACTGCCCTATGGCCATTCTTAGTCCCTTTTGTGAGATAAAATGGTTTTCAAAGAGTTTTAGAAATCCTAAAACGATTCCAAGAGAAACTAGCAATTTATATGTCTTGAAAATGTGAGATTATGTGTTCTATGGAATCTATGCTTTTTGATTCTGCCATGACATGTTTGCTACTGTATGATGATGTTTTGACATGTTAAAATGTGTAAAAATTACATGTGTTGAGGTAGGAAGCTTTCTATGCATGTTAGGGAAGAAACTAGCTTTATAGAAAAACCGTAAAGTTAAGTTCTAGCATAGTTTTGACCTATTAATTCTTAGCTTTTGCCAAAACTGTTTTAGTATGTTAACCTTCAGTTTAGGATTGTTTAAATATGAAAAACTTGGTAACATTTGATGTAGGATTGATTTTTAGAGCCTATAGAGAAACTAGTAACTAGAAAACCATAAAAGTGCAATTCTAGAACACTTAGAAATATAATTTTATGATTCTGTTACAGCATGATTAATCATAGCAAGAGTGATCTACAATTAGTGTAAATGTGTAGGAATCCCTCATAATCGGTTTAGATTTAATTAATAGCGCCTTAGGCGAAGACGGAACTCAGAAATGGTCTAAAACGTAGTTTCTAGAACCCTATAATCACAAGATGTACACTCTGCCCTTAAAGCATGATGCTGTCCAGATTCGGTGATAGACATAAATATTTGTAAGAACTGTTAGTTGGAAATCCTGAGGTGCATAAAAGGTTGATAGTGAACATCGGAATAATTATACCTAAAGTTAAAGACCCGTAAGGGTCAAAACATAAGACACCATAGGTCTCAAGACATAATAAACCTTATGACTTCCAGTAGATGTATGATTGATTATGAGAATGATTTGATGTCTTATGGTGATGTTGAATAGCTATGCATGTTCTATATGTTTCGTGGCATAAAGCAAGTTTGAAGGAAATCCAATGTATGCCGTTACGCTGCCGAATTTCCCATCAAACTTGAGAATTTGAGAAAAGTCTGTAAAAACTCCTGGGTGACACCGGTTTGGCCGAGCACCCCCAGAACAGATGTGACGTAACACTGAGATGCATTCCTCCCGCTACGGTGAGGAGGAAACAAATCCGTGAGGGTATTGACATTGAGCTTGCCAAAGCGGACAATTCGTTGTGTACTAGATACCAGTAGAGCGTTTCAAAGAAGGAGATGATCTTAAGATAGGTGATCCAAGAAAATTAAGTATACCCCTTCTATTAGCCCTTATTAAATCTAGTGACGACTAGTTAGGATTGAGCTCATCCCTAGGCGATAGGTGAGACGTAGTTTGGTGACCAGATTATCACCGGGCCGGTGAGTCAGTTGGATTTTTGGTGGATATGTTAAGAGGGTGGTCTTAAAGAAAAAGAACTTAAGAGTTCAACTTATGAGAAAGATGTCACATGAAAAGTACTGTGCCTTTTATGCCACGCATATGATTTATGTTTCTTTATGTGGAGCCCAAGAGCAATGATGTTCATGTTAATATGCATATGGTATTGTCATGCATTCGTCAAATATCTGTTGCATCCATGCCATTAAGACTCATATTAAAAGACACTCACTTCGGATAAATAGATTTGGAAAGCTTAAAACCGAACCTTATGCATGTACACATTTTTCATAATTAAAACCAAGGTGGTTGGGGACGACAATGATGACACTCGTGTTAGAGTCGGGAATCCCTACTGAGAATCTTGAATGAGTTTCTCATCCCTTCCTTTTCTTCCGTGTCGTCTCTAGACGAGGATTACGACGAGGTTCGTGACTTCTTCTAAGGCTCGTGCTTAAGAGTCGCACTAGCAATTGGAGTAGAGGATCGCCATGGATGCATAGATAGTTTAGCTTTTGGATTGATACTCATCCAACCTCATAGGTGGATAAGGATCACTTCATATAAATAGGCATGTTTTGATGTAAATAATGGTACAATTATGCTAGTAATTTATGTATTTATGAAGGAGTGATGATATTATGATTGTTATGTGTGATACTATGTTTCATGATTATGAATGGTGTGATTACTTTTCTTGCACGATGTGGTTATGACGAACGTTAGGTTAGCGCGCGGCTCGCGTTTTGTTTTTTTAAGTTTCGAAAAAGAAAAATTTATTCGTATCTTCCGCTAAGTATTTTAATGAAAGGTTTTGAAGAATAAGACTAAAAGAGTAATAGACTAATGATTAACCTAAATATGTTCTAGAGTATTGGGTTAAAAATTCGGATGTTACATGCATCAAGTGATTTATCATTAAAAACAACCCACTTCAGAAATATGATTTGGAACTTTAAAAATGAATCATTATTATGTAATGTTTGATCACCTTTTCTTAATAAACCAAAGTGGCTGGGGCAATGACGATGACATTATGGTTGAGTTTTGGGGAGTTACCCTACTGAAAATTGTATAATTCTTACCCCTATGTGTTTTGTGCTCTCGTATCGTCTCAAGGTTGATTCAGAGAACAACGCAGCTACTACGTAAAAGAAACTCAGGATTGTAGTAGTTTAATAATTGATGTTTTTCTTATGTGGTATATAGTTGTAGGTATATGTATAGGTAAATGTAATAAAGAATGTATATGTATTCAAGCTCACAGTAGAGCTTCCTTATATAATTGACTTGTATCTTTGTTATATATTTTAATCTAATTACGCTAGTTATTACACGATCTTATCGCATTTGCTATAGTTATTTAAGAAAGGTCCGATAATTTATAAGTAACAACTCTCAAGTCTAATGTCATGAC